>OX637532.1:33680000-35180000 GCA_951800035.1 Linnaemya tessellans | reverse complement strand
AGCGATGTCCGTCTGTCCGTCCGTCTGTACGTGAAATCGGTTTTCCCAAGCCCCCAGAAGAGCTAGAGACTTCGTTCTTGGACCGTTGGATTGGAAATGAACTTAAACAGGCTGCTATTGAAACTCAGAAACATCCAAAGTATGGTTCCAGAGCTGGGAAGCTTACACCTATTTCTCGACGCAAAATTTATACCAAAAATCAATTATTTTTTTTAATGTTTGTAAATTAAACCTACTTCGTGCTTTGGGAAGCCTCAATGGTCTGTTAAAAACTAAAAAAAAAAAATTTTATCCAGCGATGGAAAATTAAAATTTTTTTTCGGTCCATTCCGTATTTTGTAGTACATGTAGTAACTAAAATTGTTAAAAAATTCAAGTTTTTCTTTAACAAAACCACTTTATACGTCATGAAGATTTGCATTAGCCAAAAAATAAAATCAAAAATTTTAAATTAAAATTTTTTTTTATACATGAAAGTAATCAAACAGGCAACTAATGTTGTTTTTTTTTTTTTTGTTTTTTGTTAACTAAAACTGTCTTATAATTAGGAAGAACATAATTGGTATCAAAAATTCAAAAATAAAAAATAAAATTTCGAATCCAGGGATGGACAAGTGCAATATTTTATGGTACATGAAAGTTACCAAAATGGTAAAAAATTTGCAATTTTTCGTAAATAAAACTACATTATACCTCAAGAAGCGTTGCACTGATAAAAAAAAACAAACAAAAAAAATTAAAATTTCGTTTCCAGGGTTGGAAAAATTACTTTTTTTTTGGTACATGCAATATTTTGTAGTACATGTTATAACCAAAATGGTTGCAAAATACGAGTTTTTCTTAAACAAAACTACTTTATACCTCATGAAGATTTGCATTGATAAAGAAAATTTTAAAAAATTTAAATTTCGCTTCCAGGGTTGGGAAAATGAATTTTTTTTAAGCATAAATGTAACCAAAAAGGCAATTGACGTTGTTTTTTACTAATTAAAACTATATTTTTAACCTATATGGTTATAAATATTAAGTTTTTCTTAAATAAAACTATTTCATGCCTCATTAAAAGTTGCAGTGGTAAAAAAATTTAAGTTTAGTTTCCAGGGTTGGGAAATTGAAATATTTATTCTGCATAAAAGTTACCAAAAAGGCAATTGACGTTGTTTCTTTTTGCTAATTAAAGCTGTTTTATAATTCAGGAAGTACAAAATTGGTATTAAAATCTTAAAAAATCAAAATTTCGACAAATGAAATATTTTATGATACATGAAAGTGACCAATATGTTTAAAAGTTTTAATTTTTTTGTCAAGTATAACTATGTTACACCTCACTAAGAATTGCATTGGTAAAAAATAAAAATACGCTTCCAGAGTTGGAAAATTGAAATATTTTAAAATATATTAAAATTAACATAAATTCCAAATTTTGTGTTTTTAGTGAATTAACCCTATTTTATATTTCAAAAAAAATTTAATTAGAATCAAAAAATTAAAAATTCGGTTCCAGGGTTGGAAAATCGAAATTTTTTGGTACATAAAAGTAACCATATAAGTTCCCAATTTTGGTTTTTTTGAGTGAATTAAACATATTTTATGTTTCGCTAAGAATTAAACTGGTAATAAACATTTTAAAAACTAAAAATTCGGTTCCAGGGTTGGAAAATCGACATTTGCTGATTCATAAAAGCAGCCATTTTATTTGTTATTTTTGATTTTTATGATGAATTATACCTACTTTATATATCAGAAAGAAGTAAACTGGTATTAAAAACCAACAAAATCTAAAAAACGATTCTACGGTTGGACAATTAGAACTTTTTGGGGTACATGAAACAGATTTTTTCTTTTTGTTTGTAAATTAAATATATGTATATAAATTAAATATTTTTGAAAGACGTTCATAGGTATTAGATATATGAAAAGCCAAACATTTTGTTTCCTAGCCGAAAAATGTAAACGTTTTCTTATATATAAAAGTAACCGATAACAAGCATCGTAGAGATAAAAATGCAGACATAAAATTGATTTGAAATTACAACAGCATATTGAAGTTTTTTCGGACCTATAATTTTCTTGTACATTTTATAAACTTTTAATAACAACTTTTTTATTTTAATGGAAAATATTTAGTTTTTTTTTTTTTGTTGAAGCACAATGATTTTAAAACATAAAAAGCTAAATACTTAAGCGTTAGATAGAATAAGCAATGCGGGATGAAGTCAATTTTTATACCCGCCCAAAAGGAATTAGAGGGAATATTCACTTTGTCATTCCGTGTGTAACGCAGCGAAATATCCCTCTAAGACCCCATAAAGTAAATATATTCTGGATCAGTGATGAAATCTAAGACGATCCAGCCATCTCCTTTCGTCCGTCTGTGGACAACAGTCCATTTTTGGACCCCGGCCTCTCTAGTGTGCGTTGAAGTTACGTATTGCATAGAAAATAGTGTAAATATTTAACAAATTCTATTACTTAAGCCTAGATTCCAAACGAAAAGAGCCAGTCCCTTGAAATTTGGTATAACTATATATATTTTGAAGGATAGCACAGGTCAAATTCGTAAATAGATTTAATCCGGCCAGAGAGAAAAAAGTTCCCCTAAAAAGAACTAAACCAACCTTTAAAAAACAATATTATTTTTAAAGTTTCTTTGTGTAATTTTGTTAAGCAAATGTTATATTTTTATGTCAAAGAAGGTCCAAAGCTTTGAACTTACAGACAGAAAATCAGAATAATCTTTTTTTGGACTCCGCACCTTTAGTGGGCGCCATTATATGCAAAAGTAGTGTAAAAAATTAACAAATTGTATTACCTAAACCTACATTCGCAGAAAATAAAATTTTTAAGTTTTTTTTGACGAAGCTGTAACGTCTCTACCCCCGTTTTCCTCCTTTTTTTTTTTTTTTTAAGAGTAGGACCAGCACTCAGGGGATGACCCCTACATATGCAATGCATTGCGCCGGAACTGAAAACGAGGGGATAGTATTAAGGGGACAGATGAGGAAAGATGAGAAGATAGACAGTTTTTTTGTAGCTGTTTCAACCTTTTACTTCGCCGACTAATTTTTGCTACAGGGCCGACGAAGGTGGGTGCTGTTACTCTGCTTTTAGTACATGATAGTGTCAGTCGCCGCCAATTATGTTCAGTGACCAGTGACTATGCCTTCATCATTGAAACAGGCTGGCAACAACTAACACAACCACGCACTAATGCTGATCAGAAGAATTCAACACAATATTTCGTGACTCAGCGCGGGCTCGAACTCACGACCCTCCGCTTCACAGTCTCGTGTTCTACTACTTCAGCCAACAGCACCCACATTTCCTAAATGACCCTATAAAAAAATGTCTACTTAATAACCGCAAAAATTCACTTTTTAGTGTTTTATGGCAAAGGTGAGATGTCTACCCCGCGGCCCTTGCCGGAGCGATCTCGACAAAACAGAGTTTTTATACCCACCAAAAGAGAATTCGACCGCATAATGAAATCTAAGATAATCTAGCCATCTCCTTTCGTCCATCTATGGAAAACACGATACAGTCCATTTTTGAACACCGCCCCTCCCCCCCGCCCCCTAGTGGGCGTTGAAGTTACATATTGCATGGAAAATGGTGTAAATATTTAACAAATTCTATTACTGAAGCCCATATTCCTTAAGAATTAAATTTATAAGCTTTTACGATGAAGTTAAAATGTTCTCTGATCTTCCCCTGCCCTAACCTTCCACCTCCCTTTTGCCCATAAATGACCTAATCAAAAAAAAAACTTTTTTTCTACACTTAGCTAAACCGAAAATTTAGTTTTTAAGTTTTTACGATTTAGGTGAGATGTCTCTCTCACGGCCTTTCTCGGACTGACCCTGTATAGAGTTTTAAAATTGGGCACAGAAATGTCATAAAGGAACTGTGACCTAGAAGGTTAAACCTTTTTAACTTATCTCAGTACCTTTGTTACACGTTGATACAAAATATAATTACTTGAGTTTTTATGCTGACGGAAAGGTGTCACAGTCATGCATCTCCTAAAGCATTGGAAACGAACGCATTAAAATAAATTTTTTTCTTGTTTACTTAAGCCAAATGCCATAAAAATTTAAATTTTCATAAGAATAAAAATAAAGTTTTTATTTGCTAAATATTTGGAGGGTATTTAAGACTCGACCCGGTCGAATATAACGTTCTCACTTGTTTAAGTTAAAACAATATCTAAATTGTTAAATAAAAATTCTTGCGCTGCTTAGCAAACCCCAAGCCCTTGTTATTCCCGGTAATTAAAACGTTAGTATCCAAAAAATTTTATTAAAACTTAATTTTCAATACAATCAGAGGAAACAACATTTTTATTTAAAATTTCCATAAAAATCTAAAAGGAGAAAAATATTGCAAAATATCTATGTAAAAGCAATTTTTCCCCAAAGACGCTAACAAATAAAATAAAATAAAATGCTGTGCAAAATATAATGAAAAACCATTAAATTTTTGTTAGCTTTTAAATTGAATTTCCCACATCGTTGTTTGTATGTCTGGACTAGAACATACATTTTATTTTCACTCATGATTATAAATACACACCCACACACATACACATACAATCATTTTCGCTCAACAACATAATCCAAATTTTATGTTCGTCATAAAAAAAGGTTGCATTTATTGGTGTAAAGCGAATATATATTTTTATTACTTTTGCATAAGTCAAAATCAGTAAGAATTTTACAAGTCATAAAACATAAAAAAGTTACTTTGATATCATTGACAAGTAATACAATTGATTTAAGGTGGGCATCTCCAAGGAATTCCAGATACTTTATCTGAAGTTTGCTTAAAGCTTTTCCTTTTATATTTCATAATATGTTAAGGAATTCAGTTTATTAGGAAATATTATTTCAAAGATTGTTAATATTTATTACAGATTCTTTGTGCGCAACAAATATGACATGATTTTGCCATTATAAATTTTTTTAATTTAAATGAAATTTTTAAATACGACTACAGACGTTTTATTTCAACTAAAAAGTGTAAAAATGCAGTTTTTTTCATATTAAAATGAAAACACTTATTTTGTTAATTGCATGTGATTTTTTATTGGATTGTAAAAATGTCATGTTCCGGCTAAGTTTGGAACATAATAGCAGTCAACTGGCATTGCATATGTAGGCGTCATCCCCTGAGTGCTGGTCCTACTTCGGAAAAAAACAAATGGCTCACGTGACAGGCTATTACTTTTTTCATGATATTTTCCATGACTTTTTCACAGAGATATGACTCTATCTCACCGATGACATGTTGGATCTCGGATTTGAGCCCAGAAATTGCTTCTGGTTTGCTCGCATAAAAATTCACACGATCATAAATTGCATGATCTTGATGCAAAAAAAATATGTAACACTAATTCTGGACAACATCCTTTCCAATCTTGGAACCATCTTTTTAACCTTTCGAATTTTCAATGCTAATTTATTTCTTCCTAAAATATAATATATATTTTATTGCTAGCATTAAAAATAATATCCTAAAAGTGGTGATAAACAAAATACACATGAGTACTGATGATGAAAGCGTTGCGGCTTTCGAAAACAGCTGTTCCGCTCTGCTGTGTAAGTTATATAACTAAAAACTGACTGTTGACTTTCCTTTTTGCCTTGGACTATTTATCATGTCTTTCTGAATTTAAGCAAATATTCGAGGAATTAGCCTGTAAATCTTAATTGAATTTAAATTCCAGTCCTGGCAATGAATTCTAATATCAATGGACTTATTTCAAAAACATCAATTGTGAATAAACAGAAAAAATTTATTTTAGTTTGTTACTTTTATGTGTCACACAAAGTTTCAATTATCCAACACTGGAATCGGTTGTTTGATTCTTTTGGATTTTTAATACCAATTTTATACTTCCTGAAGTATAAAATAGGTTTCATTGACAAAAAAAAAACTAGTTTTAGCTAGTTAGTTTTCTATTCAAAAAATAAATTAAAATTTTCCAGCTCTGGGACCATATTTTGGATTTTTGTTGATATCCCATCTGTTTAAGACTCTATCCCGTACATCAATGTAAGAGCGAAGTGTATAGCTTTTCTTAGAGCTTGGGAAAGCCGATTCCACCCACAAACATTCAGACATCGCTTGATCGACTTCCCTTTTAATAAGGAACAGAATATATGCATATATACTTTATGGAGTCTTAGTGACCCATCTTATAATACCGGCCCATAGTCAAAATTCGACCATTTGGCTGACATTCTGAGTTAAAATAGATCAAAGCTCATATGCGCTTCTTATACAGCTATTCAAATTAGGGTAAGCGTAATTAAAAAAAAGAACAAGTGCCTTTTATATTTCCCTTCACTGCGCAGCAACAAATTACACAGAAGCTTTCGAATTTTCATGTACGCTTGCATGTAAATAACCTAGAAAGATTGTGTTATTGCTTTCCACTCAACTTTTCTCTACTTTTACACTAGAAGTTAAAATAAATATTGTGAGTATCTATATCAAAATACCTTTTCAAATAAATATGCTTGATCAATATTGGAGAACGGTAGGATACTTGAAAATGTACCACAAAAATGTGCGCCGTATGTATGTATAAGATTTTATACAAAATCCCATAAAACTATATCAGTAGTTTAAAACATTATTTCCATGCACAGTTTAGGACTTCTGTATAAACGATTATATACAAACTTTTTTACGAAAATATAATTTTGAATGAAAATAATTTGAAAATATTCTAATACACAATCCCTTGGCCCCCTAAATTATTGTATTTCACTTAAAAGTTTAAGCATTTTTGTTTCGCTATCCTGTATGTGATTCCTTAAGTTTTTGTTTTATCTGTTTTCAATTGTTTCCCCTCTTTTCTCATGGTTTTTAATTGACAACATTCATTTCATTTGTGCCACGTTAATTAATGACATCATTCGACATACAAAACTCAGTGGCAAAACATGCACAAATGATTTTAAAAATACAAACAAACAAACGAAATATTAATCAAATAATTCAAATAGTTGTTTATGTACTTGTATTATTAACTAAAGTGAATTTTGTTGCATGTGGAATGCCACAAAAAAAATTTTAGTAGGGAGGCATGGAAAAGCTTTTAAAGTTTTTATTTAATACAGATAAACAGCTGGATTACAGGAGAAATTAGCATTTGAAAGTCATGCCAAATAAGTTTAATTATAAAAATTTATATATATGAGAATAATTTGAACTTTAGGGCATTACGAAAGATAATTATGGTTTGTGTAAGAATATATGGAGGCTATACGCAGCACGACGACGCAAACAATACCGGAATGAAGACCATTGGACTTATTTACAGAGATGTGGCGGTAATATCAACACTGTGCTGCGTGATGCAAAGAAGAATTGCTTAGGATCCTATACGAGCCATAGCAGCAGATTATGTTGAACCTCATACACGACGAGGTTGTGGAAACTCAAATAGCCTTGCAACGCATGAGTGGAAATAAAATAACAGAAAGACCTCATCGGCCAGTCGTTGCAAATGGTGACATCAGCAGCTTTACTGGAGGATCATTTACGGAAACAAGTACGGTCATGCTGGAGCATGCATGAGCAAAAAAAATTTTTATATTAAAGGTGTCTCCTCTTCATTTCCTTTCTTCACTCACGCTATTCTTTTCTCCTATGTAGGTAACACAAAGGGATCATACCGGACCCAAGTGAGAAGAAACCTTCCTCTCCCTTCTTCTGCCAGCAACCTGACAACCCAAACTAGCCTAACCTAAGGGTGTCTCTCTAAGAATGCACTTTCAAAATTTTTCGTTACTTTTTTCCAACATATGTTTAAATGGATAATTAAAACTAAAAAATGTTAATAAAAATCACCTGTTTTCGAAAGTCGCTACACTTTCATCATCAGTACTCATTTGCTTTGGCAACATTTATTAGGTGACTTAGTTGAATATGATAACATTTTTTTATTCATGCAAATATTATTAGGAAAATATATACGAGAACTACTCAATTCGATAAAAGCACACCATAAATCCCTTTGTTGCCGTTTTCTAACCTCCTTCATGTCTTATATGACGCTCAGATATTCATTTTTAATTGAGTCAATATTTACTTCATTGCCTTATTTGACTTTATTTCCTGTTCTCATTTACAAAATTAAGTCAATTCAATTAACGTATGACAATTAAAAACAAAAATTTTTATACCCCCCAAAAATGAAAAATTGGAGGAAATATTCACTTTGCCATTCTGTTTGTAACGCCGCGAAATATCCATCTGAGACCCTATAAAGTATATATATTCTTGATCAGTGATGACATCTAAGACGATCTGAGCATGTCCGTCCGTCTGTGGAAATGACAATTAAGTCCAAACCAAAATAGCCAGACCCTTGTACCTTGGTATAAATATATCTTGAAGGATAGCACAGATCAAGTTCGGAAATGGTCTAAATCGGGCCAGAAGGGAAAAGTGCCCCTAAGAAGAACTAAACCAACCTCTAAAAAACAACATAATTTTTAAAGTTTTTTTGTAATTTTGTTAAGCAAATGATATATTTTTATGTCAGAGAAGGTTCAACGCGTTTAACTTGGAGCCATAAATTTATTTTTGGGCCTCGCCCCTCTAGTGGGCGTTATTATATGCAAAAATAGTATAAAAATTTAACAAATTGTTTTACTTAAGCCTACATTCCTTAAAAATAAAATTTTGTAACTTTAATGACGAAGCTGAGACGTAACCTGGTACTGCCCTACCTCCTCCTCCCACCTTGCCCCCTAAATGATCCTACCAAAAAAAAAATATTTTAATTTTGTATATAGTTATCCCAAACATTTATTTTTAGAGTTTTATGACAAAGGTGAAATGCCTCCCCCACAGCCCTTGCCAGAGCGACCCCGCCAAAGTATAGTTCTAATACCCTCCAAAAAGAATTGGACTGCATAAAGTATATATATTCTTGATCAGTGGTGAAGTCTAACACGATCTCGCAATGCCCATACGTTCGTCTGTGGAAAACATGATATAGTCTACTTTTGGTCCCCGCCCCTTTAGTGGGCGTTGGCGCACGATATTATATGCAAAAATAGTGTAAATACTGAACAATTTGTATTCCTTAAGCCGATAAGAAGTTGAGATGTTCTCTAATCTTGCAGAGGTGAAACGTCTCTCCCACGACCCTTCGCGGAATGACTCTCTCAAAATAGAGATTCAAAATTGGGTACAGAGATGTCTTAAAGGAACTCTGTCCCATCAAGCTAAACATTTTAAATTTACTTACTAAATATTTGGAGGGTATTTAAGATTCGACCCGGTCGAATATAACGTTTTCACTTGTTTATATTCATGAGGACTTCAAGATCAAATAATTAATTTTATTTAATATTTTTTTTTAATTTTCTAATTAATACTTAGTTTAATATTAATACCTTAATTTTAACACGGCTCAACATATTTCGTTTATGGAGTTTTTCCCTACATTTTCACAATTTAGGTGCTAAGACTCGACTAATTTTGTTCAGTGAGTTGAGAGTTGCTCACTAAACACACTTTTTCTCAGCGTTGCATTTATAATTTTACTCGATTTTATAACAATCACAATATCAATAATTGAGCTCAATAATGACATTAATTGCGATAAACACCGTATTATTTTCAGTATTTTTTCCAATCCTCGAAGCTGTTTATTTGTGTATGTCTTTGAGTTCTCTTAAAAAGGGGAAATGTCTTTGAGTTGAATTGAAAAAAATCGCAGTGGTCCAAATCTGGTTAACAGGCTGGCTGAGACTTGATTACGACGTTGTATCTGGCCACAAAATTAATAAAAAAAAAAATTTAGGAAGAAATTTGTTTTCACACGCTTCTTCCCAAAATTTGCTGAATACGAGGGTCGTCGACGTCATCAGGAAATTTGAAAATAAGCCTTAGTTTTTGAACAGACTTCCCCGTGTTGTTGTTTGGTTATTTTCTTCATGTCCTGTTTTCGGAATTTTTCGTTCCATTATACCTATGCCAAACTTTTTGGGTTTGAATTCTTTTATACTTAAGTAAAACTGAACGCTTCAATTTTTTATTGTTAGTTCAAGTTAAAGCGTAAGTTTATATGTAAGTATTTTTAGCAAACATTCAGTTTGTCGAAAGTACATTCTTGCTGAGACGCTCTTTATAATAAACATTAAACAAATAAATTGAAGCCCGACTCGACAAACATGGAGTAAAACAATTTCATTATATCTCACAGGGTTCGTTTTAAAATACACTGTTCTACATCATTATTCTTGAAATTTTAGCAAAAATTTAATTGCACACTTAACACCCCCTTAATGCACAATAACCAATTCAAATAAATATTAATAAAATTAAATATTTTTCAAATAACTTTCAACATTTCATTGATAACTTAATAATGACGTGGCAGAGTTTAAAAAAGTCGTGATTAACTTACTACGTGTGTTTTATGCTAATAGCATAAATAATCATCAACATTTTGATGTCAAGCAAATAACACTAATAATGAAGCATAAATATTAATTAACTAATTAACATTGTTTTCATGCAAATGCCAATATAGACTTGTTTATAATTACTTATTAACAAAGTGTCTCTTTCTCTGCCACCTTAATGTTTTTCTCGTTTAATTGCTTGAAAATGTGAAATTGTAAGTGAAATGGATCAAGGTTTTCTTTTGGGTTATTGAATACTAGGGAAAGAAGCTTAAGACGCATCTTGAGTAAAAGTTCCAAATAAAATAAATCTTTCAAGGGTGTCAATAACATCCTGAACTAGTGATTCGGCTGTAGTGCAAATCTTCATCATTTGTCATGATTTTTGTATAGGGTTATCATAGCAAAAAGAGAAACCGCACCCTCCTTCGTCGGCCTTGCAGCAAAAACTTAGCCTACGCAGTAAAGGGTTATTGCAAACTAAAAAAAATCTCATTTTTCTTCATCTGTCCTCTTAATACTATCGCCTCCTTTCTGCGCAATTCACTGCATATGTAGGGGTCCATCCCCTGAGCGCTGATTCGAGTTAAGAAAAAAAGTTGTATTTTTGGAAGCCTTTTCAATGAATCCGAAACCATGCCCTGATGTTATTTCTTTTAAATCCATTATTTTTTTTAAATTAAAATTTTTTTATATAAAAAAACTGTGAGTTCGATCACAGGGGAGATGTGTAAACATATAGTAATGAAAAAGCTATTAATCAGCTGTTTACTGTAATGTAATGCATGTAGTTATTTTACAGCAATGACTTTCGAGCTTTACAGCGCTAGCACAATTATATGATAATGAAAATTAGCACACTAGATGGTGTTTATATGCAGCTGTTAAGTTTCTCTGTACTTCTTGTTGTCCGTGTGAACGACAATCTCAAAGACGAAGAAGACTTTTAGTTTGGCAAGTTTAGTTTTTTTGTTTTCCTTATTTTGCTTAATTTTAGTAAAGTACAAAAAAATCTTTTTAAAAGTTATTAAAATTTAATGTTTTTGTACTCATTTTATTTTTTTGGTTTTTATTTGTCTACGATAACATCCCTGCAGTATTGGTAATCGACTCTACGCCGATGAGTTCATCGACTACCACAAACCTTTCGTCGACGACTCGCTAAACTACCAGAAATGCTTTTGAGCGGCGAATTTAACAAGGCGATGTCCGCATTGGTAATGCCTTACTGTTCGTCGATTACTTCATCGACGTATTTATCGGTTACATTTCTCTCTGACACTACCTTACAGATTACCACTGAGTACCAATGTAATCGGCGATGTAGTCAATGAAAAATCAATGGCGATGTAGTCGGGGAAAGTTGCCAGCCACTACTTGTGAAACTGCAGGGATAATGTACGACTACTACTATTGCACACTAAACTTGTGTCCAACTAGCTTATTCGCTTAGTTTTGACAAGAACCTTTAATCAAACCTATGTATTTAAATGGATATGATCAGAGGTTCTTGCCAAAACTGAGAGGATGAGCTAGCTAGACACTAGTCTATTGCACACTAGATGGTGTTGAGTGTATTTCTATGCAGCTATTTAGTTGCTCTGTACCAGCCTTGTCAACTCAGTGCTTTTAGCACTGTTTTTAGTGCTTTTTAAAATTTAGTGCTTCTTTTCATTCGTGGCACCAGACAATAAAAAATTTTGCTATTAAACTTTTATCTTTACCACATTCCAATGCTGAAGTAGAACGAGTTTTTAACTCAATGAATCTTTTAAAAAGAAAAATTAGAAAATTAGAATGCGCTTTTACAAATCAAAAACGGACTTAAAAGGGAAAATTCTTGTTGCGAAACGTACGAAATTCCAGATGAGGTCAATATTCATATTAATACAAAAATGGTTTATAAAACGTTGGAATATGAAATAAAAACGGTATTATGGGCAGACGACCGTGATGAGGGCGGAATTCACGGTCTTTGATATTGACCTTTAACAAATACAAATTGAAATTCATTCGTTATTATATGAATATATTTTGTTATTTTAAACGTTATTTTACTTTTGTTACCTTAAAAGAAACAAAAAATTTGGCAGAGAAAGTGCATCACTTTAAAAGTTTACAGGAGAATAACAAACAATGTAAAATTTATTGCATTTTCTATGGCGATATTTACAATATGTTGAGTTATTTTTTAGTGTGATATGTGAATTATTAAAAATAGTAATAAATGATCTAAAATTCTTCTGGTTTTTTTGATCTCTTTATAATTATTATTGTACTCTATTAGTTTTAAGCTTAAAGTCTCTTTATTTTTATTGGAAATTAATTATGTAAAAATAATTAATTTCCTGAAGAAGTCACACAAAGGAGTGACGAAATATTGAAAAATAAAATATTTTAAATAAATAGACCTTAAGGTTAAAAATAATAGAATACTATAGTAAATAATGATCTCTTATTTTATAAATTTTTTCTTAATAAAAAAAAGTATATATATTTAGTGCTTTTTTTCAAAAATTACGCGTTTTTGTCCGACTTTAGTGCTTTTCAAAATTTGTAAGTTGACAACGCTACTCTGTACTTCTTGTTGTCCGTATGATTACACTAATACACTCATATATAGCTCACACCGATTTGATCTTACTCTAAATTTGTGATTGTGAAAAATATTTTTACCCCCCAGCGTATAGATAGATGTTTACACATCAAAAAGCACTAGTCTTTTTTATAAATAATTCTTTAAACATATTGGAGTCAGCAGGCTACACGAACACACGACTACAAAAGCCGTTGGCTACAATCGTCGCCTCGTAGTGAGCTACTTAATCATTTTTGAGACGGCAGCTCCATTGTCAACATCTCATTTTAGTGGTGCCACTTTCATATATATAAAAAAGCGCCAACTCTAAATCGATTTATAGACCGAAACAAAATTAATAATAAAAACTCTTTATTTGTTTATAGCTCTTTATTGTTTTTGCATTTGTAATGAATACATTTTGATGTCCTTTTTTTGTTATGCTATGAAAATGAGTTTATGAGTTAATTCATTTGTGACCTAGCTAACGTCTTTTATCGACATCAAATATATACAAAATTAGAGTATTCAAAATAATACAATTTTTACTTGAAAAGTCAGATACAAAATTTTAAAATTTAATAATACTTTCAATATGTGAATAAATTTGAGAAATATGTCTAACAATAGAAATACACTTGGGAGTACTTTGAAATGATGGGTATCATACATATCGTTTATATGGGGCCTACATTCTAGGAGTTATTACCAAAAAAATAATAATAATAATAAAAAAATAAATAAAATTAAAAACTAAAAGTCGTGGGAGAACGCAAAAAAAAAAATAATTAAAAATTACAAAATAATTTTTATTCTTGAAAGGGCTTTTACATTTTTTTATTTTCAACAATTTTCATATTCTTGACTAAATTAAAAAAAATTTTTTAACGTTTATTTATTTAAAACTTTTCCTTGTATCGACAGCACTTATCTGGTGATTGTCGCCTATGAAAATACAAATAAGTTTAATTTGACGACAACCACAAAAGTAGCACGGACAACAACCTGTCGTGTAGACGTGAAAATAATCACTCACATTCAAACACATGTATTCTATTTTTGACTGGTTGTAGTCGGTAGTAGACTTGGGTCCAACTAGCTCATTCGCTCAGTTTTGACAAGAACCTCTGATCAAACCCATTTAAATTACATAGGTTTGATCAGAGGTTCTTGTCAAAACTGAGCGAATGAGCTAGTTGGACACAAGTCTAGTCGGTAGCCTGCTGTCTGGAATATGTTTAATGCTTCAAGTATAATAATTGAAAAAATTACTTAAAATGTTTGTGTAAGCAAGACAACATCATAGACAAGTAAATGGACCTTGTTAATAACCGTTTAGTGATAAGTCAAAAACACACACTTATTTATATTTTGGAACTAAAAAAGAACTAGTTCCCAAATATATACATCCAGTATATTTCACTAGGCGTATATTTAAAATTTTAATTGAACAAATCATACGAGGGTTGTATGTTAAATCAGTAACTTTTTGAATTTTCCTCTCATAATCTTTTCACACTGAAAGTTAATAACTGGTTTTAGCGTTAAAGCCATAAGCAGCTGATTTCGTATTCACACTGCAAAGTCTGGTTTAAACACACAGGCTGTATAATAAATTTTTTCCAAATAAATTACATCGCTCATAGATTTAATTTACTTAATTGACAACCTGTACAATAGAACCTTTTGTTTGAAGGAAAATAGAAAAAGTTTTAAAATGCGTTCTAAAAGAAAAGTTATTTTACATTTTTTTGAACGAATATTTTAAAATTCGGGATCTACTTATAAAAAGGAAAGAGCTTCTTGGAAAACAAGTTGGTATATATAATAAAAAGTATTTCAGCCATCAGCATATACATATTCTTATTAACATGTTTCCAAATATATAACATGGCAGCACTCAACTTAGCACAGCCAAAAACAAGGTTGCATTTCATAAGAAAAATTCGAAAGTGGCTTTAAGCTACTTTTAACAAAACCATTTTGTAAGGTAAAACCTGGTTTTAACAGTTGGTTTTAACGTTAAAACTAGAATTTATTAAGACCATGTCAGTGTAAAAACACTATAATACTTCGAATTATTGTAGGTGTCATTTGCAATAAAAAATACATAAATGTTGAATTGAAGCGTTTTTTAAATTTCCTCTAGACAAAGATCATATAAAAAATTTTATATAAAGTGTTTTCAAATAGCTACTTGATAACTTTGAATTTAATTTGTGATCGCACTATTTCACTGATCATCTAACTGGTACTTTCATTTTATTTTAGAAAACTCAACATTTTCATTATGGTAAAGTACACGTTCTCCGATTGGGCTCTGGAAAAGATGTGCCAACATGATGAATTCCATCGCAAAATCATCTTCAGTGACGAAGCTAATTTTTGGCTCAAAGGGTTTGTCAATAAGTAAAATATGCGTTAATGGTCTGGTGAAAATCCACATGTGCTTCATGAATCACCACTTCATTCACAAAAAATAACTGTTTGATGCGGTTTGCATGGCGGCGGCGTCATTGGGCCATATTTGATCGACGACAATATCGATCATCATGTTACTGTGAATGGCGATCGTTATTGCGCCATTATTACCGATTATTTTTGGCCCGGATTGGAAAACAAGGACTTTGACGGCATGTGGTTTTAACAGGACCCTGCCACACAGCATACGTTAGAATCGATTTATTGGTTATTGGTTTTATTTAAAAAAAAATTGTCAAGCCCTTATTGTAAAACCCATTACATAGTTTCGTATAGAGGAGGTTAATTTAGCTCGTTTTTCATTTAGCGCGTTAAGATGAAAAAAGCGCATTTTGCACAGTTTAAATACAGTGAACATAACGCGAAACGCGCTAAGTTGGCATCACTGTTCGTCGCACCTTTGGCAAAAATTAGCCATCGAACTAAAGGTTTACAACAGCTACAAAAAAATTATCAATTGTTTCATCTATCCTTATGTTACTATCCCCTCCTTTCTAGTTCTGGCCCCATGCATTGCATATGTCGAAGTAATCTCTTGAGTGCTGGTCCGAGTTAAAAAAAGCGCCCAGATGGACATCGCTTAATATATACTTTATGGGGTAGAATATTGATTATGGAAAATAGACCTTTCACCATTTTTAGTGAAGGGCTTAAAAATAAAATGCTTGTTTGCCGAAAAAATAATTTAATGAAAATACTCAAGGAGTTATAAAATAGTACATGTATTAGAAATCGTTAAAGGTTGATCAATTAGAGAAACAGACAGAAAATGGGGCAGGGCCGTTAAAAAGTATGAAACTGTTTTTTTTAGCCACAACGGTAACCCTGCTAACAGACAGTCATAATTTGAAGTTGTAAAAATTTGTGTACTCCCATATTTAATTTTACATAATTAATATGAAGAACATGTCAATACCGCCACAACCTCTTTACCCAATAATGGACGTTTTAAGCCGATTACATCATTTTGTATTCCAGTCATCCATAAAGGTTTCTATTCAATTTTGTTTAATGCAACCACAACTATGTACGAGTACAATGTAAATGATTGTCTTAAATTTCGTAACTCTATTTTGAAAGTTGTTACAAATATATAGGTATGTATGCATATGTACACATACATACATACATACATGCACATATATAATATTTAGTCTTGCTTTCACAGCTAATGATTTCACTCATACTTTTACCCAATACTTACATACACACATACTTAAGAAGCACACAACGTACATACTCGTACATACCTGGAAAGAGAAAAAGAAAAATAATAATGAGCATGAATAATTAAAAATAACGATTTTCTTAAAATATATGAATAATATATATAAAAATGCATGTAAGTGTAGCTGCAGTCATTAAAAATTATCAAAGTTACACAAGTGTTTAAGTGGAAAATTGTAAGTAAATAAAACGTTAATCTAAACTGCATGTATTCGTATATATATTTCTTCTCTAACAAGATCAAAGATCAGAATTCAGCCATGTGGACAGTAAAAAAAAACATTTTAAATACTTGGGCAGTTAACAACAGCATATGCGAGAACACACACACACACATGTGACGAAAATTCACCAGTTCATTCTTTTAAGTGAAGGTGATGCAACAGCCAACGTTTACAGGGAAGCAGGTGCAGCGGTTGATTGCTATTAAGTGCACGTGTATGAGGAAAATTAAAGCAGGAACGATGACGAATAGCAAAAGGAAACCAAGTAGACTACAACAACATAAGCAGAGAAACAGAATACATAAGCCGAATCTTAAATGCCCTACAAATATTTAGTAAATTAAAACTTTATTTTGTCGGGGTCACCCCGGGAGGGGCCGTGGGGGAGACATTTCACATTTACCATAAAACACTAAAGAGTACATTTTTGGAATTATTATATGTAAAAAAATTTTTTATTTTTATTTTTTTTTATAGGGTCATTTAGGGGGCAAAGGTGAGGGGAGGGTAGGACAGAGGAAGATCGGACAACATCTCAGCTTCGCCATAAAAGGGTTTAAAATTTTTGTGTGGGCTTAAATTATACAATTTGTTAAATGTTTTCACTATTTTACCATATATGTTACTTCAACGCCCACTAAAGGGGCGGGGTGCAAAAATAGATTTTTCTTACCTTCTGGCTCCAAGTTTAATGCTTCTGCATTTGTTTAACAAAATTATAAAAAACATATCACTAAAAATTATATTTTTTTTTGGTTTAGTTCTTCTTAGGGGAACTTTTTTCCCTCTTGCCCGATTCAGCCCATTTACTAACACAATGTATTTATACCAAATTTCAAGGCTCTTTTCTTTTGGACTGAATCGTGATTTCCATAGACGGAAAAACGCAGATTGTCTTAGATTTCATCTCTGATCAAGAATATACGAGTATATATAAATTTTATGGGGCCTTAAAGTGATATTTCGCTGCGTTACTCATGGAATGACAAAGTAAGTACATTCCCCAAATCTTTTTTGAAAGGTATAAAAATTCTTAACAAGAAGAGGGAAAGCGTACACAATACCATAGGATGTTCAAACTGTTAATCGTTAATCGGTTAACCGAATAACTGTTCAATTAATTTTATATTGGCTATTTGCGACTAACGCTTAAATCAGATCAATCACTAAGTTTAGACCGAAGGCTGGTATTGGCACATGTCTGCTAGATTTGCAGGTCATTATTTCATGCACATTTTGAACATGTTTAAAATAATCGATTGCTAGCAGATTATTTGAAAGGGAATACAAATTTTATCAAGAGCCATAACACACACACACCACACTAATAAATAGAAGGACAAATCCTAAAAGAATTAACGATTAAGCATAACAGAACAATACAATATAACAACTTAACCCTAAAGCATTTGCCAGTTAGTCAATTTGTCCGTTTTGTGTCTTCATTGCCAACAGCAAGCAGGCAATTTTTCCCTTAGTAAATTCTAAAACAAAATGTTGTACAATAAAAATGCGGCAAAGAAAAAAGTCTCTAAAAGAACAAACAATAAAAACCCAAACGGCATTTGAACAAGGAAAATCAACCTGCAATAATTAAAAAGAAAAAGGAAACAGGGAGGGAAACAGTGCTATCAAACAACAACAATTCACACATGCACATGTGCCAAGAAAAAGACACACACACACACAACCAAATTACCCAGCAGAAAATATCAATAGTGAAAAACTGAATTGAATTATTATTGACACAGTCACCTGTACTAGTGAATTAGAATACCCTATTCCATGTTATTTACTATAGATGTTTAATATGAGTATTATTAACCAGCTGGTTATTTTGGAACCATATGCAGACATTGGCACTAGTGATTCACTAGTACATTTTAATAATTATTTTCTACACTTGTAATACTTTTCTGAAATAGATGTAGATAACGACAAGTCATAGTTTTTAAAATTTTTGAGTTTTATTTAAGAAGAATTAAAAAGCTCAGAGGGACTAACTCGAAATTTTTTTTTTTAATTTTAAAATAAGCAAAAAATAAAATTAATTTCACTGATCTGCCGACGCCACAAACATATTTTTCTTATCAAAATCATTTATAAAATTGATAATGTCACCAAAAAGTCGCCAAAACAGTAGACAAAAGTTGCTTCTTGAGGACACTCGCCTACAGGCTTGCTTCCGGACAGTTGGTATTAACGCATCCACCAATACTAGGGACTTATTAAACCTCAGGCAACGCTATTTCCTATGGACATGACCATTCACTACTGACGTTGATATTATTGACCAGCTGGTTATTTTGGAACCATGTTTAGACATGGGCACTAGTGATTCACTAGTACATTTTGATAATTATTGTCTACACTTGTGATACTTTTCTCAAAATAGAGGTCAATAATGAAAATGCATAGTTTCTTAACTTTTGGGAGTTTTATAGAAAAAAAATTAAAAGACTAAAAGTTAATTATTCGTAAAAGTCGTTGGCTCAAGTAGTAGAACACGAGACTATGAAGCGGAGGATCGTGAGTTCGAGCCCGCGCTGAGTCATGAAATATTGTGTTGAATTCTTCTGATCAGTATTAGTGCGTGGTTGTGTTAGTTGTTGCCAGCCGGTTTCAATGATGAAGGCATAGTCACTGGTCATTGAACATAATTGGCAGCGACTGACACTATCATGTACTAAAAGCAGAGTAACAGCAGCACCCTCCTTCGTCGGTCCTGTAGCAAAAATTAGCCGGCGAAGTAAAAAGGTTGAAATAGCTACAAAAATAAACTGTCTATCTTGTCATCTTTCCTAATCTTTCCCCTCAATACTATCCCCTCGTTTTCAGTTCCGGCGCAGGGAACTGGGGTCATCCCCTGAGTGCTGGTCCAAGATAAAAAAATAAATAAATAAATTACAACTTTACTGTAGTCATCTGTCGCTGCGATAAAAATTTGTTTTCATCATATGCAAATACATAAATGTAGTCGTATTATTGACAATGCCGACAAACAGTCACCAAAATAGTAGACAAAAGTGTTTACTTGGGGACACTCGCCCCTAAGTTTCATTCAAGGTAACTACAACACATACACCTGGGGCCAAATTACCGCACTCGATATCGATCGAAATTTCAATACATTTTAAATACGAATTTCGATCGATATCGAATGCCGTAATTTGCCCCCAAAATGCAATTTACAAGCAAAGATACAGAAGTGCACATCTACATAGTGGCACACATACATACATACATACATACATACATACAAAATTAGCCATTTTCTAAGAACTCCCGGTTTTGATTAAAACAAGACACATACAATTCAGAGAAATGTTATATATGAAATATTAGAATGATCTGTAATATTCTGTAATTGTGGTTTTAACGTACAGCTCGTACAATAAATTTGCTCAAAATAAATTAAATCGCTCGTAGAAATGTGTGAATTTTTTGCTGCAGTTCTTTTCTATTTTTGCAACACCTAATTGACAACCTGTACAACAGAAGTTTTTGTTTGAAAGAAAAAAGTTCTAAAATAGAAATTATTTTACATTTTGTGAATGAATATTTCAAAATTATGGAACTCCTTATAGAAAATGAACATGAAAAAAAATGAAAAAAAATATTTCAGGCGTCAATATATATTGTTATTGACATAAACAATACCAGCTGTTTCCAAAATATAACTTGGCAGCACTCAACTTAGCACAGCCAAAAACAGGCAAAAACAAGGTTGCATTTCATAAAACCTACTTAAACTAGATTTTAAGTTGCTTTTAATAATATCATTTTGCAAGATAAAATCAGGTTTTAACAGTTGGCTTTTACGTTAAAACCAGAATATCGTCACCTTAATAAAACAACAGTGTATACGCATATACACCATTATTTTTTTTACTGCATGATAAGAATCGACATAACTGATTCTATATGTGGTCAAAATTTGGTGAGGTTCTATTTCTACAAAGTGGGTCGACAGATCGATTGAAATAATAGCTTATAATTTCGTGTTTGAAAATTTTCGTAAATAATTGTGTAAATGAAGTTTACCGTATTTTAGTTAGTTGTTTCTCTGAATATAATTACAAAGAAAAATAGTGTATAAAAAGCATACGCTATTTTTATTAATCACTATTTATATTTCTTCAAAATCGAAAAATGACTTATATTGATATACACTATTATGCGCGATTTTGAGATTGGCCAAAGAAACCAACTATACACTGTGGAAAGAATGTTCTGGTACGACAATAATGATCTCAAGGAATGGTTCAGCAGATTAGGGCACACTTTCAAAAAATATCGAAAACAACTCAGTGAATTGGTTGAAGATTAAGCAAATTACAGTGGAGAAAGCTAATCTCGATTCGCTGCTCTACAAAGAAAATTGGGATTCCGAGTGGCAAAACAATTGATATAATGGAATGAAAGAGGAAGAAATCAGTCACTTATAACTGTGATACCCGGAATTTGTGTGCTAAATTTAAGCTACAGTGTACCATATTTTCCTTAAAGTACAATGATCTTAAGAGGCTTTGTGCCAAAAATGACATTCCCAAAGAATTTCATTCTTTTTATCTCTTTTATAAGAATTTCATTCTTATTCTCTTTATCTCAAATAATGAATAAAATGGATTGTTAAGCACGAATACTAGGTTTTACTGCATGAAGTTTAGACTTGTACCGAACTCTTTCATTAGCTCGTTTTTGACAAGAACCTTTAATCAAACCAAAGTAATTTAAATGGGTTTGATCATAGGTTCTTGTCAAAAACGAGCTAATGAAAGAGTTCGCTACAAGTCTAATGAACGTTCATCAGACAAAAATATTGAAATAAAATAGTGTATAATGATTTTCATACATATATTAAAACAAATAAAATAGCCTAAGTGGCATCATGGTACTTTGAGTCCCATTTATTTGCAATTAGGGCACCTGTAAATTAATGAAATATTATCTGCTAGTAGCCTGATAATTCAACTAATTATTTAAATGACTACAACTTAAAAACGTCGATTGTTTTCTGAAATATTACTGCTTTTTCCAGATGTGTAATATCACAAAAAATTTAAACTCGATTATCTCGAAATAGTAAAAAAATTATACACTGCAGTTTTATTAAGGGGACGATATATTAAAACCATGCCAGTGTGAAGCTGAAAGTCCCCAGTTTGACTCCACGCTCAGTCATGAGTATTGTGTCGAATTCTTTTGATCAGCATTAGTGAATTATTATGTTGGTGTTGTCAGTCTGTTTCAGCGATGAAGGCATAGCACTGGTCACTCAATATAACTGGCAGCGACTGATATAAACAGTACCCTCCACCGCCGAAGAAACAAGTAAAACTCGACAGAAAAATTTCATTTATCTGGATCTGTCTTGGCAATTCTATATCCCTCTTACTGTTGCCGGCGTAATGCACTGCTTATAGACGTCATACCCCGAGTGTTTGTCCTATTTAAGAAAAAGTAAGAACGTTATATTCGACCGGGTTTAATTTTAAATACCCTCCAAAAGTTTAGTAAATAAAAACTCTATTTCTTCGGGATTACTCCGGGAAGAGGCGATACATCTCACCTTTGCTATAAAACACTAAAAAGTCAATGCTTGGACTTATTAAGTGCAAAAAAAAATTTGGATGATGAAAGCGTTGCGGCTTTCGAAAACAGCTGTTCTGCTCTGCTGTGTAAGTTGAATAACTAAAAACTGATGTTGACTTTCCTTTGTGCCGTGGAATATTTATCATGTCTTTCTGAATTTAAAACAAACAAATTTCGCCTACATAATCTTAATTCAATTAAAAGGTGATTTTATCTGAAATCTTTCTGAATTACAACAAATTACGATACTACATATAGCCAATAAATCTTAATTCAATTCATATTCAGTTTTCGTTAATAATATTGGTTAAATAGTTGATATTCCTACTGACTAGCACAACTTGCAAAAAGTGGAAAAATTGAACAAAGAACGCTTGTAAGATGGCGTAGCGGCCTCGAAATCAGTACTGATCCGTTCTGCTGGTTTGATGATTATTGAAAATATTCTTAATATTCCAATCTTAATATAAAAAATAATAAATAGAATTTGAACAAATTCATTTATTAATAAAATAATAAAAAATCATTTGCAGTCATGCAGATTCGAACTTAGGCCCGTTGGAAAAATTAACAATTTACATAAGAAAGTTCGGCTAATAAAAATTCATACACAATTTAATTAAATATTTTAAACTCTTTAGCATTTTGCAATTTCCATAATTTAATTATTTAAAAAAAAACGAGCCAGTTATTTGCCAAAGATGTGGGTGGACAAGGTTGTAATAATTCTTTTTTAGCTTCAGCTTTTATTAAACTGGTCCACAGTGCAGTTTCCTGTGTAGCAAAAAAAACAATAAAATCCTTCGCACAATATGAGTTGAATGTTAAAAGTCATTTTGTTTATGTGTTTGTGTAAAGAAATAATCGAAACTAAAGAAAAAATTAAAGAATAAGAACAACTAAATTGTTGGAGAAGATTATCTTTGTGTTTGTATTCGATTATTGTGTGCAGTTTTTATGGCATTTCATACAATTTTCTTTCTTTTATATGGTACTTTTTTATTGTTGTTGTCTTTTTCTTTTTTGCTAATGTTGTTGAGAGCTCAATATCATTGACATCTGTTCACATTAGTTTGGTTGCCAAGGCGCCAGTCAAATAAGTTTTTACTTTCTCTTGTTGTTTAGCAGGAACAATAGTAAAGAAAGCAGTCTAAATGCTCGTGTGTACATACAAAAGCCATGACTATAATCATAAATATTTCACGCATTGAGACACACTCGTATTAGTACCGATGGTAGAGTACAAACAGCGGACGTAAAGATCTAAATAGACAGTCATGCTCGACACTTTGCCAACACTCTGTTGTATTGTTGGAACAAACAATAGATAAAATATAATGGACATGCAGAGGAGTGATTAAGAATTTTCTACAGTAAAAAATAAATATATATTTTTTAATCAATTGCCCAGTTAAACTCATGCTTAGCCTTTATGGCAAATTCTGCAGTTACTGTTGTTAACATCGCCCATATTCGGTAGGTAATTGCCAACGTCACCTCAAGACAATATTAAAATTAGGACACTTGCCGACTACTTGTGGACAACAATTAACTACTTCAGACATCCTGTGGCTCCTTTCTAAAGATCTGAATATAGCACGAGAGTGTTAGAAATTATCACTTGCCGAAGAAAAGGAATACAAGAAGTGACGTTGACAATTAGTTACAGAATTATGGGGGAATGGTCGTGTGTGTTCCATCACAATTTAACATTTTTTTTTCTTAAGCTTTTGTCATTTTGGCAACTCAAGTTGAAGCATTTGTTAATTTGGGCCGCCCCTCGTAGACATCGTGGTGGAAAAGGTGTGTTGTCATGTGTGCTTTTTTTATAATTTTTTATTATTCATCCCTGTTATAATTGTTTGTTTCCTTTTCCTTTTTTCTGTTCTTTTTTTTGTGCGTTTAAGGTGTGTTCCTATTGTGCCCGATGAAAGCATTTAAGTTTTATAGATCCTACGCCATTGTTCTCTTCACCTTTATTCCTTTTTCTGAAATTGTGGTTGAACACCTTTCAATGTTCGTCATTGCAGTCGCTCTGGTTTCCGCCTATAGCTTTACACATGCTTACAAACACACATGCTTTTATTAAGTAAAAGAAGCCATACTTATATGGCAGTCGTTGCTTATTTATTTATTTGTTTTTTTTTCACATGGCAAGAATACCTGCACCTTTATTTTTTACATTTTACATGAAATACGTTTTGACGCATTTATAACAAATAATTTAGATTTAAAGTGTGATTTGATAAAGAAAATTTTCACATACCATTTAATTTTTTATGAATTCTCCACTTTAACTTTGTTGTAGCGGAAGCCAAATTTGTTTGGAATTATCCTGTTTTGCTACACAGTGTGTATCAGGGTTGCATTTTTAATGGCAATTTTAATGGCACGTTTTGTGCGGATTGCTGTTACAGGTCACCGTTATCCAGAGACCGTCTCGTTATTTGGCTAAAACACGTCATATGTCGTAACCGTTAAAACATGTCATATGTCGTAACCGTATTGAATAATTCAATAAACGGAAGCCGTGATTGGCTGAAGGACAGAACCAGTTAGCGACACGTTACTGCTAACCTGTCTGCGTTACTGAAGTCCTTATCAGACCCTACACTTCGCTTATATTATAAAAATTACTCTAATATTTTGAATTTCAGGGGATGAGGTCTAAATCGTTTTTGGAAGTGGCTTTGCTTCTCCCCCAAGAATGTGCTATTCTTACAACAATCAAAATTTTATAAATACGTTCTTAGTACACAGCAAAAACAATAATAATAATACATATGCGCTGCACTGCGCCGGAACTAGAAAAGAGGGGATAGTGTTGAGGGGACAAATGAAGAAAGATTAGAAGTTCGAGAATTTTTCGTAGCCATTTGAATATTTTACTACGCCGGCTAATTTTTTGCTACAGGGCCAAAACCTTTAGCTTTTGTCGTTAAATAATAAAAATTAAGGATTCAAATTTAGGCAAAACATACAAACGAAGTTAGGCCATTCGGGTGTGTTTCTGTTGAAGATTAAACGAGATTTCAGTCCTTCGGCTGCTTTTAAGTGTTTCTTACGTCATCTTTCTTGAAGAAAATCTTTCAAGCTATTGTGACAAACCACATGTTGTCTGAGCAGAAAATGCTTACCGATCACAAACGCTACATCACATAATAAAACTGCTGCTGTGAAACAGATAAAGGCGACAGACGGCAATATTTCTATACATATTCTGATATAGGAGTAATCATTTCAAAAGCGGTGCAATCAATCGGTCTACATATAATACTTTTGAAGCAAAAGAACTGCAAGATATATTCCCCCCTATTCTATAACTATTTGTGAACGTCACGACAAGATAATACCGCAAATGGGACACTTCTTTATAAGTCCTATTCAGAAATTGACTACTTCTAACAAACTCTTGCCTGCCAGAAGGAGTAGAGGAAGTAAGTGTCCCGCTTTTGATATTATCTTGACGTGACTTTGACAAACAGTTGCAGAATAAGGAAGATTAAGATTTTCTTGTAGAGATTAGCAGGCCTACACATGTTTTTCAAATACTACACTGCGCCTTATTTGTATTTACTTTAAGCATATTTTTCTTAATTATGATGTCATACTTCTGTCACGTGTCGCCGCACACATAAGCAAATATTACCAAACGTTCAAATTTTTTAGTGCTAAATAAACAAGAACAACAAGGACAAAAGTTCAATTGAAAGAAAATGCTTTATAAAGAGCAGTTAACCAAATATGACAAAACAAATAATTGCAACCGGCATGACATTCTAAACCAGACGCAGTGACTATTGTTTTACATAAAAAAAGGAAAGAAAGAAAAAAAAACAATAATAATAAAAATTAATGCCAGCAAACAGCACACAAATGGGGTGGTTTCACCACCAGCAACTGAATCCTTCTAAAAACATGTTATAAGATTCCAATACAAATTTTAAACATTTGGCATTTAGGGAAGCTAATATTGAGTTTGAAATTTTGTAAATAAAATATTATATACAATTTTTCTTTAATGTCCTGCTCCGCCAGGAGAGCCTTCAGCGAATTGTTTGAGGAGAACAGCATTTGTTTCTAATGGAATTTGTTAAAGCAAATAAAAGCAGCCATTACCAAAACTTCAGAGAAAATTGTAACATAAAAACTAATCTCTTCTCTTTACAATGATCATGCAAATATGTTCACATGAACTTCTTGAGTTTCTTTTCATACAAATTATATTTAAGGAGGACGAATACAGTTGGAATAAACAGCGCTATTTTTTTTATTTATTATTTTAAATGTTAAACGAGTTGCAATCGTCAAGTCCCAATCAACAAGATCATTATAGACACTTTTATTAAGTCAATAATAAATTAATGCATACCAAATTCAAACATTTAATACATATTTGAACAGTCAAAATATTTTTGTGGTACACTTTTAAGCATCTTAGCGTCCTTCAATATCAATTAGAAACACATAATTTAAAAGGCATTTTAATGTAGATGTGCACAATCTAAGCATTTCTTGAAAAATTTATGGTACAAAAATCACAAAAAGAAAATGGTTTTACACACATCTATAAACGTTCAAAAGGCTCCATATATATTTTTTTTTTTTTGTTTTTTTATGACAGGTTTTTTTTCTTATTTTTGAGTATATGACAAACCATTTGTTATTATTTTTTATTATTTCAGCAACCTTAACTTAAGGACAAAATCGTATTTCAGCATATGGAAGTTAATTTGGACCAAAAAGTCACATACAGTCGACTCCGCTTTATTGGAAATAACCAAAACCCAATTTTTTTTCAATTACCCGATTTTTTCTCTAAAACGTAGTTCGGATTACTTTTAAGCGTATATTTATATTCTGTATATTTTTTTACGTAAATTTAACGTAAAAATTTTATTACAAAAAATATATTCATAGAATTAGTCAATTTATTGTCGACATTTTTTACGAATTCCTCGAAAATGTCTAGCCACTTGCATTGACAACATAATAGAAAAATACAATAAAGTACGTAAGAGCGAAAAGGACAAATACATTTCGCCATTTAATTTTTACGGACAACACATGCACAATTTTTTCAGCCTTAAGTTATGCAATCGATTTGTAATAAATAAATTTGTCATTGCTTATTTTTTCACTATAGCGAAGTAAGTTTCATACAAAACGTAGTTGTGTGCTTGCTGTTGGTTTTCAGTAATACGATATTTTCAGTAAAGCGATGTTTCGCTAAAGCGAAGTGAATAAGACTAGCTGCCTTTAAAGTCAGTGCGAGGATTTGTATCGCTTTCAGTAATCCAATTTGTTTCAGTAAAGCGTGTTGCGCTAAAGCGGATTCGACTGTATTCGAATTGATACTAGTGTAAACCACGCGAGCACGTAGAAAGCTCTCTACGATTTTTTCTTTAAATTTCCTACTCTTGTGATATTTTTTATTATTTTCTTGCAACCTGCTAAAATATTCTTATCTGGCAAAATTTCTTTTCAGTTTCCATATTAAATTTAATATCCTTTTAGCAAAGTTTATTTAATTTTCATATTTAAAAAACAGAAAGAAATAGCAATGCTTCTGGTAGCATTTTTATTGTATGAAAATAATTTCGTTACAGTTAGAGATATTTGAAAATTCTATTCTATACATTCTTTCTTTTTCCTCTTGTCTGTTAGATTTTCATAAAATATAATGATTCTATTTGCAGCAAAAGAAAAAAAATTATAATAAAATCAAAAAGGCGTAAAACAAAATAGAATTCTCTAAGTCAAAAAAAAAATTGAAAAGTAAAAATAAATAAATAAAAAAAAGGAATAAAAATTTAAAGATAGAAAAAGACTTGCAAATGAAAACATAAAATTAAAAAAAAAGAAAACAAAAATTAAAACGGAAATGAAATTAAAATTCTTCAGCAACAGACCAGACAAGAGTAGAATCATGCAAGGCCCAATGCAGGAGCAGCCGAAGAAATTGACTCAGTTTTAGCACCAACTTCTGCCTGATACCAGCTTTAAGGTGTTTGCATACACTTGTACAATTTAGATTTGCCAAAAGAAAGAAAAAAACACAATGAAAAAAAAAATCGTTTACTCAAGCTCGTCAGAGAAGCAACCAACTGTATTGTATGCTTGTATTCATTTCCTATTTAGGACAGCAAGCAATTGAAACGTTACAACAAAATACAGACAGAAACTGTTTTTGTTGTTGCTTTTCTCTACACACACACACACACACTCAAACATGTATAAAAAATGTATAAACCAAGTCGATTGTTTTATATAAGCTTTATATTGCCTTTATGGTGTATGTGTGTAACATGCCAGCACCAAAAACATAAATACATACTCGTTCGCACACATCCAAACAATTATAAATACAAGTTCTTTGCATTTTTATTCCAAACAGGCATATGACTCGTACGACTTGTGTTTAAAGGCCTGTGCATAAAGACACAAAACAGAAACCATATATTTGCTGAAACTGCTACTTGTTTCTACAGAGGAGAAGACTACAGTTCTTATCCTTCAGTACCTTTGCTGAAGTGTATAGGAGGATTTATTTCTTTGTGTTTGTGTATTAATGCATGAATGAGTGTATACAAATATGACTTACTTGTCATTTCGTGTATGTCATTCTTATATAAAAATGAATTTATTTTATTTAAAAAGCAAAATCAACTTAATAGAAAAAGGTCTACAACAAAAATGTGCCTATACTGCAACGAAATTGAATAGAAATAAATAAAAACATATGTATGTACATACAGATTAACTGACAACGAATATATATTTGAGATTAAATTTGTTCCTGAGAATATCTTAAACAGATTTTATGAATTTTAAATATTTTTAGTAAATCTCGATTTAAAATTTAAATTTTAAATGTATGCGACACAAATATCAAATTTTAAAAAATAATGCTACCTATTCACTTAAAATTAATGGAATGAAATGATTGAAAAAAAAATTGGATAAATTTATTCGACCGAAATTAGTATACAAAATTATTACAAGTAGCAAATTATTTAAAAATGTAATAATTGAAATAAAAATAATCGATTATCTAATTGTATTTAAAAACGAATCGGATTATCTGTGACATATTAAATCAGCTACTGGCCTACCATGATTTATGTAAATAAAATTATTGAAATAATTCGGGTAAAATTGTTTCCTGACAATATTAACTTGGAGAGGTTCAAATCGAACGTCCACAAAAACTACTCCCTCTCTATTCTCTTTCCCGTAACCAATTTTCCTAGTTCTGGCACAATGCATAGCATATGTAGGGGTCATAGCCTGAGTGCTGGTCCAAGAAAAATTATATTACTATTGTTCGAATAAAATTATTCGAAAAATATTATTCGAACAAAATTATTCGAATTATATTAATCAAATATTTTATTCGAATACTATTACTAAAACAAAAATACTGGAGTAAAATAAATCGAATAATATCCGAATATATTTTCGTATGAAATATTATTAAAACCATTTTTTTTTTATTTTTTAAGCTCGAGGGCATTTTTTTATACCTAGAATTATTACAATTTTGTTTTATTATTCAATATTTCGCTAACAATCATCTGAAATAAGTAATTACTTATTCCTGATGGTGATAACATATTGTTAACGAAATATTAAATAATAAAATAAAATTGTTATAATTTTATACAAAAAACGATCTCGAGCTTAATAAATTATAAAATATATTACCAAAATAAAGCTAAAAAAGTGAATAACAATTATTTCAATAATTTTATTTATTTAATAACATACTTTTTGAATAATATTATTAGAAATTCAAATACTATTAGAAATTCAAATAATATCAAAAGAAATACCTAATATGTATTGCTTATTTATCTTTAATATATTAACTAAACTCGTGGCGTACTACAGTTTCAGTAAATAAAATTATTCCAAGAACTCGAATAAAATTATTTCAACAACATTCAAAGAAAAGTTTTTGTATGAAGTCATTTAAATAGTATATTAATAGTATTACGCAAATTATGTTGTCTTTAAAATATTTTTTGTATAATATTATCCGAATACAATTATTCGATTATTATTATTCGTATAAAATTACTTGAACACTATTAATCCCATAATATTATTTAATTAATACTGTTCGAATGATTTCACATGAATGAAATTATTCGAATAATATCTATTATTTATATACAACAAACTAAATAACAATATTCTAACAATAAATCGAATAAAATTATGTATTGCAATAATATTCAAAGAACAGTTTTCGTATGAAGTCATTTAAATATTATTTATATAGTATTATGCAAATTATGTTATCTTTAAAATATTTTTCACATAATAATATTCGAATATAATTGCTCGATTAATATTATTCGAATAAAATTATTCGAACAATATTATTCCCATTATAATGTTTTTGAATAATATTATTTAATTAATTTCGAATGATTTCACTTGAATAAAGTTATTCGAATAATAGCTATTATTTATACTCGTACATATATGTATAACAAATTGAATATTATTCAAATAAATTTACTAAAATAATATTATTCGCCTTTCTTTATTATAACAAAATTACTCGAATAAAATTGTTCGACATATATTAGAATTAGAATTAATTAGAAGCATTTGAATAATATTATTCGAATTAAAATAATATATGTAATTCAAATAAATTTACTCAATAAATTTTATTTAAATAATATAACCTTATCAAAAGTATTTGTGTAAAATTAATTAACAGTTCGAGTAAAATTATTCGAATAAAATTTTTCGAATAAAATTATTCGATTAAAAATATTTTTTATTTTATTTTCTATCAAATATAGATAATATTATACATATTATACATATTAAACACGAATTAATGTGGTCTGCTGACCACATTAATTTGTGTAATTCTCCTAACTAAAGATAAACCTAGATCACTGATATCCCCCGGGGGATTAAATAAACAGAATATTTGAGGTTTGTTTTAAATTTCAAATTTGTTGCCAGTATCGCCAGTCTAAATGTAGTGATTTAGAGCGATAAAGATTTAACTTTAAAAAGAAAAACTACAAAATAATACACGCACATTAAAATTAGTAAATTTGTTCGGAGAGAAAGAAATTTTACGTACATGACTTGTAATGATCATTACGAAAATAATTTTACATCTAGGAACCGGCGGGTGTCCGAACTCAAAACTGATGGACTCACAATTGCCCAACTGCTGCACCCAAATACCTTTACAGTTCTTGTTCTCTTGACGTGTTGTGTAATTATTAACAAACTTTTTGAAGGGTTCACAAGATATTTATTTATAACTTTCCTAACCTGGTTGAGTTTTACAAATAAATGACTTGGGCAACTTTCATACACGTTTATTTTTGTATTTACTTCACTGTGTGTTCGTTTACATGTACGAGTACATATAAATAGATTTACAAATATATTTTCTTTTTTAGCATACAATACACACTCAAACATTTTTCTCATAGTTTCCTTTTTTGTATTAAAAACGTTGATGAGAAATGTGGGCCAGGCTTATAGTACAAGTACCATGACTACCTATTATTTGTCCAAAACACACGAACCATTCTTTCTTATTAAATCTTTAAAACAAGAAGCACATACTACAGATACTTTAGTGAATGTGTATGAGTGCATACACATACATATATCTTTTTTGTTTGAAACACTAATGAGACATTTTTTCCTCTTATTTTTAGTTAAGTGAAAGTAGGCGTGTGAAAATGTATACTGTAATCTTTACTTTAGTTTTTCTTTATATTCAGTTTGACTAATTTTTTCTTGTTTTTTTTTTGTTTTTGCTACCATGCCTGCCATTAAGTCACCGTATAGGCCTTCATAAACATACTCGTACGATGTACCTGGCATGTGTGTATATAATGTTGGCTTTTTTCTCTATATAGGCGAATATATAAACTATATGTTTCACTTTTATTTTACTAATGATTTGTAAATAGAGTAGGACAAACTGATAATAAAATACAAACAAAATAATATTCTATGCAATTCTAACGCAAATAATGTTGGGCTCTGTTCCATTTCGTTTCCGGTTAAATAAATATTTGATTTGGACTTTTTTCATTTTATTAAATAAAAAAAAAACATTTGTGTACTCTTACAATATATTAAATATTTATTTTCGAAAATGGCATTTATATGAAACACATCAACAGGATGAAATGTGGCAAGGATTTACGGCCTTTTGTGAAATATATAAATTCAAAAGAAATATTTTACACAGGATTTTAAACAAACAAGGTTTCCCACTCAACCAAACTAAAAATGGTACAAAATTATTTATAGAGAATTATGTGATATAATGAAGTGCTTTTAAAAAGTACTGGAAACGCCGGGCGGTGAAAATTGACCTGTTGACATTCACAGTAAAAATTTATATATTTGTTGCCTTCTGGTTAGGATATTTAAGGGAAGAGAACAAAAGGTATGACATCATTCAAATAATATTATACGAATATTATATTATTCGAATAATACTGTTCGATTAATATTATTCAAATAAAATTAATGGAATTATATTATTAAAAAAAGCTATTTGAACAGTGTTATTCGATTAATGTTATTCGAATAATAATATTCGAATAATATTCTTTGTAATTATTTGATTCAAATAAAATTATCCGAACAATATCTATTATTTACAGATAACAATCCGAATTAAATTATTGGAATAAATTTACTAAGATAATATTTTTCGCCATAATATTCTAATATATGTTATATTAATCGAATAACCTGTTAATATATTGTTCGAATAAAATTATTCGACACAAGTTATTTGGAAAATACACATAAATTCATTAAAATTATTTAATCGAATAATATATATTATTAAAATTATTTTATACGAATAAAATTATTCGCATAATTCCTTATAAATAGATAACAAATCGAATAATATTGTTGAAATAATATTGTTAAAATGAATTTATAAAAATTATATTTTTCGAATAACTTGTTAACATAAAATTATTCAAATAAAATTATTCGAGTAATAATATTTGAACAATATTATTCGAATTATTTTGTACGTATATAATTATTCAAATAACATCTCTTATTTAAATATAATCAAACGAATAATATTATTGGAATAAATTTACTAAAATAATATTTTTCGCTATAGTTTACTAAAATTATGTTATTTGAATAACCTGTTAATATATTAATCAAATAAAATTATTTGACACAGTTTATTTGAAAAAAAATTATTTGAATAATCTTATTCGAATAAAATACATCGAATTATAAGCGAATAAAATTATTGGAACAATATTATTTGAATATTAATATTTAAATAATATTATTCAAATTATTATAACTATTTTATATGAATAAAATAATTATTGTGTACGAATAAAATCGAATAATCGAATAATATTATTGGAATAAATATACTAAAATAATATATATTATTCGAATAACCTGTTAATATATTAATCGAACAAAATTATTTGACACAATTTGTTTGGAAAATACACATAACTTCATTAAAATTAATTGAATAATATTATTCGAATAAAATAAATCGAATTATATTCGAATAAAATTTTTGAAATAATATTATTGGAATTGTAATATTTATATAATATTACTGAAATTATTATAATTATTTTATACGAATAAAATAATTATTTTATAAGGATAAAACTTTTCGAATAATCGAATAATATTAATAGAATTAATTTACTAAAATAATATTTTCCTCAACAATTAATTAAAAATATATTATTCGAATAACTTGTTAATGTAATGTTGTTCCAACAAAACTATTCGAATAATAATATTTGGATAATATTATTAGAATTATTTGATATTTATAAAATTATTCGAATAATAGCTATTCTTTATATATAACAAAGAAAATAATACTATGGGAATAAATTAACTAAAATAATATTTTTCTTCTTAATTTACTAAAATTATATTATACGAATAAATTTTGAATAAAACATTATTCGAATAAAATTATTCGACATAATTTTTTCGAAAAACATACATAACTTTATTAATATTATTTGAATAATATTATTCGAATAAAATTATATTAACTAGTTATTCGATTAATATATACAAGTTATTCGAGTAATATATACAAGTTATTCGAATAATATATATAATTATTGAAATTAGTCGGTTATCCTTATACTTTATAAGACTTTCCTTATACTCCATAGTGTAAAAGATCTTCAACCAAGAAAAATCAGTGAAATATCCACTCTGTGAATGCCCGGCCCTGCTGCAGAGCCGACTAAGAATAATATCATGTGCCAACGACTGGTTTTTGTAAATTTTATATTATAACTTTTTAATGAATATGACACGAAATGCTTCAAACTCCATTGAATAAAACTTCAATTGCCAAAGTTCACAACGTCAAGGATTTTGTTATAATAAATGGAAAAAGAAGACTGTAAACAATTTCTTGTCTGTACTGAATGCTTCTTTTTTCTAGGGGCATCAAAATGCCACAATACAACTTACACGTACAATGATATTTTATAATAGATGGTAACATGCTATGAACTACTTTAGATTAAGGGTTGAAATTCGGGTTGTATTGTGTTTAGAAATTAAGTGAAAAGGTTCTCAACGCCCACCACCCACCAACTGCTTTCGGCGAAAAGCAAATACATAATGCACAGGATATGAACTTAATTAGCTCTTGACATTATTTGGCAAAATGTTGGCAGCAGCTAGCTGAAACAAATTGAAAATACAACAGCAACAAACAGGACGAGGTTAATCAAATTGTCGGCTTGACAAAAGTGTCAATAGTTTTTAAGAGAAAATTTTACAAAAATAATTTATTCTGTTAAAAACAGCGAATAATACATTATTTATACATTAAATCATTTGTATTTCTGGTTCATTTCAAATGTGCATATTTAAAATGTGGAAAAGAACGAATAGATTTTTCTTTTACATTTTGTAAGATTGCGGGCAAACATTTAAAATATGTCAGCCAGAGTTAGATTTCAATCTACTAAATGAGACAAATGAATGTTTTCCAAAAAAAAATGTAACTGAATAGAAATAAATTCAAAGCGTAACACGTTCATGTTTGTTGTTTGCGGCCAGTCGCTTGTATTCTGTTGTGTGTGCTTAGCAACTATGAATTCATTTAAATTTAATACAATTTTTCTTTTGTACATCAAATATATTACGTCATTCTCCATTAGTGCTGCAAACAGCCAGCTCATCTGACTTAACATACATTCTTTTTTTTTCTAAATGCATAAAACAAAAATAATAAATTTACATTCACTTAAAAGCTACTGAATACATTAGCTGGCTTTCAAAAATAATTTCTGCAGAAATTACTGCTATTGAGTTTCGTTAAAAAACCAACATCAAGATATTTCTTTTATTTACATAAGAATGCTTATATTTGAAGTTCTTATCCAGTAAAATCAATTATAATTATTATGGATTACAAGGTATTGAGTAGCATTTATTTACCTTAATATTTCAATTGACATAAATACCAGCTCTTGGTTAGAAATTAATTAAGTACGCGATATATCGCTTCTTTAATGCAACCTAGTCATAACCCAAAAAATTTACATTTTTAGTTGTCTTAACAAAAGTGCTCCTTTACACCATGTGCACATGTAAAAAAAATTCAGCATTATATCTCAAGCTGAACCGAAATTATAGCAAAATATGTAACTTGTGCAATCATATTTTTGACAAGAACCTCCATTTAAATTACATGGGTTTGATCAAAGGTTCTTGTCTAAAATGAGGGAATGAAAGTGGTCGTTACAAACTCAATAAGTACATATAGCTCGTATTTATTGAGTTATATATAAATAAACTAAGTAAACAAGGGCATACTTTTAGGAGTTACAATCAGAGCCAATGGAATCCTTACTAATATAATATATAAGAAAGTAAGTCTGACTGTCTGTCTGTTACTTTTTCACGCTGAACCGATTTAGATGAGATTTGGCATAAAGATATTTTAAGATCCGAGGAATAATATAGGCTACTTTTTGCTTTTGGAAATGATACTATTAGGTGTCAACGGTGGTCGAAAATTTGTATAGATGTATGAAATTATGAAACTGATAACTACGAATATTTTAAACTTTGATACAGTTGAATGTAATTGTTTATGGATCAAGGGTGGTTCAGCAGTTTAAGCGTGAAAAGTAACAGACAGACAGACAGAGTTAAGGCCGAGATACATAGAATCCGTCATAGGTTATAAGTTGCCTTGTTCAACTAACAAGTGGAAGTTGCCACATTCGGTACTTCTGCGCCAACGCAAGGTGGCCAACTTTTAACTTTTGACGTAAGTTAAATACTTTGACAGACGCCAGTAATTGTTTTAAGTAAGTAAAATTAAAATGTTTAACTAGGTGGGACAGAGTTCCTTTATATAACATCGTAGGTCAACGCCCATTGAAGGGAGCGGGGTCCAAAAATAGACTATATCATGTTTTCCACAGACGAACGTATGTGCATTCCCAGACCGTCTTAGACTTCATCACTGATCAAGAATATATGTACATACATGTATTCTTTATGGGGTCCAATTCTCTTTGTAGGGTATTAAAACTGTATTTTGGTGGGGTCGCTCTGGCAAGGGCTGTGGGGAAGATATTTCCCCTTTGTCATAAAACTAAAAATATATACTTGGGATAATTATATAAAAAATTTAATTAATTTTTGTTTGTTTATAGGGTCTTTTAGGTGGCCAAGGGGGAGGAGGAGGTAGGGCCGAGTAGTACCAGGCTTCGTCATTAGAGCTTAAAAATTTTATTTTTAAGAAATGTCGGCTTAAGTAAAACAAATTGTTAAATTGTTACACTATTTTTGCATATAATAACGCTAACTAAAAGGGGCGGGGTCCAAAAATTCATTTTTTTTATTTTATGGCTCCAAGTTTAACGCGTTGGATCTTCTTTGACATAAAAATATATCATTTGCTTAACAAGATTACAAAAAAAAAAACTTTAAAAATTAAATTGCTTTTTAGAGGTTAGTTTAGTTCTTTTTAGGGTAACTTTTTTCCCCTGGTCCAAATCAGCCCATTTCCGAACTTGACCTGTGCTATCCTTCAAGATATATTTATAACAAATTTCAATAGTCTGGCTCTTTTCGTTTGTACTAAATCGTGATTTTCACAGACGGACGGACGTACATGCTCAGATCGTCTTAAATTTCATCACTGATCAAGAATATATATACTTTATGGGGTCTCAGATGGATATTTCGCTGCGTTACAAACGGAATGACAAAGTGAATATACCCTCCAAGGTTTTATTTTATTTTTTTGAGGGTATAATAAATCAAATAAAGAACAAACAACTGATTTAATATCCGTGAACAAAGTACTCATTGGGCCAACTATTTCCGTCGGTACGTTCGTGTCAGTTAAAAAAGGCGACGCATAAGGTATGACAGAGTCTATGGGTGTCGGCCTTAGCTTTGATAATTATTATAATGGTATGGATTGAATAAAACATATTTTATATTATAGAAAGAAAGAAATTAGTGTTGAAAATCAGAAAAGTCAAACACATTGTACCAGACTTGCAATGTCCTCCAGCCGTACGTCGTTGAAGGATATATAAGATTCGGCACAGCCGAATACATAAAGTTGGTTTCTTTTAGAATTAAATTTTTACAAACTTAGTTTTATATAACATAATTTATATTTTCCCTGTAGTTTTTATATTATTGAGAAAGAAAAGTATCTTCAACTCAATGTCAACTATAAAACACAATCTCATTTTCCCAATTGTAAAAAGTAAAATGTAAGTTTTCGTTGCTTTTTATGTTTTATTTTTATGTAAAATAATCTTTTTATTACAAATATTTCCAGGGATTTGTTTACAAGTGGGGATGTCGCATTTTTGCTTTTTTTTTGCAACTGTCGAAGTGTGTGAATTTGCTAATATTATCTCTGTCACAATACAATCACATTTTTTGTTGCTTATATCGTCATACCTTGTGGTCTAAGTCTTTGTCTTTTTTTTTGTATTCCGTTAACAATTTTTGTTGCTGTCATTGTTGTTGACTTTTTATGCTTATTGCTCGTGTTTGCGTTAAGCACTTGTAAAGCTGCTTTTTTTTTAAATAATATAAATAATAATATATATATATATAAATGTGTGTGTATCTTTAGCGCATTGTCGTTATAAACAGAAGTGCAAAATGGCAAAGTACGGTGGCCGTTAGGCAGCATATTTTTGGACTTTATTTATTTATGTTATTTAAATTAAAATACATTTGAAGCAAATTAGTTGGTGGTCCTACATGTGATTTCCGCCAGTTACTGGCTGAAATAGTTGGGAGAACAATAAGGACTGAATTCGTTAATTTTCGTGCAAAAAATTGTGAAAAATTTTGTAATATATAAAAAAAAATTTACTATTTATAGCGTTTTCACACAAAAAGTTAAAACCTGGTTTTACCGTTAAAACCATAAACAGCTGATTTTGCGTTCACATTGCAAATTGTGGTTTTAACACAGAGGCTGTATAATAAATTTGTTCCAAAATAAATTAAATCGCTGACAGAAATTTGTGAACCTGTTGCTGTACTTGTTCTGTCTTTTTACAAAACTTAATTGACGACCTATACAAAAGAGAACAAGTTTTACAATGCGTTCTAAATTAGAAAGTATTTTACATTTTTGTTAATGGATATTTCAAAATTATAGAACTACTTATACAAAGTGAGAAAGTTCTTGAAAATCAGGGGCCAAATTACCGCATTCGATATCGATCGAAATTTCCATACAATTTATATACAAATTTCGTACGATATCGAGTGCCGTAATTTGCCCCCAAGTTGTTATATATGAAAAAGTATTTCAAGCGTCACTATAAATTCTTATTAAGATAAACAATACCAGCTGTTTCTAACACATAACTTGGCAGCACTCAACTTAGCACAGCCAAATATAAGGTTGCGTTTCATAAAACCTATTTAATACCAATTCGAAAGTGGTTTTAAGTTGGTTTTCACAAAATCGTTTTGTATGGTAAAATCGGGTCTTAAAATTTCTTTTAAACGTCAAAACCAGAATTTACAAACACAATGTCAGTGTGCAAACACCATTACATGTATATGTACAGAGATGAACTGAAATATATAACAGACTTTTATATTGCAATTGGGATATTCACACAGTGTGCTATTTAGGCATATTGCCATCATGTCATATTTGATTGCTGATTCTCCCATTTTTAGGTTTTTAATTATCTGTTTTTAACAAGCTTTTTTTATAAAAGATATTGAAATTTTTATACCCTCCAAAAAAAAAATTGGAGGTTATATTCACTTTGTCATTCCGTTTGTAACGCAGCGAAATATCCATCTGAAACCCCATTAAGCATTTTGGGCATGTCCGTCCGTCCGTCTGTGGAAATCACGATTCAGTCCAAACGAAAAGAGCCAGACTCTTAAAATTTGATGTAAATATATCTTGAAGGATAGCACAGGTTAAGTAGGGAAATGGGCTAAATCGGGGAAGAGGGAAAAAAGTTCCCCTTCGAAGAACTAAACCAAAATTCATAAACAACATAATTTTTAAAGTTTTTTTTTGTAATTTTGTTAAGCGAATGGTATATTTTTATGTCAAAGAAGGTTCAACGCTTTAAACTTGGAACCATAAAATAAAAATAAAAAATTTTGTTTGGACCCCACCCCCTTAAGTGGGCGTTATTATATGCAAAAATAGTGTAAATATTGAACAATTTGTATTCCTTAAGCCTATAGGAAGCTGAGATGTTCTCTGATCTTGCAGAGGTAAAATCTCTCCCCTACGGCCTTCCCGGAATGACTCTGTCAAAATAGAGATTTTAAGTTGGGTACAGAGATGTCTTAAAGCAACTCTGTCTCATCAAATCAAACATTTTATATTTACTTACTAAATATTTGGAGGGTATTTAAGATTCGACCCGGTCGACTTTAACGTTTTTACTTGTTTCTTATCCAATATTTCGATACCCTCTGTATACCTCCTTCAGGACAATAATTATAATTAATACAACAATATAGTTGGAAGATTGTGCTGAAACCGCTCACAAGATACGAAGAATTATCAGTCGAAAAAGTGCATCCAATGTGTGAATCATGCGAAAAATGTTAAGAAACTGGGTCACTTATAAACAAACAGTAATACAGACTCCTGTCAATTTACCGGTCGGTTTCTCGTCAACATTTTGCTTATGAAAACAATAGTGCCGCCAAAACTCGGAAAACATCAATTCGGCACCATTGCCAACAACCACAAATTTCACCAAGCAGCGAATTTTTCAAAAGAGCTCTACTTTTATGAGTGCATAATTTTTCCAAAAAAAAATATATATTTTTTTTTTCGAAGTAGCGCCTTGCCATCTGCATGGCTTCGCGTGTACATAAAATTCCCGAAATTGGGGCCCTGAAAATTCCCAAGCATTCCATAACAAACAAACTTACGAGCAATTGTCTGGTGTTGATTTTAATCTGGTGGCGTGATTGGGCCTTACTTTTTTTATTAAGCGGCTCTGCACGGCATTCGTTACAGGAGCATCATAAAGGACTTTTTGCGGCCTCAAGTGGACGGCAGGGATGTAAACGGCATATGGTCTCAAAAAGACGGTACCAGCTGTAACACCGTTCTTGAAAAAATAGATTGCAAATCAAGAACAAATTTTCTCAAGATATTATAAATTCAACTGGCCACCACGATCATGTGCTCTTACGCCGTGCGAATTTTTTCTTTGGGGCTTTGAAAAATCTCGGGGTTATGCGAATGAACCAGAAACAATGCCTGAGCTAAAACCCAAGATCTAAAGAGTCATCATCAGAAATCTGTAAAAAAAAGTCCTGGAAAATGTCATGAAAACAGTAACGGGCTGCTTTACATTCCAATATACAAAATTGCAAATATTTAAATATATACGTATTTTTATCTTAAAATAAAAAAGTACCTACTCTTACTGACACACCCTTTATATTAAAAAATATTTTTTCAAATATTATATATAATAAGATCTTTCTTCTACTGTCAAGGCCCACTGTACAGAATCTTCAGCTGACTGACTTTAAAACTAAAGGTGAACAAAAAACCCAGAAGGAACTTATATTTTTCAAAACACTAAAACAAAAGCGTAATACTATCATATTTCACATGTTCTTATTACGTTTGTGTGGGTAAAAACACATTTTTTTCACATATACCCGTACAAGCGTACACACGTCATTATAAATAGTTGTTGCATTATTTCTATACTTGAATATAATATTTTTTCGCAGTTTGTACAAACACACGCACACACACACAAGAGTTCCAGCTCAAATATCTTCAAATATTATAAAAGCGTACTTGTTGTTAATTTAGAGTTTTTTGTTTCTCTCCTCCTGCAAATACACTTCTTTTTAGCAAAAGTCTTATTTTTCCATTTCCATTCGTTGGAGGTATTTCGAGATTTAAATTCGTATGAATATTTGTATCTGTATCGGATATGACTTATTTATGTCTGCCTCAAGTGGCATTAAGCAATTTTGTCGTTTTAAATATTGTGCTTGTTTTTGCGTTATAGTTTCTTAAAGCGGAAATATTTAGAGGCAAAAAACAAAACAGTTTAAATAACAGAGTGTGTAGGGAAATATGTATTTAAATTTAGTATTAAGTTTATTTGGCTGCAGTATTTTAAATACTCGAGTTACAAAACAAACAAACAAACAAAAATATTACAATGAATACGAAAAAACAAAAATGAGATCAATTTCATAAAAGGCATAACATCAAAAGCTTTTGAGGCATGATAAATAGAAAGTAAAAACATTACAGACAGTCTGTAGCAGTCCCCAGAGTACCCTACATTTAAATAAATGGTATAAGAAACAGCTGCATATTTCCAGGCGTTAGTGTTCAGACATACGCCTTAATTGAGTTTATCGCAATTAACAGCATTATTGAGCTCAATTACCCATACAAAATTAGCTAATTGATCAATTAACGCTTAATTGTGTATAAAATTGAGCAAAGCTTAAAATGCAACACTGTAAAAGTTTGTTTAGTGAGCACCTTAATGCCTACTGAACAAACTTTACGAAATTTGACAACTCATATGTAAACAAATTCACAGAAAAAAGTGGCGAGTCAAGTTGAGGGTGAACAAACTCTGTTTAAATGCCAAACTTTGTTCCAGTTTCACAACATTTTAACCAAAAATTTTCACAAGCAAAATGTAAACAACACCTTTTGTCAACAGCTGTCAAACGCTAATTCAGTTAGCTACATTGAGCATGTGTGAACACTTTTCAATTAACTTATTATTGACTCAATTAAACATGCATGTCTGAACACCATACGTACATAAAACGATGGTAGCACTCCTTATGAAATCCTTGCAATTCTATTGGAAAAACACTCTTTGCGCTCATGCTACTCTAGGGTATTACGAAAACATCTCATGAGTGTGCATCAGAGAACGGCATAGAATCTTCACTACCAAATTCAGTTTTGATCCACAAGTGAAAATAAAATCTTTTGCTTTCCACACAAATTCGATGATGGTTTTAATTCATCCATATAATGATCAACTATTTGGCCGCGATTTTAATCATTCTTTAGTTCCGCGTTTGAGTTTGAATTATTTTTCAATTACCTCCAACTTTTATAACGAAGGAATATAAAAAGCCTGCAAAGAAGAAACAAAATTTAATTAAAAACCAAATACGCACCTAGTCATGACATTCAGCTTGACGATCTGGTAAGCCTGTCAGCTGTTGTATGTAAAGGGTCTTTCACACTGGAAGTTAAAACCAGCTGATTTTGCTTTTACACTGCAAATTGTGGATTTAACATCTAGGCTGTATAATAAGTTTGTACAAAATAAATTAAATCTTTCATAGACATGTGTGGATTTTTTGCTTTACTTGTTCTCCATTTTTACAACACTTAATTGACAACCTGTACAACAGAAGTTTTTGTTTAAAGGAAAAAGAAAAAGTGTTCTAAAGCAGAAATTATTTTTTATACTTTGTGAATGAATATTTTAAAATTATGGAACTACTTATGCAAAGTGAAGAACTTCTTGTATTGAAAAAAAAAAAACTAAAAATATTTCATTCGTCAGTACATAATCTTAGTAACATAAACAATAACAGCTGTTTCCAATATAAAACTTGGCAGCACTCAACTTTGTACAGCTGAAAACAAGGTTGCATTGTATTAAACCTACTTGAAACCAATTCGAAAATGGTTTTAATTTGGATTTAACAAAATCATTTTGTATGGTAAAACCAGATGTTAACAGTTGGTTTTAACGCTAAAAACAGAATTTATTTATATCATGTCAGTGTGAAAACACTATAAGAGCTTTCTATCCTTAAATTTAAATAAACGAAAGTGTGTCAGATTTCGAGGAAATTTTTAAATCACTTAAAAGGCCCCTTCATGGCATTCGTTCAAAGTTTCCGTACTTGTTCTCTGAGAAGACTGCGTCCAAAATTGACAACTTTTCATGAATCGGGCGCTTAAATCAGGCTGAATTTGAGTTTCAATTTGGATCGCTGTGGTTTGTGGCTCATTTGCAAACACGTGCAACTTAAGGAAATCCTACAACCAGAAGTTTAACGGGGTCAAATCGTACGATCTCAGTGGCCAGTTCACATCACCTCAGGCTATCCAATGTGGCAGTAGGTGTGTGGTGACATGTAGCGCCGTCCTGTCGTTGGTGTCCAGATCATCCACAATTCAGGTCAAACGAAGTTAGTCAACATCTTACCTATACCGCTTGCCGTTGACAGTGATGCCCTAGCCAATGTCGTTCTCAAAGAAATATGGACCGATGGATGACGCCACCATCTCAAAATCTACTACGAAGAGTAATTTTGTCGGGATGCATTGGACGCTTTTGTGGAAGCAAAATTATCCAAATTGGATAATTTTGCTTGTACACTTTCCCATCCATACGGAAATGGTTCTCATCGCTGAAGATGATTTTTCGATGAAAATTGAGGTCAGTTGCCAACTGCTCCCGAGCCCATTCAGCGAACACATGTCATTGTCTATAGTCGTTTTTCTTAGGTCAGTTGAAATTTATACGAGTGCAGATTGGAGTCATGATGTAAAATTCGCCAAGATGTGGTCTGCGAAAGACTGAGTTGTGGTGTGCGACTGGAAATTGGTTGCTTACTCTCTGCATACTCTCACGTAGTGAAGGACCTATTGACGCCATTATGTGTGGAATATAAAAACGTTTAAACTCCCGCCACGGGTGAACCACATCCGTATTGTCCAATCTTCTATGGCTCTGGTGCATAAGTCAGGCTGAAATTAGACGTTGATATGGTTACGTTGTCTTCGACAACCGCTGTGCTTTGTGGCTTAAGAAAAATTTTATGGGGGTCTAATCGCATGATGTCAGTAGCCAGTTCACATCACCCGCACGTGGGCTCACAATGGCCTAAAATCGCTCATGCAAAATATGAAATGTGGCATTAGCTGTGTGGCAAATAGCGCCCTCCACATGCCATTGGAGACCAGATAATAACGTTCTGGCCAAAAGAAGTTGGTAATCATGGACGTATAGAGTTCACCGACGAACTGGCCAACGTCGTGCTCAAAGAAATATAGGCCAGTGATGCCGCCAGTCCAAGACCCACACAAACCCACAGTGACTATTTCGGGTTGCATTGATTGCTCTTGGATCTCATGTGGATTAATATCGTTCCAAATTCGACGATTTTGTTTGTTCATGTACGCATTCACCGAGAAATGGACCTCATCGCTGGAGATGATTTTTCTGTGAAAAATCACTCGATACGGTGCCGGAACAGGACATCCATTTTGATAAAACAATTTTATTACTTTCACGTAGTGTTGAATGCTATATTCCGTCATGATGATTTGGGAATGCACACCGAATAAATGACACCTACTTCGATAGATGAAGTTTCAACTGTCAAACAGTTCGAAAGTCTATGTTGAAAGACCCTTCACGTCATCTGAAGTGTGAATAATTCAGTGAACGATTTTTCATTCCGATTTGGAGATCGTTTAACAACCAAAAAAGGGTGCTGTTGGCTGAAGTAGTAGAATACGAGACGATGAAGCGGAGGGTCCTGAGTTCGAGCCCGCGCTGAGTCATGAAATATTGTGTTGAATTCTTCTGATCAGCATTAGTGCGTGGTTGTGTTAGTTGTTGTCAGCCTGTTTCAATGATGAAGGCATAGTCACTGCACATAATTGGCAGCGACTGACACTATCATGTACTAAAAGCAGAGTAGGAGCACCCACCTTCGTCGGCCCTGTAGCAAAAATTAGCCGGCGAAGTAAAAAGTAGAAATGGCTACAAAAAAAAAGGAAAACATTTTTCGGAATGAAATTTATTTTAATTTCGCTAGCGGATTCTGTTCATAATATCAAAAATGCTTTCATTCCGAAATATTGTTTCGTTTATGGTTTTCGGAGTAATCAATATACGGAATCAATTTCGAAATTGAATTCTATGACATGCCTGAATGTTTAAACACAGTTGAAAGTTATTTAGATATGCGGCGGCTCAAGCTTGGCCAGTTTTTGAGCATTCCGACCCCACTGTGCAAAAAATTGGCAACTTTAAAACGAAATGCGAAGAGACTGGAAACCTGAAAAATGTGGTCAGGTCTGTGCATCATCGTCTAACGGTCAAAATTAGATTGTTACTACGAATTTGTCGATTTCAGGACATATTGCAAATAGTTGAGAATTCTCAATCAGTTGGAATATACAAAAATCAGTAACAATTAAATAAAAAAAGTCAATTGCTACAAAAATTAAAAAACAGTTGCGTTCTAGTAAATAAATAGTATAAAAAACGATTACCATTTAAAAAAAAGTTTTAAATTAAAAATCCATTGTAATTGCTACAACCGAGAATAGCACTTCTGTTTTAGTGGAAGTCATTAACTTCTAAAAAGTATTTAAAAATGCAGCCAGCCCCATTTAAAAAGAAAATAACTGAAATAAAATTTTTTAAAAAAGAAAACAGTTGCTGCTGGCTGCTGTTTATGATGGCGGCAATAAACAATGAAAAGAATTAAATTTTAACAGAATTTGTTTTCAAAAAAATAATTAAACAAAGCACAAATAATTTAAATAAAATAATTACCTAAAGCCAGACTATAGAAAAACATACGGAGTGAGACCAGCTTATAAATGCATGCACACAAACACACGCACACACACACTTGTACACCGCCGCCATATGCCACTGCATTTAACAAGTATATAGTATATTTACTTGGCTTGCCACCAACAACATATAAATTGTAACATTTCTCTATTCTTGTTAAAAGTGATAAAATGTTAACAACAACAACAACAACAGTTCACAAGAAAAAGATTGTTACAAAAAAATAAAAGATATAAAAAAATAAAAGGTGTAGAGTTGTGTAGTTCAGTGGCCTCTTTTCCCTATTCAAAGAATAAAATAGTTTTTGGCCATGTGCATTTTGGTAAGAGAGCTGGTGCGACTATTTTAGGGGAAATAAACACAAACACCGGATGACAATTAAAAATAAAAATAAAGAAGTTCTTTCTTATTTAATGGTTCTTTAGGGTTTAAACCCATTCACCGACAATATGCGTCCAAGGGCTGTTAAAAATATCTGCCAAGTCCAGCATGAATCAAATAAAATGCCAAAGTAGAAGAGAGAGAGAGCAGAACTAAACACACGCACACACCCATACACACTTCCATATTTTGTAGTACAGCCCAACTTGTCTTTTGTTGCTGTAGTCTAGAGAGATGGTTATGAAACAGGACAAGCAATTTAAGCACACACGCAACGTATAGCACTCATACCATATGAGCATGCAATGACAATAAATTTAAAAACTTTTAAACAGCACGTGCAGGCCTTAAGAAAAATGCACACGAACACAGTCCTGCTGTAGATCACTCATGTAACACCGATGCGTTTTAACTCACTGACAGTTACATTAAGAAATGCATTTTATGTAGCCAACAACTACAACAAATTTTGCAAAAAAATATTCCAGCTAAAAAATTTATTTTCAAATACGAGTAGATGCTCATTTTTATACGGATTCCCAATGTTACGACAGTTTTTCTTTAAAAGTAAAGAGAAATGCAATGTTCAAAAATTTAAGGGGGTCCCACCAAAACGCACGATGTGAATTATGAATCACACCTTAACGTCCAGTTGTTGGACACTTTTTTGTTTCGGTGTTTGAAAAAATGAAACATGGAGAGGTACACAATTGAGCTGAGCTTTAAAATTGTTGAAGCCTTTTACGCAACATGGCTGTTCAAGTCAAAATGTGTTTCGTGCACTTGGTGTATTTTTTGCTCGGCATAACCGATCACATGTGTGCACAATGGAGTCGTTAACAAGCAGAATTGCCGCATTTGGGCAATGGAGTAGCCACGAGTGATTGTTGCAATTCCCATGCATCCACAATAAGTGACTGTTTGCTGCGGTTTATCGAGTGGCGGCCGTACTTCTTTGAAAATTAGGTCGGACAAGCAGTTACCGCGAGTGTCGTTCACTATCGCGACATGATAATAGACTTCTTGTGGGCCAAAATTAAGGATGTGGACCTGGACGAAATGTGTTGTCAACAGAATTGTGACAATTGCCATACAGCCAACGAAACAAGGCTTCTTGTGCGGGAGAAAATCAATGGCTGTGCTTTCTCAAGCCGCACAGTGGGGTCATATGCTCCTATTACACGGCTTTATTAATATCTCAACAACAACAATAGCGAGGATCGCAAAATTTTAGGTGGATAGCTCTGAAACCAATCTGCATATTTAAGCTAAATTTTAGGAGTATTGGAGGGGGAAGTCAGATTGCCCCCTTATAAAATAATTATTAGCTGTGCTCTCTGTATGGAACTGCAGTAGTTATACGCATTAAATAAATGCAAAATTTATTAAGGCATTACCATCATTATATGAACTAGTGATGGTATGGTGACGAAAAGAGAACTTCCCCACCACCTGCCACTAAAATACATGGTATCCACCGGGAAGGTATACTACTTTGTTTTGCCGCCATATTGGTAAACATTAGTCTTGACAGTCCATATTTGGCAGTCGTGAAGTAGACACGTGGCAAATTCATTATGGAAAAATATTCGATGCCACATCACATACAGCCAGGATTACAATGGAATTACTGCGAGACCTCTTTCCACAACAAGTTATTTAAGGAAATGGTGATGTTGATTGGCCTCCACGGTCGCCTGATTTGACTGCTGCGGACTTCTTTTTGTGGGGATATCTGAAAAGCAAGGTTTATGCAAACGCTTGAGTAACTCGAACAAACTATTCGTGATGAAATTAATGAAATACCGCGTGAAATGTGTGAGAATGTAATGGAAAATGTGCTCAAAAGGACTCGCATTTTTGAGGCTAATAGAATCGGACATTTATCTGATATTGTATTCCGTTAAATAATTAAAGGAAAGTTAAATAAAATATTTTTCAATATAAAATCCATTCTCTTTCATTTAATCATTATAAACAACAAAGTAGTATACCTTCCCGGCGGACACCCTGTACTTCAGATACGAGTAATTGAAGAACAGATTTTCAATGATTTTTTTTAATTCAGTTAGAAAAAATAAACAAAAATTACCATGAATACGATTCAACAAAAAGTTTTGCTAATTTAAGTGCAAATATTCTAAATTTTGGGTTGTCAGTTTCATGAGCACAGGACACTTCAATGAGCAGCACTTGATTTATTAAGTTTGAATTCAGTCCAGTTATTTCGGCTGATTTTTCAGTTATTAAACTTCTAGCAGAAGTCTCATGGGGATTTTTGTTGATAATGTTAGCGCGTCAAGCCGTTACTAATTTGCAAGTTCTGAGGCGCACCGATGCACAACGTATTTTTCTTTCATATGTAACGCCAAACTGCACAGGCTTTAAAATTATAATGCATTAAACACATTCGCGACAGCAGGCTACTGACTACACGACTACATAAATAGACTACTTGTGTTTAAATGGGATTAATTATTTTCACGGCTACACGGTAGGTTGTTGTCCGTGCTACTTTTCCCATATAAACACATGTATTCTATTTCTGTAGTCGTGTAGCCGGTAGCCTGTTGTCGTGAATATGTTTAATGCATAAAGCGTATTTTTGTTAAAGTGTCACTACACCAGAACAACGCGTGCAAATTGTTGATATTTTTAATCAAAATAATTGTTCTATTCGTCAAACTCATCGTGCACTTCTTCTTTGATTTTATTTCGTACATAATAAATGGCCCTTTAGAGCGGCTAATTCGAAGAACAATAGATCGTTTTCGGACCACATTTACTCTTACTGATCGTGTGTATCCCGTGCGACGCGGAACAGTTCGCAGTGAAGAAGCTGTAGCCGCTGTACTGGAAAGCATTGAAGATGATCCTCAATCAATTCGCCGACGTTCTCAGTAACTGGGGTTGTGTCCTGCCACTTTATGGAAGAATTTTTCGGATGTTGAATATTGGTGTTCGAGATTGGGCTTTCCACGTGCCAGGCGTGGCTGCCACATGACAGAAATCATATTTAAACATTAGTTTCATAAAATTTTCTTTCCACTAAAGCCCGTTTCATTGATATTAAAAATATATTTCCTTGTCTTATTATGATTTAAATTTGTGCCACTCTATAAAAAACATATTATACATCTGATTAATTAGTGTTTCAACTGAGCTGGTCGTGTTTCTTTTAAGCCTCGATTTCCTGTGAATTGGAACCGATTCGGAGCAACAGATTTCGGGAAATATCAAATATATGCTTTAAAATTTTTTTTAAGTGGGTTTTTTCAGAATAGCTTTTAAACGGCTTTTCCGATTGATTTGAAAAATTATTGACCTCTTGGCAATGGGTGCTATTGGCTGAAGTAGTAGAACACGAGACTATGAACCAGAGGGTCCTGAGTTCAAAACCGCGCTGAGCCATGAAATATTGTGTTGAATTCTTCTGATCAGCATTAGTGTGTGGTTGTGTTAGTTATTGCCAGTCTGTTTCAGTGATGAAGGCATAGTCACTAGTCACTGAACATATTTGGCAGGGACTGACACTATCATGTACTAACACCCACCTTCGTCGGTCCTGTAGCAAAAATTAGCCGACGAAGTAAAAGAGATTGAAATAGCTATAAAAAATTCTCTATCTCCTCATCTTTCTTCATCTGTCCCCTCAATACTATCCACCCCTTTCTAGTTCCGACACAATGCACTGCGTATGTAGAGGTCTGAACCGAGATAAAACAAGTAAAAACGTTATATTCGACCGGGTCGAATTTTAAATACCCTCCAAATATTGACTAAGTGAATTTGAAATGTTTAACTTGGTGGGACAGAGTTCCTTTATATAATATCGTACGTCAACGCCGACTAAAGGGGGCGGGGTTCAAAAATATACAATATCATGTTTTCCACAGACGAACGTATGGGCATTGCTAGACCGTCTTACACTTCATCACAATTCTCTTTGGTGGGCATAAAAACTGTATTTTGGCAGGGTCGCTCTGGCAAGGGCTGTGGGGGAAACATTTCACCTTTGTCATAAAACTCTAAAAATAAATGCTTGGGATAATTATATACAAAATTAAAATTTCTTTTTTTTTGATAGGGTCATTTAGAGGGCAAAGGGGGCGAGGGGGAGGGATAGGGCAGAAATCGGCAGTCATAAAACTCTAAAGATAAATGTTTGGGATGATTATATACAAAATTTAAAAAAAAAAAATGTTTTTTTGGTAGGGTCATGTAGGGGGCAAAGGAAGAGGGGGGGGGGGGGGGGGGTAGGGCAGAAATCGACAGTCATAAAACTCTAAAGATAAATGCTTGGGCTGATTATATACAAAATTTAAAAAAAAATATTTTTTTTGATAGGGTCATTTAGGGGGCGAAGGGGAAGGAGGGGGTAGGGCAGAGAAGTACCACGTTTCGTCTCAGCTTCGTCATTAAAGCTTAAAAATGTTATTTTTAAGGAATGTAGGCTTAAGTAAAACAATTTGTTAAATTTTTATGCTATGTTTGCCTATAATAACGCCCACTGAAGTGGGCGGGGTCAAAAAATATTTTTATTTAATTTAATGGCTCCAATTTTAAGGCGTTGGACCGTATTTGACATAAAAATATATCATTTGCTTAACAAAATAGCCAAAAAACTTTAAAAATTATGTTGTTTTTTCGGGGTTGGTTTAGTTTTTCTTAGGGGAACTTTTTTCCCTCTTGCCCGATTTAGCCCATCTTCGACTTTAACCTGCTCTAAGCTTTAAAATATATTTATGCCAAATTTCAAGAGACTAGCTCTTTTCGTTTGGACTGAATCGTGATTTCCACAGACGGACAGACGGACGGACATGCTCAGTTCGTTTTAGATTTCATCACTGATCAAGAATATATATACTTTATGGGGTCTGAGATGGATATTTCGATGCGTTAAAAACGGAATGATAAAGTGAACATACCCTCCAAATTCTTTTTTGGAGGGTATAAAAATCAAAAACCACATCGAGTACTACTAACCGGTTAGACGCGTTCGTGCGATATCATGAACCAAAAATTCGGAAAAAAGTGAATTTTTAAAACACTCTGAAATTATATATGCGATCAATTTGTGTTCTGGATTGTTTTATAGTTATCAAGGAACTAGAGCAATCACCGCTAATAACGTGGGAATCGGCTGATCCATTCAAAATTATTCTAATTTTTAAACTGCGTGGCGCCTTTCGAAAACAGCTGTTCTGCTCTGCTGATGAAAAAACTGATGTTGTCTTTCCTTTGTGCCTTGGAATATTTATCATGTTAGCCTATAAATCTTAATTCAATTTAATATAGAATAATAACATTTTTAGAGGTTAAAATTAGCGGGAAGTTGCAGGGATGGCCTTTATGGTCAACCATTTTTTTTTTGCTTTGTTTAATTATGAACAACGAAGTGTTGTTTTCGCGCCATGACAAAGAAAATCGTTGTAACTTTACTGACGTAAAGTCCACTTTAATATCCACTGCATGTGCTTCTGTTTAAAGAAAAATGCCCAATTATTTAAAAATATCCTTTTTTCCATTATATTTCACCTGTATATTATTTCATCCCTCTTTAAATGTTAATGAGTTTCTGTTATGCTCCCCCTAATATAATATGCACTGCATAGAATGATAATATTGACTCAAGGGTTGCTATTGTTGTTCACATAATTGTCGTTGTTGCTTTGTAATGCCTGGTTGGAATTTTATGTTCGTTTGTTGTAGTTGCTGTTGTTGTGTTATCCTGGATGTGGTTTCCATTTTTCATTCCTGTTTCTTCGCAGCAATCATGTGTTCATGTCTGCACCCTTACTAAGGATTTTAATCTATTCTTGTTTTCTTCTCGTTTTTTTTTTTGTGCCTCCTTTTAAAACGGTTGTTGTATGACCGTGTGTGATCATGACCATATTGCAGTTTGTGTGTTAGCTATTCAGAGTCTAAAGGGTCAGAGGCAGTATGGAAGAGGTCGCTTTTTTTTTGTTAAATTACCGTCATCAGGTGAGCTAAACGAATGTGGTGTGTTTGAAAGTCTTCCGGTGTAATCTTTCAACATTGTTATGACACAAGCAATGAATTTTGGAAGAAAATGTAATAAACAATATGTCATTTGCCTTGTTTGTCTCCAACACATAAATAGAAATATTATATTTCAAGAAAATAAATTTAATTTTGTATTAAAGAAATATGGCAAAAATAGTTGCAACATATTTCTGAAGTTCTCAACCTTAAAGAATTATTAGCCAAGAAAAGACCCATTTATTCTTGCCGGGACAATTCAAGCAATTATTCTAAACCCTTTCGCCAAACTGTAAGATAACACAGTTTAAGGAACTTTTAGCAAGCCACTTGGCTTGTGTAGAGCGTTAAATATTGTTGAATAAAAAAACTATTACAACCTTTCAACAAATTACTCGCATGCAAAATGATTTAGTTTCTTTTGTTTTCAGTGTATTTGGAAACGCAACGACACAGCAAAACGATTATTTCTTATCTAAAGTAGAACATTTTACCCACAACCAAAAAAAAAAAAAATAAATAAAATAAAATATTGGTCGTTCGTTACTATTCCAACGAAATATTAACTTTTGATGATAAATCATTTTTATATGTAGTTCGTGTGTTTGTATTATGGCCAACACAAAAAAAAAACCTTAACAAATGCAGTGATTGATATTTTTCGTACATGAAATTATAATTTAATGCCGCCATAAAGCTTTAAACTGTAATGAGTTCATAAAAAAAGAGCTAAAATTATAAATAAATTTAAAAAGCGGTCATAAAAAGTTAAGTAGTTTTTAAATCTTCCATAGCAGGGCTGGGAAATTGCATATGATTTAAGGAAAAATGGTGTTGGCTACAAAACCACAAACTCAGTTTAGCACTGCACTTCTATCGACGGAAAGTCTCACTTGCAAATTTATGTTACATTCCTACAGCAATCAACCACTTATTGCACTACTTACGAGGAGCTAAAAAAATATATAAGAAAAATAAAACAAGTGAAAGCTGTCAAACAAATATGTAAATTAATTTTTACAGCAGCGTACTAAGTGCGCTGTTGACTAAAATAGTTAACATGAGGCTATGAAGCGGAGGGACCTGAGTGCGACTCCACACGGAGTCATAAATGTGACATCGATTTCTTCTGATCAGCATTAGGGCGTGGATTTCATGATGAGAAATCGTACATAATAAATGGCCCTTTAGAGCGGCTAATTCGAAGAACAATAGTTCGTTTTTGGACCACATTTACTCTTACTGATCGTGTGTATCCCGTGAGACGCGGGACAGGAAAGCATTGAAGATGAGCCTCAATCAATTCGCCGACGTTCTCAGTAACTGGGGTTGTGTCCTGCCACCTTATGGAAGATTTTTTTAATTGTTGAAAATTAGTGGTCCAAATTGCATCTTCTACGCACCAGCTGTGGCGGCCATATGGCAGAAATTATATTTAAACATTAATTTCATAAAATTTTCTTTCCACTAAAGCCCGTTTCATTGATATTAAAAATATATTTCCTTGTCTTATTATGATTTAAATTTGTGCCACTCTATAAAAAACATCTTATAGCTACATCTGATTAATTAGTGTTTCAAATGAGCTGGTCGTGTTTCAAAGGTTTCTTTTAAGCCTCGATTTCCTGTGAATTGGAACCGATTCGGAGCAGCAGATTTCGGGAAATATCAAATATATGCTTTAAAATTTGTTTGAAGTGGGTTTTTTCAGAATAGCTTTTAAACGGCTTTTCCGATTGATTTGAAAAATTATTGAGCTCTTGGCAATGGGTGCTGTTGGCTGAAGTAGTAGAACACGAGACTATGTACCAGAGGGTCCTGAGTTCAAAACCGCGCTGAGTCAGGAAATATTGTGTTGAATTCTTCTGATCAGCATTAGTGCGTGGTTGTGTTAGTTCTTGCCAGCCTGTTTCAATGATGAAGGCATAGTCACTGGTCACTGAACATAATTGGCAGCGACTGACACTATCATGTACAAACACCAACCTTCGTCGGTGTTAGTTGTTGTCAGCCCTGTTTCGGTGATGAAGGCATACTCAACATAACTGGCAGCGACTGACACTATCATATACTAAGAGCAGAGTAACAGCAGCACCCTTGGTCTTAATTTTAAGTTTGCTCTCTTAGTTTTCTTAATATCTCCTAACAATAATTTCAATTATTTTAGTACGAAAATCGTAAAAAGCAGCCATCTCTGATTATTTAAAGTAAAACACAAATTTTGATTACACTTTTTGAAAATAAGTTCAGATATGTAGTCCAGCCCAGTTGGGTCTGAAGACTGTTGAACGTAATAGAGGACCATAAGGGCTACAAAATAAACCAATTTTTAGTAGCCCACATATTCCCGTTTTCCCACAATCTCGGTTTATCCTTTCTAGAATTTGAAAATGTTTGTATACAAAAAATCAAAGGTTATCGGCATAGCTATACCAAAGTATTATTATATTATAAAAGCTAAGAATCTGGTTGTCCGTTACGTTATTTTTTTTTTTTTTAATGTTCGCCCAGAAACTTGGAATACAAATACTCCGATTTTTCATAGCTAACAGCGCTATGTTAACATGCTAGCAGAGCTCTGTTAACGACCTTGGTTTGTGTCTATGGCTACAAATTTCGAAATTCATCTTCACACGGGTGATTAGATAGATAAAAAGATCAAAGATAATGCATGATACTCCTAATGAGTATCAGTACGGACTTTGGGGCCGCCCGTTTGATGTCATCCGATACCAAAAGCTAAGAGTGGAAAACTCGCCACCTGCAGCTTCGTAAATTAATACATTCACATATAATGTAAACCCCAGTCTCATCCTTCTCCATACACAAACGGGATAGAGGTCAGAGGTCAGTCCAAAAGTAAGATAAGCGACTTGTTGCAACTGCTACATTCAGGGATTTGATCTGAAACGAAAATTATTCCATCAACGACTTGTCTAGTCTCATACCTAGAGAAATAACACAAGCTTCCCTTGCTGTCAAGGTCGCAGCCTCTACTATCTGTGAGGTAATGCTGGCCGGCATAATTCACAAAAGGGCTCTGGGCCCATAAATGTAGTAGCGGAGGCTTTTCTGGCACTACTCTGGCTGTGGGTACTACCACAATCGATGGGAGATATAATCGACTAGTAACAGGTTAAATTTTGGGCCAACTAATAAATCCAGCTCCATGTGCTCTTATTAATACAACAAGAGATACATCTGTGGTGTTTGGTGGTTGAAGCCTGAAGAGCCATCATAGATTTTCATCGCGTATTGTCGACTTTTAGGTTGCTACTAATTCCTGTCTGCATGACATTAAGTCACTGAGGTAGCAAAAGTTTGAATAACTTTTAAAACCTCAGTAAAGTGATATTGCCACGTGTGTATTCCTTGCAAGTCACTCTGGTGTGCCTTCCTTTAAAACCCGCGTGTGCTGGCTAACATCCAATTCACACGTTATTGATAACACCGTCAGCTTAGGTTATACTATGGCCTAGAGACTCGGCTTTTTTACCACTGCAGCGGGTTTTTAATATTATTTGAGCTAGAGGGTTCTCGCTATTATGCAGGGCAATGTCCAAGCACTTCCAGTACGATGACAGTGAACGACCACAAAGAAACCGGGATACCCCTGTTTTCCAAATAATCTGCAAATGCCTTAAGCAATAGGATCGCCTGTCTATGCAAATAATTAAATGGGACGGTTTAATACTTTGAAAGTTCATCGATAGACTTGTAACATTCTTGGCTAAGGCAGTATGCGCTATACCATTCCGTGAGGGCCTAATTGAGGGTTATTAGCGATACCTATCGTTAATTGATATTTAGGAAAATCTTATCAAGAGCAATCAGTTTTTAATGACAATTATTTTTCCTTTTAAAATGTTCAAGACCCTGAAGGGTTTATTAATTCGGAAGCCCGAAATAAGGACACCCAGCCTAACCTCGTTTTCTGCTTTAGTCCAAACCTCTACCTCATGAGGTCACTTTTGTCTAGTGAAAGGAGTTTTTTAGATTCGTTTGCTTGTTTCAGACCATTAAAGGCCCCCAATGGATACACTACTGCGACACGTTTCTTTATAGGCGCTGATGTCAAAGGGAATGAAGGAGGAAAGTTATAAAGTTATGAAAACTGAGTTACTATTTACTTCGTTGTCATTCCTAATAAGAAATTCAAAAAATAAACTTTTCTAAAATTATTCATTGCGCATTAAGAAATATTTGATATTCGACCCAGTTCTGTATTTCAGACGAAATGACAAAAATGTCAATGCGCCTGTCATATTTGTTACAAAAAAATTTTTTTTTTGTTTACCAACATAAAGTCATGAATATTTTAATAATTTTCATTTCGTGTAAAACACAGAACAGCGACGAATATTTAATTCTTTTTTGTTGTTCGTTTCACCTTTAATGTTGATAATATTTTTTGTGGTTTCATTCTAACGCAATCGGAAGCCAGTTATTTAATTGTTGTTGTGGCGAACGCCATGCCATTTCTTGGAAGCAAATACTATGCTATACGTGTGTATGTGTGAGTGTGGCAATAATTCTTCAAGTGAAAAAAAACGTAATAACACAATTAATTAATAACACTTGAAAATGTTAAAAATGACTCAATTTCATATTTCGGTCGGTCACAAGCACGAGGCTCTTGAAGTATTTAGTTAATGAGCAAAGGAATTTTAATTTCGTTTTAATTGAGTAACGCACAACTGTGTAAATATTGTTAACTAATTTGACAGCTACACACACTTACATATTTTGTTTATGCTTGAAGCCACTTATAAATAAAGTGTGTGTTAAAATTTCATACCTGATAAAACAGAAATCTTTGAGAGCACATACCTGTAAAGACAAGAGATAAAATTGTTGTAAAAAAGAAAATTCTCTTTGCAGTATTTTTAAAAATTTTAACAGCTAATCAGAGATAATAAACTTTTTCCATAATTATAAAATTACACATAGAAATAGAAAATTTCCCACAGACATATATATGATCGAAAAAATAAATTTGTTACAGTTTTTTGATGTGTTAACATCTATACGCGCGCCTCTAGGGCAGTAAACTACCAGTTTCAATACAAGTGTTGTACGCAAGTGTAAGTGTAAGAGTTTGTTTGTTCGTTGCTTGGCAGTCGGTATTGAAAGTGATTATTGGGCGATTTTCTTATAATTTTCCCACGCGATTTTCTCCGGAAATTCATAGCCGATTTTATTAATTTTTGGATTAAAACGCTAGTGCGGGTTTCGACGAAGAGTTTAGTTTAGGAATTAAGGCGATCCGATATCGGCGAGCGGAGATTTAATTGTTTTAATGCGGAGTATTAATTTGGAGTAATATTAAAAAGTGTTTTATGTTGATCTTCGGTTTTGTCTTATGCATAGCAAAGAGAATAGTGACGTGGTTATACATACATATATAAAAATGAGATAGCAAGACAGCAACGTATGTAGCTTATGTACAAACATAACATTGTATGTATGTACATTTGTCTGTTGCTTTGCATTCTCTTTGTTTTTTGTGGGTTTAATATAAAATATATAAACAAAAAGGTGTTAACACATCGCCCGTGAGTTCGAACACTCATTGACTTTTTTTTTAAATATTTTCTTCACTCAAAAATTCTTTTAAGAGGCTAAATTATTAAAAACTGCTTTTTGAGCTAAATTTTTTCTTTTTTTAATTCGGACAAGGCCTCAGGGGATGACCCCTATATATGCAGTGCATTGCACCGGAACTAGATAATTAATTTTTCAAAATCAACAACTTTATTTTGTAATATACCCAATAAAAATTAAATTCTCAGAAAAGAAAGAATCTTTCCCAAATTTTTTTTTAAATTCATTACAAAACCAGAATATATGAAAAATTTCTTTGGCAAAATTTCTCACGATAATGTTTTTTTAGGCGCTTTCAAAAACTGCATTAAAAGTAATTTATAAAAAATTAAATCTTGAAAAAGAACTCTCAAAAAATTAAAAAAAAATGTACTTTTGGGATATACAGTGCAAGCTCGATTGTCTGGACCTGTCTAGAAAAGTCAATTTTCTCGATAAGCGAACCCAAAATTTGGTTGAAAAATTGTATGTAATTTTTATACCCTCCAAAAAAGAATATGAAGGGTATATTCACTTAGTCATTCCGTTTGTAACGCAACGAAATATTCATCTGAGACCCCATAAAGTATATATACATATATTCTTGATCAGTGATGAAGTGTAAGACGATTTGGCAATGCCCATACGTCCGCCTGTGGAAAACATGATACAGTCTATTTTTGGACCCGTCCCCCTTTAGTGGGCGTTGAAGTTACATATTATATGAGAATGTAGAGTAAATATTTAAAAATTGTATTAAATTTGTAAGTTTTTAAGCTGTTCTCTGATCTTCTCCTGCCCTGCTCCTGCCCCCTAAATTACATTATCAAAAAAAAAAATTTTTTTTCTACACGTAGCTAACCCGAAAATTGTATTTTTAAATCTTTACGATTTAGGTAATACGCCTCCAGCACGGGTATTCCCGGACTGACCCTGTATAGAGTTTTAAAATTGAACACAGAAATATTTGAGAGGAACTCTGACCCAGCGGGTTAAACCTTTTTATTTTCTCTCAGGCCCTTTTGTGCACGTTGATATAAAATATTAATATATATTTATATAACTATTTTTATATAACTATTATAATTGTTATTCCAATTATTATTATTATTTTTCTTTACACCGTTATTAACGTTATGAACGTTTTGTTAACTATGAACTTTTGTTAACTAATTCAAAATTTCTTTGTACACATATTACTGCCAACTTGCCCCTTTAATGCCCTAGAGGCGCTGGTGCTCCTGTATTGTTAATATTGAATTCTGAAATATATGATAGTTCAATTTTAAAAAAAATAAAATTGCTTTTATGCTGACGGAAAGGTGTCTCAGCCAACTTATTGCAAACGACAGTATTAAAGCCAAATACCATAAAAATTTAAATTTTAATAGGAATTATATACAAAATAAGAAAAATATATAAAATTCAATTTTACAATTACAAAACAGTTTTGAATGAAAATTACTAACAACCAAAAAGGCACTACCGTAAATTTATACGATTAGACAACCTGTCCGACTTTAATGGGAGCTTGTGAATTGTGAAAAACATTTTTAAAACTCTTAAGTTTTATATCTTCAGTTATAATCTTTATTTCATTCAGGATAATAACAAATTAAAAAATTTTTATTCATTTTTCTTCCTACTGTTGTTAAAGCCACTGCAGTCTTGCAAGTTTTTAAGTTTAATATTTCAGATTTACATGAGGAAAATTATAGTTTAAACATTTTAAAACAAACAAAAGCAAGCACTCGTATTTGAGTACAGTTCTCCTCTTTTTTGTGATTCACTAAAAAATAAGCAACAGAGCAACAAAAAAATTTGCATTAATTACTTCTTTAGTAAATTGCATATTCAAGTATAATTTTTATGCAAATAAAAGCAGAGAGCAAAAATTATTTATTTTTCAAAAGTATCTAGATATTTTTCTATAAAACTAAAAACAAAAAACATTTCTAGTCATTCGGAAAAATAAAACAAGTTGTTGCACTATAAAAATATCTGTGCATATAATTTAACTGCAAGAGAAAAAAAACGTTCATTATATTTTAAATATTTTCATTTTTTATTTGCTCTCGTACAACTACGAGCAGTAATGACCCAAATACTGCATTTAAAACCAAAATTATAATATAAACGTATGAATGTATTTGCTAGATTTTCTTATTTTATTGTGATTGCAAAATATATCTTATTAATATTAAATAAAATAATAAGCTGGTAAAATATTTTAACTAAAATTCAAGCCTACATTCGGTAGCAGTTTAAGCCACAATTAAGGCGTAACAGAAACGCAGTAGCATTTTTAATATATAATTTATTAAATGCAAATGTGTTAGAAAATGAATTTCCGCTTAGAAAACATCTTGAAAAATTATTAGTTAAATTTATGAAATAAATAGTCTGCATTTTGCGCACTGCATAAGACCAGAATAAGGATATTAAATTTCCTTAAATGGGAATTTTTTGTTTCAAAACAAAATCCGGTAGACATATTTATTTACAAAAATTCCTTATAAAACACTAACAAATACGTAGATCACAATAGAAGATATTACTTCCAAACAAATCACAATAATACTTTTACACACAAAACATTCACGATAATCATTTCTTGGGTATGGGAATAGAGGTTTGCTGCTAGAGTATTCATTTAATCTGGCTTATGTTTTAATAGGGTAATTGCTCGATTAATTAACTCATATAATATAGTAAAAGTGCCACATATATTCGGTTGTGCCTTCACAGATGTATTTCTCCTTTCTCTCTAAAACAGAAATTAGATTTTAGTCACCGCAAAAAAAAAACCAAATTACGAAATTTATTTGAAGTATAAAAGACTTTTAATTCAACAAAAAAATCAAAATAGAAAATTAGGAACTTATTTTATTAGTTTTACGTACCAACAAATTTTGATTTTCCAAACCTGAAATTGAATTTTCAATATTTTTGGTTTTGATACTAATTCTTTCTAAATTACAAAATAAGCCTATTTCACTAAAAAAAACAATATTAGGAACTTATAAAATTATTTTAATGTAACAACACTATATCTAATTTCCACACCTGGAATAAAATTTTTAATATTATTTTATTTTTTACACAAATATATTTCTTCCTGAAGTATAAAAAAGTTTTAATTTAATAAAATAACCACAAATAAGAACTTATTTTTTACCAAAAAATTTAGATTTTCCAACACTGGAATCTAGTATTTAATTTTCTTGGTTGTTAATACCAATTAAATTTTTCTTGAAATATAAAATAGGCATAAATCCCCAAAAAAAAAATCAAAATTAGGAACTAATCTTGTTACTTTTATGCACAAAAAATTTCAGTTTTGCAACCCTGGAATTGAGATTTTAATTTTTTGTGTTTTTACACATATGTAATTCTTTTGAAGTATAAAAAACCTTTAATTCAAGAACCAAAAAAAAAAACAAAATTAAGAACTTATATGGCTACTTTTACATACCAAAAAAATATCGACTTTCCAACCCTGGCATCGAATATCTAATTTTTATGGTTTTTAGTACCAATTTAATTCTTCATGAAGTACAAAATAAGTTTAGTTCACTAAAAAAACCTAAATTAGATACTTATATGACTATTTTTATATAACAAACATATTTCGATCTTCGAACCCTGGAATAGAATTCTTAATTTAATTTATTTGTTACACGAATATAATTCTTCTTCAAGTATTAAATAGTTATAGTTCACTGAAAACCCCAAAATTGGGAACTAATATGGCTGCTTTTATGTAGTAAAAATAATTTAAATTTCCGAACCCTGTAAGCGAAATTTAAATTTTTTGGTGTTCTTTTTACCAAGCAACTCTTAATGAGGAATACAATATTTTTATTTAAGAAACACTTTAAATTTTTAACTATTTTGGTCACTTTCCTGTATTAAAAATTATTGCATGTCCAAAAGAAAAAAATTTCAATTTCCCATCCCTGGAAAAAAAATTATATTTTTAGTTTTTAATGCGAATTTTATCATTCCGAAAGTATGAAATAGGTGTGATTAACAAAAAAAACAATAATTGGTTTTTGCTACTTAATTTTTCGTCCAAAAATAGGTGTAAGCTTCCCAGCTCTGGAACCGTATATCGGATTTTTCTGAGTTCCAATGCCACTCTATTTATCAATTTTTCTTTCTAGTCCCTCGGTCCAAGAACGAAGTCTCCAGCTCTTCTGGGGCTTGAGAAAGCCCACATCGCTCCTTCGTCATCGCTATTCATAAGGATCCAGAATATACATACTTTATGGAGTCTCATATTAATATTGAGGAAATTATACACGGAAAGACAAACCTTTCACTTTTTTGCGAAGGGTACAAAAACTTCAAAAATATGTTGTTTTTTAGAGGTTGGTTTAGTTCTTCTTAGGGGTACTTTTTCCCCTCTGGTCCGATTTAGCCCATTTACGAACTTGACCTGTGCTATCGTTTAAAATATATCCATACTTGATTTCAAGGGTCTGGCTCTTTTCGTTTGGACTGAGTCGTGTTATCCACAGACTGTCGGCCGGACGGACGGACGGTAGATTGTCGTTGACTTCATCACTGAACAAGAATACTTTATGGGGTCTCAGAGGGATATTTCTCTGCCTTACACACGGAATGATAAAGTGAACACTTATACCCTCCAATTCTTGTTGGAGGGTATAAAAAGAACACTCCCCTGGATCAGATTCACAAAAAGTAATATGTATATATTTTAAATTTTAGGAATATGAGGGTTAATCTTTTATTCACTTGTAAATTTTTAAATGACCTTGGAATTGACCTGAATTGACTTTCAAAAATATAGTGATACATGGTGAGATCGATCTGCAGCGCCAACTGCTACAATTTTTTGCCGTTTAAAGAATTTTAAAACCTTGCAAATATTTAATACAAAAAATCAAATCAAAACTTAAATTGCACTAAAATCAGATATGAAAAACAACTGCTGGTCCAAGCAAACGTTTTATATAACAGAAAAAAAATTAGCAGCTATCTTGCTCATGCATGCACACAAACACACACATATACACGCACATACAAATTTTATCTCAATTCTGCTTAGAGCAAACCCATAAATAAAAATGTTTAGAAAAATTTCATTAACTTTTTAAGTTTTTCTATGTCAATATAATTGTAATCTTTTTGCAATTTACTTTGTGGTTTTTATTTTTCTCTATTTTATATTTTCTATTCTTCCACTCATTCTCAGTATGCGAGTATTTAATTTGCTCTTGTTGGCTGCTCGTATTTAACAGCCATCATTACATGTAATTGCTTAAAGTCAATTAAATTGAACTGTAATTTATCAAAGTATTTATATATTTTTTTTAATTCTTGCTACTTGGAACGTCGCACACAAGTTCTATTTGAATTCGTCATAATTTTTTCAAAACCAAAGCTACTGTGCTAAGGAAAAAAAAACATCATGATATGTAAAAATATTTATTTGAATATAAAAAATAAATATTAAAGCAGGTTTGATTGAGCAAAAATAAATCATAAGATGACCTTGGAATTACCTCTTTCATTGTCGATATTCAAATCTATTATAATTTTTTGATGGGTCATTATTTTAATTTTATTTATTTTTTATTGAAACTAAATAAATTGCAAATTTTGTGATTCTGACAGTCAAAAGAAAAGTTTTAAGGAAAAAATTGCATTAAATTTATGTTTGCAATAACATTTAAGTTTTACTAATTTTATTATATTCTATTTAAATTATTTAAAAAACGCTATTTATTAAAACATCAAGTTTTTAACTGTTTACGATACAGGCAATCAAGATTTAAGTAGAAGCAAGTACAGGGTGTATCAGTAAGAATAAGCTTTTATAGCCTTCACAAAAAAGTGAAAGGGTATATATATAGGTTTCTCATTCCGTGTGTAATTTCTTCAATATTAAAATGGGACCCTATAAAGTATATATATTCTGGATCCTAATGAATAGCGCAAAGACGAATGAGCGATGTCCGTCTGGCCCCCCCAAAAAATCTAGGGACTTCGTTCTTGGCATGAGGGATTAGAAACACACTTAAATAGAGTGGTATTGAAATTCAGACAAATCCGAAATACGGTTCCAGAACTGGGAAGCTTAAACCTATTTCTTGACACAAATTTAACTAGCAAAAAACAAATTTTGTTTGTTTTGTTGTTATTTAAACCTATTTCATACTTTGGGAAGAATAAAATTTGTATTAAAAACTAAAAAAAATTAAAAAAATTTTCCAGGGATGGGAAATTGTAATTTTTTTTTGGTACATGCATTGTTTTGTAGTACATTGAAGTGACCAAAATGGTTACAAATTTTAAGTTTTTCTTAAATAAAACTATTTGATACCTCATTAAGAGTTGCATTTGCAAAAAGAAAAAACAAATAAAAATTTCGCTTCCAGGGTTCGGAAATTTAAATTTTTTAGTACATACAAGCAGCCATATAAGTTCCTAATTTTGGTTTTTCAGTGAATTAAACCTATTTATACTTCTGGAAGAATTATATTCACTTAATAAATAAGTAAACTTAGAAATTCTATACCAGGGTTCGAAAATCGAAATATGTTTGTTATATAAAAATAGGTATATAAGTTCCCAATTTAGTTTTTTTTAGTGTACTAAACCTATTTCCTACTTCAGAAAGAATTAAATTAGTACTAAAAACCAACAAAATTAGATATTCGATTCCAGGGTTGGAAAATCGCAGTTTTTTTGGAACAAACAAGTAACCAATCAAGTTCCTTATTTTAGTTTTTCTTTTGGTGAATAAAGTCTATTTTCTGTTTTAGAAAGAAAAAAACAATACATCTGTGAATGGTATTTAAGATTCGGCACAGCCGAATATAGCACTTTTACTTATTAAATTTAGTGTTGTATTTTGTTTTCAAGTGGCACCTCTGAAATTCGACAGCTGTGACATGCGTTTATTCCAATCATTGAAAATGGAGGATTTTACAAAAGAACAGCGCGTTATAATTGTGAAAAATTATTATATAAATTTGGAAAGTTATGCTGCGATAATTTCCATTGCGAAAGAGCACCTCATGCAGATACAGAAAAAAAATTAAAAAGCTGCATCAGTTAGGGACACTAAAGACCGAAACACATAGAAACCAAGCGTTGTCTTTTTCAACAGACACCTGAGTTGAGGTACATATTCTCTTATTAGCGTTCTCTTATTCTGCGTGAATGCAGAGTTGTTTAACTTTTGACGTACGCTGAATACTTTGCGAGACATCAGGAAATATAATATAATACAGAAAGAATTTAATAAAATAAATAATAAATAAATATGCAACTATTTTATTCGAACCCTCTTGATGTATTAAATTCCATGGCTAATTGTTAAGGAAATTTGTTTTAAATTCAGAAAGACAAGACAAATATGCCAAAGCACAAAGGAAAGTCAATGTCAGTTAATAATTATTCAACTTACACAGCAGAGCAGAACTGCTGTTTTCGAAAGCCGCTACACTTACATCGAGTGTATGTTTGTTTGTTATCACTTGTGAATGCACAAAACTTATTGCATTTACGGCAAAAAAAAATTGTCATGCAGTCCAATTGTCTAGTGCCGGTTTTGGCCAGGCGGCGTGACTGAAGACGAGCCCAAAAGCGCAGTGACTGAGAATGGCATGCACTACAGGAACATGATAACGTATTTCTTGTGGCCTCAAATAAACGGGAAGGATCTAGATGGCATGCGGTTTCAGCCACCTGACACACCTCGCATGAATCAATCGTTTTATGGTAGCATCGATTTCCAAAATAAACTCTGATGTCAACCGGCCACCAAGATCATGCAATTTAACTCCGTGCGATTTTTTCCCCTCAATGTTTTATAAAATTTCAGGATGTATGCGAATAAGCCACAAAATAATTCCTAAACTGAAATTCGAGATCCAACGCATCATCGCACACATGCAGCCACTTCTCTGTGAAAAAGTCATGGCAAATGTCATGAAAAAAGTAAGAGGTTGTCATCAGCGCCGTAGGAGCCACTTGAGGAATATTTTATTTCGTACCTAATCCGAACGTGTCTTCTTTAAAATCCATTAAAACGTCACTACATAAAATTCTTAACTTTGTGAAATTTCGAAATTTATAACCCTAGCCACAAACCAAGTACGCTAACAGAGCTCTGTTAGCATGTTAACGTAGCGTTGTTAAACATGATAAATCTGAGTGTTTGTATTCCAAATGGAATAATAGACACAGTTCTGGACCAGCCCTGAAAAAAATTAACGAAACAGACAGCCAGATCCATAGCTGTTAATAATTTGGTATAGGTATGCCGATAAGCTTTGTTTTGTGGTACACAAAAACTTCAAAATTCTAGAGAGGATAAGCCGAGATTCTGGGAAAACGGAAATATGTGGTCTACTAAATTTGATTTTATTTTGTTGGTCTTGTGGTCCTCTATTTTTAATATAGAGATTCGGATTTTAGTGAAATTTCATATTTGGAGTTTCTCTAAAGGAGGAATTTCTGGAAAATAGGAATAAGTGGGAGACCAAATTTTATTTTGTTTTGTAGCTCTTATGGTCCTCTATGCAGCACTATGTTAATATGCTAACAGAGCTCTGTTAAAGTACTTGGTTCGTGTCTAGGGTTATACATTTCGAAATGTATCTTCACACAGCTGAATTTGAGAACCATGACGAATCGACGTGTCGGTGTTTTCTTCCATACTTCTCGCTAAAGCGGCTGATGGTATTCAATCGTAAAGAGTGAAACGAGTGCGAAAACGTTTAGTAAACGCACGAACTGCCTGCTCACTAGGGTCAATATGGTGTCCATAAAATGGAGGAGGTTAGGTTGAAGAGAGGGGCGTAAGCTAGGGATATCCCAGTCCGTTCAGGATTACACTTGGGCCTCAAAGGCCTGTTGTGCGCTCTATTATAAGGAGCTCCCATTCTATTATAGGGAGCCTCCATGGAAACCATGAAATTGGATTTGATTACGAAAAGAACCTAGTTTCTTCAATGTATCTTCTTAAGTCTCTCCAATTAGATCTCCTAAGAAATTCCAATTAGATCTCCTAAGAAATTAACTAAAAGCTGGACAATAGCACAAGTAGTGCTCTAGTGTTTCGTCATCTTCCGGACAAGCCCTACATGTTATATCGTCAACGATAAACATGCGTGCCAGGTGATTCCTTAACTCTGTCCTGTTTTAAAATTAAGTAATCTCCGTAGTGCTGGCCTACTCAGTGTTAGAATCTCCTTTGTCCTGTTGCCATCTGGGTTTCCCCATAGAATTCCAGTCACTTTAGAGTCTGTGTACAGAATTTAAAAAAAAAAAAAATATATATATATATATATATATATATATATATATATATATATATATATATATATATTTGTTTTTTGCAAAAAAAAAGAGTTCTACAATTTGGAACCATATTTTGTAGCTCTAAACGATTTATGCGGCTAAAAAAAACACTCAATAATAAAAAACTAAACTTGAACAGTAGACTTCTAATCAACTTCATGAAACTTGATATCTGTGCCAGATATTATAAAGAAAAAACCATTAAGACAATTTATCACCGTTAACAAAATTTATATCATCATTTTCGAAAAAAGAAATTTACATAAAAATTAAATTAATTAAAATTTTTTAAAAGAATAATAATACACTAAACTTTTTTTTTGTTAATATGTTTTCTTGTTTTTGTTTAGAGCAACAACAAAAAAAATTATACCTATTTTGTTTCGTATCAAACAACTTTATCTTGAAGATGTTTAAATACCAAGTGGTGTTATTAACAGTTTGTACGAATTAAAAACTGCTGCTTATGGCACTAGAGTGCCTACATTCAATTAAATCCAGCTTAATTCCGATACTCTATACAAATTACATGGAAGTGTGGGCTGGAGGTTTTTTTCCAACAGAAAGTTTAATTTAGAAAAAAATAATATAATAAAAAAATAAAAATAATAATAATAATTAAACAAACGAAACAACACATCACGTTTATATGGCTGCTCCACAGTTTTATAAGCGTATAAAAATTTTTATAACAATTTTATTTGATGATTAAGACAACCCAAACGATGAAACGCAGGAAGATGTTAGCAAACTATTGAAATAGATTCATTTACTTGTTTTAGACTCTTGTTTTTTATAAGACTTTAATTAATACTGTCAATGAATGAGAAAGAACACATGTATCTTTATTAGGTAAAGAAGTATAAAACGAGAATGAAAAAAAATTTTAGATGTACTCCTCTAGAGCACAGAATAAATGTAGGTTTTTTTCAATCAATTGATAAATTATTTACAACAACGAGACATGGAAGAGCTACAATGCATTGAGAGTAATTGATGAATACTTTGGATGAAATATAGTGGGCTTTTTAATGGAAATAAAATATAAAAATTTGCTAGGTAATTGGCTGAGGTCTTGCACTATGGGAGAGTTTAATAATACAATTAATAACACCATAACAGCTGAAGGCTTTAATTTAGTGTTAAAGCAAACTATTTTGATAGATTAAATTGAAAATATTTTGACATTTGCTAAATAAATTAAAGAACTTTAATGAAATATGCTGCCAGCTGCTTTTGATATCTCCTTGACTTTTTGCATCCTCAGCCCATAAACCTTAAATGAAACACTAGTTCCTTCATTTGTTATCCTTAAGCAGACTATTGTCTGTCTATTCTTAAACGGGCTTCATTTATTAGTTCAATTTCAGCAACCTCTGAAATCAAGGATTGTTAGCTAAAAAAAATCACTGCTGTCGCATTTTTAGATTTACTTTTTCTCACATTTTTCTATATTTTCAATGTCACATTTCTTCTAGCACAAGCAATTTTATTAATTACCCTGATAATTTTCCCCCTTTCATTATAATTTTTCCTTTCACTTCATAAAAAGCAATTATCTTAATTCTTAATCATTTAACAATATCTATTTATTATGTTTAACCGTTTAACATTTTAAATACTTTTCACAAACTTAATACATTAATAATATTGAGCTGAGAAAAAAAACTCCCCAAACACGGGAATGTATAACAGAATTGAATTAGAAAACAAGTAAGTGTGAACTTATTTATTGTTGTGGCATGCTGGTAGTTTTTGTACCACAATTGCCACACTAGCATCTTGACAGTCAGTTATACAAGTAATGACCCCAAATTGACCATCATGCTATACAAACGGTTTTTGACTTTTCATAATAAATCAAATTATATATTAAATCGATTTTATGTGTTTCCACTCTGTCAGTAAGTGTATGAAAATGATAAAAAGATAAGGGTCATAATTAAAAATATCTTGGAACAAATGTGTAAACGAAACAAAAGCAGTTGTTCATTAATTGTAATTGTAAAATTTTGAAATGAAAAAATTTTTATTAGAAAAGTAGGCAATTAAAGCAGAATTATTACAACTTCTTAGCAAAATCATTTCTGTAGAAATTTTTAAAAAGTTTGAGTATGAGACAGAGAGCAAAGAAAAATAAATTCTCTCTGTTCTGGTTTTTTTAATTTCCATTTTTTTTTTTTTTAAACTAACAACTTAGGTTTATTTGAAAATATTTCACTTGTAAGACAATAATGCATTAATTATATAAAAAATAATTTTATAAATTTTCAAACACATTAAGGATATTTTTTTTTTAAATAGAAAATAATTAATCGCTACATCCAGTCGAATATTCTAGAATATGTGACTAACGAACAATAAAACCATGTACTCTACTATAATACACTATATTTATAAAACTGGTTACAGGTTTTACTCTTTTTTAACGAATTTTAGCAAACTTTTGTTTTTCGGAGTAATTCCGAATTTTACAAAACCACTCCGAAATTTTTTAAAATCATTAGCATCATAATTTATTTTAGCTGGATAAAAAAAATTTGGACTATTTTTGAACATTTTCGGAAAGTTTCATAATTTTCGGAATAACTTCATATATTTTTAAGAAATTTCTGTTTTAGTTTAAGTCATTGTTAAGCATTTACACAACCGTATTCTTAAGGAAATTTTCGCAAGTCTTAAATATTTTCGGAGTAACATTATTGTTTACCAGATTTTTATTTTTGTGGAAAAGTTAGCTATTTCTTGTTTCCATTAAATAATTCCTTTCTGGTGAATCTAAGAATTGGGCATATTTTCCCACATTTTCTGAAAAGTTCAGAATTTTCGGAGTGATTAAAATTTGTGTTATTGTGAATTCTCTGATTACTTTATAATATTACGAACGCAATTTTAAAAGTGTTTTTGAAAAAAAATTTTCAGGAAGTGTAAATTTCTTTCGGAGTAACTCCGAACTTTTCCAGTTTTTTTATATTTGTGAAAGTATAGCAATTTCTGCTTTACCTAAGTCTCTATGATCTAATTTAATAGTGACACCAGAACAATATTTGTGTACCACGTGTCTACAATAGACGCCACCTTTTAACTCGATTTCGATTTTCCGTTATTCCACGTCAAATTTAATATGTTTTCGTTGATGTGGAAAAGAGATTCGATGTTCGAAAATATTTATGTTTTTTTCAACATTTAAAAAAATGAAATTTAGTTTATTTTCATAGAAATATTTATTTAATCGAAATTTCGGTAACGCAGTGAGGGTTTTCAAGGTCTAAGTTTTGTTGGTATATTTTCAAAAGTCTTTTAAACAATTTTCGGAAAAATTCTAATTTTTTCGGAGTTACATTTATACTTATATAGCACGTAGTGAGTTAGCAAGATCCTACTATTTATTTAGATTTTATTACATTTCCCAACGAGTTATTGGTTCGAATTTTCGGAAAACTTGTAAAATTTTCGGAGTAACTTTCATTATTTAACATTTATATTTAATAGCACGCAGTGAGTTAGCAAGATCCGACTATTTAGATTTTATTAAATTTTGCAACGAGTGGTTCGAATTTTCGGAAAACTTGTAAAATGTTCGGAGTAATTTTCATTATGTATTTGTGTAGTCAGAGATGTGGTGGTAGGCTTTAGTTACTATTATTTGAATTTCCAAGCACAAAATATGTTTTCGGAGTTTCCCAGTTTGAGTCTTGAATGGTCTGTTGTGTGGCTTCCGGCACCTGCTTATTAGAACTACATATGGCCCGTTTTTCTTTTGATATGATGCACATCTACGCAAAAGTACCACTGGACAAGGAAATTTTAAAAAGTGTACTACGAAAATATGTTTGTAGTTTTCAGGCAACTCGAAAAGGTCAAATAAAACAAGTTGCTGCTTTTTTCTAATAAATGCGTTCAATACCAGTAATAATTATTTGCACTTTAATGCATGTCAAATTTAACTAAATTTTTTTTCCAATTTTCCTATCTGATATAAAAGTTGTTTTTGTATAACGCACATAATATATTTCCTTTTTATTAAATTACTAGTATTTACCATTTCAACGAAATATTTTTTTTTTACTTCTTTGATCCGTTGGATATTTTTAAGCCGATTTCACTGCTGCTGTGGGTATGCAAATCTAATCCGTTGGAATTTCCTTGTTAATAGTTGTGCTTGCTGTTGCTGTTCTTGTTGTGGTTATATTTTTTGCATAATCAATTTTAGTTTCAGTTGTTGATGCTGCAGCAAATCATATTATAATTTATTTTATATATATAATTTTTATTTTTTTTTTTTGTTTGCTTTTGTTGATTACTCTACATTGATTTTGCTGTTAAACACTTGTTTTGTAAACAATGGTTTTATATTACTTTTTCGATAAATTAAAATTTTTGCTATTGTTGTTGTTTTCCATCTAACAAAAGCTAAGCCAGCGAAAAATATTTATTCACAAATTTGCCATAGAAATTACACTAAATCGCAACAGAGTGGGGTGTTTGGTTGCCTTCGTAATCTTTTTTATTTTATATTTATTATTATTTTTTTTTTAATTTAGTTTCTGTTCAATTTGTTTTGGATTTCGTGTTTTGTTAAAATCTTTTTCAATTTGTTGTTGTTATCATATTTTGAATGCAGGTTTGCTAATTTTTTGTGTTCAGTTTTGTGGATTTTGTAGGTTTTATGTAAAATACTTGTTGGATTTTATTTTTTTTATTGTTTTTAACCAGATAGGAATTTATAAAGATATTTTAAATCCAACTTTATTCTTCAATTATTTTGCTATGAATAAATTTTTGTCGGGAATTTGGTTGAATATCACACACTTTTGTTTATTTCAAAGGGAATTAAATTTGTTTGTATCTAAAAAAAAATAATAATAATAAATAAATAAGTTATTAGAAAACGTTTAAACAATATTAAAAAAAGAAATAAAATATTTAAAAACCTGCTTTAAAAGCATAAAAAATATTTAAATAATTTCGGGCATTTAATTAAAACTGAAATTATTGAAAGTGCTTGCAAAAAGTTTGAACTTCCTAGACAAGAACCCATTTTTTGCCAACTTCCCAAGCACAACTTTTGAAATTATTTTATTTATTAAAATATTTTAAGCTCTTGGCAGCAAAAATATGATAACCGGCTCAAACTACCTGCAGCTGTTGTTACAACAACAAATATTCTCATCATTTTATGCCAGCTTTTTTTAATTTTCTCTAATCCATTATATTGTCTTATCAAGTTCAATTTAGCTTTTTTTGTTTAGTAAATTAAAAACTTTTGTTTGTTTCATTGTTGCCTTTTATCCCCGTTCTTAGTTTACTTTTTATATAATTCTTGTCGTTCTTCTTTTTTACCTTAAAGTCAATTAAAAAGTATCAGCTGCTACAACTAACACGAGTATCATTTTCCCCGCTTGTTTCTGACATTTAAACAAGGTGCTCACTCATTCACACACACACACACAAAGGCATATAAGTATATGTATATGCATGTGCTTTTGCAGACCAACAGCAAACAAGGCTATAGATAATAAAAAGTACCAACAGCAGTTTAGTTTTGAACAACAGTGACAGGCTCTAAACAACAAAACAGGCAACAGCAAAAATTTTTAAATGTGAAACAGCCAAAAATTTCTATAGAAACAAGGAACAGAATTTTAAGGCAGAAATCGACAGGCGTTAAAAAAACAACAACAAAATTTCAACATTTGATTAACAAAACAACAAGCGCAGCGCCAGCCATAACATCAAATAAAGAATAAAAAAAGAAAAGAGTTAGAAAAGCAGCAACAACAACAATGAAGGCAATAGTTACAGTTAGTGCAACACAGTAACTGTATGGCCAAAAACAAAAAGCACCAACAGAAAAAAAAATATAATAATAACAATACAACAACAACTGACAATTGTGAAGTGAATTGCTGAAAGAATGACGTTTTGGAGTGGATGCATTCGTGACTGTTAAAAAAGCCAAATGACTGACTGGCTGTCTGACAGACATATATGACTAAAACTACACGGTAAAGATGCATGTAAATAGCAAAATATATAAAATCAACTCAACTCGAAAACATCGCCAGCACTCACACTGGCAAATCTATTTGTTTAGATAGTAAAAGGTTTTAAGCCCTAAAAACCAAATCAACCTGAAAGCAATTGACGGGGCTAACTTGAAATTTTTGTGTGCTTTAGCGTGGGTTATATTTTCACATATATTTTTAAGCCTTTAGGTCAAAAATACTTTAAAGTAATACTCAATTTTGTTGGAGAAATGCGATAGATGGATGGATGGATGGGTAATCAAAAGGCTGAAATAATATGAAGAAAAAATCCTCAGGGAAACTGTTTGACAGTAAAATTTTGATGAATGAAATTTTTGGAAAAAGAGACTTCAAGTAAATACTTTTTATTAATTTTCAATTTCTTGCAAAAACGATTCATAAATGTTTTCCATATTATTGATTAATACTTCTGAAGCTCTAAACACTTAGACAGCAGCAGGCTACATGGCTACACGACTACAAACGCTACTGGCTATAAATACTGCCAAGTAGCCAGCTATTTAATTATTTTCAACACGACAGCTGCACTGTAAGAAATGATTTCAGTGGTGCCACTTTCATATATAATAAAATCGCCTATTCGAAATAAATTTATAAGATTTAAAAATGCATATAAACAAAAATGGTTTAAAATTTTGCCAAATTAATTTTGTGTTGTGAAGTACAATTGTTCCGGTTAGAGATGGAATATTATATCAATCATATGACTGCCGTGGCTGGCCTCACTCGATCGAACCAATTTTCGACTGTATAAGGTCGGCATGATCTCGGCAATGCCATCAATGGTCTTCAAATGTTCAATTATTTCTGGTTTGTCAGAACATCGGCCAAAAGTGCCAAATCTCAGCTTCTTGGCTGTCAAAAATTTATGTAAATAAAAAACTAAAAGTTCTCAACCGCGCCAGTTCGGAGGCAAGAATAAAATTACACAATCATTTTTATTTTTGAAATGGCTGTTACCTTATGCATTTTTTTATTTTTAACAATTTTTATATATAAAAACTTTTGAGTGCTTATTTATTTGAAATTTCTCATTATATTGGCAGCACTAATCTGTTTATTGTCGCCTATGATAATAGAAATTAGTTTAATTTGACTATAACTACAAAAGTAGCATGGACGACAACCTGCCGTGTAGCCGTGAAAATAATCATTCCCATATAGACACATGTATTCCATTTCTGGGGCTATTTATACTCCTTTGTGATTTTAAGCTCTTCGTGCTCAGAAGTCTAACGGTGTTTTCACATTGACATGGTTTTAATAAATTTTTGTTTTAAAGTTAAAACCAACTGTTAAGACCTGGTTTTACCATACAAAATGATTTTGTTAGAACCAACTTAAAACCACTTTCGAATTGGTTTCAAGTAGGTTTTATGAAATGCAACCATGTTTTTGTCTGTTTCTGGCTGCGCTAAGTTGAGTGCTGCCAAGTTGGAAAATTGGAAACAGCGGGATTTTTCTACCGATCCAAGTCGTCTCAAACTTACAGGAAATGTGGACTGAATCGCCACTAGTTTTCTTCGATTCGGTCCAGGCGATGAAGGGTTAACATACTTACACGCACACACATACATACAAACATCCTCTCAGAAGTAGCCAGGGAAGTTTCCTAGGAACACAAAACGTTCGAGCACAAAATGCGGATTTTTTTTAAATTTTAAATTTTCTTAGAGAGAAGTTAGAAATTCAAACCATAAAAGTTTGGCTTTAGTAAAAATTGAGCAAAAAGTTCAGAAAATGGGAAGTATGAAGGAAATAATCAAATGACTATACAGGGAGTTAAAATGTATTACCATTTGCTTATTATAATTCTCGTATGCAATTTCCTAATAAAATTTTTATCAATAAAAAAAACTGTTATATTCAACTAACGCACCTAATAAGTGGTGATAGGAAAAAATCGACATGAGTACTGAAGATGGAAGTATAGATTCTTTCGAAAACAAGAATTCTACTCTGCTGTGAAGGTTGGTTAATTAAAATTGAGGTTGACTTGTATCTTGGAATATATATTATATTTTTCTAAATTTAAAAACACATTTTTTCGAACTATTATCCAGCATTTCATATTTTACTAAATGTGTTAGGCGATTCTAGGTCTGATTTAAGGTATATATACTCTGGGGCTACGAACTGTATGTTCCATTCAATAAGTGTAATTTTTTACTACCTTTTCCCATAAATATCGCTGCATGGCGTCAATAGGATTTTAAATAGTGGGTCCTAAGGCTCCAAGAGTTGCTGATTTAGCGGCATAAGCCCAATATAAACCAATAGAGACTAAACTAGAGAAGATCGTATGATTGATGGAGGAAAGAAAGCTGTGACCCCGGTAGGGCAAATTGCGTCATTTTGTTGAGACCAAAATTCGATAATTTTAAGCAGATTCAGGTTTGAAAATAAAAATGAAACTATAATGGCTCCATATCACGAGTTATTCATCTTAACGGCAGCTCCCATGTATAAGTAACGACCGATGACGCCAATATGTAAAACGCACCAAAAGTGTGAATGAAAAAATTTATGGCTGCATGAAATTGTCATGACGACTTTGAGTGGGTAAGTGAAAGGAATATCTTGCCCTCTTCTGTATGTTCTTGTGGGATTGTATTTTATGTGTCAGAATCGATGTAGAAAATAAAAATATAACATTCACTGGATAAACCTTTTTAATGATTTCACGAGTTTGTTACTATTTTTATAAAAAAAATTACTTTCTAATTAGAAAATTAACAAAAAAGAAAAATGCTGAAAGACGTCAGCAAACAGTACAAATAAATTAGACAGTGTTTTTACTCACTACCCTTTTCAAATGTAATGGAAACTTCAAGTTTAATAATAAATAAACGCAACCAGCGTTGCCGTTGAGAGTTCGCCTAAAAAACAATTATAGGGATTTTGCAATCAAAATGGACACAGAAGAAAAATTAATTTTTACAAAAAAAAAAGGAGGAAAATCATTAAAACATAATATTTAATATTTTTTTTATACCCTCCAAAGGAGAGTTGGAAGGAAATATCCCTCTAAGACCCCAGAAGGTATATATATTGCTGATCAGTACTGAAATCTAGGACGATCTATTCATGTCCGTGCGTCCGTCCGTGGAAATCACGATTCAGTGCAATTGAAAACAGCCAGACCCTTAAAATTTGGTATAAATACATTTTGAAGGTTAGCACAGGCCTAAATAAATAGGCTGAATCGGACCAGAGGGAAAAAGTTGCTCTAAAAAGTACTAAACCAACCTCTAAAAACAATATAATTTTTAATGTTTTTTTTTCGAATTGTCCCCGTGTGTCCATATGGACACTTAAATAAGCTATTGGTAAATGTGGCAGAAAATGTAAACAAATTTCTTTAGAATAACGGTACAACCTGTTGTTGCTTTGCAAAGCATCAATGTTTATTGTCACTAAGATTCAGTTCAATTGGTGAATGTTTGTGAACAGCATCGCGACACCAAAAGTGTGTAAATTAAAAAAATAAAAAAAGTGGGATATTTTGAGATGAAAAAGTAAGTATTGCGTTATATATGTTTATATGTTATTTTTAATCACGTAAGTTTTGATGAATAGTACAGTTGAATGGTTGTTGAATAAAACACTGTTGACACTTTTAAAAATTTTTCTTGATATGGTGTGTATTTTTGAAGAATTTTGTAGGTGTATCCATATGGAAACACGGGGACAAGAGCAATATACAATTTTTCTTTTAAATATTTTTTCGACACAATTTAATTTTTTGTTTTATGTTACTTTTTTAAACGATTTAAAAGAAAATTGACGCTAAAAGAGGTTTTGGACTATATCGAAGAGTTAGATAGTGAAGATGAAGGCGGCGGAAATAATTTGCAGAAAATTTTTATTGAACCTCCTGAAAATGAGGGATATTTTAGTGGAGAAGATGACGCTGAAAATGATCTAGAAGGTGTCCCAGATGATTTATGCCCAAAACAACTTAAAGCTGGCTGTGAAATCGTACTCAAAAATGGACGTAGGCCATCCACAATAGAAGAGCTGGAAAGTTGCCAAACTAAAGAAAAATTTAATGATATAATAAAAGATGTTCTGGACAATTCGGCGTCAAATATATCTGTAGATCTACTGGAGTCAAAGTCCCCAATTATCGAAGAAGAAACTAGCGAGCCTATTGCTAAGAAAAGAAGAGTATTGCCATCTAAAAGACAGGCTAGTAATGAGTATGTTTGGAAAGTAAACGAGAGCACAGATGGCATGATCCAGATGTTTCCCGAACCCAACTATGAAGATTGTCGTGGACTTAAGCCCCACGAAATTTTTGAAAAATTTTTTGATGATGAGATTTTTCGTCTTATAATTGACCAATCAACTAAATACGCACATTTTCGATATCAAGCAAATCCATCTATTACTGTAGCCGAAATAAAAACTTTTTTTGGAATTCTCCTAATAAGCGGATACAACTACCATACAAGCATGCGAAATATGTGGTCAAATGATGACGATTTGCGAAACAATTTAGTATGCAACAGCATGCGCAAAAATCGTTTCATGGAAATATTGAAATACATACATTTCGCCGATAACGATACACCCAGCACAACACAAAATCCAAATCCAGACAAAATGTGGAAACTACGACCTCTAACCGATCGATTGAAAGCAAATATGGCAAAAAATTTTCATCCTGAGCAAAACTTGTCATATGATGAAAGCATGATTGGTTATTTTGGAAAGCATGGATGCAAACAATTTATCAAGGGAAAGCCATTGCGTTTTGGCTACAAGGTTTGGTCATTATGCACCCCGTCGGGTTATCTATAAAATTTTGAACTATATCAAGGAAAAAATCCCCGTTCAGTACCTGAATATCAAATAAAATATGGCAAATGTGCAGAGCCACTTATCACCATGATTGATGACTTTTCCGAAGAGACTCGGCAGCTTCCATTTTCTTTTTTCTTCGATAATCTTTTTACGAGCCTTCCACTGCTTTCGTATCTAAAATCACATGGTTATAACGGAACTGGCACCATAAGAGAGAATCGTATTCCAAACAATTCTCCATTAGCAAAGAAACATGTACTCAAGAAAGAAAAGCGTGGATTTTGTGTAGCAGCCACTGAAGAAGGAAGTGGCATACACGTTGTAAAATGGGTTGACAATAGTGTAGTAAGCGTTGCTTCCTCCATTTTTGGCAAATTACCTATGTCCAATACTTCGCGGTATTGCCGCGAGAAGAGAATGAAAATTAGTGTTCCACGTCCGTCTTCAATAACCAACTACAACAAATTCATGTGCGGTGTAGATCGAATGGATCAAAATGTATCCCTTTATAGAATAGCGTACAAAGGAAAAAAGTGGTGGCAATCAATTTTTACGTGGCTGATTGATACTAGCGTTCAAAACGCTTGGCAGCTATCCCGAAAAGAGCACCCAAATATGTCACAACTTGAGTTCAGAAGGCAAATAGCCATCTTTTATTGCAAGCATTTTGGAGAAAAGCCACAACGTCCAGGTCCATCAGTGAATAGAAAAAGGAAAGAGAACCCCATTACAGTACAGGCGACTTTACGCTTTGATGGATGTGGTCACTACGTTGTACCAATTGAAAATAAAAGACGCTGTGCTTGGGAATACTGCAAATCAGTTGGTCGAACAGCATGTATTATATGTGATGTCGGTCTATGCGTTAAGTGTTTTATATCATACCATACAGAACGTACAAAATGAGCTCTAAACTCAATATTATTCATAAAATATCTCTAAAATTCCTTACATTGTATTAAAATGCAATAAAAATAATAATTTTAATACAAATTGTTTCTATTTAAAATTATTCGTGTCTGTACCCGTGTAACCATATGGATACGTCACTTTTTGCTCCACTTTGTATATCAAACTTTGAAAAAAAATTTTTTTTACATTAAATTGAACCTAATTATTCTATTATTGTCAAAGAAATCAAAATTATCTGCAAAAAAAGTTCTGGGACAATTCGGGTTAATTTTGTTTACCCCGCCCACTTTAGTGGGCGTTAAAGTAACATATTACATGGAACCAAAAAAAAATTATATATTTAATAAATTATATAATTTAAGCCTAAATTTCTTAAAAATCAAATTTTTATGCCGATGTTCTCCGATGTTCCTTTGTACTACCCTCCCCCCACTTTTGCCCCCTAAACGACCCTATCAACAAATATATTTTTTTACACTTTATAACCCCCAAAATTGAGTTTTTGGTATTCTATGGCAAAGGTGAGATGTCTCCTCACCACCGCTCTTCCCGCAGTGACCCCTACAAAATAGCGCTTTTATTTGGTAAATATTTTGGAGGTTATTTAATATTCGACTCGATCGACTATAAAGTTTTTATTTGTTTAATTATCATACGACCGTTAATAGGTCCCTGCTTTTTCATATATATTTTTTTAGGACCAGCACTCAAGAAACTAGACAGGAGTTGATAGTTTTTTTTATCTTGGAGCAGCACTCTGGGGATAACCCCTACATATGCAACGCATTGCGCCGGAACTGAAAACGATGGGATAGTATTGAGGGGACAGATGAGAAGATAGAGAATTTTTTTTAGCCATTTCAACTTTTTTACTTTGTCGGTTAATTTTTTTGCTACAGGACCGATGAAGGAGGGTGCTGCCGTTACTCTGCTTTTTAATACATGATCGTGTCAGTCGCTGCCAATTATGTTCAGTGACCACTGCTATGCCTTCATCATTGAAACAGGCTGACAACAACTAACACAATCATGCACTAATGCTGATCAGAGGAATTCAACACAATATTTCATGGCTCAGCGCTGGCTTGAACTCAGGACCCTCCGCTTCATAGTCTCGTGTTCTAGTACTTCAGCCAACAGCACCCACAAGTCAAGTCATTGAGAAGTCAAATGAAGAAAATGGAGAAGGTAGAGATTTTTCTTGTCGCTATTTTAATTTTACTCTGCTGGCGAATTTTCGCCACAGGAGCAACGAAGGAGATTTGCGCTTTAGTGCATGATAGTGCACGTAATGTGCATTGGCCAGTGTTTTGCTTTCGTCATGGAAACAGGCCGACAATAACCAACACAACAATGCACTAATGACGGTCAGAAGAAGACGACAACATAGTCATGACTGAATGCGGAGTTGAACTCAGAATTTTCGGCTTCTGAAACTCCCGATAATCACTTCAGCCAATAGTACTTTCACTGTGGAAATTATGTTACTTCCGGAGAGAATGGATGACTGGTGCTCATGATGGTCCAGAGGCTGCTTAGAGCCTGTGGCAGTATTATAATTAATTAGTTTCTTTTTTGGCTTACAATTGAACATTACAAGCTGGACGACATGTGCTTTAAGTAAGATGATGCTACGATTCACACCACACGACCAGTTAATCGGCCACCAAGATCACGCGATTTGATGCCGCTAGACTTTATTGTTTAACAACATTTCAAGATCGTGGAAGCGCAGATATTTCCCTGATGTAAGAGTTCATGAAAACCAACATGCATTAAGTTGTAACCTAGATGTAAGGCCCAGTTTGCAACATGGGCCAATCAATCTCAAACAAGTGGAAAAAATAATTACATGACAATTATGAAAAAATGTCATAACAAGTGTCAAGGACACTCCTAAATATTAGTATATAGCAATTCTAGCAACACAACGGTAACACTGGTCTCAACGAAATATCCATAATTCATATATTCTGGCCTTTCCCTTCTCCCTCCACGCTCCTTAACCCCATGTCTTTTGTTAACCTACTTTTTACGAATTTATATTACGTTCCTCATTTCTCTACAGTTTAAGCCAGGCAAACAAAATTGAACATTTCTATATGTTGAAAGAAATACACTAACTTTAAACAGATGGGCTAAAACGCCAGACGTACATGCACACACATACATATTTACATACTTACGTGGTATATAAGCATGTCTGTATGCATATAATACAAATAGACAAAAAGGGAACAGACTGGCCAAACATCATTATAACAAATGAGCGCTAAAAATATAAATGAAGTGAAAAAAAAACCAACTGAATGTTACAGCGGAAATTGTAACAAAAACAAAAGTAGAAGAGAAAAAAAACAGCAGATAAACTTAAGCGTGAACTTTAAGCCAAATGTATACACGAGCAAACACGTCTGTCCGTGCAGAGTTGTGTATTGAACTTTTTCTACTAGCATTTTGCTGCCCTCCCAAAGCATTACCTTTAAATACAACAACAAAAATAAATGGTCTTTTTGTTGTTTCTCTCAGCTTTATAGCTGGAGTTAAGACGGAATTCAAACATTTATACGAGCACAATCAACCTTAAAAATGATACACGCAAAAGAAGCGAAAAATATTGTTAAGAAAGCTGGTGAACAGAACAATAGGAAGTACCGTGGTTAACGTCCGTCTAAGCCAATGGAAGTGGCAAAGAGCTCACTACAAATAGGCAAAAAAAAAAAATTAAATAAAATAAAATTAATTAGCCGCATACAATAAATAATGTTGTAAGCTGAATTGATTGATATCAAGCCGTTTATAAAAAATATTCTCCATCATTTATTTTATGTTCCTTTAATAAACTCCATGTAATTTATGTCATAATAAGTAACTGAAAGTACCCATTAATTTCCGGGCCAAATTTAAACTAAGCAGAAGATTTCAACACGAATTAGATATTTTCTGTTATTTTTAAAACTCTCCAAAAAAGAGTTAGTATATTCACTTTGTCATTGCGTTTGTAACGCAGCGAAATATCCATCTGAGACCCCATAAAGTACATACAGGGTGAGCCAAATAACTTTTTTTTTTGAAAATGCTATAAAAAAACTACTGAATATTTTCTCAAATTTTTTTTTTAATTTGAAAGTACAATCCTTCCGGTTAATAATGGAAAATAATTTCATTCAAATGGCTGCCTCGGCTGGCCATGCAGTAGCCTACACGATCGGTCCAATTTTTAAGCACATTATCGATTGTGTGCAGCTGGATTTCACCAATGCCTTCACGAATATTGTCCTTTAAAGTGTCAATTGTCTCTGGCTTGTCGGGGCGTAGCGCTTATCTTTGACGGCAGCCCACAAATAATAGTCCAACGGTGTCAAATCGCAGCTCCGAGGTGGCCAAACGACATCAGCTCTGCGGCTGATAATGCGATCTTCAAAAACAGAGCGCAAAACATCGAGTGTAGCTTCGGCTGTGTGGCACCTAGCGCCGACCTGTTGAAACCAAATGTTGCCAATATCCTCCTCTTCAATTTTTGTGAACAAAAATTCGTTCAACATGGCCCGATAACGATCGCCATTGACTGTAACGGCCACTCCTGGCTCATTTTCGAAGAAAAATGGCCCAATTATGCCCCTGGACCAAAATCCGCACCAAACAGTGACTCGTTTTGGGTGCGTCGGCTTTTCAATGTATGCGTGCGGGTTTTCTGTGCCCCAAATGCGACAATTTTGCTTGTTTACATACCCGCCAAGATCAAAATGAGCTTCATCTGAAGAGATGAATTTTTAGGTAAAATCGGCATCTTCTGTAAGTCGATCGCAGGCCCACTTAGCGAAGCCTTCTTCAAGCGTATACACAACCATATTCGTTCAGCGGTAGGATAAATCTAATTATCTGTCGAATCAGACATGAGCTAAGTGTTACCATTCACGAAATAAGCACTAGTTGAAAAAAAAACGTTAGATGGCGAACCCTTTATATTCTTGATCAGTGATGAAATCTAAGACGATCTGAGCATGTCCGCGCGCCCGTCCGTCTGTGGAAATCACGATTCAGTCCAAACGAAGAGAGCCAGATCTTTAAAATTTGGTGTAATTATATTTTAAAGGATACCACAGGTCAAGTTCGAAAATGGGCTAAATCAGGCAGGGGGCGGGGGAAAAGTTCCCCTAAGAAGAACTAAACCAACCTCTAAAAAACAATACAATTTTGAAAGTTCTTTTGTAATTTTGTTAAGCAAAATTATATATATTTATGTCACAAAAGGTCCAACGCATTAAACTTGGAGCCATAAAATCAAAAAAATTAATTTTTGGACCCCGCCCCCTTTAGTGGGCGTTATTATATGCAAAAATCGTATAATAATATCATATATATTCCTTAAAAATATCATTTTTTTAACTTTAATGACGAAGCTGAGACGTAAGCTGGTACTCCTCTGCCCTATCCCCTCCTCCCCCTTTGTCCCCTAAATGACCCTATAAAAAAACAAATAAAAAATTAAATAAAATTTACATTTAATTATTCCGAACATACATTTTTGAAGTTTTTTGGTAACGGTGAAATGTCTCCCCCACGGCCCTTGCCAGAGAGACCCCGACAAAATATAGTTTTAGTGCCCTCCAAAAAGTATATATATTCTAGATCAGTGATGAAGTCTGAGACGATCTAGCACTGCCCATACTTTCGTCTGTGGAAAACAGGATATGGTCTATTTTTAGGCCCGCCCCTTTAGTGGGCGTTGACATACGATATTATATGCAAAAATAGTGTAAATATTGAGCAATTTTTATTCCTTAAGCATATAAGAAGGTGGGATGTTTTCTGATCTTGCAGAGGTGAAACGTCTCCCCACGGCCCTCACTCTCTTACTCCCCACGGAATTACTCTATCAAAATAGAGATTTAAAATTAAGCACAGAGATGTCTTAAAGGAACTTAAGTATTTTAATTTTACTTACTTAATATTTGGAGGGTATATAAGATTCGACCCGGTCGAATGTAATGTTTTACTTGTTTTTTTCTATATTAACTGAAGACAGCAGATTTCAGCGTTGATTTGATTTATTTCAGTAACTGATTGCCAGCGATGGCAAAGATGTGAAACAGTAATCGATTAAATGATATCACAAAATGTTAATCTCAATTAATTTTATTTTCAGGTGATTTTTATGAACGTGATTTGGTTGTATAAATTCCTGTGTAATAAAAATCATAAAAGCAGAGTTCTTCAAGAGTAACTCTTTGTAGGAAATAACGAAAAACTCCATGATCACCTGGCATTTTGGCCACCAACATCGTGCGATATGGATCCGATAGACTTTTTCTTGCGGGATTGTCTGAAGTCGCAGGTAAATGCTAATAGGACACATACCGCAGCGGCTCTCAAAACCCATGTCATTGGTAAAATTCACCATGGCTTATGCGCCAGAGTCATGAAAAATTTGATACTCCGCTTAGAGAAGCCGTGGCCAACATTTAAACATTTATTGCATTCTACACATAAAATGGATATAAGCATGAAGATCTTAAGAAATAATTTCTTTGGTTGTACGTTTTAATTGTTTCAAATTTTTTTACCCAATTGAACCACTGTTACATAAAAGACTTAAAAATCTATCAAAAAAATATTACTTGAGAAATAAAATTTTTATAAATTACATGCCGAGTTGGTCTCAGTCTCTGTGGGTCATAAAACTACAACCAGGAACCAACAACAAAAAAAAAGTTCAATTTAAACGTGGTCTATATTAAGTTTAACTCTTAGACAAAGATGACTTAGCCAATATATATGAAAAAGTATGTACAAGTTTGAAATGAAAGAATCCATGAAATGGTGCGAATATAAAATAAAACAAAAGATACCAACTCCCAGTATCATATATTAACTTCACTTCACCTAAAACCTCGCAAAAACTAAAATGCGGCAAAAACTTCATGAAGCAGAGAAATCGTAATAACAACATGGAAAAAAAGCTAAAGAATAATATATTAAAAAAAATTACTATAAATGTTGTTTGAGTGAACGGCGGAAATGAAATAGTTTGGCAAAACTTTGCTGCTACGTAATTTTGTTTTTTTTTTGTTTATTTCATCTTTCTTTCAAATAGAAAAAAAATACAAAAACTTTAACTTTTATTTAGTCGCAAATGTGTTTTATCAGCTTTATTTAACTTGTTATTTACAGCAATAAAAAAATATCTAATTTTTTATTGGGGTTTTGTTTAAACTACGAAATAAATATCTAACGACCAGCAGAACGAGCAAAAATTATAGAAATGGATATGAAACTAAATTTTGTCTACGCTCATTTGGGAAATGACAAATGCTTTTAATGAATCTACACACTCTATATAGAAAACAAATACATTTACTTATTTGTAGAGATAAATATATATTTCTAAGAAATAAAATAAAACTCACTTTTAAATGGCTGAGAAATGTTTCCAGTGAATTCGAACTTTTCTTACAAAAAAATTTATTTTTTTTCAATTTTAACTTGAAGCTCCAAATTAGCAACACCTTTCGAAAGATAACAGAAAATAAGTTAACAATTGTTTACAATTATAAAATGTTTTCCAACAGATAAAAATTTGGAACGCTCTATTTATAAATAATTCAAAGAAATACTGATTGAATAGAGCAGTAAAATTCGTTTGAAAAAATCGTAAACAATTTTAGAGTATTTGGGGATATTTTAAATTTTATAACCCATTGGATGTTATTTATAAATGAGGGTACTGTGGTTAACATGACCCTATGAAGCCGAAAATTGCAAGTTCGAATATATTGTTGCATTCTTCTGATCATCATTAGCGCATGGTTGTATTCAGAGGTGGAAAATGACTATATGGATTTTGTACTAACAAAATGTACTTTTTGGACCATTACGTACCATGTTTTAATTTATATTGAAATTTATATGAACACTATCTATCTGCTTCTTCGGCTTTGTAGCAAAAACCAGGCGGCTACAAAAAATCTCATTTTTTCATTTTTCTTCCAGTGCACTGCACTGCATATGTGGAGTTCAGATTCTAAGTAATGGTCCCAGTAAAAAAACAATTAATAGAGTTTTCACATCAAAAGTAAAAATTTGGTTTTAACCTTAAAACCACAAACAGCTGATTTTACATTCACTCTCAGTGCCACCATATATATTTTAATTATTATGTTCTCTTTTTTGAGATGTCAAAAGAGATTCAAAGATTTTTTTATATTATAATTTTTAAACCTCTCTTAAGAAAACAGCATATAAATGTTCCGTTTTACTTCAATAAAAGCAAAAACAAAAAAAAACCAAGTAAAAAACGTTATGTTCGACCGGGTCGAATCTTAAATACCCTTTAAATATTTAGTAAGTAAACTTAAAATGTTTAACTTGTTGGGACAGAGTTCCTTTAAGACATCTCTGTGCCTAATTTTAAATCTCTATTTTGACAGGGTCATTCCGGGAAGGGCCGTTGGGGAGACGTTTCACCTCTGCAAGATCAGAGGACATCTCAGCTTCTCATAGGCTTAAGGAATAAAAATTTTTCAATATTTACACTATTTTTGCAAATAATATCGTACGTCAATGCCTCTTTTCGGGCTCTTTTCGCTTTGACTGAATGGTGATTTTCACAGAGAGATGGCCGGACATGGTCAGATCATATTAGATTTCATCACTGATCAAGAATATACACACTTTATGTGGTCTCAAATAGATATTTCGCTGCGTTACACCCGGAATGACAATTCTTTTTTGAAGGGTATAAAAAAATCAATGATGTTTTCACATCAAAAGTTAAGATCTGGTTTTAACCTTAAAACCACAAACAGCTGATTTTGCAGTAACTCTCTCCATGCCACCATATGTGAGTTATTTATTATTATCCGTTTTTTGAGATTTTTTTATACAATACGTCATACGTTATACGTCGCCTTTTTCAACTGACAGCTGAGTTGAAATACATGCTTTCTTATGTGAGTTGTCACATTCAATACTTCTGCGTCAAAGCAAAGTACGAAAGTTGGCCAACTTTTAACTTTTGACGTACGTTGAATACTTTGACAGAAATCGATGAGCTTTTCAAATTATTTTAATCAATTTTTTGTATTGTGTGTTCAGGAAAAATTAAATTATGTACAAAAAAAATTTATAAAATATATAAATTTAACATAAATAAATAAAATTGATTTAATATCCGTCAACAAAGTGCTCATTGTGCCAGCCTTTTCCGTCAGTACGTTAATGTCAGTTGAAAAAGGCGACGTATAACGTATGACGGATTCTATGTGTCTCGGCCTTAACCCTGCCCGCGTTGCTGGACAATACAATAACATACGTTTACGTCTTTGTATTAAAAATTAAATTTTCTAGAACGAATAGAAATTTTCCTGATTGTTGAATAATTTTTTTATTTTATGTAAAAGATTTTAATTTCAACTGAAAGACTACAAATCAATAATTAAAAAATGCCAATGCTCTTACTGTAAACTTAAATGACAATCAATAAACACACATAAATTAAATAAGTCAAACGACGCGAGCAAGCAGAACCTGATACCGCCAAAATGTAATTCTCATAAGAAAAAAAATAACTTTTATATAGGGAAAACACCCAATCATAAAAGTGCGCGTATAACGCATATTCGAAGAAATTTTTCTTTTTATAAACCATCAGTGAAAGTAGACCTTTCCATCGCATGTACTCGTTTAGAAATCGGTTGAGTGGTTCTCGAGTTATAAAATCACAAACATAGGACAATTTACTTTTATATATATATATATATATATATATATATATATATATATATATATATATATATATAGATTTTGAAACTTTCTTTAACAAAACAGCATATAAATTTACCTTTTACTTTAAATAAAGCAAAAAAAAACTCTGCAACACTATTTACTTGAATCCACTAATTTGCAGCGTTGTATTTCATATCTTTATCTGTTTTAAATCTCGGCATTAATTATCCACTAACAATAAAATTCACTTTAGAAAACAATGTTTAAGATTTTATGTTGAACTTTTTAACAATTCAATTAAAAAGTTTGTTTTTGGCTGTTAGTTCTTAAAATATATACACCGTTTATCACCTACCAATATCATTAATTAATGTCAGCTTACGAAATATGTCCCAAATGTCAGCGACCCAAACAGTTTACAACAACCTGCTGACGAATTGAGAAGTAAAGCAATTTTGCAATTTTTGAACGACAAAAAAAGAGTGAATAGTTGTGGAAAAGTGGAAAGTTTGAAGCTTTTTTTTATTATGAAAAAAAATTAGTGGCTGCTATCTATTCAGTGGCAATAGGAACGGCTAACGTTGAAACATTGTTTTCACAAATCAACATCAAGAAGCATAAAATAAGAAACAAATTAGTTACACCCGATATTGTGGGCTATTTTGAAAACCAAAGAGTTGCTAAAAACAAATTTTTAAATACTTGAATAAAAAAAAATTAGTAATAAAAATATTGCCTTATATATCGCCCTTTTTGAGTACCAAAATTCCAATCCTCAAAATAAGGTGAATTTACAAAAATATTCAATTCTTTCAAATTACTCCAGAGAAAATAATGATGCAACAGCGTTAAATCACAAGAACGAGGCGGCAAAGCGAGAAATTATTATGGTTTGCTAGCGCAGAGAATTCACGTTGACTGCGTTTCCTTGCTCATTTTCGAAAAAATTACTTATTTTTATTTAAAAAATTTATGTTAATTTCAATAAATGTCTATCACATTTTTTCAAATATTCATAAAGTGGTTGACAATTCATACAGTGATGCCAACGCAGTCCCTAGCGCATCACATATAGCCCTTTTTGTTCAAAATAGTGATTTTTACTGGCTGTCTCACAATTTCGAACGAAAATTGATTCGTATGAAATCTGTGTTATTTGTTAATTATTTTCGGCGTTTTGTTTTTAAAAATTTAGCTTGGCTACTTATGACCGATAATTTAGCAGTTTTGATATTTTGAAAATATAAAAGCAGCAAAAAGTAGGACAACCCCAGACACTTGTTAAAAAGTAGGAGGACGGACCCCGACGATCTAAAAAAGAGGATGGTGTCTGGGGAAAATAGGACGAATGGCAACCCTAGCCCTGTATAAAGAGAGGTAGGTAGCAAAAATAATCGGTTTTCGGGCACAAACTCCTTTACATCAGCATATTTCTAGAAATAACTTGTTGCGAAAAGAGGGCTAGCAGTAATTCCATTGTAATCGTGGTTGTATGCGATGTGGCATCATTTCCATAATAAATTTGCAACATGTCTACTTCACGACTGCCAAATATCAACTGTCAAGACTTATGTTTACCGAAATGGCGGCAATACAAAGTAGTTTACCTTCCCTGCGGACAACCGGTAGTATTGGTAAAACAGTGAAATACACACCGCGTTGCGCCGATGCTCCAGTGAGTCAATAGAGTTGGCTACCCTACTATCACCCATGAGCTTCTTCGCTTCTCTTGTACGCGGTAGAGCAACGTCAAAATAGACTTTGAAGCACCGGCCCATACATGTGAGTTGTATTCCATTTCTGGTCGCACGTAGATGGTTTATATATAGAGAGGAGATCAGTTGGGGTGAAGTACGTCTTACATCGTCTTAAAAAGCCGATGCAATTGAATGCTTCTTTTGAGATTGAAAAATGTAGTCCGTCCATCGAATAGCGTACTGCATTTGCATGCCAAGAATATCAAGAACATCTGAACATTAGCTGTTGGCTATAGTAGTTGAAGACGAGACTATGAAGCGGAGGGTCGTGAGTTCAACCACGCGCTGAGTTATGAAATATTGTGTTGAATTCTTCTGATACGCAGTAGTGCACGATTGTGTTAGTTGTTGCCAACTTGTTTCAGTGCTGAAGGCATATCATTGGTCACTGAACATAATTGGCAGCAACTGACACGATGGTGTACTAAAAAGCAGAGTAGGAGCAGCACCCTCCTTCACCGTTCCTGTAGCAAAAATAGCCGGCGAAGTTAAAAGATTGAAATAGCTACAAAAAATTCTCTATCTCCCCATTTTTCTTCATCTGTCCCCTCAATAGTATCCCCTCCTTTCTAGTTCCGGCACAATCTACTGCATATGTAGGAGCCATCCCCTGAGTGCTGGTCCGAGATAAAAGAAAAACCTATACCATCCATATATACGGATGGGGCAGAACCTTCTATCAGTCGCCTATGCGTAACCACGCAGCACTGTGTCCTATAAGGCCCCATTCGGCTTTCTGTAAAAATGCGTTGTTTTCGTTCAGTTTTTTAAACAACCAATTCACAATCGTTCGACGCAAATAATGATCGGCCGGCTTCAATTCTAGAACGAGTTGAACTTATAAGAGTGAAGATATTTACGCCAATGGTTGCGCAAAGGTCTCTAGTGATGCCTAATTGCTGCAAACATCGACGAGTTGATCTTTCGTTTGCTGTACAGCTGCTCTCTTTGCATCACTAGGGCCACTACGAGCGTATTGTTTTGGTCTATTGCCAGCAATAGTATGGCGAACCTCAAATTTATCGTTTAAATTAGGCACGGCGGTCTCAGAAGGATCCTGATTAAATTTTGATAATTACAATTCTTTGTTCAAGAGTGTAGCGTTCCGTAGTTAAAATTTCCCAATTTTTTATTAAATGAATGTCAAAGGATGACATTTGAATTCTTGACCTTTCATCATTTCCCTAACCTCAAATCTGCCCATCCTGTATATAAATAACAATTTTATATTTGGTATGACTCTTAAAGCACTCACGGTGGACTAAACATTTCAATACATATTGAGTAGGGAAAACTTGGATTTAAAAATAATTGTGTTATGTATTTCTCAAGCTAAAGCATGTTTGAATTGGAAAATTTGTATATAAAACCGGTTTTAATGCACAAGTTAACAAGCGTTTATGAATATGCCAAAGAATTTCAAATCAGAATATGAAAAATGCATATTTCAGCTGGTTTTGAAAATATTCTTCATTTTTGTAAATTGTTGTTGCAGGTGGGTGCAAAAAAGAGAGAGCAAAGATCTCCGTTACATTTCAAATAAATACCCAGGCACATACGAGTACTTGTCCATACTTTATGAATGTAATTTATTTACAGAACTTGAAATTCCAAGAAATTTAAAAAAAAAATTTATCGCTAGAAATTCACATACTTGTAAAAATGAAAACTTAGAACTGAAGTAACTACAATACCTTTTTCTTTTGCTTGGTAACAATTCAATTAATTGTTATTATACACGATGATTGCAAGTATTTTTTAATTCTTGTTTGTTTTTTCCTTTTTTTGTTCTGTGCTTGATGCAAGTATTTTTTTCTATAGATTTTTTTTTATAAAATATTTTTTACACTTTTTCACAAACTATTGAAACCGCAAAAAATACAAGGTTTGAAGTGAGTTTTATTGCTTCTCTTAGATATTTTTTTCAAATTATTTTCTAAACATTTTTGTTTGGTTTGAGGCAAATATTTGCTCAACTTTATTTATTTTATTTAATCTGTACGTGTATTTATTTTAAGTTTTTTTAGCAATTTGTTTTTACGATTGATTTTATTTTTTTTAGGACAAAACCTTAAATTTGTTTTGGTTAAAGAATATTTCTGTTGTTGTATTGCACTTTTCTGTTAAAATTTATTTTATATTTCTTCAATATTTGCCCAGCTTCTTCATTCATATTTTATCGGGAGTAAAAAACCAACTTAAAAAATAATAACTTTCTAATAATTTCTTTTGTCACTAAAAACATTTAGTATTATTTGTTTTTACATAACAATTTATTTAGTTAAAACAGCTTTATTTATGATTTTTATATAAATTTCTTTATTTTTTTGTATATTTGTTTTACCGCACGTTGTTGTATATGACTTCGTATCTGATGTTAGACTAACTTCAGCTGTGCGAGACATTTAGCGAAGTATTTGATTGTGTGTATTTTGTTTTGTTTCTGCTCTTGTTGTTTTTGCGTTTTTCGTATTGGTTTCTACCGGGCTTATGTTGTTTGCTTTGCCGTTGTTGTTGTCGTTGTTGTTGCCATCATACTCACAAAACAAAAACACAAACCTTAACTGAAACATACGTTCCAATTGTAAGTGTTTTTGATTTTTGCTTTTGTTCGTAGTTTGTCTTTTATTTTGTCGGCTCGTGTTTTTCTGTTACAACATTTTTCACAAACATTCATTTTTACGTGTAATGATGTGCTTCCTCTTCCTCAAACCCCCCTCCCAGTTAACATTTAAACTTCAGTTACAACAAAAATGCACGACAGACAGACTACTAAGTTTTCGTTAATCATCGTTTCTTTCCTTCACGTTCAAGTGAATGATTTTGTTTAACCTAGACTACACGTGTGTGCATGTGTAAGAAATGTGCATGGAAAAGAAAAATGTTACGTTCGTTTATGGGTTAAACTTTACAAAATTGAGCAAGAGAGAGAGACAATATATTATGGATATTTTCATTCGGCATTTAACAGTAGTAATGCTAACCCAGCGGTTTTACCACAGCAATCTAGATAAATAAGTAACCATGCAGATACTCAAGGGCGTTTTTTATAGAGTGAAGGCCGAGACACATAGAATCCGTCATACGTTATACGTCGCCTTTTTCAACTGACAACTGAGTTGAAATACATGCTTTCTTATGTGAGTTGTCACATTCAGTACTTCTGCGTCAAAGCAAAGTACGAAAGTTGGCCAACTTTTGACGTACGTTGAACACTTTGACAGAAATCGATGAGTTTTTCAAATTGTTTTAATTAATTTTTTGTATTGTGTGTTCAGGAAAAATTAAATAATATACAAACTGACTACACACGTCCTATGGCTTCACATAGGAAGTATCAACATACATAATCACGGAAAATTTTTCAGTAGCACCGTGAATCTGTAAAGTTGTATGAGGTATTAAAATTAAGTAGTGCAAGTAAGAGGCAAAAATCTCGAAAGGGAGTAAACGATCAGTGACCTGGCTGCATTTAAAAAATAATTGACTCAGAGCTGCTTTGCGACTAACAATCGATTTATTATAGTAAAAAATATTTCATTCCAACAATATGTGAGTATTTTATTATTCACATACTTTTGGTGGGAACTCATAGAGCTTATGTGTTCTTGTCAATCTCCGACACATGAGAGCAACGGGAGTGCATTTAAAAAAGTTTAAAAGGATTGGATTCGCCTTCCTTGGAATGGAATAAAAACGAAGTTGTACGTTGGTTGGCAATATTGCAAGCAATCCCATTAGAAAGTTATAAACCAATGCTTTCAATGCTCGACCAGTAACTTTACACTGATACTACGGGATCCGGTTAGAGGAACAAAGCATTGATATTTGCCACTAAACATGTCTGTGCTGGCATTATCACGCTTCATGACGATGATCTGCTTGTGCACGTATATATGTATATATATATATATATATATATATATATATATATATATATATATATATGTATATATATATATATATATATATATATATATATATATATATAAATTCATGTGGTGTCGTTTAGTGGCCATCGTGGTCTCCTGATTTCTTTACGAGTCTGTGGCCGGATATTGACTGAGGACTTGTTCGGGAGACCACGCGACGGATCTGTGTATGCAAAGGTGGGTGGTAAAGGATTTTTTTGACAAGAACTTTGTTTTGCAAGTGTGGCAATGAATCCAATCTCGTTCGAAAATCGCATTAAAATAATTAAAATCCACCATGAAAATGGTGGTTTTGTTAAAGTTACACTTTGTAAAATTCGTGATATTCTTTTCGGACAACATAATTGTCCTTCTGACACCTTCTGTCAATAAGCATAATTACCGCCTTCTGGAAACCCTAGAGCGATTACTTACCTAGAGAGTAGTTACTTGTTGGACAGCAAGGGTATGTTAGTGCCAAATTTTTGATATTTTATTGACGTGACGTTGACAAATAGAATAAGGGGAAATACCTATAAAAATGTAGGACATGCAAAATTATGCGTATAAATAGATTAATATATAGTTTTTTATTGTAGTGGGGCTCGAAGAAAAATCAATAAGTTTATAAAGTTTATTAAACTCGTTGCACATCCTTCTCAAAGGGTCAGCACTGGCAGAATTTGCTCTGAAAAATGTAACTGATAACGGAGAAAATAGCGACGTTGAGGGACATTAAAAGTTATATCGTTGATTAAAAAACCAGAGCTTACATCGGCAATAATTATGTTGAAAATAAACGATATGTTCAGCAGGAAAAAGTCTAGCAGAATATGGTGCACTATGTGGTCTGGAGGTGTGATTGAACCTTTTTTTTGTCGAAGATGAGGCTGGAAATGCGGTAACAGTCAAGGGATCACGGTATCGTGAAATGTTAACCACTCAATTTGGGCGTGGATATCACTGACATGGTGGACATCTGCCAGATATCGTTTTTCATTTATAATTGCCAAACTTTTCTCTTCGCAATACAATATACATTTGAATCATTTTCATCTAAATTGTTTGTGTTAGAAAACAAAGTTCTCATTGAAAACCCCTTTAGAAATATCGGCTACGGATGATAATGCTTGACAAGGGCTAGTGACTTGTTGGCCTAACTGATAGTAGCAATTTCTACCAGCTGCTCCGACGTCATGAAAATGGTCCTGAGAAAGTCATTTTAGCTTTCGTCTAGATGATTATTCCATAGTTATTGGCGACATATACGTAAACCCCGGCAGTAGTAAGAATTTAAGAACCGACCGATATCCACAGCAAGGCACTGGTTGCTTTGTGTCACAATGCTGCTCTGTTATGAATACCGTCAGTACTGCAGGTACTGACGTAACACGCAAATCTGTGCATATAATAATAGGGAATACTCCCCTTTACGAGTATATAAAAGTTTTATTGTGCATATATTTTTATACAATAAAATATCGTTTCAATATCATGGTCGGGTATTGCTAAATTTGAAAAAGATTGTAACGAAATGAAAGAATTATGTTGCTTTACTTACCTTGAGTTGCAGTTCATATCTGGAAAAAAAATAGGAAACGTTAAAGTGTATTTATTTAATCATGTACGAGTATTATATAGATATCAAGCGACTGTTACTAAAAAGCTTAAAAATAATTGTTTACGATAATTTATACTATCTGCTTAAATAGGAAAGTCTAAAGTGCAATTCAAAGTTTTTATTTGTTTAAATCAGCAAGACCCAAAATAGGGTACCAGAGATAGAAAATTAAAACTTAGTTTTGGTACATAAAACTAATTAGCTAAAACTATTTTCTGTTTATTCGTTAATTAAACCTATTTCATACTTTAGAAAAAATCATTTAAATTGGCTATAAAATCAAACAAAATTAAATATACGATGCCAGGGTTGGACAATTGAAACATTTTATGTGGTACATAAAAGTAAGCAACTAAATTATGTTTTATCTTTCTCATTATAAATATTGATTTTATTTTTAGCAACTTTCTTTTTGGCAACACTGCTTTTGGCAGCTCAGGGGCCAAATTACCGCATTCGATATCGATCGAAATTTCTGTACATTTTAAATGGAAATTTCGATCGATATCGAAGGCCGTAATTTGCCCCAATTGTCTTCATGTAACATGTTACTGTTAAATATGCTCAGTTTGGTCTATAATTTCACCATGAACTGAATTACAAACGAACAACACTAATGAATAATTTTTCCCTTTTCCCTAAAATTGTAATCATGAAAAAATTCCCCGTGAAAATTAAATTCTCCTGATCGTGAATGGTTTTTTCCCGCGAATTTTTTCACTTTTCCCTTTAATTTGTTCACTTAGTTTTTGGTGGGGAATAGAGTAGAAAATTTCATTATTTTCTATTCTAATTCGAATTAGAGTTTAAAAATTTTATTATTGCGGCTAGAACCGTTAATAAGACACAAACTTATATATTTTTTACAACAAATCAATTCCCTGCGTCTTTGTAAAACTCCAATTCAATCCAATTCTAAAGATTAAGAATATTGTTAATTTTATCAACGGGCTTAAGTTCGAATCTGCAAGACTGCAAACCATTTTTTTATTATTTTATTAATAAATGAATTTGTTCAAATTCTATTTTATTAATTTATATTAAGATTGGAATATTAAGAATATTTTTCAATAATCATCAAACCAGCAGAACGGATCAGTACTGATTTCGAGGCCGCTACGCCATCTCATCAGCGTTCTTTGTTCAATTTTTCCACTTTTGCAAGTGGTGCTAGTTAGTAGGAATATCAACTATTTAACCAATATTTTAACGAAAATTGAATATGAGAAGTTCCCACATTCATATTTTTAAGTTATTACCTTTTTGGTTAGTACGAAATTCCCCAACCCTGACGATTAATATTCCCAATATTCCATGTATCTCTTTCGCTTTTTCCAGAGCCACCGGCTGCTGATAACTAAAGCTTCTTTGTTATTTATGTTCAAGTAATTGAATTTAGTTGTCAATTTACAATGAACAAGTGCGCGTGCCCCCGCAATGTTTTAAATTATGTATGAATTTTTATTAGTCGAACTTTCTTATGTAAATTGTTAATTTTATCAACGGGCTTAAGTTCGAATCTGCAAGACTGTAAAAAAATGGTTTGCAGTCTTGCAGATTCGAACTTAAGCCCCGTTGATAAAATTAACAATTTACATAAGAAAGTTCGACTAATAAAAATTCATACATAGACTAAGAATATTTTTAATTTGTTTTGTCTGGTTTTCAAAATGTATCCAAATTATTTGACTACTAAATATTTTTTTAAATTTTATTAAATTATTACATAAATGTAAATTTTTTAACACAAATTTCCTTGATTTTCATGTTGTTTTCAGCTTCTTCTTCTCTTTTCTTGCATTCACTGAGAACTGATAGCGGGAATAATTTCTCACGGGAGATTCACGATACCATTTTTCCCTTCGAGTGGAATAAAAATTTCAGGTGAACAAAAATTCCCCTTGTTATTCACGATAGGGGTGATTATCAAAATTAATGTGCGGTTAAGAAAGTGCATCGTGCACTTTTCACTTCGGTAAGAATGGATATGTGAACAAGCGAAATTGACAGACATATGGTTTCTACAAGACGTTGCCATATGCCAAACAGCATGCGAAACAATGTTCCAATTTAGGGGAGTATTTGGTGAACAGTTTATTTTATCACTTACAGCCCCACCGGTGGAACATTTGTATTTTGATCATTTAGGACAATGTGACCACCCGTGGCCATTGGTGGATTTACTTTATGTGACATCGTGACCACCCGTGACTACGTTGTGTGTCATTTCCCGACACTGTGATCACGAGTGGAAATGCTCTGCTTACATCTACCCTTGAAATAAAATTAGTTCGGTCCCAGGATGTAAACCTAATTGACTTGGTGTTTGTAGTTTTGGTCTGCAAATGCTTAAGACTAAAGAGAAAATGAGCAAAAGAAAATGTTAGTCCCAGCTTATCATCCCACGAATAACCACGCGTCAGCACGCGGTCCAACGGTGCAGAAAAACAATTACCAGGGGTGGTCACGTGTGTTATGTTTCCAGCCAGTCAAGTAACCGGCTAAATAGTGCGATTTCAAGCTTTAGCTTATTTTTTGTGAGACCGTGATAAGGCACAAGCCCCCAACGCTCGATACGCTGAAAGATAACATTGAAGAGTTTTTTTGTGAGCTAACGCTCGATATATTGTTGCAGAGAGTATGCCAAAATTGGACCCGGCGTATAAACCATTTGTAATCATTTACATGCAATCATCTTTAAACATTGCATTATGTATATAGATCGTCCTAACGACCTAAATTTAAAAAGTCACTTTTAATAATTTCCAGAAAGTTTGTGTTTTATGCTATGCAGCGATTTCTTAAAACCGCTTAGTTAGCAACACTGCTTGACACATGAGCTCGTACATTGTTATTCCTAATGTTGTCCTGAAATTCGTTTTTGTTTTGGTGGTTGCTTGGCAATTTCTGATGTTCTCCTATTAAATAAACTATTAATTTCGCTTGTAGGGTATAAAAAAAAGAATTGTGCAGTTTTAGGTTTCACCCGCGTTTTTGTATTGTCAATTGTATTGTTGTTATGATGTTCTAAAATATGTATCGATGTATTATGAATTACCAACAACATGTATGTTCGTACGCCTATATATATATATACATATATGTATATAGTATATGTTCATGCATATGCAATTGCCTGCAAACGAAGCGTGTCGTTTTCTTAGTTTTTGCACATTTTTGTCATACAAGCTTTCTGATATCGTTATTCATATAAATATTTTGGAATATCTTCATACTTGCATTTAAACACATTTGCATATGACATATCACTGTAAAGGTGCTCACTCTGACATTACCAACACGAGTTGCTTCTCGTTGCTGCAGTTATCCAAGTTTTACTGAAATTTATTTGCATCAGCAGCCTATTTGAAAAATACTACAGGGTCCGCCAAATAACTTTTTTTTTGAAAATGTTATTTTTTTTTTTTTATTTGAAAGTACAATCCTTCCGCAAAATAATTTTATTCAAATGGCTGCCTCGGCTGGCCATGCAGTAGCCTACACGATCGGTCCAATTTTTAAGCACATTATCGATTGTGTGCAGCTGTATTTCACCAATGGCTTCACGAATATTGTCCTTTAAAGTGTCAATTGTCTTTGGCTTGTCGGGGCGTAACACTTATCTTTGAAGGCAGCCCACAAATAATAGTCCAACGGTGCTCCGAGGTGGCCAAACGACATCAGCTCTGCGGCTGATAATGCGATCTTCAAAAACAGGGTGCAAAACATCGAGTGTAGCTTCGGATGTGTGGCACGTAGCGCCGTCCTGTTGAAACCAAATGTTGCCAATATCCTCCTCTTCAATTTTTGTGAACAAAAATTTGTTCAACATGGCCCGATAACGATCGCCATTGACTGTAACGGCCACTCCTGGCTCATTTTCGAAGAAAAATGGCCCAATTATGCCTCTGGACCAAAATCCGCACCAAACAGTGACTCGTTTTGGGTGCGTCGGCTTTTCAATGTATGCGTGCGGGTTTTCTGTGCCCCAAATGCGACAATTTTGCTTGTTTACATACCCGCCAAGATCAAAATGAGCTTCATCTGAAGAGATGAATTTTTTGGCAAAATCGGCATCTTCTGTAAGTCGATCGCAGGCCCACTTAGCGAAGCCTTCTTCAAGCGTATACACAACCATATTCGTTCAGCGGTAGGATAAATCTGATTATCTGTCGAATCAGACATGAGCTAAGTGTTACCATTCACGAAATAAGCACTAGTTGAAAAAAAAAAAGTTAGATGGCGGACCCTTTATTTGTTTTGGTTCTTTAGTTCTTTAATAACAGGCTCTCTTTTGTTTTGTAGTTTTCTCTTATATTTAATGGTTCTGCTTGTATTTTTATATTTAATCAGTGAGGCCTTAATAAACCTTCTGCAGAGGAGCAGCTCTTATTGGTTTGCTAGAATATATAATTCTGACACAGTGTTGCCACTAGGTGAATATTATTCATGCCAAAATATTTTTTTATTAATTTAAGAATTTTTTATTCAGACTTAAGTGGAAAGAATTTTATTACATTCAATTTATTTTATTAAGAGTGAAATATTTAGAATATTTTTATAATCATCATATTAACAGAACGGATCAGAACTGATTTCGAGGTCGCTACGCCATCGCATCAGCGTTCACTTTCCACGGTGGTACTAATCATTAGGAATATCAACTATTTAGTCAATAGTTTCACGAAATGGAATATTAGTACATCTTATATGTCGTGGCGCTGTTGGCGGAAGTAGTTAACACGAGCCTATTAAGGGGAGGGCCAGAGTTCGACCCCGCGCTCAGTCATGAATATTGTGTCGAAATCTTGTGATCAGCATTAGTGCATGATTATATTAGTTGTTGTCGGCCTGTTTCAGTGACGGAAGCATAACACTGACTACTTAACGATTACTGGCAGCGAACAGCGGCCTTCTATCCGCTGCATAGGTAGAGATCATCCCCTGCATGCGGGTGCGAGTTAAGAAAAGCAATTAAGAACGTTATATTCGACTGGGTCGAATATTTAATACCCTCCAAATATTTAGTACATAAAATTTCTCTTTTTTAGGGGTCATTGCGGAAGGGGCAGGGGGAGACATCTTACCTTTGCCTTAAAACACTAAAAAGTAAATTTTTGGGACCGTTTAGTGTAAAAAGTATAATTTTTTGATAGGGTCATTTGGTGGCAAGGGAAGGCGGGGGGGGGTGGCTAGGGCTGCGGACAATCAGATAACGTCTTAGCTTCGTCATAAAAGGTTAAAAATGTAATTTTTAAGAAATTTAGGCTTAAGTAAAACAATTTGTTACATTGCTACACTACTTTTGCATATAATATCTTACGTCAAAGCCTACTAAAGCGGTACGGGATCTAGAAATTGTTTCTTCTTGTAGTAAGTATTTTCACGAACATTTACATATATTGTTATATTAAATTGAATTAAGATTCATAGGCTAATTGTCCGAAATTTGTTTTTAAGTCTCAGAAAGACATGATAAATATTCCAAGGCCCAAGGAAAGTCAACATCAGTTTTTAGTTATTCAACTTACACAGCAGAGCAGAACAGCTGTTTTCGAAAGCCGCAACACTTTCATCATCAGTGCTCATGTATATTGTGTTTGTCACCACTTATTAGGTGGCTTAGTTGAATGTGATAACAGTTCCTATTTACACAAATTTTATTGTGAAAAAGGATACGAGAACTGTATCAACCTGATGTTAACATGTTATTCTTTTAATTAGCCTATGAATCTTAGTTCAATTTCATATTGTTTTTTCTTATTTTATGACCCTAAGTTCATTACTTTGAACGTTTTTTGACATAAACATATATCATTTGTTTAACAAAATTTTAAGAAAAACCTTAAAATGTATGGTGGTCTTTAGAGGTTTTAGAGGAGAACTTTTTTCCCTCTGAGCCTATTCAGCCCATTTACAAAGTTGACCTATGCTATCCTTGAAAATATATTTATACCAAATTTTAAGAGAGTGGCGGTTTCGGTTTGGGCTGCATCGTGATTTCCACAGACGAACGAACGTCTTAGATTTCTTCACTGATCAAGAATATATTTAATTTATGCGGTCTTAGATGGATATTTCTCTGCGTTACACACGGAATGACAAGGTGAATATGTCTTCCAATTCTTTTTTGGAGGGTATAAAAACAAATTATAGCAGGACTATTTTCTATGATACAAGAGAACAATGGCAAATAGTTGACTTTTATTTTCCCTTGTTCTTTCGAATATTTAATTGATATCGCAGAGTAGCGGCAGCCCTGTTTCGTTTGTGTTTGTTTAAATGTGGATGCTAATTTTCATAATCATAATCACTCTTTACAAAAGTCTTACACCTGTAAATTAATGTTAGTAATAATTAAAAATTCCTACATATAGAAAACTTTTCTAATATGTGGGAAAATTGCACCTGTTTTAGAAGAAACGAAAAATGAGTGGTCCACATATTTTTATAAAATATTTTAATGGTGATTTCTGATCTCTTCGAAATAAATGTCTGTAAGTGGAATTATACGAAAATTTTTAATGAAATGGCAGGTAAATAAACAAAACGGACAAAGACAAGAATTTTATAACGGCGTTACACATAAATTGTAATAGTTCATCTTGTAATTAAAATGAAGATATAAACAAATAGTCGGGTCATTCAAACTGTAGTCATAAAGTCATATGTCATATACATATATAAGACTGGTGTGGACACTCAGACGCAATTTAGTGCGCTATTATAAAGTTCTCTCAGCTGATAAAACAAATTGCTGTTAAAGAAAGATTTGTTGTTGAGTGAAGTAGTTAACACGGGACTAAGAAGCCGAGGATACCGATTTCGACCCCGCACTCGGTCATGAATATAGTGTCGGATTCTTCTGATCACCATTAGAATATGAAAATTGTTCATAATAAAACATGTAATAGCCCTTTCAAGAATAAACTTTTTTTTGTAATTTTTATTTATTTATTCTTTTGGCGACCTCTCTCGGCTTTTAATATTTATTTGTTTTTTTATTTTATTTATTTATATATATATTTTTTTGTTTGTTATAACTCCTAGAGTATAGGACGCATATAAACGATATGGGTATTATTTTAAAGTACTCCAAAATGTCTTTCTATTGTTAAACATATTTTTCAAATTTAATCACCTATTATTAAATATTGAAATTTTGTATCTGACTTTTCAAGTTAAAATTCCATTATTTTGAATACTCTAATTTTGTATATATTTGATAGCCGTTATCGATAAAAGACGTGAGTTAGGTCACAAATGAATTAACTAATAAACTAATTTTCATAGTGCCATAACAAAAAAGGGCATCAAAATGTATTTATTACAAATGCGAAAACAATAAACAAATAAAATGGTTTTATTATTAATTTTGTTTCGATCTATAAATAGAGTTTGAATAAGCGTTTTTATATTTAAATATGAAAGTGGCAACACTAAAATGAGATGTTGACGTTGCTCAGTGGTTTCCCTTATATGGAAAAGCGGTCAAAAATCAATATCTCCAAAACTAAAAAAGCTAGGGTTTTCAGCTCATTTCATGCCCGAAGAACTTAAAGTTGACAAATTTTTAGGAAAAAATATTAACAACTGTAGCCACAGTAACCATTTGATATTTTAAGGGTTAATTGACTTATAGATCTGTTTTAAAAATGTTTGAAATAAAGTATTTTAATATGAAAATATGGTTGTTTTAAACAAGTTTTGTAAATTTTTATTTCATTTTAATTCATTCGAAATATACACTGGAAAAACTAAATTTAAAAGTTAAATAATGCAATATGTCTCGGTTCGCACTATGAAATTTTATTTCATGAAAGTGGCAGTTTGTTGGTGAGAGGGGAGAGAAGAATGGTGTCGGGTACACACTTTCATGTTCACTGAAATTCTCTTTTGTATTGTAATTCGTAATTGATTTTACTTTATTTTTATATTCTTTATGTGAGCGTAAACAAACAAAAATATTAAGTTTCATGAAATTAACTTTCAGTGTGCAGACACGAGTGAAATTTTAAAAGAGAATTTCAGAAATTTCATGAAAGAAAATTTCATAGTGCGAACCGAGACTATAGGGTATTATTAAGTAGTTTAAAGAAAATAGTAGTAATATATATCAAATATTAAGCGAATTTAAAACTCCTTGACTTAAACTACTTCTTTTCTTTATTGGTAAGTTTCGGGCTCCAGGACTAAATGCATCTGAACTTAAAAAGAGGCGATTTAAAAGATCTGTATTTGTAGCTATGCGCGATATTTTTCATCCTTATTTTTCGCTTCAGCTGCTTCGTCCGATAATTCACCTATTGACACTAATGCATGCTTGATTACCTCATTAAATTTTTCCTCCATAATTTGAAATATTTTGTTTGCTTTCGAATGATAATTACCAGCTGTAGAACTCCAAATATCAAGCACATACATTCTACAAAATTGGCACTGACAGAATAAACCTTCTATTTTAATTTGATATTGTTGAAACTTTTATCACTATCGCGAAAACAATTAATTATAAGAATTAAAATTTGCCTTTGTTTTGACACTTTTCAAATGCAATGAGTAAGCTTCACTTAAACTGAAAGTCAAATACCATAAAATTGCAATATAAAGGTTAAAATAACAACAATTGAAAAAAATTAATTTCTCTTTACTCATATTCTTTAAAAGAAAAAAACCCGCGGCCACAATATTTTTTAATTTAAAGAGGCATAAAAAACCTACAATTTGATGCATAAGGCGTTGTGGGCAGATGAGGGCCACATCACTAAAAGTCTACGTGAAAAAGAAGGTTTTGAAATCGTGTGTTGTCAAAAAAGTATTCTTCAGCTTTTGTTATTTAATTTGGTAGAAAATAAGTTAAAATTTAATGTTTGTATAGTTTTTGGAAACTTCTGCCACGATATCGCGAATAACTTTTTGGATAAAATTAAGTTTTCTTTTATACCTCCACTTTTAACAATAAATCTCGCCAAATAAACAACATTTTTTAGATTCATAAAATTTAGAGTGTTATCAATAAATTTTGTGCAATAAAGCTTAAATAAATAAGAATAACTTTTTTGATTTTTGGCCTATGGGGGAAACCACTGTGCGTTGTGGCTGCCGCTTTGAAAATAATTTCAGGCGTAACCGTGGCAACATTTACTTGAAATCATTATAGTCATCGTTCTATTACTTTCCTACATTCCTCTAAATATTTAATCAAATCTCCTCTTAAAAAAATCACCCAGTATATGCAATTAAGTGGCAAAAAAGTACAGCAAATCAATGCAAGTTGTAGCGCATCACAACGCATGGAAATCGTGAAAGTAGCGGTTTTAAGCAGAACTTCATTTTGAAAATTTAATAAGTTTCTTTCGAATTTAGTGTGGCCTCTTTAGGCACCTGCCTCAGTTCCCATCAATACAAAATTAACTATTTCCTCCTAAATTGCTGCCAATAAGTTCAGTGAACTTTTTTTGTAACTATTTCTACTTATTAACAACTATTTATTAACAAAAACGATAAAAGTATTGTAGCATTAATATGCAACCACTTCTAGAGTAGGAATATTATAAACAACCCTAAATTGATAAAAATGACAAGCAGTCGGGCCAAAAGCCATCACTCACTGCACAATGTGTGTTCACAACTGTAGCTGTTGGTCGTTGTGTATTTGTTTTTAGCAAGTGCATTTGTAAGATACCGAAAACACAATACAATCCACAAGCAAGGAAAACAACAAAAACAAGTCAGAATGAAAAAATATAAAACACCTGACGTTTAAAATGAATGACTAAAAGGAAAAGAACTAAAATGAATGCCGTATCAAATAAACATCTGGTGTTAAAGAGAATATTATGAACTCTGCATGAAATTTAAGAGAATTGTGTTGGAGAATAAGGACAGAGTTGGAAGCTAAATTTATTAAAATGAAGGATATGTGATTTTGCAAATATTTTAGTATATAAAATTATATTTCCTTAAGAGAAGGTTTTATATTACTTTGCTGCGATGGCTGCACTTGGAGTATTTTCCAGATGAATAGCAATCAATTCAATGAATTAACATCGGAAATAGTCTGGTATTTGTCACATACACACATGAGCAGGATTTTTATCTAGTTGGCTTAATGGTCTAGTTGGTATATCCACACTTAACATAATGATAGGGTGATTATTTAAGAGCTTTCGTATTTAATTAAACAAATTCAAAAACTTAGAAACACTTATGAATTCTTTACTTGATTCGATAAAATGATCTATATAATTAAATGTTTAAAGATGATTTCATGTTGACCGCGGCTACGCCTCAAGTGCTTCACACGTCCAATTTTGGCATACTCTCTCCAACAACATATCGGCCAGTATCTTGCAAAGAAATTCTTTATTGTATCAGTTCCTTGAATGGCATGATATGAAGAGCGGCGCACGTTTCAAAACTCCTAAATTTTAGAATCCAAAATAAAGGGGTTTTCAACAAGAACTTTATTTTGCAAAACAAAATAAAGCAAAAAAAATGTAGATGAAAATTTATATTGTATTACGAAGAGAAAAGTTCGGCAATTATAAGTGAAAAATGATATCTGGCAAATGGCCATCATGTCAATGATATCCACATCATCAATAATAGGCCAAAATTGACGTGTTAACATCCATTGAGCGTCACCGAATTTCCAGCCTCAGCTCGCCAAATGCTGCAATTTTGCTTTTCGACAGAAGTTCTCAGCAGGATGATTATGTTGTCCAAAAAATATATCACGAATTTTACGAAATGTAACTTTGACAGAAGCACCATTTTCATAGTGGATTTTAATTATTTTAAAGCGATTTTCAAACGAAATTGAATTCATTGCAACACTTGCCAATTCATCTACTACGAATATGTCAAAAAACTAAATGTCAAAACTATCATGTTGTTGGTGTTGCCACAATTGAAAAACAAAGTTCTTGCTGAAAAACTTTTTATATAGTGACTAGTAATAAAACATCAAGGTGAAGAAAGTTTTGTATCGTAATATATTTTACACCCAATAATTGTGATTATTATATTGCTCACAATAGGAAAGCTACCATCCTCAGAATGGAAATTTTTTTTCTGAACCGTCGCAAGTTCGCAAGCATTTGGCCAACTGTAATTATTCTTGAGCCCCTGTACTCACCAGATTTTTACCTCTACGACTATTTCGTCTTACCAAAACTGAAGAGTACTATGAAAAGTCAGAGTATTCTGATGGTTGAGGAAATGAAAGCTCAATAGCTGAGAGACCTCAAGGATATAACAAAAAATACAAAGTAGAACTGCTTCGAGGTTTAGAAAAAAGTCTGGCACAACTACATACATATATGATATCTGAGGGGACAACTTTGAAGGGGACAAAACAAAAATTAATGAATATATAAACAATTATTGAGAAAAATTAAAATTAATTTATGTAAGTATTTAAAAAAAAAACATTCATATTGCTATATCAAATTGAAATGAGATTTATAGGCTAATAGTTCGAAATTTTTTGTTCTAAATTCAGAAAGACATGATAAATATTTCAAGGCACATGTCTTTCTGAATATAAAACAAAAAATTTCGAACAATTAACCTATAAATCTTAATTCAATTTAATAAAGTTGATTTAATTTTTGAATAGAATTTGTAAGTGATAATATTGAATTAAAATGAATAGACTTTCGTAAATCAAAGAGAGCAGGATATTTAGGCAGCGGAATGCCTAAATCCGATCATCATAAAACCCTAGATGTACCAATAGAAGAAATGTGTCTTCTAAACATGTGCAACCTGAAACATCATGCACCTTAGAAGCCTCATGCTTTAAACACATTCACGACAGCAGACTGCCGACTACATGGCTACATGTGCCACTAGCAACACTTGTCCCCGTATAGTCCACTACTTAATTATTTTGAAGGCGACAGCTACAATGTCAACATCTCATGTTAGTGGTGTCACTTTCATATATAAAAATAAAAGCGCTTATTCTAAATCTATTTATAGATCGAAACAAAATTAATAATAAAGCCACTTTATTTGTTTATAGCTCTTTGTTGTTTTTGCATTTGTAATAAATACATTTTGATGTCCTTTTTTGTTATGACACTTTGAAAATAAGTTCATGAGTTAATTCATTTGTGACCTAACTCACGTCTTTTATCGATTACGGCTATCAAGTATATGCAAAATTAGAGTTCAAATGTCGTTGCATTTTTACTTGAAAAGTCATATCAAAAATTAATAATACTCGCAATAGGTGAATAAATTTGAAAAGTATGTCCAACAAGAGAAAGACATTTTGAAGTACTTTGAAATGATACCCAAATCGTTCATATGCGTCCTATATTCTAAGAGTCATATCCAAAAAAGTAAATAAATGCGACCTAGAGAGAGGTCGCAAAAAAAATAAATAAATAAAAATTAAAAAAAATGTATTCCTGAAAGGGCTATTTCAATTTTTATTTTCAACAATTTTCATATTCTAATGGTGATCAGAAGAATTCCACACGCTTATTTATTTAAGATGTTTCACTGTGTTGGCAGCACTAATTTATTTACTGTCGCCTATCAAAATAGAAATTAGTTTATTTTGACTACAACTACAAAAGTAGCACGGACAACAACCTGCCGTGTAGCAGTGAAAATAATTATTCCCATATAAGCACATGTATTCTATATCTGTTTAATGCATCATGCTTAAATGCATGATATATTTTTATTTTTAATGAAAACAATTTTTTTTCGATCACTATCACAATCTGAACTAAATGTGAGAAAAATTATAAAACTAAGTAAAAATATATGGTGCTTTTTTTTTGCAAATTTATACCTTTGTGAAGACTTAAGCTGGATTCACCCATTGTTTCCGAACAAAATTTTTGTCCGGACAAATTTTTTTATATGTAGTTTGACGTCTCTTTTCTTGAGAGAGAGAGAAAATATTTTTTAAGAACAACTCTCAGCTTGAATTGGTTTAATTTTATATTTTGTCCGAACAAAATTGAACTGAGCTGCCAATAGGTTCAATGTTTTCATACAAAGTTCAGGTGTCTTTTTGTGTTTGATATATTAAATTATGTATGAGACTAAGAATATAAATTATGAGAAATAATATTAGCTATTTGTTTTTTTTTTATATAAGTACTTTGCTAATAACAATGCTTTACGCAATTCAATGGCCATAAGGAAAAGCAATTGTATCTTTTCGTCCATTATTATTATCACAAATTCTTAAAAAATAATTTAAAATATATAATATCGAAAATATCAAGAAAACAAAGCAAAACATAAAAAATCGCTGCAGCACTACCATTTTGCAAAACTCATTTTTTATTTGTATGGCAACTTTGTTTTTCTGAACAAATTTTTCTCAATGAGTGAATCGTGCTACAGAAAACTCTCAGTTAAGAAAATTTTGTCCGGACAAAAATGTTGTTCGGAAAACATGGGTGAATCCGCCTTTAGCAAAAATTTTAATACGGAATACGGAACTCATGGTTATGGGAATGTAGACAATAGGCAACAATATGCATTTAAGGGTTAAACATATTCACGACAGCAGGCTACCGACTACATATAATTTTAATGGCGCCACTTTCATATGTAAAAATAAAAGCGCTTCTATTTGTTTATTGCTGTTGCTTGTTTTTGAATTTTAAATAAATACTTGTAATGTCCTTCTTTGTGTCTTCAAAGTGCCCTAACTCATGTCTTTTACGGCTATCAGGTATGTAACAAATTAAAGCTTAAGTATCATTGCATGGGATACTTTTCAAAATATTGTAATTTGTACTTGAAAAGTCAGCTACAAATTTAATAACACTCGCAATGACTGGAAAATTTTAAAAAATTTATATGCCAATAGAAAATAATTTTAGAGCAATTTGAAATGATACCCATATCGTTTATATTCTAGGATTTACAACCATTCAAAAATAAAAGTTTTGAAAGAATTTTCTTCATTTTTTAAAGAGCTCCTATCTTATGCACTTTTAATTATTAAGAATTTTCATATTCTTGGCCAGTTAAAAAATTTTTAAAACTTTATTTATTTAAAACTTTTTATACTGTTGGCACCACTAACCTGTTTATTGTTGCCTATGAAAATAGAAATTCGTTTAATTTGATTGCAACTGCAAAATTAGCAAAGACAACAACCTGCCATATAGCCGTGAAAATATTCATGCCCGTTTAGACGTATGTATTCGATTTTGGACAGGATATAGTCGGTAGCCTGCTGTCATAAATGTGTTTAATGTATCAGTCCACTGAATTGGAAGAATGACTTCCTTTCAGCAGAATTCGAGAAGTGTAACCCAACTAACGAGTCGAACGTGTTGTTTTTCTCCAACATCGGGTCATAACAAGGAGCTATCTTAGAATTAAGATGGTAAAACGGCTCCCTTCTATTTTTAATTTAATAAATAAGTAAATGAAAAAAAACACCGATTTGGTTACTGATCCCATTGGCATTGTGGCAAGTTTTCCATCTGCCCGTAACAACTAGAAACTTATAAATGCTTGAAATATTTATGTTTGTTTGTCTGTTTTGCAATTTAGCACAAGTAATTTTCTTGTCTTTGCATAATAAATTGTGAAGGAACAGGACAATAAAATCCATTATATGCCTAATCATGCAATACACAATTTATATTCAAATCAGTCCGCCATTATATATTCAGATTGACAACATTATTCATTGTTAAATTGTCAGCAAAATTAATATAACAAAAATATTTTATTATTAACGAGGTCTGTTCGAAAAATAATTTTGAAATTTCGCATATACTCGTCTGCAAAATATGCACACAGTTTAACCGTGAATATGCTGGTAAATTTTATTTTTCGAACTTCTTAATTTTATTATTATTAATCTAAGAGTTTTGTATTCGGATTCAATTTCAAATTTGTTATTTATCATAATGAATTTTTGTTTAGAGAATCTGATGTTCAAGAGTGTTGCGTTTTTGGCGATTTTCTGTTCTAGAAAAAAATTGAACCAAAGAATTTGCATCAAATTTTATGTAAATAATGGAATTAAGTGTTCCAAAGCAAGTGACAGTAATACGGTGATTGTGCTCTGAGTCGAAAAAAAAATCGTTACAAGTCGTACTGACTTTTCAAAAAAGGTTGAGAAGAGTTGCATGCTGACGCTCGTCCTTGATGCTGCAGTAGACCCCTACAACCGATGAAAATGTAGAAAAACTGAAGAAAATTGTTATGCTAAATCGTCGAATTACTATTGACGGTATCGTTGGCTGAAGTAGTTAATCGTTAGACTACGAAGCCTAAGAACCTGGGTTCGACTCCGCACTCACTCATGAATATGATAATTAATTTTTTTTATCTGCGTTAGTGACTAGTTGTCGTGAGTCGTTGTCGTCCCCTTCTTATGATGAAGTCATAGCACCGACATCGATTGGCACTATCATGTACGCATTACAACACTCTCCTCCGGCTGCACTGTAGCGAAAATTCACCGGCGTTGTAAATAATACAATGGCTGCAAAAAATTATATATCTTGATACCTCACTTCGTCTGTCCTCCCAGCGCTATAACCTGAGTAGCGGTTCAAATATCGTTTGGCTCATGTAGTGCAATTTTTTCAAACGTTTTGGACATGAGGTGTGCGCCGGTGATTTACCAAAACAACCTGCACCATTTTTTACCCAAAACCAACAGAGCAGTCAAGCCTGGGCCAACGTAATCACCAGATTCGGCTTGTTCCCATTATTGAAGAGATCCATGAAATCAGGATGTTTTATAATGATCAAGACAAAAAAGCGAATCGTTGAGAAAGCTCAAGGACATAAGGACAAGTACATATAAGAATTGCTGCCATGATTGGCACACGTGTACGCTATCAGGGGACAAAATATAAATTGATAAGTATTTTTTTTAATAGTAAAATTTACTTAATTTTTTTGAACAGACCTCGTATGCGCATTTATGTATGTATATACATTTGTTTTTTATATTGTTGTTTTATAAGTTTTAAAATTATGAAAATACTTTGGCCGTGGTTTAATAACAGGGACTGTAACACGCCAAACCATCGCCGTTCGGAACTGCCGCAGGACTTTAAGAATCGGCATGGAAATCTTACTCATATTGAATGTTTTTTGAGTGTCTTTTAGCCTCCAAGTTTCTATTAGAATTAATTTCAAAAAGTTATATACAGAAGCATGTACGTACCCACTGCTGGAAAAGTGAAAAGTGAAGCTGTACTGACTCACTATTGACGGAGTCGAGTCACCAGTACTAGTGACTTATAATACCCCAAACAATACTATTTACTATAGACATTTAATACTTGAGTGTCTTAGTAAATTCAGTATTGACGGTGGTATTATTGACCAGCTGGCTCTTTTGGGACCTTATGTAGACATTGGCACCAATGATTCACTAGTACTTTTAAGTAATTCTTGTCTACACTTTTAGGACTTTTCTGAAATAGAAGTCGATAAAGAAAATTCATAGTTTTTTAAATTTTTTAGTTTTATTTAAAAAGAATTAAAAGGCTCAGGGGGACTAACTCGTAAACTTTTTTTTAACTTTAAAAGAAACAAGGAATATAATTAATTTCACTGATCTGCCGACGCCACAAACATATTTTTCTCAGCAAAATCATTTATAGAATATACGCTGTATTGACAATATCACCAAAAAGTCGTCAAAATAGTAGACAAAAGTTGCTACTTGAGGACACTCGCCTCTAGGCTTCCTTCCGGACAGTTGGTATTGACACATCCACCAGTACTAGTGACTTATTATAAGTCAGGCAATGAATGTTTTTTACTATGGTCATGAAAATCCACTACTGACGTTGATATTATTGACCAGCTGGTTCTTTTGGAACCATATGTAGACATGGGAACCACTTAATCACTAGTACTTTTTAGTAATTCTTGTCTACACTTTTGTTACTTTTCTGAAGTAGGTATCGATAATGAAAATGTATACTTTTTCAACTTTATGAGTTTTATTTAAAATAAGTTTAGAGACTAAAAGGCATTAATTTGCAAAGCCGTTAATTTTAATATTAAACATAAAATCATGTGCTAATTAAATTTAATTACCTGCCGCTGCCACAAATCTTTGTTTATTTTTTTTTTTTCATTAAAGGCAAATATAAAAATGTACACGGTTTATTGACGGTGACAATAGTCACTAAAATAATAGACATATCTGGTGACTTTGGGGACACTTGTCTTTACATATTTAAATATGTATATATACTTTGTTATGAATTCAGTTTTAATGTATGTGTATATGTAAGTACATGTTCAGTGTAAAATAACATCTGAAACAAAAATAATAATATTTAATATTTATTGATCAAACATACAAGAAAAAACGATTATCATATTTATTACAATATTACCTGACATATGAAAATAAACTTGCAGCCAAATTATTTTAAATTTATTCAGATGTACATTTTTTATATTCTTGCACGGTTGTTTGCTTACTCTTTACCTTTAGCTGGCATAGACACACACACACCCCACACAACCACACACACTCACTCACACTTGTTTGCCTTTCTTCCTTTTCCGTTGCAAGAACTACTTATATTTCTATAAAATTTTCATAACAACTATAAAATGCGATAAATACTACACACATTTTACCTACTCGTATTAAAAAAGTAACAAAAAAAAAAAAAATAAATAAATAAATAATATATAAAATTGATATGGAAAATTGTAGGCAGGCTATTACGGCACGAATGTTGTTTATTAAGGACTTCTTTATAATGTTCCCGGTACACAACACGTCTGCTGTGTGTGGATTTAAAACTAGACTATAAACAATAATCCATAGTTACGCATTAAATACTATAAAGAAATTATTAAACAAATTGATACTCTACACTAAATAGAAGAAACCACAAAAAACATGTTTTGTTTGTGTTTTTTTGTTTTCAAAAAAGGTTTATAATCAAAAATGGGGTGATAAGAATTTTGGATGCTCGTAATTTTAATTACAGTTTTGTTGACATATTTGGCGTATTAGCTGGAATACCCAAGCGATTTCTTTTCTAAAGAAAAAATGTGCCCAGCGATTTGGCAACATTTTTTAATCGATCACTCGAGTTGTAAGAACTTTTGCATATTTTACTTTCACAAAAGCACTCAAGTTGCGGCACAAAGCCAGCTGTTGGTATAAAGCTGCATCCATGCCCCTTTAATAAAAATGAGTGTTAAAAATGTAGCATTTTTTCTTTTAATGGTGTTTTCTTTTCTGGAAAACATGTAACATTGTTTCAATTTATTTCTTTAAATATACAAATTTATATTCCTAAGGGATGGCAGTTTATTTTCTAATAAATTCACTATTTTGAAATTATATAATAGTGCCATTTTTCCATAAAAAGTGCACAAAATGTTGCACCCTTCTACAGAAAAGAAAACAACATTAGTTTCGAAATATTACATATTTTTCGGAAAAGAACATAAAGAAAAGAAAATGCGATTATACTTTGTTACCATATAAATAAATATGCTTTTGAATCTCGTCTCGGAGATGCGACAGTCCTTTCAGCCAAGTTGTCCTTGTGATATAGGGTTTTTAGTTGGCAATGATTTTCATTTTATAGGGTGGGCCATTTAAAAGTTTAAATTTAAAAATGCAGTAAAACAAACCGGTTTGAAATTTTGCCAAATTAACTTTTTTGTGAAGTACAATTGCTCCGGTTAGGGATGGATGGATACCGGGCACTTTTGGTCCTTTTCAATTTTTGTTGTTGTTGTAATTTTGTTAAGCAAATGATATATTTTTATGTCAAAGTAGATTTAAAGCGTTGAACTTGCAGCCATAAAAATCGGTTATTGGACCCCGCCCCCTGTACATCGAAAAATAGTGTAAATATTTAACAAATTGTATTGTTTAAGCCTACATTCCTTACAAATAAAATTTGTTAACAACGAAGGATGTTCTATGATCCCAATTTTGCATCCTAACTGACCCTATAAAATATTTTTTTCTACACTAAATGACCCAAAAAATTTTCTTTTTAAATATTTACAGAAAATAGGGTTTTAAAATTGAGCACTGAAATTTTGTAAAGAAACTCTGACAGAGCAGGTTAAAAATATTTAACTCGTTATTTTCTTAACTAATTAAACAGAAGAGTGTTAAACAATATTTGCCAATAATAAATTTTAGTTATTCTTCAATACATGAAAACAATTACGACCGTTTCTCTGAGGCCATATTGCGGAGAACATAATCAAATTGAAGTTGACATAAAATGATCATTCCACGCTATAAGATATACCAAAGATTATATATATATATATATATATATATATATATATATACATATATATATATATATATATATATATATATATATATATATATATATATATATATATATATATATATTTACCTTTTCTTGTCTACAGAGACTATAAACAAAGTGTTAATTTAAAACGGACTTTTGCTTTCATCGGTTAATCGCTCGATTAATTAACCGAGGTTTTGGGTTAATCGATTAATAAAGGGTTAATTTTGCTATTGATAGGTTAAACGTTTAATATAGCTTTTTTTATAAAGTGAAAAGTTTCAATCCAAAGTATTCATTTAATAGGGTTTTTGCTTTCATCGGTTCAGCACTCGATTAATTAAACGAGGTTTTGGGTTAATCGGTTAATAAAAGCTTTATTTTGTTATTGATCAGTTATACGATTAATAAAGTATTTTTTATATATTGAAAAATTTCAATCTAAAGTATTCATTTAATCGGGCTTTTGCTCTCATCCGTTAATCGCTCCATTAATTATCCGAGGTTTTTGGGGTAATCGGTTAATAAACGGTTAATTTTGTTATTGATCGGTTAAACAATTTTATAAATTAAAAAATTTCAATCTAAAGAGTTCATTTAATCGGGCTTTTGCTTTCATCGGTTAATCGCTCGATTACTTAACCGAAGTTTTTGGGGTAATCGGCTAATATAGGGTCCATTTTTTTTATTGATCGTTTAAACAAAGTCTTTTTTATACCTACTATGCTTATTCTGTTGTGGTTTTTAAAAATAGTTTGTTATTTACAAATTGTGAATTCTCAGATGGTTTTCAGAAGTATGTGCATAAGATAAGAAGTTTTTAACTTTTCAAAACTGTGGTTAAAGTCTACTGATGATTTGGTAAAGCACCAATGAAATGCATATAGACATTGCTTGACCACCAACAAATAAATTTCATTTTCAAAAAAGTTTATTTACAAATTCCTTAGTTTCTGTTTTTGTACTGCATTTTAAGAATGTGTTGATGGATGGAAATATGCCTGAGTGGAGGTGTAAAATGATGGCATTTTAAACCTAAATTCGTCTTTCATTATGTAAAATCTTTAGAATTTTAATAAAATCGTTGGCAATAGTGTTATTCGTTTTTGTTAAATTACTAATCAAAAGGTTAATAGTTCCCTTAAACTTGTAGAGTCTTTGCTAAGCTCTTCTATAGCCACGGTCAAAGACTACAATTTTACTTAATTTTTGTAAAACTCGTTTATCCAAATCAAACTAAGGAAATTGTTCACCATTTTGAAGAACAATGACAAAAAATATTTTAACTCATGTAAAAGGCGAAACGCGTTCCCTTCTTGCATGTTTACGTTTGGTTGGAGTCTTTGCTGTTTCTCATTTGACTTATTAAAATGAACACCATCCTTGTTTGTGTGAAAAAAATTGTTCAAACCCAAACGTTTTCTATGTGAGATGAAACAAATAAGGAAAAAACAAAAAAATATTTTATTAAAAATTATGTTACATCGGTTAATCGATTAATCGGTTAATCGATTAATCGAATAAGCGGTTAATCGGCTGAAATTAACCGGTTTAATCGTTAATCGCAAATATTTAATTTTAAACTAACCAAACAGTTAATCTTGTAGCAGCTAATCGGTTAACCTAATTACGATTAAATCCATAGCCCGGAATTAAATCCAGCAAAGGATATTTCTACGACATATCATTCTTTACCGAAACAAAACTAACTTCTAGGCTTGAAAAAAAAATTGTTTTCGTTTCTGCAAATATTTATCGATGGCACAGGGACATATTTCATTTAAATGCCATTTAGTTTATACACCCCTTCATTGGATTTATGCAAAAGCTATAATATTTTAATAACAACAGCTTTCCATCCCCATTTTGTGTAACGCAGTAGAAGAAGCAGAAGGATAAGAAAAAAAATTGGCTAAATTGAAAATGGTGTTGTTGTTGTTAAACATTATTTTCTCTTTGCCCCCCATGCTTTTTGTTCGCTTGTTTTTGTTGAAGGCAATAAATATTTCATGTTTCATATATTCTTAAAACACCATTTGCATTTGCATGTGAAATGTTATTGCTGTGTGTGTGTGTGTGTCACTGTTCGTGTATTATTTTCCATTTGTTATTTGTTTTATTATCATGACAAATAACAATTATTATAATTTAAATTTTTTTTTTATTTCACCTTTTTTACTAGCAAAAACAGTACAAGGTTGTTATTTTTCAAAAATAATAATTGCATATTTTTTCGATAATTTATAGTTTTTAGTTGCCTGTAAAAGCATGTGTATGAGGGTTTGTGTGTGTGTGTGTGTGCCCGATTGAAATATATTGTTTAAACCACTGCGCTACTCTCATGTCATATTTTCTTTAGTTGACGTGATTTTGTAAAATTTAAATAATTATTTTGTTATTTATTTATGTTGTTTTTCGTAATGCATTAGACTACGTATTAATAGCCTGAATTAAATATTTATTTATACTCGTATATGAAGTTGTTGTTGTGAAGCATAGTTTTTTGACAGCGTACATAATAAGTAGAGCACGATGGGGCTGATGTTAAAAGCATTATTACCGAATTCACTATCTTATCTATACACGAGGTCTGTTCAAAAAATAAGGTAAGTTGTATATATAACAGTTTCTTAAGTTCATGTGGTAGCACTGTGTAATACTATAAAAAATTATATAAAAATGTTACGAAATTAGTAGACTTGAACATAGTTTTAAAGAAGAATTAAATTTCTCATCGAATCAAAATGGTCCTCAAACGAAGAAATATGTATACGAGGGTGTTACAATAAGTCCATAACTTTTGGAATGAAGCTTAATTATACCCTTCACAAAAAAGTGAAAGGGTATATATAGGTTTGTCATTCCGATGGATTGGAAATGAACTTAAATAGAGTGGTATTAAAATTCAGTAAGATCCGAAGTATGGTTCCAGAGCTGGGAAGCTTACACCTATTTCTCGACGCAAAATTTATACCAAAAATCAATTATTTTTTTTTAATGTTTGTAAATTAAACCTATTTCGTTCTTTGGGAAGCCTCAGTGTTCTATTAAAAACTAAAAAAATAAAAATTTTTTTCCAGGGATGGAAAATTAAAATTTTTTTTTCGGCCTATTCCGTATTTTGTAGTACATGTAGTAACTAAAATTTTTAAATATTTTCAGTTTTTCGTTAACAAAACCACTTTATACGTCAAGAAGATTTGCATTGGCCAAAAAAAAAAATTTTTTTATTCAAATTTTGCAACTTGCAGGCAACTGATGTTGTTTTTTTTTTTTTGTTTTTTGCTAAGTAAAACTGTCTTATAATTTAGGAAGAACAAAATTGGTATCAAAAATATAAAATAAAATTTCGAATCCAGGGATGGACAAGTGCAATATTTTATGGTACATGAAAGTTACCAAAATGGTAAAAAAATTTCAGTTTTTCTTAAATAAAACTACTTTATACCTCAAAAAACGTTGCACTGATAATAATAAACAAAAAAATAAAATTTCGTTTCCAGGGTTGGAAAAATTAAATTTTTTTGGTACATGCAATATTTTGTAGTACATGTTATAACCAAAACGGTTGCAAAATTCTAGTTTTTCTTAAACAAAACTACTTTATACCTCATGAAAATTTGCATTGATAAAGAAAATTTAAAAAAATTGAAATTTCGCTTCCAGGGTTGGGAAATTGAAATTTTTTTATACATAAAAGTAACCAAAGGAGAAATTGACGTTGTTTTTTACTAATTAAAACTATTTTTTAGTTCAGGAAAAACAAAATTGGTATCAAAAATTAAAAAAAGCATAACGTAGATTCCAGAGTTGGATAACTGCAATATTTTGTGGTACATAAAAATGACCTAAATGGTTACAAATATTAAGTTTTTCTTAAATAAAACTATTTCATACCGCATTAAGAGTTGCATTGGTAAAACAAATTAAAATTTCGTTTCCAGGGTTGGGATTTTGAAATATTTATTCTGCACAAAAGTAACCAAAAAGGCTATTGACGTTGTTTTTTTTTTTTTGCTAATTTAAACTGTTTTATAATTCAGGAAGAGCAAAATTGGTATTAAAATCTTAAAAAAACAAAAATTCGACTCCAGGGTTGGACAAATGAAATATTTTATGGTACATGAAAGTGACCAAAAAGTTTAAAAATTTTAATTTTTTTGTCAAGTAAAACTATGTTACACCTCACTAAGAATTGCATTGGTAAAAAAAATAAAAAGTCGCTTCCAGATTTGGAAAATCGAAATATTTTTAGTACATAATAGTACATACATAAATTCCTAATGTTGTGCTTTTAGTGAATTAAACCTATTAGATATTTCAGAAAAATTAAACTAGTATAAAAAAAATATAAATTCGGTTCCAGGGTTGGAAAATTGAAATATTTTTGGTATATAAAAGTACATACATAAATTCCAAATTTTGTTTTTTAGTGAATTAAAGCTATTTTATATATCAGAAAAAATTAAATTAGTATTAAAAAATTAAAAATTCGGTTCCAGGGTTGGAAAATCGACATTTTCCGATTCATAAAAGCAGCCATTTTATTTGTTATTTTTGATTTTTATGATGAATTATACCTACTTTATATATCAGAAAGAAGTAAAATGGTATTAAAAACAACAAAATCTAAAAGACGATTCTACGGTTGAACAATTAAAACTTTTTGGGGTACATGAAACGGAATTTGACTTTTTGTTTATAAATTAAACATATTTAATATATTTGAAAAACGTTCAGAGGTATTAGATATAAGAAAAGCCAAACATTTAGCTTCCTAGCCGAAAAATTTAAACGTTTTCTTAAATATAAAAGTAACAGATAACATAATTTTAATTTTTTAATTAAACTTATTTTCTGTTTTGGCAAGAAAGAAAGAAAGAGGAATTACATCTATGAAGGGTATTTAAGATTCGGCACAGCCGAATATAGCACTTTTACTTGTTTTAAGTAATTCTGGGCATGAGGAGTGATTATTAAAAATTTTACAAAAAAAAAAACTGTCTCGTTTTTGGCCACAAACAATACAGTAGCCTGCTCCAGCAACCAGATTTTTTCTGTTCGCAGTATTCCAGAGTTCCATGAGTGGATGGCGTTTTACAACGATTAAGGAAATAAAAACAGAATCGCTGAGAAAGCTCAAGGAAGTAACAAAAAATGCATATTATAACTGGAATGCTGGAACAAGTGTGTTAAATCTAGAGATGCATGTGTGAGTAAAATTAGGCTCACGATCACGCACGATCACGAAACTAAAATTTTTTCATGCACGCTCATACACAGTTTTACAAAATTGCGCACGCTCATAGTAAAATTGTTCTTGCGTGTGATGGTATATAAAAGGTGTTTTTGACAAAACAAAATTCTATGATTAGGATCATCTTCAATGCTTTCCTGTACAGCGGCTACAATGCGCAATGCACATTTTCTTATCTGTAGTTAAATGCCAGGGCGACCACTTTAAAGGGTAAACAAAAAGTGATGAATAAATAAATATTTTTCAATAAATACACACCAGTACTGTTGATGAAAGTGTAGCGGATCTCAAAAACAGCTGTTCTGCTCTACTTTTTTTTTAATTTCCCGAATTTTTTTAACCAACCTCATACATGGAAATATTTGCAACTAAGCTAGCCAATGAATTAAAAATCAAGCTTTTGGAAATATGGCCAGCAAATGTTTTATGTTTTGCTCTTTCCTAATATATATTTTTTTTATTAAAAACACATGAGTGCTTGCGTTGCTGCTGTGCCGATTCAATTTCATTGTTCTAATTCGAATTCATCATAATTTACGATTCATTCATCTGAAAATGCAATTTGCCATATGTTTTAAGCATTTCATTGTAATCAGTTGCGCAAGTGAACAAACGCCCAGTTTGTATTAATTGTACTTAAAGTACGAGCGAGCAGTTGCTGTTTATGCCGGTCAAAGTTCAACGTCCCTTGTCTTTAACTCGTTTATGTTTTAGTCATCTTTTGCCGTTCAACTCTCTCAATTCCATAAAATATTTCTATATAGTATTTTTTGTTTGTTTCCCTAATTAATGTTTATTGTGCATAAATTTGTATGATTTTAATTTTTGTTGTCATTCTTGTCATCGTTTTTTAAATGATAATGATTATGAGACAATGATCACATTTTGTGAGAGTAAAGATGCGTCTGAAACTTTTTTTTTCCATTTTCTTTATTACGATAATTGCCAATGTCTGTTACATTATTTAAACATTGTCATGATGGCAAAAACAAAATTATGCAATTAAAAACGAAAAGCAGAGAGGAGTTTTCGTTTTCTTAGGCTGCTCTTTTTAACATGTGAACTCTTTTGTGCCAGTCATCGCAAGCAAAAATATTGTGTGACAGTTATAAGAAATTTTTCTCATGAACCTTTTATTTGAAAATCGAATATATTGAAAAGTTTATTAAAAATCCTATCATTTCGACACAAATTTTATTCCACAAATTGATTAGTTTCCCAAATTTCCAAAAAAAAAAAATCAAAATTTATTATTGAGGGATTTTAGCTACTTCCTTTGACTTTGCTATTGTGTAGAAAGTACGATATCATTTAATAGATCGCCACTAGATTGAATGCAGCACTCGATCCTTTTGAGGTGATTTTCCATTAGTTTTCTGTACATTTCGGCCGCCATCTCGGAAAATTGCTTTTCAAGTTCCCCAACGTAATAGGTAAATAAGCGCCCAAAAATATGCAGACGTTTCTTATAACTATTTAGCCTAAAAATATTTCTTAGATTTTTATCGCTGGAGTTTTACGAGTTACGGAATATGTACCAACTGAATTTAGTTCCCATCATCTATTTTCAAGTTGTTCATATCTTAACGTGTCCGGTTATTTACAGTCAAGTAAAAAACAAATTTCTTATATTAATAAATTGTTGGCCGTATTCATAGAGCTTTATTACGTTTATCTGGTTTTATTTAATTATTAATTTTTATAGCCCCAAAAAAAAATGGAGGGTATAATTACTTTGTCATTCCGTGTCTAATGCAGCGAAATATCATTCCAAGACTCCATAAAATATATATATTCTTGATCACTAATGAAATCTAAGACGATCTAGCCATGTCCGTGCGTCTGTGGAAATCATGTCTCAGTCCAAAAGAAAAGAGCCAGACCCTTGAAATTTAGTACAGTTATATTTTGAGAGATAGCACAGCTTGAATTGGTATATGGGCTTAATCGGGCAAGAGAGAAAAAAGTTCCCCTAAGAAAAACTAAAACAACCTCTAAAAAACGACATAATTTTTAGAGTTTTTTTCTGGTAATTTTGTTAAGCAAATGATATATTTAAAAGTTTTTTTTTGTGTTTTATGGGACTGTGAGATTTCTCGCCCACGGCCCTCGCCACAGTGACCCCGAAAAAATACAGTTTTAATACCCTCCAAAACAGAATTTGACCCCCAAAAAGTATATATATATATATATATATATATATATATAAATATATATATATATATATATATATATAAATATATATATATATATATATATATATATATATTCATGATCACTGATGAAGTCTAAGACGATCTAGCAATGCCCATATGTCCGTCTGTGGAAAACACGATGTAGCCTATTTTTGTATCCCCCCCCCCCCCCCCCCCCTTTAGTGGGCGTTGAAGTTACATATTACTTGGAAAAATAGTGCAAATATTTAACAAATTGTATTACGTAAATTGTTAATTTTTTCAACGGGCTTAAGTTCGAATCTGCATGACTGCAAGTGATTTTTTATAATTTTATTAATAAATGAATTTGTTCAAATTCTATTTATTATTTTTTATATTAAGATTGGAATATTAAGAATATTTTCAATAATCATCAAACCAGCAGAACGGATCAGTACTGATTTCGAGGCCGCTACGCCATCTCATCAGCGTTCTTTGTTCAATTTATCCACTTTTGCAAGTTGTGCTAGTCAGTAGAAATATCAACTATTTAACCAATGTTTTTAACGAATTGTATTACTTAAGCCAACATTCCTTAAATATTAAATTTATAAGGTTTTACGACAAAGGTAAGATGTTCTCTCATCTTCCCTTGCCCTACCTCTACACATCCCTTTGTCACCTAAATGACCTTGTCAAAATAAACACATTTTTTTTCTACACTTAACTACCCCGAAATTTTAGTTTTTACGATTTAGGTGAGATGTCTCACCCACGTCTTTTCTCGAAGTGACCCTGTATAGGGTTTTAAAATTGGGCACAGAAATGTCCTAATCCTAGAACGTCAGCCTTCGTCAAAATGACGACAGAATATTTAGTTTCAAATTAAAACCAATTGAAGGAAAGCTATGAAATGTTAAGTTTTTATTAAAGATTAAAAAATAAATAAATGAATTTTTTAAATATTCATTAAAAAATGTGTATTAATACTTAAGAAATCTATTTTGATATCCATTTTTACTCACTAAGTGTTTTATAGTCTCTTGAAGTATGCCGTAGTCAAAATGACGAAGGATGACGTTAGCGTATGTAAAATAGGGATAACATTTCAGGGTTAAAGGAACTCTGACCCATCAGTTTATACATTTGTAATTTATCTTAGTCTATTTTTCGTATGTAGATATGAAATACTAATACTTAAATTGCTTTTATTCTAATGGAAAGCATGGCTGAGACATGTTCCTTCCAACACATTGGAAAAGACCGTATTAAAATACATTTTTTTTCTTGTGGTCTTAAGCCAAATACCATAAAAATGTAAATTTTAATAAGAATAAAATTCGAGTTTTTATGTATTTACTAAATATTTGGAGGGCATTTCAGATTCGACCCGGTCCAATATAACGCTCTCACTTGTTGTTTTTCCTATTCTGCACTAAGTGCTTTAATTTTAGTAGCCTAAGTCAACCATACCAAAGCCCATGTATTGTGTTGTGAAATATTTCCGCAATGCGTTTCACACATCTATACACATGAGTACTGATGATCAAAGTGTAGCGGCTTTCGAAAACAGCTGTTATGCTCTGCTATGTAAGTTGAATAATTAAAAAAACTTATGTTGACTTTCTTTTGTATCTTGGAATATTTGCCATGTCTTACTGAATTTAAAACAAATTTAAAAAAAAATTAGTCTATCAAAAAAATATTTCCATACAAATACATCTTTATTGGCCATTAGTTTTGGCTCATTTGGATTTGTTAATACCAAACAAGTTTCCACATATTTTTTTTCGATTGCAAAATACTATCGTAAACAATTAAGTACGAATACTTCTATTCTTTGTTAAGCAAAACAATAAAACTAAATACACCAGCGAATTAAAACGCATTAAAAAAAGAATTAAAAAAGAAATAAAGCTTTTGCTGTTCTACTCATTTATGCAATTATACGTAATCGTATATTAGATGTCACACCTCAGTTGCCATCAGTCATCATCAGAATACCAGCGACAGACAGACAAAAGTGAAACAATATATAAAAATTGTAGAAAATGTTTCACTTGGGTGACTATTTACATAAAAAAGCGAAGAAGCAACATTTTATTTTTAATACCTTTTTAACCTTTTTGTTTTTCTGGGGTTTTTAAAAATAACAAAACAATTCGAAATAATTTAAGCTCACATTAAAAGCACCGAAGTAAATGCGACAAAATAGTTTTTGTTTCGCAGCAAATAATGGAAATTTCAAAGTGACGAGACGGGGCTATGAGAATACGGGGGCAAATGGACCGACAAAACGCTAAATTTATATTATCTATTGTTTTGTATTTTTGCGCTTTTTTCGCTCAGGAGTTAGAAACTGCCCTGTAGTTCTGATAGCAGTACATAAGTGGATCAGATTACCTATAAATGCCAGATATTTACTTGCTTCGAATTTTCTATATTTGCGCGGAAATCGCAGATTTCTCTAAATCTACCGATCTGAACCGCTGCCAATTCACAGATCAGGAGAATCCTTTTAAACGTCATTAACTTGGTTCGATTTGCTCAAGCCGTTCAAACGTTATAAGTCACACACACACGAGTGTCCCTAAGTCACAACTTTTGTCTACAATTTTGGTGAATGTTTGACGACAATGTCAACAAAGCGTCTACATTTTCCAATTTGCCTCTGATGAGGATGAATGAAATAAATTTGTAATTATTGTTTAAATTTATAAAAAAAAAAACTATTTCTACGCATTAGGGCATTTTAGTCTTTTTAATAGATTTTTTTAATAGAACTCCAAAAGTTTAAAAACTAGGCATTTTCGTTCAAAAGTGTAGACAAGAGTTAGTAAAATGTACTAGTGAATTAGTGGTTCTAATATCTATATATGGTCCCAAAAGAACCAGCTGGATAATAATACCAACGTCAGCAGTGGATTTTCAAGTAGTACTGCTAGAATTGTCTAATTGCAACTCCTTTGAAGGAAACCTAGGGGCGAGTGTCTTCAAGTCGCAACTTTTGTCTATCATTCTGTTGGCTATTTAGCGACAATATTAAACAAATTTTCCTCTGATGAGCAATCAAATTTGTTGGGGGCGGCAGATGATTGAAATAAATTTGTACTTTATTTTTGTTTGAATTTATAAAAAAATACTTTTACGAATTATGGCATTTTAGTATTTTTAACAGCATTTTTTCCAATAGAACTCCAAAAGTTAAAAAACTAGGCGTTTTCATTATCAACATCTATTTCAGAAAAGTACAAGAATTACTAAAATGTACTAGTAAATTACTGGTTCTAATGTCTACATATGGTCCCAAAAGAACCAGCTGGATAATAATACCAACGTCAGCAGTGGATTTTCAAGTAGTACTGCTAGAATTGTCAATAGTAGCTCCTTTGAAGGAAACCTGGGGGCGAGTGTCTCCAAGTCGCAACTTTTGTCTATCATTCTGTTGGCTATTTAGCGACAATATTAAACAAAGCGTCTACATTTTCCAATTTGCCTCTGATGAGCAATCAAATTTGTTTCGGACGGCAGATGATTGAAATAAATTTGTACTTTATTTTTGTTTGAATTTATTAAAAAAATAATACTCTTACGAATTATGGCATTTCAGTATTTTTAATAGATTTTTTTTTAATAGAACTCCAAAAGTTAAAAAACTAGGCGTTTTCATTATCAACATCTATTTCAGAAAAGTACAAGAATTACTAAAATGTACTAGTGAATCACTGATTCCCATGTCGATATATGGTCCCAAAAGAACCAGTTGGTTAATAATACCAATGTCAGCAGCGGGTTTTCAATGACAAGCGTATGTCTAATGCCTATAGTGAATTGCATTGTGTGGGCTATTATAAGTCACTGGTACTGGTGGATGTGTCAATAGTAACTCCCCTGAAGCCTGGGGGCGGGTGCCGTCAAGTCGCAACTTTTGTCTACTATTCTGGTGACTGCTTGGCGACATTGTCAGTAAAACGTATACATTGTTATATTAGCTTTCAATGAGAGAAATAAGTTTGTGGCGTAGGCTGATCACTAAAATTAATTATTCTTTTTTTTAACATTAAAAAAACGAATTTACTGGGCCTTTTAATTGTTTTTAAATAAAACATCAAAATCAATTTGGTAACAATATTATTTCCCGAAGTGGTTCCGCTCACTGGCCCCTCGTTTGCGCGTTTTAATGGCTCTGAATTACTTTTGATGGGTTTATGTTAAGTAATTGGTTCTATTATCTTTTTAAAATCTTTACAAGCGATTTGTTCAAGTTGGTCTGGTTTCTGTAAAATTTTCTTCTGGGTCGCATCTTAAATAGCCTCCAAATATTTAGTAAATAAAAACTTTATTTTTATTCTTATTAAAATTTACATTTTTATGGTATTCGGCTTAACTAAACAAGAAAAAAATTTATTTGAATGCGGTCGTTTACCATGTGCTGGGAGGAGCACGGCTGAGACTCATTTCCATAGGCATAAAAGCAATATACGTTTTAATATTTCATATCAATTAAATGTAGAATTTTTTTATATGACCGTTTAGGCGGTAATAGTGGCTGGAGCTTTCTTTGTTAAAAGTTATTAATTAAATTTTTCATTTACATTATTTTGCTTCAATGCCCACTAAATGGGGCGGGATCCAAAAATGGACTGTATCGTGTGTTCCACAGAGGATGTCTGTATGTATATATATATATATATATATATATATATATATATATATATATGTATACTTGATGGGACCCAATTATTTTTTGTGGGGTGTGAAAACTCTATTTTGTCGGGGTCGCTCTGGCAAGGGCCGTGGGGAAGACACCTCACCTTTGCCACAAAACACTAAAAAGTAAATTTTTGGGATTATGAGTTGTAAATAAACAAGATTTTTTGTATGATCACTTAGGAGAAAAGAGGGGGGCGGGGAATGTAGGGCAGAGGACGATCACATAATGCATCAGCTTCATCATAAAAGCTTAAAAATGTAGGCTTAAGTAATACAATTTGTTAAATTTACACTATTTTTGCACGTAATATCTTCTTACGTCAACGTTAGTTCTTTTTAGGGGAACTTTTTCCCTCTGGCCCGATTGAGCCCTTTTACGAAATTGGCCTGTGCTATTCTTCAAGATGTATTTATACCAAATTTAAAGGGTCTGGCTCTTTTGGTTTGGACTGAATCGTGATTTCCACAGGCGGACGGACGAGCGGACATGGCTAGATCGTCTTAGATTTCATCACTGATCCAGAATATATGTACTTTATGGGGCCTCAGATGGATATTTCTCTGCGTTACACAGGGAATGACAAAGTGAATATACCCTTCAATTATTTTTTGGAGGGTATAGAAATAAAACGCGATGGAGAATCTTATTGCTGGAACGAAAATCGCTGGATATGAAAATACGAATAAGAAATATTATTTATAAATATTCTGGTGTTGGAGTGCGAGTATGTGTGTGTTTCTTGTTATATAATTGTTGTATTTTTAGTTGGATAAAAATCTCGTTTTGTTTGCAAGAAGTTTTTTTGTTTTTAATTTGATGTAGTAACTGTTCTGTTGTTACCGTGATCACTATTATCATACGTGCACAGACACACACAAAAATCGTCTAGATTGTTTTATTCATAAAATAAGTAAATAAAATGCCCGGTAGTTTGAAGTTAGAAAACTATGTGTGGCGGTAACGTTATAACTAATTTTTTGCGCTTTTTTTTCTGAAGAAGATGTTGCATCCATACATTTCTCTTATATTCTAACATTCCAATCATTGCACAGTGGCACATGTAGCAGCCAAAATTCTACAATTTTTGATACCATTACAACTTTTAAAACAGTATTTTTGTTGCATCGACGATAACTTTATATAAAACTAATTATTTTAAATAAATTTTTATCAAATTACTGTTAAAAATTTGCAAAAAACAGATTTTCAGTTTAAGGTTTATATTGTTATTAATGAGCCAAAGGCTGCGTAATTATGTTAAAATTTAAAAAATTCATGCCGAATTCTAATGGCATAAAGGAAGATTTTATATATTTAGAGCAATTCAGAAAAAGGACTATCAAATTAGATATGACGTGTTAAGGGTTGCTTTCGATTTCTCCAACATCGACGATAAGTGCAAGAATTTTTTACAAGTCAAGTTTTCGATTTCTCCAACATCGCCGGAAAGTGAAAGAATTTTTTACAACTCAATTTTTATAAAAACTAAAGAAGGAGCTTAAATCGTAAAAATGTATGCCCAATTACTTTTTTACAAAATCATTCGATTAGATCTTCTCAAACTATTAAAATAACTAATACAATTTACTCACAGTGTATTTTTTAATTAATAAATAATATGTAAATGTACACAAACTTCCACAAACCATTTGAGAATTGCAAGAATAACATCATAGATTCGTAGGAAATAAGGAAATGAGTCCCCAAGTATATATGCATATGACTGCCTTTCATTGACACTTGCACAAAATTATTAGTAGATTTCAACGTAATTCCAAATATTTACGAAAACTTCCACAAACCATTTGAGAATTGCAAGACAAACATCATAAATTCATAGGAAATGAGGAACTGAGTCCGCTACGATATATGCATATGACTGCCTTTCTATTGGCTCTTACACAAAATTATTAGTATACTTCAACGTAATTCCAAAAATGTACAAAAACTTCTACAAACCATTTAAGAATTGCAAGACAAACATCATAGATTCGTAGGAAATAAGGAAATGAGTCCCCAAGTATATATGCATATGACTGCCTTTCATTGACACTTGCACAAAATTATTAGTAGATTTCAACGTAATTCCAAATATTTACGCAAACTTCCACAAACCATTTGAGAATTGCAACACAAACATCATAGATTCGTAGGAAATAAGGAAATGAGTCCCCTAGTAAATATGCATATGACTGCCTTTCATTGGGATTTGCACAAAATTATTAGTAGACTTCAACGTAATTCAAAAAATTTACACAAACTTCCACAAAACATTTGAGAATTGCAAGAATAACATCATAGATTCGTAGGAAATAAGTATATATGCATATGACTGCCTTTCATTGACACTTGCACAAAATTATTAGTAGACTTCAATGTAGTTCAAAAAATTTACACAAACTTCCACAAACGATTTGAGAATTGCAAGAATAACATCATAGATTCGTAGGAAATAAGGAAATGAGTCCCCAAGTATATATGCATATGACTGCCTTTCATTGACACTTGCACAAAATTATTAGTAGACTTCAATGTAGTTCAAAAAATTTACACAAACTTCCACAAACGATTTGAGAATTGCAAGAATAACATCATAGATTCGTAGGAAATAAGGAAATGAGTCCCCAAGTATATATGCATATGACTGCCTTTCATTGACACTTGCACAAAATTATTAGTAGACTTCAATGTAGTTCAAAAAATTTACACAAACTTCCACAAACGATTTGAGAATTGCAAGAATAACATCATAGATTCGTAGGAAATAAGGAAATGAGTCCCCAAGTATATATGCATATGACTGCCTTTCATTGACACTTGCACAAAATTATTAGTAGATTTCAACGTAATTCCAAATATATACGCAAACTTCCACAAACCATTTGAGAATTGCAAGACAAACATCATAAATTCATAGGAAATGAGGAACTGAGTCCCCTACGGTATATGCATATGACTGCCTTTCTATTGGCTCTTGCACAAAATTATTAGTAGACTTCAATGTAATTCAAAAAATGTATACAAACTTCCACAAACCATTTGAGAATTGCATCAAAGATGCATTGCAAATGCTTGTTATATATCTTAAATATTATAAACAAGAAAACAAAATAAAAATCGTTTCTGGTAATTGGAAATAATTTTCCATCATTGTGTGTCAATATTGGTTTGTAAATAAGACCGGTTTCGGCTATGTGCCATTTTCCCTCTATTAGAATATTAAGAATTCTGCTTAAGCGAAATCTGTTTTTTTGCGAACTGTTCTTGAATTCAACGTTTTGTTCGGGATTGATTTAAATACATCTGATTTATTGTTTTGTGTTTTTTTTTCAGTGTAATGCTGATTTCATTTTCATAATTACCGCTATTGTCATCAGCCCTGTAGGGCACTCCAACGAAAAAACCGAAATATGTATATCCATTTGAAACCTTGTAAAATGTTTTATTGTCTCTTCCATTTTCCATTGCTAGCGATTTGCTGACGTATTTTGTTTTAATGACATTTCCACTTTATTGTTACGACAACAGTGCGCGCCAGTAGTTGTTATTGCATGCTTGTGATCGACAGTTTCAATAGAATGTGGAATATTTAAATTAGAGGTAATTTGTCAAATCCAGAGTAGATTCAGTTCAACGTCAAATACACTCCTTTCATTTCATTTTATTTAATTTTTTATTTTTTTTGTTTTATTTGTTTGCAATTTTCTATGACGAAAGTGTCCATTTGGTTAAAAAATTATATGTGTGTTTTTAATACAACAATTTTCGACGTTAACGGAAACGGATGTATTGGCTGCTGCGCACGCACTCGAGCGTAAAGTCTTGTTTTTTTATTGGTATTTTATATGAAAAAGACAATCACACTGCAATTTTTTAATAAGGATTGTTGTTAATTGTACATTGTGGAATTGTTTATTAGCAAAATAACAATCTTAATTATCCGTTCACATATTTCTACTTAGGCACACTTGGCAATTCAAAAAGGGTGCGCCACAGTTGGTAGTAAGTGTTGAATTAAATACACGTTTCGGTGGAACTATAAAAATTCGTTAAAAATTTTATATAAAACGTTGTTGGTGTCTGAAAACTTGAACAATAAGTTTCGCCCTCATTGAAGAAGTTCTGGGCATGTCTCAAGACATTCTTTGTAATATCCCTCACATAATATAAATCCATTATTAGGACAAAGAGCAAAGTTTTTGTTCATTTTTAAGACTCATCTAATTGTTCATTTACTTATTTTTTTAATTTTACTCACGAATGACAATTATTATTGTGGTTTTACAAATTTTAATTTTTTTCCTATGGAAATATTTAAATTTTTAAAGTATCATCAAATTTAAATCTCAAATTCAATGATTTTATCTTGTATATAAAAACACGTTTTCACGTATCAATACAATTACCTTCTTCACACACACACACACACACACACACACACACTTGAAGGCAATTGTCTACATTTGAAATCACAAAAGAACACACTTGTATGTGTGAGCATCGAAATGGAAAATTAAAAAAAAAGAAAAAACAAAACAATTATCTGTTTAATTTAAATTATATTTTATATTCTCTGTAGCCGCAATAAACTTAAGATGAGGTGGGGCAGTGAATGGAGAAATAATTTCATCCGTCTCACTCTTAGCAGCACTCAGAGTGAGCTCACAAAATGCTTCTGTAAATTAATTTTTTTTTTTTGTAAACAGAAGTTATTTATATGATAATTTCGAGTAACTGAAGCTGCTTCAAGTTTAAATTACTTCATAATTACGATAAAAATTAATAGCTGGGCTCAGGTTCAAATCCCGTAACTCTACTTCAGGTGACTATCAATCAATTCAGCGGACTTTCAGTTGCTGCAAATTAATTTATATTAATTGGAAATTATTTAAATGTATATTCATGTTAAATGTGATGGCTTGGCCTTCGTCGTTCTCAAAGAAATATGAACCAATGACGCCGCCATCCCAAAATCCACAGTAAACAGTGTCTTTTGTATGTAAAGGATCTTCCCTTAAGCGCTTTCTATCTCTAAGAATAAATAAGACAAAGTTTGTCAGATATCGTGGCTATTTTTTTTATGCATTTTAAAGGCCTCTTGATGTGTGGAATATTATATCGTTCAAAGGTCCGGCAGCTCTTCTCTGAGAAGAGTGCATACGAAATTCCCAACTTTTCATGGCTCTGGCTCATAAATCAGACTGAATTTGACGAGCTGAATAGATTACGTTGGCTTTCAGGATCGCTTATTTGCATACACATGCGACTTCAGAAACCCCTGCAAGCAAAAGTTTATCGGGGTCAAATCGCACGATCTCAGTGGCCTCTTCACATCATTTCAGTGTGACAGTAGCTGTGTGACATGTAGCGCCGTCGAAAACTTATGTCGTTGGTGTCCATATCATCCAATTCAGGTCAAGAAAAGTTAGTAATTATCTTACCAATACCGCTTTCCGTTGACAGTAATACTCTAGCCTATGTCGTTTTCAAAGAAATATGGATCGATGCCACCGCCATCCCAAAATCTACGTCGAAGAGTGATTTTTTCGGGATGCATTGAACGCTTTTGTGGAGGATTGGTTCCGTCCCAAATTGGATAATTTTGCTTGTACACATACCATCCATGCAGAAATGGTCCTCATTCCTGGATCAGTTGAGGCCAAATTCGGCTTCTTGTCGTCTGCGAAAAGCAGAATTCTTATGAGCTACGCGGCGTACGCTAACGGACCATTACGACATTTTCTGCAGATCCTGCCTTTCGTCGAGGTACGTGATCTGGTTCATCGTTTATTGTGTGGACTAACATGTATCCATCACATTGCAGATACTCCTCTTTGTAGAACGACCGTAAAGTGGGCGAAGGCTATGGTAAATTGCCCGAAGAGAACATCTAAAGAGTGTTTTTTATGAAGTTTTTTTTTATACGAATCACTCTGTTGTCTGACAGCTGTTTTGACAGTTTAGAGTGACGTCTCTACTCAGTATTGTTTGGCAAATCATCATGAACTGGTTAACTCCAGAACAACGCTTCCAAATCGTGGAAATTTATTTTCAAAAACAGTGTTTAATTAAAAATGTTTATAGAGCACTTCGTGAATTTTATGGTGCACATAATCGTCCGGCTGAGACCACCATAAAGAACGTAATTACCAAATTTCGGTCTACATTCACTCTTTTGGATGCCAAGCCACCGAAAAGAATGATAAATGTACTGTTTGGTGTGGTCTATGGGCTGGTGGAATCATCGGTCCTTATTTCTTTAAAAATGAGGAAGGACGACGCGTTACCGTGAATGGAAATCGATACAGAATCATGATCAATGAATTTTTGGTGCCAAAACTTCAAGATATGGATGTAAACGAAATGTGGTTTCAACAAGATGGTGCCACTTGTCATACTGCGGCGAAACAATGGACTCATTGAAAGAACATTATTTCGAGAAATGGACCGGTGAATTGGCCTCCGCGTTCGTGTGATTTGACGCCACTCGATTATTTTTTGTGGGGATACCTGAAATCATTGGTTTACGTGGATAAACCAGCAACGATTGACGCTTTGGAAACCAGTATTCAACGTGTCATTGCTGAAATACGCCCTCAAATGCTTGAAAAGGTGGTCGAAAATTGGACCTCCAGAATGAACTTTGTGAAAAATAGTCGTGGTGGCCATATGCCCGAAATTATATTTAAATGTTAAACGACAAGAAATTATCTACCAAATAAAAATTTTTTTTTGGCATTTTTTCATAATTTGGCATGTGTTTTATTTAAATTTCAAATCAGCAAGCTCTTATAAAAACACCCTTTATTTTGATAACACAATTTTATTAGTAGCGCATGTTGTTGAACGCAAAACACTCGTGTACTGAATAAATGACATTTAAACTGGCAAATGTAGTCACAAAAAAATGTCTGTTATTAACTCTGAAAGTTGTGAAGTCCCTATTGAAAGACTCTTTATGTTATGCGTGTATATTTTATCAACAGAATGAAGCATTTTAAATTTAGTGCTTTGGGTAGAAATCATGTTCAAGCGCTTTTTCACGTTTCAGCGCTTTTTTAAATTTTAAAGTTGGAAATTCCATATGGGAAGACTCTTTATATAATGCCTGCATATGATTTTTTATCAACAGAATGAAGTATTTTAAATTTAGTGCTTTTGGAAAAAAAGAATGTTCCAGCGCTTTTTCACGTTTCAGCGCCTTTAAAAATATGGAAATAAGGAAGTCCCTATTGGAAGACTATTTATATTATGCATGTATATTATTTTTTTATCACCAGAAGGAAGCATTTTAAATTCAGTGCTTTTGGCTAAACCAGTTTCCAGCGCTTTTTGATATGTATAAGTTGGGAAGTCCCTATTGAAAGATTCTTTATATTATACGTGTATATAATTTTTTTATCAACAGCATGAAGCATTTTAAATTCAGTGCTTTTGGCAAATATCATGTTCCAGCGCTTTTCCACGTTTCAGCGCTTTTTAAATGTTAAACTGGACAACGCTGCCAATTAATATTATTCATGCTGGCAATTAAATATATAATTCTTCCGTGTATATGCAAAAATCACACGTTTTGACTTAAAACCTTTTAAAGTTAAAAAAAATTAATTTAATATAAAAGTTTTTAAATTATCAGTCATATCAGTTTCGTTCGGAAGCGGAATTTATTCCGTATTTTGGTTTCTCAGAAAACGATGAATAAAAGATTTTTTGAAATGAAATCGTTTTTAATATCAAGCGCGGAGTCTGCTAGCAAATTAAAAAAAATCTATATATTGTTTGATTCTTTGCTTTCTGAGGAATCAAAATACGGAATCAATTTCGTTTCTGAAAGGACTGCATATATAAATATGGATTTTTGAAGAATTGTTATTTTGGCTCAAGTTAAAATTCGGGAATTCATTATTATTATTTGTATTTAAGAATTTGTTTTAAATTCGAATCGAATTTAAAACAATTTCTTAAAAAAATTATTAATAAATTTGCCAATTTTAGCTTAATCCTGAATAATATGTAATTTTTAACTTAATAACAAAATTGTTTTAATTTCTCCTTCAGTTCCACTTAGTCCATTTTCGTCTCAGATCTTTGTAAAATTGCTCACTGACCTGTATCAGCACGTGTGATTCACTGGAATCATTTTAGAAACACTCACCTCTAAAATAAACACAAATTTAAATTAATAAGAGAATTAATCATGTCGGAATATGTGTTCGCTGCCTTCTATTATTTTTCTGTCTCTTTCACCTCATTGTTAAATTAATTACAGGTGATACATGTAATTATTTGTGGATTTATGTCGTTGTTGCACGCTTTGCCACCTTAGCAAATATATTAAATTCTTTAGATAGTTTGCGACAAAGCAAATTTGCATTTCATGATTATTTTATATCACAGAAAATTATTTATGTTTCTAAAATCTTGTGTAATTTTTCGAGCTTAAAAATGCAATTGAACGGAGCACATGTTAAAGCTTTAAGGTTTTATTCATGAAATATATTTTCGATTTATAAAACCGGTTTTCATAGAGGATTTGTTCTACAAACTCTTTATAAAAGAGTAATAAATACATTTTATGAATATGGCAGCTAATTTCTAAATAATTATCATATTAAAAACTTCGCCAAATTTTTAAATATTTTGGTTTTTGCCTAATACCGTGTTCAGACAAACAACTTAATTGAGGCTATCGTAATAAATAGCATTACTGAGCTCAAATTTTAATTAATTATTGTTCAATATATATGAAATTGTAATAATGAGTTATATTACAAATGCAGCCCTGCTAAAAAGTGTGTTTAGTGAGCAAAGCGCAACTCACTGAACGAAGTTAGTAGGGACTTAGCACCTTAATTTAGGAATACGTAAAAAATCGTGAACAAAATATTTCGAGCCTTGTTGAAGTTACATTATTCACATTAAATTTATTATTAATTAGAAAATTTAAAAAAAGAGAAAGAAGATCCCAGATTTGAATTTGGCGTCCTCTTGAAAATGAAAAATGTTTACTTTTACCTGTCAAACGTTAATTGAATTGGTTACATTTGGTTTATGTGAACAGGAAAATAATTATGTCAATAAACTGAATATTGACTCAATTAAAAATGCATATCTGAATCTCATATATAAGAATTTTTAGCGGTAGGCTTTTTTAATCTGTTAAAACAAAAATTAGAGCTGGGAAAAAAGCCAATCAATTAGGATCAAATAAAATAGCAAATGACCTTGGAGTTTTTAATATGACTTTGATAGCGACTTAAACTTCTCATTCATTTGAGTGGAAGTTTAAAATAATTTTTTCAGTTATTTTAAAAAATTTTGTTAAAACATCCTAGAATACTAGCATTAGTTGCAGTATAATGTTCATAAAAACTAATTATAACCCCGTCAATAATCATTTTGAATTTTTTTAAATTTTTAAAAAAATTAGTCGGTATAAATAATAATAAATTGAAGTTTTAAGCAACAATTCCCAAACATACAGATTTAAGAATGAACGCACTTTAGAAAGCAGAAATGAAAATTGCTAAAAGAGTTTCTATTCACAAGCGAAATATGATAGATAAAATGGGCATGGTCCCACCCATTCGGATAGAATATGTAGTGGCCTTAGTATTCGTTTTAGCCCAGCAACTTACATTTGAAAAAAAAATTCAATGAACATCATCTATTAATTTTTAAAAATCGCAAACAGCCTGCATCTGATTCTAAAGCAAACATTTTGCTATTTACAATTTTATTTGTCGCTGCAGCTACTGGTTCTTTATTAAAATTTTGTTAAATTTATGATTTCCTGTTTCAATGATACAAGCAAAAATAAAAGTAGAATTTATTTTAAAAATTTTTTTTTTAATATTGCGCAATTCAAACAGAGAAATTAATTGATTGGCAAATTAAAACTAGATATTTCTAGGGAATTTATGAAATATAGAATCGACCTGCGGCCAATTGTATTTAAGGTTTCTGTTTTACAGCAAAGAATTGCAATATTTTATTATTTTCAATGCAATTGAATGCATAGAAATAAATCTATTTATTTCAGCAGACACACAAATATTTCTTTTAGGTTTTAAGCTGCACAAATATTTCATTTGTTTTGACGGTAAAATCTATGACCGCATTTATACAACAATCACAACCACAACAGCCACAAAAGAAAAACTCATCTTGAGTTACGTGAATTAGTTGATACATATATTTAAAAAAAAATGGAATATTTTTTTACTAATTTCAATTTAAAAGTTCTCTCAGCAGTCCGGTATAAAATTCGTATTACAAAATATTTGGAAGCATTTCTAAGTCTGTTAAAAAAAATTTCTGAAGATATCGACGATTCTCGTGTTCAGCAGATTTTGGGAAGAAGCGTTTGAAAACAAATTTCGTTCCAAATTTTCTTATTAATTTTGTGGCCGGAAACAATGCCGTAATCAAGTCTCAGCCACCGTATTCACTAGATTTGTACCACTGCGATTTTTTCACTTCAACTCAAAGACATTCCCATTTTAACAGATCCCAAGGACATACACATCTAAACAGCTTCGTGGGTTGGAAAAAATACTGAAAATAATACAGTGTTTAAATATACACTTTAATTGAGTTTATCGCAATTCATGTCATTATTGAGCTCAATTAACCATATTGTTATTGCTCAATTGTTATTGCTCAATTGTTATAAAATCGACAAAAATTGCAAATGTAGCGCAGTGTGTTTAGTGAGCAAAACGCAACTCACTGAACAAAGTTAGTCGAGACTTATATATTTAATTTACAAACAAAACAAAAAATTCCTTTCATGTACCTCAAAAAGTGCTAATTGTCAAACCGTAGAATCGTCTTTTAGATTTTGTTGGTTTTTAATACCAGTTTACTTTTTTTTTTGATATATAAAATAGGTACAATTCAATTTTCCCAAGCCCCCAGAAGAGCTAGAGACTACGTTCTTTTACCGTTGGATTGGAAATGAACTATAGGCTGCTATTGAAATTCAGAAAGATCCAAAGTATGGTTCCAGAGCTGGGAGGCTTACACCTATTTCTCGACGCAAAATTTATACCAAAAATCAATTATTTTTTTAATGTTGTGTAAATTAAACCTACTTCGTGCTTTAGGGAGCCTCAATGGTCTATTAAAAACTAAAAAAATAAATTTTTTTTTCCAGGGACGGGAAATTAAAAATTTTTTTTTCGGCCTATTCCGTATTTTGTAGTACATGTAGTAACTAAAAATGTTAAAAATTTCAAGTTTTTCTTTAACAAAACCACTTTATACGTCATGAAGATTTGCATTAGCCAAAAAAATCAAAAATTTTAAATTCAAATTTTGCTACCAGGAAATGAAAGTAATCACACAGGCAACTGATGTGTTTTTTTTTTGTTTTTTGCTAACTAAAACTGTCCTATAATTTAGGAAGAACATAATTGGTATCAAAAATTCAAAAATAAGAAATAAAATCTTGAATCCAGGGATGGACAAGTGCAATATTTTATGGTACATGAAAGTTACCAAAATGGTAAAAAATTTGCAATTTTTCGTAAATAAAACTACCTTATACCTCAAGAAGTGTTGCACTGATAAAAAAAAAACAAACAAAAAAAATTAAAATTTCGTTTCCAGGGTTGGAAAAATTAAATTTTTTTTTGGTACATGCAATATTTTGTTGTACATGTTATAACCAAAATGGTTGCAAAATTCGAGTTTTTCTTAAACAAAACTACTTTATACCTCATGAAGATTTGCATTGATAAAGAAAATTTTAAAAAATTTAAATTTCGCTTCCAGGGTTGGGAAATTGAAATTTTTTTTTAAACATAAATGTAACCAAATAGGCAATTGACGTTGTTTTTTACTAATTAAAACTATATTTATAACCTATATGGTTATAAATATTAAGTTTTTCTTAAATAAAACTATTTCATGCCTCATTAAAAGTTGCATTGGTAAAAAAAAATTTAAATTTCGTTTCCAGGGTTGGGAAATTGATATATTTATTCTGCATAAAAATAACCAAAAAGGCAATTGACGTTTTTTTTTTTTTGCTAATTAAAGCTGTTTTATAATTCAGGAAGAACAAAATTGGTATTAAAATCTTAAAAAATCAAAATTTCGACTCCAGGGTTGGACAAATGATTTTATGGTACATGAAAGTGACCAAAAAGTTTAAAAATTTTAATTTTTTTGTCAAGTAAAACTATGTTACACCTCACAAAGAATTGCATTGGTAAAAAAATAAAAATTCGCTTCCAGAGTTGGGAAATCGAAATATTTTTCGTACATAATAGTACATACATAAATTCAAAATTTTGTGCTCTTAGTGAATTAAACCTATTAGATATTTTAGAAAAAATTAAACTAGTATTAAAACATTAAAAATTCGGTTCCAGGGTTGGAAAATCGACATTTGTTGATTCATAAAAGTAGCCATTTTATTTGCTATTTTTGTTTTTTTATGATGAATTGTACCTACTTTATATATCAGAAAGAAGTAAACTGGTATTAAAAACCAACAAAATCTAAAAGACGATTCTACGGTTTGACAATTAGCACTTTTTGGGGTACATGAAACGGATTTCTTGTTTTGTTTGTAAATTAAATATATATAATATTTTTGAAAGACGTTCATTGGTATTAGATATAATAGAAGCCAAACATTTAGCTTCCTAGCCGAAAAATTTAAACGTTTTCTTAAATATAAAAGTAACCGCTAACATCATTTTGATTTTTTAATTAAACCTACTTTCTGTTTTGGCAAGAAAGAAAGAAAGAAAGAAGAATTACATCTGTGAAGGGTATTTAAGATTCAGCACAGCCGAATATAGCACTTTTACTGGTTTTTTTTTGTAATTTTGTTAAGCAAATTATACATTTTTATGTCAAAGAAGGTCCAACGCGTTAAACTTGGAAACATAAAATCCAAGAAAATAAGTTTTGGACCCCGCCCCCTTTAATGGGTTTTATTATATGCAAATATAGTGTAAAAATTTAACAAATAGTTTTACTTAAGCCTACATTCCTTAAAAATAAAATTTTTAAGCTTTAATGACGCAGCTGAGATGTAACCTGGTACTCGGTTTCCCTACCCCCTCCTCCCCCTTTGCCCTTTAAATGACCCTATAAAAATATATTAAAATTAATTTTACATTTAATTATCCCAAACATTTATTTTTAGAGTTTTATAGCAAAGGTGAAATGTCTCCCCCATGGCCCTTGCCAGAGAGACCCCGACAAATTACAGTTTCAATACCCTCCAAAGAGAATTTGAACCTATAAAGTAAATATATTCTTCATCAGTGATAAAGTCTGAGACGATCTAGCAATGCCCATACGTTCGTCAGCGGAAAACATATAGTGTATATTTTTGGACCCCGCCCTCTTTAGTGGGCGTTGACGTACGATACTATATGCAAAAATAGTTTAATTATTGAATAATTTTTATTCCTTAAGCCTATAAGAAGCTGAGATGTTCTCTGATCTTGCAAAGGTGAAACATCTCCCTCAAGGCCCTTACCGGAATGACTCTGTCAAAATACAGATTTAAAATTGGGTACAGAGATATCTTAACGGAACTCTGTCCCACCAAGTTAAACATTTTAAATTTACTTACTAAATATTTGGAGGGTATTTAAGATTCGACCCGGTCGAATATAACATATTTATGTACTTGTTGCAGGGGGCGGGGTCCAAAAATTTATTTGTTTTTTACTTTATGGCTCAAAGTTTAACGCGTTGGACTTTCTTTGACATAAAAATATATCATTTGCTTAAGAAAATTACAAAGTAAAAACTTTAAAAATTACGTTGTTCTTTAGAGGTTGGTTTAGTTCTCCTTAGGCGAACCTTTTTCCCTCTGTCCCGGTAAAGCCCCTTTACGAACTTCACCCGTGCTATCCTTCAAAATATATTTGTACCAAATTTCAAGGATGAGGCTCTTTTTGTTTGGACAGAATAGTGATTGCTACAGACGGACGGACGGACATGTCCACATCGTCTTAGATTTCATCACTGATCAAGAATATATATACTTTATGGGGTCTTGGAGGAATATGTCACTGTGTTACACATGGAATGACAAAGTGAATATACCCTCCAATTCTTTTTAGGATTAAAAAAGAAAGCTTCCATGATAAATAATTTTCCAAAATGATGCTTCGAAATCGGCTTTTGATTTGTCATTAGCACCAATAAAAAGGAGGAGTATAGATTAGCTTAACCCACAACAAATAGATATTTTCCAAATTTAAGTAATACATACTATATATTTTATATTAAACTAACACACTTTTTCTAGATTTTCCATCCTTATTTTTATTTTGCAAATAAAAAAAATTATAATAACAAAGATTTACAGTATCAATTGCAATTGCCATAACACACAAATAAATTAAAGTGGAATAAATTTTGTTTAAGAGACTGAAAATAAAACCCCTTGAATACGTTACACCTATTAGTTTCCTATTTGTCTACAGTTGCAGCTAAAATGCATCTCCCAATGCTGAGAATATTAAAAAAAAGAAGTTTAAACTTAAATTAACTGTAAATGTATTAATTACTTTTTGGTAACAAATAAATCATGCAGCCCATAATTCATAGTGTTTGCATGAAGCACGTTCTCTAGCGTTGCTTTTCATTGGAAACCTGCTGCTGCTTTAATGCGCCAGTTTTAGGGTAAGCAGTGAAGTAAATAAATTATTATTAAAATTAAATTTAATTTAAACTTTTTCGTTTTAAATGAAGTTGTGGATATTAAAAGGCAGTGAAATATATATGAATCACAAATGAAGTAATTTCAATATCCGCTTTTATAATATTGAAATCACAAAAAATATATAGTTGAGCTCGAGTTCGAATCCAGGTTGTACTTGAAAAGGGCAAAACGAATAATCATGGTTGTTTAAGTTTTAATAAATTAAGAGAGTTTGACTATAAACTATATTTTTAGACAAAAAAAAGTCATAGAAAATTTATGTAAATTCCATAACTATTCAATGAACTTCAATAAATGATTGCTTCTGTGCATTTTGCCATGATTTAAGTTGCTTTTATGTCTTCAGCTTTCAGTTTTGGTGGTTAAAATAACAACAAAATGAATTTAAAAAATATCTAGCTTAAGCTCATTGTTTTTTTCAGGAAGAGAAAACAGAAGGCATGAACTATTTTGTTGCCTTTTTCTTTTTTCACATTCTAACAACAGGATTGTAGGAGAGTAATTTTATATTATAAATTTATATAATTTTACTCGGATATAAATATTTAACACAAATTTCACTGAAAACTTAAAAATAAAATTTATGAAAACAATTAATGAAATAAAATTACATTTAGTTTTGCTTTTGCCCACAGTCCAGTTCTTCGTGCATCAATGGCTAAGCCACGTTTCATATAATTTATATTTGGTTCTGTTTTCTTGTTTGTTGTTGTTCTTAATATAACTGCCATAACAGAAGTTATGGTTTGTTGGATATGTTATGTAGTATGCTGCGATAGCAGGAATAACAACCTAAGTCTATATAAGAAAAGCAAAAAAAAAAAATGCAATATTTTTTTCTGCAAATTCGTAGAGAAAATATTTATTTTTATTTTTTCTAATCATAAATGTAAATTTTATTATACGAACTTCTTAATGTTATTTTTAAAATAACAATTTTTTATTCAGTCTCAGGTTCAAATCTGCCATCTGCAATAATCTTTTTAAGAATTTTATTTCATTCATTATTATTAATTGAGAGTGGAGCATTAACGAATCAAACTAATATATAACTAAAATGGATCAGTATTGATGATTATAAAATTTTTTTAACTATTCCCCTCTTAATAAAAAGTAATTTGAATTTAACAAAATTCTTAAAAAGAATAATTTAAAGATTGCAGATTTGAGCTTCAGTCTGAATAAAAAATTCTTATATTAATAATTTTTCGTAATAAAATTTATAAAAAATGGTGTAACAGACGACAATTGGTTGAAGAAATAGAATGAGCTGTTCCAGGATCTTGCTAGTGGAGCAAGTCTGCGATTAGCGCTGGCATTTGGAAAAAAGAAAGGTAGCGCAATCTGAGGTCATGGTATACCAAGTAGACCCACTTAAATTACACCGATTCGATCCTAGATTCTGGTCAAAAACGAGCGAATGAAGTCGTTCGACACAAGTCTAGATTGTTTCCGAAAAGGATTTCCGTACTTACTAATTTTTAAATTTGTACACTTCAATATCTGCTTAAAAAATACAACAACTTGGAAAAAACAATTAAAAACGTTATATTCGACCGGGTCGAATCTTAAATACCCTCCAAATATTTAGTTAGATAATTTAAAAATATTTAACTTGGTGGGACAGAGTTCCTTTAAGACATCTCTGTACCCAATTTTAAATGTCTATTTTGACAGAGTCGTTCCGGAAAGGGCCTTGAGGGAGACGTTTCACCTCGGCAAGATCAGAGAACATCTCAGCTTCCTATAGCCTTAAGGAATAAAATCTGTTCAATTTTTACACTATTTTTGCATATAATATAGTACGTCAACGCCCACTAAAGAGGACGGGGTCACAAAATTTACTATATCATGTTTTCCACAGACAAACGTATAGATCGTCTCTGACTTCATCACTGATCAAGAATATATATACTTCATGGGGTCCAATTCTCTTTGGAGGGCATTAAAACTGCATTTTGTCGGGGTCTCTCTGGCAAGGGCCGTAGGGTAGACATTTCACCTTTAAACTTCAAAAATATGTGTTCGGAATAATTACATGTAAAATTTATTTAATTTTTTTATAGGGTCAGTTAGGTGGCAAGCGGGAGGAGGGGGTAGGGCAGAGGAGTTCCAGGTTACCCCTCAGCTTCGTCATTAAAGCGTAAAAATTTTATTTTTATGGGTTGTAAGCTTAAGTAAAACAATTTGTTAAATTTTTACACTATTTTTGCATATAATAACGCCCACTAAAGGAGGCGGGGTCCAAAAATTATTATTTTTTATTTTATGGCTATAAATTTAACGCGTTGGACCTTCTTTGACATAAAAATATATCATTTGCTTAACAAAACTACAAAAGAAATTTAAAAATGATGTTGTTATTTAGAGGTTGGTTTAGTTATTCTTAGGGGAACTTTTTCCCCTCTGGCCGGATTCAGCCTATTTACGAACCTGACCTGTGCTATCCTTCAAGATATATTTATACCAAATTTTAAGAGTCTGGCTGTTTTCTTTTGGACTGAATCGTGATTTCCACAGACGGACGGACGGACATGCTCAGATCATCTCAGATTTCATAATTGATGAATAATATATATACTTTATGGGGTCTCAGATGGATATTTGGCTGTGTTACAAACGGAATGACAAAGTGAATATACCCTCCAATTCTTTTTTGGAGGGTATAAAAATATGTAATTGTATTATATTTTAAAGTTGGAAAACAGGAGAATAAAAATTCATCAGAATAGAATGCAATTTGTTTAATTTTATATAGAAATACTAGTGCCATTTTATTGTGGTACACTTTCAGTTAACTTATTATCCACGAATACTAATTAAATATATTTTATATAAAAGGTTTTTTTGTGTAAATTTGTACAATAAAAATCTTTTTTTCCAAATGAGTTCGATTTTTCCCTTTTAGCTGTTCTCAAGTTGCCACAATTCAGTAGTACAATTCTTAAGGTCCGAACACATCAAGAAATGATAAAAATTTCGAGAAAATTAATAAAATTGCTTTAGAGAATCGTAGAATCAATACCAGACAACTAGCTGAGGATGATATCAGCATATCATGCCAAGCGATTTTATCGGCAACTTTGGGACAAAGTTCGTTCCAAAGGTACTAAATATTAACCAAGAATTCATCGCATGACAATCGCTCAAGAATTATTAGACCAATACCACAATCATGCCTCATCTAACGTATTTACCAGACCTGTTCCCATCGATTTTTTTCTGTTCCAAAGATTGAAGATATCCATAAATGGACGGCATTTTGGCACAATTGAGAATATTCGAATCTATTCGCTGAGAGAGCTCATGGACATTTTAAAAACTGCATATCAGAATTTGTTCGAGGATAGGAAAATTGCTGCCATCAGTGTGTTAAATGTGGGGGAAAGTACACTGAAGGGGACAAAATAGAAATTGATGAATAAATAAATAAATTTTAATTCCCTTTATTGTGCGAAAAGACTTCCGGAAATGGAAGTTGTTATTCCCTTAATATGGCATCTCTTCAGAATTGCCACTTTATTTCGTTTCTGCCCCATTGTGCATAACAACTACAGAACAACATTTAACTTATTTTTTAGATATTTTCTGAGTTAACGTATTAAATATTTGCTTTGTTTCTTGCGGGTCTAGTATGTCTAAGTGGAATTAGGTTAAAGTCTGCCGATGAATTGGTATAACAGACAATGAGTTCCAGGCATAGTGACACACTTAACCCACAGCAAACAAAGCGCATGTCCTATAGAACAACTTTTAGTTTAAGAGGCCAATAATCGGCGCATAAATTAGTAGAATCAATGTAAAATTCGCCTAAATTGATTTAAGTAGTTGTTCCTGTCAGAAACAATGATGTTATGCCTGCCGATGGACGCCTGCAAACTTTCGAATGCCGGAGTTTGTGTGGCAGTCGCCGGTGTGTAGTTAGTTTGTTGTTGCTGTTATGACTCTCAATTGCAGTGTAACGTGTGATGGCTAACAAACTCTTCACGGTGATGATCACTAAATAAATTTTATTTGTTAGTTACAGTGTTATACAAAAGTATGATACATGATATTTTCCAAAGTCCTCGTGAACAATCATTTACAAGCCCAGCTCGGCAGGAAAACGAATAAGCGATGTCCGTCTGTCTATCCTTGAAACCGGCTTTTCATTCTTCGATTGATGGATCTAAATAGAACGCAAATTTAGCAAATTCCAAAAGACGGTTCCAGAGCTGGGAAAATTACACCTCTTTGTGGCTTCTAAATTAAGTAGCAAAAACTAATTATTTTTTTTATTTTTGTTAACTAAAACTATTTTATATTTTAGAATGAACTAAATTTCTATTAAAAATTCAAAAAAATAAGTAAAAATTCGTTTCCAGGGTTGGGCAATTGACATTTATTTTGGTACATGAAAGTGACTGAAAATGTTACAAATTTAAATTTTTTGTTAAGTAAAACACTTTTGTGTCTTATTCAGAACTGAATTGCTATTAAAAACCAAAAATATCAATAATTCGATTCCAGGGTTGGAAAATTGAATTTTTTTGTGCATAAAAATAACCACAACAGCAACTGACTTTTTTTTTATTATTAATTAAAACTATAAGAATTTATTAATATAATAATAAATATTGAAATTATAAAAATCAAAATTTCGATTCCAGGGTTGGACAATTGAAATATTTCTTAGTACATAAAACTGACCGTAAAGTTTGCAAATTTAAATTTTTTGTTAAGTAAAATTATTTTGTACCTCATTAAAAATTATATTCATATTAAAAAACAATAAAATGGAAAATTCGATTCCAGGGTTGGAAAACTGAAATGTTTTTGGTATACAAAAATAACGACATGAATTGCTAATTTTGATTTTTTTTTAAATTATCTAATCCTATTTCGTACTTTAGGAGGAATTAAATTTAAAATTAAAAATTGCTTTCCAGGGTTGGACAAACGAAATTTTTTCGATACATAAAATTAACCATATAAATTCTTAATATTGGGTTTTTATTTGTGAATTGTGAAATCTATTTTATACTTCAGTCGAAACGAAAAGAGCTAGACTCGTGAAATTTGGTACAAATATATCTTGAAGGATTGCACAGGTTAAGTTCGGAGATGGGGTAAGTCGGGCAAGAGCGAAAAAAGTTCTCCTAAGAAGAACTAAACCAACATCTAAATAACAACATAATTTTTGAAGTTCTTGTTGTAATTTTGCTAAGCAAATATTTTTATGTCAGAGAAGGTCCAACGCATTCAACTTGGAGCCATAAATGAAAAAAGATAACTTTTGGACCTCGCCCGATTTAGTGAGCATTATTATATGCAAAAATAGTGTAAAAATTTAACAAATTGTTTTACTTAAGCCTACATTCCTTAAAAATAAAATGTTTAAGCTTTAGTGACGAATCTGAGACGTAACCTGGTACTACTCTGCCCTACCCCCTCCTCTCCTTTGTCTCCTATAAAACGGCATTAAAAAAACACCAAAAAAATAAAAATTAATTTACGTGTGTGAAGGTAAATATGCCGAGTTAAATATGTTTTGACGTAAGTAGTTACGAAGTGAATTTGAATATGATTATGACGTAACGAAATGGCAATTACTAAAATATTCACAAAATGCTCAAAAAATTTATTAAATATGGATTTTCATATAAAAAAAATTTTACTGTTTGCCATTTCGTTACGTCATAACATATTTAACTTCACACGTTTTTTCGTAACTGCTTACGTCAAAACATGTTTAACTCGGCATATTTATCTCCACTCACATAATCAATTTTATACTTGATTACCTCAAATATTTATTTTTGGAGTCTTATGGCAAAGGTGATATGCCTCCCCCATGGCCCTTGCCAGAGAAACCCCAAAATATATGGATTTTACCACATAAAGTATTTATATTTTTGATCAGTGATGAAGTCTAAGACGGTCTGGCAATGTCCATACGTTCGTCTGTGGTAAATATGATGTAGTCTATTTTTGGACCCCGCCCCATTTAGTGGGCGTTGACGTACGATATTATATAAGGGAACTCTGTCCCACCCAGTTAAACATTTTAATTGTACTTACTAAATATTTGGAGGGTATTTAAGATTCGACCCGGTCGAATATAACGTTCTTACTTGTTTTATTTTAATTTATTTATTTTTTTTTTTTTGAAGAGAACATGACAGGAGATATGAATACAAAAAAAATTATGCAATTCCAGTTGGCGGGTGCAATTTCGATAAAATATATATTTTTCTAACTATGGACACACTTTTTGCACTCAGTGTATTTATTTGGAAGCAATTTGCAATTTAATATTTATAGCATGTTTAACACATTCTAGGCTTTTCCCATAAAACACAGCATAATCATCTACCTCGTTGGCGTTGAGATAATGAAGTTTCTGGATGGTTCATAGAGAGCTGCACTGCCTCATGTTTTCAATATTATATTAATCGGGAAAAGCGGGTGTGTATGCGAGCTGTAGGGTCTGGCGGTTCTTTGCTATTCTGTGTGTTTTATTTTTTGCCAATTTCGTGCTGCATAAACTGAATTTGATGTTATTTGCTACTTATTTGAGAGTATCCAGCTGAAATCCACCGAATATGAAAGTTTTTGCACTCATGTGTTACTAAAACGGTTTATGTGTAGCTGAAGTTTAAAACTGTTTTAAATGTGTTTGTTTTGCTCTGGTGGTCAACAGTAGATGAAATTATTAGTTTTTTTTTTTTGGTTTGTAAGTAAAAGCTACACACACACACTTGCATATAAAACGGCTTTGAATATGCGGCACATGCCACAAAGCGCCATTGAAACATTTAATTAAGAAACGACAAGTCTAGTGTTTTTGAAGGCGTTTATTCATTCATTTGCACATGATGATGACGATGATGATGATGAGGAAAATTATGTTTTTCAAAATCAACGTATAAAATTTCATACCTGCATTGATGGCCGCTAGTCAATTCTTGCAAAGACTTTAATGTTTTTTTTTTGTTAATATTGAATTGTACAAAAAGATTTTAATAACAAGTGAACAAAATGTTTATACTCCGAACTGAAATAAAGCAAAGACAATACAAATACATACACTTTAAACATGACTGACTATTTTCGTTCTTTGTTAGTTTTTGGCCAATTTGACAACAAGAGTTGCAAGAAAAACAAAAAGCCACACACACGCACACAGCCACAGAGGGAAAGAGAATGGTCGGTCTTAAAATAAATCCATGGTGGGGCACAGCATGCTGAGACCAAATTGAAACAATTGAAATCGCTAGCAACAGAAAACATTAAAAATAAAACGAACTGTGGAGACTGCGAGATGGATGGTGCTGGAAAGAGAATACAAAAAAACCAAAAAAAAAACTAACCGGCTTAAATAGAAATAATAAAGTACTTTGTGTACTGCGAGTACTGTTGTTTAGTTCCATGAATGGAGAAGACCAGTTTTGGTTCACACGAAACCGGAATCATTGACGCTGGCAGGGAATTTTTCATTACAATTTAGTTATTTTTTATTTTTGTTGTTGTTAGTTTTTGTTTTATTTTTCTAGCACCACTTGATTTTAGTTACAGTCAAACAACGACTGACTCATTGTTTCATGCCACATGGAATAAACCAAGTCATCTAAATAGTTAGCCAAGCACGATCATGCAGTCATGCTAAATGATACAAGTAACGAAACTAAAGCGACAGATTGCCACATCTGAAACACTATTCGAAATTTCTTAGGCCTATTAAGAGAAAAGGTATTTGGCTAAAGCAGTTACTGCTGCATATGGGTATATGGGCCGTTTGCTGTTACAAAGGCATAACTCAAAAAGCGATATATCTTTTTTATAATTAATTCTCTATTAAGAATTTTGAAAAATTGATTCTGTATTGAGAATTTTTATATTTTATGTATTCATCAATAGATGTGCCTCTGTTAATGAGGTATTTCCATAAAGTGGGTTAAGGGACACCCATGGAAATAGAAGCCGCATATGACCATGCCAGACAGGGTTCTGTTGTGACTTTTTGTAGAAATGTATGGCACACTTAGAGCTGCGTTTCTAAAGTGAGTGAATTTAAAAAATTCTGGAAAGATGGCGGAAAACATGCGCAAACATGCGGAAACATGCTGAAACATGCTGTTGATCCTCAAGGTCTTCCCTGCAAATTGACGCTACTTTTAACTGCAGAAAAAAATGCTATTATTCCAAATTTTCAAACGGCTCTAACTTTTGAATGGATCAGCCGATTCCCATATGGTAAACGGTTCTTTGAGTCCTATAAAAGAATCGAAAATTATTCCCAACAAGTAAAAGTCCTATATTCAGCTGTGCCGAATCTTAAATACTCTTCACAGATGTACTTCTTTCTTATTTTCTTGCCAAAACAGAAAGTAGGTTTAATTAAAAAATCAAAATGATGTTAGCGGTTACTTTTATATTTATGAAAACGTTTAAATATTTCGGCTAGGAAGCTAAATGTTTGGCTTTTCTTATTTCTAATACCTCTGAACGTCTTTCAAATATATTATATATATTTAATTTACAAACAAAACAAAAAATCCATTTCATGTACCCCAAAAAGTTCTAATTGTCCAACCGTAGAATCGTCTTTTAAATTTTTTTGGTTTTTAATAACAATTTAACTCTTCCCGAAGCGTAAAAACAAAGATTTCATCCACAAAAAACCAACATTAGAAACTTATATAGCTAATTTTTTGTACTAAACAATTTCGATTATCCAAGCCTGGAACCGAATTTTTAGTTTTTAATATTTTTAATGCCAATTTAATTCTTAGCGAAGTATAAAATAGGTTTATGTCACTAAAAAAACGAAAATTGGGAATTTAAATGGTTACTTTTATGTACCAAAAATTTCGATTTTCCAACTCTGGAACCGAATTTATAATATTTTGATACTAATTTAATTTTTTCTGAAATATCTAATAGGTTTAATTCACTAAAAGCACAACATTTGGAATTTATGTATGTACTATTATGTACCAGAAATATTTCGATTTTCCAACTCTGGAAGCGAATTTTTATTTTTTTACCAATGCAATTCTTAGTGAGGTGTAACATAGTTTTACTTGACAAAAAATTTAAATTTTTCAACTTTTTGGTCAATTTTATGTACCATAAAATATTTAAATTGTCCAGCCCTGGAGTTGAAAATTTGATTTTTTAAGATTTTAATACCAACTTAGTTCTTCCTGAATAATAAAACAGTTTTAATTAGGAGAAACAACAACGTCAATTGCCTTTTTGGTTACTTTTATGCAGAAAAAATATTTCAATTTCCCAACCCTGGAAACGAAATTTTATTTATTTTTTTGTTTTTTACCAATGCAACTCTTAATGAGGCATGAAATATTTTTATTTAAGAAAAACTTAATATATGTAACCATTTCGGTCACTTTCATGTACTACAAAGTATTGCAGTTATCCAACTCTGGCATATAAATTTTGTTTTTTTTTACTTTTTGATGCCATTTTTGTTTTTCCTGAACTAAAAAATAGTTTTAATTAGTAAAAAACCGACGCTAGTTGCCTTTTTGGTTACTTTTATGTATAAAAAACAATTTCAATTTCCCAACCCTGGAAGCGAAATTTTATTTTTTTTACCAATGCTAGTCTTCGTTTGGTATAAAGTCGTTTTATTTAAGAAAAACTTAAAATTTGCAACCATTTTGGTCACTTTCATGTACAACACTATACCATGTACCAAAAAAAACATCCCAGCCCTGGAAGTGAATTTTTTTGTTGAGTTTTTTTTACCAATGCAACTCTTCATGAGGTATAAAGTAGTGTTATTTAAAAAAAAATTTACAATTTTGAACCACGATGGTCACGTTCATGAACTATAAAATATTGCACTTGTCCAACCCTGGGTTCGAAATTTTGATTTTTTTGTACATTTTTTATATCAATTTTGTCTTTCCTAAGGTATAAAATAGTTTTAGTTTAAAAAAAACAACGTCAATTGCCTTTATGTATAAAAAAAATTTTAACTTCCCAACCCTGAAAGCGAAATTTTATTTTTAACATTTTTTTTATCAATGCAAATCTTCATGAGCTATAAGGTAGTTTTGTTTAAGAAAAACTAAAATTTTGCAACCATTTTGGTTATTAAATGTACTACAATATATTGCATATACCAAAAAAAACTTTCATTTTTCCAACCCTGGAAACGAAATTTAATTTTTTTTTTTATTGAGGTATAAAATTGCAAATTTTTGGCCATTTTGGTAACTTTCATGTACCATAAAATATTGCACTTGTCCATCCCTGGATTCGAATTTTTTTTTTTAATTTTTGATACCAATTTTGATCTTCCTAATTTGTAAGACAGTTTTAGTTAGCAAAAAACAAAAAAAAAACAACATCAGTTGCCTGTTTGATTACTTTCTCGTATAAAAAAAAAATTCAATTTCCCAGCCCTGGAAGCAAAATTTGAATTTAAAAAAAAAATTAATTTTTTTTTGCCAATGCAAATCTTCATGACGTATAAAGAGTTTTTTTTTTTTAAGAAAAACTTGAAATTTTTAACAATTTTAGTTACTACATGTACTACAAAATAAAGAATGGGCCAAAAAAAATTTTTAATTTTCCATCCCTGGAAAAAAAATTTAATTGTTTTAGTTTTTAATAGACCACGGAGGCTTCCCAAGGCACGAAATAGGTTTAATTTACAAACATTAAATAAACTTTGCGTCGAGAAATAGTACACCTATTTCTCGACGCAAAGCTTTCCAGGTCTGGAACCATACTTCGGATCTTTCTGAACTTCAATAGCATTCTATTTAAGTTCATTTCCAATCCAACGGTCCAAGAACGAAGTCTCTAGCTCTTCTGGGGGCTTGGGAAACCGATTTCACGTACAGACGGATGGACAGACGAACATCGCTCAATAGTAATCGCTATTCATAAGGATCCAGAATATATATACTTTATGGGGTCCCATGTGCATATCGAAGAAATTACACACGGAATGACAAACCTATATATACTCTTTCTTTTTTTTGTGAAGGGTATAAAAATGGTTCCAGGGTTGGAATTAATTAGTGTATATACTCCAGACACATGTCGGTGAAGGGTATGTAATATACGGCACAACCGAATATAGCAAAGTCGAATATACCACATCCAAATATAGCACGGCCAAATATAGCACATCCAAAGATAGCACAGCCGAATATAGTACAGCCGAATATAGCACGGCAGAATAAAGCACAGCCATATGTAGCACAGCCGAATATAGCACTTTTACCTGCTTTTTATGTTCTAAAAAATGGGCATTTGAATTCAGTCAATTAAAATGAAGATATTTCTTAAAGTTTTCTTTGAGATTTTAAAAATTAAATTTTAAACTCCGATTGCAGTAAAAAATATCATACTGTTATATAAAAATTATGCCGTTTTCAGTTTGACGATTTTGTCAGTTTTTCATGTGGCAACTTTGGCGGCGTGCAAATATTTTCAGTTTTTCGTTTGCTGTTATTTTTTGTTGTTTTTTTTCAGTTTGTAGATTTATTTGTGTTATTGTTATTTTTAGCTTTTTTCAAGTGTTGAAGTCTATTTGTATTTGTGTTGATTTTTCTAATGTTTGTTTTTTCTGTGGGTAAAGTGCATGTATGTATTTAGACGTTTTTTGTTTTTAAAAATCCAGTTATTTTTCTTAATTCGTAGTACTTTTTGCACAAAAACACACTGGCAGAAAACAGACATTTGGACATACAAATATGTACGAGTACTTGCAAAGAATGTATGAGCATATTTGTGGCATTTTTGCGTTTTGGCGGATGTTTTTTTTTGAGAATTTTTGCTTATTTTAATATTCTTGAAACGTGGCAGTCAGCAGCTACTTTGGCATCGTTTGCATTGTTGTTGGAAATAAATGCGGTCAATTTTATCATATTTGCTACTCTTTAGCTTAATTCGGTGTGCCTTCTTAAACAATTCCAATTGTTTCTCATGCTCCAGAGCGCCAGTCATTGTTTTTGTCTATGACAAAAAGACAAACCACTTTTAAGATAATAAAGTAAAGCTGCAATTAAGCCAGAACTGGCTAAACGGTATAAAGGGATTTCGGGCGGTAAAAGTGGTTGGGGTGGATGAACTTAAACCAATTCGTGTATACAATTTTTATGCAGAAAAATTTACTCTCTATCATTCATTGTGATGGAAACTAAAAGATTAAATAAAGTTGCTGTCGTTGCATTGCTGGAGACAATAAGGAAAAAGGGAAATTTTGCTTAAGTTATTTTTGACTTGCATACCTTTGATGAAAGCAGAGCTCTGGCTGTTGCAGAAATGCAAAGAGATAGTTCGCTGAAAGTAGACAAAATGAAAAGAAGAAATTATTGCAGATAAATGAAAAATTCAGGGAGTATTAGGCTGCACAGAAAACCTGTTATTAAATAAGTAATTTGATGAATTTAATGCCAAAAAAGCCACAACATTTTTATGATTGTATGCTAAACGCCCCGAGTATTTAAACTCTTAGACAATCCTGTATTTTCGTTTAACATACAAAAAATATGTACATATAGAATCACACTCAAAACACCTTTTGCTAAAGAATCCTTGCAAAACTATTTTGTATTCCGAAAATTACATAAAATTTTAAAAGGTTTTACTTCAATGGAACACCCAGCCAAAGACTGATTTTCCTTTTGGCCAAATTTTTCTTCAAAGCATATAAGATATTTGTGCAACGAGAGAGTAATTTGCTAGCATGCAGGCTCTGAATGTTCAAAGCACAAATGACTGTTTCCCAGGAAGTTCAAAATGAATTGGTCAATTTCTAAAGTACAGCAAAACATCAATTTTAAATTTTCACAAACAGTCGAAAACAAAGCAAAACTTCCTACATTTTTCTGGTTAAATATTGAAGAAAAATGCTGCAAAAAAAAATTGAAAGATAAATAATACAAAACACTTTAAAATTAGCTGTGGCCTACGTAAAATTTACAACATGTGCCCAGTTGTTGCACCAACAACAATCTTGTTAAAAGTTTTACTTTTAAATTGATTAAGTGGTTTTGTTATATTGTGTCTCAGAATCATGGCAGAATATTACAAGAATGTTTTCTATGGCTGATTAAAATAGGAATATTTCCTGAAAACACTGATTTCACAGAGTTCTTTCTTTCTTATAAATACATTTCAAACAACAACAATTTATAAAATCATGATTTTATTTCAAATATATATGTATGTACGAAAAAAGGAATTCTCTCGAAATTTTTTTCCATAGCTTAGAAACTACAAAAAAATATATCTTAAATATAAATATGCCACATAAATTTTTATGGTACAGTTTTGAGATTATTTTACTTACCAATATTGAAAAGTGATATATAATAAAAGGTATTTTAAGTGATATATAATTAAAAGGTATTTATAAATTTATAACAAAATATGTTTGCCGATTTTGGCAAAAAATTTTATCAATAGATAGACTTCATACATACCAGAGAACTGCAACAAGTGTGAGCGAGCCGACTTATTCACTAAGATTGAATTTTAAGAAGAAATCAAACAAGTCTATTGAATTTTATACTCGTTCGCTTTTTATGCAGAAACAGAAAGTTCATCAACAACTATAAATCATTTCCAACATTAGATGCAAACTGATGTGTATAAAAACAAAAAGTCTTGTTGATCTGATTGTAATTGAACGAAAAACACTCGAGCCACTTAAAAGTAAGTAAGAGACTGGTAGAAAAATATGAAAACATAAAAAATCTACAGGTGTGCTTTTACTATATGTTTAATATGGGCATTTTTAATTTTTTTTTTTTTTTTTTTTTTTAGGAGTAGAACCAGCACTCAGGGGATGACTCCTACATATGCAAATATTGTGTTGAATTCTTCTGATTAGCTTTAGTGCGTGGTTGTGTTAGTTGTTGCCAGCCTGTGGAAAATTATTTTGTGTAGTGAGAAAAAGTGAGTAAAACACTTGTTTTGCTAATAACATGGCTTCGATGCAAAACGATGGCTTCGATGCAAAATGAGTATCATACACATAACGACACAGTCAGATCATTCATGTTCGCACAAACAACAAGTGAATTAAACTGAATGTTTGAAACAAACGGTTGAGTAAACAAGTGTTTTTTGCTTTTGAACAAAAACGATTAGATCATAAAAATCAATGTGACTGATTTTGTATACTCGAAAATTTAGCACTTATTGCAGATGGCTGATACACACATATTTTTGTGGTACAGTTTTAAAAATATTTCATGATCGAATATTACAAATTAATCATAAACAATTAAAAAGGTAGTTTTGTTTGAATTTGCAAAATATACACAACGATTTAAGGATTGACCGAATTTCTTATGTAGTGCCCTCCAAATATTTAGCGAATAAAAACCTTTCCATCAGCACAACGCGCACAACAAGGTACGAAGATAAATTAAGAGTGTTTAACCTGCTGGATCAGAGTTCCTTTAAGAAATTTCTGTGTCCAATTTTAAAACTATATTTTGACAGCGTTACACCGGTGGGTGGTGGGTGAGATATCTCACGTTTGCCGCAAAAACTTAAAAAGCAAAGTTTTGGGGTAATTAAGTATAGAAATTTTTTTTATATGGCCATTTAGGGAGCAAAGATTTGTGGAGGAGAAGACCGGTGAAAATCTTACGTTCGCCGCAGAAGCTTAAAAATTTAATTTTTAAGGAACGTAGCCTTACAATTTGTTATATATTAAACTTGTTAAATATTTGTGTGTAATATATTTCTTCAACGCCCACTAAAACGGGCGGAGTCCAAAAATTTATTTTTCTGATATTATGACTGTAAGATCAATGCTTTGGACCTCCTTTGCCCTAAAAATATATCATTTGCTTAACAAAATTAGAGGTTTGTAGTAAGAATTTTAACGAAATATGGACCATCGGAAAGAGGTATGCCAAAGAAGCTGTAGAGTGTATTTTTTGAAAACTATATGTTTTAATTGCGATTGATTGGAACACCCTGTTTTTATAACACAAGTTTCAGGCATCATATATCGCGCTAAAGATCGCATACCCTGAGACTTCTGTTTCTCCAAAAAAAAACGTAAAAGAACAAACAGCAGAATAAATAAAATCAAAAACGCTTGGAAAACAATCCAATTGTGTATTCCAAATGGTTCTGTGCAGTTATGCCATGAGCAAAGAAAAACCAAATTAGTTCGTCCACTTACAGGTGTGCTTTATCCCAGAATAGAAAAACTAAAACAAAACTATTAGAAAAAATTCTATACATTTAAGGTGAGAGTTTTGCCAGTTTAAGTTTTAGTAAGAAAATAAACGTAAAATTATTAGTTGCTTTCCCTTTAAAACTTTACAGCAAAAACAAGAAAAGAAAAAAAATAATCATAGCGAAACAACTTTTAACCGAAGGCTTAAATTAATATGAACTTATTTAAATTTTTTTTTTTTTCATTTTACTTTTTATTTTAGCAACACAAAAAATTGTGTTTGTCTGCCATTAAATACTTGGCCCACTTAAATGCCCATAAATTATTAATCAGTTCTGTAAATTTATTTAGGATCGATAATTTGCGATGCTTAAATGCGATACGAACATGATCTATAGCACACAGACTCGCTCTTGTATATTTTGAAATATTTGTTCTGCTGCATCGAATACATATTTTAATGAAAAACTGACGTGTCAACGCTGATGGTCATAAAATTCATCTTGAATGCAAAATTGAATTAGATATTCAAAAGCACTATCACCGCTTTAGATAATGATAATACGGTGATTGTAAAGGGTGTCCCAACAAGAACGCAAGGTTTAAATTTTATATAAAACACAGAAAAAGTGGAAAAATTGAACAAAGAACGCTGATGAGATCCGTTCTGCTGGTTTGATGATTATTGAAAATATTCTTAATATTCCAATCTTAATATAAAAAAATTAAATTAATAATAAATAGAATTTGAACAAATTCATTTATTAATAAAATAATAAAAAATCATTTGCAGTCATGCAGATTCGAACTTAAGCCCGTTGAAAAAATTAATAAAACACAGATATTTAAAAAAAAAAAATTTGAAACTTTATTATATCGTAAAGTAGACAGAATGAGATTATGTATGGAACAACATATCGGACAGATGGCCGCCCCGGCTTTGCTGGCACGCACGCGATCTTTTAATGAAATTTTCAATGACTATTTTGCATAAATGCTGCGTCCAATTTCCTCTTTTAATGCTTGAGTAGTCGTCGGCATATTCGAGTAAACCATCGACTTCAAAAAACCCCAAAGAAAAAATTCTTATGGTGCTAAATCGCACGATCTAGGCGGCCAATTCTGGTCTCCACAACGCGAAATAACACGACCGGGAAATGACTGATGCAGCAATTGAATTGTTTCTCTGGCTGTATGACATGTGGCGCCGTCTTGTTGAAACCACATGCCCTCCACATTCATTTCTTCAATTCTAGGCACGAAAAAACTGCTTAGCATTTCACGATACCGAACACCATTGACTGTTTGCGCTTGACCCGCCTCATTTCCAAAAAAAAGTTCCAATGATTCTTCCAGCCCAAAATCCATACCACACACTCGAGGATTTTCCTCACCCCAAATGCGCCAATTCTGCCTATTGACGAAGCCATCAAAATGGAAATGGGCCTCGTCACTGTCGTTGTCTCGTTGTCTCTCCAATACCCAATTAACGAACTCCCTTCGCTGTCCATGATCAGCTGGCTTCAGTTCCTGAGTCAATTGAACTTTAAATGCATGAAGATGCAAATCTCTCGTCCAAATTCGCTGCACAGTGGATTTGGAGACACCAATTTGCTGAGCTCGGTGTCGAATTGAGGTGGATGGAGTTTGAATAACATCATCACGTACAGCTGTGTCATCTTCGGTCGATCGACCTGGTCGAAGACGCGTTGTTGTCTTTACATCGCTAATAGACCCAGTTTCGGCAAATTTATCCATTAATCTCTTTACTGTTGACTCTTTTGGAGCATTATTGTGACCCCAAATTGATCGCAATTTGCGAACTGTAGCCGCAAAACTTTCACCTATTTTGGTAAAACAATTTCACAATGAGAATACGTTGTTCATTCGTGTAGCGCTCCATTTTTACTAACCTCTTTCTTACCTTCTACTAGCAAACAATAACAACTGTTCAAATGTCAAACAATGACACTTCGAATGGCGCCAAATTTAAATCTTGCGTTCTTGTTGGGACACCCTTTAGTTGCACACAGAAAATGTTTGGCAAGTGGTACGCAAGCTTTTCAAAGAACGCCGCAAAGATGTAGATGGAGACACTCGTCCTGAACGCCCTAGAATATTAACAGCTGCTGGAAATGTTAAGGAAGCGAAGAAAATTTGTTAAGGAGAATCCTTGAATCACTATAAGGGAATCTGCTCAAAATGTCGGCTCATGTCATGAATTTTTTATTTGCTTTTTTTGGTAACTATTTTGGGTGAAGCGTGTGACAGCGAAGTACACGACATTGCACGTGATTACTTGTTTTGGCCAAATGTAACATGATTTATCATGCTTCATCAAGCTTCATCATGCTTCAGATATTGTTCTCAAGCAGGCCTGGTCCTCCACTGCGACTTTTTTTCTATTTCCAAGAGTGTAGACTGTCATGAAAAGACGGTGTCTTGCAATGATTGAGAAGATTCAAATCGAGTCGCTGACCGAGCTTAAGGACAAAATTAAAGAAAAAAAAAGCTGCTATCAAAGTGTCAAATCTGAGACGCTGTACTTAGGAATTGATGATTAAAGGCGGTATCACCCATTGATTCTGGAAAAAATTATTTTCGGGAAAATAATATTTTTAATTAAAGTTTTCTGGGGAACGATTCACTCATTTCAAAAATTTTATCGAGAAAATTAAAGCTGCCGTATGTAAACAAAATGTATTCGTTGTAAAAAGTGGCAGCACTGATTTTCCTTTTTCTTATTTTTGACGATATATTCATTGTTGTATATATTTCTTTATATTTATTAATTATTTTACACAGAAAATTGTCACTCACAATCACTTCACATCACAAAATTACTATTAATGTTCAGATGGGGCAACTCAATTCAACTTTTATTTAGTCTTGAATTAAGATTTTATAGGGTAATGTTCGAAATTTTTGTTTTAAATTCAGAAAGACATGATAAATATTAACTTACACAGCAGAGCAGAACAGCTGTTTTCGAAGGCCACAACGCTTTCATCATCAGTGCTCAAGTGTATTCTGTTTGTCACCACTTATTAGGTGGCTTAGTTGAATATCATAACAGTTCTGATTTAAACAAATCTTATTAGGAAATTGCACACGAGAACTGTATCAACCTGATGTTAACACATTATTGTTTTAATACCCGTGTTGCCGTTTGACTATTTTCTTTATGTCCCATTTTTCTGAATTTTTTATTTATTTCATTGGCATCTCATTTCAAATTTGTTCGGAATAAATATAAAACCAATTCAATCTGAGTGTTCTCCGGAAAAAATTATTTTTCTCCCTCTCTGAAAGAGACGGCAGACTTCACATTAAAAAAAATTGTCCGAAACAAAAGTTTCTTAAGAATGCCTAGATGAATTCGCCTTAAATGAATGGTTTTTGAAAAAAAATTAAATTCACAAGTACTTCAGTATAACATAAGCTTGGCTTTGGTATAATAAATTAATTTATTATATATTAATTTATTATAAATTTCATTTATATATTGTGACAACAATGTGTCAAATAAAAAATTTCATAACAGTACAATAAATTAAAATACTCAGAAAATGGGACTTGAGGAAAATGATTAAACGGCAACACGGTTATTAAATAAAAGTGTGTTGCCATCGGTTTGATACAGTTCTCAGTTTCCTGATAAAATTTGTATAAATAAAAATTGTTATTCTATTCAATGAATCCGTGTAATAAGTGGTGACAAACAAAAATGCACATGAGTACTGATGACGAAAGTGTAGCGTTTTCGAAAACAGCTGTTCTACTCTGCTCTATAAGTTGATGCTGACTTTCTCCTTGTGCCTTGGACTATTTATTATGTCTTACCGAATTTAAAACAAATTATCGAACAATTTTCCATCAATTTTGTTTCTTGAACAGACCTCGAATAGTTGCTTAGGAATTGATATTGAAATTTTTTGTAATATTATTTATTAGGATTTCTTATGGAGGCACACCTCCGTACCATGCAGGAGAACTGTCCGGAAGCGGTACACCCCCCGAGGAATATGGACAATCCAAGGATAACAATAGATACTCGAATGGTATGTAGAGCGGTGAAGAGCTTTTCGCCCTATAAAGCAGCAGGGCCTGATGGCATTTTCCCGGCTCTTCTTCAGGGAAGTATGGACCTGATAGAGGACAGGTTGGCTAATATCTTCACAATCTGTCTTACAAATGCATATACCCCCCTGGCATGGAGGGGGGCTAGAGTGGTCTTCATTCCAAAACCGGGTAGGGGAAGCTATGCGGATCCGAGGGCCTACAGACCGATAAGCCTAACTTCATTCTTACTGAAGACATTGGAACGAGTTGTGGATACAATGTTGAAGGAAAGGATACCGCACGATATACTGAAATTTAAACAACACGCTTATATTAAGGGCAGGTCTGTTGAGACGGCCCTACAAGAGGTTGTATATCATATAGAGAGAACCTTCGATTTGGGTATGTACACCATGGCTGTATTTATCGATATAGAGGGGGCTTTCAATAATGTATGGACCTCGAGCATTATTGACTCGCTGGGTAACTTTGACTTGGACCAGAGATTGACTAGATGGATCAGTCATATGCTAAGGAACAGGAAGATAAGTTGCGAGGTTAACGACACAAGGGTAGGGGGGAATGTGTGTTGCGGAACGCCACAGGGGGGAATACTTTCTCCCTTGCTGTGGGTGGTGACCATAAATACCCTACTGAAGACATTATCCCAAGAAGGATTTGCTCCCGTCTGCTATGCAGACGATGTAGCGATACTGATAAGGGGAAACAATCCTAGGGTTCTTTGCGAAAGGGCAATAGAGGCCCTGAATTTAGCTTATAACTGGGCTAAACAAAGGGGTCTCAATGTCAACCTTTGTATGTTTACAAGGAAACGGAAAATTGCACATGTGGAATCACCGGTTTTTCGAGATAGGACGATATAGATTAATAAAGACCAATTGTGACTTACACCTCGTTAGTATGGTGGACGTCCTTGGAGAAGAAGGTGAATATCAAACATCTTCAAAGGATACAAAGACAGTGCTGTATCGGCATCTGTGGCGCGATGAGAACCACATCAACTAAGGCGATGGAAAATATTCTATCAATACTGCCTATTGATATACAGGTTAAATACGAAGCAGCTCTGGCTGCTACGAGATTGATGGTAATGGGTGAGTGGCTGACTAGGGAACACACAACCAAACACCAGAGTATAATACAAGTCTTGCCCGGGAACAACGCTCACACGGTCACGTGCGATAGAATCCCTATTAGATATGTACAATCACACTGCACCACCATAATATCGGAAGGTATGGAGTGGGAGGATGCAGATACAATGAACCCCATAACTAACCTATACACGGACGGGTCGAGGATTGGTGACCGATCGGGTGGAGGTTTCTGTGACATGGGTCGTAACTTTAGCAAATACTTCCGCCTGCCGGATCATAGCACGGTATTCCAGAGTGAGATCGTGGCTATTACGGAAGGGATAAAATGGTTGAAGGAAATCGATAACAGACTAGCGATTCGTATTTTCACGGATAGTAGGAAGGCCATCGAGGCCCTAAGAAATCATGTGGTTCAATATCGGTGTGTACTACAGTGCAAGGATGAGATTAAGTCATACACGCAATGTGGGGGGCATAGAGATAATATGGATTCCAGGACATCAGGGGATACCTGGAAATGTTGAGGCAAATAGGCTAGCAAAGATGGGAGCATTAATGGCGCACATCACACTAGATAGTCCGAAGCCATTTCAGGTTTTTAAGAAGGAACTAAAGCGATGGGCTATAGAATTGCATACAAGAGATTGGCAGCACTCTACCATAGGTAGGGTGACTAGAATTCTATGGGGGGACCCAGATGGTAGGAGGACAAAGGAGGTCCTAACATTGAGTAGGCCAACACTACGGAGGTTGGTTTATTTAATAACAGGACATACAGAGTTAAGGACTCACCTGGCACGAATGGGTATCGTTGGCGATATAACATGCAGGGCCTGCCAGGAAGAGGACGAGACACTGGAGCACTACTTGTGCAACTGTCCAGCTTTCAGTCAAATTAGGAGACAAACATTTAATCAGGAGATTATACAGGAGATGGAATTCCTTAGGGGCTCTAATTGGAAAGACTTAAGGAAGTACATTGAAAAAACTAGGTTCTTGACGTAATCAAACCCAGAGGTTTCCATGGTATCGGTGGAGGCTCCCTACAGTGGAATGGGAACTCCTTATTATAGAGCGCACAACAGGCCTATGAGGCCTAAGTGTAATCCATGACGGATTGGGATGCTTATGCCCCTCTTCTTCAACCTAACCTAACCTAACCTAATATTATTTATTTAAAAATTTTGTAATAAATCATTAATTCCATATATTACTATTTTATATGTACAGTGGTCTCATGGATGTAAAAAGAACCCAAATTTTTTCCAAGATTATATTAATTATACAAATTCAAATATTCATTTGAAAACGCAACAATTTTAAGCTTTTAATTTTTTATAGTTTTTTTTCAGGGACCGTAAATAAAATTTAGACGAAAAATTTTAACTAAAAATTTTTTCAGATTAATGCTAGGAACACAGCATCAGTACGACGAATGCGATGGTAAAAATTCACTCTATAAATTCGTTGTATGAAACACAATAACGACGAATAAATTAAAATAGTGAACAAAAATATTTTAAATTTTTTTACAAATCTTTGTAATCCTCTGATGCCAGATTGTTCAGACATTCAATAATTACCCCGGTGGTTTTCATTTTTTCCAGAAAAAATTCCTTTTTGTATTTGTATGTAAACAAACTATTCTTTTCATTTAACAGCTGATGAGGTGACCATATGAAAAAGTATTATGTAGGAAGAAATACTATAGCATAAAAAGTGTTCAAAGTTAATAAAAAGACGTCCGAATAATAATTTTTTTGTGAATTGTTGAATGCATTTTTAGTATGCACTGAAAATGTTCGTGCTACATGCAACATTTCAGTAGTGAACTATGTTTTTCTATAAAAAACCAGTTTGAGTATATGAAACCTGGTCACCTTATATTGATTTGTTCGTCGTTCGCTAACGAAACAATTAGAAATAAATTTATTTCAACTTACGCTGAGTGTGAGAAATTTCGACCAACACCACGATTGTGTGCATATACACGAATGTGTTTTATTTTTGGCGACGAATATTCGCGACCAAAAATTCGTCGTTCGTCGCAATTGTGTTCCTAGCATAAAGTCGTCGAACCTGTTTTTATGCCCTCCAAAAAAGAATGTGGAGGGTATATTCACTTTGTCATTCCGTTTGTCACGCAGTGAAATATCCATCTGAGACCCCATAAAGTATATATATTCTTGATCAGTGATGAAATCTAAGACGATCTGAGCATGTGCGTCCGTCCGTCTGTGGAAATCACGATTCAGTCCAAACGAAAAGAGCTACACTCTTGAAATTTGTTATAAATATATCTTGAAGGATAGCAGAGGTTAAGTTCCTAAATGGGCTGAATCGGGCAAGAGGGAAAAAAAAGGAAATTTTTAAAGTTTTTTTGTCATTTTGTTAAGCAAATGATATATTTTTTGGTCAAAGAAGGTCTAACGCGTTAAAATTGGATCCCTTGAAATAAATCAAAAAAATTATTTTTGGACCCCGCCCCCTTTAGTGGGCGTTATTATATGGAAAAATAGAATAAAAATTTAACAAATTGTATTATGTAGACCTACATCTCTAAAAAATAAATATTTAAGCTTTAATGACGAAGCTGAGACGTAACCGGGCTCTACTCTGCCCTACCCCCTCCTCCCGCTTTGCTCCTAAATGGCCCTATAAAAAAATTTTAATTAATTTTAAATTTAATTTTTTCAAACATTTATTTTTAGAGTCTTATGGCAAAGGTGATATGTCTCCCCCACGACCCTTGCCAGAGAGACCCGACGAAATAGTTTTAATACCCTCAAGAATTGGAACCCATTATGTATATATATATTCTTGATCAGTGATGAAGTCTGAGACGATCTAGCAATGCCCATACGTTCGTCTGTGAAAAATATGATATGGCCTATTTATGGACCCCTCCCCTTTTGTGGGCGTGTACCTACGATATTATATGCAAAAATAGTGTAAACATTGAACAATTTTTATTTCTTAAGGCTATAAGAAGCTGAGATGTTCTCTGATCTTTCACATGTGAAACGTCTTCCCCACAGCCCTTCTCGGAATGACTCTGTCAAAAGAGAGATTTAAAATTGGGGGGTATTTTAGATTCGAGCCGGTCGAATATAACGTTTTTACTTGTTTTATATCATATGAAACATTTCCCTTGACATTATTTTACTACATTCTTAAAAACTATTTTAAATATGAAGATAAATTTTTATTTTCCTAATGTATTAATTTTATTTACAAGATAAGAATTTCTTTTTCAGAATCAAGTTCAAATCTGCAAATTACTTTTTAAAGAACTTGTATTAAACTAAAATTTATTTTTTTTAAGGATACAATATTGGTAACAAAACGAGGACACGCATTTTGCTTATTTGCTCATTGTTAACTAAAGGTAACATTTCAATTGCACGCACCTAAACAGCAAAAAACTTTTGATCTCGGCAGCAAATGGAAGTGGAAGTGGAATTGCCAGATAACCAAAAGTAAGTTGATCTAAAAATTAATATAACACGTGGTCGTATAATATTTCGTTAAAAAAAAAATTTATTAAATATTTGATATTTATTCCTTGAACTAAAAGTTGAATTAAGATCACTGAAGTGATCAGTACGGATCCGTGCTGCTAGTTTCATGATTATAAAAATATTTTAAATATTCCACTCTTAAAAATATAATTTGAATTTGGTAAAAATTCTGAAAAAAAAATTTTCATATTGCAGATTTGAACTTGAGTCTGAATAAAAACTTCTTATCTTAAAAATATTTTAAATTGTAAGATTCTTTTCATTAAAAAATAAGAATTAATCTACAAAAAGCTAATTTCTTTCAGTGTAGCTATAACAACGATCGATTCAATTGTTTTGCTTGGCGAACGATCAACAGTAGATTTTCCCTGACGTAAATATATGTGAAATTAATTTTCACATGTTCTGGTCTAGTGAATGTTCTGGCTTTATGCATTTATTGAATGAATACTTGTTTAAGAAATTATTAATTTTTGTTAAACAAGTAAAAATATAAATTAAAATAGCTTTCGAGCATTTTTGATAGCGAAAAATTGTGCTAGAAATATTTCGTTACTCCGGTTTTTTTATGAACGAGTATTAAACTAAATTCTATAAATACGAGTGCAAAAACATGAATTAATTTCTCATCAACTTTAATAACAGTTTTTGTGCACAAAAGTTTTTTTTTTGTTAGAAAAAAATTTTATTCTGCTTTCGTATCGCTCAATTCGTGACTCTGTTATAGTGATGGGGAAAATAGTTATTAAGTGACTACCCGCTTGTATGATTAATCGAATATGGAAAAATTAGATTTTTATTTTTTGAAAATATGTATATACAAGAAATTTAAATTATTTAAGTTATTTTTCCTTTTTAGCACAACCTCAAAAATGCTTGACAAGTCTGAACAAGTGGTCAGCTCATATAAGAACCTGGACATATTTACAGATGAGTCCGCTTTAGCGCAACACGCTTTATTGAAAAAAATCGGTTTATACAAATCCCCGCACTGATTTTAAACGCAACTAGTCTTATTCACTTCGCTTTAGCGAAACATCGTTTTATTGAAAATATCGTATTACTGAAAACCAAAAGCAAGCCCACAACTACGTTTTACATGAAACTTACCTCGCTTTGGTGAAAATATAAACAATGACAAATTTATTTGTTATAAATCGATTGCATAACTTAAGGCTCAAAAAATTGTGCATGTTTTGTTCGTTAAAAAATTAAATGGCAAAATGTATTTGTCCTTTTCGCTCTTACGTACTCTATTGTATTTTTCTATTATATTGTCAATGCAAGTGGCTAGACATTTTCGAGGAATTTGTGTAAAATTTCAGCAACAAAATGAAAAATTCTATGAATAATTTTTTTGATATATAAATTTTACGTTAAATTGACGTAAAAAAAATTTATACAGATTTGATATAAAATATATTGTTTTTCTGATATTAAGCAGTACGCTTAACTGTAACAAATTTCAGTAATACGAACTACGTTTTAGAAAAATAATCGGATAACTAAAAAAAAATTGGGTTTTGGTTATTTCCAATAAAGCGGAGTCGACTGTATACCGCTGCTCTAGCGGCGTCATGCTCGTTCAAGTTGATGGCTCGTGGGGATTTGGTGTCACAGTGACGGTCTCTGGGCCACAATAGCTCCTTAAAAGAAGAAACATCAAGTTTGAGATAATTTTTGCGGTCCTATTAATAAAAAATATATCTGCTTTATAAGGGTTTTATAAAACAAATATTGTATGGAATCCTTTTATAAATCAAAAACACATTTTGTAATTAAGGCCTTTAGATTTTTGTTAAAAATTCTAATAACACCCGAGTCTCGATATAATGATATAATCAGGAATCGATTATAATTAATCGTTCAATCGCATCACTACTCATATAGAACTATAATAATAATGATGCAAGTAAATTCAGGTATTTTTCATACTATACTTTTAGGCGCTACAGGCTATTAGTCAAAATGTGTCTTTATTGTGGTTCTTCTTGTATGGCTTTTGTAAAAGTGATACTTAAGCATTCTTCTTATAAAAGTTCAAATACATGCAAACATTTAAGTTGTATGCACAAAACTACACACACACACACACTGACACAAACACACACTTAACTTCAATAAAAAGTTTTTCCTTTTTCATATAATCCTCGCTCGTACTCGTGCTTTTACTTACAGCTTAACTGTTGTATGGTGAATGGCTTAGCTGGTGTAATAGAAAGTATATAGATCGTTATTTACGTGCCATGCAAAAAAGAAAAGATGTAGTTAGACATACACACACACACTTACACTCACACATATACGTACGTTTGCAACTAATAAAAAGTAAAGTTAGCAAGTACCTGCCATAGGCAATCATTTGTATGGTTTAGTAATAATGGAACAAACAGTTCTACACACTCACACGCAAACACACACACACATTATCAGATTTCTTATAAATACTGCAGGGTTTTCAAAGGACGCAATCAATCATTGATTATCTTGGAATTATTTTGAGAAAACGTTGTGACACTAACTTCAGGATATCAACTTGAATATGAAGTTAGGATCTTGTCTTTTTATGTATTACATTAATCAATATTTTTAATAGTTTAAAATATGGTTTAGAACTTGTCTGCCAATATTTTAAATGATTCTAGTTTTAGAGTTTCTTATTGAATTTTTGGAAAAACTCTGAATTTTAAAACTAGATTTAATTTGAAGTAGTGGTTTTGCTTCACTGCCTATATTCTTCACTGTTTCACAAGAAACAGCAAGAATTTATCTGGTAATTTTCTTAAATTTTAATATAATAATTGTCTTATTAGTTTAATAAACAAATAAATGCTTTCAAATATTTACACCAAAAGAAATTATAAAATCAAATGAAGATTTATTTGCAGGCTAATTGTTCGAAAATTTATTTCAAATTCAAAAAGACATGATAAATATTCCAAGACACAACATTAACATCAGTTTCAATTATACGCTTTACACAGCAGAGCAGAACAGCTGTTTGCGAAAGACACTACACTTTCATCATCAGTACTCATATGCATTTTCCCTCATCACCACTCATTTGCTGGTTTGGCTGAATATGATAAAAGTTTTTATACCCTTCAAAAAATAATTGAAGGCTATATTCACGTTATCATTCTGTGCGTAACGCAGCGAAATATCCCTCAAGACCCCATAAAATATATAAAAGGTGTTTTTTTATTAAGTTTTTTTTATACGAATCACTCTGTTGTCTGACAGCTGTTTTGACAGTTTAAAGTGACGTCTCTACTCAGTATTGTTTGGCAAAACATCATGAACAGGTTAACTCCAGAACAACGCTTCCAAATCGTGGAAATTTATTTTCAAAAACAGTGTTCAATTAAAAATGTTTATAGAGCACTTCGTGACTTTTATGGTGCACATAATCGTCCGGCTGAGACCACCATAAAGAACGTAATTACCAAATTTCGGTCTACATTCACTCTTTTGGATGCCAAGCCACCGAAAAGAATGATAAATGTACTGTTTGGTGCGGTCTATGGGCTGGTGGAATCATCGGTCCTTATTTCTTTAAAAATGAGGAAGGACGACGCGTTACCGTGCATGGAAATCGATACAGAATCATGATCAATGAATTTTTGGTGCCAAAACTTCAAGATAAGGATGTAAACGAAATGTGGCTTCGACAGGATGGTGCCACTTGTCATACTGCGGGCGAAACAATGGACTTATTGAAAGAACATTTCAACGGCAACATTATTTCGAGAAATGGACCGGTGAATTGGCCACCGCGTTCGTGTGATTTGACGCCACTCGATTATTTTTTGTGGGGATACCTGAAATCATTGGTTTACGTGGATAAACCAGCAACGATTGACGCTTTGGAAACCAGTATTCAACGTGTCATTGCTGAAATACGCCCTCAACTGCTTGAAAAGGTGGTCGAAAATTGGACCTCCAGAATGACCTTTGTGCAAAATAGTCGTGGTGGCCATATGCCCGAAATTATATTTAAATGTTAAATGACAAGAAATTATACACCAAATAAACAATTTTTTTGGCCATTTCATAATTTGAAATCAGCAAGCTCTTATAAAAACACCCTCTATATTCAGAATAATTTTTAAATTTCTTTTGTAATTTTGTTAAGCAAATTATATATTTTCAAGTCAAAGAAGATCCAACGCGTTAAACTTGGAGCTATAAAATAAAAAATAATAATTTTTGGACCCCGCCTACTTTAGTGGGCGTTATTATATGCAAAAATAATGTAAAAATTTAACAAATTGTTTTACTTAAGCCTACATTCCTTAAAAATAACATTTTTAAGCTTTAATGACAAAGCTGAAACGTAGCCTGGTACTACTCTGTCCTACCCCTCCTCCCCCTTTGCCCCTAAAATGACCCTATAAAAAAAATTTATACATTTTACATTTAATTATTCCGAACATTTATTTTTGAAGTTTTATGGCAAAAGTGAAATGTCTCCCCCACGGCCCTTGCCAGAAAGACCCCTAAAAAATACAATTTTAATAGCCCCCAAAAAGAATTGGACCCCATAAAGTATATATATTCTTGATCAGTGATGAAGTCTGAGACGATCTATTCGTTCGTCTGTGGAAAATATGATATAGTTAATTTTTGGAACCCGCCCCCTTTAGTGGGAGTTGACATACGATATTATATGCAAAAATAGTGTAAATATTTAAACATTCTTATTCCTTAAGCCTATAAGAAGCTGAGATGTTCTCTGATCTTTCACATGTGAAAGGTCTACCCCACGGTCTTCCCCGGAATGGCTCTGTCAAAATAGAGATTTAAAAAAGTTAAACATTTTAAATTTTCTCACTAAATATTTGGAGGGTAGTGTTAGGTTAGTAGTGTTCTGTCTCTCGTGCCGTTAACACGTTTTTCGTCTCTGTGTCTGTCCGGGCTGTGTTTTAGTTATTTAAGAAAAATTAAAAATTAAATTAATTGAAAGCAAATAAGCAAAAAAAAAAAAAATAAAAAAATAAAAAAAAATATATAATCACAAACATTCAAAGAACAAAAATCAAACCAATAAATAGAAAACAAAAAATAAATAAAACCAAATAAATCAAATTTTAAAATAACCACGCACCAAATATTAAAATAAAGCAACAAATATCCTCAACTACAATAATAAAACAAAAAAACAATAACTTAAACAAGAAAAAAAAACAACAAAACAAGAAAACAACAGACAATAAAATAATTACTGCATTCCTCACCACCAGTGACGACACCCCATACCAGTGTTGGCACTATGAGCCACTATGGGAAAATTGAAGTGGACCAGACCAGGGCTTTTATGACCTGTGTTTCTGCAGTATCAGGCGCCTCCCATCCCTCTTCCCATAAATAAAATAAAATAAAACTCTATTTTATTGGTGCGGTGTACTGATAGCGATGGATCATTCACTAGTGAAGGCATAACACTGACTAGTGAATGGTCACTGCAGTTGCTGTCATTGCATCGTATTCACTAATCTAGAGTTTGGATTTCGGTTTTTTTTCTCTCATTTTGTGATGGTGGGTAAGTTTAGAATAGACTTCTGTAACATACGTGGGTTAAGAGCGAATTTCTTTTCTGTATATGCTCACGTTTGTCTCCATCGGCCGGATGTTTTCGCCTTAAGTGAAACCCAGGTACATGAGGATGCTGATCCACAGGATTTTCATTTGCCCGGGTATCACCTCCTGTCGCTTTTTACTCTTCATAGGGGCCTTGCAATATACGTACGTAATGAAGTTGTGTACCAATGCCAGCAACCATTAGGCATGTCTGACGCAGAATTTAGCTGTCTTTGGGTTAAATTCAAAGTCGGTACACACTTTTTACATTTCGGGTTTCTGTATAGAAGTCCAAACGCGGAAAGAGATGCTACCATACATGGCTTCGATACTCTTTCCGACTCCATATCGAAGATTCTTGATAGTTGTCCGAGCAGTGAAATTGTAGTTGCTGGTGATTTCAATGTTCATAACACATCTTGGCTTCGCCATTCGAGCCACACAACCTCAGAGGGCCAATTTGCTGAGTTGTTCGCCGCTCACAATCACCTTGTGCAATTAGTTAATGAACCAACACATATTCCATGTGTTGAAGGGCACCAACATAATACTCTTGACCTTTTTCTAACTTCACATCCTGAAAAGTATGAAGTTACAGTCAATGCACCTCTCGGTAACTCGGATCATTGCACCATTTCCGCAACCTTTCCGTTCTCCAAACTTCGCAACGTTTCGCGTGCAGCCACGAAGCGTAGTAAATATATTTACGAAAAGGGTCGTTGGGCCGAGCTCAATGAATTCTTTCGGAATTTTAATTGGAAACTATGTTTTCTTGACAATGATGTCGATTCCATGGCGAAAATGGTTGAAAACACAATTCTACTGGGGATGAAAGCTTTTATTCCCTGTAAGCAAATTTCGGTTAAACCTAGGACGAAGTCTTGGTTTAACCAGGCATGTAAAGATGCGTTGCGATCCAGAGAGGCAGCATTCAGTACTTGGCGTAATAACAAAAATGCCAATACTGATTTGCTACGCAAGAAGGCAAGATCTTCGTGTGCCAAAGTGTTAAGACGCGAAAAGGCTTTATACGAGCAGCGTATTCGCACTAGAATTCTCACTGCCCCCAGGGGTAGTAAGAGTTTCTGGTCATTCGTCAAAAGTGTTAAGGAAAGTGCTAGTTCTTCAATTCCGACTCTTTTGAGGAATGACCAAATATTTACTGACCCGGTTGATAAAGCTAATATATTGGCTGAGATATTTGCAAGTAACTCTCACTTGCCTGATAGCTCTCAACCACTCCCCGCGCTCGAGAGAGTATCCGAAACTATGCCTAAGATATTTTTTCGAGCGCGTGCAGTTAAAAGGGTTCTTGCGGAACTCAGCACAAGGAAGTCTCCTGGGCCGGATGGAATCCCTGCACTGGTCCTGAAGCAGTGCTCTTCGACGTTAGCACGTCCATTAGCCAAACTTTTCAGTACACTATACCACTCCGGTAGATTTCCAATGTGCTGGAAGGTTGCTAATGTAACGCCAATCCCCAAAAAGGGAGTGGCTACTAACCCCGAAAATTACCGCCCGATTGCAATATGTTCTGCTATATCGAAGGTGATGGAAACTATGCTTAATTTCCATCTTGTGAAATATCTGGAGTCCAACAGTTTACTAAACGACCGCCAGTATGGTTTCCGTAGAGGCCGCTCTACGGGTGACCTATTGGCCCTTCTTTCGGAAAACTGGTGTAGTTCCATACACCGTTTTGGCGAAAGTAAAGTGGTGGCTCTAGATATTTCTAAGGCGTTCGATAGAGTGTGGCATGGAGCACTCCTGTCCAAACTTATTGCATTTGGTGTCGGAGACACCTTCTCTCGGTTTATATCGAGCTTTCTCAGGGATCGCTCTATACGAGTTGTTATAGATGGGGTCTCATCCGATGAGTTCAGAGTCAACTCAGGGGTACCGCAGGGCTCCGTTCTTTCTCCTACTCTATTTCTAATTTTTCTTAACGATTTACTTTCCCAAACTTCCTGTCCTATTTACTCTTTCGCAGATGATAGCAGCCTTTCGCATTCCTATTCATTCAACTGCAGGCCGTCAACGTCTGAAATCGAGACGAGGAGGCAGTTTATGAATCACGTTCTGGATAGCGACCTCGCCAAGATCTCCGAATGGGGTCAGGCGAACAGGGTCGATTTTAATGCCCGTAAGACCCAGTGTTGTATGCTTACGCATCGACGTACGTATGACCATGCTGCTTCATCTGTTTCTATGGGTGGTGTAAGTATTATGGAGTCAGGGGCTCTTGATGTTCTGGGCATGAAAGTGCAGTGTGATGTCAGATGGACGAAACATGTCTTTCAGGTCGCAAAAGAAGCATTCAAGTGCCTTGGCTTCTTAAGACGGTGCAAGAGATACTTCACCCCTTCTGATCTCCTTAATATTTACACCACTTACATCCGACCGAAGATGGAATACAACTCTCATGTTTGGGCCGGTGCTTCAAAGTCTATTTTGAAGTTACTCGACCGCGTACAGGAGAGGGCGATGAAACTCATCGGAGACAGTAGAGTAGCCAACTCTATTGACTCTCTTGAGCATCGTCGCAATGTGGGGTGCGTATCGTTGTTCTATCGTTACTATAATGGCAGGTGCTCTGGTGAAATTAGGGAACTTGTTCCTGAAACCCATTCTTTCTTACGCTCAACGCGTTTTTCATCAAGAGCGCATGCGTTTGTGGTCGATATTCCAACGAATCGCACTACGCATTACAGAGAAAATTCGTTTTTTGGCCGAACAGTCCGTATGTGGAACAAACTACCCGCAGATGTATTCCCCGCCACTTACAATTTGAGCAGGTTCAAATCGAATATCCACAGACACTACTCCCTTTATCCTCCTTCCCAAAATCTATTTTCCCAGTTCCAGCGCAATGCACTGCATATGTAGGGGTCATCCCCTGAGTGCTGGTCCTACTCCTAAAAAAAAAAAAAAAAAAAAATTCTACCCGGGCGAATATAACATTTTTACTTGTTTTTTATCCAACTTATAAAATTATTTAATATGTGAAGTCAAGTGTAAAAATCTTTTGCGTTACGAGTTCTGCTGAAAATATAAGCTGAATTTCAATTATTCTTGAGGTTCAATTATTTAGTTTTTATCTCCTCAATCGTCGTAAAACGCCACTCTGTCATGAGTTTGTCCAATCCTGTTAACAGGAAGAGGAATTGATTTAAACCTGGTGAATACAGTGGCTGAGGCATGATTGCCGTATTGTTTTGCAATGCCAAGTTATCAGACGCGTTATCGTCATGCAAAAGCCATGAATTGTTTTCGAAAAAAATTGTACGACATGATCCAACCGATATGTAGTTTTTGCAATTGGAATCGTATGTCATTCACATGCAACATTTGTGAACTACAAACGTGAGTGAGAGCTGGACGTGGAATAATTGTGTAAATTATTTTGCTGCCAATAATAGGTCCCTGGTATTAACGCAGCGTTAATTTCGACGTGGACTCCAACAGACTGGATCCACTACAGATTTTGCCCAGCCTGGCTAACAATGGACTGGTCGTTCTATCGACAATGTGCCGGCTTAGCGGGTGATCACCGTTCGTGCCGAGCAATTGGGCATTAGTAATGAATTTCAGCTAAAGACTTTCGCATATTAAAAATAAAAGATGCCAATAGTTAAGACTGCTGACCGTAAATCGAATCAATCTCAAAAACGAAAAGCAAAATTTTATATCGAAAATTATCCTCAACGACTGTACGCATTTCCTCACCACCATTTTCATAGTGTATTCTAATTATTTTAATGCGATTATCGAGCGAAATTGAATTCATTGTAACCATTGCCAATGTATCTACTGCGAATACGTCAAAAAACTAAATGTCAAAACTATCATGTTGAAAATTACTGTTGAAAACCCCTTTATGTGTTATAAAGACTCCTACTTTCACATACGAGAACAATTTTACTATGAGCGGAGGCGATTTTGAAAAATACTTTGCCATTGTGCATGAAAGTACGTGATTAGAAATTAAAGCTTTCGTGAGCCCCTTAAAAATTGCCGTGCGTGAAAAAAATTTTAGTTACGTGATCGAAACCATATATCTGCCAAATCCAGCTGCTCCATTTTGGGAGGAAAATTTTTAATCATCGCACAGTAGCGCTCGCGATTCTTAGTACCGATCCTGCCTTCGTCGTCCTTGATAAATTATGCCATCGGCCTATAACCACACCAAACAGTGCACTTTTCGAGATGCATTAACGGTTCTTGCAGTGCTTCTGGCTGCTGTCCACGCCAAACGCGGCAATTTTGCTTGTTCACGTATCCATGCAACCAAAAATGAATTCCGTCACTGAACACAAGAAGTGCGCAATGCACTTCCTCAACCGAGTCTGAATTTTTATAATAAAATTCAATCATTTGCAAACGTTATTCGTTTGTAAGTCGATTCATGGTTGAATTAGAGACCAAACTGAACATGTTTAATCATGACATGTTACACGAACACAGCTGAGCTGCCAAAAACCAGGATTGCAAAAATCACCCACTACATACACTCTAGCCACAGAATGGCAAACCCTTTATCCTTTTTGGTGAAGGACAAAAGAATAAAAAAACTGCATGAATAACTTGAAGCCACCCTGTATATCTGCTATATTGCTAACCCTGCAACAACAGTTTCTCTGCATGTCTTTAATCGTGTACTGGCGTCACTATATTTTTCATACACATTTAGTTGTTGTTGTTGTTGTTGTACATACTTGAACCATTACAGTTTTTGTTTTTATTACTGCATTTCCTTATCCTGACTTAATGCCTTCCTGTATTTCTTGCTCCAATTTTGTTGCTATTTTTGTTGTTATTATCTTGGCTATAGTTTTCCATGTGCACACAAGCACAAAGCAAAACTTCATAGCAAATATTAGTGAGGTTTTGCTTCAAACATTAGAAAGACACACGTGCTTTAGAGCACACACGTATGCCGTAGCGCCACTAGGTTTGTATTCTATGAATATTTGGGTCAAAGTTCACCAGGATCTCGAAGATATAAAATTGTAAGAAAAAAAAGAGAGAAAACCCAAACAGAAATAACCAACACAATTTACTGCCAGCAACTGAATATGAATTAACAAAACAGAAGCGAAACAGCGTCATTAAGAGGAATGAAAACTTTTTTTTTTTTTGTAAAAATCAGACATTTTCTATGGAAAATGCAAGTAAAGTGTTTGTATTCTCTGGCAACTTAAGCAAGATTTAGATGAAATTTGTAACAATTCAATTTTATAGGAGACCAATATTCCATGTTAATATATATCAGCTTAAAATGTATTAATTTCTTTTACAATAAAAAAAAATAAAAAGTGAAATCCTGGCGGAATGAATAAGAAAGCGTTGCAGAACATTTCACTGCATATAAATCTCCAGCCAATCTTTTCACTGGAAATTAATTAATTTGCCATACAGTTTTATTTCCTTTCTGCCAGCAGGAAAAGAGCTCTCGCAATTCATTCAGTGGCATTCAGTTTTTCAGCTAAATTCAATTTTATTGAAAGAACAAATTCCATTTGTATGGAATTTAGTTGCATCCTAATTGTTGCACGAGTATAATCGTTCAGTTTCATTAAGCAAATTGCTGCAAGTGCAGTCGTTAGTTGGAGATTATGCTCGGGATGAATACTCCATTGATTAGCTGCAGATTAATTTTGGTTTTATTTTTTTGTAAAAGTAATTCACAAAATATAAGAACACCAGAAATAAAAAAAATAAAATATTTTACTAAATGAAATAATGAAAATGCAATAAAATGTTGAATGGCTGGCGCAGGACATGCGGTTGCACTCATGAATATTTCACTTGTGGTCTTTTAAGAAATTATTTTATATACGAGGGCGGTTCGATAGCTCCCTGCGTAGTGGAATTGAAGTTCCAGGTTCATTCTCAACACTTTGCTTTACAGCGACTCTATTTGCACCACTAGAGCGTATTGTTTTGGTCTATTGTCAGCAACGGTACCGTGAACCTCTAATTTAATGATTTAATTATGCACAGTGGTATCAGAAGGAGCCTAAGTACGAAGAAAAGTGATGCAGTATTTATACCATATGCACCATTTTGATAGGAAATGTTAATAATTAAAATTTTTTGTTGAAGAGTGTAGCGTTTTATGGTTAAAATGTTCCAACTTTTTACTAAATAAGTGTCAAAGGATAATAGCTTAGCCTTTAATATTTCATCATTTGACAACCGATTTACTTCCTAACCTCAAATTTGGCCTCTCGTTATTAATAAACTTCTGTAAAATTTTTAGTTTGTATCTGACTGCCAATAAAAATATTTGTTATACCCTTCAAAAAAGAATATTCACTTTGTCATTCTGTTTGTAACGCAGTGAAATATCCACCTATATATATATATATATATATATATATATATATATATATATATATATATATATATATATATATATATATATATATTCTTGATCAGTGATGAAATTTAAGACAATCAGAGCATGTCCGTCCGTCCGTCCGTCTGTGGAAATCACAATTCAGCCCAAACGAAAAGCGCTAGACTCTTGAAATTTGGTATAAATATATCTTGAAGAATAGCACAGGTTAAATTCGGAGATGGGCTAAATCGGGCAAGATGGAAAAAAGTTGACCCAAGAAGAACTAACTAAACCAACCCCTAAAAACAACATCATTTTTAAAGTTTCTTTGTAATTTTGTCAAAGAAGGTCCAACGCGTTAAAAAATAAATTTTGTACCCCTTTAGTGGGCGTTATTATATGCAAAAATAGTGTAAAAATTTAACAAATTGTTTTTAAGCTTTAATGACGAAGCTGAGACTTAACCTGGTACTACTCTGGCCTACCCCCTCCTCTCCCATTAACCCAATCAAAAAAAATTTTTTTAAATTAATTATTTAATTATGCCAAACATTTATTTTTAGAGTTTTATGACAAAGATGAAATGTCTCCCCCACAGCCCTTGCCAGAGCGCCCCGCCAATATACAGTTTTAATACCCTCCAAAGAGAATCGGACCAAATAAAGTATACATATTCTTGATGAAGACGAGCTAGCAATGCCCATACGTTCGTCTGTGGAAAACATGATATTGTCTATTTTCGGACCCCGCTCCCTTCAATGGGCGTTGAAAGGAACTCTGTCCCACCAAGTTAAACATTTTAAATTTACTTACTAAATATTAGGAGGGTATTTAAAATTCGACCCGGTCGAATATAAGGTTTTTACTTGTTTTTATTGAAATAGTTGAGAAGTGATTATTAACAACCCTCGCATTACGTATATATTGCGATAAAAATATCTAATCATTAGTTGTATGAATATGAGTTTCCAATTAGAATATATTTCATAGAAGGTGCCGCGCCACGAACTCCGCATGGTGTTAAATATGTCATTCGTCTGACTTGTTTAAGAGCAAGTGAGTAATTTTCCTAAACATTTCATTTTTACAATATGTAATATTATTATCATTATTTCTTCATTTCCTTTCCATTTCCATTTGATTTCTTAATTTAATGTTTAACCGAAAATTGCAGCAAATGAACGTGTCTTTAACTTTCTTGGGAAAAAACAAGTGCAATCACACATACAATAATTTGATTGTTTGCTTATTTGTTTTGATAGAAAAAAAAAACAAACAAAAAATTTTAAATAAACTTCTCGCAAAAAAATCTGGCTAAGAATGTTGAAAAACATCCTGTATGACTTTTAGGGATTTGTTCTCTTTATACCCTTCACAAAAAAGTGAAAGGGTATATATATAGGTTTGTCATTCCGTGTGTAATCTTTTCGATATGCACATGGGACCCCATAAAGTATATACATATATTCTGGATCCTTATGAATAGCGATTACTATTGAGCGATGTCCGTCTGTCCGTCCGTCTGTACGTGAAATCGGGTTTTCCCAAGCCCTTAGAAGAGCTAGAGACTTCGTTCTTGGACCGTTGGATTGGACATGCGCTTAAATAGAGTGCTTATGAAATTCAGAAATATCCGAAGTACGGTTCCAGAGCTGGGAAGCTTACACCTATTTCTCGACGCAAAATTTATACCAAAAATCAATTATTTTTTTTAATGTTTGTAAATTAAACCGATTTCGTGCTTTGGATAGCCTCAATGGTCTATTAAAAATTAAAAAAATTAAATTTTTTTTCCAGGGATGGAAAATTAAAAAATTTTTCGGTTCATTCCGTATTTTGTAGTACATGTAGTAACTAAAATTGTTAAAAATTTTCAGTTTTTCTTCAACAAAACCTCTTTATACGTCATGAAGATTTGCATTGGCCAAAAAAAAATGTTTTAATTCAAATTTTGCTTCCAGGGCTGGGAAATTGAATTTTTTTTATACATGAAAGTAATCTAACAGGCAACGGATGTTTTTTTTTTGCTTTTTCCTAACTAAGCCTGTCTTATAATTTAGGAAGAACAAAATTGGTATCAAAAATTCAAAAATAAAAAATAAAATTTCGAATCCAGGGATGGACAAGTGCAATATTTAATAGTACATGCATGTGACCAAAATGGTTAAAAATTTGATATTTGAAATTTGAAAAACCATTTTGGTCTGGCGTTGCACTGATAAAAAATAACTAAAAATTGAAATTTCGCTTTCAGGGTTGGGAAAATTAAAGTTTTTTTGGTACATGCAATATTTTGTAGTACATGTAATAACCAAACTGGTTACAAAATTTTAGTTTTTCTTAAACAAAACTACTTTATACCTCATAAAGATTTGCATTGATAAAAAAATTTTAAAAATTAAAATTTCGCTTCCAGGGATGTGAAATTGAAATTTTTTTTATACATAAAAGTAACCAAAAAGGCAACTAACGTCGGTTTTTTACTAATTAAAACTATTTTTTAGTTCAGGAAAAACATAATTGGTATCAAAATTTAAAAAAAATCAAAATTTAGATTCCAGAGTTGGATAACTGCAATATTTTGTAGTACATGAAAGTGACCAAAATGGTTACATATATTAAGTTTTTCTTAAATAAAACTATTTCATGCCTCATTAAGAGTTGCATTGATAAAAAACTTTAAATTTCGTTTCCAGGGTTGGGAAATTGAAATATATAAAAGTAACCAAATAGGCAATTGACATTGTTTCTTTTTGCTAATTCAAACTATTTTATAATTCAGGAAGAACAAAATTAGTATTAAAATCTTAAAAAATCAAAATTTCGACTCCAGGCTTGAACAAATAATATATTTTATGGTACATAAAACTGACCAAAAAGTTTAAAAATTTAAATTTTTTTGTCAAGTAAAACTATGTTACATCTTCTAATTAAACCTACTTCCTGTTTTAGCAAGAAAGAAGAAGAAGAAGAATTACATCTGTGAAGGGTATTTAAGATTCGGCACAGCCGAATATAGCACTTTTACTTGTTTCTTCTCTTCTGTAATAGGAAATAGATTTTGAATGTTTGATATTTTTGCAGCAGAATTTCGAGAAAATAAGAATGTTTTTGAATGCTTGAAATCGTATTCAGTTCTGGGTACGATTATGTGAGTATGTGTGTGTATGAGGTCTTTGCTTTTTCTCTGTTAAATATTGTGTTTTTGTGACCAAACACACACACGCGCACACTTACAGCATCAGAATTGCTAAAGTCTATGCAAACAATGTTTATTTTCGAAGCCAAGCATATATATACTTGTACGAGGTCTGATCAAAAACAAGGTAAGTTTATGATGGCAACTTCTTTCAATAATCTATTTCAATTTTATTTGTCTAAACTTTTTGTGTGAGATGAATAACATTTTACTTGCTGAAACTAAAATATAATTTATGTTATTACATAGGCTTTGCTTTTTGTTTTATTAGATATTTCAAAAAATTTCATTCATTGTAAAGAAAATAAGAACAGAAACTTGAATTGAATATTTTATTTTACAATTAAAATTAATATATAGATTTTGAACAACAACTGGCTAATAAGTCTTAATAATTCGAAAGAGATTGGTAAGGATTTTGTTTATTTTTACAATTGTGTGTTTTTAGTGGTTTTTATCGAAGATTTATTTTTTTTTCTCTGGTTGTAGAGCTTATCAAGTTGGCCACAGCTTCCTGATATAACAGGGTTTATCTTGTGAATACCGCTGTTAGTGATTCAAATTCATAGGGGTTGTGTGTATAAATATAACACAACCTCTTTCCTAAATATTAATATTGCGGCCAACGAATTTAAATAATTGTTGGATGAGATATATCTTAAATAAATGCAGATTTTGGTTGTGTTCATGGTTGGGCGTTCCACATACGCAAAGTTAATCTTTGAAAGTTGTTTTTTGTCGCATATTGCATGTACATAACTTTTCATTTAAGAAAAGAACTAAGTACAAATTTATTTTTTTTTTTCAGTTATTATTTCGAGAATTAATTTTTTTTTAACATTTGCATAAAAGAAGATTGGATAACTCAAAATAGTTTAAAATGTGTTAAATATCTCATGATAGTTTTTTTTTGTTTTGTTTTGTTTATAAATCATTAAATGTTAAGTTTTGTTTGTTTGAGTTTTAGATAATAGTATTTCATTTTTTACTTTGTAAAAAAATGTTTATGGTCACCTAATTCTTGTTTAAAAGAAAATTTTCCTCATTTATATTTAGTAAAAGTAATTCATAGATTCACTCACTAAATCTGCCTACATATATATAAATGAATTTTGTTGTGGACGAAATTGGAAATTCATGTTAATAACAGAATTCAATTATGCATTTATACTACCAGATAATTATACTCCTTTAATTTAACAAATTTCGCAAGCAGTCTACGGTCATCTGGCGCTAGCTGACATCGTGGGACAATTAACAATGTAAGTTCTTTTCGTTTGATTTAAACACACATATAGTATTATTGTTATAAAAAACTTAACTGAGTATAATTTTCTTATTCACTGTCATATACTTTACCTTATGAACAGTATAAAATTGAATATTTTAGCTAGAAATTATCCATACTATTTGCTATTAATCTTTGAAAAGAAAATAAAAAAAAAAAGTCGGCCATTTACAAACATTAAATTATATATTCAATATCGTTAAATAATTCATAATAATTATAATGTAATTTCGTTTTATTGACTTATATAAACAAGTTTAAATTTAATAAATTTTCTAGATATTTTTTTTTCTTTCACAATGAAAATCTGATATATTATTTATTCTTTGTTACGAAAGGTGAAGTTAGGTATGGGGTAGATATATTTTAATTTAATTTTTTTTTAATATTTGGGCTGATTAATAACTTTCTTCTTATCAGCATGGTGGGAGGGCATAGCATATGTGGCAAATTCCATCTTAGTCCATAGGCAAATCATCAATCAATTTTATTTTCTTTTCTTCTTTCTATTCTATAAGAATCACCATATTAAGTTATTTGTTGCTATCTAAAATTTTTAAGTCTTTTGCGACGATTAGTATATGAAATTAGTGGGGAACATATTTTAACCACACCCAACGACGAGCACAGCCGGATTACTAGATAGCCCTGTTCCCAAGGTAGTTGACCATAGAAATTTAATAATCGTTACAAGTTTTTGAAATTTCACAGCTGATTCAGCTCTTTATCATGTTAAAATCATTAGTGTTACTCATAGAAGTTAGAAGTATTTTGCGTGTTCCACGATTTTACGCTGTCGATAAAAATGGATCCAAAAATTGATTTTAAATTTTGTGGAAAAAACTAGAACCAAAGTGGTAAAACGTACTTAAAATATTGACAGCGGCATACGGTAATTATACTCTATGTCAGCAAAATGCTTACAATCGGTAGAAACTTCCATAAGAAAGTCGAGATGTGAATAACGACGTAGTGTTGGATGCCCCAGCACATCAACAACAGCGATGAAAATGTTGAGAAAGTAAAAGAAATTGTTATCTAGAATCATTGAAACCGTAGTGGAGAGATCACTGAAGACTTTGGCATTTCGGTTGGGCCATGCCATTAAATTTTCTCGGAAATTTCGGGCTTTTTGCCCAAAGTTAACACAGAAATCATGCCTCATTAAGCCCATTAATTGTACATTCATCATTTTTCCTATTCCCAACATTTAGAAGATTCATTAATGCATGGGGTTTTATAAGGATTGAGCATAAAAAAAACTAATCACTAATAGATCCCAAGGACATCCTATCAGAACTGCTGCAGAGATTGGAAAAAACGGTGGCATAAGCATTTTATATTTTTAGGGACTATTTTGAAAGGGAAATGGATAAATTAGTATATATATTTTGAGACTTTTTCAAAACAGCCCTCGTATGGAGAAAAAAGCAAAAAAAATATTTGCTTTAAAAATGTTTTTCTATCCTCCAAAAAGGAATTGAAGGGTACTTTGTCATTCCCTGTGTAACGCAGCGAAATATCCCTCTAAGACCCCATAAAGTATATATATTCTTGATCAGTGTTGAAATATAAGACGATCTAGCCATATCCGTCCCTCCGTCTGTGGAAATCAGGATTCAGCTCAAACAAAACGAGTGAGACCTCTGAAATTTGACATGGATACATTTTGAAGGATAGCACAGGTCAAGTTCTGTTGGCTGAAGTAGTAGAACACGAGACTATGAAGCGGAGGGACTTGAGTCTCACCCCGCGCTGAGTCGTGAATAATGAAATAATTCTTTTTCAGTTTTTTTTCAAGCTGTCAAATGCTAATTGTCGTAGCAATATTGAGTATGTATGAGCGCCAAAAAGATATTGTAAATTAACTGAATATTGTTTCAATTAAAAACTGATATATGAACCCAGTATTATTTAAACGAAATACAATAAGAATTTAAATTTTAATAAGAATAAAAATAGAGTTTTTATTTACTAAATATTTGGACGTTATTTAAGATTGAACCCGGTCGCATAACAAAAATGAATGAATGTTATTACTTGTTATTATTACAGTCGACTCCGCTTTATTGGAAATAACCAAAACCCAATTTATATTCAGATTTGTTCTCCAAAACGTAGTTCGGATTACTGAAATTTGTTACAGTACATCTTCCAATCAGTAAAATAATATTTTTTATATCAAATCTGTAGATACATATATGTTTTTTACGTCAATTTAACGTAAATATTTTATTAAAAAAAAAATTACTCATAGAATTATTAATTTTGTTGTTAAAACTTTTCACGAATGCCTCCAAAATGTCTAGCCACTTGTATTGACAATATAATAGAAAAATACAATAAAGTACGTAAGAGCGAAAAGGACAAATACATTTTGCCATTTAATTTTTTAACGGACAAAACGTGCACAATTTTTTCAGCCTTAAGTTATGCAATCGATTCGTAATAAATAAATTTGTCATTGTTTATTTTTTCACTAAAGCGAAGTAAGTTTCATACAAAACGTAGTTGTGTGCTTGCTGTTGGTTTTCAATAATACGATATTTTCAGTAAAGCGATGTTTCGATGTGGGGATTTGTATCGCTTTCAGTAATCCGACTTTTTTCAGCGTGTTGCGCTAAAGCGCATTCGACTGTATTATTTATTTATTTAATTTTTTATTATACTTCATTTTTTGTAATATTAAGGTCTGAAAAATTCTCTTCAATGCACGTGGCGTATGCGGTATACTCGATTTGAACTAAATATTCATCATACGCCCAAGTGGCATCAATTACAATCAGGCCTATCGTTCATGCAAAGTCTGAAATAGAGATGTGCGAATGTCGTGAGTTTTTTTTTAATCACGCTTGAATCACTTGAATCGTGATTATAAATTATTAAAATAACGCGTGCCTGAGTGAGCGTGATTCAAAAATTTAGAACCTTGCGTGATTTTTAATACGTATAATATACCTGTACCCAGCAGAGAAAAAATTTTTTTTATTTCGAATTCTAAGGAGAATATAGATACATACATGTAAAATAAGTATGTATATATCTATGTATGTGTTATGGAGATACATACCTTCACACACGAGAACATTGTTACTGTGAGAGCTGGCGGTTATGAAAAATTTTTTGCCATCGTGCCTGATCATGAGCGCCATAAATACTGTCGTGCGTGACAAAAAAAAAATCAGTTTCTTGATTGTGCGTGATCGTGAGTTCAAATTTACTCACGCGCACATCTCTAGTCTGAAAATCATACAGCTTTAAATCACCCATTTTCCATATAAATTCAAACATTTAGTTTGAAATCGAGTTGCCGTGTGGTCTACTGGTTGAATAAAAAAAGTTTTGTACCTAAAATCGGCAAATGGGCATTTGGTAAATTTTGCTGGGAAAATCGGCCAAATGCCATTTTTGCTTACACTGATTACGATATTGCTTTTATAGCATTTAAACTTGTTAAAAAATATGTTACACAAGATAATCATTTTGTTTTTCTTACGACTATATAACTTATATTTATATGGAAGCAAATGATTATTTTATGAACTTTCTCGTTCATAAGACGACTGTCTCTATGGCGACTCTTGTTGAAATTATTAATAAATTAAGGAACAAATACAAGCACAAGTAAAATATATATTTGTATTGATGAAATAATGTCTTTACGTTGCTAAATATCGATTAAACTACAATGGCCGGAGAGTGGCGTTCTTTAAGGTATGTGTATGTGTGTTGCATACTTACAGGAGTATTTGCTGCGGCTGGGGGTATGTGCGTATGTGTGCAATGACTGGCATTTACACAGTTATACAAACTTCTAAATGTTTAATTTTTATACAATAACAATGTACTCATATAACGGGCTTGCACACTATCTCTCTCTCTCTCTCTCTCTCTAACTTGCTTGTATGTGTTATGCTCTCTCTCATATAAATAATCACTTTTTAATATCAGGTTTTATGCTCCTGCGAGAGTGTGTGTATTTTTTATTTTGCTAACAACTATTTTATTTCAAATTCTCGTTTTTTTATTTTACTAAACATTTTCTTTTTTTTTAAATTAAATTGGCAATAAAGAAATAATCATTCGTTTTACTTTAATTTACTCAAACGTTGTTTATAGTGTTTCAAAGTAAATCTGATGTAAATGTTTTTAGTAAAATTTTTAATTTTATAAAACTTTTCACTCAAGGACATGTTGTCTAACGTTTTATAATTTTTTGTTATAGTTAATTGAAGTTGTTATTGCAATTTGCTTGTATGCGAAGTTAATTATTGATCAAATATTGTTTGCAAATGAAAATAATATGTTCGCTTTCAAACTGTTGTCATGTTGTATATTAATTGTAATATTTTTATTGTTATTACGAGTACGGCGCCCCGCAACCTCGTTTCCTTTGTAAAGCATACTTAAATTGTCAACTTATTGGCAGTTCGATTAGTTTGTTGGCTTATGGCTTTAGGGCTTTTATGTGTTATTTCTTCAGAAAAGACATTCACTTACACACACACAAAAATAAATTCCACTTTTCTATATGTTTTTACATTTTAATGCTTAATAATAATACACTTTGAGTCTTTTACGTTCTCTGAACGACTATTTAGTGACCTGCGGTTGCTATTGTTTTGGGTGTTGTCCCATAAGCCGTATCCTAGCAATCGCTATAGCATTTAGTTTATGTTCATATTGCTAAGCCAGCAATAGAAATTTAACGCAATACTGAGTATTGAAAGAAGTAAAGCATAGCGATAATATCCGCACAGTGGGCAGGATTTTAGAAAAATAAGAATATTTTGCTTAAAATATAATTTTTCGAAATATTATGGCTTTCTAGTGGGGGATATTAATATTAGAGATGTGCGCGTGACTAAAATTAAACTCACTATCACGCTCGATCTTGAAACTCAAATTTATTTCAGGCACGGCATGATTTAAGGCGCTCACGATCACAAAACTCAAATTTATTTCACGCACGCTCACGCACGGCTAGATTTAAAGCGCTCACGATCACAAATTTAAAGCAATACTGACTATTAAAATAAGTAAAGCATAGCGGAATATCCGCACAGTGGACAGGGTCTTAGAGAAATAAAAAAATTTTGCTTAAGATAAATTTTTTCGAAATATTATGCCTTTCTAGTGGGAGATATTAATATTGGAGATGTGCGCGTGAGTAAAATTAAACTCACTATTACGCACGTTTTTTAAACTCAAATTTATTTCACGCACGGCATGATTTAAGGCGCTTACGATAAAAAAACTTACGTTTATTTCACGCACGCTCACGCACGCTCACGCACGGCAATTTTTAATGCGCTCACGATCACAAACGCATTATTTTTAATCACGTGTTTTCAAGCAGGATGGTAAGAATTTTTCAAAATCGCTGTAAAATTGTTCTTGTGAGTGAGATCATGTATCGATCGCTGTAGCATGTAAGTACATAAAAATTTTCCTTAATATTAAAAATTCAAAAGAAGAAAAAACTTATCTTCTTTCTTGAATACGTGAACGATCAAATTAAAAATCACACACTATCACGCATGGTTCTAAATTCTTGAATCACACTCAAGCACGCAACCGTGATTTTAATCCTTTGTAATTACGATTCACGACCACTTACGCTCGTGTTTTATTATTTTAATAATTTGTGAATCACGCGTGACACGAAAATATCACCACATTTGCACATCTCTATTAATATCTAAATTTATTAATCAAAATTTTAAAAATCAGATAGGACACAAAAGAGAAGATTAATATTTATGTTTTTTAATTGAAAGATGCCTATTTTGTAGCCACTTCTTACGTGTCGTGTGTGTATTGAATTTTTTAAAATTTTCGCTACTAATAAAATTCTTCTTAATCCTTTTGATTGTTAAAAGTCAAAGGACTAGTGTTCCGCTAATTGCGATATGAAAATTTCGCTCCCACTGTAAATAGCTATTTAGTGATTTGTATTTGTCGTAGATAGCGTGCCGACATCTACACATACATACAGAATGGGAAAAGTGGTGTGTATGTGTGTGTAATTGTTTTGCATGTGTCTGAAATGCAAGTAAACATTTACAACATCGCGTGTCTTGTTTGAAAGTTAGCTCGAATATATTAGTGAGTGTGTGTATATGTGTTTTTGATATAAACACAAATACAAGCACACCAATACAAACGCCTGCTTTACATCAGCAGCTACACACATGATTTACTCGTACACAATGTAGCTCCTTAATATTGTCTATTTCATGTTTTAATATTTAGGTTGCCTTTAAGTTTGTTAACTTTATTTATTATTGTTTTATTTTACTTTTTTTTTAAATTTAGTTGCCTTGGCTACCGTTTTGTACTGCGACTAACAACACAAAAACTTGACTATTTTCCAGTGAACGAAATAAACAGGTTGTCTGTGTGTGAGAGTGTGTGTGTGGCCATGTTTAAAGCTTAAATTTTAAGAAGTAGTTTATAAGAAAAATAAAGTCAAGCACAAAGTTTAATACCCTATTTAAAGCTAGAATAATGCTTGAAAAATTTTTCCTATATTCACGGAACTCCTAATACTTATTGTCCATGCACAGTGGGGTCAGATGACCTTCTCTCACGGATTTATTAATATCTCCACAGCAACAATAGCGAGGATCACAAAATTTTAAGTGGGTAGTTTTGAAATCAATCCACATATTTTAGCAAAGTTTTAGGGATATAGGAGGGGGAAGTCACATGCCCCCATATAAAATAACTATTAACTGAGCTCTATATATAGAACTACAGTAGTTAAACGCACTCAATGTATCATTAATGCATTACCATCATTGTATCAACTAGTGACGGCAGGGTGACTAAAAGAGAACTTTACCAACACCTGCCACTAAAATACTTTAAATACGAATAATTTAAGAACAGATTTTCTATGATCTTCTTAACTCAGTTAAAAACAAAAATAACGATTTTTGTTTCAAAAAGTTAAGAATAAAAATATTGGAAGGGGCTGAATTATTATTCATCGCTAACATCAGTCTCATTATCATCGAAGCTCTCATTAAAATCATAGACATGATTATCATCTCCATCATCATGTCTAATTAAGTTCATAGCCTCCTCAGTATAAGCCTACTTTTTTTGGCAACTCACGCATGCCAGAAACAACAGGATCAGAGCTTAACAAAAGATAATTTATAAAACCTTCATTGGATTTTTCACGGCTGCACTTTCTTGAAATGAAATACTCTAGATATTTTGAAGTCCTTAATTCTAGCTTCTAGAGCTTCTTCTTATAGTTGGGCAATAGCTAAAAGACCGCGATTAACCATTTCTGACTTCTTTATAAAATACTTATAAAGCGTATTTTTTTTTGTAGAGTCACAGAGCAACGCGTGCAATTTGTGGAAATTTTTAATCAGAATAATTGTTCTATTCGTCAAACTCTTCGTGCACTTCTTTCATTTTATGGTGTACAATAATCGTCTTTCAGAGCGGCTAATTCGAAGAAAAAGTATGTATAAGTTTAAAGTTAGCTCATGTCCAGAGGACCTAATCCGACGATGCTCTCAACATAGTGTGAAATTGGGTGCTCACCACCACCCTCTTGGTCGTCCAGGTGGCAATTTCTAGTACATGGTAGGGTGAATGCTGTGGGTGCTGTTGACTGAAGTAGTAGAACACGAGACTATGAAGCGGAGGGTCCTGAGTCCAACTCCGCGCTGAGTCATGAAATATTGTATTGAATTCTTCTGACCAGCATTAGTGCGTGGTTGTGTTAGTTGTTGCCAGCCAGTTTTCAGTGATGAAGGCATAGTCACTGGTCACTGAGCATAATTGGCAGCGACTGACACAATCATGTATTAAAAGCAGTGTAACAGCAGCACCCTCCTTCGCCGGTCCTGTAGCAAAAATTAGTCGGCGAAGTAAATGGTTTAAATTCATACAAAAAATTATCCATCTTCCCTCATCTGTCCCTTCAATATTATCCCCTCCTTTCCAATTCCGGCGCAATGCACTGCATATCTAGGGGTCATCCCCTGAGTCCTGGTCCAAGATAAAAAAAAAATGCTCCATGCACTAACACCTTGCTAAAGTGTTCGATTGTATCTAGGAAATCTTTGCTTCTTTGAGACACGAATGTAGCATAAGAAACTTTTGTTGATTCACAACAACACATAGATTTTGCTACTATCAGCCGGACCGAAGCCCAACTAAAAAGATCGTTCATCAATCCTTATCTGACAAATTTTCCAATAATTGGTGTAAACCACAACCACCGCGTGCACTCCCAAAGAAGACCTCAAAAATATCCAGTCGCTGTAATACTGCTGGGCCAGTACTGGATCTCGTGTCACCAGTTTCGGCTACTGGTGAAGCCTCGAAAGTCAAATCAGTGTAGGGGTTATATAAACTTTCTATTGACTTCACTTCCTGTTGTTTCTTACTCAGACTCATAGGCGAACCTACTTCTTTTAGATTCTGATATACACATCTATTTATCTATATATTTCTTCTATTTTATGGCGTACATAACCGTCCTTCAGAGCTGCTAATACGAAGAACAATAGATCGTTTTCGGACCACATTTACTGTTACTGATAATGTGTATCCCGTGAAACGCCGAACAGTGCGCTCTGAAGAAGCTGTAGCCGCTGTACTGGAAAGCATTGAAGGTGATCCTAATAAGTCAATTCGTCGCCGTTCTCAGCAACTGGGGTTGTGTCCTTCCCCTTTATGGAAGATATTTTTAGTTGTTGAAAATTGGTGTTCCAGATTGAGCCTTCTACGCACCAGCAGTGGCGCCCATTAGCAGAAACCGTATTTAAACATGAATTTCATAAAATTTTCTTGCTTCGTTGATATTAAAAATATATTTCCTTGTTTTATTATGATTTAAACTTGTGTCACTCTATAAAAAACAATATTTACAAAGTAGGGGTCACGTTGTACGATGGATACGATTCAACAAAAAGTCTTCTTACTTTACGTGCAAATATTTCATAACCACTGGACACTACAATGAGCAGCACGTGCTTATGATTTATTAAGTTTAAATTTAGTCCAGTGATTTAGGCTGATTTTTCAGTTATAAAACTTTTAGCAGAAGTCACATAGAGATTATTATTTTCTTTTGTGGTAAAATTAGCGAGTTAAGTTGTTACTAAATTCCACATAATTTCTTAGGCACACCGATAAGGAACGTATTTTTTCATAATTAACGCTAAACTGTGCTTAAAATTATATTTAATTCCCTGCCCAACTGACCCCAACTATTAACTTTATGTCCATCTGAACTTAGAGAATCGGTATTTTGTTTGCACTTTCAATACAAAAACCTAAAAACAAAACCACTAACGCAAATAATTTAAATTTAGATTTAAGCAAAACATACTGATATGCACCTGGACTTGACGACTGCATAATAAGATTTATTAATTTTTTTTAAATCATTCATTGTAAACAGTGTGTGTTTTTTTTTCATTTTTTCATAATTAATTGCAATGAGTCACCACAAAAATACGGTTACATATTCCACATTAATTTTTTGCCTGATGATGAAGAATTCTGTGCTCTTTAATCGGCTACTTTCAGTTTTCACGATACGTTTTCAATTAATCCGCAAAATCAGTGCTTTTGGCCCCTTTTGTGACATGTTACAAATCTCAGCGGCGTGTTAACAATATTACGCCAAGATGTAGGGTGCTAAAATGTAAATTTTTAATGCACTTCAACTTTAACATTTCGTATGTAATTTCCACAATATTAATATGCGGCCCCATAAAGTGTATACATATTCTGGGGCCTTATGAACAAGCAAAACGAGTAAACGATGTCCGTGTGTCTACTTTTGAAATCGGGTTTCTTGAGCCTCCAAAAAAGCTAAAGACCTCAAGTAAGGAGATTATTATCGCAAGTCCACAAAATCCGAAACATGGTGTCAGAGCTGGAAATCTTGTTTTTTTTTATTTATAAAAATAATAAATAAAAGAATTTAATTTTGAATGAACTTATTTTGCACTTCAGAAATCAGTAGTGATCCGTTCTGCCAGTTTGATGATTACAAAATATTCTAATATTCCACTGTTAATAAAAATTATAAGAATTTAATAAAAATTCGTAAAAAGAAGTAATTTGCCGATTGCAGATTTGAACTTGAGTCTTAATAATAAAATTAAGAGATTCGGTAAATAAAATTTATCTTCAGCATTAATTAAATTGTTATTAAAAATCAAACAAAAGCGATTCCAAAGACAATTAGAGGTTTAAACAATTGAGACTTTTTTTCGTACATAAATGTAACCAACTAAAACAAATTTGTACTTTTTCTTCTTTATAATGGGTGACTTTTTAAGAGGTTTGGGGTTTGATTTAAAAAAACACTTAAAATTTAAAGATTTCATGTGAATGGTTCATGTGAATGTTGACCGCGGCTATGCCTCAAATGAGTCATACCCTGGGTGCAATTTTGGCATACTCTCTCCAAAAACATATCGGCCGGTATCTGGCGAATAAAATTTTTCAGTATCGGCACCCAGAGCGTCAATCATTTCGGTCTTGTCCCTATACACATAGGGGACATAGTCTAAAGCCGGTAAAGTGCACGAACTAGGCGGGCAATGGATCGTCCAAAATGAACTATTCGCTAAACTATTCACTGAACTCGCCCCTCAATTGGGCCTTTGTTTCGAATGCTATGTCGCATGTGGTACCGGCTTGTTGTCAGCCAAGATAAACTCTTACATTTTGGGCAAAAAAAATTGTCATCATCGCACGGAAGCGCTTCCCATTCACAGTAACTTCCCGGCCTTCATTTTCTTTGAAAAAGATGCTACCGGCCCATAATCCACCCCAAACAGAGGACAAATTACGATCGCCATTCGATATCGATCGGAAATTTCGGTCGATGTCGAATGCGGTAATTTGACCTGTCAGCATTTTTCGGGATGCATTGAAAGTTATTGCAATGCTTCTGGCTGTTCTTCATACAAAATGCGACAATTTTGATTATCGACGTATACATTCAACCAGAAGTGAGGACTGATGCACTTTCTTAATCGAGCATGAATTTTGATAATAAAATTCAATAATCTGCTGGCGTTGTTTATTTGTAAGTTGATTCTTGGTTAACTTAATTAGAGACCAAACTGAACATGCTTAACCATGACATGGTACACAAAAACAGCTGATGTGCCATAAACAGTGTTGCCAACAAAAATTGCTAAAAAATCACTCTTAATATTCAAAATACTTAATGTTTTCGAAAGAAATTTATTACTATTAGAAATCAGAAGAGCCCAAAAGACACATTCAGAGCTGGAAAATTTAATTGTTTTTTTTTAAATAACTTAAAGATTTAACACAAATTTTTCCTTGGGCAATCGAGCATATTTTATATTTTAGAAAGGAATAAATTAGTATAGAATATCAGAAAGATCAAGAAGAAGGTTCCTGGTCCTACGACGGACGCTGAAGGGTATATAGGAATCAGCACTGGCGAATTTTCAGCTGTTTTTGTTTTTTAAATAAAATGATTGCCAACAATCGAGTTATATTATATCAATTTTTTCGCCTTCTTCATCATTTTACCTTTACAAAGATGAATAAGTGGCTGAGTAAATAGTGTTTAAAGACACACAAAAAACATACACACACCCACTCACAAAAACATAAAATTTAGCGCTAAGAGCACAAAACTTGTATTTTTAAAGGTGTATAGCAAACAATAAACAACCTACGAGCAACTGATGTTTATAAACGTCAAGGTAGTTGTTAGGAACTTTTTAGAAAAAAAAAATGGAAAATATTTAATCTAAATAAAATTACAAACCAAATATTATGGGTTTGTAAAAATATTACTGCTACACGGTGTTGGCATTTGCAAATATTTGAATGGAAACGAAGTAACTTTTGGAGATAGAAAAATGTTCATATCGCCATAAAATTTATAATTTCTAAGAGGAAATAGAAAATTACTATAACTAGATATAGTCTCCGAATACCTATAAAAGAATCGAGAACACTAATTGATCACATATATAATTTTGAAAAATTCAGTTTCTTCGAAATTTTTCGATCACAATATCTCGTGAACACGTTACTCTATTTTGAACCGTGGTTTTTGATTGTGAAGAGATGCTTAGTTTTTGGAATTGATCCGAAAAGCCATTCAAAAATTACTCTAAAAAAACACTTTTGAAAAAAAAAATTTCAGTTTTGTTGATATTTCACGAAATCTGCTGTTCCGAACCGTTTCCAATTCACAGAAAATCGAAGTTTCAAAGAAACGTTTGAAATACGACAAATTGATTAGATATATAACTTCAGAGTTTTCTTTAAAAAATCACTTATATCGATTTTTTTCATTCACGAAATCTCACCGATCCGGTTGGTAGCGGTTGGTTCTTCTTTCTTTCTTGCCAAAACAGAAAGTAGGTTTAATTAAAAAATCAAAATGATGTTATCGGTTACTTTTATATTTAAGAAAACGTTTAAATTTTTCGGCTAGGAAGCTAAATGTTTGGCTTTTCTTATATCTAATACCTCTGAACGTCTTTCAAAAATATTATATATATTTAATTTACAAACAAAACAAAAATCCGTTTCATGTACCCCAAAAAGTTCTAATTGTCCAGCCCTAGAATCGTCTTTTAGATATTTTTGTTTTTAATACCAGTTTACTTCTTTCTGATATATAAAGTTTAATTATACCAATCATAAAAATCAAATATAACAAAAAAAAACAGCTGTTTTTATGAATCAGAAAATGTCGATTTTCCAACCCTGGAACAGAATTTTTAGTTTTTTAATACTAATCTAATTTTTTGTGATATATAAAATAATTTTAATTCACTAAAAACACAAAATTTGGAATTTATGTATGTACTATTATGTACTAAAAATATTTCGATTTTCCAACTCTGGAAGCGAATTTTAATTTTTTTACCAATGCAATTCTTAGTGAGGTGTAACATAGTTTTACTTGACAAAAAAATTAAAATTTTTAAACTTTTTGGTCACTTTCATGTACCATAAAATATTTTATTTGTCCAACCCTGGAGTCGAAGTTTTGGTTTTTTAAGATTTTAATACCAAATTTTTTCTTGCTGAATTAAAAAACAGCTTTAATTAGCAAAAAGAAACAACGTCAATTGCCTTTTTGGTTACTTTTATGCAGAATAAATATTTCAATTTCCCAACCCTGGAAACGAAATTTATATTTTTTTACCAATGCAACTCTTCAAGAGGCATGAAATAGTTTTATTTAAGAAAAACTTTATATTTGTAACCATTTAGTTAATTTTTATGTACCACAAAATATTGTAGTTATCCAACTCTGGACTATAAATTTAGATTTTTTTTAATTTTTGATACCAATTTTGTTTTTCCTGAAGTAAAAAGTAGTGTTACTTAGTAAGAAAACAACGTTAATTGCCTTTTTGGTTACTTTTGTGTATAAAAAAAATTTAAATTTTTTAAAATTTTCTTTATCAATGCGAATCTTCATGAGGTATAAAATAGTTTTGTTTAAGAAAAACTCGAATTTTGCAACCATTTTGGTTATTACATGTACTACAAAATATTGCATGTACCAAAAAAAATTAATTTTTCCAACCCTGGAAACGAAATTTTATTTTTTTTATCAGTGCAACTCTTCTTGAGGTAAAAAGAAAAATTTAAAATTTTTTACCATTTTGGTAACTTTCATGTACCATAAAATATTGCACTTGTCCATCCCTGGATTCGAAATTTTATTTTATATTTTTGAATTTTTCATACCAATTTTGTTCTTCCTAAATTATAAGACAGTTTAAGTTAGAAAAAAAAAACAACTTCAGTTGCCTATTTGATTACTTTCATGTATAAAAAAATTCAATTTCCCACCCCTGGAAGCAAAATTTGAATATTTTTTTTTTTTGCCAATGCAAATCTTCATGACGTATAAAGTGGTTTTGTTAAAGAAGAACTTGAAATTTTTAACAATTTTAGTTACTACATGTACTACAAAATACGGAAAGGGCCGAAAAAAAAATTTTTAATTTTCCATCCCTGGAAAAAAAATTTTAATTTTTTTAGTTTTTAATAGACCACTGAGGCTTCCCAAAGCACGAAATAGGTTTTAATTTACAAACATTAAAAAAAATAATTGATTTTTGGTATAAATTTTGCGTCGAGAAATAGGTGTAAGCCTCCCAGCACTGGAACCATACTTCAGATCTTTCTGAATTTCAATAGCACTCTATTTAATTTCATTTCCAATCCAACGGTCCAAGAACGAAGTCTCTAGCTCTTCTGGGGGCTTGGGAAATTTCACGTACAGACAGGTGGAGAGACGGACATCGCTCAATCGTCATCGCTATTCATAAGGATCCAGAATATATATACTTTATGAGGTCCCATGTTGATATCAAACCTATATATACCCTTTCACTTTTTTGTGAAGGGTATAAAAAGAAATTACGTGCGTCTAAATTACACATGTCAGAAGTGAAACTTCTTTGTCAAACTAATTTTGCCGAGACTTTGAGGAAGGGAAAAAAGAAAATATATTAGGAGTATAATTCTAATTAAATTAATTAAATATAATTAATGAATTAATGAAATTATAGATTAAATTTTTTTAATTTATTTTTTTTACTTAAATTTAGAAAAGAGAATTTATGAAATATTTTTATTTTATATTTTATGCAAAATAAAATATTAAATTCTTAAGCAATGAGTGTCAAATTAAAATGCCGCTTGTTATTTGTAAATATGGGATTTCCTAACCTTCAAACAAATTAACAAAAAGATAGCAAATATATTATTTAGTCTGAACAACTGCTTATAGTATTAAACGATTAACAGATTTATCATAAACTGCTTATTTATAAATTTAACTCACTGTATGCATTCACATGAAAATGTAAATAAATAACAAATAAGAACGTTATATTCGACCGGGTCGAATCTTAAATACCCTTCAAATATTTAGTAAGTAAATTTAAAATGTTTAACTTGGTGGGATAGAGTTCCTGTAAGACATTTCTGTACCCAATTTTAAATCGCTATTTTGAGAGAGTCATTCCGGGAAAGGCTGTGGGACAACATTTCACCCCTGCAAAATCAGAGAACATCTAAGTTTCTTATAGGCTTAAGGAATAAAAATTGTTCAATATTTACATTATTTTTGCGTACAATATCGTCAACGCCCACTAAAGGGGGCGGGTTACAAAAATAGACTATATCATGTTTTCCACAAACGAACGTATGGGCATTGCTACACCGTCTCAGTCTTCATCACTGATCAAGAATATATATACTTAATGGGCTCCAATTCTTTTCGGAGGGTATTAAAACTGAATTTTATCGGGGTCTCTCTGGCAAGGGCCCTGTGGGACATTTCACCTTTGCCATAAAACTTAAAAAATAAATGTTCGGAATAATTATATGTAAAATTTATTTAATTTTTTTATAGCGTCATTTTGGGGACAAAGGAGAACGAGGGGGTAGGGCAAAGGAGAATCAGGCTACGTCTCATCTTCTCATTAAAGCTTAAAAATTTTATTTTCAAGGAATGTAGGCTTAAGTAAAACAATTTGTTTAATTTTTACACTATTTTTGCATATAAAAACGCCCACTAAAAGAGGCGGAGTTCAAAAATTATTATTTTTTATTTTATGGTTTAACGCATTGGACGTTGAGGACGGACATGCTCAGATCATCTTAGATTTCATCACTGCTCAAGAATATATATACTTAATGGGGTCTCAGATGGATATTTCGCTGCGTTACAAACGGAATGACAAAGTGAATATATCCTCCAATTCTTTTGTGGAGGGCATAAAAAGAATCTGCGTTTACTGTAGTACAAGACGTTATGCAATTGCCATCTGGCGTTCTAATATTTAACTACTAAGGAATACATCGCCAATAGCGTGTATTTTTTCTCCATCTCCCTTTCTCTATGAAGCTTTCTCATACGCTTGCTCCTTGCTCCCGCTCCATGGCTATGTGCTACGTTCGCCATTCCTCAATCTCTTTCTCAATTGTTCTTGCAACCCTAAAAATTTTACCCTCCTGCGCGCAAAGCATTTTCACTTCAAAAATGAAACTATTTTTTATTACAAATGAGTTCCTTTTGAAAAATAGTTTTGGCTTTTCGCTGCCCAACCAAAATGCAGAATCAATTCTGTGCCCCAACGAAAATTTTAATTGTGTCGGGGCACGGCTGCGTATGAGTAATATTTGTTGTATGGATTCGTATTACTCATACGCCTTAAACATATACTCGTATATATAAACCGAAACGTCCCACATTTTCGTTTCATCCGTAAAAATTTTACCCTTATGCCCGCAAAGAAGTTTCACTTCAAAAATGTTTAGTCTGTGTGATATTTTTCGAAATATGCCGGTCCGAACAGGTTCCAATTCACTGGAAATCTAATTTTGAAGGAGTACTTTGAAACGCGACAAGTTTGTTCGGATTCGGTTCAGTCATTCACAAGTTATAAGCGGGTCACAAACTTATACACGCACACACAAACACATAGTGACGGTCTCTCAGGAGTATTCAGGAAAGCATTTTTTTATCTTGGACCAGCATTCAGGGGATAACCCATACATATGCAATGCATTTCGCCGGAACTATATATGCGGGAATAGTATTGAGGGGACAGATGAGGAAAGATGTGAATATAGACAATGTTTTTGAAGCTATTTCAAGCTTTTTACTTCGCCGGCTAATTTTTTTCTAGAGGACCGACGAAGGAGGGTGCTGCTACTCTGCTTTTTAGTACATGATCGTGTCAGTCGTTGCTAATTATGTTCAGTGACCAGTGAAACAGGCCTTCATCATTGAAACAGGCTGGCAACAACTAACACAATCATGCACTAATGCTGATCAGAGGAATTCAACACAATATTTCGTGACTTAGCGCGGGTTTGAACTCAAGTCCCTCCGCTTTATAGACTCGGGTTCTACTAGTTCAGCCAACAGCGCAGTTCTTGAGTACTCAAATCGCCGAGATCTGTGTGAAAACTAGATTTTTTCAAAACAAAGTAAAATCAGAACATCACGATCCTTTGAAAATGTTCAATTTCTTAGCGAGAAGTTAAAATAGGAAAGTGAGATCAGTGACTTCTCCAAAGTTTTTATTCACTTAAGTGGACGCTAATTTATTCTAGGAAGTTTCGGGGTAAAATGGGCGTAGCAAATTCATAATTCAATTATTTATTGAAAACAGGAAAGCAAATAGTTAAGTAGAACAAATTAGAAAATTATTTCTGCTACGCAAGTGAATTGATTGCCGTAATTGCAGACATCGAAATGTGAGCAAAAGAAATTGCATTTTTCCAAGAAAAAGAAACTTTCTATGCGTAATTGCTGCAAACGGTAACGCTATAATTAAAGGTATTATATTAAATGGTTAAATGTCCGCTTGACTCAATCAAGCTATTGCACAGTGGAGCCGACTGGCAAAAAAAAAAAAACATTTACATTCCAGCGATATATATAAAAAAAAAAAAGAGTTCGTTTTGAGGCCTCCACCGGAATAAACTTTTACTTCGCTGCGTGTTCTAAAATTTATATGCATTTATTAAAATAAATCAGTATTGAGAATTGAGACGGTTCCAAGGTTCGGATGACGGTGTGTAAGTACTCCAGACGTGTTTAGATGAGTGTTATATAAGATTTGGCGTAGCCGAATATAGCGGCAGACGGGAGTGACAAATAATAGTTTATTGCAAATATTTTACAAAAAATATATGTATATTAAAATAAAAAAAAAATAGCAGAAATTTATATCATCAGAAAATGCTGACGGATGCAAATAAAATTTTTTACAACCCGAAATTTTATAATAAAATTTCTTTGCTTCTGGTCGTTATTCCACAATTTATTTTATATTTATTTCTTTTAATTTTTTGTCATTCCACTTGAATGTATTAATTTGTGTGTGTGTGTGTGTGTGTGTGTCTTTCCTAAATCATATTGTCCTTGTCATTATACATTTTCGTAGCTGCTGTCTTAAGGATAAAAAAGTACTGTGTTGTCTTCTGTATACAAAATATAGAGCAAAATTTATTTTGTTGTGATTATTATACAAAAAGGGGATGGACCGTGTGTTCAGTATTTAAAGGAGTCAAGTCACGGAACTGCAAAATGTGTCGTAATAGTTTTAATAATATATTCAAATAATTTTGTTTAACAAATTTCTTTTCCAGTTCGTTCAAAAAAATATTTCAATTAGACATTTTTTGTTTCTGTATATATACGAGGGTAGATTTACCGAGCTTCTGCTTTATTGCTCTATTTAATTTAAAAAAAAATTGGTTTAATCTCTTAATAATAAATAAATTTACAGCCGATAGCAAATATTTCGTAGTGATTTTTTTATACCCACCAAAAAAAGAATATATATATATATATATATATATATATATATATATATATATATATATATATATATATATATATATTCTTGATCTAAGACGATCTGAGCATGTCCGTCCGTCTGTGGAAATCACGATTCAGTCCAAACGAAAACAGCCAGACTCTTGAAATTTAGTATAAATATATCTTGAAGGATAGCACAGGTCAAGTTTGGAAATCTGCTGAATCAGGAAAGAGGGAAAAAAGTTCCCCTAAGAAGAACTAAACCAGCCTCCAAAAAACAACATAATTTTTAAAGTGTTTTTGTAATTTTGCTAAGCAAATGATATATTTTTATATTAAAGAAGGTCCAATGCATTAGACTTGGAGTCGTAAAATTAAAAAAAAAAACAATTTTGGACCCCACCCCGTTTAGTGGGCGTTATTATATGCAAAAATTATGTAAAAATATAACAAAATAAAATGTTTAAGCTGTAATGACGGAACTGAGACGTAACCTGGTACTACTCCTTCCTCCCCCTTTGCCCTTTGACCCTATAAAATAAACAATATTTTGTATGTAACACAAAGGTGAAATGTCTCCCCCACAGCCCTTGCGACCGCGCCAAAATACAGTTTTAATACCCTCTAAAGAGAATTGGACCGCATAAAGGATACATATTCTTGTTCAATGATGAAGTCTGAGACGATCTAGCAATGCCCATACGTTCGTCTGTGGAAAACATGATATAGTCTATTTTTTGACCACGCCCCCTTTAGTGGACGTTGACGTGCGATATTATATAAAGGAACTCTGTCCCACCCAGTTAAACATTTTAAATTCACTTACTAAATATTTGGAGGGTATTTAAGATTCGACCCGATCGGGTATAACGTTTTTACTTGCTTCTCTTTAGTTTATTGTAATATCAAGTAATTATAATAAATTTAAATTAATAACAATGATAATAAATCAATCCCAGACGACTTATTAAATTATTCCATATCCAAACATAAGATGACGAAATTATTTTTATTGATGCTGAACTGGTAGGGCAATTCATCAGTGAACCGAAAAAATCGCAGTCTGCGTGTAAATATACACACTTTTCGGTTTTAATATTATCCACCATTATTTCCTATTCAACTTGATTAGCACTTCTTCTTGCAAAATGCAGGAAGACATGCAGGCAGGTTAGGTCTCAACCATAATGCATTCTGTCGGAGCTGCCGGGATCAGAGCAAGGAAGAGACAGTTTATCACTTCCTTTGCGAATGCCCGGCCTTGCACAACACGAGACACAAATTCTTAGGCAACAGTATTATAGGCGACCTCGCGGAGTTATCAGGTACAGGTCTGGGGGACCTTATTAGATACCTCAATGCGACGGGTTGGATCTAGTAACCATCCGTATCCGAGATCAGGATACGGCTTCCATAGGTAGTCACCGACGAGTGGAGTGGTTTTTTCAAAACGGGATCTCAGAGATCCTACTTGAATGCTTGCGTGTAGCGGGCAGCCACGTATACCAACCAACCAACCATAATATTGATAGAGGGTATTAATAATAGTCAATTATTGTCGACAAAGAATCGTAAAGTGACAAGTTTTTGTTGTCGTGTCGCTGTGACGTCGATGCCGCCATATGTAATATGGCATAATATCTTTTATTTGAAATGTCGTGTCGCTGTGACATCGATGCCGCCATATGTAATATGGCATAATATCTTTTATTTGAAATGCCGAACAGAGAGCAAGAAATGAAGGGTGCTGCTAGTTTTTGCGTTTTCTTGACCTATTACCTAAATTATTCTATCAAACTAAAAACCCCCATAAATGCCAATAAACAAAAAAAGAAGCAAATGAAAAATCCCGCTGCTTTGGGTATTAAAAAAAATAAATCCGGGGTTTTTCCAACCCTCGGAAGTAGTAGAACACGAGACTATGAAGCGGAGGGTCGGTTGAGTTCTTCTGATCAGCATTAGTGCGTGGTTGTGTTAGTTGTTGCCAGCCTGTTTTCAGTGATGAAGGCATAGTCACTGGTCACTGAACATAATTGGCAGCGACTGACACGATGGTGTACTAAAAAGCAGAGTAAGAGCACCCTCCTTCATCGGCCCTGTAGCAAAAATTCGCCGGCGAAGTAAAACAGGTTAAAATAGCTACAAAAACAACTGTCTATCTTCTCATCTTTCCTAATCTGTCCCCTCAATGCTATTCCCTCGTTTTCAGTTCCGGTGCAATGCATTGTATATGTAGGGGTCATCCGCTGAGTGCTGGTCCAAGATAAAAAAACCCCTGACCGATATGCCATCAGCTTTTGTCTAAATTTACGAAGTATTCTCTCGATATATATCGAGCTGTTTTAGAAATCGCGCTATAAGAGTTGTTATAGACGAGTACAAGATTAACTCTGGCGTACCACCTGGACCTGTTCTTAATAGGCCAACATCGTCAGAGATCGAGGCGATGAGGCACAATATGAATGTTGCACTCAACGGTGACCTAAATAGAATAGCTTAATGGGGTCATACTAATAGGGTAAATTTTAATGTCTGTAAGACTCAATGCTGCTGCATGTTTACACAACGACGCATGCCCGATCATGCTGCTGCATGTGAAAGCATGCATATTATGGTTATTGAGGAATCGGAAGTTCTTGATGTTCTTGTCGTGAAAAACCAGTGTGACTTTCGATGGAGAAAGCACATTTTCCATGTTTCAAGGGAAGCATTGAAGTGCCTCGACTTTTTAAGGCGGTGTATGATATACTTCACTCTACCTGATTTGCTTATGAATTATACCACTTACATTCGACCAAAAATGGAATACAACTGTTATGTATGGACAGGGGCTTCCAAGTCTATGTTGAAGTTCTTCGTAACTCATCGGGGACGGTAGGGTAGCCAACTCTATCGACTCACTTGAGCATCGACGCAATGGAGGATGTGTTTCACTGTTTTATCGTTACTATATTGTGTTGCATTCCAATGAAATCGGAGATCTATTTCCCGAAATGCGCACTTTTCTACGCTCAACATGCTATACAGTGCGGTCACACAAATATGTGGCAGTTTTACCAGTGAATCGTACTACGCGTTACAGGGAAAATTCGTTCTTTGACCGAATTCGCTCGTATAAGGAATAAAATCTCGACAGAGGCCTTTCCTATCGTACATGAGATGGAGAAATTCAAATCGAATGTTCATAGGCACTAATGCTTTCCATAAACAATTTTCCTGGTTCCAGCACAATACAAGCTTGAGTAGGTCATCCACTTAGTGCCGGTCCTAATTAATAAAAAGAGAAAAACCCTTTGGTTACCTCAACCGATCCCCACGTGGTTAGTAGTGATTGAAATAGTTTTTCGAGTCCTATAAAAGAATCGAAGCCACTAGTGGATCAGATAGAGAGTTTAAGAGATTTTTAAAGAAATAATTTTTTTTCGAATAGTTTTTTTTTCACTATATCTCACGAACGCATCAAGTGATTTTTGACTATGTTAGTGGCGATTGACGTGGTTTTTCAACGTCAAGATCTGAAAGTTGTTTACGAAACAAAATTTATTCCTACTTTCGTTTGCGATTTTGCAAAGTCTAACAAACTCCAATTCACAATAAATCTAAGATATAGAATTATTTAAAATGTCACTAGGCTGGTTTGTTTCGGTCAAGCCGTTCCAAAGTTATAAACAATTCACATACTTACACACTCATACACACACACACAGGAGTCCTCAGCTCAGCTTTCGGAAAACTCAAAACGTCTAGATCTGGTGAGAACCCAATTTTTGCAAAACGGGATAATACCTATAACTACCCAATTTTTGGAAAATGCTCAATTTCGATATTTTAAAAGTCACTTAATTTTTTAAACAGACCTCGTATTTATAAACATATGTTTTACGTCTACTTATGTGTGCATTTTCGTACGTTTGTTTTTTTGCATTTTCCTTGTGGTCTACAAATTTTCGTTGTGTTTCCTTTTCCACTCAATTGTCATTTGCGTCTTCGTATTTCTCTGGCATTTGCCGTTGTTTCAATTACATTTATTGTGGCAGCCATTGTTGTAATTGTCATTGTTGGCCATGTTCTTTCTTTTTGTTGTATGTGTTAAGTACAAAAACAGCAACAACAATAACAACAATGGAAAAGCGGTAATATGCGGCATAGCGTTTATTGTTTTTGCTGTTTATGTTTTTGTCATTATTGCCTCAAACCATTATCCTGTTGTTATTCAACCAATTAGCCCCGATTAACTGATTCCACGACGCTACAGTCTACACTATATGGAGCTATACAATTACTAATACACTAACGCAGCGGTGATTCCATTATAGGTATGACTGTTCTTATTATTCTCCTAGTGTGTGTGTTTGTGCTTATAGAATACAATCAAGGCAACTGAAATTAACGTAAATTTTAGTTGCGAATATTCATGACTCTTTCTCTCTCTCTATCTTTTTCTCTTCTCTTTATCTCTCTCATTCGCTCAGTATCTATCCTGCTGTAATGTGTGAACGTTACTGTGTCACTATGTCTTTTAATATCCCTAAAAGAAACCACCTGGTGACGAGTGCCCCCTAGTCACCACTTTTGTCTACCAATTTTGGTGGCTGTTTGGCGACATCGTCAATAAATCGTCTACATTCTTATAAATTACTTTGATAAGAAAAATAATTTGTGGCAGCGGCAGATGGCAGAAGAAGTTCAAATTAGTGTCTTAAAATGTTTTTAAATAAAACTGCAAACGTTAACAAAACATGCATTTTCAATATCGAGATCTATTTTAGAAAACTACGAGAAGTGTAGACTAGAATTACTAACTTGTACTAGTGAATCACTGGTTCTAATGTCTACAAATGATCCCAACACAACCAGCTAGCGAATAGTACGAATGCCAGTAGTGGATCTCCAATGACCCACACATGTTTAATTATATTGTCCGAAAAGTCACTAGTGCTGGTGACTGTGTCACTAGTAAATGAGTACAGATTCATTCATGACATTTCCTGCAGGGCTTCCTCCGCTGTCTGCATGTGTGAGCGCGCTCGCATTTATTTCGTTTTACCTTCAAATGGCATGAAAATGCTTTTAAATATTTTAAATGCTTTAATTGATATAATTTAAGTTTTCCATTTAAATTGAATTTTTACATGTCAAAATTTTAATTTGTGTTATTTATTCAGTGATTTTTTTTCCTTTTGTTAATATTTTGTCAGGTTTTTTTCTTTGGCCGTTGGGAAAATTTTGTGATCTATTTTAAATTGCACTAGTTAAAGAGCCTTGAATTATTTCTAAATGGATTAACAATTAGCTGGTACCGAAATAAAATTACTCGTATGCTTTTACGTATGATTTTGAATAAAAAATACTATTTTGAAAAAGCTTTAAGTTTTAACAAAAATATCTTCAATAACAGAAAACTTGTGTTCAGCCTTGTACCGCTGCTTCTAGTGCTGGCCATAATAACTTGCGAAAAATGTTTCGGCATAATAAATAAATTTTAATGAAAATTACTATTAAATTTTATAAAAATTTACTATTTTTTGGCAGAGACATTTTTCACGCTAAGAAAATCGAATATAAAAAAAAAACGGGAATTTACCAGATCTCGACATTTTGAGTTGCTAGGAATCTTTCGTGACTACACCTGAGAAGCCGTCACTATGCCTGTATGTGTTTGTGTGTGTGTGTGTTTCTGTGTGTGTCCTCCACGGTTTTTGCCACTGAGACAATGGCAATGTCGTCCGCAAAGCCAATAATGGAAGTCTTATCCGGTAAGGATAGTCGCAGTATTCCATCATACATTATGTTCCAGAGCAGAGGGCCAAGAATAGAACCTTGCGGTACACCTGCAGTGACTGTATATTCTTCTTCGCCATCATCGGTCAGATACAAAACTTTCCGATCCCGAAAGTAGTCGTTTACCAAATTCATTAGGTACGACGGCGTACCCATAATGAAAAGGGCCTTGGCAATATTCCCCCAATTCACGGAATTAAATGCGTTTTGAATATCCAGGGTGACCACCGAGCAGTATTCCTTGGAACCAAATCTCCATCTTCCGCCTTCTATTGCGTCTTCTGCTATGTCTACTATTTTCCTAATCGCATCTACAGTGGAACGGCCTTTCCTAAATCCATACTGCAGGTCGGAGAGAGCTCCTCTGGCTTCAGCGCAAGCTGGAATTGTGTGTGTGTGTAAATTTTGAACGGCTAGATGAAGAGGCATCCTTCAAAGGGTTTTAAAAAACGTGGATTTGCTGTTCCTGCTTCGGTTCAGGACATTTTAAAAATATCAAAAAAAACCAAAGGAAATGGGTTTTCAAAAGTGTTTTTTACAATAACTTTTAAACGGCTTTGCCGATGGATCCCAAGAACTAATCAGCCATTGACATTTAAAAACCACGTCGAGCGTTACTAACCGGATCAAAAATCTGTTGATGCGTTGGCAAGATATCGCGAAAAAAGAAATCCAAAAAAAATTATTTCTTTAAAAATCTCCGATATTATATATCTCATCAATATATCCCGATTCTTTTATAGAACTTAAAAAACTACATTTGCGGTTAAAATTAGCGGGGAAATTGTAAGGATGACCTTTAGGGTCAACCGCTTCCGATATTTAATTAAATTCCGCTGCGCTTCATTATGACATCCATATTCATACCTTTTTTCTAATGGAAAGTAAAATTAAACAACTTTTAAGAATCTCACTGAAATGGTTTGTAAAATACTGTATCAGTCGTTTTTTTTTTTTGCTACACGAGAACTATCGAATCGATAAATATTTATTTGACAGCTGAGAATGTCAAACTGTGTTGACATTTCTAGCTAGTCAAGTTTGGCAAAACAATGCAAACAACTTGTGCAGATATTGATCGCACATAGACACATTTACTTAATTTACTTGAGTTTTATGCATGTGGGCAGAAGTATAGATACATAAACATTATTTGAAGAGTTTGCAATGAAGTTTTATCGATTGATATACTTATTACGACTGTTTGCTACAGTGAAGAGCAAAACTGCAATGCGAGAAATTTAGCAATTTAATATACCCGACAGATATGAATTTTTCTTACACAATTTTATTCCTTTTGAAAAGGAGTGAGCAAACTTTTGCAAGCGGTATTGATAACGAGAGGTGAAATATCTATGCAGCAGTATATATTTCTAGGTGACATATGGTCGGTCCATTTTTTTATCTTAGACCAGCACTCAGGGGATGACCCCTACATATGCGGTGCATTGCGCCGGAACTAGAAAGAAAGGGACAGTATTGAGGGGACAGAAGAAGAAAGATGAGAAGATAGAGAGTTTCTTGTAGCTATTTCATCCGTTTTACTTCGCCGGCTAATTTTTGCTATAGAACCAACGAAGGAGGGTGCTGTACTCTGCTTTTTTAGAACATGCTTGAGGCATTCGCTACCAGTTATGTTCAGTGATCAGTGCTATGCCTTCACCACTGAAACAGGCTGACAACAACTAACTAACTAACACAATCATGCACTAATGCTGATCAGAAAAAGTCAACACAATATTTCATGACTCAGCGCGGGAACTCAGGACCCTCCGCATCACACTTTCGTGTTCTACTACTTCAGCTAACAGCACCCTGATTTAATATTAGCATATTACTTGCTACTAAAAACTCTTACACACCGTGAGTAATAGAATCTTTTGTGTGATTTTGACATATATATTTCGATATACAAATATTCAATTATTCAACTGCGAGTGACGTAAGTAAATATTAATTAAATATTGTTCCAAAAAACATAATTCAGTTAAGTACGTTTCCTGAAAGGTGCTATTTTAAAAAAGTAAGTCTTAACGTAGAACACTTTTCAATAATAAATAAATTTTTAAAATAGTACTTTTAAAAAATAAATTTAAAGAAAAGTACCTATTAAAAAAGTAACTTTCCAAAAAGTACTTTTTCAAAAAGCAGTTGTTCAAAATGTATTCTTTTCAATAATTGCCATTTGCAAAAAACACTCTTGATATATGTAAGTACCTTTGCTTAAAACGACATATGTACATGGAAAAGTATATTTTAAAAATGCAACATTTGCAATAAAGTTCTTTTTTCAAAAAAGTCCCTTTTCAAAAAATTACTTTTTCAATAAAGTATGTATTCGAAAAAGTACTTTTTCTAAAATGTACAAATTTGAAAAAGTACCTTTTCAAATAAGTAGTTTTTCAAAGAAGTACCTTTTCAAAAGGGTACCTTTTAAAAATGTACTTTTTCATCCCAAAGGTACCTTTCAAAAGAGTACAAAAAAAACTACCTTTTCAAATAGAAACCTTTTCTGAATTTTATATGCTCTTACAGCAAATTATCAGTGGACTTTAACCTCTTAACTTATTCACAAACTTTCGAAAATCATTTAAAGATATTGAAATTTTCAAAAACACAGCAAATAAATTCTGTTCCACATGAATCTATTTTATTTTTCTACATTTATACAATGTCTTGGTGTAATAGGCATATAGATAATGTTAACCCGTAACAAGCATAAAGCTAAGATCCCACTATCGACATAATGTACCGATTTCCGTCGGCTCACTGCAATAAAGTCATAAGTACTAAATGAAAATTGCATTATTTTTCAATTAGTTCGGGAATAAGTCTATATGGCTTTATCGCCAATGCAGTGTAGTGCAATTATGTCCTTATATTTTAATTAGTTGACAAATAAGGCAAATTTAGCTTTGATATTACTTATAACTTTATTTCAGTGAGCCGACAAAAATCGGTACATTGTGACGATAGTGTGATCTAGTCTTAATAGAGTACTTTTCTTTTATAAAATACTTTATTCGTGAAGTACGTTTTTTCATAAAGCACTTTTTCCAAACTACTTTTTTTTTAAAGTACGAATCTGAATAAGTACATTTATTCAAAAGTAGGTTTTTCAAAAGTTTTCTTACTCCAAAACTAAATTTTTTAAAACTACACATTTAAAAATTACCTTTACTCAAATTATCAAAGGTTACCCATTAAAAAAAGTACCATTACGAAAGATACCATTTCCTACGAGCAGAAAAATATATACTTTTTTTGTGAAGTACTTTTTTCATAAAGTACCCCTCTCAAAAAATATATCTTTTCAAAAGTACTTTTTCCGAAAGTTTCAATACTAATTTTTCAAAATTATCTATACACAAATCTCATTTTCAAATATTATGTACTCAAGAAAGCACCATTTTCAAAGATACCATTTCCCAAGAGCACCCTATCCAAAAATTTCTGCTTGCAAAGAGAATATATTTTCTTGTTTTTTGAAGAAGTACTTTTTTTCGGGAAGTTCTATTCAGAAAAAGTACATCTTTTCAAAAATATATTTTCCAAAAGTTTTTACCACATTTTTCAAAATTATCGTTATACAAATTACAATTTCAAAAGTTATATATTCAAAAATTACCATTTACAAATTATTCTTCTTTCCAAAATGAATATAATTTTGTTTCTTTTTTTTTTTTTTTGAAAGAAGTACTTTTTTCGAAAAGTACCTTCATCTAAAGGTCCTTTAAAAACAATTAGGAATTCAATTGCTTAGCAAATGTATGGAGTGCAAATAACGTTCCAAAATTGAACTGCCTTATTCATAAAAGATATGAGAGGCTTATAAGAGTGTAATAGAGCATATTTCATATGAAATTTCGTTTTATTACGCTGTTGTTAGACTCTAATAATTTTTATGAATAAGGGGGTAAATTTTTATCTGTCGTAGTTTCCAAGAGATAAAGACACCGACTTGGCACTTCCAATATTAGAACATATTAGTTTTGCTCTTTAGATTAGACTAGTGTTTACTACAAAGCTTAAATCAATAAAACTTTTATATATATAAAAAAAATTTATTTGAAAAAAATTTAAAGAATCTGTACATCAGAAGGGGATCTTCACAACAAATCTCAGCTCTTTAAATAGAATCGTTTGGACTGGGGGATGATATGCCAGCCAGTCAAGCGTTGCAGCTGCTGTTTTAAATCGATGAATTGTCATTCACTGTTTAGCAAATGGCAAATGTTTTTTCCATTCCAGATAATGAATATGACCACTTACTTTATCACCGCCTTACTACCTTTCGCTAAATATTCAACAGCATACACAATATTTCGCACAAACATATAAATTTGACACACATCCTTAATGTATACGGATGTGTATTTACGAGTACATGCACAGTTTACACTGGCAATATATGAAACTGTTGCTGAATGTGTTGGTAAAATATTAATTTTTAATAAATATGAAATTGATGAGAGTTTTTCCATCTGATTTATTATGCGTGTAACAAACTTTCGAATAAAACAGTAACAACAACAGCAGCAGCAGCAGCAGCAAAATTAAACTTTTCATAATAAAATGACTGATTTTGTATTGAAATTATAAAAAAAAATATCTTTTAAAAAAAGAAGTCCAAATGAATTGTGTATCAATATTGAATGGAAGAGCTAAATTTTTATGTACATATCGGAGCAGGAAAACATAAATGCTGTGGGCCTAAAAAATCGTACACACTTTTTTATACCCTACACCAGAAATGGTTGGCCATTCCGTGTGGACTTTTTATCCCATAAGTTGCACATATTCCGCTAATCAGTCTGCCTACCGGTTTTCCGGAGCGACCTGGAAATCTAAAGATATCTTGGAAATAATATTAAATAGATTGCTATTGAATATCAGCAAAATCCAAAGTGCAGTTCCAGAGCTGGGAAATTGAAACGTATTTTTTGCTTAAAAGTTTAACCGGCTAAAAGTCTGTCTCTTTTTTTTTTTTTTTGTTAATTAAAACCACTTTATACTTCAGGATGAAATAAATTTGTATTAAAAGTCAAACAAAATAAAGGAGACGATTCCAGAGTTGGACAATTAACATTTTTTTGTTTTGGTATTTAAAAGTAACCGAATAAAACAAGTTTTTCCTTTTTTCTTAATTTTTTTTTATCTCGGACCAGCACTCAGGGGATGACCCCTTCATATGCAGAGCATTGCGCCGAAACTAGAAAGGAGTGGATAGTATTGAGAGGACAGATGAAGAAAGATGAGGAGATAAAGAATTTTTTGTAGAACTTTGAACCTTTTTACTTCGCCAGATAATTTTTTGCTACAGGGCCGACGAAGGAGGGTGCTGTTATTCTGCTTTTAGTACATGATCGTGTCAGTCGCTGCCAATTTTGTTCAGTGACCAGTGACTATGCCTTCATCATGGAAAACAGGTTGGCAACAACTAACACAACCATGCACTAGTGCTGATCAGGAGAATGCAATACAATATTTCATAACTTAGCGCGGAGTTCGACTCACGACCCTCCGCTTCATAGTCTCGTGTTCAGCCAACAGCACCCTCATATTAAATATATTTGATGTTTTTTTGCCAAAAAGACAGCTGGAAAAATTAAACTTTTTTTTGTAAATATAATACTGGACGTCTTGCGGCCGCACCCATCACACCGTGCACGTAACAATCGATTTATAGCAGCATCGATTTCGAGAAGAAGTTATTTCAAGATCTTCCGAGCTCAACTGACCAACAACGTGATGCGATTTAACACCGAACGTTTTTTTTTTTCTTTTTTTCTTTGGGATTTCTCTAAATGAACCAGAAACAATTCCAGTGCTAAAATGCGAAATCAAACGCACAAGTGAAACACAGCAACATCTCATTTCAAAAGTAATGAAAATTTCATGAAGATAGCAATGGCCTGTCATCAGAGCCAAGGCGGCCCTCTGACGGATATTTTATTTAATCCGAATATTTCTTCTTTGCAGTCCAATAAAATAAATCACAACCAAGATAATGAATATCAGTCGCAAAGGAGCTGTAAGGCAGTCAGATTACTGATCTTTTATTCTCCCAGAGTTTTGGATCCACTAGCTCTGACTGATATACTGACGGTTCTTCCGATGAATTTTCCGTGGTTAATTACGTTCGAACTTCTTATGTGAAGGCATAGTTCGTGTACAGTCAGTCACAAGAACGATTAAAACACGCATCAATAGCATCGCCGGCAATGCTTTAGGCACTGCTTCGGCATCTGTACACCGATACTTTGTAAAATTTACTTTGCAAAGTATTTATCAAATAAATAAGTATATAATGAATATATATAAATTAATAACGGGTTTCTGATGAAAGCTGCGCGTAATAACTTTTTTTCTGTGTAACCAACCTGTTCCATTTCTATTTTATTTTATTTTGTAGATTGATCTTAATATTTAAAGAAAATAGAGAATTGGGACAAGGAGGCAAGAATTCGGAGTCCGTAGTTTTCATCCAAAGAGAATAACGGCGCACGTATGACGCCACTCCTCCTAACAGATTGACTATAATGAGGCTCGTGCAAGGCCTTATCATCGAGATACCTCAGTTCGAAAGCAAGAAACTATCGCTGCTGTAGCTGCTGTCATACAGCCCAATTCTAGAGTTTTGACAAGGAGCTTGTCTGCTCCAATGGGTGTCAGTAGACAGTCACGGCAGACAATTTTGCATCACGATTTAAACTACAATTAACAAGCAAATTGAACGCAACAGACTAGCCGATTCGCTTAAAATTTTGCGAGAATATCATTCAAATGGCGGCAGACGATGGATACACCTTGAACTTCATTTTGATCTAAGCTGCAGTGTTAACAGTCAAAATTTTGGAATATGGGGTAATTCTAAGCCACAGATATTCCATGAGATGCAACTGCATCTACTTCGAGTCACAGTGTGGTGTGCAGTTTCATCATGATTCATTGTCGGGCTTTACTTTTTCGAAGAAAACGGTCTTACTATTACAGTCAATGGAGTCCACGTTACTTAAAGATGTTGAAAGAGTGTTTCTTTCCAGAACTGCGCTGAAAGAGAATCCCTTTCAACACTGTGTGGTTTCAACAAGAGGGGCTAACTTGTCAGATAGCCCCTCCTGTTATAACAGAATTGAGGCGAAAATTCCTCAATAAGCTGATGATTTCAAGAAAGCCTATGATTTCAAACAGGAAGTTTACAAAAAAAAACCAACCACTTTGATTGAACTAAAGCAATCGATTCGAACGATAATTGAGGCAATTCCCGCTGCAACCCTCTAGGCAGAAATGAATAACTTTTTGATTAGATGTTGTAGATGCATCACCGAGGCTGGAGGCCATTTTCATTCAATTATTTTCCAAACTTCATGAATTATTTTAATAAAAATGTATCAATTTTAAAATGAATGAACAAAAAATAAATTACATAAAATTTACAAAAAGTTAATTGACTTTCTTAATGTAGCAAAAATTCATCAGCCACCCTGTATATTGAAATTAATTAATTTATGAAGAACTTGAAGATCGATTAATCGTTACTTCGCCAATTAAAGAGAATACGTGCTTTAGAAATCGGGCACTTAAGAGATTAAAACAAAAGCCCGGTATATGGGATAATGCACACATACACACATATTCGCCAACAATTTTGTTTGGTGAATAGTTAATCTTTATATGATTATGAATTTTACTCAGTACAAAAATTGATATGGCATTTGTTTTTGTGTTATTCAAAAACACTCTAATCCGTCTATATATAGGACTGTTTGCCAGCAAGACTGAATATGTTCGTATGAATGTATGTATAATGTCTATGAATGCATGCTGCTGTGTCCCAAAGCATGAGCTTGATGAGTTTATTGCTAAAATCATAGATGACAAAGTTCATAAATGTCAAATACACGTACAGCAAGTAAGTGAAAAGCCATTTTGTATCTATGACATGAAATGTTTGACTTGTTTGGTTGCCAGTCATTTTATTATTTATGATATTAAAATGAAATGAAAAAGTAGTCATTCGCCTCTGTATACAAATCTGACAGGTAACAATTGACAATTGTTTCAATATTTAATAAGACAACAATGACGATACTGATTTGTAGATTGAACAAAATATATCAAAATGAATGTACAGACATACATGCATACATATAAAAAACTAATATAAAAGATTATATATCTTTTATTTAAAAAATCTAAAAGCTTTGGTTGAAAGCTAAATTTTAAGTAAAAATTATTGCAGTGAAGAAATAAGTGTGTATGGACGACAAGTGTCCGCCAGTTACCACTTTTGTCTACCATTTTGGTAACTGTTTGGAGACATTGTCAAGAAAGTGTTTACATTTTTATATTTTTGGCTTTAAAGAGTATAAAACAAAGAGGTAAAGGCTCCATAAATAATTTTTTTATACCCTTCACAAAAAATGGAAGGATATACATACATATATAGGTTTATCATTCCGTATGTAATTTCCTCGATATTAATATGGGACCACATAAAGTATATATATTTTGGATCCTTATGAAAAGAATGACGAATGTCCGTCTGTCTGAAATTGGTTTTCCCAATCCCCAGAATAAATTGAATTGGAAATTAACTTAAATACAGTGGTATTGAAATTCAAAACAATCCGAAATACGGTTTCAGAGCTGGGAAGCTTACAACTATTTCTGGACGCAAAATTAACCAGCAAAAGCCAATAATTTTTTGGTTTGTTAATTAAACCTATTTCATACTTTGGGAAGAATAAAATTTACATTACAAATTTAAAAAATAAAAATTTATTTTCCAGGGATGGGATATTGCAATTTTTTATGATATATGCAATATTTTTGTAGTACGTGAAAGCGACTTTTTAAGTTTTTCTTAAATAAAATGACTTTATACCTAATGAAGACTAGGATTGGGTAAGAAAAAAATGAAAATTTCGCTTCCAGGGCTGGGAAATTTAAATTTTTTATACATAAAAGTAGCCAAAAACGTCGGTTTTTTATTAATTAACACTATTTTGTAGTTCAGGAGAAACAAAATTGGCATCAAACATTAAAAAAAAATTAAAATTTAGATTCCAAAGGTGGAATACTGCAATATTTTGTAATACATTAAAGTGACCAAAATGGTAACAAATTTTTAAGTTTTTCTTAAATAAAACTATTTTATACCCCATTAAGAGTTGCATTGATAAAAAGAAAGCAAAAAAATTAATATTTCGCTTCCAGGGTTCGGAAATTTAAATTTTTTTAGTACCAAAAAGCAGCTATATAAGTTCCTAATTTTGGTATTTTCAGTGAATTAAATCTATTTTATGCTTCAGAAAAAATTAAAATGGTATTAAAAAAATTAAAAATTCGTTTCTAGGGTTGGAAAATCGAAATTTTTTGGTATATAAAAGTACCCACATAAATTCCATATATTGTTTTTTTTTGTTGAATTAAACCTATTTTATACTTCAGAAAGAATTAAATTGGTATTAAAAATTCGGTTTCAGGGTTCGGAAATTTAAAGTTTTTTAGCACATGAAATATTCTTGATTTTTTTTCAGTGAATTAAACCTATTTTATGCTTCAGAAAGAATTATATTCGTGCAACAAATAAATAAAATTAATAATTCTATTCCAGGGTTCGAAAATCGAGATATGTTTGCCACATAAAAATAGCCACATAAATTCTTAATTTATTTTTTTTTGGTGAACTAAACTCGTTTTATACTTTACGAAGAATTAAACTGGTACTAAAAGCTATTAGATATTTGATTCCAGGGTTGGAAACTCGCAATTTTTTGGTAATAAGTTCCTTATTTTTTTTTTTGTGAATAAAATTTATTTTCGGTTGTGGAAAGAAACGAAAAATGCATACATATGTGAAGGATATTTAAAATTCGCCACAGCCGAATATAGCACTTTAACTTGTTTAAGTTTTATTTAATATCAAATAAATAAATTAATTTTCTTGTGTTTCTCTAAACGTAACGAATTGCATGTGGTGTTAATGTTCAGCTAGTATCCTTACTCAAGTACATGACACACTCGTATGTTCATTTAATAATTTACGAATATGTATCGAAAACTCTTAAGTAACCACATCATAAATTTAATATGTATATCAATTCAATCTCCTCTCATAAATTATTAACTAAAATAACGTTATTATATTATTTCAACTTCTTATAGTTATAATTACCTCAGTCTAATTAAAAACATCTCAGATTAACCATAAATGGCAAACATCAACGCATTCGTTGGAAGTTGAATTATTATTAAATGAGCATTTTTATAAGAAATTAAGTCTATGACTAAGTAAATAAGCAACTGGCAAAACACATTCAAATCTAAATTAGATATAATATGTATCACTTGTTTCATTAAAACAAATATATAATTAAACACACTCTTAAAATACATAAATGAATGCACGAATACAGCTACACTCACAAGATGTGTGTTATCTGCATGTGCAAGTGTGTTCTTGTGTGTGTGTGCATAAATGTGATACCAATCATATGAATTTTTAATACATGATTTTACAGCCACAAACTTAAAGTCTCTTGTGCATCATTACTTTACATTCATAATCAGTATCTTAATGGCCAGTTATGTTAATGCATTATAATAATTTCAATGAATAAGTAAGTGGAGGAAAAGCTTTGAAGACAGATCTGCTACCACCGGAATCTGACAAAGTCGCTGTTGGATTTTAACAGAAAACAATGAATGAAAATAATTAAAATTCTTTTTGTAATATCTTGCAGTTGTTATATATTGTGCTGGTCATGACTCAAGATATTAAAAATTTACACAATACAAAAGCTTTAAATTTCTTCTAAAGTAAAAAAAAAAAATATTAAATAATGTAATAAATAAATTAATAAAAAATTATTTAATGTAATTTATTTGAAACACTGTTTCAATTAGTTTATTAAACATCCCTGCAAGAGATCGAACTAGTATCAAATTAGTATTGCACTAGTACAAAAATCACCAGTACTAGTTTCCAACTGTGACCTTTCCTATAACATGTTAATGCTTAAATTAACATTGAGTGTGGTTGGAAAATTACTAGTACCATTGGTACTAGATGGATACTAGTACTATTAGTACTAGATGAGTACTAGAATAATTTCTTCTAGTCATATACTAGTACAATCAGTTCTGAATTAAAAACTGGTTTATATATAAAAAAAATCCCAAAATTTATTGGTTTTCTAAACCCAATGAAATTTGTTAAGTCTTTGTCTTCACAAGCAATTTTTGGTTCATCAATTATAAGAGGAAATGGAAATGGTTTATAAGAGGAAATGGAAAGTTCCTTAAGGGCATACTCAATCCACTAGCACCTTGTACAACTTGAGTTACGTTTGGTAATCCACCATATACCAAACACTAATGAACATACAATTCATATATCAGTTTTATTATTTTAAAAAAGATCGCTGATTTTACATATGAACATAAATATTAACAAAAAACACATTTAAAAAATTTTAAAATTAGCTTTTAACTTATTTTTTAAAATGTCACTTTTTTAACACACAAGAAAACTGCGGCTTACTTACATAAATTATCGAATAAATAAACTGATATGCAGGTGACAAAGTCTTCTAATACTATTCTTTGTTTCAAATTTGAATTTGTTTAAAAATTGCAACAATTAAAAATAAAATAAATGAAAATGCGAATTAGCAATTCGCTTTAAAACATGATCAAAAAGTAATATGAAATTCTACAAGTCAAATCAATCTACAAATGAACTACTTGAAGTACTAGTACTTTTCTGTATAGGTTCAATCACCTTTTGAACTAGGGCTTGCTGTACTAGTAATCGTACCAGTACCTTAGAGACAATTGACGCTTATCCTCCTGCAGGGATATTACTCCTTTATTACAACACAATCATATCTCAAAATAGCTAAAATTTAGGACAAGTAAGAACCTTGTAATCGAACGGGTGATATATTCAGTACCCTGCAAAAAGGAGCATCATGGCTGAGACATCTTTCCATCAGCATAAAAGCAATTTACGTTACGTAGAAAATGACAATAGTGAAAACATACTGACTTACTATAGACACAGTCACCAGTACTAGAGATTGGTATTGGTACTATTCGCTGGCTTGTTTTTTGGGACCATATGTAGACATTGGAACCAGTGATTCACTAGTATATTTCAGTAATTCTAGTCTACACTTTTCATACTTTTCTCAAATATATGACGATAATGAAAACACGGTTTTTATCTAAAAACGAATTAAAACAAGTGAGAACGTTATATTCGACCAGGTCGAATTTTAAATAGCCTACAAATATTTAGTATATAAGAACTCTATTTTTATTCTCATTGAAATTCACATTTTTATGGTAGTTGGCTTAATTAAAATTTATCTTAAAACGGTCGATTCCAGTGTGTTAGGAGGAGCATGACTGGAGACACCTATCTGTCAGCATAAAAACTTACGTATTAATACATATTTTATATCAAACTGCAAAACAAAGAGGACTAAAATGAGTTAAAAATGTTTAAACTGATGGGTCAGAATTCCTTTAAGACATTTCTGTGCCCAGTTTTAAAACTCTATACAGATTCACTCCGAGAACGCCCGTGACGGCGCCATATCACCTAAATCGTAAAAACTTAAAAACTAAATTTTCTGAGTAGTTAAGTGTGGAAAAAAAGTTTATTTTTGATAAGGTCATTTAGGAAGAAAAGATGATGGAGATGTAGGGCAGGGAAAGATCAGACAACATTTTGCCTATGTCGTAGAAGCTTGTAAATTAAATTTTAAAGGAATGTAGGCTTACGGAATAGAATTTGTTAAATATTTACACAATTTTTTTATATAATATGTAACATCAACGCCCACTAAAGGGGTCCAAAAATAGACTATATAGTGTTTTTCACAGACGGGCGTATTGTTAAATCATCTTAGACATCACTGACCAAGAAATATATATACTTTATAGAGTCCAATTATTTTTGGAGTGTTTTAAAACTGCATTTTGTCGGGATCGTTCTGGTAAGGGCCGTGAGGGAGGCATTTCACCTTTACCATCAAACACTAAAAATTAATTGTTAGGCATAATTAAGTGTAAAAAATTTAATGAAAAACGTTTACATGTATTTAAGTATAAAAAAATTCAAACTTTTTTATTATACCCTTCACAAAAAAGTGAAAGGGTATATATAGGTTTGTCATTCCGTGTGTAATTTCTTCGATATGTACATGGGACCCCATAAAGTATATATATTCTGGATCCTTATGAATAGCGATGACGATTGAGCGATGTCCGTCCGTCTGTACGTGAAATCGGTTTTCCCAAGCCCCCAGAAGAGCTAGAGACTTTGTTCTTGGACCGTTGGATTGGAAATGAACTTAAATAGAGTGCTCTTGAAATTCAGAAAGATCCGAAGTACAGTACCAGAGCTGGGAAGCTTACACCTATTTCTCGACGCAAAATTTATACCAAAAATCAATTATTTTTTTAATGTTTGTAAATTAAACCTATTTCGTGCTTTGGGGAGCCTCAATGGTCTATTAAAAACTAAAAAAAAATAAATATTTTTTCCAGGGATGGAAAACTAAAAAATTTTTTTTCGGCCTATTCCGTATTTTGTAGTACATGTAGTAACTAAAATTTTTAGAAATTTCAAGTTTTTCTTTAACAAAACCACTTTATACGTCACAAAGATTTGCATTGGTCAAAAAAAAATTTTTTTAAATTCAAATTTTGCTTCCAGGGGTGGGAAATTGAATTTTTTTATAAATGAAAGTAATCAAACAGGCAACAGATGTTGTTTTTTTTTTTTGTTTTTTGCTAACTAAAACTGTCTTATAATTTAGGAAGAACAAAATTGGTATCAAAAATTCAAAAATAAAAAATAAAATTTCGAATCCAGGGATGGACAAGTGCAATATTTTATGGTACATGAAAGTTACCAAAATGGTAAAAAATTTGCAATTTTTCTTAAATAAAAGTACTTTATACCTCAAGAAGCGTTGCACTGAAAAAAAAAAAAAAAAAAAAATTAAAATTTCGTTTCCAGGGTTGGAAAAATTAAATTTTTTTTTGGTGCATGCAATATTTTGTAGTACATGTAATAACCAAAATGGTTGCAAAATTCGAGTTTTTCTTAAACAAAACTACTTTATACCTCATGAAGATTTGCATTGATAAAGAGAATTTAAAAAAAAAATAATTTCGCTTCCAGGGTTGGGAAATTGAAAATTTTTTTATACATAAAAGTAACCAAAAATGCAATTGACGTTTTTTTACTAATTAAAACTTTTGCTTAGTACAGGAAAAACAAAATTGGAATCAAAAATTTTAAAAAAATCAAAATTTAGATTCCAGAGTTGGATAACTGCAATAATTTGTGGTACATAAAAATGACCTAAATGGTTACAAATATAAAGTTTTTCTTAAATAAAACTATTTCATGCCTCTTGAAGAGTTGCATTGGTAAAAAAAAATATAAATTTCGTTTCCAGGGTTGGGAAATTGAAATATTTATTCTGCATAAAAGTAACCAAAAAGGCAATTGACGTTGTTTCTTTTTGCTAATTAAAGCTGTTTTATAATTCAAAAAAATCTTAAAAAATCAAAATTTCGACTCCAGGGTTGGACAAATGAAATATTTTATGGTACATGACAGTGACCAAAAATTTTAAACATTTTAATTTTTTTATCAAGTAAAACTATGTTTATAGTAAGAATTTTAAGGAACATTTTATATTGCTACATTAAATTGAATTAAGATTCTATAGGCTAATTGTTCGAAATTTTTAATTTAAATCTCAGAAAGACATGATAAATATTCCAAGGCACAAAGGCAAGTCAACATCAGTTTTTGTTATTCAACTTACACAGCAGAGCAGAACAGCTGTTTTCGAAATACGCAACCCTTTCATCATCAGTGCTCATGTGCATTGTGTTTGTTTTGTTTGTAAATTAAACATATGTAATATTTTTGAAAGACGTTCAGAGGTATTAGATATAAGAAGAGCCAAACATTTAGCTTCCTAGTCGAAAAATTTAAACGTTTTCTTAAATATAAAAGTAACCGATAACATCATTTTGATTTTTTAATTAAACCTACTTTCTGTTTTGGCAAGAAAGAAAGAAAGAAAGAAGAATTACATCTGTGAAGGGCATTTAATATTCGGCACAGCCGAATATAGCACTTTTACTTGTTCATATTAAGCCATCGATATAATAATTATAAGGTCTGCATATACAGCAATATCCCATGTCATAATGGACATGGACAATATGACACACTAACTGACACATAAAATGACATACAATGTCTATGATCATTTTGCAACGATCGGTAGGAAATGCCTAGTATAGCATTATGGAGTCTTATGAATGTTTAACAAAATTTTTGAAATGCGATTGGATTTATATGCTTTTAAAAATCATTCATCTGAATTTGCTAAAGACGTTCTTCGATAAATTTTGTTTTCACAACTCCTTTAATGTTGTTATTTCATTTGAACAATTATGAAAAAAAATTATATAAACATTTTACGGGATAGCCCCAAACGTCGAAAAATATTTTAATCTAAATTTTTTTCGTCTTTTTATACCCTCCAAAAAAGAATATGGAGGGTATATTTACTTTGACATTCCGTTTGTAAAGCACCGAAATATCCATCTGAGACCCCATAAAGTATATATATATTCTTGATCTGTGATAAAATCTAAGACGATCTGAGCGTGTCCGTCCGTCCGTCTGTGGAAATCACGATTCAGTACAAACGAAAAAAGCCAGACTCTTGAAATTTGGCATAAATATATGTTGAAGAATAGTACAGGTCAAGTTCGTAAAAGGGCTGAATCGGGCTAGAGGGAAAGAAGTTCCCCTAAGAAGAACTTAACCAACCTCTAAAAAACAACATAGTTTTTAATGTTTTTTTTGTAATTTTGTTAAGCAAATGATATATTTTTATGTCAAAGAGGGTCCAACGCGTTAAACTTGGACCCATGAAATATAATAAAAAAACTTGGACCGCGCCCCATTTAGTAGGCGTTATTCTATGCAAAAATAGTGTAAAAATTTAACAAATTGTTTTACTTAGGCCTGCATTTCTTAAAAATAACATTTTTAAGCTTTAATGACGAAGCTGAGATGTAACCTGGAACTACTCTGCCCTACCCCCTTCTCCCCCTTTGCCACATAAGTGACCCTATCAAAAAACAACATTTTTTTAAATTTTGTATTTATTCATCCCAAACATTTATATTTAGAGTTTTATGACAAAGGTGAAACGTCTCCCCCACAGCCCTTGCCAGAGCGACCCCGCCAAAATACCGTTTTAATACCCTCCAAACAGAATTGGACCCCATAAAGTATATATATTCTTAATCAATAATGTAGTCTGAGACGATCTAGCAATGCCCATACGTTCGTCTGTGAAAAACATGATATAGTCTATTTTTGGACCACGCCCCCCTTTAGTGGGCGTTGATGTGCAAAAATAGTGTTAATATTGACCAATTTTTATTCCTTAATCCTATAAGAAGCTGAGATGTTCTCTGATCTTGCAGAGGTGAAACGTCTCCCCCACCGGCCCTTCCCGGATTGACTCCGTCAAAATAGAGATTTAAAATTGGGTACAGAGATGTCTTAAAGGAACTCTGCCCCACCAAGTTAAACATTTTAAATTTACTTACTAAATATTTGGAGGGTCGAATATAACATTTTTACTTGTTATTGCTTATGATATTTTCTTTTCTACAAACACATATCACATTTTTGCTTGTTTTTCTAAAAATTTGCAGTTAAACCAAAAATTTATTTTCTGACTCCTAATAAATTCGTTGCTTTCCAAAGACGTAATATGGAAGTTTTCTTTGAAAAGTGTAAAATATATTGCACTGTTTTGTAGAAGAGAAAGCAGAACTAATTATAATTTGTTTTTTTTAAGGTAAGGCTTTTCAAAATAGATATATTTTCCAATCAAGTTAAAGTGTCTTTTGTCAAGGCGTTAATAAAAAAAAAACATTCATCTTAAAGCCTAATGAGCTCTTAAACATTTTCCAAAATTATGTGCCCGCATCTGGTAAAATACGAGACACAAAATACACTTCAAAGGAGAATTAAATTTTGAAAAACTCTTATATTGACCTGCAACATACACTTCTTGCTCCCTCCCTAAACCACATGGAGTAATAAATACAAAACTTTTAATAGATTTCTAATGAGTGTTAAAGCCATCATCGTGTTTGCCAAGAACAAAAATATTTGGAAACAATGTCTAATCGTTGTGTGAAAATAAAGACCATTTTAAAATTACGTAAACAAAACATTAAAAGAAGTCGTTCAATACAACTCGGGCACAAAGAAGAAAGTAAAATGAAATAAATTGGGAAGAAAATCAACCTTAAAAAATGTAAAATAAAAAAGCACGTTCTTACCAAACGAATATTTTCATTGTGGGGGTGGGTTTTACTGTAAAAACAGAAAGAAAAAAATTAACAAAAAACAAGGCTCATGACACGTAAAAACATTAAAAGAGCCCCAATACACCTGCACTCCAAAAATAATTTCTGTTGTTCAATTGTACTAAAACAACCCTCTTGAAGCTAAAAAGTAAACAAACACACACACACACACTCAACCACTTAAATCGAAAAATTTAAACAAACAAATGCAGGATACGACAAGGTGACTAAATTTATAGATGGCCGATATGTGACCTTTAAAACAATTTAAAATTTGTTACTTATCCTGCTCGAATTAGTGGTAGAGTGTGTGTGCTGCTGTGTTTCAAGCCAAAGCAAAAGCAGCACCAATTTTGTGCTTCATCGAAAATATGAAAAAAAAACAACTTAAACGCTTGTTAAAAGTCTATGGGGAATAATAATAGCACGAAAGTGTAATAAAATTGGCGGCAGCAGGAGACTTTCGGTTGCATTTTTTTTCTCTTCAAATGAGTTTCGTATACTACACGCATTTGATACCTGCCCTTCTGTCCCTCCTTCGGTCTTAGATTTATTTACTGGAAAAAGTTCTAAATAGGCTGCTACTGAAAATCAGTAAAATCCAAAATGCGGTTGCAGAGCTGGAATATGTAAAATTGTTTATAAATATTTTTACGCGGATTCAAATTTATGCGATTTTTTTTTTAATTACGGATTTTTTTAGAATTTAAAAAATTTTTATATTTTAGATGTTTTTAAATATTTTTTGCCGTTTTAAATTAAACCATTTGCAACAGCCATATAATCGTTATAGATTATTCTACCCTCCAAAAGAGAATTGGAAAGAATATTCACTTTGTCATTCCATTTGTAACGCAGTGAAATATCCATCTGAGACCCCATAAATTATATATATTCTTGATCTATGATAAAATCTAAAACGAACTGAGCATGTCCATCAAACTGTCCGTCTGTGGAAGTCACGATAAAGTTCAAACGAAAAGACCCAGAGCCTTGAAATTTTGTATAGAGAAATTTTTAAGTTCGTAAATGGGCTGAATCGGGCTAGAGGTAAAAAGTTCCCCTAAGAAGAACTAAACCAACCTCGAAAAGAACCATATATTTTTTAGATATTTTTGTAATTTTGTTACGCAAATGATGTACTTTTATGTCAAAGAAGGTCGAAGGCGTTGAACTTGGCGCCAACAAATCAGAAAAATTAACTTTTTGATCCCGCCTTCTTTAGTGGGCGTTGACATAAGATATGCAAAAATAGTGTAAATATATAAAAAATTGTATTCCCTAGGTCTACATTCCTTAAAATAAAATTTTTAAGCTTTTGTGACTATAAAAAAAATTAGGATTATTCGTTTAATCGATTAACCACTTAAACGATTAATAGATTAACCACTTAAACGGTTAATCGATTAACCACTTAAGCGATTAATCGACTAACCATTTAAGCGATTAATCGATTAAATACTTAAACGATTATTCGATTAACCATTTAATCGATTAACGGATGAAACGATATTTTTAATTTTTTGTGGTATTATAATTTTTTTTTCATTTTTAATTATTTGTTTCGTGTCATATACAAAAGGTTTGTTTTCAGAAAACATTTTTTAATAAAAGCAAAGAATGGGACACGAAGAAAATAATCAAACGGCAACACGGGTATTAAAACATCAGATTCATACAGTTCTCATATGCAATTTCCTAATAAAATTTGCTTAAATAAGAATTGTTATCATATTCAACTAAGCCACCTAATAAGTGTTGACAAACACAATACACATGAGCACTGATGATGAAAGCGTTGCGGCTTTCGAAAACAACTGTTCTGCTCTGCTGTGTAAATTGAATAACTCAAAAACTGATGTTGACTTTCTTTTATGCCTTGGAATATTTATCATGTCTTTCTGAATTAAAAACAAAAATATGTTCAAACAATTAGCCTATAAACCTTAATTCAAAGAAGGTGTCCATCTAATATATCAAATGAAAAACAGCAACAACTACAAGAAACGTAAAGATGCAGGAAGGGAAAGAGTTTCGTCTTATACATGATGTAGAACATTTTTTGGCCATCGTGGTCTAAAATGGTGTACAACTTTCTTCGTTTAAATAAATGTGTGAGCTACGTTCCAGCTGAGTTTTAGAAAGCATAGGTAATTCATAGCAGTAAATTCTTAAAGTGCAGTACAAAAACAGAAACTAAGGAATTCAGAAATAAAGTTTTTTGCCGAATGATCGGAGCTGATCTTTGCCAGGATGAGTCACATGATGATCTGACAACAGAAGAAACTGTCGCTAGTAACACAAGGAGTCTTTTAACAGAAGTAACCGGAACTAGAAATTAAAAAATAAATAAAACAGGACAGGTGTAATGGAGCATTTTATGTGTCTAGAGACACCCATTCTTTCACGATAAATGAAAGAATTTTTTCCATGTCAGAGTCCAATTTCCATGAAAAGAGTTGCTTAAAAATTACAATTTAGGACAAATTATTTTTCTGTAATGTTATTTCCTAAAATCTCCTTAAATTATTGAAATAACTAATACAATGATCCCTTATATATTTTTTTAATTGATACATAATATGTAATGTGGTATTCAGATATGCATTTTTAATTGAGTCAATATTCACTAATTATCTTCCTGTTCACATATACCAAATTTAGTGAAATCTATTAACGTACGAAAACTAAAAGTAAAACTTTTTCATATTTACGAAGACTTCAAGTCCAACTCTGGGATTTTTATTTTTATACCTTCCAAAAAAGAATTGAAGGGTATATTCACTTTGTCATTCCGTTTGTAACGCAGCGAAATATTCACCTGATACCCCATAAAGTATATATATTCTTGATCAGTGATGAAATCTAAGACGGTCGTCTGTGGAAATCACTATTCAGTCAAAACGAAAAGAGCCAGACTCTTGAAATTTGGTACAAATACTCGTATATCTGGAATGACAAGTCAAGTTCGGAAATGGACTAAATCGGGCAATAGGGAAAAAAGTTCCCCTAAGAAGAACTCAACCAACCTCCACAAAATAACGTAATTTTTAAAATTTTTTTGTGATTTTGTTAAGCAAATTATATATTTTTATGTCAGAGAGGGTCCAACGCGTTAAACTTAGAGCCATAAAATAAAAAAAATTAATTTTATTTGCAAAAATCGTGTACAAATTTAACAAATTGTATAATTTGAGCCTACATTCCTTAAAAATAAAATGTTTAAGCTTTAATGCCGAGGCTGAGACGTAACCTGAGGTACTCCTCTGCCATACCCCCTCCTCCCCCTTTGACCCTATCCAAAAGAAAATGTAAATTATTCCGAACATATATTTTTGAAGTCTTATGGCAAAGGTGAAATGTCTCCCCCACGGCCCTTGCCAGAGAGACTTCGACAAAATACAGTTTTAATACCCTCCAAAAAAATTGAGTCCCATAAAGTATATATATTCTTGATCAGTGATGAAGTCTGAGACGATCTAGCAATGCCCATACGTTCGTTTATGGAAGACATGATATAGTCTATTTTTGGACCGCGCCTCCTTTAGTGGGCGTTGACGTACGATATTACAGTCGAATCGGCTTTAGCACAACACGCTTTACTGAAAAAAATCGGATTACTGAAATCGATACAAATCCCCACACTGATTTTAAACGCAGCCAGTCTTATTCACTTCGCTTTAGCGAAACATCGCTTTTTTGAAAATATCGTATTACTGAAAACCAAAAGCAAGCCCACAGCTACGTTTTCTATGAAAGTTACTTCGCTTTACTGAAAAATAAACAATGACATCGAATCGATTGCATAACTTAAGGCTGCAAAAATTGTGCATGTTTTGTGCGTTAAAAAATTAAATGGCAAAATGTATTTGTCCTTTTCGCTCTTACGTACTTTATTGTATTTTTCTATTATATTTAGAGAAAAAATCGCATAACTGAAAAAATTGGGTTTTGGTTATTTCCAATAAAGCGGAGTCGACTGTATATACAAAAATCGTGTAAATATTGTAAAAATTGTATTTCCTAAGCCTGTAAAAAGCTAAGATATTCTCTGATCATGCAGTGATGAAACGTCTCCCCCACTGGCCTTCCCGGAATGGCTCTGTCAAAATAGAGATTTAAAATTGGGTACAAAGATGTCTTAAAGGAACTCTGTCACACCCAGTTTTTAATTGTACTTACTAAATATGTGGAGGGTATTTAAGATTCAACCCGGTCGAATATAACGTTTTTACTTGTTTTATTTTCCTTTTAATTATTTAATTAATAATAAATTTAATGTCAATAATTCAACATAAATATGTCTCGACATATTTTGTTTATGTTTTTTTTTTACTTTTTCCACATTTTAGGTGGAAAGTCTCGACTAAATTTGTTCAGTGAGTTGCGTTTTGCTCACTAAACACACTTTTTGGCAGTGCTGCATTTGTAATTTTACTCCATATTATAGCAATTAAGTGTTAATTGAGCAATCATTTAATTAACATTTTATATGGTTAATTGAACTCAATAATGGCATTAATTGCGATAAGCACAATTAAGGTGTATGTTATATAATATAAATTACATATGAATGAATTCTTTTTTGTTGACTCGTCTTAGTCTAAGAATTGCTGTTATTGTGTTTTTCACTAATAAACTTGAAGTAATAAATAATTTATATATAATTATTTATTCAAGTTACTTAATTTATAAAAGGAACATTATTAATCGTTGAACCGAGCAATAACAAAACTAACTTACGCTTAATTAATCGAAGAATAACTCGATTAAATCAAAAGCCGTATTAAATGCATGCCCTACCATAATACTCCAGACGTACATACGTCGGTCTAGGGTATATACGATTCAACACAGCAGCATATAGCACTTTTATTGTCTATTTTTCTATAGCATGAAAGTGCTGTTCAAAATTCATACTTTAAAAAGGTATAAAATAAATTACAAATAAATTTATTCTTAAAGTTTTAAATTTCCATTATTTTCGTAAATAGGGGAGCGTAAGTAACGAAAATTGTTTCTGGTTATGAGGTTTCATTAAAATATCCTTCTGTTCCATCACGTTATTAAAAAAAAATTATACTCCATACCGTCCTCTATTCAAATTTATTTGTCATATAAACTCGTTACGATCATAAACTGCTGCTACCACTAATGGCACGAGTACTAAAATATAATTGTCAGCATGCAGGAAATAAAATTTAAAATTTTATCTTCTTTACAATGAAGAGGAGAAAGTCGAAAGAGAATAATGGAAATAATAGTTTTAATGCACGAACGCTGTCATAAAGTAAATATAGTTTGCTTATGTTTTTTAATTTTTTTTCAAAAATTATCAGCTGCTGAAATAGCTTTAAGTGACAAGTAAAATTAAGTGGAAATTTAACGATAATGGTTAAGTGAAATAGGAAAAAAATGGTATGGAGCATTATTTTGTATCTAGTAAAATAGTCGGTAATTGGTTTTATTGCAAGTCGATGGAGTCAATAATTTACCTTTATTATGAAAACGGTACGCCAAATTCTTGACACAAACTTTTTAACTTTGCTATCACTTTTTTATTTATTCACTTATTAAATCACTTTAATTATATAAAATAATTAAGCCTTCCTTTTTGGCTTTTAGATATTTCATTAAATTACAGACATTTTTCTTATAATTTTTTTTTTTTTTTTTTGTTTATTGCCCATTTTTATTTCTTTCATTTTACTTTCTAATTTTTATTACTATATTTTTACATACTTTTAATTTATTTTTATTTAATCTAAATTTTTTTTAACCATAATTCTTTATTTTTTGCATTTAGCTTAAAACACATTTTGGTTATCACTTTGGAACACACGCCATATATTCTTTCTCTTTGCCGACAACGAAACGACCGAACTTAACGAACTTAAATCCGTCAATTCGCAAGCCATACAATTTAAAATAGCGCGCTCAATTTTAAAACTTTCAGCTACACAGATTTAAAATTTTTTTAAATTATTTATTTCGCTTTTATATTTCGAAGTATAACTAATTAATTATTTGGGTATACAGATATTTTTTTTTTTAAATTTATTAAAAAATTTTTAGTGGAATATATTCCTTTTGATTAAATGCCAATGAATTTGTTATTTGGTTATATTTAGAAATATTATTTTAATAATTTTAATAATAATTTAATACAATAATAATTTTTGGTATAGCATTTATATATTCTTATTGAAACTCATTCAATTTACCATATAAATAAATTATACATTAAGGACGTGATTAGTTTCTATAGGGGACTACAAATTACCTAATAAAATTGGTGTTGTGAAATTACTAGTAGTTCTCGTTGTACGTTATTTTTGTATGAATATACGGTGTTTATGGTTACAATCTATAAGCACCTGAGTCGATTTATGAAGGAATTGAATTATGGAAAACGGCAGGTTTACATGAAATCTGTATACAGATCTAAAAAACATTTTGCAAAAGATGGAAATAAAACCATGATCATGTTCAGCTAACTGCTAATGAAGTCCCAATGATATTCTTAAAAAGTTGTGTTTGTAGTTTCAGCTCCTAGATTTTCTTCCAGAGAAACATGATATATATTATAAGTAACCAGCTGTTAGTTATAGAAAATCGCTAAAACTGTTTGATATGGCATAAACTCTGACAAACACCCAATACATCAAATATTCGGAGTAAAGCAAAATCAAATTTTGATCGATAATATATTTAATTGTAAAAACCACAAAAACTTTCAGAAAATCTCTTTTATTGCGAAAGAATGCCTGCAATATACTTTTCGCAATAAATAAGATTAAAAATCGTTAAAATTGTAAGGGTTTCCAAATATTCGGAGAGAAAAACCGTATAATTTTTGGAGGTCATATGAACATGTGAAAAAGTCTGGTATTACTCTCAGGTTTTTATCTCGTTTTCATCTAAAATCTAAAGAGAGCAAAAAAGCGGATTTAAGAAATGCTTTTGCAGAGTTATATAAAATAGAGTAGCATGTTTTTAATAAAATAATAGCATAATTTTAGGCGAACTCCAATTATAACATTTAAACATTCAAGCGTTATTGTACTTTTCAAAGGCGTAGCGTGTGTTGTTTGTTTTTCAAATCTGCCATTAGGAACTTAAAAGAAAACGAGATCAATAAATGAAAGAATTTTTAAAAAGCCTCCAGAGTGTGTGTCTGAGATAAACGGATTTTGAATAGGCTGTCAACTTCTTAAGCAAGCTTAATCAATATCGGTTAAGGCCATGACTGACTATCTTATACAATCGCGTGATCTGCCAAATATAAAATGAGTGAGTGCTAGAAAAGTGTGGTAGTGTGGCCTAAAAACGGAACTGTGTTACAGACTTTTGACAAGTCTCTCCGATTTGGGAAATGTTTATAAAAATGTTCGTAAAATGATAGCTTCCATGCATTCAGAGCAGCAGATATGGGCAGGCAGATGTTTTTGCCTCATGGTTGTATAATAGTGTGTCACCCACTATGCAATTTCTATGCGAGTTTTTAAAGTCGGTCGGAGTTTAGGAAGATATTCTTGTGAAAAAATCTTGCGATTGTGTAGGATAGTCAGCCACGGCCTTTATATGATCTAATTTTTCTCGAAATGAAATCATTCATACATAATTTTAAACTATGCAATCTGTTAAAATATATTAACCATAGGCAATAAGTTCCACTCGAACGACAATTAACTCAGGGTAACGCCAAGAGCCTTCAATTGAAGTTGCATTTTCAGGACTCGTCAAAGCTTATACTACAGTTAATCGGCTTCCTGTCTAAAGAATACACATTCCGCAGCTAAATGCCAGTTAAAATGACTTGAAATTTCCTGATTATAATAGCAGAATGCAACAATTAAACACTTTCAATATCCTAAGTCCACATTAAGCAATATTTATCTTTACTTTTTAATTAAATTTATTAACCAATTCAATGAATTTTTAAATCTAATTTGGTCACACATATTTTACAAAGTATCTCTTTCACTCCAGTGACTAGTATTAGACTGAATACAGGAATGAACTGCCAACAGAAGCAAAACTGAATTATTGAAATGTACATTTTGCACAATAAAAAGAAATCTTTTCTAAAAAGAAACGGATAGAACAGGATTCTGTAAATGGATGCGTACACATACGTACACATAAGCCTTCTAATGCATAAAGTCCAAGTGCACTTTAGTTCACACGCAAAAGAATGAATAAATTAATACATACGTGAATATTTGCAAGCAATTATCGTCAAAACAATATTATTCTTAATATGTTTTTTTATACAGAATAGAAGAATCACACAGTCCCCCGGATTACGGTGAGAAAAATTCATTAATTTTTAATAAATTAGAACTAAAATAACGTAGTTCACGTACATTGAGCTCGAGTTGCTTAAACCGGAGCTCATAAGCTGACGTGTGCAGTCAAAATATCGACAGCACAGAGCCAATTCAAACTTAAAGTTACTGAGAAAGTGTTGGGAAAATTTTGTAATTGATCTCCGATTTCCGGGGAGCACTTTTGAAGCGAAGCCGTATTTTGTTGTTGCAAGTGTAATAGTGTTACTCTGGCTTGTATTTCTATTAAAAGTAGGAAGGCGACGCCCATTATTATAACGCATTCTTATATGGCATTAGTTTTGATTTGGTTGTGTAATGCCATTAATTTTGCTGTGCAGTCAGTGACATGTTGCATAACTTTGTGGGATACAATTTTTCAGTCACGCAAGACTTGTAATTTTTTAAAATTATGTTCAAACAATTATGTAAATGTTAAGTGCAGCAAAAACATTTTGAGCGGATTTCATGTTGTGCCTGCGTACAATAAATCACGTTATTAAAATTTAAAGAAAAAAATCTGAAACAATATTTAACAATAAGTTTTAATTACCACAACTAAACGTGTGTATCGTTTCTTAAGTTGACATGAACAAAACCAAGTGCAATAACTGCAAGAACCAAAGAAGAAAAGCTTTGCAAACTATCAGAAGTAAAATTTCATTATTAATTTAAGGTGCAATTAAACTTTAGCCTGGATCTCAACACGAAGTGATAAACCATCTAGTGGTGGAAGTGTTCAGTTTGCTTTATTTAAGTTTTACACCAGCTAAAAGCTCTTCCATAAAATAATAACAGATCTGTGCCATAGGGCGACATCTGTATGCTACAAATGTAATCATAATCAAGTCTCACTTGACATGCAGAGCTTTACACAGCTTTCCCTGTCCATCTGTAATTTATCTAATGAATACATATTCTACAGATAATTGCCGGCTTCAAGAATTGAGAAAATTTGCAAATTAAAAGACTTCGTGTACTGAATTTACCTGATTATTTCAACAAAATTTAATAATGAAACACTTTCAATTTGTTAAATGCACTTTAGAAAATATTTTTCACCACTTTTTAATTTAATTCATGCACTTTTTCTAATTATTTTACTCGATTAAACCGGCACGCACAATTTCACGATGTGGTCTGTTTGACTTTTCTTGTTGGACTGAAAGAAAAGAGAAGCGTTTCAGGGAGATGAAGAAAAGAACAAGAAAGCTGCAAGAATAGAAAAGCGGCATGAAATGCAATTTGTTAAAATGTACTTTTTGCATAAAAAGATTAAAACGGATATTAGGGCATTATTTTGTAAATTCAATGCAAATAAAAATTACATGTGCATCATAAATAAGTAACGTGCAACATGTGGCAACATAAATGTATTTGTGTGTGTGTATGTACACTTACGGCGGGTTCAGAAATGTTTACAAAAGAATCAAATGAAATCTTGTTTGCGATAAGTATAATTATATAATGTTTAGTCAATAATAATTCAATTTGCGAATAAAATAAAATTGTAGCAGAGTTGGGGACAGCGCATTGCATTTCGTTTTCCACTTCCACTACCTCGGAAGTGATATGATCATATCTTTTAGGTATCGACGAGTACAAGAACAATCTACTTTTGAAAATTTCGAGGACTGTTGATACCCGGTTTTCCATAACTTTATGCAATTACAGCTCAATAGCTCTAGTGGATATCGTCTCTTTCTCAATTCGTTAACAGATTTAGAAAAAATACACTAGAATCTTTCGAGCTTAATTAATAATTAAATATAATTAATAATAAATAATACATAATCGTACACGTGCACGTGTACGATTATGATTTCTGTAGAAAACACAATTTTTAGAAAAGTTTGTAGGGCTGTAAACGCCAATTTCATATTTTCAAATCCGTTAGAAATTTAATAAGTTATTTAAATTCTTATTAAAATCAATTTCAAAAGTTAATAAAATGTGAGGATGGACTCTTAGCTTGAGAAATAAAATGTTTAACCACATACTAGTACAAAATATAAGAGCTTAAATTATGGAAAAACAATTTTTTTTCGTATGACGTTTTGCATATCATTTTTATGGCCGTTCTCTCGTTTTATTTATATTTCGTTATAAGCAGAGTACCGTCGAATTTACCTCCAATACTTTGGAATCATACACATGTTCTGCCATAGTGTATAGTTGAAAATATTCGATATCTTCATCGCAAGCTAGACACAGATCGTCCGAGGGGGAATATATAAAAAATGCAGGTAATGAATTTCCATAGACATGTTGCAACCCATTTCACTACATGTGATAGGAAAATGATTCGAAGAAAATAAATTAAAACAAGTAAAAACGTTATATTCGACCAGGTCGAATATTAAATTACCTCCAAATATTTAGTAAGTGAATTTAAAATGTTTAACTGGGTGGGACAGGTTTCCTTTATATAATATCGTACGTCAACGACCACTAAAGGGGGCGGGGTTCAAAAATAGACAATATCATGTTTTCCACAGACGAACATATGGGCATTGCTAGACCGGCTTAGACTTCATCACTGATCAAGAATATATATACTTTATGGGGTCGAATTCTATTTTGAGGGTATTAAAACTGTACTTTGGCGGGGTCGATCTGGCAAGGTCTGCGGGGGTCTGATTTCTCCTTTGCCATAAAACTTAAAAAATAAGTGCTTGGGATAATTACATTATAAAATTTTTTATTTATTTTTTGATAGGGTCATTTACGGGCAAAGGGGAGGAGAGGGTAGGGCAGAAATCGGTAGTCATAAAACTCTAAAAATAAATACTTGTTATAATTGTATACCAAATTAAATTTGTTTTTTTTGTAGACAAGGGGGAGGAGGAGGTAGGGCAGAGTAGTACCAGGTTTCGTCTCAGCTTCGTCATCAAAGCTTATAAATTTTATTTTTAAATTTTTAAGGAATGTAGGCTTAAGTGAAACAATTTAATACATTTTTATGCAATTTTTTTTTTTTTTCCCCACCTGGTTAACTATCTTGTCGCGATGTGGTGGCTTAAGGGGAGGCTGTGTCTCTTACTTCAGGCCAGGCGCTGTACATACACCCGTACGTTTAGGGCCTGTCGTGAAGTACGAAGATAAAAAGGCCTTCTCAACCAAAGGTTAACCGCCCCCTTCCACCTCCCATTTCCCATAATCCCTCATCCACCCTTCCCTCCTCCCATACATCCCTTCCCTCCCCCACTTGTAAGGTCAAGGTGATTGGTAGCTGTGCCGAGGACCTGAATGGCTAGTTAGTGGTAAAAGAAGACTAGTCGATAACAGCTCCCCTCCGGCGCCAGGACACGGGCCGGTTGTAATAAAATTGTCTAGTCTGCGTACGCCGTCACTGCGCAGATGGTCCATCCCCTTACTGGCCTACTCGTGGGAACAATATATGGAGAAATTAAACAACAAAAAAACAAAAAACAACCAAAACAGAAGGGAAGAAATCTCTTCAGAGGACGACATTCTTTCCTCCAGCCAGGAGACAGTAGTCGACCTCTCGGATAGTGAGGGTAAAAGACAGAGTACTCCGCTATCCGCACAACAATCAAAAAAAGTGCCCCCAACACCGGTAATCGAGGCCGATTACCGGCAGAAGGGAAAACCAAAAAAAAGGAGCCAGAAAGAGCTCCTTAAAACCAGATACTCCAAGGCCGTGTTTATTCTTGACAAGATCGCCAAGAATGCGGAGAAAGGAGTCACGCACCCGCATGATGCTGAGGATAAGGTGAGATACCAGGCCGTGGTAGAGGAATATCGTAAGTTTATGGATTCCCTACCAAGCACGTCCAGAGCGGCCTCCCAGCAAATTGCCGAAGGAAAGAGCTCAAAAAGAAACCGCTCTCAGACAGAGGGCGGCCAGGAAGCAAAAAAAAGGAAGGTGCAGAAAACAACCTCTCCTTCAACATCATCTTCGTCGTCCACTCGAAGGCCCTTTAACGAGGTAGTTAAGGATAACCTTCTTGTGGCCTTGGCGAATTCCAAAAATGGGAAGATTCTCCCTGTAACAACGGAGTGGGGGGCTATCGAATCCAAATTGGCTGAGCTCGTAATGGACTACGTCCTCTCCAATAAGGGTAAGCCGGCTCCTCGCTTCGACTCCGGTGAGATACACCGGGGGTACAGGGTGATCAAGTGCTTGGACGCGTTTTCTAAGGACTTCCTCTGCGAAAGTATCGCTAAGATTAGTGAGACTTGGGCTGGGTTAAGCCTTAAACTCATCCCTGCGGAGGAAATACCGATGAGACCGCGGGCAAGGATTTGGTTACCAAAACTTGGAAAGGATGGTAACAAAATGCTAGAGTGTCTGAAGCTACAGAACCACAGCATTCCAATGGATGACTGGTCAGTCATCCGCACGGAAGATCATGGCAGTAATGGTACCTGCCTAATCCTCTCCATCACGGAGTCTGGAGCGGAAGCGCTCGAGAAAGCAGGCTCCAAGCTATTCTTCGGGGTCAGGGACGCTAAGGTAAAGGTGTCCCGCCCAACAAAAGCTGATATCGACGCTGTCGAGGCTGCGAACAACCTCCTGGGAGGAATGCAGCTAGCTGAAGAATAAGCACGATGGCTCTAAAAATCGCCCAGATAAATCTGAAGCACTCGAAGTGTGCAAAAGATAACCTAATTGTTATCTCAGTCGAAGAGAACATCGACATTTGTATGGTGCAGGAACCATGGGTAGCAAACTCCGAGGTCAAGGGGTTCCCGAGGTCCACATACAATGTACTATATGCTAAAGGAAATGGTAAGCCCAGATCATGTCTAATAGCCAAAAAGCACATAAAAATCTTTCTCTGTTCACAGTTCAGTACTGAGGACCTTACAGTTGCGAGGGTCGAGCTGACAGATGGAACCAGCTTCCTTATCGCATCATGCTACATGGCGCACGACAAAGCAGCCCCTCCAGATGAAGTGAAAGCTCTCATGTCATCTATTGGTGCTGATGAGGACATCATACTTTGTTGTGACGCCAACGCCAGGCATACAATTTGGGGTAGCAGTGAGATCAACGACAGAGGTGAGCATATCCTTGATTTCATAAACCTTAATAAATTAACCATATGTAACTCCGGTTCCTCTCCGACCTTCATCTTTCCGAGTTCGGATAGGTTTAGCGGGTGGGAAGAGGTTCTGGACATCACTCTTGTAAATGATAGATTTAGACCTTTGATTGATAGATGGAGGGTATCCAATAAAAGATCCTTCTCGGATCACTGTTGGATATTCTTCGAAGTCGCGTCATTAGGCAATGAAAAGCAATGCTTCAGGAACCCGAGGAGAACAGACTGGGATAAGTTTAATGGGATCCTGAAGCAAAAACTAAGAAGAGTCCCAGAGATCGAGAATACGATTGCTGGACTTGAACACAATGTGGGGGCGTTTAATAAGGCTATAACGAAAGCCTTTGAAGTATCCTGCCCCCTAACAAAGACTAAGAAAAGTTACCCTCCGTGGTGGAGCTCGGAACTCTCAAAGTTACGTAAGGAGGCACGCAGGGCCTTCAATTTATGCTATGAGAAGAAAGCATGGCAGCCTTATCGGGATAAGTTAGCAACGTATAAAAAAGCTATAAAGGTTGCCAAAAGAAGCTCATGGAGAAATTTCTGTGAGTCAATAGATAGAACTAGGGATTCCGCAAGGCTTAGTAGGGCTCTGACCATGAACCGCACATGTCCAACCTTCGTTAAGAGGGGGGATGGGTCATGGACAGATTCCTCCGCGGAATCCCTAAGTATTCTTTTCAACACCCACTTTCCAGGCTGTACTGACACGGCCATAGGAATCCTCCCATTTAGTGGGATTCAACACACTGTCAATAGAGATTTAATATCCCCAGAGAGAATCTCTTGGGCTATTGACAGCTTCGCACCGTTTAAATCGCCGGGTCCGGACGGCATCATTCCAAAGATGCTACAGAGTGCGAAGGGCTCTGTTATTCCCTGGCTTTATAGGTTCTTTGAACTCTGTCTTACACTCAATTACGTTCCGACCAGCTGGAGGAAAGTAAAAGTGGTTTTCATTCCCAAGATTGGAAAAAGGAGTCACGAGGACCCAAAAGACTTCAGACCAATCAGCCTTTCATCTTTCTTAGTTAAGACGCTAGAAAGATTACTAGACACCCATATTAGGCATCGACTTGAAGGATCGCTTATTCTCTCAGATAGTCAGCATGCCTACCTGAAGGGACGCTCCACGGAAACAGCTCTGCATGAGGTGGTGGGAGTCGTGGAGAGATCCTTAGAAAACAAGCAGTATACCTTGGCTGCCTTCTTAGACATAGAAGGCGCTTTCAACAATGTATCAGTGGCAGCCATCCAACAGTCTCTCCGGGATGCAGACGTTGAGGAATACATCAGCAACTGGATCATTACTATGTTGAAGGCAAGAAATGTCACTGCAGCGTTAGGTAATAGCGAAATGTCAAGATGGGCATGTAGAGGAACACCACAGGGTGGGGTGATTTCTCCGCTGCTCTGGCTTCTCGTTGTTAACACGATTCTTCTCAGACTAGATGCTGTAGGAGTTAAAGTTGTGGCTTACGCGGACGATGTAGTAATAATGGTATCAGGGATGTTCACGGACGTGATTAGCGATATCATGTCCAACGCCTTGGGTATGCTCAGTAGATGGGCTGCAGGATGCGGTCTAGGAGTAAACCCTAGCAAAACGGAACTGGTACTATTCACTACAAAGACCAAAACCCAAAGCTTTAAACTTCCTCGGCTGAATAATCTGGACTGTCCCTTTCGGACACGGCAAAATACCTAGGAGTTATCCTGGACACGAAGCTATCGTGGAAACCAAATATACACCATAGAATAAAAAAGGCAACAGTTGCCTACTACTCCTGTAGGAGAATGTTTGGCTCCAGATGGGGCCTAAAACCCACAATGCTTAAGTGGATGTACACAGCAGTTGTACGCCCTATACTGACTTACGGGTCGTTAGTATGGTGGCCCGCCACAAGTAAAAAATATGTAGTAGATCAACTATACAGGATACAGAGATCTGCTTCCATCGGGATTACTGGTTGTCTACGTACTAGTCCTTCAGAGGCGCTGAATGCTATACTAAACCTAATTCCGATTGACCTTTATGTACTCCGGGCATCCTCAAGCAGTGCGGCAAGACTAGCGGCATCAGGGAGGTGGAGGTCAAGGGACTATGGCCACGCAAGAATTCTTGGCCGGCTACCACCGACACTGAGGAAGCCCACCGACTATATAGTACCTCACTTAGACTTTAACACTTCATTCAAAGTTCTCTTACCATCCAGGCGGGAGTGGAGAAGGGGTAACTTAGAAAGGGAATTCAACTTCAGAGTGTATACTGACGGATCAAGGATGATCTGTGGTGTAGGCGCAGGAGTCTTCTCGAGGGACCTTGGAATAAAACTCTCGCTCCGTCTCCCAGATGAATCCAGCGTATTTCAGGCTGAGATACTGGCTATAAGGGAGGCGGCGAGGCTGTTAATTGATAGGGGTGTTCAGGGTAGAGTCGGTATCTTTGTCGATAGCCAGGCGGCACTCCTGTCTCTCAGGTCGTTCACTACGTCGTCTACTCTGGTAGCCCAATGCAAAGAGCTGCTATCCAGACTGGGGGGTCAGATAGACGCTACCCTCATCTGGGTACCCGCTCACAGCAGTTTCTTTGGAAACGAACAGGCAGATGAGCTAGCTAAGGCTGGATCTGCTAAGGACGTCTCCACTGCCGTATCGGTGGACATGCCGTTTGGCACCCTAAGGAGCACCATTCAGAGCCATTTCCGGCAGAAAGCGGCGGACAGGTGGCGTAAGCTGAACACGTGCAGGGTGGCTAGAAGCATGTGGCCATGTTATAACGACAATAGAACGGCACAATTGATTAACAGGAATCGCAGGGACATCTCAAGGCTCGTAGCGGTTGTGACGGGGCACTGGGTAATAGGCAGACATGCAGGCAGGTTAGGTCTCAACCATAATGCATTCTGTAGGAGCTGCCGGGATCAGAGCAAGGAGGAGACAGTTTATCACTTCCTTTGCGAATGCCCGGCCTTGCACAACACGAGACACAAATTCTTAGGCAATAGTATCATAGGCGACCTCGCGGAGTTATCAGGTATAGGTCTGGGGGACCTTATTAGATACCTCAATGCGACGGGGTGGATCTAGTAACCATCCGTACCCGAGATCAGGATACGGCTTCCATAGGTAGTCACTGACGAGTGGAGTGGTTTTTCAAAACGGGATCTCAGAGATCCTACTTGAATGCTTGCGTGTAGCGGGCAGCCACGTATACCAACCAACCAACCATGCAATTTTTCCATATAGCAACGCCCACTAAAGTGGGCGGGGTTCAAAAATATTTTTTTTCAGGCTCTATGTTAAACGCGTTGGACCTTCTTTGACATAAAAATATATCATTTGCTTAACAAAATAACCAAAAAACTTTCAAAATTATGTTGTTTTTTCTGGGTTGGTTTAGTTCTTCTTAGGGGAACTTTTTCCCCTCATGCCCGATTTAGCCCATCTCCGAACTTAACCTGCTCTATCCTTCAAAATATATTTATATCAAATTTCCAGAGTCCAGCTCTCTTCGTTTGGACTGAATCGTGATTTCAACAGACCGACGGACGGACATGCTTAGATCGTCTTAGATTTTCTCACTGATCAAGAATATGTATACTTTATGGGGTCTGAGATGGATATTTCGATGCGTTACAAACGGAATGACAAAGTGAATATACACTCCATATTATTTTTTGGAGGGTATAAAAAGGTGATATCGGAGTATATTGCTGCTCATTTTTTTACGTAAGTATGCACGCCCCACGCTTCCTTAAAGGACTTTCATATCATATGAAAGATAGCAGATTGTTCTCTTAATCAGTTAGCAGTTTATTGATTTTTGACAAAATTATTTAGGATATATTTAAAAAATTCGGTTTTTACACATAATTCAATATTTTGGAAGTGTTTAGAAAATGTCCAGAAATAAGTTGTTATTGTACTCGACAGTGACTACAAGTAAGATGGTAGCACTGTCCACGTTTTTCGTCGCAGTGTGTTGCCAAGAGAAAATGTGATACATTTAAAATTAGTCAGCCCCATTAACCGCTAGTGATAGAAGTACTAAATAAAATATCCTGTAAAACCATGTAGCGGTACTGAAAAAATAAATATTTTTTCAGCTCAATGCGATATATTTTTTCTTCAGTTCCAAAGCAATTCTAAGTCAGTCAACATCAAGCCGCGTTTGCAACTACATATTTTTAAGGTGAAGCCAGACCGCTGATCGTTTACTCTCTTTCGGCAGTCTTGAATATCACGCGCACTGTATAATTTGTATGCATCGGATAATAATACAGATTTAAGGGCGCTTTCACAGGAACAGGTCATAATGCGGGTTAACAATATCGCCGCCAGTCAATCAAAAAATATTTTTCTTCACAAAATGTTGAGAAAAAAAAACTGTACCTAAAACTCTATTAAAGTATTATCTGTATTAAATCAATTCTTGTGTCACATAATAACTTATAATGCCAATGAAAAGGAAACAGTTCCCATAGTGATTTTACGTAAAACATTAATTATCTATTGCTATAAACACAGATCGTGTTTTTATAAGGAAAAAGCTTGTAAACAAACACAAGTTTATTTTTAAATAGATACATATGTACGCACATCTAATTACATATTTATTTATGTACTTGGATTACGAGGGCTTACAAGGTAAATCAATAGCACAAACAACAATTATTTACATGCCCTAATAAGAATTATTTGAGAAAAACCCTCCAGGTACTTGAGTGTGAATCTCCTCTCCATACATTAAAATTATCTATTACTGGCGCTTTTAAAATGTTAACTAACGTGGAACTTGATATCAATTTGTATGTGAGTATGTGCGCACATCCATAAAAAACGTAGGAATGTCTTTAGTGTAATGAAATGAGCTTTTAGCAAAGTTGTATTGTATTGTATGTTGAAATACTTTACAAAGTAAATTTGCAAAGTATTTGGTGCACAGATGCCGACGGAGTGACTTAGACTATATGCCGGCGATGTTATTAACCCGTATTTTCTTCCGTTACTGTGACTGACTGTACACGACCTATGCCTTCACATAGGAAGTAGCAACGTAGTTAACCACGGAATATTCCTCAGAAGAACTGTAAAACTATACAGTTATCTGAGGAGTTGAAATTAACTAGTGCGAGTGAGACGCAAAACTCTCGAAAGAGAGTAAACAATCAGTGGTCTGGCTGCACTTAAAAAATAATTGCCAACGAGGCTTGATGTTAACTGACTCAGAGCTGCTTTGCGACTGAGTTTAGCAAAGTTACTGTAGATGATGAATAAGAAAATGTGCTGTAGAACTAAAAGCTTTCAATATCTTTTATTGGCGGAGCTGCCACATGCCATTTTTGTTTATCCCGCAAAAAGGCATATCAAATATCACCACAATATCTCAAACATCGCCCACATAGAAAACAATGATATTTTAGCTATTGTAAAATAAAATTGTAACATAAACTGGTTAATTTAGAACTTAACTTGACATGAATATAAAAAAAATACATTTTTAAATTATCTGCTTTAATGACCTTAATTTTTACTGGCAAAGGATCTCTTTGGCACGCAATAACTATTTTATAGTTGATAGGTTTTTTTTCAATATTTTTATGTTATTTTATTATTCCCTATATTTATTAAAGTTGTATGTTTTGGTATATTTAATAAGAATCAATAGCCCAGTTCACAATCTCGAGCAAGTAGTCTAGCATCGTAGCATGAGCAAAATAATTGTACTCTACACCAACAAAATACATTGAAAATGCTCTCAAATGCTCTCTCAATTTGCAAATGCTATAATGCAAGACCATTTGCACAGGATTGTGAATTGGGCTAATTTATATGTCAATTTTGTATATTTAAGGCTTTTAATCTCATCACTATATTTTAGGAATCTTTGGAATTCTATTTGGAGTTCTCAATTATTTATGAGTTCATATGATTCCGAATTTACATATGAATATATTGTTCTCAAATTCTCTATAATCTCGGCTCCATAGATATAAAGGAATGTAAAAAGTAATCATGAATGTCATATTATATTAAGGAGTGCCTCCTACTACAGAATATATGCGGCTATGAAAATCATATGATATATAAAATAAATATTTTGAATTCACTGGCATGGCAACAATTCGGTGAAGTAGATATAAATAAAAAAAAAATATGGAAAATGGTTGACCCCAAAGGTCATCTCTGCAACTTCACGTTAATTTTAACTTGTAAAAACGCTTTTTATTAATTTTCAAACTGGAATAACTTCTGAATGAATGAATGGATGATTGATATAATTTTTCGAGTCCTATAAAAGTATAAAGAACACTAATTGACAAGATATACAGTTTTGCAGTTTTTTAAGAAATACTTTTTTAAATTATGTATGAATTTTTATTAGTCGAACTTTGTAATGTAAATTGTTAATTTTGGGCTTAAGTTCGAATCTGCATGACTGCAAATGAATTTTTATTATTTTATTAATAAATGAATTTGTTCAAATTCTATTTTTATTAATTTTTATATTAAGATTGGAATATTAAGAATATTTTCAATAATCATCAAACCAGCAGAACGGATCAGTACTGATTTCGGGGCCGCTACGCCATCTCATCAGCGTTCTTTGTTCAATTTTTCCACTTTTGCAAGTGGTGCTAGTTAGTAGGAATATCAACTATTTAACCAATATTTTAACGAAAATTGAATATGAGAAGTTATCACTTAATAACTTAAATACTTTTTTCGAATTTTTTCATTTACGATATCTTTTGGATACGCTAACCGATTTTGACCCAGTTAATGGCAATCGACATGCTTCGTCAAGGTCAAGAGATGATTAGTTTGTCTAATCGATAGATAAAGCCGCAGTAGTGAGGAAAACTTTTTAGGAACTCAAAACTTTGACTCTGGTTAAAACAAATTTTTTTCAAAACGGGGTACCATAACTTTCCAATTTTTTTTAAATTTTCCATTTTCTTTGCGTCAAATTAATAACAGATTATCTCTATATAAACATATTATTCCACTAATAGCTTTCAATTGTGGGGAATTAAATATTATTGGACAGCCTTTCTTCAAGAGCTTCTTACTAATCACTCTCTTCGAAAAATTCTTGCAGTTATTGCACTTTTTGTTTTGAACTATAAATTTAAAAAATTACCTATAGCCGACAGTGATGCCAATCTCTATGCGCTGCTTATCAAATGCCGTAAAGTGCACTGAACGTTTCTTGATTTTTCGCTACATTTAAATATATTGTTCTTAGCAAATTGATGGAGTATTTATTAGAACCTGTACGAAATCGGTGTTTTAAAGAAATTGAGGGGATATATAAGAACCTGTGCGAAATTATTATTTTAAATGTGTACAATTTCAAAATCAAAAGGATCACAGATGAATTGTATATCTCTTTTGTGTAAGGAAAATATCTGAGAAACACTTTATGTAATTTTTTTATAAGAAAAAACTGCGGAATATAAAATTGCCCTTTATAGTTTTAAAAACTTAATTTTTTTTCTGGAGAATTAAATAATCGTACACATGCACATTACACAGTTTTTAAATCAAACATAATTGAAGTCGATAGATTTCAGCGTATTTGTTTTGTTTAATATTTAACGAAGTGAAAACGATATGAAATGCATTGGGGTATTGAGATGCAATTGCATAAATTTATGGAAAGCCTGTTTTCAACAGTAATTCAGCTTCGAAATTTTCAAAATTAGATTGTTCTTGTACTCGTCGATACCTAAAAGATATGATCATATCACGTCCGAGATAGTGGAAGTGGAAAACGAATTGCAATGCGCTGTCCCCAACTCTGCTACAATTTTATTTTATTCGCAAATTGAATTATTGACTAGACATTATATAATCATACTTATCGCAAACAAGACTTCATTTGATTCTGTTGCAAACATTTCTGAACCCGCCATAAGTGTACATACACACACACACACAAATACATTTATGCCGCCAGATGTTGCACGTATATGATGCAGAAGTATTTTTTATTTGTATTGAATTTACAAAATAATGCCCTAATATCCGTTTTAATCTGTTTATGCAAAAAGTACATTTTAACAAATTGCATTTCATGCCGATTTTCTATTCTTGCAGCTTTCTTGTTCTTTTCTTCATCTCCCTGAAACGCTTCTCTTTTCTTTCAGTCCAACAAGAAAAGTCAAACAGACCACATCGTGAAATTGTGCGTGCCGGTTTAATTGAGTAAAATAATTAGAAAAAGTGCATGAATTAAATTAAAAAGTGGTGAAAAATATTTTCTAAAGTGCATTTAACAAATTGAAAGTGTTTCATTATTAATTTTTGTTGAAATAATCAGGTAAATTCAGTAGACGAAGTCTTTTAATTTGCAAATTTTCTCAATTCTTGAAGCCGGCAATTATCTGTAGAATATGTATTCATTAGATAAATTACAGATGGACAGGGAAAGCTGTGTAAAGCTCTGCATGTCAAGTGAGCCTTGATAATGATTACATTTGTAGCATACAGGTGGCGCCCTGTAGCAGAGTTCTGTTACTATTTTATGGAAGAACTTTTAGTTGGTGTATAACTTAAATAATGCAAACTGTGGATTGTAGATTGTTTATCACTTCGTGTTGGAATCCACGCTAAAGTTTAATTGCACTTTAAATTAATAATGAAATTTTACTTCTGAGAATTTGCAAAGCGTTTCTTCTATGCTTCTTGCAGTTATTGCACTTGTTTTTGTTCATGTCAACTTAAGAAACGAAAAGCACGTTTAGTTGTGGTAATTACAAATTATCATCAAATCTTCTGTTAGATATTTTCCTTTAAATTTTAATAATATTCATGCACAAGTGATTTATTGTACCCAGCACAATATTAAATCGTCTCAACATGTTTTTGCTACACATAACATATTCATAATTTAAAAAAATTACAAGTCTTGCGTGACTGAAAAAATCGTATCCCACAAAATTATGCAATATGTCACAGGGAGCACAGCAAAGTTAATGGTATTACACAACCAATTCAAAACTAATTCCAAATAAGAATCCGTTATAATAATCGGCCACACTAACACGCTTTTCTGGCACTCATGTTATATTTGGCAGATCTCGCGATAGTGTAGAATACTCAGTTACGGCCTTAAGCGATATTGATTGAGGGTGTTTATGAAGTTGACAGCCTATCCAAACTCCGCTTATCTCAGACACACACTCGGGAGACTTTTTGAAAATTCTTGTGTTTATTGACCTTTTTCTTTTAAGTTTGCAATGGCAGGTATGATAATGGTTGAATAATAAGTTATATTTCTCCTAAAATTATGCTATGGTTTTAATCATTTGTTTTATATATATGGCAGCCATTCTTTCGCACTAAAAGAGATTTTCTGAAAGTTTTTGTGGTTTTTACAATTGCAGTCGACTCCGCTTTATTGGAAATAAGCAAAACCCAATTTTTTTCGATTATCCGAAGTTCGATTTACTGAAAGTTGTTACAGTAAAACAAATCAGAAATCCGTAAAACAATATTTTTTATATCAAATCTGTATATTTTTTAAGTCAATTTAACGTAAAAATTATATATAAAAAAAATTATTCATATATATTATTTATTTTGTTGTTGAAATTTTTCACGAATTCTTCGAAAATGTCTAGCCACTTGCATTGACAATATAATAGAAAAATACAATGAAGTACGTAAGAGCGAAAGGACAAATAAATTTTGCCATTTAATTTTTTAACGGACAAATCGTGCACAATTTTTGCAGCCTTAAGTTATGCAAACGATTTCTAATAAATAAATTTGTCATTGTTTATTTTTTCACCAAAGCGAAGTAAGTCTCATACAAAATGTAGTTGTGGGCTTGCTTTTGGTTTTCAATAATACGATATTTTCAATAAAGCGATGTTTCGCTAAATCGAAGTGAATAAGACTAGCTGCGTTTAAAATCAGTTGTATCACTTTCAATAATCCGATTTTTTTCAGTAAAGTGTTTTGCACTAAAACGGATTCGACTGTAAATATATTTTTAATCAATATTTGATTTTGCTTTAGCAAGGGCTTGTGAATTTTTGATGTATTGGGTGTTTCTCAGAGTTTATGCCATTTCAAACAGTTTTAGCGATTTTCTATAACTAACAGCTGGTTACTTATGATATATATCATGTTTCTCTGGAAGAAAATCTAGGAGCTGAAACTACAAACACAACTTTTTAAGAATATCATTGGGACTTCATTAGCAGTTAGCTGAACATGATCATGGTTTTATTTCCATCTTTTGCAAAATGTTTTTTAGATCTGTATACAGATTTCATGTAAACCTGCCGTTTTCCATAATTCAATTCCTTCATAAATCGACTCAGGTGCTTATAGATTGTAACCATAAACACCGTATATTCATACAAAAATAACGTACAACGAGAACTACTAGTAATTTCACAACACCAATTTTATTAGGTAATTTGTAGTCCCCTATAGAAACTAATCACGTCCTTAATGTATAATTTATTTATATGGTAAATTAAATGAGTTGCAATAAGAATATATAAATGCTATACCAAAAATTATACAATAAATTAAAATAATATTTCTATATATAACCAAATAAATTAATTGACATTTAATCAAAAAGAATATAAGAATTGTATAATAAATTAAAAAAGATATCTGTATAACCAAATAATTAACTAGTTGTACTTCGAAATATAAAAGTGAAATGAATAATTTAAAAAATTTAAATCTGTACAGCTGAAAGTTTTCAAATTGAGCGCGCTATTTTAAATCGTATGGCTCGCGAATTGACGGATTTAAGTTCGTTAAGTTCGGTCGTTTCGTTGTCGGCAAAGAGAAAGAAAATATGGCGTGTCTTCTAAAGTGATAACCAAAAAGTGTTTTAAGTTAAATGCAAAATATAAAGAATTATAAGTAAAAAAAAATTATATAAATAAAAATAAAAAAATAAAAATATATTAAAAGTATGTAAAAAAATAGTAATAAAAATTAGAAAGTAAAATGAAAGAAATAAAAATGGGCAATAAACAAAAAAAATATAAGAAAAATATCTGCAATTTAATGAAATATCTAAAAGCTAAAACGAAGGCTTAATTATTTTATATAATTAAAATTATTAAATGTGAATAAATAAATAATTGTTAGAAAAGTTAAAAAGCTTGTGTCAACAATTTGTCGCAGCATCTTCAGAATAAAGGTAATTAAAGATTCCAAAGTACACGATTATATGCACAAATTTCTAAAAATATTTTTAAATGTTTAAGTGCAAAACAGAAAAAAACATGTTCATTTATTTAATCAAAACTTTCCTGAACTATTAATTTCAAGTGAGACAGTCTTCCACTATCGTCCTCAATGTCTATATGCACACGCTATAACTTTTGTTCTTCAACGAAATTAAGTGGCACTGTTTGTATTCAACCTCTAGTTCTTAATTACACAAAATTGCAAACGATATTTTCAAGTTTCAGATGAGCGAATTCTACCGGAACGAAAGCCTAAAGAAACGTGTTTTTATAATAGACTTGTGTGACTTATGGTGTTTCCATCCTGATATGGTTTTAATAAATTCTAATTTCAACGTTAAAGCCAACTGTTAAAACCTGGCTTTACCATACAAAATGATTTTATTAAAACCAATTTGAAACCACTTTCGAATTGGTTTTTAAGTAGGTCTTATGAAATGCAACTCTGATTTTGGCTGTGCTAAGTTGAGTGCTGCCAAATTATATATTGGAAACAGCTGGTATTTCAAACAGAACTTTCAGAATCCGCTTACGTTTTTTATATAAAACAACTTGATTTCCAAAACGTAGTTCAGTTTGTTTAAGTAATTTCATAATTTTAAAATATTCATTCACAAAACGTAAAAGAATTTCTAGATATTTTAGAACGCATTCTAAAACTTTTTCTGTTTTCCTTCAAACAAAAACTTCTGTGGTACAGGTTGTCAATTAAGTGTTGTAAAAATAGAGAACAAGTACAGCAACAACTTCACACATTTTTATGAACAATTTAATTTATTTTGAACAAATTTATTACACATCCTGTATGTTAAAGCCACAATTTGGAGTGTATGGTTTTAACACTAAAACCAGATTTTATCTTTCAGTGTGAAAACACTATAAAATTTTAGTGTTTCGTTTTCAGAATGCTACTCTAGTGCAGCTCTTAGCGCATATACGAACCATTTGTCTTTACATGAAATGCCTTGCGATTGAAATATATTGTGGATATAGAATTTTAAAATAAAAAAAATTTTTACTTAGAAATTTCCTTTTAAATTACGCATGTATTTACAGCCTAATTAAAAAAATTTGATAAATAAGGGGCCTATAAAACAATTTTTTATGAATACTTGTCCTATTAACCTGTTATAAACCAGTTTTTTTTTAATTTAATTTGGCCTTAATTGTTTATGTGCTAAAAGAACTTGTTTTTTGTTTAATGAGAGCACTAAATACATATTATTTTATTTTGGAGAAGCGTATGATTTTTCGATTGTCTGTTTTAAGTAGCAGAGACACTTCAAATTGCCTAGTGAAAAGCACAGAAGAGGTGAAAAACTGTACTTTTAATTTAGTATTAGGAACTTTTATACAAAACTTCTTAGTCTAGCTAAAGGTATCATTTCATACTTGCACTTAATGAAATAAAAAATTTAAACAAATATTATAACAAGAATTCAATAACAAGAATTCAATAATCACACGCCTCACACTTTATTTCTTACTTTATCATTTGCTGGGTTTTTTACAGCTTCAATTGTAGTTTGAGGATATAAAGAAAAGAACTGTAGGTAATTTAGAGTGTTGACAACTATATTTTTGTGCTAGAAATCGCAAATATTTGTAACTAAATTTATATATTTTTAAATTATTATTTAACACATAAATTTTTAATTTTAATCATGATAATAATTTGTTATACGTATTTTGGCGCCATTCCGCCTAAAACTGCATACAACTTTTTTACTTGTAAAATTATTTTCCCTTTACTTTTGTAACAATTTCTACATTAAAACACTAGCCACAAAATATGTGCTAACAGCCCGTGTAATCAGCCAATTTCAGTTACAACAGTTTTTTAAATGAACCTTGTAATAAAATAAATTTAGCATAAATAAAAATAACAGAAAAAAAGGAAATTTTTTCAGGTAACAGCAGCATATGGTGTTTATGGTAATTTTTATTTTTGTGGTTTTACTGCTTACTTGTTGACTCAATTTAGCTAACACGATAAACGAAAAAAAAAAAAAAATAAAAATAGAAAAACAACAAACGATGCGGTGAATTTAAGTAAAATTTTAATACGAAATTAAAGCAATTCAACACACAAGAGTTCAAGTTAAAAATATAATGAAAGAATACTTAAACACTTGACTTGTTGAGACCCTAAATTCTTATATATGGAAAAAAATATATAAAAATAAATATGTAAAATAAAAAATTAAATACATATTAAAAAATAAATATATAATATAAATATATATAATTTATTTCGCAATCAATGTGTTTTTGGCTTTCCCTGAGCCAAATAAATAGCATCGAAGAAAGGACTAACTTTTTTTGCAAGTACTCAGCAATTGGATTAGTAAAAAAATATTAATTTTACGAAGCAATCAAATAGAATAGATTTTAGTTTATAAAACCTGATAGTCGGTCGCTGTTTTATTAATTATATTCACCCTTATTGCGAATGCCGACGTCGTTATAAGTGATGGCGACGGCACACTCATTGTATTGCCGTCGTCAACATTGAGAGTAATTGACAGTTATCGGCGACAAATTTATATTAATAAAGGCAATATTACGCCGACGTTGACTGGAATTGACTTTGTTTTTGTCAACAAAGTTTTTAGCGTCGACATAGTGAATTTTTTTTTCCAAGTAAGACATTCTTTAACATTTTAGTGCCATGGAAAAAAAGTTAAAAATTACAACTGCACAGCAATTCGAGAGCCTTGTTGCTGAACTCGAAAAAAATACCAGTTTAGCAAAAGGGTTTCTAAGAAGCTCAAACCCTTACAGGTTCAAACAAGAGTGGGAAGAAATAGCTTCAAAATTAAATTCTCTTGGACCTCCAATAAGAAACAGTGACGGTTGGCAAAAAGTATGGACAAAGAAAAATTTTAAACATGTACACACATTTTAAACTTTTTTTTTGTAGGTATGGAGAGATTTCAAATGCAAGTTAAAAAAAAAAAACTGAGTCAAAATAAGGCTGAAATAAATGCAACGGGTGGTGGTAAATACAAACAGTTACCGCTGTCACCTCTGGAAGAAGTTGCAGCAAATTTTTTGCAGTTTGAAAAGCAGTTGAGTCCGGAAGGTAAAATACAAGGCATTATAGTTTCTGTTGATGAAATCGAAACGGAAAATGTTGCTGACACGGAAATCACAATTTTCGAGGATGAGGAAAACGTCCCATTAACTTCGGCAACTTCAATTCAAATGCAAGAGGAAACCATTTCTAATAGGAGAAAATCAAAACAGAAGAAAAGTGAACGCGAGGAATTGTTTCAGAAACATAATGCCATACACAAAGAAGCTTTTCAAAAAATTTCTGATACCATGACAGAAATAAAAACCGAATTGCCAGAATGTAGAAAAACTATGGGGGCGTCAAGAAAATACAATGATGGAAATAAAAAATACTCTAAAAGAAACAAGTCGGTACCAGCGTAAACGTTGGGAAGTTGAGGAGAGAAAAATGAAGATGATGGAAAAGCATTACCAAAGGGAAGAAAAGCTTTTTGAAACTGAAATTGAGTTAAAGAAAATAAAAATGGAAATAAAAAAAAAAGAATTAGAAGTTCTTCAAAACCAATATATGGATATTTAAGGGCCATGTTTGTACCTCCCAAAGCTATGAGATCTCTTTTTTTATTTTTAATACGTAATTTAATGTGCCTTTTATCAATTTAAATGAATTGAATTGTTTTGTTTTATTTACTTTTAAGAAACAATACTGAAGACTGAATATGAATTATAAAAATATATTTTTAATTTCATCTCTTATTTGTGAAGCTTCGTTATTTAGTAAATTTTCCGGATTAGTATCAAATATATTGTTGCTATTTTCAGTATTTGTTGGCATAACGTAATCTTCAATGAAAGTGCTGTACTCAATACAAACGTTATGTAATGCAGCACAAACGTTAACGATTTTGGTTGCTTTACCAGGGCTATAATGCAGTTGACGAGCACCAAGTAAACAACGAAATGGGTTTTTGAGTACACCAAATGTTCGTTCAATTATATTCCTTGCCGTTGCATGTTTGCTATTGAAAACCGCTTCAGGACTTCTTTCTTGAGCAGACCGTTAGGGTGTCATTAAATATGGTTCGAGAGGGTAACCGGCATCCCCTGTGTAAATATATACATAAAAATGTACACACAAATATACAGTTTACAATCTTACCTAAAAGCCAGCAATCTCTCACCAGATTCGTAACGTTCTCGCAAAACCTGTCTTACAGGGCTAACATTCCAGATAAGTGAATCACGCGATGAGCCTGCATACCGAGCATCTACATATCTTATCCTCATTCTATGGTCACAGATCTGGAAATTTATGAACAAAATGAGAGCTTTTAAATGTGATAAAATATTTTTTTTTCTATCTTACAAGCATGGCATTTAAACTGAAAAACCCCTTTCTATTGTAGTACATATTTTGATCATTCTTCTTAGGAGCTTGAATCTTTATATGCGATCCGTCTATGCAGCCTATAATGCCAGGAAACCCCGTCTTCTCAAAGAAATACAACTTACATTCAGCCTTCTCTTCCTCAGTCATTTCAAATTTAATGAAAAGGGGGCAGATGACTCTTTCCAAAACATCGAGCATTTCTTCCAAAATTAAGGATACAGTAGGTTGCGATAATCCAAGATTAAAATCATTACCAACACTCGATTGGTATGAGCCTTGAGCCAAGAACCGCAATGTTGTAGCTAACTTTAACGTGTTGGAAATTGATGTTGAACGAATGGCGCTCCTCATTAAAGGCTTAATTTTTTTTAACACGAATTTAAATGCTGTTTTATTCAGTCGAAAATATTCCACAAAACTGTTCAAAAGGCACAAAAATGAAAAGTTTATGTTTTATTACAAATACGCGGCAAACTGTTTGATTACTTACGTGCTGTCCGGCAAAATAAAAATGTCTGATCTTTGTCTCATTACTTTTCTCTGAACCCTAAGCATTTCTTTATTTTCTTCATCACTGCTTCCACTTGATTCAAACATAAACAACATTTTTTCACAAAAATTTACAAATCAAGTTTAATTACTGTCAAAATATATGGAGATGATATTTTTTCTTTAAAATTATCGATAACATGTCGACGTCAACACATGAGCACAAATTAATACCAACTGAGTGTCGAGTTGACGCCTGCGTCGACCAAATTTGAGTGTGGTTAAAAATTGACAACGCCGTTAACAACGACATTCGCAATAGGGCTGATTGTCTTATTCATTAATGTAGGAACTGGTTTAAGTCCCTGCTACTGTATCTTACGTCACGTAAGTGAAATTATATGGAAAGCCAAAATAAATTAATTGAGAATAAATAATATGTTTTTAAAAAATGTGTATCCGCAGATTATATTTTATTTTTATTCTGTTAACAAACAAATTAGAAAGCAAATGTTAGCATATTTTGTAGAACAACTTGAGAAGCACAGGTTTTCACCACTTTATCAAAAAGGACAATCGAATAATTATACTCGTCTCCAAAATAAAATAATATTTTAATACTCTCATCAAATAAAAAACAAGTTATTTTAGCTGCTAAATAATAATTATTTTAACATTTTGTATGTTTTAATCACAAGGCATTTCACATACAAAAAAGACATGGTTTTTGTATTCGGTAAGAGCTGCACTTGAGTTTCCCCTCGAAAACGAAAAACTGAACTTTTAGCTTGAAAAATATTGAACGAAAGTTTTAAAGAGTTTTATAATCTTTTTGAAGTTTGAAGTTTATTCAGAAATTCAGTCACCTTTTATATGGTGGCATTTTCTTATTATTTCTTTTGTCTTTCATTTTGTGGCATTTTGCAATAAATGTTTTATATCCTCTTTTTAATTTTGGACAAAATGTCTCTCATCACAAAACCCCATTTAGGAAAACTAATAACATTTTGCGTTATAAAAAATTCAAATGTTAAATGCAAAAAAAAATAAAATTATTAAAAAATCATAAAACAGCAACAGAAACCTGGCATAATCCAAATGCAAAAATAATTGGAAACTTTGGAAAAGAAACTTCTTGTGTTTTCTTCTCTACAAAAAAACACACAGAAATCAAATGAAAGAAACTTGTGTTATGGCCGAAATACTTTGATTTGAAATGAACGAAACAAGTAAAAACTTTACTTTCTTTGCTCAATATTTCTTTTAACTTTTTGCTTATTTTGGCAACAAACACAAAAATTAAATCAGCAAAAACAACAACAACAACAAGAGCGACGGCAGCTCAACGAAAGAAAAAACTTGTTTTTAAAATAGGTCGTCAAACACAACCACAGTAATTGAAAATTAAATTAAATTTTATTGCCCATGTCATATACACGCACACACACACAAACACGTATTCTAATATTATTCACTAAAGCAGAAAGAGTTTTACCAACTCAAGCAATCATACTATGGCTTTTATATAAAACCAGCCGTAAAAGTTTGGGGTACAGGGAGGACTTCCGTAACACATTTTTCTTAGCAGAGACAATAACCTTTTCATATTCAGCGATATCGGCCTTTATTTGAAGCTCTAAGTCTTTTCACAGCAACTAATAAATTTTTAAATAAGTAAGAACGTTAAATTCGATCGGGTCGAATCCTGCCCAATAATGGGGGTGAGTTTCAAAAATGGGGTTTTCTGATTTTCTGGCTCCAAGTTCAACGTTTTGGACCTTCTTTGATATAAAAATAAATTATTTGTTTAACAAAATTACAAAATAAAAAAACTTTAAAAATTATTTTAAGTAATAATATTGAGCTTGAGATTTATTTTTATAAAATAATAATCTTAAAACTATTTATTTATTGATGTGTTAACATCTATACGCGCACCTCTAGGGCAGTAAACTATCAGTTTCAATACATACGCAAGTGTAAGGTGTAAGATGTAAGAGTATGTGTTTGTTCGTTGCTTGGCAGTCGGTATTGAAAGTGATTATTGGGCGATTTTCATATAATTTTCCCACTCGATTTTCTCCGGAAATTCATAGCCGATTTTATTAATTTTTGGATTAAAACGGGGTTTCGACGAAGAGTTTAGGCCAAAAATTAAGGCGATCCGATATCGGCGAGCGGAGATTTAAGTGTTTTAATTCGGAGTATTAATTTGGAGTAATATTAAAAATGTGTTTTATGTTGATCTTCGGTTTTGTCTTATGCATAGCAAAGAGAATAGTGACGTGGTTATACGTACATATATAAAAATGAGATAGCAAGACAGCAACGTATGTAGCTTATGTACAAACATAACAATGTATGTATGTATGTACATTTGTCTGTTGCTTTGCATTCTCTTTGTTTTTTGTGGGTTTAATATAAAATAAATAAACAAAAAGGTGTTAACCCATCGCCCGTGAGTTCGAACACTCATTGACTTTTTTTTATATTAATATTTTTAAATAATATAAAGTAAAAATTTTGTTATTGTTAATAAATTGTTATTACATTTCAATTGTTATCCTGAAGAAGATATCCAGAGGATATCGAAATATTAATATAAAAAAAATAAATAGTTTTAAAGTTATCATTTTATAAATCTCAATATTATTACTTAAATTAAAAAATCAAAGGCTGAAAAATTATAAAAATATACTTTAAAAATTATGCTGTTTTTAGAGGTTGATTTAGTTCTTCTTAGGGGATTTTTTTCCCTCTGGCCCGATTCAGCCCATTTACGAACCAGACCGGTGTTAACCTTCAGAATTTATCTATATCAAATTTTAGGAGGCTTATTCTGAATTGCGATGCGAATGAAAAAAAGAACGCATTTGAATGCTATTAACATTGAAATGCAAAAGCAATTCCTTTCGCATCGCAATTCAGAATAACCCCCCGGGGGCCTGGAACGGGCGGATGGGAGGGTATAAAAATTTAATAGAATTGCATGAATGGTGGCCGATGAAACTTGCTTTGTCTCTTCGTTTTATTTTAAAAAGAGCATGTATCGAATTTGAAGGAATTTTTTGCATGAAAAAATTTTTTGGACGGTAGACAATGTTTGTGGCTGATATTGATGCAACGAAATGTTGGAATAAAAATATATTTTATAAAAATTTTATATAACAGAAACTATATCCATTCCGTATTTTGGTTCCTCTGTATCCGAAGGAAGAAACCTTTCATTTTCACTAAATTTTTAATTTTATTCGTGCTGATTCTAAAACCCCTCAATAATCAATTTTGCATTTTTTTTTGTAAACTTAGGAAAAGAATCAGCAGGAATAATATTGCAAATTTAGTATTAATCAACAGATTCCCAAATATATAAAATAAACATGAAATAATTTTAAATTTCATTAGTTAATGATATCGAGTATGATTTTATACTGTTTTCAGATTAAAAGTTAAAATATGGCTTTAGCGTTAAAATCATAAACAGCTGATTTTTTGTTGCTGTACTTGTTCTCTTTTTTTACAACAATTAATTGACAACCTGTACAACAGAAGTTTTTGTTTGTAGGAAAAAAGGAAATTCTCAATTCGCATATTTTCTCCTGCCACACATCAATGAAAATATTTTCATTAATTGTGATTATATTATAAAAAAACATTTAATTTAGAATAAACTAGTACAACATGAAAACTTACAATACCGATTTATAATTTCCATTGATTAGTGCTTAAGACCATTAAAATGATTTCGTCTGATTTGCAATATTGAAAATAAAATTTTTTTTAAAAACAAAAACAAATAAAAAATTTATATAAAAATATATAAAATGTTCGTTAAAATTCCGACTACATAAAAATTTTTAAGTTTGTTTCTTAACGTTATTAAAACTGCTAAAATATCCGGTTAAGTGAAAGCCGCTTTAGTGTCACCCCCACGAAGTAAAAGCAACACCCTCATGAACAATCACCTGACTGTGATAAGCCCACATATTCCTAAAGGTTTCCCTAATTACACTATGCTTGATATTGATATTTTAAATAAACTCCCCCTCCCCTTCACGTGGAAAAATAAGTATTTTTTTTTACATCGATATTTTAAATAAACTCCAACTCCCCTGCCTTTCATTTGGAAAAATATATACAAATATATTTTCGCACAACTTATAAGCTGAGCATTTTGTAATTTATACATTTTGAAAAATGTCAAGAGATTGTCAGTAGACGATTGTGTGTGTGGGTGTGTATGAGGCCTATTTAACTTTAAAGTTGATTAAGAAATTTATATTTTATGTATTTAGCCACACATACACACACAGTTGAGTTTCAAAAGCAGGCCACAGTGCCTTGGAGGTTGACATGAATTAAACATAAGCTTGTGAGTTTTAGCAAATGTTTCAAGACAATATAATTATACGCTTCATTAGAAATGTATTAGAGAAGAAAAAACTTGATGAAACATAAAAAAACTGATTTTTTTAAAAGCCCATAAAATTGTTATAATTTACACACACACATGAGCTACAATTAACAGCAGAACTAAATACTGGCTTCATTAATTTTAAATTACTTTTGCTGTCAATTTATTATAAAAAGTGATTGAGGGGGTTGGGCGATGTTTTTCACAAACACTTTTCGACACATATATACAAAGTAAAAATTTTTATAATAATGTTTCTAATATAATTTTTCGTATAAAATTTACTTTGGCTTACAAAATTTATCAAGTTGATTAGGTCTCTTGATATAAAAACATTATAACGACTAATCATAGTAGGGAGCCGGCAGAAAACAAATATATTTATATTACGGCATTAATTATTGATCAAAATATCGCCTAGAATTCTGTTGGATCGTCAAATGAAACTGTCGAGAGAAGCAAAATCTTAAGTGTTTTCACACTGAAAGTTAAAACCTGGTTTTAGCCTATAGAAATGTGTGAAGTTGTTGCTCTACCTACTTTCCATTTCTACATCACTTAATTGACAACCTATGCAATAGAAGTTTTTGTTTGAAGGGAAAAATAAAATTCTCAATTCGTCTATTTTCTCCTCATATTTTTACGAAAATATTTTTATAAAACTCCGTCCAAGATTTCCTTTTTCTTTTCCTTAGTTCTTCTTGTGACTGCATCCACTGTATGACAATTAGACTTGTGTCCAACTAGCTCATTAGCTCAGTTTTGATAAGAACCTTTAATCAAACCTATGTAATTTAAATGGGTTTGATCGAAGATTCTTGTCAGAAACGAGCGAATGAGTGATTCCGATTCAAACCTAGTTCATACTAGACTTGTGTCCAACTATTTCATTCGCTCAGTTTTGACAAGAACCTTTAATCAAACCTATGTAATTTAAATGGGTTTGATCAGAGGTTCTTGTCAAAACTGAGCGAATGAGGTAGTTGGACACAAGTCTAATGACAATGTTTTCATAATATTTCAGGCGTCAGTATATATTCTGATTAATATAAACAATACCAGTTGCTTGCAATATATAACTTGGCAGCACTCACCTTAGCACAGCCAGAAACAGACAACAACAAGGTTGCATATCATAAAACCTTGTTAAGACCAATTCTAGAGTGGTTTTAAGTTGTTTTTAGCTAAATCATACCATACAGTAAAACCAGGTTTTAACAGTTGGTTTTAAGGTTAAAACCAAAATATATTAAAACCATCTGAGTGTGAAAACACTATTATAAACATTTGGGAAGCAGGAGGCATTCATACAGCCAAAACTACTGATCTTCTCTTAGACAATTAAGAAGATGATTTCAAAACTGAAATGGGTGTTCTGTTCGTGCAGCCTATTGCGCTAATTTTCATCGAAACATCATCTTCAGCGATGACTTCCATTTTTGGATGAATGGATACGTGAACAAAAAAAGTTTCCAAATTGAAACGTTACAGATCCACATGGGATTAAAGAGCGTTCAATGCATCCTTAAAAAGTCACTGTTTGATGGGGATTTCAGAATAGCGCCGTACATTGAGGTCAAATTCACTTTTTATTTATTAATATCTCAACAGCAACAATAGCGAGGATCGCAAAATTTTACGCGTATAGCTCTGAAATCAATCCGCTTATTTTTGCAAAATTTAAAGGAATATAGAAGGGGGAAGTTGGTAAAAAAAACTACCATTAATGTATTACCTTCATTATATCAGCTGGTGATGGGAGGGTGACTACAAGAGAACTTTCCCAGCACCTGCCACTAAACTACTTCAGATACGACTAATGTTAGAAGTAATTTTCAATGATTTTTTTAACTCAGAAAACAAACAAATGTAATGATTTTTAATTTAAAATCGTTTATTCGACATATTGTCGCAATTAAATTAGTGCTTTTTGTTTGTAATTCTCATTTCATTTTTGGGAGTTTATGTATAAGCTGAGAGGTTTTGTTATTTTGGAATTAAGTTAAAGTCTACTGATGATTTGGTGTAAGAACCAATGAAATGCAGGCATATAGACATACTTAACCACATATCAAACAAAAAGCACTAATAATGATTTTTGTTTCAAAAATTTAAGAATAAAAATATTGGAAGGGGCTGAATTATTATTCATAGTCAACATCAGTCTTAGCATCATCGGAGCTCTCTTTAAAATCATAGGCATCATTATCATCTGCACCATCATGTCTATGTCCATAGCCCCCTCTGGCAATTCATGTCCCTTCTTTTTCTGCATTATGCATGCTAGAGATAACAGGATCAGAGCTTAACAAGAGATAGTCTATAATATCTTCATTAGACTTTTCACGGTTGCACCTTCTTGAAATGAAATTCCCTAGACTTTTTGAAATCGTTATTTCTAGTTTCTTGCCTTTCTTCTGATAGTTGGCCAATAGGTAAAAGAGCGAGATTAACAGTTTCTGGTCCGTGGATAAAATACTTATAAAGCGTATTTTTTTTGTGTCACAACACCAGAGCAACGCATGAACCATTTTGAAATTTTTAATAAAAATAATTGTTCTATTTTTCAAACTCATCGTGCACTTCTTCCATTTTATGGCGTACATAATCGTCCTTCAGAGCGGCTAATTTGAAGAACTAGCCGCTCTGATGATCTTAATCTATCAATTGACCTGCCACTTTATGGCAGGTTGTGTCCCAGATTGGTGCTCCAGATTGCGCCTTCTACGCGCCAGCCGTGGCGGCCACATGGCAGAAATCATATTTAAATATTAATTTCATGAAATTCTCTTTCCAATAAAGCCCGTTTCATTGATATTAAAAATATATTTCCTTGTTTTATTATGATTTAAACTTGTGTCACTCTATAAAAAACAATCTTTACAAAGTAGGGGTTACGTTGTACCATGGATACGATTCAACAAAAAGTCTTCTTACTTTATGTGCAAATATTCCAAATATTTCGTTGTCAGTTTCATAACCACTGGACACTACAATGAGCCGCACGTGCTTATGATTTATTAAATTTAAATTTAGTCCAGTTACTTCGACTAATTTTTCAATTATAAATCTATTTGCAGAAGTGGCATAGGAATTTTCGTCTGTAAAATTAGCGCGTTAAGCTGTTACTAATTTCCAAATAATCTCTGAGACGCACCGATGCGTAACATATTTTGTCATAAATAAAATTATATTTAATTCCCTGCCCAACTGACCCCAAACTAATAACTTTATGTCCACCTAAACTTAGATATCCAATTTCCTTTTGCACTTCTTAAAACAAAACCACTTCTGCAAATAATTTAAATTTAAGTATATGCAAAACATATTGGTCTTGATGGGTTGCAAAATAATAGACTTGTGTCGAACTGTTTCATCCGCTCGTTTTTGACAAGAACCTTTAATCAAACCACTGTAATTTAAATGGGTTTGATCAGAGGTTCTTGTCAAAACTGAGCGAATGAGCTAGTTGGATACAAGCCTATTTAGTTCACACTAGACTTCTATCGAACTCGTTCATCCGTTCGTTTCTGACAATAACCAATTACACTGCTCAGCAAAAAATAATTTTTTGTCTCTCCTTTAAATAAAACTATGTGGGCTATATGGATTTTGATGCGCTAAGCTCAAATCCGTTTTCGGTTTTTTCCAGCAGGTCGGAATTTTTTTTATAGGCGTGGCAAATTTTTGCCCCTAAATTAGTCAGGTACGGAGACATATTTCACCCTAACTCGAGAACGAGTCATCCGATTTTCAAAACACCAGAAGATGTGTAACAAAATTTTATTTATTTTAGTCCAACATAATAATACCCTTCACAAAAAAGTGAAAAGGTATATATAGGTTTGTCATTCCGTGTGTAATTTCTTCCATATTCACATGGGACCCCATAAAGTATATATATTCTGGATCCTTATGAATAGCGATGACGATTGAGAGATGTCCGTCTGTCCGTTCATCTGTACGTGAAATCGGGTTTCCCAAGCCCCCAAAAGAGCTAAAGACTTAGTTCTTGGACCGTTGGATTGGAAATGAACTTAAATAGAGTGCTATTGAAATTCAGAAAGATCAGAAGTACGGTTACAGAGCTGGGAAGCTTACACCTATTTCTCGACGTAAAATTTATACCAAAAATCAATTATTTTTTTAATGTTTGTAAATTAACCCTATATCGTGCGTTGGGAAGCCTCATTCGTCTATTAAAAACTAAATAAATAAAAATTTTTTTTCCAGGGATGGGAAATAAAAATTTTTTTTCGGCCTATTCCGTATGTTGTAGTACATGTAGTAACTAAAATTGTTAAAAATTTTAAGTTTTTCTTTAACAAAACCTCTTTATACGTCATGAAGATTTGCATAGGCAAAAAATTTTTTTTTTGGGAAATTGCATTTATTTTATACGTGAAAGTTTTTTCTTTTTTTGCTAACTAAACCTGTTTTATAATATAGGAAGAACAAAATTGGTATCAAAAAGTCAAAAATAAAAAATGGAATGTCGATTCCAGGGATGGACAAGTGACATATTTAATATTACATGAAAGTGAGCAAAATGGTTAAAAATTTGAAATTTTTCTTAAAAAAATTACTTTATACCTCACTGATAAAAAAAAAACAAAAAAATAAAATTTCGCTTTCAGGGTTGGGAAAATTAAAGTTTTTTTTGGTACATGCAATATTTCGTAGTACATGTAATAACAAAAGTGGTTACAAAATTTGAGTTTTTCTTAAACAAAACTACTTTATACCTCATGAAGATTTGCATTGATAAAAATATAAAAAAAAAAAATTTCGCTTCCAGGGTTGGGAAATTGAAATTTTTTTTATACATAAAAGTTACCAAAAGGGCAATTGACGTTGTTGATTCGAAATAAAAATTTCGAATCCAGGGATGGACAAGTGCAATATTTTATAGTTTATGAAGATGATCAAAATGGTTGAAAATTGTAAATTTTTCTTATATAATACTACTTTATTCATAATGAAGAGTTGCATTGGCTAAAAATAAAATAAACAAAAATTAAAATTTCACTTCTAGGGTTGGGAAGTCTAAAGTTGTTTTGGTACATGCAATATATTGTAGTACATGAAAGTGACCAAAATGGTCGGAAATTTAAAGTTTTTCTTAAATAAAACGACTTTATACCTAATGAAGACTAGGATCGGTAAAAAAAATTTTGATTTCGCTTCCAAGGATGGGAAATTTAAATTTTTTTTATACATTAAGGTAACCAAAAAGTCAACTAACGTCGGTTTTTTACTAATTTAAAACTACTTTTTAGTTCAGAAAAAACATAATTGGTATCAAAAATTAAAAAAAAGACAAAAATTTAGATTCCAGAGTTGGATAACTGCAATATTTTGTAGTACATGAAAGTGACCAAAAAGGTTACAAATATTATGTTTGTCTTAAATAAAACTGTTTCATGCCTCATTAAGAGTTGTATTGGTAAAAAAATTTAATTTAAATTAATTTAAATTTAAATAAAGTAACCAAATAGGCAATTGACGTTGTTGTTTTTGCCAATTCAAACTATTTTATAATTCGGGAAGAACAAAATTGGTATTAAAACCTTAAAAAAATCAAAATTTCGATTCCAGGGTTGAACAAATAAAATATTTTATGGTACGTGAAAGTGACCAAAAAGTTTGAAAATTTAAATTTTTTTGTCAATTAAAACAATGTTACATCTTTTAATTAAACCTACTTCCTGTTTTAGCAAGAAAGAAAGAAGACTTACATCTGTGAAGGGTATTTAAAATTCGGCACAGCCGAATATAGCACTTTTACTTGTTTTTCTCTATCTTTTATCGTTATGGAATTAATCAGAAATTAATGGAGAAAAAAATTTTTTTCGTGCAAAATTCGTAATATTTTTTTAGCTTAAAAATGGAATTAAAAAAAACATAAAGCAAATATTCAACATTTTGCACATTTTTCTGAGAGCTACATATATTAAAAATAAAATAAGCTATAAATCATAAAAATCTGTTATATTTTATTGTCAATTTAACCTGCGTTCCAATATAAAAATTATTTGGTTTGATCGAAGATTCTTGTCAGAAACGAGCGAATGAGTGATTCCGATTCAAACCTAGTTCATACTAGACTTGTGTCCAATAGACTTGTACCGAACTATTTCATTAGCTCGTTTTTGACAAGAACCTTTAATCAAACCAATGTAATTTAAATTGGTTTGATCATAGGTTCTTGTCAAAAACGAGCTAATGAAAGAGTTCGGTACCAGACTAGTGTTCAACTATCTCATTCGCTCAGTTTTGACAAGAACCTTTAATCAAACCTATGTAATTCAAATGGGTTTGATCAGAGGTTCTTGTCAAAACTGAGCGAATGAGCTAGGTGGACACAAGTCTAGTTCATACGCTTCTTTTTGGACAAGAACCGATGAGCAATCTTATTTAAATTACTTTGGTTTGATCAGAGGCTCTTGTCAAAAACTAGCAGTTGTTGTGAATTCACTTCCAAAATCTTTATTATGGAAAAGATTTATGATGGGAAATCAGAAAGTTTGGAAGTTTTTTAATGGGAATATATATTTACAATAGGAGTCATAATTCTAGCAGGAGTAATTCTGATCGATTGGGTTTTTATGTTGATATTCATTGTTCTTGCTCTTATTTATATTTAAACTTACCTGATAATAATTATAATTATGTCGATAGTTCACGTTAATTGTTGCTCAATATGAAATAGACTGCAGATGATTTCCTTATAACTGGTGTGACTGTGACTGCAAAGATGCTGCCTTAAGTGTTTAAAGTTTTTTTTTTGCGTATATGTATTAATTTTTAATTTTTTTCTTAACATTTAATTGATATGTTTCTTTGCAGGTATTTAATATGTATTTATATTATTTTATAACCATGTAAAATATTATCTCTTTTATATAAATATTTTTATATATGATATCAGGTGTAATTTCCTTAATATTTATACGTTTTGTTCTTAAAGAACTTGATATGTATGTGATATTAAAGTTGTTTGCTTTTTAATAACTAACTCATGGGTTAGTTTGTATTTGCTTTTGGGGTGAAAATACCCAAGAGTTTCTTTAAACAATCATAGAGATTTTGTTTTGGTATCAAGACATGATATTGAGATTTCGATATAAAAAATTCTTTAAGTTTACTTAAGTTAGTTGTTGTTTAATGTATTAGTTTTAAGCTTTTATATAAAATTTCTGGGTTTTGTAAATAGTTTGATATGTAAGTGATATGTTTTATTATTTTGTATGGGATATTTATGTCATATTTTATTTATTCTGTTTTTGTTGTTTTTGTTATGCTAAATATTAAAGCATGATATGATATGTTGCTATTTTAGGGTTATATTTTTAGTTGTTTTTTTTAGAAATACTATTATTTTAAAAGTTTGTTTTTTTATTTTATTATGTTATTTAATAGTTTTTATTTATTTAATGTTTTAATTTGTTGTTTTATTTAGTTTAATTTTTTATTTTATTATATTTTTATATATTTTAATTTTTATTATTTTACTTTATTATTTTATTTGTTATTTTATATAATTTTCTTATATTATTTGTTTATTTAATTGTTTTATTTTATTTTGTTTTTTACTTTACTTTTTGAAATTATTTATTATATTTAATTATATTATATTATTTGGTTCTTTTGTTTTATTATATTTTTATATATTTTAATTTTTTTTATTTAACTTTATTATTTTTTTTATATTATTTTAGTATATTATGTTATATTATTTTATTGTTTTATTTGTTATTTATTTTTACTTTATTTTTTAAAGTATTTTATTATATAACATTTTTTTGTTTATTTTTTTTTTATATATTTTAATTTGTTTATTTAGCTTTATTATATAATTTTTTATTTTATTATATTATATAATTTTATTTTAAGGTTTTTTATTTTGTTTTTCATTTATTTTTTTTTATTATATTTTATTATAATATATTATTTTGTTGTTTTATTTTATTTTTTTATATAATTTTTTTTTATATGTATATATAAATTGTTTTATTTGACGGTATTATATAACATGTAATTTAAGTTATTTTATTTTTTTTATTTTTTATGTTATTTTCTTCTATATCTTTTTAAATATTATTATATTTATATTCTTTATAAATTATTTATAATATTATTATATTTATTTTCTTAAATATTATTATATTATTTTATATATTTTAATATTTGATCTGATTTTTTTTTTTAAATTCTTTTTTTATTTTCATTCCTTTATTTAATTTTATTAAATTGTATTATTTTATTTTATTGTTTTATTTAATTTTTTTATTTTATTGTTTTATTTAATTTTTTTATTTTATTATATTTCTTTTTATAATATTTTTGTATGTAATTAGTGTTGCTTTATGAAATTATTATCCTTATCATTAGGCAACTTTAAGGTTTTACGGGCGATTTTTTTTAAATTGATATGTATTTGTTTGCCGCTTGTATTGAAAATATATGTATTTGTTAGTATCTTGAAATTTTGTTTACTAAATATATTTTAAAGCAAAATTTCTTGTAATAAACCTTTCAGATTTGTATGATATATTTTTAAATTTATTTGTTATAATTTTAAATGGAATTAATTTTTTTATAGTTCACTTGGTTCGCCAATAGTATGACTTATTTTGTTACCTCAACACTAGAATATTGAAGGATATTAACAATTATTATTGATTAAAGTTGTCTAAAATATTACTAAATATGCAGCCATAAATTATTTGTAATAATTTCTTTAATTCACAATAAAAAGGAATTAACGTTTCTTTCGCCCAGATCACTTCCTTGATCTGTTTAATACTAAGTTGAAATAATTTTTTCACTTTAATATAAAAAATTTAATATATTAATAAATTTTTACTTGTTTCTTTTTTTTATAAGATAGTTTGAGATTTTAAAACTGTTAATTGTATATACGATGTGATGTGTTCCATCACTAATAAAAAAAGATAGAAATCTTATTTTACTTAGATGCTCGTAGTTATTTGATACTCGTCAAATTAATTAACAAGAAGTTTCTTTTGTTCTTTAAAATCACTGCAATAAAAATGTTCCCATAGTATTTTTATTTGCTGCTTTTAAGCAATATTTTTCAAAATATTTTTACTTTTGTGCAAGATCTTAGAAATTGTATTACTTCTTTTGCTGAAACATATTTATATTATTATTATTATTAGTGTTATTACTGTTATTAATTAAATTACTCTTTTAAAACTTTTCTCTTGGTTTTACAATTGTAACACTCTTTTGTTTATGTGCTCTGTTCTAATCACTTTATCACTCACGAAATATATTCACCCATTTATTTTAATTTTAGCAAGAATTTCTTTCCACTCATTGCCGTAAAACTTGATTTTTGCGTTTTATTTCATTTCGTAATTTTTTTATGCAGGATTCAATTCAGTATTTTTAAGGGCAACAAAATTTGTATTATCTCTTATAAATTTTTGTATATTTTGGGTATTTAATAAATTCAAATTAAGTTTTGCTGTATTTTGAATTTTTTGTTACTCTTTAATTAGTGTTCTTTGGCAATAAAAATTGTTCACATATATCTCTGCTTAATAGCTAAAATAAATACATTTCTTTTTACTGCTTTTCTCTACTTTAATTCTCCTTAAAGGTTTTGCTTTATGTTTTTAAATTATTTTCTCTTTACAGGATTATTCCCTCGTGTCTTCTTATCAATATTTCAATATAATTCCTTGTTTATTTCAATATATTTTGTTTGTTGTTTCTCTTTAAAGTGGATGCTAGGCTGCTTTTAAAATTCCGTTTGTAAAATATTTTCTATGGTTTGCATTTCATATCCCGTTTGCTCTTGATTTAATCAATTTCTCTTTGATGGCATTGTTTTCTATAGTCGGCTCTTTTACGAATATATTATTGCATATATAATTATAATATATTCTACATCCCAAAATTGAATAACTTTTAAAAAATTTTGCTTGCTTTTATTTGAAAATTTTTATCCTCGGCTTTGGTGTTCGCTTACAACAGAATCTTTTTCATTGTTTTATCCGTAACTTTGTGATTTCAATTAGAGCCTAAGCACGTCCTATTTTTTGCTAAATTGTTTAATATCATTTTAATGTCTCGGAAATATGTATTTCAACTGCCATAATTTTTCATAAGCCAAAAGAGATCCTTTCAACAACTATAGAAGAGAGCAGGTTGATTTCCTTTTATTTATTTATTTTAAAATTTTATGCTTATTCTTTTATTTACATCCAAAAGCTTAAAAACTTTTAATGTCTCTTTGTCTCTTAATGTCTCTTTTTAATGTCTCTTTGTTTTCCAAGTAAAATTGGATCTCTGTGTGTTTGTTTGTCACTAAGTTGTAACTATTTAATATTTATTTTTTATACTTTTTAACAATATCTAGTTGATAGTGTTATTTATCTATTCGAAAACAATAGTTGCTATTAAATGTTTCAACAAATTTTAACTTGTTTTTAAATTGTTTTAAACAAACTTGGCCCACATTTTACTGGTTTCGCATTGTGAAGCCTCAGCTGATGTTATTTTTGCATCTCTCTGTAAATAAAATTTTTATTACGTGAATAATTTTTTAATGCACTTAAGTATACTATGCTGGTTTTATATCCACTGTTTTTTTAGCCGCATGAGAACTATCGATATTGATAACTATGATTTGTCAGCTGAGAATGTTAAACTGTCTTCAGTCACGTTATAGTGTTTTCTCACTGACATGCTTTTAATAAATTCTGGTTTTAACGTTAAAACCAACTGATAACTGTTAGCCAACTGGCTTTATCATACAAAATGATTTTGTTAAAACCGATTTCAAAACTACTTTCGTATTGGTTTTAAGTGGGTTTTATGAAATGCAACTCTGATTTTGCCTGGTATTGGCTGTGCTAAGTTGAGTGCTGCCAAGTTATATATTGAAAATAGCTGGTATTATTTATGTTATTGCACAAGCACATTTTTTCTGTCAGAATTCGCTTACATTTTTTATATATAACAACTTGATTTTCAAAAAGTTCTTCACTTTGTATAAGTAGTTCCTTAATTTTAAAAAATATACATTCACAAAATGTAAAATAATTTTAGAACTCATTGGAAAATCTTTCCTCTTTTCCTTTAAACTTCTGTGGTACAGGTAGTCAATTAAGTGTTGTAAAAATAGGGAACAAGTACAGCAAAATATTCACATATTTCTATGAACGATTGAATTTATTTTGCATAAATTTATTATACAGCCTGTATGTTAAAACCATAATTTGCAGTGTGAACGCAAAATCAAATGTTGAAACCAGGGGCCAAATTACCGCATTCGATACCGAGCGCAATTTCCATACAATTTAAATACAAATTCCGTTCGATATCGAGTGCCGTAATTTGCTCCCAGGTCTTAACTTTCAGTGTGAAAACATCACAGAAGGGACGACCCCTACATATACAGTGCTTTACGCCGGAACTAGGAAGGAAGGGATAGTATTGAGAGGACAGATGAAGAAAGATGTGAAGAGATAAAATTTTTTACGGCAGGGCCGACGAAGGAGTGGTACACGATAGTATCTATCGCTGCCAGTTATATCAGAATTTGGCACAATATGACTGAACGCGGGTTCGAACTCAGGATCCTCTGCTTCATAGTCTCGTGTTAACTTCTTCATCTAACTGCATCCTCATATTGTTGCTATAGCGCGAAGTATTGAAGAAGACATCAAATTGTGACGAATTGAGGCTAAATGGTCACGATTTCTTTCGCATACACTTAAAAAAAAAAATGTCGTTTAGCGATGAAGCCCGTTTAAAAGATCTCCTTAAAAGATCGCGTCAATAACTAAAATTGCCACATTTGAAGCGAGCACAATCCTTAAAACGCTAACAAATCACTATTTCAGTCATTATAATTTACTGTTTGGTGCGACCTAATGGAACTTTATTATTTTCGATAAGATGAATGAGTCACCTCTACGGTGAATGGCGAGCACTGGCAGGCCATGATGACTGAATTTCTGTTCCTAAGACTTAATCAATTAAATACCAATGACGCTTGATTCCAATAAGACTTAACAATCGATTTATAGCACAAGTAATTTGGTAACAAGCTAATTTCCGTTTATGGTCCACTGTCAACTTAACGCTTTTGGGCTACTTTTAATAGATCTATGTTAACTAATTTTCTTATAATGATAACCTACAAACTCTTGATATCTATTTGTTGATTAGCAGTTTCCATGCGGCCATATTTATTTGAAAAAGAGTAAAAAGCTGAACTGATCGTATGGATCAAGCAATTCATAGCCGCATCAGCCATAAGCCGAAAATGATATATAAAAAATAATTGTTACAAAATTCTCTATCTGCACAAAAATATAAATGTGAAAAATGAGCTCAAGTTCCTTTTCGCAAGCTTTCTCGGTAAAATAAAATAACAGCTTGGCATCATTTTTGTCTCTATAATTTTTTCCGATATTAGAGAAATAATTCTTTTTAAGAAACGTAAAAAAACTAGTCCTAAATTAGAAGTTTGTCTAGAAATAATATATTAATTTATCAGCAATGGCTGATATATCAGTCACAACTGACTGATACTTAGGGGAAATCTAGGCCTTTCATGTATAGTTGCGCTTCGCAGATATTTTTTCGGTACTTGCACACCAAGGCCCATCTGCACACCAAATCTCAGCTCTCTAGCTGTAGTGAAAATTTTCCATAATACTGATGAGTGAGTCACAGTGATCGCTAACAAAATATGCACCGAAATTTAAATTCTGAAAGACATGATGAATATTCTAAGGCACAAAGGAAAGCCAACATCAATTTTAATTACCCAATTTACATAGCAGAGCAGAACAGCTGTTTTCGAAAGCTGCTGCATTATCATCATCGCTACTCATATGCATTTTTTTTAGCTCGAACTAGTACTTAGGGGATGACTCCCACATATGCTGTGCATTGCGCGGGAACTAGAAAGAAGGGGATAGTATTAAGAGGACAGATGAAAAAAGATGAGAATATAGAGAATTTTTTTTAGCTATTGCAGTCTTTCACTTCGCCTTCTAATTTTTTTGCTACAAGGCCGACGAAGGAGCAAGTTGCTGTTGCTCTGCTCTTTAGTACATGATAGTGTCAGTTGTTGCCACTTATTTATAAAAATTTTATTAGGAAATTGAATACGAGAAATGTATCAACTCGATGGTAACATCACAGGGATCTAATCCCTGTGTTGCCAGTTGATTATTTTCTTTATGTCTCTCATTTTCTGATTTTTTTGTTCCCATTAATTAAGCAAAACCTTATTGGTTTGAATTCTTTTACACTTATAGTGCATAAAATATTATTCCTACAATATCTCTATATTTCTTACTATCGTAAATTCCCATGCAGCTAAAAAAACTGGATATAAGATATAGGGTGGCCCAAAATGACAGAAATGTTGATTCCGTCGCGTGTATCGTGGTTTAATTGCTGTATGGTTCTGGCCTTATTAATATATATTTTTCCTTTTAATTAGCCCCAAAGGAAACAGTCTGGGGCGGTTAAATCCGGTGAACGCTGAGGCCAATTGAAATTGCTTGTATGGGAAATAATTCGATCACCAAAGAAGGCGCGCCAAAAAGTCATTGTGTCGCTCGCAGTGAGTTCAACCTGTGGGAACCATACTTGGGGATGGTTTCCCATAGATGGTCTTAAAAAATATTCGAACATTATTCGATATCTAACACCGGTGATGGAAACGGCAGCAAAAGAGATTATCCTTTCCGACGAAACACCGCACAAAACGGCACACTTAAGTGGGATTTTCCCAATCCCATATTCTGTAGTTTTATTTATTAATGAACCCTTTTAATTGGAAATGAACTTCATTATGAAGTTATGAATAAAATATTGTTATTTTTTTGCTTGTTGGCGAAAAGAAATTGCATCATTAAGTCGTTGCTGGTAATCTGTCGGTTCCGATTCTCGGACAAGCTGAAATTTGTACGGAAACAAAATATTGCGTTCGTGAGCGTGCGTGATTGTGAGCGCTTAAATCTTGTAGTGCTTGAAATAAATTTGAGTATCGTGATTAAGCTCACTTAATTTTACTCACGCGCCCATCTCTACTAGGAAGGTTCCTTACTGCCCCTTGTTGTCGAAAATTTGCAACCACACGGTTTATTGTTGACCCTGATGGACCAAACCGCCCATTAAAATAACGGCGATATGCACGCTGAGTCACAGCAATAGAGCGCTGATTTGAGAATTGAAGGTCGACGATTTTGGCAAAACAATTGTAAGAAATTTAGCTCCTTCGGTCATTTTGGACCACCCTGCGTTCAGCCTGATTCAACTATTTAAAAAATAATTTCAAGTCATTTTTTTTGGATTTACAATATGAAATAAGTGAGTTTAATGTATTTAAAAGAATACACAGTGTTGCCATATCGTCCGAAAAGCTGAAATTACAAACGCCAAGAGAGCTCAAGGTCATACCAAAAAGTTCATATCACAACTGCTTGGAGGCTTGAAAGAAACACATTCATAAGTGTATTTTATCTGAGGGGAAATATAATAAATAAATAAATATTTTTTGAGAAATATTAAAATGCGCCTTATGTTTTGAACACACCTCGTATTTATGTACTTATATATTTTACGTTATGTTTTTTGGATTAAACAAAAATATGTAAAGGATTTTTGTGATCTCAGTTAAACTAGTTTTAGTTAATCTGAAAACAGATATTTGCCACTATTATCAAGTTTTTATACAAAATTTGCATGGAACAGCTTAGTTTTGCTTAAAATGTGTGTCCTTAATGAAATAATAAAAAAAATCGCAGTTTGCTTGAAAGATCAGAGTTTCAGACGTCGTTAAACTAGCTTTAAACTTAAACCACCTCTCAAAAACCCGACCTTAGTGATTTACAATTTTTTTTTTCAAATTAAAAGGCATATTTGAAAAAAAGCCGGTATGACAACACTGGTTATTTCCTTTTCCTCTTTCTTATACTTATTTTTACTTTAAATTACATTTTCGCGGTTTCTCTTTTTCTCTTAATTAGTCTGCATTACCTTCTCTTAAACTTGTTTTAAAATGTTTTGTACACTCCGCTCTTTTCTTTAGGTTTTTTTTTCTCACTCACACCCTTTGTTTTGCGCTGTTTTTGGCCATTCCTTTTCAACAATATTTTATTTTGTCTACTTCATTTTGTTTGTGCGCTTTCTTTTATTCATGCATAAGACCTTTGACACAGGTATAAAAGCCCATAAGATGCTACAAAAATGTCGGCAACAGCAACAACAACAATATTGCTTAATGATGTATATTTTGCGGCGTAGGAAATATTATTTTAATTCGCAGTATAAAAAAATTACTATAGGATTAAATATTATATTAGCACAAGTATTTTATCAGTTTAATTTATGATATAGTGATTAATTTGGCAATTGAAACTTGGGGTTTTGTTCACGTTTTGCAAAGTAACAAATAAGTACACTAAAGTCGGCCTATAATAAGGCGTTAATAAATGATATGTATAGATATTAATTTATGTTATTTTTATAAATTGCTTAAATTTAGAATTTTTTTTAATTCACATTCCCTTCTAAATGTCAAAGTTCATTGGCAGAATTTGTTTAGCAAAAAGTTTTCACTTGTTCTGTAATTTTAATTTTATTTGCTTTATTTTTTATTTAAAAACACCAGCTCCATGTTTTCTTTAAATAGTTGTCCCCTTTAAGTAGTTTTAAATATTTTCATACATATCTCTTAGATTTTACACAGATTTATTTATAACGTTGCCCAGTTGAATGTTTAACATTTAGTCATTGTTTGTTTAATTGGTACATGACGGTGAAGCGAAATTCTGTGAATTTTCCATGATTTTACTCATGCCTACCACTAAGAGATTTTGTGGATATAACGAAATCCCCCCCGTAAATTTCTTCTTTAATATATTTTATTTCTATTCCACTGCCTGACATACATATAAGGGAAGTTTATTAATATTTTGAGTTTTCGACTCGCCTTCATTAATATTTAATGCAGCACTTTTTTAGGCCTTCCGCACAAAACTTTGTTAAATTTTGTTTGTTTTTCACCTTTATCACTTTATTTGCACAATTAACTTTTAAATTTGCCGATATAATAAGATTTTTAATAAAAATTTCTACTTTTTATGTTTGATGTATTTGCTGTAGTGTGGGGGGTAGTTTAATGTCAACATTAATAACTTAATAAGGGTAAAAGCTGATTTTTTTATTCTCTGTTAAGTTTTGTTGATTTTGTGTTTCTCGCTGTTCACAGAGCTGTCACTTTTGACATATGTGTATATATTGGAGCGCTTGCGCAGGATATGGCCATTCTATTACAAATTATTCCATTGTTTATAACAAATCTAACAACCATACCTAAGACTATTCTTACTAAAGGTTCTTGTCCAAGACCATTAATATTGGGAGACCTTCATCAGCAGTGACTCTCAAGCTACATATTTAAGCTTTAGAGTCACTTTATATACCTATTACAGAGTGACAATTGGACATTAAGCCGAATATATGGCAGGAACACAACTGGGACGAACGGCGAATTTCGTTCGATATGACGAATTCGTAGGTAAAAATTCGTTCTGTAAATTCGTCGTATGAAACGACGAATAAATTAACATAATGAACAAAACAAATTTACGAATGTAATTTCTGATGCCAAATTGTTCAGACGTTCAATGATTACCTCGGTGGTGTCCATTTTTTTTCAGAACAAATTTCTTTTTGTAATTGTTTGCTGAAAAATGTTTCTTCTGTAAATAAAACATTCTCCTCATTTAACGGCTGATGGGGTGACCATATGAAAAAGTAGGAAGTAGGCAGAAATACCATATTAAAGAAAGTGTTCGAAATTAATAAAACCTCGTCCGAAAGTTAGAGTTTTATGAATTGGTGGAAGTATTTTTAGTATTCACTGAAAATGTTTCTGCTACATGCTACAATATAGTAGTCAACTATGTTTTTCCACAAAAAACCAGTTCGAGTATGTTAAACCTGGTCACCTGATACTGTTTCGTTCGTCGTTCGCTGACGAAACAATTAGAAATAAATCTACTTCAACTTTCGCTTAGTATGACGAATTTGTGCATTTTCATATACACGAATGTGTTTTATTTTTGGCGACGAATATTCGCGACCAAAAATTCGTCGTTCTTCACAGTTGTGTTACTAGCAATACACTTTGGCATTTTGTGCCAACAGTCGATTCAACGGTGGTACAATAGAACCTTTTTTTGGTATATGAAAGTAACCAACTAAAGGAAATTTTTTATTTTCTTTATATATTAACTATATTTTTATATCCGAAATATCCGTCTAAAACCCCATAAAGTATATATATTCTTGATCAGTGATGAAATCTAAGACGAACTGAGCATGTCCGTTCGTCTGTGGAAATCACGATAGCACAGGTTAAGTTCGTAAAAGGGCTTAATCGGGCTAGAGGGAAAAGTTCCCCTAAGAAGAACTAAACCAACCTCTAAAAAGCAACATAATTTTTAAAGTTTTTTGTAATTTTTTTAAGCAAATGATATACTTTTATCAAAGAAGGTCCAACGCATAAAACTTGGGGCGGGGTCTAAAATGATTTTTGGACCCCGCCCTCTTAGTGGGCGTTATTATATGCAAAAATAGTGTAAAAATTTAACAAATTGCTTTACTTAAGCCTACATTCCTTAAAAATAAAAATTTTAAGCTTTAATGACGAAGCTGAGACATAGCCTGGTACTACTCTGCCCTACCCCTCCTCCCCCTTTGCCCCCTAAATGACCCTATCAAACAAAAAAAATTTTTTTTTTAATTTTGTATTTAATTATCCCAAACATTTATTTTTAGAGTTTTATGACAAAGGTGAAATGTCTCCCCCGCAGCCCTTGGCAGGGAGACCCCGCCAAAATACAGTTTTAATGCCCTCCAAAGAGAATTGGACCACATAAAGTATATATATTATTGATCAGTGATGAAGTCTGAGACGATCTAGCAATGCCCATACGTTCATCTGTGGAAAACATGATATAGTCTAATTTTGGACCCCGCCCCTTTTAGTGGGCGTTGTCGTACGATATTATATGCAAAAATAGTGTAAATATTGAACAATTGGTGTTCCGTAAACCTATAAGAAGCTGAGATGTCCTCTGATCTTGCAGAGGTGAAACGTCTCCCCCACGGCCCTTCCCGGAATGCCTCTCCCAAAATACAGATTTAAAATTGTGTTCAGAGATGTCTTAAAGGAACTCTGTCCCATAAAGTTAAACATTTTAAATTTACTTACTATATATTTGGAGGGTATTTAAGGTTCGAGCCGGTCGAATAAAACGTTTTTACTTGTTCTAAATAAAAAACTTCAATTTTGTTTTTTTATTATTTTTATTTGAACTTTTAGAATTTTATTGGTCAAGTCGAGAAGATCATATCGACCAAATGGGCGCCGTCACAACTGATTGCTATACGGCCTCGTTTTATGGTATTTTTCATCACTTCAGCAAGAACTTCGGGCGACAGATTCTCGCACTCGTTTCGAATGTTGTCCTTGAGGGCTTCCAGTGTCTTGGGTTTGTTCACGTAAACACGGGACTTCAAAAACCCCCGCACAAAAAAAGTCTGAAACGGTTAAATCGGGCGATCTTGTAGGCCGGTGTAATTAGCCAAAACAAGAGATGACGCGACACGGGAACGCCGCCTTCGGAATATCGGTTGTGACTCGCGCAGTGTGTGCCCTTTCCGTTAGAACCACATGTTCTCCAGTCCTAAGTTTTTCAATTGTGGCAGAAAAAACTCGGTTAACATGGCCCTATAGCACGCACCGTCCACTGTTGTCGTTTGCCCCAGAAGCGATAGTTTTGCTCATTCACGTGCATGCTGAGGTGGAAATGAGCCTCATCGCTCATTATGAGTTTGGTCGAACAATTTTTCCTTTAATAAAAATTAGTTAAACAGTACTATTACCAATTGATCATATTATTATTACAATATGAACCGTCTACAAGCTTTTCCATTAAGACTTCACATATTTATTTATTTTTTTGAGAAATTAATACTAAAGCTAATTCTTCTTTCGAAGGAAGTCGAGAATATAGAATTTTTTGTACTTTTACTTCGCCGCCGAATTTTCTTTTACGCTGCTCTTTAGTGTGGGTGCTGTTGGCTGAAGTAGTAGAACACGAGACTATGAAGCGGAGGGTCCTGAGTTCGAACTCGCGCTGAGTCATGAAATATTGTGTTGAATTCTTCTGATCTGCATTAGTGCGTGGTTGCATTAGTTGTTGCCAGCCTGTTTCAATGATGAAGGCCTGTTTCACTGGTCACTGAACATAATTGGCAGCGACTGACACGATGGTGTACTAAAAAGCAGAGTAACAGCACCCTCCTTCGCCCTGTGCTGTAGCAAAAAATTAGCCGGCGAATTAAAAAGATTGAAATAACTACAACAAATTCTCTATCTCCTCATCTTTCTTTATTTGTCCCCTCAATACCCTCCTCTCTTATCTAGTTCCGACACAATGTACTGCATATGTAGGGGTCATCCCCTGAGAGCTGGTCCGAGATAAAACACCTGATATCAATGATTGACACTTATTTCCAGTGACTTGTGCTATGCCCTAGTCACTGAAACACAACCCTGAATTAAAGCAGAATTCGAGATTCGAGAGATATGTGACCTTCTCCGATAAAAGGGAGATAGTGTGTCAAAAAAATGGGTTTGGACTTAAGAGTGGATTCTGGTACCTAAAAGGGTGTAGAATAAGATGAATTGAGTTAGATTTCTGAGAAAAATTTCACACACTCCCTTTTCTCGGAGAAGGCCACATATAGTGGGTATAATTGGAAAAAAATCTTCGGAAAGATGTCACATGACGAAAATAATCAAATAAAAGTGCAACACTTCTCGTATGAAATTTCCTAATAAAATTTGTAAAAATAAAAACTGTTATCACATTCAACTACGACACCTAATAAATGGTGACAAACAAAAATACACATGAGTACTGAGGAAGAAAGTGCAGCGGCCTTCGAAAACAGCTATTCTGCTATGCTGTGTAAGCTGAATAATTAAAAACAGGTGTTCAATTTCGTTTGTCATTTGCAATATTTACCATACGAATCAGAAAGATATTCTGATTTAAAAAAATGTTCGAACTATTAAACAACAATCTTAACTGAATTTAATATAAAATCCTTATTTGCAGAGCACAATTTTTGTCCCAAATAGTCTCGGTGTTAAACAGCCCCCGCATTGCAATATATTATTTTGCTTTCCAATTATTTGATGCTAATGAAGCATCAAATAATTGTATTGAATGTTTGTGAATACCAGCAATTATCATCTTATACTTCAATATGTTTAATGATCATATTCCAAAGATATTAAATTCTTGCTTTTGTATTGACGTCACTCCATCACATTTTAAATAGCAGTGACTTGCAGCTTCCAGAAATTGGTCTTTTATTTATTTTAACAACAAAAATAAATACAACAGCAACTTGTGTCCTTTTGGTTTTCATTCTTAAATGAAATTCATACCCAGCGGCTGTAGAAAAAATTTCAACACATTAAATTTCATTATCGTCATCAGTGAAGCCAGCAGCAGCAACAGCAACAGCATCGCCTAGGATGCGGAATGTTTGCCAAATGTTTGTCCAAATGTTTGCCCAAATGCGTAATTTGATGTTCACTTGATATTATAAATCATTAGAATATACAACAGCTGAAAATGGAATTTTTTCGCAACACTTCCACCATGCCGGTTGCGTAGGTTGCACTAAAGAATTGCAAAGAATATTATTTTCAAAATTGCTTGAGTGAAGCTGCTGCGTCTGGCAAAGTATGCCGAACATTGCCGACATGATGTTTTCATGGTGGGAGAAATTTCATCAAGAAGTAATTTTTTCTTTTTATTTTCTTTTTTGGTTTGTGTTGATATTCTGTGCCCTTAATGCAGAGAATGAAATCATCGTTTTAAGCAAGATTTTAGAAAATTGTAAAGTTTTTTTTTAGATTCTAGAGTTTATAAACTTCCAAGAAACATAAAAATGGTACTGAAATGATTTCCGTTTAATAGCGGCCCTACAAATTTATGTATTTCATCTGATATTCTTATATTTTGCTGAAATCAATTTAGTAGTTCCATTTCGATGGGCTGCCGCCGTGGCCGCTGAGTAGCAATACTACTATCAGTTCTTTGGCTGTGGGTTCGTTTCCCGCTGGAAACTCCGGGTGTTTTCCGCAGTCAAGCAAATCGCTTCGCAGGATGTGTTTGTTATTAAAAATAAAAAATTATACTATTAAAATAAGTATTTTTATTCAGAAGATAAGAATTTTTATTCAGATTCGTGTCCCAATCAGCAATACGCAATTTTTTTTGTTTGTTGTTTTATTAAATTGTTTTATTCAAAATAAAAAATCAGAATTTTTAGTTAAACTCAAGTTATGCAATCTGCAAATTATTTTTAAAGCAGTTTAATTAAATATGTTATTAACAATAAAATTTTGAGGTTTTATTCAGACTCAAGTTCAAATCTGCAATACGCAAATAAATTTTTTTAAGAATTTGAATTGAATTTGTTATTAAAGGGGAAAAAAAAAAAATTGGAATTTTTATTCAGGCTCAAGTTCAAGTTTGTAATACGCTATTTATTTTCTTAAGACTTTTTATTGAATTTTTTATTAAAAACTTTAATTTTTATTCAGACCCAAGTTCAAATCTGCATATGCGAATTGCAAACAAAAAATAAAATTTTTTATTCAGACTTAAGTTCAAATCTGCAATGCATAAGTTGTTTTGTGAGCATTTTTATAAAATTTTTGATGAAAAATTTGAATTTTTAATCAGGCTCAAATCTGAAATCTGCAAATTATTTTTAAAGGAGTTTAATTAAATATGTTATTAACAATACAAATTTGAGTTTTTATTCAGACTGAAGTTCAAATCTGCAATCCGCAAATAAATTTTTTAAGAATTTGTATTGAATTTGTTATTAAAGAAAAAAAAAAAAAATAAAAATATAAAAAATAAATATCTAGAATTTTTATTCAGGCTCAAGTTCAAGTCTGTAATCCGCAAATTATTTTTTTAAGACGTTTTATTGAATTTTTCATAAAAAATTTAAATTTTTATTTAGACTCATGTTCAAATCTGCAATTCGCATATAATTTTTTAAGCTGTTTTACTAAATTTGTTATAAAAAATAAAAATTGGGATTTTTATTCAGACTTGAGTTCAAATCTGCAATCCGCAAATTATTTATTTTAAATTTTAATTAATATAGTTATTAGAAATAAAAAATAAAAATTTTTAATCAGATTTAACTTCAAATCTACAATCCGAAAATAATTTTTATTAAATTTGTTATAAAAAAAGTAAAAATTGGGATTTTTATTCAGACTTAAGTTCAAATCTGCAGACCACAAATTGTTTTTTTGTAATTTTATTTAAAATTGTTATTAAAAATAAAAAATAAAACTTTTATTCAGATTCAAGTTCAAATCTACAATCCGCAAAATAATTTTATAAGAATTTTATTAAAATTGTTATAAAAATAAAAAAATAATATATAAAATTTTTATTCAGACTTAAATTCAAATCTGCAATCCACAATTTCTCGTTAAAAGCTGTTTGTTTAATTAAATTTGTCAATAAAAATAAAAAGATAAAGGATGATAATCTTTTAGTCAGACTCAAGTTCAAATCTGCAATGCGTAATTTGTTTTTTAAGAATTTGTATTGCATCTTTTATTTTTAAAATTGATATTAATAATAAAAAATAAAATTTTCTATTCGGACTGAACTTCAAATCTAAAATCCATAAATATTTTTAAGGAATTTTTATTAATTTTTTTATCAAAAATAAAAAATTTGAATTTTTATTCGGACTTGAGTTCAAATCTGCAAACCTCAAATTACTTTTTAAGAATTGTTATTAAATTGGTTATTACAAATCAAAAAAATTAAAAATGAGTTTTTTTCAGACTCAAGTTGAAATCTCCATTCCATAAGTAATTTTTTTAAGCAGTTCTATTAAATTTTTTATTAAAAAATATAAAGATTAGAATTTTTATTCAGACTCAAGTTCAAATCTGCAATCCGCAAATTAGTTTTTTAAGCAGTTTTATTAAATTTGTTGTTAAAAATAAAAAATTAGAATTTTTATTCAGACCTAAGTTTAAATGCGATCCGCAAATTATTGATTATTTTTATTTTTATTAAATTCAAGTTATTATATTAAAAGCGGCCGCTCAAAAAGTTAATAAAAATTTATTTTTGAATAGCAGATTTGAACTTGTGGCTGAATAAAAATATATTATCTCAATAACAAAATTACTAAGTTAAAAATATTTAAGAACTTAGTTGTTTAATAAAAAATTATACAAAAAAATTATATGATTGCAAAATTTATCGTTTTAAACAAACGTAATTTATTAAAAGAATCAAAATTAAAAAAATATGTGTATATTAACCAGTGCAGCAGCCGATATAATAGCAGCAACTGTTCATGCACATTAAAGCACAAACAGCGGCAATAGTAGCAGCTAAGGATACACATGCAGGATGTGAAAGACTAAAAAGAAAAATGTGTAACCACATCGATGCAAAAGGAAATACAACATGAATAACAAGAGTCAACAACAATGAGGAGAGTTAAGAAGAAAAAAATCACATTAAAATAAAACATCAAAAGAAAATCAATAAAAAGCTCAATGACGTCAGTCTTCAGTATACACACGCACACACACACACTCACACACCTCAAACATAAAATACTCGTATGTGAACGACTATCATTTGTGTGAGAAGAAAATTGGTTTGTGGAGCGCAGTCCTAGTGGCTGCTACAGGACAACATAAACGTGTTTTAAAGTGAAGACACAAAAAGCGAAAACAAAATTCACTAAGAAAAAAAAAAAACAGAAGAACAGGCAACACAAACACTTCCTCCATCATCACATGCCCGAAATATCATTTTACACGCGCTTTGGTTTGAGAGTCCATACAAAAACCCACAGAATAAAATAGTGAATGTGAACGGAAAAAGCTCCTGAACAAAATACACTGAAAAGCACCGCATCGTTAAGCTTAAACAGGCGGTAAACATGTGAAAGATATTTGACGTACGAGAGCGAGATTGTAAATTGGATAAGGGAAAATTAACACTAACGCACACAATTCGCAACAAAGACAAAAGTTTTGTAGTAAAAATCAGAAGAACATCGTAAAGTAAAATTGCGTAAAATTAAAAAAAGCACGTCATCACACGCACACACGTTTGTACATCCTTATCTCTACACTTTCGTATTCATATTTTACTTAATGTTCGTTCACTCGCACAGCTACACACTAGCGTCCATGTTTACGCTATAAGGAGTTTTGCATTAATCGGTTAATCGCTGCATTAATCAATTTTGCGACAGGCCGGTTTATCGATTAATAAAGTTTTTTGTTTTTATAAATTAAATAATTTCAATAAAACAATTTTTTAAATTATTTGTTACAAGTAAGAACGTTATACCCTCCAAATTTTAGTAAATGAAAATTTTATTTTTATTCTTATTAAAATTTAAAAGTTTATGGTATTTGTCTTAAGTAAACAAATAGTTTATTTTCATACGATCGTTTCCAATGAGTTGGAGGCTGCAGGTCATTTAAGGGTTAAAGGTGAGTGGATGGGTAGTGCAGGAGAAGATCAGAGAACATCTTACCATCGCACAGTGGGGTCAAATACAATTTTTCGCGGATTTATTAATATCTCAACAACAAAGCAGGGATCGCAAAATTTGAAGTGGATAGCTGTGGAACCAATACGCACATTTTAGCAAAATTTTTAGGGATATAGAGTTGGGGGGAAGTTAGATACCACCATTTATAAAATAATTATAAATCTATCCAGAGAATTGTAGTAGTTATACGCACTAAATACATGCCTATTATTGGTAAAAAAACTATTATTAATGCATTACCATCATTATATCAACTAGTGATGGGAGGGTGAATAAAGGAGAACTTTTCCGACACCTGCCACTAAAATACTTGCGATGTGAATAATTCCAAAACTGATTTCAAAAGATAAGAATAAACAAAAATTGAAGAGACTTAATTATTATTCATCGTCAACATCAGTCTCATCATCATCGAAGCTCTGATTAGAATCATAGACATCATTATCATCTGCATCTTCATGTCTAATTAACTCCATAGCCTACTCTGGCACTTCATGTCCCTTCATTTTCAGCAACTTTTGCATGATAGAGACAGCAGGATCAGAGCTTAACAAGAGATAATTTATAATATCTTCATTAGACTTTTCACGGTTGCACCTTCTTGAAATGAAATTCCCTAGATTTTTTGAAAACCTTATTTTTAGCTTCTTGCTCTTCTTCTAACAGTTAGCCAATAGGAAAAAGGGCGTGAGTAACCATATCGTAGCGTATTTTATTTTCGAGTGTTACAACACCAGAGCATACAAATTGTTGAAATTTTTAATAAAAATTATTGTTCTATTCTTCAAACTCATCGTCCATTTTATGACGTCCTTTAGAGCGGCTCATTCGAAGAACTATAGACCGTTTTCGGACCACATTTACTGTTACTGATCATGTGCATCCCGTGAGACGCCGAATAGTGCGCTCTAAAGAAGCATTGAAGATGGTCCTAATCAATCAATTCCTGGTAGATTTTTTTTTTTAGGAGTAGGACCAGCCCGCAGGGGATAACCTATGGGAAGAAGGATAAAGGGAGTAGTGTCTGTGGATATTCGATTTCAACCCCCTCAAATTGTAAGTGGCGCGGAAGACATCTGCAGATAGTTTGTTCCACTGTTCGGCCAAAAAACGAATTCTCTCTATAATGCGTAGTGCGATTCGTTCGAATATCGACCACAAACGCATGCGCTCTGGATGAAAAACGCTTTGAACGTAAGAAAGAATGGGTTTCAGGAATAAGTTCCCTAATTTCACCAGAGCACCTGCCATTATAGTAACGATAGAACAACGATACGCACCCCACATTGCGACGATGCTCAAGACAAAGAATAGAGTTGGCTACCCTACTGTCTCCGATGAGTTTTATCGAGTAACTTCAAAATAGACTTTGAAGCACCGGCCCAAACATGAGAATTGTATTTCATCTTCGGTCGGATGTAAGTGGTGTAAATATTAAGAAGATCAGAAGGGGTGAAGTATCTCTTGCACCGTCTTAAGAAGCCAAGGCACTTGAATGCTTCTTTTGCGACCTGAAAGACATGTTCCGTCCGTCTGGGCACTCCATAATACTTACACCACCCATATAAACAGATGAAGCAGCTTGGTCACACGTACGTCGATGCGTAAGCATACAACACTGGGTCTTACGGGCATTAAAATCGACCCTGTACGCCTGACCCCATTCGGAAATCTTCGCGAGGTCACTATCCACAACGTAATTCATAAACTGCCTCCTCGTCTCGATTTCAGACGTTGACGGCCTGCAGTTAAATGAATAAGAATGCGAAAGGCTGAATATCATCTCCGAAGCAGTAAATAGGACAGGAAGTTTGGGAAAGTAGATCGTTAAGAAAAATTAGAAATAGACGAGGAGAAAGAACGGAGCCCTGCGATACCCCTGAGTTGACTCTGAAGTTCTCAGCAACTGGGGTTGTGTCCATCCACTTTATGGACGATATTTTTAATTGTTAAAAATTGATGTTCCATATTGAGCCTTCAGCGCGCCAGCCGTGGCGGCCACATGGCTGAAATCATATTTAAACATTAATTTCGTGAAATTCTCTTTCCATTAATGCCCGTTTCATTGATATTAAAAATATATTTCCTTGTTTTATTATTATTTAAACTTGTGTCGCTCTATAAAAAACAATCTTTACAAAGTAGGGGTTACGTTGTACCATGGATACGATTCAACAAAAGGTCTTCTTACTTTATGTGAAAATATTCCAAATTTTTCGTTGTCAGTTTCATAACCACTGGACACTACAAATGAGCCGCACGTGCTTATGATTTATTAAATTTAAATTTAGTCCAGTTACTTCGACTAATTTTTCTGTTATAAATCTTTTTGCAGAAGTCGCATAGGAGCTTTCGCCCGTAAAATTAGCGCGTTAAGCTGTTACTAATTACCCAACTAATAACTTTATGTCCACCTGAACTTAGAAATCCGATTTCCTTTCGGACTTCCAATATAAAATCTTAAAACAAAACCACTTCTGCAATTAATTTAAATTTAAGTATACGCAAAACATGTTGATGTATACCTAGACTTGACGACTGCATAATAAGATTTTTTAATTCTTTGAAATTTTTTATTGTTGTATATTTTTTTACTCTTTCTTAGCTCTTTTCTCACAATATTTGATATCAGCGAATCACCACAAAACTACCTTTAAATATTTCATATTAATTTCTTGACTGATGATGCTGAAGTTGTGCTTTTTAAGCGGATATTAGAAATTTTCACGATACTTGAATTTCTTTTTTCAATTAATACGCAAAATTAGTAATTTTGGGCCATTTGTGAGTCATCGGAATAGCATCGAAATTTTTAACGGAATACAATTTGATAGATTTATTTTTTCCCATGTACAGGGTGGCTCAGAAAGACCGAAGTGGTGTGAATTCCTTATAACTTTTTATTTAAGACATATTTTTTTAATTTTTTGTTTTTTAAATACAGTAAATTTATAGGGAATATTTTTAGATTAGATATTATAAATTATATTATTATATTATTATTATCCCGCAAGTGGTGGCCATTTTCTGCTTCGCACAAATGTGCTCTTTCCAACACATTTTACATGAACTTTCGCAAAACTTCCGGTGTTATGTTGTTAATTTCGTCTCGAATTGCTGTTTAATTCCTCAATAGTCCTAGGCTTATTAACATAAACTTTCCCTTTTAAATAACTCCAAAGGAAACAGTCTGGAGCTGTTAAATCCGGGGAACGCGGAGGCCAATTAAAATTGCTTCTACGCGAAATTATTCTTTCAGCAAAGATGTCGCGTAAAAGAGCCATTGTGGCCCTCGCACAATGCGCTATTGCTCCATCCTGTTGGAACCATAGTTGCGGATGGTTTTCCACGGCTGGCCCCACAAAATTTTCCAACATGGCCCGATATCGATCACCATTGATGGAAATGGCGACAACTCGTTCATTTTCAAAAAAATATGGGCCAATGAAGAAACACCGCACCAAACAGTACACTTAACTGGGTGTAGTTGTCGTTGATGAAGTACTCTCGGGTTTTCTGTAGCCCATATCCTACAGTTTTGCTTGTTAACGAACCCATTTAATTGGAAATGGGCTTCGTCACTCATAACTAAGTTATGAATAAAATTAGGATTCTCTTGTGCTTTTAGCTGGAAATAAATTGCATAGTCAAGTCGTTGCTGGTAATCTGTCGGTTTCAAGTTGAATTTTGTATGGAAACATTCTTATGGTATGCAAAATTCGTTGCAGCGACCCTCTTGAGATGCCAAGTTGTGTCGAACGTCTCCTGGTTGATGTTTCTGGATCCTCCCGAATACTCTCCTGTACCACTTGAATATTGTCAAACGTGTGGACAGTTCGTAGTCTGCCGGAACCAGGAAGGTTCCTTACTGCTCCTTGTTGTCGAAAATTTGCAACCAGACGGTTTATTGTTGACTGAGAGGGTGCAACCCGCACATTAAATTGACGACGGTATGCACGCTGAGTCAACACAATGGACCGTTGATTTGAAAAGTAAATTTCAACGATTTGGGCACGTTGTTCAGTTGTGTATTGCTCCATTATAAATTGTCCAAGTCTTCTTTACAAAATACTGAGAAGAAAAGAAAAAAAAAAAATTATAATAAAAAAGTTATAAGGAATTCACACCACTTCGGTCTTTCGGAGCCACCCTGTATTATGCTACTTCAACACCCACTAAAGGAGGCGGGGAACGAAAAATATTTTTTTTTTGGGTTTTTTGGCTTCGGACCTTCTTTGGCATAAAAATATATCGTTTGCTTAACAAAATTACAGAAATTTTTTTTTTAGATTATATTGTTTGTTAGAGGTTAGTTTAGTACTCCTTAGTTGAACTTTTTTACCCCTGGTCTCGACTTAACCCATTTACGAACTTGACCTGTGCTCTCCTTCGAGATGTATTTATACCAAGTTTCAAGGGTCTAACTCTTTTCGTTAGACTGAAACCTGGTTTCCACAGGCGGACGGACATGGCTAGATCGTCTTAGATTTCATCACTCATCAAGAATATATATACTTTATGGGTTCTTAGAGAGATATTCCGCTGTGTTACACACGGAATGATAAAGTGAATATATCATCCAATTCTTTTTTGGAGGGTATAAAAACAATAGCAAGAATCCTTGAAGCAAAGAATTCAGAAAAATGTAATACATTTTACATGTTGCGTTTAATTGAAAAATAAACTGTGAGATCGTTTTATTAGTGGTTTCAATACTTTAAAGAGTTCTTAAAAAATTATATTTTAGAAAAATAATTTCGCTTAAAAGTTAAGGATTTAATCGACTCTTCTTTAGTTTTTATAAAAAAGTTCTTTCCGTCCGTCCGTCTGTAGAAATCACGATTCAGTCTAAACGAAAAGAGTCAGACACTTGAAATTTGGTATAGATAAATTTTAAATAATGACACAGGTCAAATTCGTAAATGGGCTAAATCGGGCCAGAGGGGAAAAGGTTCCCCTAAGCAGAACTAAACCAATCTCTAAAAAACAACATCATTTTTAATGCTATTTTTGTAATTTTGTTTAGCTAATGATATATTTTTATGTCAAAGAAGGTCCCACATGTTAAACTTGGTGCCATAAAATAAAAAAAAAAAAATTATTTTTGGACTCCGCTCCTTGTAATGGGCGTTGGCGTAAGATATTATATGCAAAAATAGTGTAGATATTTAATAAGCCTTAATTCTTTAAAAATTAAATTTTTAAGATTTTACTGATCTTCCCCCGTCACCTAAATGACGCTTTGAAACAAATTTGTTTCTACATTTAATTACCTAAAAGTTTACTTTTTAAGTTTTTACGACAAAAGTGAAATGTCTCTCCCACGGCCCTTCCCAGGGTGACCCTGCCAAAATAGAGTCTTAAAATTGGGCACAGAAATGTCTTAAAGGAACTCTGAGCCTGAGGGTTAAACATTTTTAATTTATTTACTGACAATTTGGAGGGTTGTTAAGATTCGACCTGCTCGAATCTTAACCTTTTTATTTGTTATTTGTTTAGATTTTATTAAAAACTTCTAAATTACTAATTATTTTCAGGTTTTGATTTATTTCTTATAAAATAAAAGTTATTTGTTGCATTTTTATTTATTCCTATCAAAATAAAAGATTTATGTTGACTTTCATTGATTTATTTATTCCTGAAAATGAAGAAGTTAATGATGGGCGACTTGATGACGAAAAGTTGCTAAAAGACAAGACTTTAAATCTACAAGATAAATCGATCAATCAAGAAATAACTTCTGTATTTTTTAAGGAATAAATAAAAGGAAAAAAACTTTTATTATTTGAGGAATAAATAAAAATCAAAAAATAACTTATTTTACGAGGGAGGAAAACATATTTGGCAGCTGTTTTTTCTATTCGACTAGTGGGAGTTCTCTTGTATGCTTTTTCCACATGGATATGATAATTACTTTTTTCTTCTGAGGAATAAATAAAACTCAGAAAATAGCTTTTATTTTTTATGCAACAAATTGCACTCAGAAAAAAATTATTAAAATGTAAATTTTAAGACAAACACCAGATTACATTCCATATAATCGGCATCCAACACTCAAGTTGAATGAAAATCAAAATACTTTAGAAATAATTCTGCTGCTGCAGAGACTTAATATAACCCGCACATATGAGTACACAGTTTTGGTGAGGGCCAGTTTAAGGTGTGTGGCCATGCCACATAAAATGTACGAGGGCGGATCAATAAGTCCGTAACTTTTTGAATGAAACACATTTTTTTTTGCAAAAAAAAAAAATTATTTTTCAAGATGACCTCCTTTTAACTCAATACAGTCAGTCCAAAGTTTTTGTATCCCTTCCAAAAAATAGGATTTCTCGAGGTCCTAAAAATAGGCATTTGTTTGGTCAATAATTTCACCGCTGAAGCTAAATCTCTTTTCACCGAGCCATTTCTTTACTTTTTGGAATAGGAATTTGTCACATGAGGTACCAATTCCTAGCCCAATTCATAGAGTTTTGCAATTGGGACGGCACACTAGAGTGTCTCGTCTTACAGGCAAAAAAAAAAAAAAAAAAAAATTCGCCGTACACTACCGAATATAAATCATTTTTGCCGAAAGTAGGGTCGCCAAAATAAATTTTTCGTAATATCTTCTACATTTTCAGTCGGATCTCAAAGAGTGATACATCGATGTTTTTGTCTCGAGTAGGGCAATTTTTGCAATAGTCATCGACCTCAAATATCCTCTTGTAGTATTTACCCACCAGATCTCAGTTCCTATCATCCTAATGTACCACCCTAATATCAGAAAATTAAAGTTCGCAAAAAATCATTAAACTTTTGCTAAGGAAGCTTTTCAATAATTCCAACAGAACTATTAAAAAAAAGAAATATATAAATTTTTTTGCCGAACGTAGGGGTAGCATTTTCAAATTTTTTGTCATATCGTGGATGTTTATAGTCAGATCTTAAAGTGTGATATATCGATGTTTTCCTCTCCCCTATGTTTTCTTCAATAATCATTGTACTAACTTATAAAAAAAGAATTAAACAAATTAATATCAAATTTAATATCAAAAAATTTTAATCAATTATATTTTTGACGACTCTCGAGTTTAGAAAAAAATGCAAGGCGGCTCAGTCAATTGAAATATGAGTCACTCTCGAAGTTTATGATATTATGAACTTGTTGCTTCACTTCGGGCTGATAAAATCTTTGCATAGACATCTGAACGCACTAGCGGATCTTGGTCTGTTATCATCGATAACAAAACATTCTCGAGATGGAAAAAGTACGCGTTATTTTCTGTGGACGGATGAAGGACCTGTTGCACGTCGTCTGGCAATTGACGAATCAAGAAGCTGTAAATATCGAAGATATGATAAAAAGGCTACCCCTACGTTCGGCAAAAAAATATATATTTCTTTTTTTTAATAGTTGTGTTGGAATTAGTGAAAAACTTTCTTAGCAAAAGTTTGATGATTTTTTGCGTGCTGTAATATTCCGATATTAGGGTGGCACATTAGGGTTGGAAGAACTAAGGTACATATTTGAGGCCATTGACTAATAAAGCAAAATATTATGCTCCTCAAGACAAAAACATCGACATATCACTCTTTGAGATCCGACTATAAATGTGGAAGATATAATGAAAAATGTATTTTGGCGACCCCTATTTTCGGCAAAAAAAAAAGAAAATTTTTTTTTCGAAATCATCTTGCAACAATGCTTTATATTCGGTGGTGTATGGCGAACTTTTTTTTCGAGACGCTCTACTGCACAGTGTGTCGACCCGTGCATTATCTTGATGGAAAAGAACTTTTTTCTTGGGGTCGTTTTCTTTTTAAATCCTCCGCCGTTTATTGTTTTTCCCTTTTGAATTTAGTCGATGTGGATTTAGTCGCGTGCATCCCAAAAAACTGTTGCCATCACCTTGTTGGCCGACAAACTTACCTTGGCCTTCTTCAGAGCAGGTTCCCCCCGGAGAAACTCATTGTTTAGGCTGCTGCTTGGTCTCCGGAGTACAGTAATGGATCCATGTTTCATCCGCAGTTACAAAACGCTGCAGAAACTGATTCCCATTGCGGTTAAACAACTCCAAATAATCCTTTGAAGCTGTCACACGTTTAGGTTTATGGTCAATTGAGAGCAAAAGCGGCATCTTGCAGACAACTTTCTTAAACCCAGCTGATCATTTAAAATCGAAACCATACTGCCATAGGGAATGCCTGTGGCATCAACAATCTTACAAACTTTAACTCTTCGATCGACGAGCACCATATCGTAGATTTATTCGACATTTTCGGGTGTACTGACCTCAATTGGCCGTCCAGAACGTTCTGCGTCATTTGTACTTGTGTGATCACAAGGAAAGTCAGTAAACGAATTTCCTTGGTTTGATTGACGGTTTTTTTTTTGCAAAAAATTATGTTCAATGAGTACGCGAAATTGAATTTTTTCCATTAAAAAAAAAAAAAAAATACACGAGGTTGTAATTTTTGAACAGTTGTTTTGAACGCAAAGTAAATGACGACACTTGGTCAACATTTGACAGCAGTCTATTAACAGGTGGTACTTGCTGGGAACAGTGTTGCATTTCATATAACTACGAGGGAATTTCGAAAAGTCACGAACTTATTGATCCGCCCTCGTATTAAATGGTCCAGAGAGGAATTAGAATATGAGCATCCACTAGCCTTGAAGTAGGCAGAAAGAAATGGTTCTATTAATGGAAAACTAAGTTTTTAAACTGTTTTGAGGAGCCATTAAAGCAACTGAAGCGTTAAATACGAGTATTAATTACATGTGGCTTCAATTAGAACAGTACAAGCATATGAGTACCTGCCATCTTCACTCTGTAATTATCCTTGGAGTCCACTGTATTGCTGCACTATGTTGCACACAAGTTCGTCAGCTTTTTCTTACCTTTCTCTGCTTTGGAATTACAGCTTTAGACGATATTTTTACTTTTGCTGCTCATAATTGTGATAACGTTTGCTTTGGTAACAACTCATATTTTTTGGTTGCTTAATGATAAAAACTGCAAACAGAACGGTTGCTATCGTTCAAATTGGAAAAATAAGAACAAACAAGAGATAATGTTTAACTGAATCATTTTCCAGATAAAATGCCTTCGATAACAAAACTGTTGTCTTATTGTTGTCATGTCGTATTTCGTTAGAGACAAAAGGAAGCATTTCAAAATTGCTCACATATATTTTTATTATTGAAAGTTTTTGTGAAAGAGAGAATATTTAACCACGCATTTTCTTGCATCGTTTCAAATATTCTGAATTCTTTGAAAATTAAAATTTGATGTTTTTGAATATTATTTTCTGATCGCCACCAATGGAATGGCCTTTTTCATGTAATATGTATTTTGATTTGGAAGTACAGAAACGGAAGTTGTTACTCAACAATTTGTGGCAGCTGTTCTATTTATTTTAAATTTGCTGGCGATTTCGGTACAATATCGACATATAGGACTTCTCTTATGTGCTTTTTGGACATGATTGCGTCAATCGCTATCAGCACAGATCAGTGCTGATTTCAAATGCCCAACCCTGGGGTAGACTTTTTGATTTTTTAAATTTTTCATGTCATTTTAATTCTTAGCGAAGTATAAAATAGTTTTAACTAAAAAAAATAATAGTTAAAAACATAAAAACAAATAAAAAAATATAAATCAAAATTTTTTTTATATAGCAAAATTTTCAATTGTCCAACCCTGCAAACGAATATTTTATTTTTGTTTATTTCTAGTGCCAATGTAATTTTTTCTAAAGTATAAAATTGGTTTAAGCCACAGTATAAAAAATAGTAATATATTTGATCACTTTTATGAAAAAAAAAATTTCAATTGTGCATCCCTGGAACCGATTTTTTAATTTTTTTAGAATTTTTAATTGTTCCTGATGCATAAAATAAATCCAATTTACCGAAATAAAACTAAATTAATAACCTATTTTGTTTACTTTTATGGATAAAAATAAACAAAAAGATTCAAATTTCCAACCCTGGAATAGTCTTTTTGATTCTTTTGATTTTTCATACCAATTTAATTTTTCCTGATGCATAAAATAGTTTTAAATAACAAAAAAAAAAAAAATTATATAAATAAATAAACTACAATAAAAATTAAAACCTTTTTTGTTACTTTAATGTAGCAAAATGTTCAACTGTCCAACCCTGGAATCGATTTTTTTTAATTTCTACTGCCAAAGTAATTCTTCCTAAAGTATAAAACTGGTTTAATCCACAAAAAAAAATTAATTACTTATTTGGTCACTTATGCAAAAATTAAATTGTGCATCCCTGGAATCGAATTTTTAATTCTTCCGTAAGCATAAAATAAGTCAAACTCACCGAAAAAAAACTAAATTAATAACCTATTTTGTTTACTTTTATGGAGCAAAAAAAAAAAAGATTCAAATGCCCAACCCTAGAATAGTCTTTTTGATTCTTTTGGTTTTGTTTAATTCTGCCTGAAGCATAAAATAGTTTTAACTAAAAAAAAATATAATTTTTGTTACTTTTATGTAGCAAAATTATCAATTATCCAACCCTGGAATCGAATTTTTTGTTTCTAGTGCCACCATAATTCTTCCTAAAGTACAAAATTAGTTTTTGATTTTTTAGAATTTTAAATTCTTCCTTGAGCATAAAATAATTCACCGAAAAAAACGCGATTAATAACCTAAATTATCAATTGCCCAACCCTGGAATCGAATTCTTGATATTTTTGAATTTTTAATACCAACTTAATCTTCCGAAAGCACCAAATAGTTTTAAATGAAAAAAAAAACTGTTTGGTTACTTTTTTGCACCAAAAAAAAAGTTGCAATTGTCCAACCTTGGAATAGAATTTTTTATATTAAATAGGTCAACTAGGCTTCGAAATTTTTATTGATCTCTGATAAAAACAAAAACAAATTATTCTAGATATTATATTCTTAGACATTTTTAAAGCTATTTAAATATGTCTTATGCAACATTTTTTTCCCCCACATTACAACTGCTATGTCGCACGTGACCGGCTTTATATGAGTGCCACTAAATCAAATATTTATATATTTTAAAGATTTTGTTTTTTAATTTTTATTTTAAAGAGTTTTTCAACAAGAACTTTGTTTTCTAAAATAAAAAATTTAGATGAATATGATTAAAGTTTTTATTGTATTACGAAGAGAAAATTTCGGCAATTATGAATGAGAAAAGATATCTGGCAGTGATATCCACGTCATCAATAACAGACCAAAATTGTGTTGTTAACCTCACGAAATAGCGTGATTCATTGACTGTTACCGCATTTTCAGTCTCATCTTCGAAAAAAATACAGGCCCAATGACGTCTCCAGACCACACAGCGCATCGTACAGTTACTCTTTGACCATGGAAAGGATTTTCAGAAGCCCAAATGCGGAAAATTTTGCCTGTTGACAGAAGGTCTTAAAAGTTCGATTATGTTGTCCGCAAATATCACGAATTTAAAGAACTTTAACAGAACCACCATTTTCTTAGTGGATTTTAATTATTTTATTGTGATTTTCGAGCGAAATCGAATTCATTGTAACAATTGCCAATGCATCTACTACGAAGACGTCAAAAAACTAAGTGTCAAAACAAAAATGTTGTTGTTGGTGTTGCCACAATTGAAAAACAAAGTTCACGTTGAAAAGTCCATTACATACACGCCTCTCTGTTGTCATTATAAATTTGATGAGCCTTCTGCATGTGCTTTCCACGCACGCATGTAATCTTTAAACATCGCAAGTGATCCTGAAATAAAAGAATTTGCTAAGCAAAACTTGACAGCCATGTGCAATGGCATGAATACTTCTGCCACAATCTGAAAATCTTTATATCTATAGCAAAATTTTGGAGATTAAAAGTCATTGAATAAGAATACGAATGTTTCGAAATGTTTTTAATTGTATTTTTTTTGTACATTTGGTAAATTATCTAAGAAAATATAATCAAACAAAATGTTTTGAAGTTATTTTGATACATAACTATGGGGGCCAGTTCAGTGGAAATGCCCATATACTAAATTACTTATTGCATTTATCCTAAACGACTGCTGCAATTTTCATACACATCAAAATTGTTTCAGTTGTGGGCGAATGATTAATACGATAAAACCTCAAAAGATAATGGAATATTAATCATACGTACGGAATGCCCCATTTTAAGCTGGACAAAAATAATATGATTGCAGTGTCATGTAGGAAAGTCACCGGTTGACAAACAACAAACAAATTTTTGGAATCGTAATAATAAAAGAACTTAAAAAAATAAAAAAGGTAAATAAAGGAAACAAAATAAGTTGTTCGTGGTTTAAGAAAAACTTCAGATCGAAATTCTAATTTCACAGTTCTAGTGATTAATAATGGCAAAATTGTGAAATATGTACCCTACATCGATATATGAGGTACATAAATTTAAAACTTTCAGTTTCTGTTAGATGGGGTTTTTTTTAGTTAAACTGAACTTTTAAAATTATGACATTTTACCAGTTGCCTAGCGACTTATTTTAAGTTTTTTTCGCTTTTATAGAATTATTTTCATACAGGCAAAATTTCGCAGCTTTCGGAACCTTCATCTAAAAGGGGCAGCTAGTTTAAAATTTTATAATTTCTGCTGGTTGACATATTTAATTTCACTGTAACTTTTTAATTGTGTCAAGTGAATGACTCGAAGTTATATTTATTTAAAAATTTAACACAATTTTCTTTTCATTAAAAAAGCTGGCTGTTTGTAAATTATTTCTTTGGCTCTTTTAAAAAACTGGTATTGGTTTCGTCATTTTCTTCATCTTCTTAAGTTTTAATTCCCTTTGATCCTTAAAAATTATTTCTGAAAACTGAAAACAATACCAAGAACTTTGAAATAAAATAAAGCAAAGATGATTTTTATACCCTCCAAAAAAGAATTGGAGGGTATATTCACTCCATTTGTAACGCAGCGAAATATCCATCTGAGACCCCATAAAGTATATATATTCTTGATCAGTGATGAAATCTAAGACGATCTGAGCATGTCCATCCGTCCGTCTGTGGAAATCACGATTCAGTTCAAATAAAAAGAGCCAGACTCTTGAAATTCAGTATAAATATATCTTGAAGGGTGGCACAGGTCCAGTTTATAAATGGACAGAATCGGGCCAGAGCGAAAAAAGTTTCCCTAAGAAGAACTAAACCAACCTCTAAAAAACAACATAATGTTTAAAGTTTTTTTTTTTGTAATTTTGCTAAGCAAGTAATATATTCTTATGTCAAAGAAGGGCCAACGTGTCAATTTTTTTTTATCTTGGACCAGAACACAGGGGATGACAACTACATATGCAATGCATTGCGCTGGAACTGAAAACGAGGGGATAGTATTGTGGGGACAGACTAGGAAAGATGAGAAGATAGAGTTTTTTTTTTTTTTAGCTATTTCAACCGGCTAATTTTTGCTACAGGGTCGACGAAAGTGGGTGCTGTTACTCTGCTTTTAGTACATGATAGTGTCAGTCGCTGCCAATTATGATCGGTGACCAGTGCTATGCCTTCATCATTGAAACAGGCTGGCAACAACTAACACAACCACGCACTAATGCTGATCAGAAGAATTCAACACAATATATCATGACTCAGCGCGGGCTCGAACTCACGTCCCTCCGCTTCATAGTCTCGTGTTCTATTACTTCAGCCAACAGCAGCCACAATTTGGACCGATAAAAGCCAGAAAATTAATTTATGTACCACGCCCCATTTTGTGGGCGTTATAATATGCAAAAATAATGTAAAAATTTAACAAATTGTTTTACTTAAGTCTACATTCCTTAAAAATAAAATTTTTAAGCTTTAATGACGAAGCTCTGATGTAATCTGGTGCTCCTCTGCTCTACCCCCTCCTCCCCCTTTGCCTTTGTGGGTGCTGTTGGCTGAAGTAGTAGAACACGAGACTATGAAGCGGAGGGTCGTGAGTTCGAGCCCGCGCTGAGTCATGAAATATTGTGTTGAATTCTTCTGATCAGCATTAGTGCGTGGTTGTGTTAGTTGTTGCCAGCCTGTTTCAATGATGAAGGCATAGTCACTGATCACTGAACATAATTGGCAGCGACTGACACTATCATGTACTAAAAGCAAAGTAACAGCACCCACCTTCGTCGGCCCTGTAGCAAAAATTAGCCGGCGAAGTAAAAGGTTGAAATAGCTACAAAAAAACTGTCTATCTTCTCATCTTTCCTAATCTGTTCCCTCAATACTATCCCCTCGTTTTCAGTTCCGGCGCAATGCATTGCATATATAGGGGTCATCCCCTGAGTGCTGGTCCAAGATAAAAAAAAAAAAAAAAAAAAAAAAAACAATTATTTTTAAATAAATTTTACAAACAAACATATATTTTTAAGAGTTTTTTGGCAAAGGTGAAATGTCTCCCCTACGGCCCTTGCCAGAGAGACCCCGACAAAATACACTTTTAGTGCCCTCTAAATAGAATTGGTCTCTATAAAGTATATATATTCTTGATCAGTTATGTTCGTCTGTGTAAAACGCCTTTAGTGGGCGTTGACTTACGCTATTATATAAAGGAACTCTGTCCGACCAACTTAAACATTTTAAATTTACTTACTAAATATTTGGAGGGTATTTAAGATGCGACCCGGTCGAATATATATCGTTTTTAATTGTTTTAAATTGACAAGAAATTTACTTTTTTCAAAAAACAGCCTTTAACCCTAATTTAAATAGCATATGATCGCCAGGGCTTGCTCGGACCTAGTCTACTCTGAAGTGCTAATATTCGATGAATTTTTCCAACTTTTGTGGCTGTACATATCCAATAATGCGGCGACTGTTGCCCTCCAAGCGGGCAATCGTTTCAGGCTGATCGGTGTAGACTAGCGACTTTACATATCTCTACTGAAAATAGTCTAGCGGCGTTAAATAGCACGACCTTGGATGCCAATTTACTGGTTGGAAACGTGAAACTATGCGGTTACCAAACGTTTCTTTAAATAAATCAATTGTGGCACGAGCTGTGTGACATGTTGCGATGCCATGTTGAAACCACGGCCCCTACACCATGGCTATTGAGTTAATGAACGATAAAGTCAGCTATGATGGCTCTAAAGCAGTCACCATTGATTCTATCATTCAAACCAGCACTATCTTTAAAGAAATACAAACAGCCCATAAAGCCCACAAAACAGTCAGATTTTCTGGATGTAACGGTGTCCCAACATACATTTGGGGATTATCATCACTCCAAGCAAGTACAGCACTTTTATTAAATTCAATGAAGATTTATAGGCTAATTGTTCGAAATTTTTGTTTTGAATTCAGAAAGACACGATAAATATTCCAAGGCACAAAAGAGAGTTAACATGAAATTTTAATTTTTCAACTTACAGAACAGCAGTTTTCGAAAGCCGCCACACTTTCATTGTCAGTACTCATGTGCATTTCTGTTTGCCACCAATTATTAGATGAAAATTATATTGGAAATTACATACGAGAACTGCCATCCAACCGATGGCAACAAACTTGTATTTAATACCAGTGTTGCCGTTTGATTATTTTCTTCATGTTCCATTTTTCCAAATTTAAAATTTCTTGCCACTCTACATGTTACCCGTATGAATGGTTGCTTCAATGTTGTTTGCTTTATAGTGTATTATTCACTATAAGCAAACTCGGCAATTAGTTAAATAACAAAATGATTAGAATGTTGGAAAGCCAGGTACAGAATACATATTTAGCTACTCAATAGATGGTGAAATGAAATATATGATTGATGTAAGTAATTTTATGTTGATTAAAAGTATAGCTGGCACGATATGACAATTCTTCCTCCCAATTTTTACTTCTCTATGGAAGAATATTAAAATAACCCGACTTTTTGCTACATTATGAAAAGCTCCTTTTTATAAATCCCCTTTGCACTCATAACATTCGCTACCATTTGCAAAACAATTTGAAACACTCACACGCACACACATACACACACTCATTCACTCATGCACTAGAGACTAGTGAAGTTAACTAAAGGTGTTGAAGCATAAAATAATTAATTATAGTGTAGAAAAAAATCTATTGAGGGGGGAAAAAATAACAAAAGCAACAATAATCAAAACAACAACATACGCTTAAAGTATGAGAAAGAAAATAATGGGTAACGGGTTATAAATGTCAACAAAAAATACGACAAAAGTCACCACACAGTTAAACGTTAGAATATGGTTGCAACAAACAACAGCAACAACAACAAAAAAAGAAAAAGGAAGAAAGGGAAGAAAGAAACAAAAATACCAACAAGTCACAGGCTAAACTCATTTAAGGGGACTTTCATGGGATGTGTGATGATAATAAGAGAAAAGCTTTATGTGTATGGGTGTGTGTGTGTATACAACAAGAGAGTGCCGCTAATTTGGAGATTATTTAATACATATTTTCAGGTGCTAAAATATTCAAAATATGAATCTAGTTAAATTCGTGTAAGTTTACGCTGTTCAAATAACGGTGTGTACTTTTTTTCAATCTTACAACATATTTTTCTTTTTTTTTTTCTCAAAATTTCAAGCTAAACTCAGTTTAAACTAGAAAAATGTATTTTTATTTAATAAATGAATTTGTTTAAATTCTATATATATTTCAGAGTGGAATATTAATCGTCAGGGTTGGGGAATTTCGTACTAACCAAAAAGTGATAACTTGAAAATATGAATGTGAGCACTTCTCGTATTCAATTTTCGTTAAAGTATTGGTTAAATAGTTGATATTCCTACTAACTAGCACCACTTGAAACAGTGGAAAAATTGAACAAAGAACGCTGATGAGATGGCGTAGCGGCCTCGAAATCAGTACTGATGCGTTCTTTAATGACTATCAAAAATATTCTTAATATTCCACTCTGAAAAATAAATAGAATGTAAACACATTCATTTATTAAATAAAAATAGGAAATAATTTGCAGTTTCGCAGATTTGAACTTATAGCCTGTTGAGAAAATTAACATCCTGTTATACAATTTACATAAATAAAGTTCACTATTAAAATAGAAATTTATACATAAAAAATGTATTTTCTTAAGAAAAAGTAGGCAGTTTTTGAAAAATACAAATAGTAGTGCACTTTTTTTGCAAAAGAAAGGAATATAATAAAAGAAAATCTCTTAATTAGGATTGAATATTTTTATACATTAATTTGAACCGATTTCTAGACATATTTTAAACCACAAAACGTTTAGTTAAAATTTCGTTTGCTTGGATATGCGCTAATATGTATGAAACAAATACCGCATAATAAAAAAAATATAATTATGGCGATGACGAACTATACACTTCGCATTTTCATTATAATAAATTTAAAGTAGTTGGAGAAAATTGCATGCCACAAAATATGTGATGTTTAATTATTATTGAAATAAACAGAAAAAAAACTTCTCTTGCCTGCCAATGCGACCTTATGCGTAAAACAATTACCAAAGGACTATTCCAATCATTCCAAGAGTTATCACATCACAATAACTTTCACTTCTACGAGGGCGGGTCAATAAGCTCGTGATTTTTTAAATTCCCTGCCTCTTAATTGAAATGGTAACACCGCTCCCGCCAACAAAAAACTGTCAGTTGAATCTTGTCAAAATTTCTTGTTTGTCATTTAGCTTGTGTTTGGCAGCCGTTGACAGCAGACTATCGCGCGTTTTGAGAGAAAACAATGGAAAAAGTGAACGAACTCTATCGCTAACAAGTAAAAGTGCTATATTCGGCTGTGCCGAATCTTAAATACCCTTCACAGATCTAGTTATTCTTCCTTTCTTTCTTGCTAAAACAGAAAGTAGCTTTAATTAAAAGATGTAACATAGTTTTACTTGACAAAAAAAAATTTAAATTTTTAAACTTTTTGGTCACTTTCATGTATTATTTGTTCAACCCTGGAGTTGAAATTTTAATTTTTTAAGATTTTAATACCAATTTTGTTCTTCCTGAATTATAAAATAGTTTTAATTAGCAAAAACAACAACGTCAATTGCCTATTTGGTTACTTTTATATATTTCAATTTTCCAACCCTGGAAACGAAATTTAAATTTTTTTATCAATGCAACTCTTAATGAGGCTTGAAATAGTTTTATTTAAGAAAAACTTAATATATGTAACCATTTTGGTCAGTTTCATGTACTGCAAAATATTGCAGTTATCCAACTCTGGTATCTAAATTTTTATTTTATTTCATTTTTGATACCAATTTTGTTTTTCCTGAACTAAAAAGAAGTTTTAATTTGTAAAAAAACAACTTCAATTGCCTTTTTGGTTACTTTTATGTATAAAAAAAATTTTAATTTCCCAACCCTGGAAGCGAAATTTAATTTTTTTTTAAATTGTCTTTATCAATGCAAATCTTCAAATTCGAACAACTCGAATTTTACAACCATTTTGGTTATTACATGTACTACAAAACATTGCATGTACCAAAAAAACTTTAATTTTTCCATCCCTGGAAACGAAATTTTAATTTCTTTTGTTTTTTTTATCAGTGCAACGCTTCTTGATGTATGAAGTAGTTTTATTTAAGAAAAATTGCAAATTTTTTACCATTTTGGCAACTTTCATGTACCATAAAATATTGCACTTGTCCATCCCTGGATTCGAAATTTAATTTTTTATTTTTGAATTTTTGATACCAATTTTGTTCTTCTTAAATTATAAGACAGGCTTAGTTAGCAAAAAAATTACTTCAGTTGCCTGTTTAATTACTTTCACGTATTAAAAATATGCAATTTCCCACCCCTGGAAACAAAATTTGAATTACAAATTTTTTTTGACCAACGCAAATCTTGATGACGTATAAAGAGGTTTTGTTAAAGAAAAGCTTAAATTTTTTTTACAATTTTAGTTAGTACATGTACTACAAAATAAGGAATGGGCCGAAAAAAAATGTTTAATTTTCCATCCCTGGAAAAAGTTTTTTTATTTTTTTAGTTTTTAATAGACCATTGAGGCTTCGCAAAACAAGAAATAGGTGTAATTTACAAACATTAAAAAAAATAATTGATTTTTGGTATAAATTTTGCGTCGAGAAATATGTGTAAGCTTCCCAGCTCTGAAACCGTACTTCCGATCTTTCTGAATTTAAATAGCACTCTATTTAAGTTCATTTCCAATCCAACGGCTCAAGAACGAAGTCTCTAGCTCTTCTGGGGGCTTGAAACCCCGATTTCACGTACAGACGGACGGACGGACATCGCTCAATCGTCATCGCTATTCATAAGGATCCAGAATATATATATTTTATGGGGTCCCATGTTGATATCGAAGAAATTACACACGGAGTGACAAACCTATATATACTCTTTCACTTTTTTGTGAAGGGTATAAAAAGCCAAAAAATTGTGAGAAATTCTTGCATATTTTTGGGGGCGAAATATCCATCTGAGACCCCATAAAGTATATATGTACTTGATTGAAATCTAAAACCATCTAGCCATGTCCGTTCATCCATTCGTCCGTCTGCCTGTGAAAATCACGATTCAGTCCAAACGAAAAGAGCCAGACTATTGAAATTTGGTACAAATATATCTTCAAGGATAGCACAGATTAAGTTCGTAAATGGACTGATTCGGGCCAGAGGGAAAACACTTCCTCTGAGAAGAGCTAAGCCAACCTCTAACAATCAGCATAATTTTTAACGTTATTCTTTTTTTAATTTTGTTAAACAAATGATATATTTTTAAGTCAAAGAAGGTCCAAAGCGTACCAAAAAGTAAGAAAAATCAATTTTGTACTCCGTCCCCTTTAGTGACATAAGATATTCAGGGCTATTCGGGAATACGCGCTTCACTTCTATAATTATATAATTATATGCAAAAATAGTGTAAATATTTTAACAAATTGCATTACTTAAGTCGACATTCCTTAAAAGATACATTTTTAAGCTTTTATGATGAAACTGATACGCTATTTGATCGTTCTCTGCCCTACACTCGCACCCGCCGCACAGTGGGATTTGTTCATACAATGTTTGGCAAAAAATATAAGGAATGCTCGTAGAATGTTGAAATTTTGCTCTGAGCCTTTGGTTAGCTCATTTAAAAAAAATATGACGTTTCATCAAAATTGGCCACACCCACTACCCACCGCCCATAGAACCCAAAATTTATTTTTGGTCCAAAGTTTTTGAAATTTGTCACAGAGACTTTTATTACCTCAATTAAGAATAACATAAAGTTTCATCAAAATTCGCCACACCCATTATTCACCGCCCATAAAAACCAAAATTTATTTTTGGCCCAAAGTTTATGATATTTGGCAGGGAGCCTTTATTACCTCAATTAACGCCCACCACTCACCATATAACCCAAATTATATTTTTCCCCACAACATTTTGTTTCTTTACCAAAACTAATTACTTTATAAATATTTTATAAAAATTTCATTAATTTTGGAGAAAATTTTTATGATTTTATAAAAGATTATTAATTATTTAAACTTTTTTTTTTTGTTTAAATTGATAATATGGAGTCTTACCTTTCATTTTATTATAGCGGGAGCACATAGCACGACCGAGCAACCCTTATTTACTTCCAAGGAAGTTTGCAATCACGGCACATTATGGAACAAATTTTATTCTATCATATCTTTTAAACCATATGAGCGATCTTTATAATTTTTTTTAAATACGCAGAAAAGGCTATATTTGAAAAAAATCACAATAAAATTATTTTACGTACAAACACTAAAGAAGTGCGTAAACAGCTTTCAATATTTTAGATCAAAATTTATGTGTAATTTTACTTCATTATTTCATTTCAAAGACAAATAAATGTTTTTTTGGGATACAATTTATGGATTGTTCATACTGAATCAATTTTCTACAAAGCTGCATCATTACATTTTTAAATTTTATGTGTCGAAAAAATTACTTATTGCACAAAAAATCCCACTGTGCGCCGTTTGCCCTCTAATGACTCCATAAAGTTTTTTTTTACACTTAATAACCCCAAATATTTACTTTTTAGTATATTATGGCAAAGGTGGGATGTTTTCCCCTCGGCCCTTCTGACCCTGTATACAGTTTTAAAATTGAGCACAGAAATGTCTGAAAGGAACTTTGACCCAGCGGGTTAAACGTTTTTAACTTATCTCAGTCCCTTTTTGTGCACGTTGATATAAAATATTAATACGTAAATTGTTTTTATGCTGATGGAAACGACCGTAGCTAAATACCAAATACTAAAAATAAAAACAGAGTTTTGCAAAATATTTGGACGTTATATACCCTCCTTCGACCCGGTCGAATATAACGTTCTTATATGTTTTACTTTAAACGGTTAAAAACTTAAAAAACTATCAACACATTTTTACATTCTTAATCCTCAAAGAATAGTTATCGATATCGATAGTTCCCAGGCATATAAAAAACACCCGCTATTAAGCTTTCTATATACATATTATGTGTTTCAAGTTTTTGCGGTAGTTTTGCTTTTTACAGAAACAGATTTTCATTTGCCAGCTATTTTTAATGTCGAGTTATTAGTAGGAGAATAACTGAGAGATATTTAAGGCCATTGAAATCGCTACATTAGCCACATTTTCACGAACATTAATGGGCTACAGAAAACAGAAAATAGGAAAGCAAATAATATAACGGGAGCATATTGTTATTAAATATAACTCACCACCAGCAAAGCATATCAGCATGGTGAGTTCCTTTTTACTGTTAGACATATAGCAAACGATACTTAAAGTTAACAGCTCCACTACAGTTGGACTAGTAGTCGTCGTGTAGTGGTGTCCCCGTCGTCGTCGTCGCAGAACGCGTATTATAAAAAACAATATAACACAAAAAGCAAACAAATATATACACATACATGTGTATGTATACATTAGATTAAAAAAAAAACCCTTCAATATGTGAAAAAAAAGGAAACTTCAAGGAACAAAGAAGTATCCGTGTGTATGTGAATAAAAAGATTTTCATGCACAAAGAAAAGCACTTTTAAAATAAAGTTATAAAGTATTGAATATTGTCTTAAATTTAAAAATTGATGTACATAAAACATTCAGCTACCAAAAAGTTTTAAAATCTCTTAGATATGAAAATGTATTCGGAAATTATGTATAAAGGAAAGGAAAATTTCTGTATACAATAATGTGAAAAAAGGTTAAAAATATATAAAAATTTAAGTTATTTTTGTGTTCCATTACTTGGCGCATACAAAAAAGCTGTTGAAGGCTGAAATGTGCAGGCAAAATTGTATATGCAAAATTATTTAATATGATTTCCAATTACTTAAATGTTCTTAAATATTAGCAAAGAAATTTAAATTATTAAGCATATGAAAATCAAGAGAAGATAGAAATGAAAAAAAATGTCTATGTAAATAATTGTGTATAACCATGAACAGCAAGAAGAAGAAGCATTGCGAAATATATACATGCAGCAAGACAGTCAAAGGGCAATTAATCAGAGGAAAGCGTAAAAAAACTAACCTTAAGCTGTGCAAAACTCAGCATGCAGCACAAATACAACAAAATATATAAATTAAAATAAAAGCCAAGCACAAGTGAAAAGAATTAACAACAACAATAATAAAAAAATTATTTAATAAATTTGGATAAAAGTTCAACTAACTATTAAAGGTTGGTTGGCTATTGATATAAATTCACCACTACCGACACGCTAAAACAAGCACACTTACATACTCACCACTTTACTCTTATTAAATTAAATCAAGTAAGTGTTAACGCAAACAAACATTCAAGCAAATTTTGATTAATCAGCATAAAAAGGTGTTTCAATTTCATTTACAACTTCGCTCTCTCTCTCTCTCTCCTTATCCCTCTCTCTCTCGCTCACGCTCTCTATTTGTAACTATCGCTGTGTCTATTCGTTTGCCATTCAAGAAAACGGTATAACACAAAAAAGTTGAACTTTCATATTAAAATTTTTTCTATACCCCCATAAATAAAAAAAAAAATTTATAATAAAATATTAAAAAAAATTTACTTAAAGTGGCCAAAAATTTCTACAAATTAAACAAAAAAAAAAAAATAAATAAAATAAAATAAAACGCGAAAGCCTGCTAATGTAAAAAGTGTACATAATTATATATAAATTAAAATTTAACGTGCCTCTATTAAATAAACCTTAAAGAAACCCAAGAACAACACAAACAAAATCCTGTATAAATTAATAATTTAAATAAAATAAAATCCAGTAGAAAATCATTAAATTTCGCTACTCTTCCTCATGCATTGAACTCTCTCTCTCTCTTGGCATAAACTTTTTTTCAATTGAACAAAAGAAAAATAAAGTAAAATTAAAAAAGCAACGAGGTGAATTGCTGTTCGTTTGTTTATTCGTTTGTTAGCTTAATCGTACGTTCTTGTTATTTGTTATTAACAATCAAGTGTCACCCATTCAAATTGCCACTCCAAGCAACAACAACAACAACAACAAAAATAAGACAAACAACAACATAATATGTACATACAACAACCTATTCATAAACGTCTATATAAATAAAACAATCTCCAGTTTTCTCTTCAAGCCAAACTCAATCATTAAAATACCACAACTTCAATAATTAGCTGAACCAATTAATTACCTACACACTTGCAGTTTATATACAATATATTTCGTTAAAAAAATAAACAGAATTAGCTATCAAAACAATATCGTTATAAGAGCATAAATATAAAATAAAATAATTTCTAAGAAAAAACCAATCCAAGCTAATCAGCAAAATTAGGAAAACATCAACAAGTGCAAGGATTATTTAATATAACAACGAATATTAACACAACGCTGTTTACAAAAATTTGTATTGTATATAAGCGACAGTAACGGGAATTGTAAGTAACACTTAAGTCTGTCTTAATAAATAGTGTGTAAAACAATTTATAAAATTCATTTGAGATATTGTTGAAAATTTAAAAAAGAGAACCTACGACAAGTAGAATATTCATTTAATCGAACTTTTGCTTCCATTAATCGCTAGTTTAATTAACCGAGTATTTTGGGTTAATCGGCTAGTTTTGTTATTAGTTACAAACAAGTAAAAACGTTATATTCGACCGGGTCCAATCTTAAATACCCTCCAAATATTTAACAAGTAAAAGTGCTATAATCGGCTGTGCCGAATGTTAAATACCCTTCAAAGATGTATTTATTCCTTGTTCTTTCAGAAAAAAAAAACAAAATAAGGAACTTATATGTATGTATGTCCCAAAAATTTCGATTTTCCAACCCTGGAATCTAATTTTTTATTTTTTCAAACTTTTACACGAATGTAATTCTTCCTGAAGTATAAAAATCGTTTAATTCACAATAAAAAAGAAAAATTGTGAACGTTTTTAAAATCGTTTATTCGACATACTGTCGGAATTAAATTAGTGCTTTTTGTTTGTTATGTGGTCAAGTATGTCTAAATGCCTGCATTTCATTGGTTCTTACACCAAATCATCAGTAGACTTTAACCTAATTCCAAAATAACAAAACCTCTCAGCTTATACATAAACTCCCAAAAATGAATTGAGAATTACACAAGCAAAATCATATGATTTGAAATTCAAGAAAACACAACAAACAAATTTTATTTGATTTAAATCTATTTGGTTTTTCCACCTTCATACAATTAGTCTGCCGTTGGCAAGCAATAAAAGTATATAAAAAGGCACAATGAAAAACAAAACCTACATAAAACGTTTTTAAAATCGTTTATTCTACATATTGTCTGAATTAAATCAATTTTTTGGGAATTTATTTGGCTGCTTTTATGTACCACAAATTTCGATTTTCCAGCCTCAAATTTTTATTATTTTTTTTTTGGGTTTTAATACGAATTTAACTGTTGCTGAAACACCAAAAGTAGTGACTTATTTTTATTAATTTAAAGCCAAAAAAATTTCCGTTCTCTAACCCTGGATATAAATTTTATTATTTTTTTAATTTTGAGTAGCATATCAATTTTTAGTGAATTATAAACTAGTTTTACTTAACAAAACAAAAATATTTAAAAATAAAAAAATAAATAAAATTATAACTTTTTAGCACTTTCAATGACCGAAATATATTTCAATTTCCCAACCCTGGAATCGATATTTTATATATATTAATACCAATTTTTTTTCCTAACTGCCAAAATAGTTTTAATTAGCAGAAAAAAACTTATTTTTATTTACCAGAAACAAAAATTTTTTTTTATCCCATCCCTGGAATAAATTTTTTTTATTGTTTTTCGCTTTTAATACAAATTTGACTCTTTCCAAAATATCAAAGAAGTTTAATTAACAAGAAAACACAAAAAATGGTTTTGTGCTAGTTAATGTTGCGTCCATAAATAGGTGTTAACTTCCCAGCTCTGGAACCGTATTTTGGATTTTTTTTTTTCAATACCACTCTAATTAAGTTCATTTCCAATCCATCAGTCCAAGAATGAAGTCTCTACCATTGCTGGCTGCTTAGGAAAACCAATTTCACGTACAGGCAGACGGACATCGCTCATTCGCCATCGGTGTTCATAACGATCCAAAATATATATACTTTATGGGGTCCCATGTTAATATTGAGGAAATTACATATGGAATGATAAACCTATATATAACCTTTCACTTTTGTGTGAAGTAAGGTAAAAATGTTTAATCTGCTGGGTCAGAGTTCCTTTAAAACATTTCTCTGCCCAACTTTAAAACTCTATTTTGGCAGAGTCATTCTGGGAAGGGCCATGGGGGCACATCGCATCTTTGTCGAAAATACTTACAGCTATATTCACAAAAATTAATGTGTACTTCAAGTGTGCTTTAAAGTAAAAATTTCATAGAAAATTTATTTTAAAGTGTTGATCAAGTCTATTTAATTTTTTGTGAATACTTGCGTTAAATTTTTAGGGTAATTAAGTGCAGATTTTTTTTTATTTTTTATAGGGTCATTTAGGGGGCAAAGGTGAGAGGAAGAGGGTAGAGCCAATTAAGATCAGAGAACATCTTAACTTCGACGTAATAAGCGAATGTAATATGTTACTTAAACGCCCACTAAAGGGGACGATTTGCGAAAATGTATATTTCTGATTTGCTGGCTCTACGGTTTTGAATCTTCTTTGACATAATAAAAAATCATTTGCTTAACAAAATTACAAAGAAACTTTAAAAATCATGTTGTTTTTAAGAGTTTGGTTTAGTTCTTCTTGGGGGCACTTTTTAACCCCTAGTGGCATTGAGTCCATTTACGAATCTGTCCTGTGATATTCTTCAAAATGTAGTTATACCAAATTTCAAGAGTCTGGCTCTTTTCAAGAATATTTGTACTTTATTGGGCTTCAGAGGGATATTTCGGTACCCTCCAATTGTTTTTTGCAAGGCATAAAAACACAAAAAATATGTTTTAATTTACATGTTTATTCACTCAATTTTAAATTAACCGTTCAGCTAATCGGGTGGTAAATAGTCGGTTAACCGATTCATGGTTAACCGGATGAATGCCACAGTATTTATGGATCTGTATGTCTGAAACCAAAAATTAAATAAATAACTCCATTGCAGATGCAGATACAGAAATAAGAATTTGCGTATTGCGAGGAACACAACAACGACGAACGACGAATTTTAGGTGGCGAATATTCGTCGCCAAAAATAAAACATGAATGTGTATATGAAAATGCACAAAATCGTGGTGTTGGTCGAAATTTCTCACACTCAGCGTAAGTTGAAATAAATGTATTTCTAATTGTTTCTTCAGCGAACGACGAACCAAACAATATCAGGTGACCAGGTTTCATATACTCGAACTTGTTTTTTTCTTTTTTTGGAAAAACATAGTTGACTAGTATATTGTAGCATGTAGCACAACAATTTTCAGTAAATACTAGAAATACATCCGCCAATTCTCAAAAATCTATATTTCGGGAGAGTTCTTACTAATTTAGGACACTTTCTTTAATATACTATTTCTGCGTATTTCATGCATTTTCATAAAATGTCACCCCATCAGCCGTTAAAAAAGGAGAATATTTTATTTACAGAAGAAACAATTTTTAGAAAATAATTACAAAAGAAATTTGAAATGGACACCACCGAGGTAATTATTGAATGTCTGAACCATCAGAAGACTACAAAGATTATTAAGAAATTCTTAATTTGTTTTGTTTATAATTATTAATTTATTCGTCGTTATTGTGTTTCATACGACGAATTTATAGATCAAATTTTTACTTAGGAATTCGTCATATTGAACGAAATTTGTCGTTCGGCCCAGTTGTGTTCCTACCATATTTCATAAATACTGAGACTCTTATTTTTCTTATAAGAAAAATTGGTGCCTCGTTTGGCTAGAGGATAGTGCGCTAGTCTATGGGTGTGGAGGTTGAGGACTCGACTATCGTACGTTTTCCTACAATAAGTGAAAGTCTTTGCTACTGTTCTTGATTAATTAATATATGATTTAGTTTTAAATTGTATTTGTAACAATTAAAGAAATAAACTAAGAAAATTAAATGCTTCTTTGTGCTTTTATAAAACTTCATGTAAACGCATGACAAGACAACCAAAAATTATATGTTCCATTTCATAACAAAAAAAAAATTATATTTCGCCCACTCAAAAAATTTCGAAACTGGTGACGTAGTTTTTTTTTAATAAAACACTCAAGTATTAGATTATATTACAAAATAACGCACACAAACGTCTTAATTATCTTAACTGATATCCCACAGTCAATGACGTTTCATTTTATGGCCAGCACGGCTATTTGAAAGGTTTTGTGTCTCCAGTTGCTACCCTTACCTTTTGCTGCTTTAATCAATAAATTGAAATTAATCGTTGAAGACCTGTTGTGGACAACATAAACTATAATTTTGTTCTTCTTTCAATGTTTGTACGTTTTACGTATTAATTCTTACTCGTCTATTGTTTCGTGTTTGATTAATTAAAATCATTTATGCAAATTGTACAAGTCTCGTTGAATCGTTGGGAAAGTGTGAGTGATTAAGCCCGCATTGATGTGTTAGTAAGCAAGTTAATTAGTTTTGTTGTTAATGTTATTGTTGTTTTTGTTGTTAAATTTAATTACATACATGCATACGTTACTACAGTAAATGCAGGAAAAATCCATTGAAAAGTTATTATATTCTTCATTCTGCCTGTTGTTCACTTGCTCTTTTATGAGGGCAAGGCCATAAGTTCGTGAGTTTTTGAATTTGCCGTCTTTTCATTGAAATGGCAACATGCTCCTGTCAACAGGCAACTGTCAGTTGACTTCTGTTTAAAATTTAATTTAGTTAGTCTTTGGCAGCAGACTACCGCATGTTTTGAGAATAAAATGGAAACAAGTTAATTTCATGTGTTCATTAAGATTTTTCATAATTTTTTTTTTTTGGGAAAAAACCACCTCTCACACCAAGGCTAAAGCTTGATGAATATTATGGGGACTCTGCACCATCCATTTTCCATGATAAAAAAGTGGTTTAGTTGAATTGGAAGATGCCGAACGTTCTGGACGCCCAGTTGGGGCCTCTAAATGCGAAACAATTGTAAAGAAATCTCTGATATGGTTTTAGCCGATCAGAGATTGCAAGTGGGGGAGATTGTGGAAAGCATTCAGGCATTTCACATGACTCAGGGCTTTCAATTTTGGATGATCATTTAAGTATGTGAAAGTTTTCCGCAGGAGAGATGCCGCCTTTTCTAGCAATGCAAGGATGAATCCTTTAATTGGGCTAAGAACTGCTCCCTTATTTCCTCTCCGGTTATCCAGATTTAGCCCCGAGTGACTATTTCCCGTCCCAAGCTTGATGAAACGGATCGGCGGAAAAGGATTTCACTCAAATCACGAAATTATCTCTCAAACAAATGCCTATTTTGATAAGTTCGTCATATCATATTTTTCGGAACTGACAAACAAATTCGAGAAAAGTTGGAATACTTGTATAGATCCCAAAGGAGAAATATAGTAATGAAAAATACAATAAGTTTTTATAAGAAAAAAAACTGTATTTCTTTCAAAAAGTTACATACTTATTGACCCACCCTCGTATTATTTACGTTTCCTTTGTACTGATACGCCGTTAATTTAAAATATTTGATGGCTGCAACTTTTCACAATATTTTATACACCGTGATTTATCATACCCCTGATTTATTATATAAAGAGGCTTGAAAGGCTTGTCATTCCGTGTATAATTTCCACAATATTGATATAGTGGGTCCTTAGTGGAATAAGCGATGTCCGTCTGCTTGCACATGAAATCATTTTTCCGAGCTCTCTAGAAAAATTAGAGACTGGGGTCCTGGATTAATGTATATCGGGAATATGCTCAAATAGATTGCCATTGAAAATCAGCAATAATTAAAATTCAGTTCCACAGATGGAAAGTTTTAAATTATTTTTTTCTATATAAAATTAACCTAGATTTTGTTTGTTTGTTAATTAAACCTATTTTATACCTTAGGGAGAACTAAATTCGTACTAAATATCCAAAAGGCGATTTCAGCGTTGGGAAATTGAACCTTTTTTTTTTGGTAATAAACAAAAATTTTTTTTCTTTATATGTTAAATATATTTGATGGTCTTAAAAGAAATTCACTGGTGTTAGATATTAGGAAAGCCAAAAAGACAGCTCCAGAGCTGGGGTATTTAAACTTAGTTTTGGTGTAGAAAAGTACATTTTGTTAATTAAAACTCATTTATACTACAGCCGTAATTAGTACTGAAAATCAGACAAAATCAAAGAGATGATGCCAGGGATGGGCAATTACAATTTTCCTTGCCACATACAAGTAGCCAAAAATTCTACTAATTTTATTTTTTTTTTTGATAATTAAAACTATTTTATAGTTCACGAAGAATAAAATTGATATAAAAAAATCTAGAAAAAAACAAGTAAAAGTGCTATATTCGGCTGTGCCGAATCTTAAATACCCTTCACAGATGTAATTCTTCTTTCTTTCTTGCTAAAACAAGGGGTAGGTTTAATTAAAAGATGTAACATAGTTTTATTTGACAAAAAATTTTAAATTTTTAAACTGTTTGGTCACTTTCATGTACCATAAAATATATTATTTGTTCAACCCTGGAGTCAAAATACCAATTTTGATCTTCCTGAATTTAAAATAGTTTGAATTAGAAAAAACAACAACGTCAATTGTCTATTTGGTTACTTTTATTTATTTCAATTTCTAACCCTGGAAACGAAATTAAAATTTTTTTAACAATGCGACTCTTAATGAGGCATGAAATAGTTTTATTTAAGAAACACTTAAAATTTGCAACCATTTTGGTCACTAAGTACCAAAAAAAACTTTAAACTTCCCATCCCTGGAAGTGAAATTTTAATTTTTTTTGTTTTATTTTTAACCAATGCAACTTTTCATCAGGTATAAAGTAGTATTATTTAAGAAAAATTTACAATTTTCAACCATTTTGGTCACCTTCATGAACTATAAAATATTGCACTTGTCCAACCCTGGATTCGAAATTTTGATTTTTTTTTGGAAATTGTTGATATCAATTTTGTTCTTCCTAAAATATAAAATAGTTTTAGTTGGCAGAAAAAAAAAAACAACGACAATTCCCTCTTTGGTTACTTTTATGTATAAAAAAAATTTAATTTCCCAACCCTGGAAGCGAAATTTTAATTTTTAAAATTATTTTTATCAATGCAAATCTTCATGAGGTATAAAGTAGTTTTGTTTAAGAAAAACTAAAATTTTGTAACCAGTTTGGTTATTACATGTTCTACAAAATATTGCATGTACCAAAATAAACTTTCATTTTCCCAACCCTGGAAGCGAAATTTTAATTTTTTTTGTTATTTTTATCACTGCAACGCTTCATGAGGTATAAAGTAATTTTTTTAAGAAAAATTTCAAATTTTTAACCATTTTGGTCACTTTCATGTACTATTAAATATTGCACTTGTCCATCCCTGGATTCGAAATTTTGTTCTTCCTAAATTATAGGACAGGCTTAGTTAGCAAAAAAAAAAAACAACATCAGTTGCCTGTTTGATTACTTTCACGTATAAAAAAAAATGCTATTTCCCACCTGTTGAAGCAAAATTTTAATTTAAAATGTTTTTTTTTTTTGGCCAATGCAAATCTTCATGACGTATAAAGAGGTTTTGTTAAAGAAAAACTTAAAATTTTCAATAATTTTAGTTACTACATGTACTACAAAATAAGGAATGGGCCGAAAAAAAATGTTTAATTTTCTATCCCTGGAAAAATTTTTTTTATTTCTTTAGTTTTTAATAGACCATTGAGGCTTCCCAAAGCACGAAATAGGTTTAATTTACAAACATAAAAAAAAATTGATTTTTGGTATAAATTTTGCGTCGAGAAATAGATGTAAGCTTCCCAGCTTTGGAACCATAGTTCGGATCTTTCTCAATAGCACTCTATTTAAGTTCATTTCCAATCCAACGGTCCAAGAACGAAGTCTCTAGCTTTTCTGGGGGCTTGGGAAACCCGATTTCACGTACAGACGGACATCGCTCCATCGCCATCGCTATTCATAAGGATCCAGAATATATATACTTTATGGGGTCCCATATTGAAATCGAAGAAATTATACACGGAATGACAAACCTATATACTATATACCCTTTCACTTTTTTGTGAAGGGTATAAAAAATTATTTCAGGGTTGGGCAATTGAAATTACAATACAATTGAAATACATCAAACTAACCAACTAAAACAAATTTGTCAATTTCATATTTTTGAAAGAAATTGATTAGTATTAGAAACCAATAAAGCCGAAAGGACACTTTCAGAGCTGGAAAATTGCATTTTTTTTTTTTTGAGAAATTAATAAAATAAAAGCAATTTTTTTTATATGACAATTAAACATATTTTATATTTTAGAATTAAATGAATTTTTAATGGAAATACGATAGATCACAAAATGTATTGTTATAATTTGTTGGCCTTTAATTTTTAATATTGAGGCCTATTTTTATAAAATTAGAACTTTAAAAGCTTTTACTTTTTACATCAATATATTGAAATATAAGGGAATAAAAGTTTTTAAAGCTATTATTTTGTAAAAAATTATTATTACTCAGATGAAAAAAAATGTTTGCAGGTCTGTAATAATTCTCTGCTTATAGTCCAGATGTGCGTCGATGAAAGGTATGTACGATTCGGCCTGTTTATTGTTGTTTTTATTTATTTCGAATTTTTTTCTGATCAATAGTATAGCTCCGTGGTTTTTTAAATTTCCCTCACAATAATTTTAAATGAAATATTATTGCTGTCAACTAGCCAATAATTAATAAGAATAAAAATAGAGTTTTTATTTACACAAATATTTGGAGGGTATTTAAGATTCGACGCAATCGAATATAGCGTATTTAGTTGGTTTTATTCTAGTCGTCACCGAGTTAACGAACAGCCCTGGTACAGTAATTATTTATTTTGTAATCTATAACTTATTGTTACGTTGTTGTTTTACTCAATATCTGTTTGTACATGATTAACTTTTCCTTTACTTATTTTTGCAAATCCACAATATGTACAATCATATAGAGACAAACATTTACGTACTCTTCTTTACTTTCATTTGGCATCTTTTTTATCTCCAACTATTGCTGGTGAGTTAAACTATGACGCAATCTTGCTTGGCAATAAAGAACCACACAGGATTTACCAACACCACAACACATCAGTAAAATCAGTATCAGTAGCCAGCCGTGTTTGCTGAAAAAGAAAAACACCAAATTATGAATGAACAATTTTCCACTGGAAGTTACTGGAAAAGAAATAAAACAGAAAACGTAATGCCTTTTGCAAAGTGAAAAATGGAGAAATGAAATAAATTTTATTTAAAACGGAGGAAACTAATTTTCACTTTTCTGAAAAGTATTTATTTAGTCAGCAATTTCTATTTTGCCCCCCTGAAAGTAGTGCCTCAGCCAGCGTTTCGGATTTTATCTTTTCAATTGTCGAAAAACGACGCCCTTTTATGGGGAACAAGAAAAAAATCCCCAAAGACCAAATCTCATTCCGTGTGTAATTTCCTCAATATTAACATGGGACCCCATAAAGTACTCGTATATTCCTTATAAATAGCGATGACGAATGCGCGATGACGGTCAGTCCGCCTGTCTGTACGTGAACGGGTTTCCCAGGCCCACAGAAGCATTAGGACTAATGGATTGAAAATGAACTTAAATAGAGTGATATTGAAATTCAGAAAATACGGTTCCAGAGCTGGGAAAGTTACACCTATTTGTGGCCACCAAATTTAGTAGCAAAAACCTTTTATTATTTGTTTTTTTTTGCTAATTAAAGTTCTTTGATACATTGAAAAGAATCAAATTTGTCTTAAAAACTTAAAAAACATAAATTTTCAATCCAGGGATGGGAAATTTAATTTTTTTGGTACATACAAGTATTTTTTTTCTTTTTTGGCAATTAAAACTATCTTAGAATTTAGGAAAAATAAAATTAGTATGAAAATTTAACGAAACCAAAATTCCGATTCCAGGATTGGACAACTGAAATATTTTGTGGTACATGGAAGTGGCCAAAAAATTCCAAAATTCTAGTTTATTAAGTAAAATTATTTTACATCGCACTAAGAGTTGCATTGGTAAAAAAAAAATAAAAATTCGCTTCCAGGGTTGGGAAATCGAAATTTTTTATGCACAAAATTAACTAAAGAGGCAACTGATGTTTATTTTTGCTAATTAGAACTATTTTATAATTTAGGAAGAACAAAATTGGTATTAAAAATGTAAAAAAAATTAAAATTTCGACTGCAGGGTTGGGCAACTGAAATGTTTTGTGATACATGGAAGTAGACAAAAAGGTTAAAAATTTTGATTTTTTGTTAAGTAAAAGTCTTTTAGACCTCATTAAGAGTAGCATTGGTTAAAAAAAATTAAAAATTCGTTTCCAGGGTTGGAAAATCGCAATTTTTTGGTACATAAAATTAACAAAATATTGTTTTTTTTTGCGAATTGAACCATTTTTTTATAATTCATTAAGAAATATATTCGTGTAAAAAATAAAAAACATTTAAAATTCTATTCCAGCTCTGGAAAATCGATATAGTTTTGGTACATAAAAATAGTCATATAAGTTCCTAATTTTGTTTTTTTGTGAGTTAAATTTTTTACTTAAGTAAGAATTAATTTGGTACTCAAAACCAAAGTAATTAAAAACTCGATTCCAGGGTTGGAAAATCAAATTTTTTTGGTAGTTAAAGCCAACCAAATAAGTTCCTAATTGTTTTTTTTTTGTGAAACCTATTTTCTCTTGTAGCAAGAAAGAAGAACTACATCTGTGAAGGGTATTTAAGATTCGGCTCAGGCAAATGGAGCACTTTTACTTGTTTTTTCCTATATCTTTGCTTGAGAGTCTTACACCCAAACTTAATTTTCTCAGTATGAGACTCCAATTTTTTTTGCCATTTTGCTGCTATTGTTGTTTAAATTGATTATAAATATTAAACAAGTCTGAAATGAATATAAAGTTTTCAATTTGAATGAAAATAATTGCTAGTGAAAGTGATTTTCTTAAAGTTCTTTCTGCCTTCTGTTTCTGTTGAAATCACACATTTCGATTTCAGTGATTTACGTCTATAAATCATTGACTAGACTTCAAACTATTTTTACAAGCTAAAATATATTAAGCAGATTTTCATATATACAAACATATCGGCAGTAATTTGGATTTTTTATATCCTTTTGATCAAAGTTTTTATCTGCATGTCATTGAAAAAATTAGCACAGTATTAATTTTCGCACATATATGTTACAAGAGTGTGTACATACAAACACATACATACACACATTCATAACTACATACATACATACATTCATTCATATGTATCGGATTTCAAGTAAATGCGTGCATGTATTTCGAATTTCCACACTCATTCAAATTGACGTTATTCTCAGCCAACATGTGGGTGTCATGTATTACAAAATGAATAATAATTAAATATAATCATGACATCATTCGCATCAAAACATTGTGTAAAGAATTATCAATATTTTTCTGCTAGTAATTTTTCAAAAGATGACAACAAAGGGCCATAAATTCTGATGTGGGTGTAAGCTATGCAAGAATAACAACAACAACAACAACAACATCATCAACAACGGCAACGGAAAACATTATTTGTAGTCGTTTTCTAACTCCAATTAATCTGAACGTTGGCTGGTTGGTCCGTTGGTCTTCGTTGTTAGTGTTAAAAGGTCATTGTTTGATTTTATTTATTTGTTGAAATAATGGCAAAAGAAAATATTAATATAATACTGGCCTTGTTGGCAGCATTAGATGGGTAAACTAGTGTTTAAATGGCAACAAATGCTCCAGGAGAATAAAAACGACTCCAGCTGTCAATGTCAATTGGTGGATGCGCTGCTAAATCCCTTTCTGTACTATGGAAGTGTTTAATTAGGTCGCCTGCACGTATCACAGGCGACTTCCATAATTTCTCCGGAATATGATTGATTGCTGAAAGTGTATGCGGGCAATTGCAGAGAAGGCTGCTACTTTGTTGCGGTGCACAGTGGGTTATTTTAAAATTTTCCCTTGCAAAATTAAAAGCTTTTGCAGTTGTTGAGATTTTTAAAAATTTCACAAATAAAAGTGCCACATTCGGCTGTGCCGAATCATCCCCTGGAGTATGTAAAGGGTTGGCAAATTTAAAGTTATATGGTGTTCAGACATGCATTTCTAATTGAGTCAATATTCAATTTATTGACTTAATTATCTTCCTATTCACATAAGGAAAATTTAATCAATTCAATTAACGCATGACAACTAAAAGTAAAAATTTTTCGCCTTCATGAGGACCTCAAGCTCAAATCTGGGATATTTTTTTTGTTAAATTTTCTAATTAATAACAAATTTAATTTAACTTCAACAAGGCTCGACTTATTTTGTTTATGGTTTTATATATTTTTTTGTTTATTCCATATTTTAGGTGCTTAGCCTCTGCTAACTTTGTTCAGTGAGTTGCGTTTTGCTCACTAAATATACTTTTTTGCAGTGCTGCATTTGTAATTTTACTCGATTTTATAGCAATTAAGTGTTAATTGAGTAATTACTTAATTGAAATTTTATATGTTTACTTGAGCTCAATAATGGCATTAATTGCGATAGGATCAGCTAAGATGTATGTCTGAACACTGAATTAGGAACCAAATTAGCTGCCAAATGATGAAATGTGAAGAATTGTGCTGTCACCCTTTGACATATACTTAACAAAGAGTTGGGAAATTTTAACCCTGGAACGCTGCACCCTTGAGGAAAACAATTTAATGGTAGGAACATAACTGGGGCAAACGACGAATTTCTTTCAATATGACAAATTCGTAAGTAAAAATTCACGCTATAAATTCGTCGTATGAAACACAATAACGACAAATAAACTAACACAATGAAAAAAAAAAATTTACGAATTTTTTAATAATCTTTGTAATCAAAGACATTCAATAATTAGCTCGGTGGTGTCCATTTCAAATTTCTTTTGCAATTGTTTTCTAAAAAATGTTTCGTCTGTATATAAAATATTCTCTTTATTTAACGGCTGATGGGGTGACCATATGAAAAAGTGTTCGAAGGTAATAAAACCTTGTCCGAGAGATAGATTTTTGTGAATTGGTGGATGTATTTTTAGTATTCACTGAAAATTGTTGTGCTATATGCTACAATATAGTAGTCAACTATGTTTTCCCACAAAAACACCAATTCGATAATATGGTCACCAGTTTCGAAATTTTTTGAGTGGGCGAAAAATAATTTTTTTTGTTATGAAATGGAACATATAATATTTGGTTGTCTTGTCATGCGTTTACATGAAGTTTTATAAAAGCACAAAGAAGCATTTAATTTTCTTAGCTTATTTCTTTAACTGCTAGAAAAACAATTAAAAACTAAATTGTATATTAATTAATCAAGAACAGTAGCAAAGACTTTCACTTATTGTAGTAAAACGTACGATAGTCGAGACCTCAACCCACACACTCATAGACTAGCGCACTATCCTCTAGCCAAACGAGGCACCGATTATTCTTATAAGAAAAATAAGAGTCTCAGCATTTATGATATATGGTAGGAACACAACTGGGACGAACGACGAATTTCGTTCAATATGCAGAATTCGTAAGTAAAAATTTGCTTCATAAATTCGCCGTATGATTCGTCGTACACAATAACGACGAATAAATTAATAATTATAAACAAAACAAATTAAGAATTTCTTAATAATCTTTGTAATCTTCTGATGGTTCAGACATTCAATAATTACCTCGGTGGTGTCCATTTCAAATTTCTTTTGTAATTATTTTCTAAAAATTGTTTCTTCTGTAAATAAAATATTATCTTTATTTAACGGCTGATGGGGTGACATTTTATGAAAATGTATGAAATACGCAGAAATAGTATATTAAAGAAAGTGTCCTAAATTAGTAAGAACTCTCCCGCAATTTAGATTTTTGAGAATTGGCGGATGTATTTCTAGTATTCACTGAAAATTGTTGTGCTACATGCTACAATATACTAGTCAACTATGTTTTCGAGTATACGAAACCTGGTCACCTGATATTGTTTGGTTCGTCGTTCGCTGACGAAACAATTAGAAATAAATCTATTTCAACTTTCGCTTAGTATGACGATTGTGTGCATTTTCATATACACGAATGTGTTTTATTTTTGGCGACGAATATTCGCGAGCAAAAATTCGTCGTTCGTCGCAGTTGCGTTTGTAGTATAATTGTGAATATTTACTATAAAAAATTTGCTATTGAAAACAAGACATTTTTCAACAAAATCATTTTAAGTGATTAGGCCCATTTTCAAGCAACAAACAAAGTGGTCTCATATGGGTCTACTAACTCCTTAAAAAAGTCTTCGAAAAACTATGACATACTAAGAAAATGACCGTATGGTGCGGTTTGTAGTCAGGTGGCATCATTGACCCGTATTTTTTCGAAAGTGAGCAAGAAAACGCCGTCACCATGAATATTCTGCGCTACCAAATCATGGTAATCGATTTCTGGCCAAAATTGGCTAAAATTGAAATCGAAGGCAGGCCTTTGGTTTCAGCAAGACGCCACTCCAAGCCACACAGCCGGCCAAACAATACAGTTATTGCATGAGAAATTTCCCGGCCGCGTAATTTCTAAATTTAGTGATTTGGCGATGTCAGTTGGCCGTCTCGTTTTTGTGATTTAACGCCGCTGGATTATAGTCTCTGGGCTATTTAAAAGACCGGGCTTACGTGAATAAACCCCAAACAACTGACACTCTCGATATCCTCTCGATATATATAAAAAAAATTTTATCAGCAAAAATTACTTTTTCCCTTTTTTTTTGTTTTTAATAAAAATAAAAACTTATTTTACCTAAAGTTTGCTAAAACAACAGAAAATTTGATATCTAAAAATAGAAGAATCAGCAATCAAACAATTAGAAGGAAATAAATAAATACGAAAAATCAGAAAGATGAGAGAGTTGGTTCCAGGGTTGGAACAAATAACTGCACACTCGAGACTTACGTCGTTGGTTACATAAGATTCGTCACAGTCGAATATAGCAATTTGACTTGCTTATTTTTACACCCGCCAAAAAATAATTGGAGGTTATATGCACTTTGTCATTCCGCGTGTAACACAGCGAAATATCCCTCTAAGACCCCATAAAGTGTTTATATTCTTGATCAGTGAAGAAATCTAAGACGATCTAGCCATGTTCGTCCGCCCGTCTGTGGAAATCACGATTCAGTACAAGAGAGCGAGAGCGTTGAAACTTGGTATAAATATATCTTGAAGGCTAACAAGGTCAAGTTCGTAAATGGGCTAACTCGGGCCAGAGGGAAAAAAAGTTCCCCTAAGAAGAACTAAGCCAACCTCTAAAAAACAACATAATATGTATAGTTTTTTTGTAATTTTGTTAAGCAAATGATATGTTTTTATGTCATAGAAACTCCAATGCGATAAACTTGCAGTCGAAGAAATTAATTTTTGAACCCCGCCCGCTTTAGTGGGCGTTATTATATGCAAATATGGTGTAAAAATTTAACAAATTATTTTACTTAAGCCTACATTCCTTAAAAAATAAAAATAAAAATAAATAAAATTTTTAAGCTTTAATGACGAAGCTGAGACGTAACCTGGTACTACTCTGCCCTACCCCTCGTCTCCTTTGTCTACTAAATGACCCTTTAAAAAAAAAAAAACATTAAAAATTAATTTATGTGTGTGAAGATAAATCTGCCGAGTTAAATATGTTTTGACGTAAGCAGTTACGAAGTGAAGTTAAATATGTTATGACGTAAAGAAATGGCAATCAGTGAAGTTTGTTTTTTGTATAAAAATCCATATTTATATACAAAATGATTCTATCCCATACATTATTTTCTATATACTGGCAATGCATGGCAACCCCTTATTTGGCCACTTGGGCCAAAGTCCCTACAAGATTACACACACTCTCATGGCCTATAAATATTTTCACAAAATGTTCAAAAATTTTTTAAAGTATGGATTTTCATAAAAAAAAACTTTACTGTTTGCAATTTCGTTACGTCATAACATATATAACTTGACAGCTAAATACGTTGTTTCGTAACTACTTACGTCAAAACATGTTTAACTCGGCATATTTATCTTCACTCACATAATAAATTTTACATTTAATTATTTCGAACATTTATTTTTGAAGTTTTATGACAAAGGTGAAATATCTCCCTCACTCAGAGCCATTGCAAGAGCGACCCCGCCAAAATGCAGTTTTAATACCCTCCAAAGGGAATTAGACCACATAAAGTATATAAATTCTTGGTCAGTGATGAAGTCTGAGATGATCTAGCAGTGTCAATACGTTCGTCTGTGGAAAACAAGATGTGGTCTATTTTTAGACCACGCCTCCATCAGTGGGCGTTGACGTACGATATTATATAAAGGAACTCTGTCCCACCAAGTTAAACATTTTAAATTTACTTGCTATTTAAGTATAGGTATTTGAGATTCGACCCGGTCGAATATAACGTTTTTACTTGTTATTATTAATATGTTTCTTTTCGTATTGAACAATGTGACTTTGAAGTCATTTTCAGGAAAGTGTTTGCATCCATAATTTTTAAAAAAATAATATTTTGCCCCATTGAAATTTATGTGCATTGGCTTGAAAAATTTTAATTCAAATGTTTTGCTGCCACTCATTTCTTTTTCATTTGCATAAAAACTTATGACTCGTTTAAAATTATTTTTCGCAATAAAATTTCAAATAAATAAATTAAGCGTTTGTTGGCTTACAAATCATATTTTTGGTTGCCAAATTGCAGAAAATAATGGTAAATGTTTCAATTTAATACACAAGCTAAATTTACTTTTTGAGTTTTTTTTTGTTTAATTTTTATTTTATTTTTGCAATCAAGTGCAATGCCCTTTCACGGGGATAGTAAGAGCCAGTGACCTTATAAATAATTTTATGGAAATGTTGTGACGTAAAGTTCTGTACAAAAAGGAAGCAATTTAATTTTAAATTATCTATCAAAATATATTAAGAAAATATTAGTAGAGAAGGTAATTGATTTTGTAAAGATACCAATAATCGTTTTGGAAGAACGGGGGATCGCAGGCAAATAGATTTCAAACTGCAGGAGATGTGGCAGCAGATTCAAAGTAAAGGTATAGTTTCGTTAGGCATTTAAAAGTTTGCATAAATTTTTATTTTAGCAGAATTACTCTTTATAGGGATTAAACAGTGAGTGGCAGTAGACCAGACAGCTAGTACACTGCCCAATGAAGAAAGTATTTACACCTAGGCGCGTAAGGCCCGGGGCTCAAAATTTTAGAGTCCAAAATATGCGATTATTAAGTCATTCACAATAAAGCGGCTGCAATTTAGAGGCCATTTTTAAACGGATTCAACATCCCCATAATGGAAATTTTTTTGGGAAAATTTCAACTTTTTTAACCCCGATGTGGCAGTGAAGTTCGTTCCAAAGTTTTTATAAAATAATTGTCGCTTGTTCCCACTTTTTTGTGGCAAAAAGCAAGCACCGTACTCCTGCCGCAGCCACCGCATTCACTAGATTTGGCATCCTTTTCGTCTTCCCAAGATTAAAGAAGCGCCTAACAGAACGGCATTTCGCGATGATGAAGGAGATAAAAATAGAATCCCTGAGAGAGCCTGAGGACACAAATTCGCTAAGCACAACATTTTCAGGGATTAAAAGAAGCCCTAACTTAAGTGTATTACATCTCTTAAAAATATTTTTTGAGAAATATTCAAAATTTACATTATTTTGGATATATATACATATGTAGATATTATGATAATATGGAATTAAAATTATTAGATTAATATATTTTGTAAAAAACGAACAGAGATTATTTTTATGATTGCAATATATTTTTGTTACATTGATATTTTTTTTTTATAAAAACCGAATAGAATAAAACTTGGCGCGTTTTTAAAGGTTCTTTCAAATTTAGATTTTCTGTGAATTGAGAACGCATCGAACCAGTAGATTTCGAGAAATATCAAAAAAAGTAAGAACAAGTAAGAACCAGAGATCTCAGAAATGTACAACAAAATTTAATGTACACCTTGAATACACTATAGACATTGTCTTTCTTTCATCGTGTACACTTTCTACTTGTGTATAACTATGAGTGTACTCGTGTACATCTAGTGCATATGCTTTTTTAATTTGAAACTGGTGGGAATGTATAATATTTTCAGTGTTTGCTTTTAATTTTATGAAGTTACAAAGCAAATACAATGTTATCAAATGTGCATACGCGCATAAAGTGAATTCAATGCTTTCAATGTCTTCAATGTATACAGATTGTCTTCAATGATGCACAGTCCTGTACACTCAAGATTTATTTGTGTATAAAGTGAGGCTTGCATACATTTTTGAATGTAAACTTGTATATACAGAGCATAAAATATGTACACTATTTCGAATTCTGGTAAGAACGTTATATCTTAAATACCCTCCAAATATTTGGTAAATAAAACTCTATTTTGATATATATTAAAGTTTACATTTTTATGGTATTTGACTTAAGTAAACAAGAAAAACATTTATTTTAATACCATCGTTTCCAATGTGTTGAGAGGAGCATGACTGAGACACCTTTCCATCAGCATAAAAACAATTTACGTATTAATATTTTATATCAACATGCAAAAATGGGACTGAGATAAGTTAAAAATTTTTAACCTGCTGGGTTACAGTTCCTTTAAGACATTTCTGTGTCCAGACTCTATAAAGAGTCACCTCGGGAAGGATCGAGGGAGAGACATCTCACCTAAATCGTAAAAACTTCAATAGTAAATTTTCATGGAATTTAAGTGTGAGAAAAAGTTTTTTTTTGTGATAAGGTCATTTAGTGGGCAAAGGGGGGGATGGAGAGGTAGGACAGGGGAAGATAAGAAAACATATTACATAAATTAAGGAATGTAGGCTTAAGGAATACACTTTGTTAAATTTTTATGTATAATAACGCCCACTAAAGAGGCCGGGGTCCAAAATTTATTTTTTTGATTTTATGGCTCCAAGTCTAACGCATTGGATCTTTTATGCCATAAAATTGTATCGTAATATTAATCAAGCTGGTGGTCGTTTTTTATAAAATATTATTTCTTATAATTTTTATTCAATATTTTGTTAACAGCTTGTTAACATCTTCAGGAAATAAAAATTATAAATTATATATAATTTTTATTTCCTGAAGATGTTAACAAGCTGTTAACGAAATATCGAATAAAAATTATAAGAAATAATATTTTATAAAAAACGACCACCAGCTTGACTAATATTACAATAAACTGATAAGGCCAATAAAAATAAATCAACATTAATAAAATTATATCATTTGTTTAAGAAAAATTACAAAAAAAAAAAAATTAAAATTATCAGGATATTTACAAACTTGACCTCTGCTATTCTTCGAGATATATTTTTACCAAGTTTCAAGGGTCTGACTCTTTTCGTTTTGCACAGACGGACGGACGAACGGTAATGGCTAGATCGTTTTAGATTTCATCACTGATCAAGAAGATATATATATATATATATATATATATATATATATATATATATATATATGTATATTAAGGGTGTTCTTATTTTTAAATGTCGGATTTTTATAATCCGCCGGCCCGATTTAGGTTCCTTTATGTTTAAAAATTATTTAGGTAAAATTTGGAGCGAATCCGATAACTCTTAATGGACCCGGAAACGACTTCAATATACCTCTATAGAGAAATTTTTCAAAAATTTTCGACACAAAGTCAAGAGTTTATATCTTTACCATCTCCGATTTTAATGAAATTTGACTTATATACGCTACTCATTTTACGTTTTTCTTGAAAGCTTGTATTTGAATCAAAAAATGCTAGAGCTACTGTTTTCTCAGAAATATACCATAAATGGTTGCTCATTTTTTTAAGAATTACTGCTGAAATTTCTTGAATAAAACTTAAATCTTGAAGCGGTGCGTCTATGGCATTAGTACATTTGAACCATACTTTAATATAAAGTTTCACTATAAAAGTGCAAATATCGCGTAATCCATTTGATTCATTTTTCGTAAGTGGGAATTGGTCACGGAACATAAATATTTTTAAAGAATATATGGCTTTTGACATCCAGCGTGCATGGCTAGTTGGACCAGGCGTTCGAAAGTTATACCGCTCTGCACCAAGAAAGATTAATACCAATTGAAGCAATTCTTTATAGTCTTCTCGATTTTGAGATTTAGTCAATTGATCATAACAAAGCTTTATACAATTTTCTTGTTCAGCTGGACTTATTTGTGAAGAAACTGTCGCATCTTCATTGCCACTTCTAAATAATTCTTTGTTAAAACTTTGCCATGATTTGGCAAATCTTTCAAATATTGAAACTTCTGGTGCATTGGTTGAATATAACTTTGCTTCAATATGGTGGCGGCAAGGTAGATTGATTAAACTACGTCCAATTTTTTTTTCTAAGAGGGCTGCAGCGCCTGTATTGATACCAGTATTTGTAGACGTTGTATCATATGACAAGCCGTTTACTTGGTCAACAATATTCCATTTAACAAGTCTTTCATAAACTCCATCCGCAATATTTGCGCCAGTTGAAGATTCTACTTTCGGTGCACCAAGAAGCTTCGATGTGCCGTTGTAGCTTACCAAAACTGCAATGCGTTCAACTTTTTTCGATCCGATTAAATCTTTCATGAACTTTCCATCAAAATGAGCTACCACCGAACCAATTTGACTAACCTTCAAATGATAGCAAGATTGTTACAGATACTATATGTAGTTTGCTGAAAATTAAAAAATAAAATCAGCTTTAACCAGCTAAAATTTCTGTAGATTCTTTTATACGGTTTTCTTGACGTAAACGATGAATAGTTGAACGATTAATGACAAGTTCCTCTACACAATGTCCTAATGCTTCAGCTGCTGCTATGATAATGTGAACTGCCATTCCATCAGACACTTTGGCATTGTCCAGCGCTGCTACTAAACGTGATGTAATAAAAGTTTTTCTACCTCGTTTCCGACCTAATACAGAACTTAAGCTAAGATTTTCTTGCTCGATAGTCGTTTTGTTGATTGGTAAGTTGATAACATTATTTTCATCAGCCCACTCCATAACTTGAGAAACATCTATAGAAAATGGAAAACTGAAATTAAAAACTTAAATTTATTAATATACAAAACCTACCTGCTTCGCTCGACTTTTCCTCTTCGTGCTTCCTTTTACGTGCAGCTTCTTTATCTTTGCGTCCATGTGCTTTTTTTTTCTCGATCGCACAAAACCATATCGACACCAGCCATGCAACCAGGACGTCCTTTTTGTCTTTGCATTTCTAGAAACTGTCTATCTTCTGCAATCCGAATTTTGTCTAACACATCGATGCTGGCTATATCAAATAACTCGTCCAGGTGTTCTAGAAATGTTTCAGCAGTTTGTTTTTGGGCATTTGATCTTTTCTCTGGGAGTGTTTTTTGAATATTTTTCCACTTTTCATATAATTTTAATAATTTGTCAACACACTTATGACATTCTCGAATCGGTATACGTGCTTGATGCCAAAAAATTTGAACTGCATCGATTGCCAATTTTGCACTTTGCTTTGCTAAAAGTTTAACAAAGCGCATATTGTAAAATAGGACTTGTAAGACCTGTCGATTTGATGGAAGTTTTGCGCCAGTAATTTGGTGACAAACATTTCCAACCAAATCAATTTTTTTTAAATTTTCAATGGCCTTACGTGTTGTAACGATTGAAGTGCTTGGTGAATTTCCCGCAGTCGATTTCGACATCTTAATTCTTATATGTATATGATTTTTTAACTTAACACCACTTGAATTGCAAATTAATTAATTTCACTCTTAAGAACTCTCTTCACTCCGATTAACACTTACATTACAAATTAAAAAAATAAACTAAATAACGGTTTTTAGAACAATGTCATTTGTCGTTTTAGACACAATGTTTGCAAATATGTGCCGTTATCAGCAGCGTCTGTAGCTGAGAAATACACAATTTCTAGGAATAGCTCACACAAACAGTAAAGAGTTTTAAAGTAATATATTTAAAATATTTTAACTTTTGAAGTTTTAACGTTATTTCAACTACTAAAATATTCAAAGGAAATTTCTTGCAGCCCATATATATACTAGTGTAGAATGGAGCCTCGCCACAAAAAATACGAAATTTTCGCAAAAATGGCCAAGATGCCCAAGTTTAGACGAATATACAATAGGAACCATAAGAGGTATCGAACTCATTCCTTCGCCATGCGATACGTACGTAAGAGTAGCATACATACGTCAAATTTCATTAAAATCGGAGATGGTAAAAATATAAACTCTTGACTTTGTGTCGAAAATTTTTAAAAAATTTCTCTATAGAGGTATATTGAAGTCGTTTCCGGGTCCATTAAGAGTTATCGAATTCGCTCCAAATTTTACCTAATTAATTTTTAAACATAAAGGAACCAAAATCGGGCCGGCGAACTGGAATCAAAACATTTTGAAATTTCGCCATACTAATAAGAACACCTTTAATGTATATATATATATATATATATATATATATATATATATATATATATATATATATATACCTTAGGGAGAATATATATACTTTTTCAGAGGGATATTTCGCTGTGTTACACACGGTATATTGGATATGCCGTCAAATTCTCTTTTGGGGGGTGTAAAAAGTGTTTTTTTTTTAAATGAGGAATAACTTTGAAATGGCTTTGCTGATTGATCGCAAAAACTAGTCAGATTTTGACATTTAAAAACCATGTCGTTCGCCATAACCCGGGTCAAGATGTGTTACGAGAAAATTCGAAAAAAGTGAATCATTTAAAAAACCCTGAAATTATACATATATCAATTAGTGTTCCCGATTCTTTTATAGGACTCGAAGAACTACATCAAGCAGCTCCTACCACGTGGGAGTTAATGAGCAGTTGCAGGACTGGGTTTTAGAATCAAACGTTTTACATATTTTTTACACCCTCCAAAAAAGAATATGGCGGGTATATTCACTTTATCATTCCGTTTGTACCGCAGCGATATATTCATCTGAGACCCCATAAAGTATATATATTCGTGATCAGTGATGAAATCTAAGACTAAGAATCCGTCCGTCCGTCTGCCCGTCTGTGGAAATCACGATTCAAGCCAAACAAAAAGAGCTAAACTCTTGAAATTTAGTACAAATATATCTTGAAGGGTGGCACAGGTGAAGTTTGGAAATGGGCTAAATCGGGCAAGAGGGAAAAAAGTTCCCCTAAGAAGAGCCAAACCAACCTCTAAAAAAACAACATAATTTTTAAAGTTTTTTTTTTGTAATTTTGTTAAGTAAATGATATATTTTTATGTCAAAAAAGATTCAACGAGTTAAACTTGGAGCCATAAAATAAAAAAAAAATTTTTTGGACACGCCCCCTTTAGGGAGCGTTGTTATATGCAAAAATAATGTAAAAATTTAACAAATTGCTTTACTTAGGTCTACATTCTTTAAAAATAACATTTTACGCTTTAATGACGAAGCTGAGACGTAACCTGGTACTACTCTGCCCTACCCCCTTCTCCCCCTTTAACCCTTTCAAAAAAATATTTTTTTTTAAACTTTGTATATAATTATCTCAAACATTTATTTTTGAAGTTTTACGGCAAAGGTGAAATGTCTTTCCTACGGGCCTTGCCAGAGAGACCCTGACAAAATACAGTTTTTATACCCTCCAAAAAGAATTGGACCCCATAAAGTTTATATATATTCTTGATCAGTGATGAAGTCTAAGACGGTCCAGCAATGCCCATACGTTCGTCTGTGGAAAACATGATGTAGTCTATTTTTGGACCCCGCCCCCTTTGGCAGGCGTTGACGTACGATATTATATAAAGGAACTCTGTCCCACCAAGTTAAACATTTTAAATTTACTTATTAATTATTTGGAGGGTATTTAATACGCGACCCGGTCAAATATAACGTTTTTACTTGTTTTTATTGAAATTACTTTATTAATCTATTAACCGATCATTAGCAAAATTAGTCTATTATTAACTGATTAAGCCAAAAGATCGGTTAATTAATTGAGCTATTAACCGATTGAAGGAAAAGCCGAATTGATTTATGTTCCATTTTTGTGTTCTTTCTGATTTCCAATACCAATTTAATGCTTTCTAAGATTTAAAACATGTTTGATGAAAAAAATTCATTTATTGACTTATTTTAATATTCCAAAGAAAGTTCACAGTTTTTTTATCTTGGACCAGCACTCAGGGTATGACACCACGACATATGCAGTGCATTGCGCCGGAACTAGAAAAAAGGGGATAGTATTGAGGGGACAGATGAAGAAAGATTTCAAGCTTTTTTACTTCGCCGGCTAATTTTTGCTACAGGACCGACGAAGGAGGCTGCTGTTACTCTGCTTTTTATTACATGACCGTGTCAGTCGCTGCCAGTTAAGTTCAGTGATCAAGGCTATGCCTTCATCATGACTCAGCGCGGGGTTGAACTCAGGACCCTCCGCTTCACAGTCTTGTGCTTTCATTCAAAAGCATTAATTATATTTAATTTATAAACCAAAAGAAAAGAATCGTGTTTTTGATTTTGTTTGATTTATAAAACAAACTCAATTCTTTCTGAAGTAAAAAAATAGGTTTAATTAAAAAAAATAAATATATACAAGAATAAGTTAGTTTATTGCTTTACTTAGTTAAAATTTTCCAGCTCTGGAAACATATATTTAAAATGTGACTGATTTGCAGTGGCAATCTCCGTAGGACTATTTCCAATACAAAAATACAAGATTTTTCTTATAAATAATTCTTATATTTCCTTGCTAATTAATGAAGCAGATCTGTCAAACTATTAGAAAAGAGATATTTTATAGAAAAAAGCTTTTGTAACAATTATTTTTCTTGAAAACTTGCGATGCATAAACATAGACAAGGCCTTAAGTAAGTCCATATATCACTTTCCTTGCACTGTTAAATCCTAAATCAGTTCAACAATAGCAACACACACACACACTCACTCACTGTGCACGAAAAGTAAAACTAAGAAATAACCATTTTGTTTATGTACAACAACAGTAAACAATTCAGTGAGCCACTTTATAAAAGGTCAATTAAAATATCGCCCACAAGTGGCACATATTCCACGCTTAAGTGTAAACTATTCAAGTGCAACATTTGTCATGCTTTTTAAATTTTCTGAACTTCTGTTCTCCATAGCTTTTGCAAATAGTACAAGTCTACGATTTGCATTAAATGTGTAAGAATAGGATTTGTTTTTTATTCCCTTTTTTTACTAGAATTTCAATTACATATTCCTATTGTTCTACAATTTGGAGTGCATTTTGCTCATTTGTATCATTTGCAATGAATAATTTTAACTTCATTGTCATCGTTTGTTGTGTATCTCGTTTATTGTTCTTTTCAATTATCCTTGATATATGTTACATACAAACAGAAATATCTGCGGTATCGGTGTGTGTGTGTGTGTGTGTAGAGCTCAGAAAACTCACCACTAATTAAATACGCAGGAGTTCTCTTACCAACTGTTAACAAAAACCTGTTAAGCATCTGTTTCAATTCCACTTTTTTCTGATAGAGAGAGAGTGAGAGAGAGAGAGGGAGAGAGAGAGAGTTTGAGAAAAATGAATTTTCTTACTCCTGTTGTTTGCTGCTTTTTGTTCCTTGTCCTTATTTCGGGGATATTTTAGAGTGCCAGTGGTGAGTTGAAATTCCGGAGAGTGTCTGCACTAAACAGCTACGAGGGAAATTAACTCAGTTTTAATACTAATTGGCTATTTGACATATAAATATTAAACATGTGATTTTGAGGTTTTCCTTTGGCTACCTTAACCAAATACACACATACATACATACATGCATACCTACAGTTTATATAGTTTTATTATATTTTATTTTCTTGTTAAAATACTAGTACATTATTAATAAGCTGCTCATAGATGCTTTTAATTTAAATTTTTAAGTAGATTTTTAAGGAAAAACCAAAAGCTCTAGCGGCTGTGGCCTATTTAAAAATATTAATATCCGCTGAACACGTTAAACCCTTCAGCCAGCAAATGCGCTTAAGCCAGTTTCTAAAAGATAAGTTCAAAATTCTTTTTAAAAATATTATGCCCTTCCACTAAAGTAAAACGGCTCTAACAATTTCAGTCGTTTATTGCTTTAAAAGCCTAAGAGTAGCATAATCTCTTGATTTTCATTCCATGTCACGATATTGCTTATAATTTATTTTATTATTAGAATTTAGTTTACAACTCATTGCATGCAGATATAAAGGCGATTCCCCAAGTGCATGCATATTGGCCTTTTTTTAGATTTATCGCTTGCAAGTCGCTTGTAATCTTATGCAAGCTTCTTTGCTCTAAAATGGCAATCGATATTTATGATACACTGGAATAATCCCCTAGTGTATTGTAATGTGTGTTGATATACTTGTAGTGTAACATCTCTTGATGTATTATGCTACAGTTAATTTGCTTGAGCTCTATTTCATGCAGCATTGCTAAGCTACAAAATATATAAACAAATCGCTTATAGGAGATTGATGTGTTGAAAAATGTTTTACTCAAAAGGATTGCTTCGACAAATCTGTGAAGACCGGTCGCCTGGTTATGAAGTGTCAGGGAACTTTCTTGCAAGGCAAGTGAAGTATACACCCTTTAGTGCTGGTCCTAATAAAAAGAATTATATGTATGGAAAACGGTTGAGCCTGAAGACTATCCCTGCTAGTTCCCACTAATTCTAACCGCGAAAAATGCTATAATTTTTATTTTCAAACTGTTTTAACTTTTGAATGGGTCAGTCGATTCCACTCAGTGATCACATATATAATTTTGGTTTACGATATCTCACTAGTGTGTTAACCTATTTTGACCCGATTGTGGCGACGTCGTGGACTGATTAGTTTTTGGTACGGGTCAATATATCTCCAATTCTTCCTGTCCAATTCAATTCACTAAATCTAAGAACCCTTTGAAACGCAACTAGTTTATTTCGATTCGGTTAAGCCGTTCAAAAATCTTATGCTTTAAACACATTCACGACAGCAGGATACCGGCTACATAGCTACAAGTGCCGCTGGTAGCAATTGTCGCCGTGTAGTCAGCTACTTAATTATTTTGAACGCAGCTACAACGTTAACATTTAATTTCAGTGATGCCACTTTCATATATAAAAATAAAAGCGCTTACTCTAAATCTATTTATGGTTTTTGCACTTTTAATAAATACTCGTATATTGTGATGCCCATTTTTGCTATGGAACTATAAAAATAAGTTTCTAAGTTAATTTATTTCTTGTATCTCATTTTCAAAGTGCACTAACCCGTGTCTTTTATCGATAACGGCTATCAAGTATATAACAAATTCTGAAGTAAAGAAATTTTTACTTGATACAAAATTTAAAAATTTTATAACACATTCCTCCTTAATTTTGAAAGACCTATTTCCTTATGCACGTTTTATTTTCAACAATTTTCATATTCTTGACTAGATTAAAAAATTTTTGAAACGTTTATTTATTTAAGACTTTTCATTGTATTGGCAGCACTAATTTATTTATTGTCGCCTATGAAAATAGAAATTAGTTTAATTTGACTACAACCACAAAAGTAGCACGGACAACAACCTGTCGTGTTGCCGTGAAAATAATTATTCCCATATAAACACATGTATTCTATTTCTGACAGGTTGTAGTCGGTAGCCTGCTGTCGTGAATGTGGTTAATGCATTAAGCGGGTCACACATACACACACAAAGACATAGCGACATCTCCTCAAGAGTAGTCAGGAAAGTTTCCCTAGAACTCAAAACGTCCAGTTCTGGTGAAGTGCAAAATGGCGTGAAAATTTTGAATTTTCTTAGCGGGAAGTTAATAAACAAAATTTTTTTTGTTCTGTGATATATAAATATATATTGAAAAAAATTTCATTTTTGAAAAAAAACTCGTATGTAAATTTTATTTAACCGAAATAATAATTAATTGTAATATTCAAATAAAGTCAGTCGAGTAAGTTTTTGTAAGAAAAGTGTTTGAAAAAGATCATGTCTGCACAATTTATACTAATTAAATTGTACGAAATAAATTTTTCAATAAAATTGTTTATATACAGTCGAACTTCCATAACTCGAATTACCATTATCCCAAAAAAAACTTTGACTTACGGAGGCTTCGAGTTACAGAATTTTTTTTTGTCAAAATAGAACAAAAGGTTTTTGTATTAGATATTTTTGTTTAAAATAGCCTCTAATGGAAAACTACATACTTAAGAGAATAAAAAAGAACAAGCATAGGTACTCATATAGTTAAAAAATTAGTGTTAAGAAAAATATTTGGAAATAAGTGACTGACATTTCGCTTTTTTTTTTGGTTATTATTTTGCTTTGTAGAAATTTTTTAATTTGTTTCTTCCACCACATAAACGAAATTCAGATTCATACGAGTTGATAATTGATTCCTTATTGTTAAAAATTGTTGAGGCCGTGCTAGCTGGGATACCGTATTTATCAGCTGCTTCCTTTTTCTTTAATCCATCTTCGACGTCTTTTATAAGTTTATAAATTCCTTCAATCGACAAGTATTTAAAACACATTTAGTTGCCATAATAATAAAAAAATCGATTTTAACATTTATCATCTAGCCCGAATTATGCATGGAACTGATACTTACGCAAAAAAAAGAAACAACTTTGTAATTCCCGGAAAAATATAAAAATAGCACTAATACAAACCAGCTCAAGCTACAAAAGAGAGCAAAACAAACAAACCCTAATTAATACAAAAACAAAAAACCATTTAAACAAGCAAAATTCTTCGAGTTATAGAGTTCATGTGTATGCTTTTTGTTCGAGTTATGGAGAACTTCGACTTATCGAAGTTCGAGTTACGGAAGGACTTGTTCCTTTAAGGCTAATGCCAACCAAATTAGTCCGATTTAAAGAAAATTCGAGTTGGAGAAGTTCGAGTTATGGAATATAATTATTCGAATAATGTTATTCGAATAAAATCGCTCGAATCAAGCTAATCGAATAAAATTGTTGGGCCCCCACAACTGAGTTCCAAAACGTTATGGTGCATTTTTTTCATTTTCCTTATGTCCAACTTGACGTATACGTGATAACACAAATAACATAATATATTACTCATACGTCACATCGAGCTTTAGCCATCAAGCTTTGTACCGAAGACTTGCGAATGTTCATATATTTACACCCTTTGCCGGTACTCTGTTTATATTTGCGAATATATTCAATACTTGAAAAATCTGCAGTATGTTTAAACAAAAGAATTATTATATTATACAAAGAAATTGTACAAAAAAACCCCAAAAAATCGTGAGTTTTGACAGCTGAGAAAGTCAAACTGTGTTGACATTTCTGCTCATTACACACATTCACGACAGTAGGCTACCGACTACAACCTGTCAGAAATAGAATACTTCCGTTTATATGGGAATACTTATTTTCACGTCCGTGATACTTTTGTAGTTGTAGTCAAAATAAACAAATTTCTATTTTCATAGGCGACAATAAATAAATTAGTGCTGCAAACACAGTAAAATATCTTAGATAAATAAGCGTTTAAAAATATTTTCAAACTGGTCAAGAATATAGAAATTTTAAAAATAAAAAATATAATAGCCCTTTCAAGAATAAAAACTATTTTGTAATTTTTATTTATTATACCCTTCACAACAAAGTGAAAGGGTATATATAGGTTTGTTATTCCGTGTGTAATTTCTTCGATATGCACATGGGACCCCATAAGGTATATATATTCTGGATCCTTATGAATAGCGATGACGATTGAGCGATGTCCGTCTGTCCGTCCGTCTGTAAGAGAAATCGGTTTTTCCCAAGCCCCCAGAAGAGCTAGAGACTACGTTCTTGGACCGTTGGATTGGAAATGAACTTAAATTCACAAAGATCCGAAGTATGGTTTCAGAGTTAGAAGCTTACAGCTATTTCTCGACGTAAAATTTATACCAAAAATCAATTATTTTTTTAAAGTTTGTAAATTAAACCTATTTCTTGCTTTGGGAAGCCTCAATGGTCTATTAAAAACTAAAAAAAAAATTTTTTTCCAGGGATGGAAAATTAAAATTTTTTTTTCGGTAGTAAGTAAAATTGTTAAAAATTTTAAGTTTTTCTTTAACAAAACCTCTTTATACGTCATGAAGTTTTGCATTGGGCAAAAAAAATTTTTTAATTCAAATTTTGCTTCCAGGGGTGGGAAATTGCATTTATTTTATACGTGAAAGTCATCAAACAGGCAACTGATGTTTTTTTTTGCTAACTAAGCCTATCTTATAATTTAGGAAGAACAAAATTGGGATCAAAAATTCAAAAATGAAAAATAAAATTTCGAAATTGAAATTGACCAAAATGCTTCAAAATTTTAAATTCTTCTTAAAAAAATTACTTTATACCTCATGAAGCGTTGCACTGATAAACAAAAAATTAAAATTTCGCTTCCAGGCTTGGGAAAATTAAAGTTTTTTTGGTACATGCAATATTTCGTAGTACATGTAATAACCAAACTGGTTACAAAATTTAAGGTTTTCTTAAACAAAACTCCCTTATACCTCATGAAGATTTGCATTGATAAAAAAAATTAAAAAAATTAAAATTTCGCTTCCAGGGTTGGGAAATTGAAATTTTTTATACATAAAAGTAACCAAAAAGGCAATTGACGTTGTTTTTTTTGCTATCTAAAACTATTTTATATTTTAGGAAGAACAAAATTGGTATAAAAAATTTCCAAAAAATATCTAAATTTCGAATCCAGGGATGGGCAAGTGCAATATTTTATAGTTCATGAAGGTGACCAAAATGGTTTAAAATTCTAAATTTTTCTTAAATAATACTACTTTATTCCTCATGAAGGGTTGCATTGGTTAAAAATAAAACAAAAAATTAAAATTTCATTTCCAGGGTTGGGAAGTTTAAAGTTTTTTTGGTGCATGCAATATATTGTAGTTCATGTAGTGACCAAAATGGTTGCAATTTTTAAGTTTTTCTTAAATAAAACGACTTTACACCTAATGAAGACTAGGATTGGTAAAATAAAATTTTAATTTCGCTCCCAGGGATGGGAAATTGAAATTTTTTTTATACATAAAAGTAACCAAAAAGGCAACTAACGTCGGTTTTTTAATAATTACAACTATTTTTTAATTCAGGAAAAACATAATTGGTATTAAAAATTAAAAAAAATCAAAATTTAGATTCCAGAGTTGGATAACTGCAATAATTTGTAGTACATGAAAGTGACCAAAATGGTTACTAATATTAAGCCTTTCTTAAATAAAACTATTTCATGCCTCAGAGTTGCATTGGTGAAAAAATTTAAGTTTTGTTTCCAGGGTTGGGAAATTGAAATATATAAAAGTAACCAAATAGGCAATTGACGTTGTTGTTAATTAAAACTATTTTATAATTCAGGAAGAACAAAATTGGTATTACAATCTTAAAAAATCAAAATTTCGAATCCAGGGTTGAACAAATAAAATATTTTATGGTACGTGAAAGTGACCAAAAAGTTTAAAAATTTAAATATTTTTTTCAAGTAAAACTACGTTACATCTTTTAATTAAACCTACTTCCTGTTTTAGCAAGAAAGAGAGAAGAATTACATCTGTGAAGGGTATTTAAGATTGGGCACAGCCGAATATAGCACTTTTACTTGTTTTTTTTTCGATCTCTCGGCTTTTATTTTTTATTTATTTTATTTTTTAATTTATTTATTTTTTTGGTTATAACTGCTAGAATATAGGATGAATATAAACGATATGGGTATAATTTCAAGGTATTCAAAAATGGGTTTCTATTGTTAGACATATTTTTCAAATTTAATCACCAACTGAAAGTATTATTAAATTTTAAAATTTTGTATCTGACTTTTCAAGTTAAAACTCAATTATCTTGAAAAAAACTCGATACAACGGCATTTGAATTCTAATTTTGTATATAGCTGATAGCCGTTACCGATAAAAGAGTTGAGTTAGGTCACAAATGGATTAACTCATAAACTCATTTTCATAGTGCCATAACAAAAAAGGACATCAAAATGTATTCATTACAAATGCGAAAACAATAAAGAGCTATAAACAAATAAAGTGTTTTTATTATTAATTTTATTTGGATCTATAAATAGATTTAGAATAAGAGCTTTTATTTTTATATATGAAAGTGGCACCACTAAAATGAGATGTTGACGTTGTAGCTGCCGCGTTCAAAATAATTAAGTAGCTGACTATGTATACGGCGACAAGTGTTTCTAGCGGTACATGTAGCCATGTAGTCCGTAGCCTGCTGTCGTGAATGTGTTTAAAGCATAAGTGCGGGCAAGTCATCATGAATCGCTTAATGCCACTTTGCTAAAAAAAAAGTTAATCTGCTCTCGAAGCTAACAGAGCACTTCGTTCATTTTAAAGTCAACATAATCGGCAAGCAATTCGTGCAGTAATTGATCGTTTCCTCCCACCGGATTACAATAAAACAAAATTCATTTAAACAATATTTCTGGCCTGTATTGTTATTCTAAGTTTTCATTCAGCCAACAAAAAACTCGATATTGTTTGCGATTTTTTCCCGATTATACTTAAACTTTACGGCCTTAATACGCATAACTTTTCCCTGTCTTAGACTAGTGCATAACCATCTATATGAAGTCAACTGGGTAATTGACCTTTTTGGCGTTTGGAGTAAGTAAATCCATATTGTGTTAAAAAGATGATATATAAATTTTTTTTACATATTAATAATAAATAAACTGCAATGCAACATTGTGGCGACAACTTCTATGCTGTCAAGTTCTTATTTCATTCGCATATATTGTATGTAAATAGATTGTTTGTGTACATGTATGTGCTATATTATCAATGTACAATGAATGTACATTGGGAATCTTGCACATGACGCGCTATAATTCCATACACTCGTATGTTTTTTATGTTTCGAGTTTTTTGTCGTTGTTAGATTTTGCTTTTAGAATAAGAAGGGATATATTATGGGTTTTGCAATTCCGTTTGTAATTTCCACGACATTCATATGTGCACCCATAAAGCAAATATATTCTGGTTCCCTAGGAATAGGTCAGTCGAATAAGTGACACAAGGGAAAGTCAACATCAATTTAGCTATCCAACTGCAGAGCAGAACGTCACTTTTCGAAAGTTGCTACATTATTCTACTAAAGCGTTTACTTAGATTGATCAAATCTTTTGCCAATAGGAAGTTGAGGTCTTCCCCAATTAACAAAAAAAAAAAAAAAACAAGTAAAAACGTTATATTTGACCGGGTCGAATCTTAAATACCCTCCAAATAATTAGTAAGTAAATTTAAAATGTTTAGATTGATGGGATAGAGTTCCTTTTTTAAACCTCAATTTTGACAGAGTCATTCCGGGAAGGCCCTTGGGAGAGACGTTTCACTTCTGCAAAATCGGAAAACATCTCAGCTTCTTATAGGCTTAAGGATTACAAATTGTTCAATATTTACACTATTTTTGCATATAATATCGTACGTCAACTCCCACTTAAGGTGGGCGGGGTCCAAAAATAGACTATATCATGTTTTCCACAAACGAACGTTTGGGCATGTCCAGATCGTCTTAGACTTCATCACTGATCAAGAATATATATAAACTTTATGGGGTGCAATTCCTTTTGGAGGGTATTAAAACCGTATGTATTTTGTCAGGGTCTGTCTGGCAAGGGCCGTGGGGAAGACATTTCACCTTTGCTATAAAACTTTAAAAATAAATGATTGAGATAATTAAATACAAAATCTAAAAAAAATTTTTATTTTTTTTTTGATAGGGTCATTTAGGTGGCAAAGGGGGAGGAGGGCGTAGGGCAGAGGGGTACCCGGTTACGTCTCAGCTTCGTCATTAAAGCTTAAAAATGTTAAAAATGTAAAACAATTTGTTAGATTTTTACACTATTTAACGTACATAATAACGCCCACTAAAGAGGCGGGGCCCAAAAATTAATTCTTTTGATTTTATGGCTCTAAGTTTAATGCGTTGGACCTTCTTTGACTTAAAAATATATCATTTGCTTAATAAAATTCTAAAAAAAATTTAAACATTATGTTGTTTTTTAGAGGTTGATTTAGTCCTGCTTAGGGGAACATTTTTCCCTCTTCCCTCGGGTATAAAAATGTAAATTTATAAAACTCCGACAATTTCAGTGCAATAATAGTTTAAATTTTATTTAAATTAATAATTAAAAGGCAATAAGGTATTTGTATTTGTCCATATTTTTGACTGAAAATAACTACAATTTTATTACAATTGCAATAGCAGTTTAGAAACTGTAAAATAATTTAATTCTTTTTTTTGCAAAATTCCCCACTGTGCAACAGTTAAAGTAATACTTTAGCTTTAGCTTTCTACATTTAATATTTAATCCTTTATTGTTTGTCTTTTTTTTTCTTGCAGATCTGATCTTAAAGCAGTAGACTGTTGTGGAAGGAAACAAAGTGATACACAAATAGCCAACGCTGGAAACCAACTGACATGGAGTGACCTTAATTTTCTTTGTTATAACAGCAAATAATTAATTACAAGTTAAATAAATGGAACGTATACGCCTTGAAGACACTCATATTCAAATATGAAACAAATGAAATAATTCATTTACATTTTTTTTCTTACAAAGCAAAAATTAGTAAAAATTGTAAATATTTAAATAACACATGAAAAGTAATTTCAACGAATAAATTTACAAAAACAAAAAAGTAAAAACTGATAATAAATTATATATTTTATTTCAAATTACTGTGCTATAAAGCTCTTATTTATGACTACATGCAGCAAAGATATGATTCAAAAACAAATTCCATAAATTTAGTCTGTGATTAAACTGAATTCGAATTAAATAAAAACTAAAAAACTTAAATAAATTATAATAATAAATCAAGCCACAACTCAATATAAAAACAATATTAAACTAATTATATTAAAGGAATATAATTGAAATAAAAAGCTTTAAAACATATTATTATTACTAAACCAAATATTATTAATTTAATATAAAATATAAAAAAAAACAAAAATCTTCCATTAAACTTAATTCAGCAAATTGCAAGAAATTGAAAATAAAAATAATTAAGAAAAACAAAAGCTAAAGGAACAGCACCTATGAAATTATTTAAGTACGAGTAACAAACTCAACTAATCAACGAACTTAAAGTTAAAAATTAAAAAAGCAAACAAACTAACTAAAACCCTACGCAAAGAAATCAAATATCAACTGATTATAGAAATTACCCTAACTGTTTGAAGATAAAGGATTAAGCTTTACTTACTCAACCAACAACATTTCCATTTCCGTCAAACTAACTCAAAGAAATTTTTCATATAACTACAACATAACAGCAAATTAAAACTCCATGAAGTTTTGATAGCAAAATAAATAAATGCAACTACTACCCAAGACCACATTGAGCAAATATTACATTAGACTCAGCAACACACACAGCAGACAGCAAGTGGAGTCATAAAATCTCAGCAATATTTTATTTTAACGTGCGTCCATTAAAACAACAATACAAAATAATAAAATAAATCCATAACAATAAAAAGGAAATACCACAAGAAAACAACAAAAAGCAGTATTTAGCCGCTACAATGGATGACTTGCCCGATTTATCACATTTAACACCCCATGAACGCATGCAAATCGAGAATGTACTGCGACGCCAAAAACAAGAGGAAGAACAGCAAAATGAAATAATGCGGTGAGTTAATAATAATGCACACATACACTTTTTTATGGTGCACTTTTAAGCATCCCCTCATCCACGAATATTCATGAAACTTATCTCAGCTGAAAGGTAACTTTGCGTAGATTTGTTTGAAGAAGCACGTATACACACATGTACGCATTTGAACGTGTCTTTGCTGGTAGGAAGAGAAAAGGAGTTGTTATGCCCTTCACAAAAAAGTGAAATGCTTTATATAGGTCTGCCATTCCATGAGTAATTTCCTGAATATTAAAATGCTATCGTGTCCCTTTGAACAAGGAAGACGAGTAGGCGATATCCGTCTGTCTTCAAATGAAATTCGTTTTCCAACGCCCTCAAAAGAGCTAGAAACTTCATTCTTAGATTGGAAATTAGCCTAAATAGAGTGCTAATGAAATTCAGAAAAATCCAAAATATGATTGCAGAGCTGGGAAGATGGAAAACTTTTTTTTTTCTTAATTAAACCTATTTTGTACTGTGCAAAGAATTAAATTTGTATTAACAATTATAAAAAATCAAAAATTTGGTTCCAGGGTTCAAAAATCCAAATTTTTTGTGATACATAAAAGTAACAAAATGTTACTAATATGGGGTTTTTGTTGATCAGAACTATTTTATGTTTTAGAAAAAATTAAATTTGTATTACAAATTAAAAAAAAAATAAAAAATAGTTGGTTCCAGTTTTCGAAAATCTATTTATTGTTGGTACATATAAATAACTAAAATGTTATTAATTTTGTTATATTAAATTGAATTAAGATTTATAGGCTAATTGTTCGAAATTTGTTACTAAATCTCAGAAAGACATGATAAATATTCCAAGGCACAAACATCAATTTTATTCAACTTACACAGCAGAGCAGAACAGCTGCTTTCGAAAGTCGGAACACTTTCATCATCAGTGCTCATGTGTATTGTGTTTGTCACCACTTATTATTTTGGTTTTCTGTTGGTTAAATCTATTTTATATTTTAGAAAGAATTAAATTTTTATTAACAATTGAAAATAATAAAAAAAATTGATAACAGGTTTCGAAAACAAAATTTTTTTAGACATAAAAGCGATCAAAAAGTTTACTAATTAGGTTTTTTTATAAACTAAAGCTACTTTGTACTTCAGGAAGAATTACTTTGGTAGTAAATATAAAAAAATAAAAAATTCGATCCCAGGGTTGGACAGTTGTTTTTTGTTTGTTACATGGAAGTAACCATGTAAGTTCTTAATTTTAATTTTCTTGCCGAATAAAATATATTTTATACTTTGGGCAGAGTTAAATTTTTATTTAAAATTATAAAAGAAATCAAAAATTTCGTTCCAGGGTTCCAGGTTATGGTTTATTGTTAAATAAAAAAATTTTAATTTTAGAAAGAATTAAGTTTTTATTAACAATTGAAAAAAAGAAATTAAATAAAAAATTCGATTCCAGGGTTCGAAAACAAAAATTGCTCGTACCTTAAAAGCTACCAAAAAGATTTTTATTTTTTTTTTTTTTTAGGAGTAGGACCAGCACTCAGGGGATGACCTCTATATATGCAATGCATTGCGCTGAAAACGAGTGGATAGTATTGAGAGGACCAGATTAGGAAAGATGAGAAAATAGACAGTTTTTTTTTTGTAGCTATTTCAACCTTTTTACTTCGCCGGCTAGTTTTTGCTACAGGGCCGACGAAGGTGGGTGCTGTTACTCTGCTTTTAGTACATGATAGTGTCAGTCGCTGCCAATTATGTTCAGTGATCAGTGACTATGCCTTCATCATTGAAACAGGCTGGCAATAACCAGCACAACCACGTACTAATGCAGATCAGAAAAATTCAACACAATATTTCATGACTCAGCGCGGGCTCGAACTCACGACCCTCCGCTTAATAGTCTCGTGTTCTACTACTTCAGCCAACAGCACCCCTAATTATGTTTTTTATAAACTAAAGGCATTTGGTAATAAAAAAATAAAAAATTCGTTTCCAGGGTTGAACAATCAATTTTTTTGTGCATATAAATAAGCACAAAAGTTCCTACTTTTGGTTTTCTTACCTTTTTGGTACATAAAAGTAGTTATATGTTTTTAAATTTGTTTTATTTTAATTAAAACTATTGTACACTTCAGGAATAATTAAATTGGCGAGATCAATAATTCGATTCCAGGGCTGGACAAATGTTTTTTGTGTAGTACATGAAAGTTTTTCATTTTAGTTTTATTGGCGAATTAAATCTGTTTTATACTTTAGGAAGAATTAAATTTGTAGTAACAATTAAACAAAAAATCAAAAATCTGGTTCCAGGGTTCGAAAATCTAAATTTTTTTTGATAAATATTTTATTTATTGTTATTATACCCTGCACAAAAAAGTGAAAGGGTAAATATAGGTTTGTCATTCCGTGTGTAATTTCTTCGATATCGATTATATATATATATATATATATATATTCTGGATCCGTATGAATAGCGACGACGATTGAGCGATGTCCGTCTGTCCGTGTGTCCCTCTGTCCGTTTGTCTGTACGTGAAATCTTGTTTCCCAAGCCCCCAGAAGAGCTAGAGACTTCGTTCTTAGACCGTTGGATTGGAAATGAACTTAAATAGAGTGGAGAAAGATCCGAGGTACGCTTCCAGAGCTGGGAAGCTTACATTTCTCGACGCAAAATTTATACCAAAGACCAATTGTTTTTTTTTAATGTTTGTAAAAACCTATTTCGTGCTTTGGGAAGCCTCAATGGTCTATTAAAAACTAAAAAAATAATTTTTTTTTTCCAATAATGGGAAATTAAAAATTTTTTTCCGCCTATTCCGTATTTTGTAGTACATGTAGCAACTAAAATTGTTAAAAATTTCCAGCTTTTCTTTCACAAAACCTCTTTATACGTCATGATGATTTGCATTGGCCAAAAAAAATTTTTTTAATTCAAATTTTGCTTCCAGGGTTGGGAAATTGCATTTTTTTTGCATACGTGAAAGTAATCAAACAGGCAACTGATGTTGTTTTTTTTTGCTAACTAAAACTGTCTTATATTTTAGGAAGAACAAAATTGGTATCAAAAATTAAAAAAAAAACCAAAATGGTCAAAAATTGTTCTTAAATAAATGGTTACATATGTTAAGTTTTTCTTAAATAAAATTATTTCATGCCTCATTAAGAGTTGCATTGGTAAACAAAAAACAAAAAAAATTTAAAATTTGGTTACAGGGTTGGAAAATCGAAATTTTTCGGTACATAAAAGTAACCATAAAAGTTCCCAATTCTGATTTATTTTAGTGAATTACACATATTTTATACTTCGCTAAGAATTAAATCGGTATTAAAAGTTTTTAAATTGAAAATTCGGTTCCAGGATTAGAAAATCGAAATTTTTTGGTACATAAAATTTACCATATAAGTTCCTAACTTTGGTTTTTTGTGGATGAAATCTTTTTTATACTTCGGAAAGATTTAAATTAGTATTAAAAATCAAAAGAATTAAAAATCCAATTTCAGGGTTGGAATAACGACATTTTCTGATTCATAGAAGCAGTTATTTTTGATTTTTATGATGAATTATACCTACTTTATATATCAGGCAGAAATAAACTGGTATTAAAAACAAAAAACATCTTAAAGGCGATTCTACGGTTGGACAATTAGAACTTTTTGGGGTACATGAAAGGGATTTTTACTTTTTGTTTTTAAATTAAACATATTTAATATTTTTGAAAGACGTTCAGAGGTATTAGAAATAAGAAAAGTCAAAAATTTAGCTTCCTAGCCGAAATATGTAAACGGCAAAAATTACATTTGTGAATGGTATTTAAGATTCGGCACAGCCGAATATAGCACTTTTACTTGTTTTTTCTAAAATAGTTTTTTCAGAAATGCCACAATATCTTATAAATAAAATCAGGTTTGCACGATCAGTTAAGGGGAGAAAGATAATAATTAATTTACACCGTTTCCTTGTATCTGAATGGCAGTTTTTCATACATGCGGCGCGTCTCTGGAATATTCTTCCTCAAACACAGCAAGTTAATAGCAACGCAAATAGTTTTATGCACTTTTTACTTAATTATTTTGCACAATAATAATAATTAATAGTTATTTTGTTTAAATTGTATGTATAATCAATGTTTCTGCCGTTTGACTTAACTTGTGTATACTGCTTTCTTGTACCTTAAATATAAGAGTATTTGAATTCATTATAAATAAATAAATAATAATAAATAAATAATATAACTAACCCAAATATTACTAATTTAGGTTTTTTTTAATTAAAAAAATTTTAATTTTAGAAAGAATAATAAAAAATTCGATTCCAGGGTTCGAAATTTAATTTTTTACATAAAAGGGACCAAAAAGTTTAGTAATTTTTTTTTTATAAACTAAAGCTATTTTATTTTTATGTTGGACCAGCACTCAGGGGATGACCCCTATATATGCAATGCATTGCGCCGGAACTGAAAACGAGGGGATGGTATTGAGGTGAGAGATTAGGAAAGATGAGGCGATAGACAGTTTTTCTTTTTGTGGCGATTTCAATCTTTATTACTTCGCCGGCTAGTTTTAGCTACAGGTCCGACAGGTGGGTGCTGTTACTTTGCTTTTAGTACATGATAGTGTCAGTCGCTGCCAGTTATGTTCATTGATCAGTGACTATGCCTTCATCATTAAAACAGGCTGGCAACACCTAACACAACCACGCACTAATTCTGATCAGAAGAATTCAAAATAATATTTTATGATTCAGAGCGGGCTCGAACTCAGGACCCCGCTCCATAGTCTCCTGTTCTACTACTTCAGCCAACAACACCCACTTCAGGACGAATTAGTTTGGTAATAAAAAAAAAATGCAATTCCAGGTTTGGACAACTGTTTTTTGTTTGGTACATATAAGCTCTTCATTTTAGTTTTCATGGCGAATTCAATCTATTTTATACTTCAGGAAGAATAAAATTGGTATTGAAAATTCAAAAAGATGATTGCAGAATTGGATAATTGGAACATTTTTCAGTACATGAAAGTAACCAATTGACAAATTTTCTTCTTTTTTTTTATTAATTAAACATATTAGATATTTTTGAAATAAGTTCATCAATCAGAAAAGCCAAAAGACAGCTTCAGAGTTGGAAATTTTTTTTTAATATTAAAGTATCAAAATTAGCACAAATTTGTTGCTTCTGTAATCAAACCTATTTTCTATTTTAGAAAGAAATAAATTGGTATTGAAAACGAGAGAGATAAACAAGATTATTCTGGTGTCGGTGTCCGGTTCAGTCGCACATCGGTGTGGGGTATATAAGATTCGGTATAGCCGACTACAGCACTTGTACTTGTTTTTTGCTCTTTTAGAATGTATTGTTGTGCATCGAATAAACTACCTGGGGGTAGTTTTAATTTAAAGATATGAAAGCATAAGCACATGCGTGAACATGAATGCATATCAAGCGACCGATCCTAAGAAACAGCAATTTGCAAATACACCTCAACATAAAATACAAAAGAAAATATACTTTTTGTGAAATTGATTTTTCTGCAAATTTTTCTGATCTCATCTTCTTGTCTCTTTCGCCTATTTTAAGCTTAAACTGGCTTTCACATCACATTGTCAAGTAGTTTTGTAAAAGGCTTACAAGTTCATTTATTTATTAATTTTGTACTTTCGTTTCTATCTTACAGACGCAAACAGGATGAGGTTATTTCACTGGAAATGCAAATACGACAACGTTCAGAGCAGCAGAAAAAAGCCGGCGTTGAGCTAGATGCAACCTGTCACATATGCCTGAAGACAAAGTTCGCCGATGGTGTTGGCCATATATGCCACTACTGTAATACAAGATGTTGTGCACGGTGCGGTGGCAAAGTAACACTACGTAGCAATAAGGTAAGAGTGCATAAGTAATTTTGCTAAAATACGAGTAGATGCTAAAAGCGGGCATTAACGTTTTAAAATTGTTGACAGTTTTGGGTCTTTGAAAGACGGGCGACATGCACATTTGAACTTAATGGTTTTGCGCTAATTTTTTAAAATTTAGCTTTTGGTTTTAAGATTTTTGCTTGCAAAATAAATAAATTGTTTTTTTTTGTGTGTTAAGTTGGCATGTTGCTGAATTTAGGTCGTTGTTGTACAGAAAAAAAAAATCAAATAAATAGTCTGTATAAAAAGAGACAGCAATTTATAGACATGGCTGCTGCAGTTTTGGTGTCACACATTATCTGCCTTAAATAATGGTTTATGTGTCGCCAAGTATCCAAAAAATAGGTTACACACTCCATTCTATACACAAATTATTCTTCATGCAATTAATGGTCTGGTTTTAAATTTTTCTTTTCATACTTTCGTTGACTTTTTTTTTTGGTGGGGAGAAAAACTCGTTACTGTGTAAGTTTATCTTCACACTCAGCTGATTGAGTAGAGTTTGTAGATTTTTATGTAGATTTTTTATGTACTATTTTCTTGTGGCAGCAATATGCTGAAGGTTATTCTCTTAGGTAAAAAGTGTTAAGAAAACTGCCAAAAAGTAATTAAATAAATAAGTACTAGTAATAATAATAATAATAATAATAACAATAATAATAATAATAATAATAATAATAATAATAATAATAACAATAATAATAATAATAATAATAATAATAATAATAATAATAATAATAAAAATAAATAACAATAAAAATAAAAATAATAATGAGCTTTTTGAGAAAAATTAGTTTTTTGGAACTTTTTCCTTTACAATATCTCCCCAAGGCATCAACCGATTCTAACCTGGTTAGAGACGGTCTTAAGCTGTGCAAATTCTCTTAATGAAATATGAATTGTAAAACAGTTAAATAAATACAAATAAAAACGTTACATTCGACCGGGTCGAATCTTAAATACCCTCCAAATATTTAATAAATAACAACTCTATTTTGCCAGAGTCACTCCGGAAGGGGTCGTGGGGGACACATCTCAGCTTTGCCATAAAACATTAAAGTATAAATTTTTGATATTGTCTTTTAAGGGGCAAAGGGGAAAATTGGGCAGAGGAAAATCGGGAACATCGCAGCTCCGTCAGAAAAGCTTTAACATTTAATTTTTAAGGAATGCAGGCTTACAATTTGTTAAATATTTACACTACACCCTTTAATTTATTTACACTACACTACTATACACCCCCCGCCGACTAAAGGGGTGGGGTCCAAAACTTAATATATTTTGATTTTATGGCTCCACGTCATGGGCGTCTGCCCATTTATGAACCTGACCTATGCTTTCCTTCAAGATACTCGTATACTTGTATTAAGTTTCAGGGGTCTGGGGTCTCCTTTCCTTTGCATTGAATAGTTATTTCCACAGGCAGTCGGACGGACGTATAGACGGGCATGGAAAGATCGTCTTAGATTTCATTACTGATCAAGAATATATATACTTTATGGAGTCTTAGAATATATTTTTCTGCGTTACACACGGAATGATAAAGTGAATATACCCTACAATCCTTTTTAGCTAACCAAAAAAAAAATCTAACTAAATAATGAAAAACAAAAAAATTATACAGTCGACTCCGCTTTATTGGAAATAACTAAAACCCAATTTTATTTCAGTTATCCGATTTTTTCTCTAAAACGTAGTTCGGATTACTGAAATTTGTTACAGTTAAGCGTACTGCTTAAAATCAGTAAAACAATATTTTTTATATCAAATCTGTATATATTTTTTTCGTCAATTTAACGTAAAAAATTTTATTTAAAAAAAATTATTCATTTTGTTGTTGAAATTTTTCACGAATTCCTCGAAAATGTCTAGCCAATTGCATTGACAATATAATAGAAAAATACAATGAAGTACGTAAGAGCGAAAAGGACAAATAAATTTTGCCATTTAATTTTTTAACGGACAAATCGTGCTCAATTTTTTCAGCCTTAAGTTATGCAATCGATATCTAATAAATAAATTTGTCGTTCTTTATGTTTTCACTAAAGCGAGGTAAGTTTCATACAAGACGTAGTTGTGGGCTTGCTTTTAGTTTTCAGTAATACGATATTTTCACTAAAACGATGTTTCGCTAAAGCGAAGTGAATAAGACTAGCTGCGTTTAAAATCAGTGCGGGGATTTTTATCGCTATCAGTAATTCGATTTTTTCGGTAATGTGTTGCGCTGAAGCGGATTCGACTGTTATAATAATTATAATTTTGTTGGTTACTTTTAAGTTTCCCAGCTCTGGAACTGTATTTTTCGCCACTTGCAATCTCTCAGTCTAGGAACGTAGTCTCTAGATCTTCTGGATGCTTCAAAATAACGATTTCACATACTAACGGACGGCCATCGATCATTCTGCTTCCCTATTCGTAGGGACCCATAAAATATGTGCATACTTTAGGGAGTTATATATTAATCCTAAAGACATTCCTACGGAATGGTATACATACTTTCAGCATTTTTGGTGAGCTTTACAAAAGGAAATATGGAAATAGTTTCAGAACTGAATATGAACTCAGGTCTAATAAAATTTTCGAACTAAGATTGTGTGTAAGTAGATCCAACAATCATTTAACGTGCTGGCCCATAAGATTGGATGTATTGGAAAGATTTTGTCATAGAAAATCGTAAGCGACGTAAGAAATTTCGCTAGAAGTTCCAATATTTCCAGGGGGTGGAAAATATAATTTTTTAATTCCTTCCTGGACCGTCTTTGGCTGCAAATTTAATACTGTTATTTCGAAAGCATTTGAGATGTGTGTGATGCTCTTGCTGTTGCTATCAGTGCTTTTTTCTATATTCAAAATTAGCCAGCAGTTGTTTGAGTGGGAGTCTTGAATAGAAAATTTAGGTCATTTGCTATCAAAGCACCAATGGATTCATTATATATTAATATTCAATTCAGTTCTTGTGCATCTATATTATTTTTTGTTATCCGAAAGGAAACGAGATAGAAGAAATGCTTTTTTTCTTGGCAGCAGTTATGGAAATGTAAATAGAGAATGTGATATTATATTGCAATTAACCTTGCCAGGCATTGCAAGATAAGAAACATACAAATGCTATTGATAATTTTTGCTTTAAGAAAACTAAAATTCAGTGACCTAAAGTTGCAAGTTTAAGAAAGAAACATGAAAGCTGTGCGTTCGATTGCTTCTATCTATTGAACATATGAAATCTTTAGTTTAATGCTGAGATTTCATTTGGCTTTGCAGTGGCCAGAGTAGGAAATGTTATTGTCCTGTGGGCATTCACGAATAATTGGCAGCGTGTTGTTGTTTATTCAAACATGAATTTCATTTCCTGTTAGATATTTATGACTATTATTTTCATTCATTATTCACTGTCACCGTAAATTACTGCAATATTTTCCTATACAAATTTGTTTATAGGCCTTTTTTCTTGCAAACACTCGTATTTTGCCATTGTTTTTGGCAAACTGTCAACAATTTGCATTTGATGAAATTGGACCCTTAAAACACAAGTGCAGGTTTTTTAAATCAATTGTCTTTTATCAGGTCAGTTATAGTTGGCAAACATTTCCTGTTCAATGTTTTTGTAATTAAATGAAACGTAATGGATTTCTTTTTGCTTTTTTAACGGAAACTTAACAAACATTTACACAAAATCCTTAGCCACATGGGTTCACAACTCATGCCTAGATTTGGAATCTATTGAATGTTTCAATGGATTGTGTCGTTGAACTCTTGCCAATTAAATGGCCTGTTTGCAACATAAATTTATTTATAAGTCTATCAGTTTAGATCTGGGCATACATTTTGTAATAATTTTTTCTTTACATTTTATTCGTATACGTTTGCAGGTGATCTGGGTGTGCATATTGTGTCGTAAGAAACAAGAATTATTATCAAAGACTGGACAATGGATGAATAAAGGAGCGGCGCAACAAGACGGTTTCATAAGACGCAATGAACCGGATGGCAGTAGTGTAAGTACAACAACACAAATTCGTACAGAAGAGGGCCATGATATTTTGTTCACTAACGGATGGTATTTCTGAAAGACAGATGTAAATGTTCTGAGAGCTAAAAATCCGTTTTTTTAACTAGATTTTCTTAAAGGATGAAAAAGTCCTATTTCGGAGAATTCATTGTCTAATTTCTTCCACATAGTTATTTATTGATTTAATGTATATTGTGTATTCCTTCAAAACACTTTATTAATAAATTTTCTTACCAATTAATGAAGTGAAAATTACCTGGTTTAAATTTTTTTAATATTTTTGTGCCATGTTTTTTTGCCACACAACAAGTGGCTCCTTTATATTTAAATATTAGGAATGATTTTTAGGCAACCTTGCTGTTGGCAGCACTGTTTGTGGCAGTTCAGCTGATTTCGTGTAACAAGACACGTTTAAACATGTTCAGTTTGGTCTATAATCTAACCATGAATCGCCCTACAAACGAATGTTGCTATCAAAATTCATGCTCGATTAAGAAAGAGCATCGCACTTATTTCTGGTTGAATGGATACGTGAACAAGCACAATTTTCGTAATAGATAAGAAGACCCTCCAGAAGCATTGCAAGAACTGCCAAGACGTCCCGAAAAATGGACCGAAGCCAAATTACTGCATTCGACATCGAGCGAAATTTCCATACAATTTAAATAGAAATTCCGATCGATATTGAATGCTGATCTTAATTTGCAATCTGTTTGATGCGGGTTATGGGCTGGTGGCATCTTTTTCAAAGACTATGAAGGCCGGGAAGTTACTGCGAGCGCCACCGTTCCATGATTATAATTTTTTATTTACCAAAATGGTAGAGCTGGTCTTGGAAAAATGCCATACAGCAGGCAAAACAATGGCGCAATTGATAGGCGAGTTTAGAGAACAGTTTATTTCACGTTTAGAGCTGGTCAGTTGGCCGCCTAGATCGTGCGGTTTAGCGCCTTTACAATATTTTTCGTTAAGGCCCATGCCTATGCAGACAATCACGTGACACACTCAATACAATATCAAAAATAGGACAGTTACTTACACTTTGTCTTCAACAATTGTCTGCTTTTAACAGGCGCTTGATATTTTGTTCGCCTTAGAGTAGACGTTGAAACCATCAAGAGAATTCAATTGTTCACTGCAGGAGTATCTGAGTATCCGATTTTTCTATATTGCCTTGACGCCGGTAAATAGTTAAAAAATAAGAGGCAGTGATGGTCTTCTTACTAAAAAAAAATCTAAAACTCACTTTTTTCGGATGCCTTTTCAGTTTCAATTTTATATAGCCTATTTTTAGGCAGTTTAATGTATGAAACAATAAATTTGATATATCTTGTTCTGCTGCAGGACATTTCGCAACAAGCCGTGGTAGATGTTCACGATACAATTGACAAGCGTCCAAAACTCGAAAGGACGCGAAGTGCGGCCGAAAAAGAAAATTTGCCACTGCAACGCTCGGGCAGCATGTTGAAGAGACAATATTCGCAGCAGGAACAAACAACGAATCAAAGAATGATGGGAAGCGATGGCGGCATGGATATGATAAGTCCTGGACAACGGCAGCGTATGCAGCCCATGACACCACAGCAAATGCAACAGCAACAGCAGCACCAAACGCAATATAGAGGGCAAAGCGGAGGCGGTGGGACAAGCACCAACTATCACACTGACGAAGATCCTAGATTATATCAGGTTGAAGTCCTATAGCTAAAAATTTCAAAATTAAATATAAATAAGAAATTTTCTTTTTGTAATTTTCAGGGAGAAATTGATGGATTAATGAAGCAACATCCCCACTTGGCCCATCCCAGCCAAAGACAGCAACAACAGCTGCAATACCAACAACAACAACAACAACAGCAGCAACAACATCATCAACAATATGCCAGCAGTCAACAACATGCCATGCGCTCCCAACAACAACAGCAACACATGTCTCCTAATGCTGTGTCTTCCCCCATGTCCCCGTACAATGCGCCACAACACCAGCAACAACGACTTCCCGCATCTCATCCACATCATTTGCAGCACCACCAGCAGCAGCAGCAGTCATCTTCAGCTGCCCTGCATCATCAAGCACAGCCCCAGCATGGCTATAGCTCTGTGCAAATGTCCTCATCATCTGCCGCTTTAAATGCCCAGTTGCCAACGGCATCTGCAACAGGTCCCCTGTCAACTTCCGTCTCTTCCGCCACCGCATCTCAGGGCTATCAGAAACCGCCACCCATTCAACGTAACCTCACCATTAGTGGTGGTCATGCCATGGACCCAACAACCTATAATGCGCGCCGCCACCTGACAGCCTCCAATCAATATCCCATACCGCAACAAAGAAGTTTCAACTCCTACGACGATGACTTATCAACGAAACAAATGCTGGCACAGCATCAAACGTCATCACCTGCGAACTCGGCGGCCCAACATGCCCAACAGCACCAACAACAGTACGAGTATGAAGGTAAGTCGGATCGTTGTACCAACTTTGACTGTGTCTCGCTCTTCTATCTCTCTCACACACTCTCTCACTATCTATCTATCTCTCTTGTAATAATTGTGTATGCATACTCTCTTCAGCCAACGATACCACAACAACAAAAATCGTTTTCTATATGACACAATTTTTGGTTTCCAACCAACACTTTACAATCAAACAAACAACTTTGGTTTTCTTTTTATAACAAATTTATTTAGATCTTTTCAATTATTTTGCCCCAATTTCTTAGTACACTTTTTTATAATCCTATTTTTGCCACCTTTGATTGCATTTAAATAATTTGTTGGGAATTTTATATATGAAAATAAATAATAATTAAATAAAAATACTTTCTAAAACTAAAATTTCTTCTAAGTATAATGGAAAATTTTAAAACTTTAAGTTAAAATTAAGATTTTGTAGGATTTTAATTTTCTTGTCATATAATAAATTAGACAATTAAGTAGATCGTTTAAAAAATAAGTTAAGATGTATTTACTAGGGCTAATAATAATTATAAACCAATTGCAGAGTAATATTAAATAACTTTTTTTTTATAAATAATTTATTATAAAAATGCCATAAACAGATGTTTATGAAAATTCATTGTTGTTAAAAAAGAATATTGCAACAACATTAAGCTTCAAACAGACCCATTATAATACTTACAACAATATTACTAAGTGAAATTTATCTAACCGTTTCTAACAAACACAATAAGTCTAGCTAAATATTATTACCGCCACCAAAATGATATGCTTTATCAACAAGCGCTGCACAGTGGGACGAAATTCAATATGTTTTTATGATATAGTGAAACATGGGCAGTTCTTTTGAGCTGGAATCTGGTCAAAAATTTATGTCCAGACATAAATTTCTTTTGCCAGAAGTTTTCCTTTTTTTTTGTTCCTGAAATGGAAACAAATTTTATTCGAAACAAATAAGTGCATCCATATCAGACGAGCTTTAATATTGCAGTCTAATCAGGAATGTTAAGCTTTTCTGAAAAATGTTACTTACGGTAAAAAGAGAATTTAATTCAGAACACAATACGTTACATTAACAAACTGAAATGAAATATGGAACAAGGGATTTTTGAGAGATCTCTGACTGTTTAAATAGAAATTGTTTTTCGTCAAATAAGTATTTTATTTTGAAAGATAATTCTCTTTTAGCTATTTCATGTGATCCTTACATTTTAGGTACAAAATGTGTTCAGCAAATTTATGTAAAATGTTACGGAAAACATTTTTGTAGAATATGTTAACCCTTTAACTCCTCAAGGTATGGGTCTTTTTTTTCCTTCTTTTAAAAAAGAGCAAATTTAACTAAAAATCACTAATATCTCTATTATTTTACCTTCGATAGCAAATTTGGATAGGAAGTATTCATTAATTAATTTTTTTTTAGCTCTGGGCAATTTCACTTCATTATCATAAAATGTTTCAGCAATAAGCGAACGAATGCTTTTGCCTTTATAGCGTTCTTCAATGGGTGCGCATGTCTGATGCAATTTTTCATAATGCTCGTCAGATTTTGTTCCATCAACATAATGACTAGGACTTTGACGTTGTAGCACAGGTACTGGGAGATCGGAACTGGGATCATGGCTGATGGTACAGCTTTGTATACAAAACTCTTTCGCCTATATCTATTCAACTTTAATATAGGACTATTTTGGCACACGTAGCATGTAGCGTCATTATGTTCACCTGGATCTATCTAACCACCGCATATGAATACCAAGGTGCATTGAATTTCGTTGACCTTCAGCGAGAGTTCAAAAATAAAACACTAGTTTTTGAACAAAAAAATTAATTACCTTTGGACCACCAAAATTAAGCCGTTATATCAAATGCGACAGCAATGCTTCGGCGTCCCCAGTTCATTCCGAAAAACTTCTAGCTCAAAATATCTTTTATAGATGTTTTCAACTTTACTATTGAAAAACGTAACTTTATATTCCGGTGTAGTCGCAGATATAGCAAAATAAATCAAATTTTTCCAAACAATTGGACATTTTTGTCAAAACAAATATCACACGTAAAGTTTAATTGTTTACTTTCATTTTTTGTTATTTTTTAAGTAAAACACTCAAATCACAAAACAAATTATGTACACAATATATGCACCGCAAATTGACACGTTTTCAGTACAATAAGAAATAAAGCATTTGATCTTTGTTTTGAGTTTGCTTTTCATTGTTTTTTTTTTTTTTTTTTTTTTAGGAGTAGAAGATAGAAGGTAGACAGTTTTTTTTTTGTAGCTATTTCAACCTTTTACTTCGCCGGCTAATTTTTGCTACAGGGCCGACGAAGGTGGGTGCTGTTACTCTGCTTTTAGTACATGATGGTGTCAGTCGCTGCCAATTATGTTCAGTGATCAGTGACTATGCCTTCATCTTTGAAACAGGTTGGCAACAAACTAACACAACCACGCACTAATGCAGATCAGAAGAATTCAATACAATATTTCATGGCTCAGCGCGGGCTCGAACTCAGGACCCTCCGCTTCATAGTCTCGTGTTCTACTACTTCAGCCAACAGCACCCACATTTTTGTTGTAATGTAACGGATAATATTTTTGCGGACCATTTTAACCTCTTAAATCCCTGATTTAATGGTGTTTTTTGCTCTTTTCTAAAAGAAGGACAAAAAAGACCCATACCTTGAGGAGTTACAGGGTTAATATATTCCACAAAAATGTTCTCCGTAACATTTTACATAAATTTGCTCAACACATTTTGTACCTAAAATGTAAGGATCACATGGATTCTTATGCCGATTAACAATAAGAATGTGCCAGAGCTGGGAAACTTTATTGCCCTCTCAAATGAAATTCAGATGTAAACTTTCAAAACGCCGATACAAGTGTCCATTTTTTTGTCTCCTCTATCAAGGTCAAACATTGTATTTTTTTTTTTGTGTTGTACAGTGTAATTTATCTAACAACCCGTTTATTTATGCTGTACTCAATTCAGAAAGTGACTCTGATATTGAATGTGTTTCAGAAAATGATGACATTCAGGTGTAGGTTAAGTTTTTTTAGTAGGACCAGCACTCAGGGGATGATCCTTACATATGCTGTGCATTATGCCGGAACTTCGATAGGAGGCAGAGAGGAGAGGACAGATGTGTAGCTATTGTTTATCTGGCAGGCGAATTTTTACTACAGGGCCAACGAAGGAGGAGGCCGTTTATTTTTTGCTCTTTTTAGTAGAGGATAGTGTCAGTAATGTCGGCATGTTGTTTTGTAAACATTTAGCTGACGGAAGGACTAAACAGACGAACGTTTCTTTTCCTCTTTTGATTTAGCGAAAATATTACTAGAACAGAAACTTACGTATGGAGGCATAGTGCACCAAAATAAAATTTTCATACTTCGAAAGCTGCTGAATATAAAACAAGTCCCTTAATCAAATCAACGTTCGCTTTCTGTGACATTGCGACATTGTTTTCATATGTCAGCCTCAAAAATAAAGGTACTCTTTTGATAAGCTCAATGCATAAAACAGCTCAATTGACGACAGTGAAGCGAAAAAGAAACCGGGGGTTGTTTCCCACTGCAATTTAATAACAGATTAGCTTTGATGCCTGTCCTCTACAGTTTCTAATGTTTTATTTCTTGAGGGGAAGTAGATACAGCTGAGCAATTAATTGGCTCTTACACAACAAAGCGTACAACAAATCGATCCCCAAATGTTGTGTTCGCAAATATGTTGAATATACATATATCTACTTTGAACGCATATACACTCCTTCCTGAGATTGATTATTCATGGGAACGGCATGACCGAAATGATCGGAGGCAAGAGTTTTCGCGAATTTTGTTGGGCAAACGCTTATATGATGAAACGAAGTAGATCAAATCAACCACCGTTTTCAGAGACGTTCTTGACTGAAATACAAACCTCATCTTCGATTTCCACGAACTCATCAAAAATCGTTTCTTCTAAAGCAGGGACAAGAAAGTGGGGAATACATCTGGCATAAAATTCCTCACTTACGAGAGTCGCAAACAAAACAAAAGCTTCTTATTTTGTATTCCATTGAATTGAAATATTCACTGGACCAAATGATCCCTAACACAAGATTAGTGACGTCTTAATTTTTTCCACACAGGTTTATATTAGAAACCTAATATTTTGAAAAGAATATTGTTACAAAAATAAACCACGTGAGTCGAAACCAAAAAAGAATATATTACACCGATCAAAAGTTATTGAGATTATAAAAAAAATTTTGGTCCAAATGGTCCCAATCTAACAGCAGGGTTGAAACAGACGTTTGTTTCGATTATAGCCTCTTCATTCGACTCCTCTTACCTTCCAGCCGTTTCTTCAGTTTTGGTAAAAGAAAATAATCTAAGGGGGATAAATCTGCAGAATATGGTGGATGGGGTCAATTTACAGATTTTTCCGAGGCTGAGTACACAAGTGTACAGTCGTTCATTGTCGTATATCTCGGGTACAGCTTTTTCACTTGTGCTGGCACAACCACATAGGAAATCAGTAAACTTTGCCTTTGCCTTTGCCTGATTTCCATGATGGGTTTTTACACCAACAACAACTTTCAAGTCTTTTTTTTCCATTTTTTTGTTAAAAAGCATGAGGTTGTCTGCTTTTAATGTCTTTATTGGATTAAAAAAAAAAACATAAAATATAGAAATACAGGATGTCCGCCGGGAAGGTATACCACTTTGTTTTGCTGCCAATTTGTTTAAGCAATAGTCTTGACAGTTCATATTTGACAGTCGTGAAGTAGCCACGTGGCAAATTTATTATGGGAAAATACTCGATAAACCAACGTGTTTTAATCGTTAAAACATTTTATCAAAATCAATCAGCGATTACTGTGATGATGAGAAGGTTACGTGAAATATTTAGGGAAAAACAACGTGCCACCAAAACGCACTATTTATCGTGTAGTGAATGATTTGGAAGAAAGAGGGTCTGTAGGTGATAGGCCCAAGCATGGAGCACAACGAACTGCAAGAACGGCTGAAAACGTTGCTGCTGCTCAAGAAAGTGTTCAAAACAATCCATGAACCTCAGTTCGACGCCGTACTTAGGAGGTTGCTCTTCAAACAACAACTTTGGCCACAATTTTGCACAAGGATTTGTATTTGTTTCCATTTAAGATTCAGTTGACACAAGAGCTTCTTCCGCAAGACCATTTACGCTACCGTACTTATGCCAATAGGATGTTACAGCTCGCCCATGACAACCCCGATTATCATGAAAAAAAGCATAATGAGTGATGAGGCACATTTTCATTCGAATGGAGATGTGAATAAACAGAATAGTCGGCTCTGGGCAATGGAAACACCTCAAATTATTCATCTGTCACCTTTTCATTCGTTAAAAGTGACAGTCTGGTGAGCAATTTGGTCAGAAGGAATCATTGGCGTGAAATGTGTGAGACTGTATTGAAAAATGTGCTCAAAAGGGCACGCTTTTCAAAGTGAAATTCCTGCCTTCATAGTCTTTGAAAAATTATGCCACCGGCCCATAATCCAAGAGGGCAAATTACGATCGGCATTCAATATCGATCGGAATTTGTATTTAAATTGTATGGAAATTTCGCTCGATGTCGAATGCAGTAATTTGGCTTCGTTCCATTTTTCGGGACGCCTTGGCAGTTCTTGCAATGCTTTTGGCTGCTCTTCTTAACAAATACGGCAATTTTGCTTGTTCACGTACTATGTATTCAATCAGAAATGAGCGCGATGCACTTTCTTTATCGGGCATGAATTTTGATAATAAAACTCAATAACCTGCAAGCGTTGTTCGTTTGTAAGTCGGTTTATGGTTAAATGATAGACCAAACTGAACATGTTTAAACATGACTTGTTACACGAAAACAAAAACAGTGTTGCCAAAAGGAAGTTTGCTAAAACTCACCCCTTATATTTAAATATAAGGGATCCGTTTGTTGTGTGGCAAAAAACAGGTAGGAAAAAATTAAAAAAGGACAAAAATTTAAGCGAGGTAATTTTCACTTCATTAATTGGTAACAAAATTTGTCAATAAAGTGGTTTGAAAGAATACACAATATGCATTAAAGCACCAAATAATTAAGTGGAAAAAATTAGACAATCGGACTTTTTCAGACTTTAGGAAAATATAGTTAAAAAAAACAAATTTTTAGCTCTCGAAACTTTTACGTCTGTGTTTCAGAAATACCGCCAGTTAGCAAACAAAAAATGAAGCTCCTCTTCCGTACGAATTATTGTTGTTATGTTGCACACTACTGCCATCCGGTTCATTAGACCAAACTGAACATGTTTAAATGTGTCTTGTTACACGAAAGCAGCTGAGCTAAAAAGGCACACTATAGACGGTGGTTGGCGGCGCCAGAGTCGCATTTAAAACTACTGTGAAGCAAATGTTGCAAAAAGTCACGAAGTCATCAAACAGCCCTCGTATTTGAAGTTCATTTGCTACATTTGAACACGTGTAAGTTTACACAATGTTGCTAATGCTTTTGTTTTGGCAGTTGCTAATTCTTTGCTAAAAGTTGTTGTTGCCGAAATTGTTCCCCCACCACACCCCACTCCACCAAATACCTCTCCCAATAGCATAAGAGGTTGTGGCTACTTGTAGTTGTTGTGTTCTTATGAAAATTTTTTATAATGTAAGCAAATATATATAGAGTTGTTTTTATAATTCTTGTTGGCATTCGCCATTCATCTGCACGCCTGCTGGTAACACAGTTTTCGCGGTCCTAACTTGTGTAAAAAGTGTGTTAGTAGAAGATTTATGATTTCAATTAAATGGTTTAAAAGCAACGAAAATATACGACAATAGAAATGTAAAGTAAATTTTGTAAGGCCTACAGACTGGCCTGTGCAGGCACATTTTTTCAATTGAAAAAACAAAACCTTAAGAGTTGCTGCAAATTGCTGGTGTTGGAAATATTTTATTTTCTTTGCAAAAACTTCTTGATGGTTTTTTCTTTCGTTTTAAATTTTGTTATATTAGCGATGTTATGAATAGTTGTACTTCTGCCATCCCAGTGCCCACATTCAGCTCTACTGCCGACTCGCCTAAATGCTTGCTTTAATATATTTATGTTAAACTGCAACTGTAATTTTATAATGAAACAAAAACTTACTTGTGTAGTTGGTGTTGTTATTGTTGTTTTTTTTATGATTTAGTTTTATAAATAACATGCAAGTGCTATGCTAGATCCTTTAGTGTTGTTGCAAGAACATTAAGGATTCACTTGGAATGCTGTTTCCATCAACAACAATTTGCTGAAACAAACGTCATTTATAAGTGCTCGCTGTTTGTTTCATTTTATTCACTTTGTTTTTGTTTCTGTTGTTGTTGTTGCAAGTGTTAAGGAAAGGGGTATTGTAGAATGCAAGAAAACGAGTAGCAACCAACAATAACAACAACTTGGCATATGTTTGTGCCATATTCACTCCTCTGCTGACGGTAGAATCTTAACTATGAAATGAGAAAATTATAAAACACTTGTAATTTTGTCTACTTTCTAAATAGTCGTAGCACAATGTTCCACATTGATTTAAATGGCAGTTGTTTTTTGTTTTTTTTTGTTTTTGCATTTTAAGTTCCGATAAAACTTTTACCAGAAACAAGTGTGTTCGTAAAGATTTGATAAAAACTTAGTTATTTGTTTGAAACTCATAAATCAGATTAAAAAAATAAATAATTTCAAGCTGTAAAAAATGTTCAACTAAACGGTAGAGCTGTTTTCAATTAAATGATTTAAATTCGTGAAAACAATAAATAAATAAGCAAAAATTTTAATTCAAAGTAAATTTATACAAAGAAAATTTTGTTCTAAAATAAACTATTACTTACACTCATTAAAAAGTTACATTAAAGTTTTAATCAAATATACACCTAACTGTGGTTTAACGCGATAGATACTTTCCTAGAAATGTCACGTGTAAAGCAACCGCGTAAAAAAGGATGCAGTATCCATATTAAATGAGGGAATTGGTTCCACCTATGAAATATGATAAATATTTGCTTAATACACCGACATATTTAATTAAAAAATAAAACCAAGAATAGAAAATTGACATTATTTAGGTCAGTATTCAAGAAATCATAAAAGTGGAAAATACACACTGCCCTGTTGTGTAAATCGAAACGGTTGGATATCATGAGAACTTAGAGACGTAACTATTTTAAAAGAAATATTTTCAGACTTTTGTTATTTTTCAAATATATATAAAACCTCAAATATCATATATATGAGAATACTGTCATATACCGCCTTCAGACATACACCCTAATTGAGATTATCGCAACAAACAGCATTATCGAGCTCAATTATCCATATAAAATTTCAATTAATTATTGTTCCATAAATCAGAAATTTTTATAATATAAAATTACAAATGCAGTCCAGCTAAAAAGTGTGTTTAATGAGTAAAACACAACTCATTGAACAAATTTAGTCGAGACTTAGCACATAAAATGTTAAAAAAGGAAAAAAAAACCATAAACAAAATATGTCGACTCATGTTGAAGTAAAATTATGGACATTAAATTTATTATTGATTACAAATAATAAAAGATTAATAATAATAAAAAAAAATAGTAAAAAACAAGTAAAAACGTTATATTCGACCGGGTCGAATCTTAAATACCCTCCCAATATTTAGTAAGTAAAATTAAAATGTTTAACTTGGTGGGACAGAGTTCCTTCAAGACATCTATGGACCCAATTTTAAATCTTTCTTTTGACAGAGTCATTCCGTCTCTTGCAGGAGACGTTTCAAAATTGTTCAATATTTCCACTATTTTTGCATACAATATCGTACGTTAACTCCCACTAATAGACTATATCATGTTTACCAGATTGTCTCAGACTTCATCACCGATCAAGAATATATATACTTTATGGGGTCCAATTCTTTTTGGAGGCTATTAAAACTGTATTTTGTCGGGGTCCTTCTTGCAAAGGCCGTGGGGAAACATTTAACTTTTGCCATAAAACTCTAAAAATAAATGTTTGGGATAATGAAATTTAAATTTTATTAAAAAAATTTTTTTTTTATAGGGTCATTTGGGGGGGCAAAGGGGAGGAGCGGGTAAGGCAGAGGAGTACCAGGTTACGTCTCTGCTTCGAAATTAAAGCTGAAAAATGATGTTTTTAAGTAAAACAATTTGTTAAATTTTTAGACAATATTTGCATATAATAAGGCCGACTAAAGGGGGCGGGGTTAAAAAAATTAATTTTTTTGATTTCATGGCTCCAAATTTAACGCGTTGGACCTTCTTTGACATAAAAACATATTATTTGCTTAACAAAAAAACTATAAAAATTATGTTGTGTTTTAGAGGTTGGTTTAGTTCATCTTACGGGAACTTTTTTCCCTCTGGCCTGATCCAGCCGTTTTACGAACTTGACGTGTGCCATCCTTCAAGATATAGTTACAGCAAATTTCAAGAGTCTAGGTCTTTTCGTTTGGACTGAATCGTGATTTCCACAGACGCACGGACGGACGGACGGACATGCTCAGATCGCCTTAGGTTTCATCGCTGACCAAGAATATATACACTTGATGGGGTCTCAGATGGATATTTCGCTTCGTTAGAAACGGAATGACAAAGTGAATATACCCTCTAATTCTTTTTTGGAGGGTATAATAAAAAACACATGCCGGATTTGAGCTTGAGGTCCTCATAAATATGAAAAATTTTCTCTTTTAATTGTCATACGTTAATTGCATTGACTAAATTTTGTATATGTGAACAGGAAGATAATTACGGCAATAAAGTGAATATTGTCTAAGAAAAAAAGACCTTGTCTGAACACCGTATGATATGATTTTGAGAACATCCTTGGGATCAATATTTTTTTGGAAATCGTATGATATCAAACTGATTTACAGAACAAAGCCGAAAAAATTATTTTTCATCATCACTTTTCCAATAATCGTATTCGTTTACGAAAGACATGACCTTCATCGCTGGAACAATATTCGAGATCATGCTCAATTTTGCTGGTAATGGTTCAGTGATTTTGGTCACAAATTCCGTTATTAATCGATGACTTTCAGCTTTTTTGAGACTCTTATGTAATTCACGATAATTGCCCATTAACTATTTCAGTTGAAGGTTGAAATTTCGCAGCTCTCTGCTCTCCTATTTAGCAGCCATTTAGAGTCTTTGCTTAACTATGGATTCGGTGGGTCCAAAAATCTCCCCTATTTTGCCCCGTTTGGCAAAATTGAGTTTTCAACACGTTCGGACATCCTAGGAAGCTTCCCTGACTACAACTGAGAGGGTGTTGATATATCTGTGTGAGCATGTGTGTGTTTAACTATATGAAGGTTTTATAACTTTTAAACGGTTTGCCTAAATCGCTCGAAAACGGTTTTTAGATTTAGATTTTTTGCTAATTGGACTCAAGTCGGATCGGTAAATTTCGAGAAATTCCAAAATACTAATAAAAGAGGTTTTTTTCAAAAGCTTTTTTTTGCAATATGTTTTAAACGACTTTACCGATCAATTCCACATTTTAATCAGGGGGTAAAAATCGGTTAATCACTTCGTGAGATATCGTAGCAATATTTATTAATATAAACTACGAAAAGCACTTACAAGTAATGCGCAGTACGGACTTCCACCTTTACAGTTTCACCAAGAAAGCATCATATTTTATTTCCTTATGTAATTATTGAGTGATACAAATTGTATTCATATGATTTAAAATAATAACACGAAACAATATGACTACTATCCTATCTCAAAATTATTTAAGCAGATAAAAAATAATAATAATTTAAAAAAATTAGCTTTAAATGAGGCCTGAACGCCAAAAAATTGTGAATGGAGTAAAAAGCTCATTTAAAATTTAAAATGCTAATAATATTTATATATTTCTTATTTACATTTTACTTTTACTCTTCATTATCTTAAAAACTCTTGGTCATTTCCAACAAACCTCTCTCTATTTTTCTTTTTTTTCGCAACAAAACAGTATCTATTAAGCTAAAAATGTTTATTCAGGCCCAAGTTCAAATCTAATAAAATTTCGATTTAATTTAGTTTAAAATTTGGTTACGCCTATTTCGTCAAATATTTCTCAGATGTTAAAGCCGTTTTAAATTTCAACTTTTATTATAAGAAAAACCCAATACTTATGAGTCCGTGATAATTTTGCGGAAAAAATTTCAAGTATCATTAAAAAACATTCTGCTACACACTTTTTATTTTACCAGCAAAATCAAGTCAGACTAAAACAGCTGTTAAGCTAAAGTCGTTTTCTTTAAAACACTAAACGACCCTTAACGAGTGCATATGATTTGCAGCAATCACAGTTACCGCGTAGAATCGTTGTAAAAAAGTGTACTCTCTTACATAAATAATTCACAATAGCAAATCAAAAGTATTATGGAGGATATAGAAAGAAGAAAGCTGCTAAGCGCATGCTTCTTAATTTACAAATATTTCCCACGCACAATAACAATAACATGTGGATATTAAACTAAATAAATGTGTTCTCTGTATCTTTTGCATTAAAAAAAAAAACAAAAACAAAAAAAAAACAAATATTTATATGAAAGTGCAAATACTCTCTGAGAGTGTAAAATGTATTCTTTAGCTCATCTTGGCTTCTAGTTTCTACACATGCTTTTTTACGTTTCCATACACACATGCCATTACATATTGCACACGTACATACAAGAGTACGTGTATGTTACATTGTGTGATTAAAATTGAAAATACTACCCTACATTAAGAAGCATAACATTGTGCCAAAAACATAAAATAGAAATACGAGTATAACAATGAAAATAATTGGATACATGTGTGTATGTACGTGTGTGTGTATGTGTACAATTTGCAACAATACATCAAGAATTTAAATTGAAAGATTTCATTGTCATTGGAAGGATTTCTCTTCGTTTTGGTAATTTTGCGATTATCAAAAGAGAAATTGAATTGAAAATGTAGTGGAGACAGGCAACTTTGCTAAAGTTTAAAGATTTCAAAATATAAAATTAATATGAGTTTTATTTATAATTACCCTGACCGAAACCTGGGGACAAGTGTGCCCAAGTCACTGCTTTTGTCTACTATTTTGGTAACTATTTGGTGACATTGTCAATAAAGCGTCTACGTTTTCATATATGCCGTTAATGACACAAAAAATAAAATAAACAAGTAAAAACGTTATATTCGACCGAGTCGAATCTTAAATACCCTCCAAATATTTAGTAAGTGAATTTAAAATGTTTAACTTGGGACAGAGTTCCTTTATATAATATCGTACGTCAACGACCACTAAAAGGGTCGGGGTTCAAAAATAGACAATATCATGTTTTCATGATATGTTAGACTTCATCACTGAGCAAGAATATATAAACTTTATGAGGTCCTATTCTCTTTGGAGGGCATTAAAACTGTATTTTGGCGGCGTCACTCTGGCAAAGGCTGTGGGGGAGACATTTCACCTTTGTCATAAAACTCTAAAAATAAATGTTTGGTATAATTATATAAATTTATAAGGTCATTGTGGGGGCAAAGGGGGACGACGGGGTAGGGCAGACTGAATTGTGATTTCCACAGACGGACGGACGGATGGACATGATCAGTTCGTCTTAGATTTCATCACTGATCAAGAATATATATACTTTATGGGGTCTCAGATGGATATTTCGCTGCGTTACAAACGGAATGACAAAGTGAATATACCCCCCGTATTCTTTTTTGGAGGGTATAAAAATTGAGGCGGAGGCAGATGACGGATATAAATTTGTTTTTTTTGCTCTTAGTTTTTTCTTTTTAAATCTCAAAAAGGTAATAAACTGTGTATTTTCGTTATCAAGATCTATTTTCGAAAAGTATGGGAAGTGTAGACTAGCACTAGTAACATGAACTAGTATATTACTGGTTCCAATGTCTACATATGGTCTTAAAAGCACTAGTGTAATAGTATCATGTTTGTAGTGGATTTTCAATGTCAGGCAACAATTAAATGTCTATAGTGATTAGCATTGTATGGGGTATTGTTAGTCATTAGAACTGGTGACTGCGTCAATAGTACGTCTGCATATACAGTTTTATTATTGACGTTTCCTGTAGAGTATTTATTCATGAACTACTATCTTTTCCCCTTCAAAGTGTTGCCCCTCTACACTTGTGACAATGCCTTTTACTCAAATCATTTCTGATAGGCTGTGTTGAGTATGTCCTTGAACTTTCTCAACGATGTGGTTATGGACTCCTACGTAATTACAATTCTGGTGCATACGGAAGTCTGGGAAATATATGGCATGAATCAATCGATATGCCGACATCCTCAACAGATTCTGTAGTAGCAATTCCAAGTTTCGTCATAACAATTTTCTTCACTTTCTGCACAATTTCATTGGTTGTTGATGTGCTACAGGATGAGGGACTTTTCTTTTACATCTTCTCGACCTTCTTTGAAAAGTTTATAGCACTTGCAAATTTTTTTTTTACTGTGTCCATTTCTAGTGGTTTTGACAATTAAATTCCATTTGATACAAATTCTTAGATCAATTTCTTTTAACAGTAGAAAATCACCGCACACGCAAGACTATTAACTCTTTGGTCGTCATATATATGAAAAATAAACCGTTGCGTGTGGAACTTCAAAGTGTATTTTATTTTGCCAACAGATCTCGTATGTTCACACATCCGTCGAAGAAGAAATGTGTTGATGCTGTTTGTAGCAATAGTCCGTATTTTTATTGTATTTTGTTTAATAGTGTTTTCACACTGAAAATTAAAACCTGGTTTTACCCTTAAAATCATAAACAGCTGATTTTGCGTTCACACTGCAATTTATTGTTTTAACATACGGGCTGTATAATAAATTTGTTCAAAATGAATTAAATCGCTCATAGAAATGTGTGAAGTTGTTGCTGTACTTGTTCTCTATTTCTACAACACTTAACCGACATCCTGTACAACACAAGTTTTTGTTTGAAGGAAAAAAGAAAAAGTTTTGCAATGAGTTCTAAAATAGAAATTATTTTATATTTTATGACTGAATATTTTAAAATTACGGAACTACTTATACAAAGTAAAAAATTTCTTGGAAATCAGTTTACTATATATAAAAGCAACAAAAATATATTTCAGGCGTCTGTATATATTCTTATTAACATAAACAATACCAGCTGTTTGCAATATATAACTTGGCAGCACTCATCTTAGCACAACCAAAACCATGCAAAAATAACGTTGCATTTCATAAAACCTTTTGAAATTGGTTTTAAGTTGGTTCTAAAAATACACATAGAATCCGTTATTCGTTATGCGTCGCCTTTTTTAGCAGGCATAAACGCAACGACGGAAAAAGTTGGCACAATGAGTACTTTGTTGACGGATATTAAATCAGTTGTTGTTCTCCATTTTATTTATTTAACTTAAATTTATTTATTTTATAATATTTTTTATACATTATTTAGTTTTTCCTAAACACATAATAAAAAAAATTTAATCGAAACAATTTAAAACACTTAATGGCGTTTGGCAAAATATTCAATTAAAAGACGGCCACCTTTCGAACTTTGCGATGACGCAGAAGTAGTGAATGCGTCAACTCATATAAGAAAGCATATACTTCAACTCAGTTGTCAGTTGAAAAAGGCGACGTATAACGCATGACGGCCTCTATGTGCCAACCATTTCTGTCGCTGCATTATCGGTGAGATCGGTGTAGGTGCAAAGGTCAGGAAAAATTTCAGGAAATGATTAGGGACCCATCATGAGAGCCGTTTGGAGAATCATTTGCTGTACAATTCAGTTAACAAAATCTTAACTATTAAATAAAATACATAGTTGTACTGAAAACGAGGGGATAGTATTGAAGGGACAGATGAGGAAAGATGAGAAGATAGAAAACAGCACCCTCCGACGAATGAGGGTGTCAATAATGCTCAGTGACCAGTGATATGCCTTCATCATTGAAACAGGTTGGAAACAACTAACACAATCATGCACTAATGCTGATCAGAAGAATTCAACACAATATTTCATGACTCAGTGCGAGATTGAACTCAGGACCCTCTGCGGACCCATACTCTCGTGTTCTACTACTTCAGCCAACAGCACCCACTTTTAATATGAAAAGGTGCATTTTTGCTAAGACAACCTTTATTCTGCAGAAAGCCATGTACTATTTTCTTTACTAATATAATCGGCCTTTTCCACTAACGGAAGTATTAAGCCTATGGACCGACACACATAGAATCCTTCATACGTTATACGTCGCCTTTTTCAACTGACAACTGAGTTGAAATACATGCTTTCTTATATGAGTTGTTGCATTCAGTACTTCTGCGTCAACGCAAAGTACGAAAGTTGGCCAACTTTTTAACTTTTGACGGACTTTGATAGACGTCAGTAGGTGTTTTAAATCGATTAATTTTTTTCGCAATGTGTGTTAAGCAAAAATAAAATAATATAAAAAAATTTTATAAAATAAATAAATTTAATGTAGTAAGAATTTTAACGAACATTTATATTGCTATATTAAATTGAATTAAGATTGATAGGCTAATTGTTCGAAATTTGTTTTTAAATCTCAGAAAGACATGATAAATATCCCAAGGCACAAAGGAAAGTCAACATCAGTTTTATTCAACTTACACAGCAGAGCAGAACAGCTGTTTTCGAAAGACGCAACCCTTTCATCATCAGTGCTCATGTGTATTGTGTTTATCACCACTTATTAGGTGGCTTAGTTGAATTTGAGAACAGTTCCTATTTACACAAATTTTATTGTGAAAAAGAATACGAGAACTGTATCAACCTGATGTTAACATGTTATTGTTATAATACCCGTGTTACCGTTTGATTGTTTTTCTTCATGTCCCATTTTTCTGAATTTTGTGTCCCATCATACCTAAGTCAAACTTATTTGGTTTGAATTTTATACTTAAGTACATGTGAACGTTTTTCCAATATTTTTTATTATTGGTAGCTCAAGCCATAGCTTAAATTTGACTTTCCTTTGTGCCTTGAAATATTTATCATGTCTTTCTGAGATTTAAAAACAAATTTCGAACAATTAGCCTATGAATCTTAATTCAATTTAATAAATAAATTTAAGTTTAATAGTTTAAATGATGAACAAACAGCTGATTTAATATTCGTCAACAAAGTACTCATTGTGCCGAAACCTCCGTCGGTAGGTTCATGTCACTTCAAAAAAAAGACGAAGAAAAAACGTTTGACGGATTCTATGTGTCTCGGTCTTAAATTCCATGAGTGAGATATTAAATCAGAGAATGCAGAGCGTACAAATACCGAAGTTTTGAGTTTAAAAAAATGTATGAACGCGTTGTTAGTTTTATGATAAGTTTCCTATTTTTTCAGTAAAAAAAAATTAAAATAATAATTTTTCCATTAAACGAGCAACTGACAATCACAGTGAGATTGCTAAAAACATCGCAGCTGGTAACTCTAAGAAGTCGGGTTTTGTTCTATTTCCCTTGTGCCCCGGCATATTTAAAAGAAATTTTCGAACAATTACTCTATCAATATTAATTGAATTAAATATAGCAATTAAAAGTTGGCTTAGGGTACTTACATAAGAACTTTTAGGTTCCCACTGAGGAGTCGCAGCTATCCCTATACAATGACACAAATTTTCAAGTACAGTCGACTCCGCTTTACTGGAAACAACCAAAATCTAATTTTTTTCAGTTATCCGATTTATTCTCTAAATCGTAGTTGGGATTACTGAAATTTGTTACAGTTAAGCGTACTGCTTAAAAGCAGTAAAACAATATTTTTTCTATTATATGTATTGCATTGGCAATACATATAATAGAAAAATACCATAAAGTACGTAAGAGCGAAAAGGACAAATACATTTTGGCATTTAATTTTTTAACGGACAAAACGTGCACAATTTTTTCAGCCTTAAGTTATGCAATCGATTCGATGTCATTGTTTATTTGTATCGCTTTCAATAATCCTATTTTTTTCAGTAAAGCGTGTTGCGCTAAACCGGATTCGACTGTACCACAATGCCGGCAGATTTGCCCAATATAACTCCACGATTTAAGGAAATAAAGAAGCCGTAGATGGAAAATAATTTACAACATCAATGACTAATTAACTTCATTTGCGCCCATTCCGGCCTACGACTTAATTCTTTTGCTGTCACTGCTTTGCAATCTCTCTTCATTTCTTGCTATTGACACAATGTTCTCTTCTCTATCGCGAGATGTCCTTTCAAGAGAATTTGCGCTGTCATTTGGCAAACATGCTTCTTGTTGTGGTAGTATTTTGTAATTTTGTTTTCAAGTCTCTGCTATTGGAAACTTTTAACTACAAATTTCCATTGAGAATTTTTCGTGGGATATTTTGCTACTATTTTCATAGCCAAGTTTTTGTTCAGATGGTATGTGTGTGTGTGTGTGTGTGTACATAAGTAAGTTGCATGTAAGTTTTTTTTTGTTTTTTTTGTTCTTAAGGAATCGAAGCTGTTCAAATTAGTTTTCGATGAACTTGCAAAGAGCATATAAACATTTAACGGTTTATTTACAAATAAAATTTAGCATTATTTAAAAAAAAAATAATTGAAAAATAAAGACTTGTGCAAAAGTGTAAAAACTGAAAAATATTGCATTACGAAAAAAAAAAAATAATAAAACTTGACAAAAGATTTTTAAAAACTGCATACATTAGTAAAAAAAAAAGAAAAAAAGAAAGTGTAAGCAACTAGCGAAATATATTAATTAAAAGAAAAACCAAGTTAACCTTTGGGATTTATTGTTTTAAAAATAATATTAACTGCTGTTTAAATAACCTTGATTCATTTAAGGCTAAAAGTACACAACAGAGCAAAAGCACTACTATGAAGCGTAGCCAGAAAATTATTTTTACTACAAAATAGCCTTCAAATAAATAAATAATAAAAATTAAAATGAATTTATACGGATATATTCGCTTTTATTAAACCAGTGACAAATTATTATAGTTTTCCAAATAACGGCCCATAAGACAAGCAAATAATACAAGTTGAGCAAAGAAAATTATGGCCTTAGAAAGCCCATAAATTTAAAAAGTTTTTCGCTACACACAACATATGGGCATGGGTTTTTTTTCGCAAGGCAATATGTGATTTTTCTCCAAATAATTTCATAGTAATTTTAACTAAAATATGTGTGCTGCTCATTGAGAAAAATGTAGCAAAATCAAAAAAAAAAAAGAAAGAAAACAATTCTTCTCCTGACTTATTATTAAATAATTTGAATACTTTTGATGTTGTTTTGTTAAAAATCAATAAAAGTAAAAAAACATAGTGGGCATATAGCAGAAAAAGAAAAAAAGTCCTACATGCTGTGTAAAAGTTTTAGTGTATTTGTGTTCTTCTATGAGTGCCAATGTATGTGAGTGTTAAAATAAAATGAGATCTATTTTGATGAAAATAAAATAAAATAGATAAAATAAAATGAAATAAAAGATATATGTACATGTAAAATATTACATACATAGAGACACACTTGTACATACTCGTGTAACAAAGTATTCATTTAAAAAAATTTTTTTTTCTACTACAAATAGTTTTGTATACGAGCATATTATATATTTGCACAACAAAAGCGAAAATAATGAAAGTAGAGAAAGCAAAAGCAGAAAAGGAGCATAAAATTTGTAATAATGTGAAATTAACAAGTAACAACAAAATTGCATGCATACTTTTAGGCTTAATATGGTAAATCGTAAAGTATAATACAAGTGCTCGGTGGCGTATGAGTATTAAGAGTAGGAAATTTATTTTATTTATTTCCGTAAATCTTTCCTGTTGAATAAATGTGAGCGGATTTGCACAAGAATTTCTCTTTTAATTTAAATAATTAAATAATTTTAATTTTGAAAAGTTTAAATTTCACAAAAGGGTTAATATTTTAGAAAAAATTTGCTAAATACTTTATAAAAAATTATTGAGGCATTAATGTGACATGTTTACCACTTATTTTTTTATGCGTCAGGGCCAAAGCCGCATTAGCTATAATACTGATCTAATACCGTACTTTGAAGTGAGTGCCTCGCTAGACTAGAGAATAGTGCGGGGGCTTAGAGTCTGCTGTATTACTCGCTTAATTGAGTTATGAATTTGTAATTTTATTTGTAACATTTATTAAGTAAATTAATTAATTAATTTTTTATATTAAATTGAATAAAGATTCATAGGCTAATTGTTCGAAATTTGTTTTTAAATCTCAGAAAGACATGATAAATATTCCAAGGCACAAAGGAAAGTCAACATCAGTTTTTTAGTTAATCAACTTACACAGCAGAGCAGAACAGCTGTTTTCGAAAGCCGCAACGCTTTCATCATCCGTGCTCATGTTGATTGTGTTTGTCACCACTTATTAGGTGGCTTAGTTGAATGTGATAACAATTCTTATTTAAACAAATTTTATTAGGAAATTTTTTTTAATCGCCCCTATTATGAATGACGACATTGACGCCATATTAAGACGACAGCAAATAATTGTCACTTGTCCTCTTTTTTTCGACAGCAACTGACTACTATTGACATGTTCTATCGATATTATATGCCCTAGAGAATGCTAAGAAATTGTCAAGAGTAATTAATTGTTATCGACAACTTGCAGACAAGTGATAATTTATTAGTGTCGAGCCGATGTGACGTCGATGTCGCCATTCATAATAGGGGCTAATATTTTTATTTTTTAATAATGTAACTTATTAAAATTAGAATGGAATGTAACAAGGCATATATATTTTTCTTTACTATTTAAAAAAAATTTTTCTTTTTTTTTGTAACCTATACTAAGTAACAACCTTCAATTTACTGTATTTACATTTTATCAGTAGGCACCGAAAAAATATCTGTTTTTGTAAATAGCTTTCCTATAGCGTTATTTATAAGAAAATGGAAACAATTTTGCAAAAAATTAAAAACTCGTTTTAGGGTGAATATTTTAAAAATAGTTATTTTTTCAAGTGTATTTGTGCGAAAGAAAGAATTTTTTCGACATTGTGAAATCGGCAGTAAGATTCTTTGCAATATTGTTTTTTTTTTGTGGGCAAGTTTGAGGTTAGAAAGTAAATTGGCTTAAAAACAAACTTGTTTTCGACAAATTCAAATCTATTGATACCAATGTAAAGTAGAAAGATGGGAATTAATAACGAAATATCATGTCGTGGCAAATGTTCACTTTTAGCACGTCGACAGACGTCCGCTTTTTTAAAAAACTTTTTAACCACATTATGCAACGAAGCTTTGCTTATCTCATCAAGGCAGCGTCGAATTTCATCCTGCAAAGCGTCAGTTGCAGAGTGTAGTTTGCTCAAATGGCCCAAGAGAAAATAGTCCAGCTGAATTAAATCTCACGAACAAGGCGGCCAATTGGCATCGCCGAATCGAGAAATTACGCGACCGGCAAATTTTTCATGCAATAACTGAATTGTTTGGCCGGCTGTGAGGCCACTGTTGACAACATTAGCCAATTGAGGCCACAAAAAATCGGTTATCATGCTTTGTTAAAGCAGAGAATTCACAGTGCCGGCATTTCCTTGCTCATTATCGACAAAATACGGGCCAATGATGCCACCTGACCACAAACCCCACCCTATGCTCACTTTCTTTGGAGGCAATGACTTATCGAGCACTCTTTATGGATTTTGGCAGCCCCATAGGCGACAATTTGGTTGTTTACATGGGCGCCTAATTGAAAATGGGCCCCATCACTATAGATGATTTCGGAGAAAAATGCGTTGTTCTCGTTCAGTTTTTTAAACAGTAAATTTTCTCATTTAAAATTTATTGCTCAAGAGTGTACCGTTCAACGATTAAAATTTCCCAACTTTTTACTAAATAAATGTCAAAGAATAGCAGCTCAGTTCTCAAGATTTCATCATTTGACGGGGAATTTACTTCCTAACCTCAAATTTTCCCACCCTGTATGTTTTTCAAAATTATGGTCCATATTTTCCTAAATTGTTCTACCGGTCTTAGATAATTATTGCTGAATACTCATACGCACCGTGGTACTGCCTATGCAAAATTTTACAAAAAAGGGGAGAACAAGAACAAAAATGTACAGAATATAAATTGATGGCTTTAAAAGAACTAAATCCATTACAATAAAAGCCAATAATATAATTAAAATATATAACAGGAAATAACGTTAAAAAATAAAAAAAAGTAAAATACAATATTATTTTTCTACAACAAAATGGCTTTAAAAAATGTTTTTTTTTATGAAATAAAGTAAATAGCAAATCGAACTACACAAATCTAATGAACTCACCACAAATGTTTATGTGAAGCAACAACAACAACAACATAAATAACTGGCTCGCCATGACTGTCAAAGCTAACAGCAGTTGCAGCATAATTTACTTTTTCATTATTAAATAAAATGAACCAACCAACCAACTGACAAAGTCTACAACGCCAAATCACATCATAGAATATTTTGGATTAAAATTAAGCAGGTACGTCAGAGTCATGCTATACGCTTTGAATGAAATTATTATTATTTTTTTTGAGTATAAATCAATCAGTCAGGCAACCCAGAAGAACGTTTAATATGATATGCAATAAGAACTAGGTACACTGAGAGAAATTAATACGGTTTTATGAAATCAGCTGGTTAAAAACATTTAGGTTAAAGTCGCAATATACGAGATAATATCTTAATAAACGGGTTTGTTTCATGAAACGAGTTCTGTTCGAAAAATCAGTTGAATTTTCAAATTACTCGTGTTTTCAGTTGGATTTACCTGTTCCGAACTAATGTTCACGGCTTAAACTCTTTAACGTAATTATTTAGTTTGTTTATGCGAGTCAAACAAGTTGGTAGTGTTTTCCGAGTTTTCCGATTTTCTGCGGGCAAAAAAAAAATATATATGAAAAACGATTTCCATTAAATTTTGTGTGAAAAATTTAATTAAAAACTTAATTAATTAAATTAAAATGTTTAAAGTGGCATGCGATATGATGGTGACTCTGAGTCACATAAATTTTTTTAAAAGGTACAACCATTTCTCCGATTGTTGAGAAGATGTGAATGACGATGCTTATTCCGGCTGCCACAGGCACATCAACAACCATTGAACATGTTGCGAAACTGATGGAAATTATTATGGTAAATCATTTGGTTATAAGGGTTCTGTTGCGCTCAGTCATGAATATGGTGTCTAATTTTCCTGATCTGCTTTACTGCATGGTTGTGTTTCAAAGTCAAAAATAATGTGACTGAAAGAGATTCTCTATCTCCCCACCTTTCTTCATCTGTCCTGTCAATATTATACTCCCCTTTCCAGTTTCATCGCAATGCGTTGTATTTGTAGTTGTTATCCCCTGATAGCCAGGAAAGTAGTAAAACTGTTTTAATTCTTCAAAGAATCTTAATTATACCCTACACCAAAAATTGTATATCCAAGTGTGTCATTCCCTGCGTAATTTCAATATTAACATGCAAACCCATAAAGTTGGTGAAGGGTATATGAGATACGGCACAACCGACTAGAGCTTTTTCATTTTTTTATTCTATAAAGAACCTTAAATACATTTTGGCACATTTTGAAAATTTTCAATTATAAATTGTACCCGTTTTCGGTACTTCTTTGTTAATGATAAGATACAAACATACATGCATGGCAAATTTTAAACAAAGCACTTTTAAGCTTTTAACACACAATTTTTAAAACAAAGTACTTTTCAGAAAACGTACCTTTTTCAAAAGGTACATGATTGTACTTTTGCGGTAGCAGCTTTCGGAAAAAATACTTTTCAAAAGGATACTTTACAGAAACATGTTCGGAAAAAGTACTTTTTGCAAAAGCAGTTTCGGAAAAAAATATTACTTGTAGAGCTAGTTTTCGGGAAAAGTAGGTCATGCAAAACGTTTTTCGGAAAAAGTACTTTTTGCAAAGCTTTTTTCGGAAAAAGTACTTTTTGCCAAGTACTTTTTTCAAAGTTCTTTTTGCAATGTACTTTTCGGAAAAAAATTTTTTGCAAAGTACTTTTCGGAAAAGGTACTTTTTGAAAAGGGTGCTTTATGCAAACATATTCGGAAAAAGAACTTTTTTATAACCATTCCTCGGAAAAAATTCTTTTTGCAGAACCACTCTTCGATAAAAATAGTTTTTGTAAAAGCTCTTTTCGGAATGAGTGATTGTTCCAAAAGCACTTTTTGGTAAAATTAGTATTTGCAAAAGCTTTTTTCGGAAGAATCACTTTTTGCAAAGCAGTTTTCGGAAGAACTATTTTTTCAAAGCAGTTTTCGGAAAAGTTACTTATTTCCTTTTTCGGAAAAAGGTACTTTTTGCAAAGTACTTTTCGGAAAAAGTACTTTTTGTGAAGCAATTTTCGGAAAAAGTACTTTTTGTCAAGTAATTTTCGGAAAAAGTACTTTTGAAAAGTAATAATCGGGAAAAGTACATTTCGGAAAAAGTACTTTTTGTAAAGTACTTTTCGGAACAAGTACTTTTTGTGAAGTAATTTTCGGAAACGGTACTGTTTGAAAAATAATATTCGGGAAAAGTACTTTTTGAAAAGTAATTTTCGGAAAAAGTACTTTTTGCTTTATAGAAACATTTTCGGAGAAAAGTACTTTTTGTAGAGTCACTTTTTGGAAAAGGTAGTTTTTGTAAATGCTCTTTTCGGGAAAAGAACGCTTTCAAAAAAAGATACTTTTTCAAAAAAGTGCTTCATTTCAAAAAAGTTCTTTCTTAAAATATATTTAAAAAGTTGTACTTTTAATTAAAGTTATCTAGAACATGGCTTTGGAAAAAGGTAGTTTATGAAACATATATTTTATGTTTTGTGCGCTTAAATCAAAGGAAAGTTGAATCAAAGCGGAAATAAAAAAATGTGCCAACAAGGCGCACAAAATATTTTACTATTTGCAGAGAATTTGTAAATACACTTAAAAATTTTAAATTCCCTTGAATATTTTTTCTTAAGAACGTAACTATCGTGTGAGTCCTGTTGTAATACTTCTACATTGCTGACGTTGAAAAACATCTTAATACAAACATGCATTCGTTTACAATCAATAACATCATTTACATAATCCCAGATAATATTAATTAAATTGATAAGACGAGTATAATCAATCGTACCGCAAAATAATATCGCTATTAACAACTATTTTGATTTCATATATCCCAGAGATGTTCAAGCGGAATATAAAATGTACATGCTGTTAGATTGGTGGAAAATGTAATTAATTTCTCGCAGTGGAACTGCGCGAATTTTGTATGTCGCCATTTCGCAGCATAATTGTTTAAAAGTTTAAACCTTATTGTTTAACGCCTGTTTTTCCACTTTAAATATGTACAAGTAAATGATGATAAAGAGCTCTACATGTAAACGCAATGGGACACATATTCAAACAATTGCTATTTCTCTCAGTGTTCTTAATTCTAGCATATTCAAACAATAGACAAATATATTTTCGCTATGTATTGTTTTATTATATGTTTACTTTTATAGTTTTTGGTTACTGAAAATATTTAAAATATTGCAAAATCTTGTCTTTTCATTTACTTACATTTGATTTTAGTTAAATTTTTGTTGTTGTTATTATTGCTTTGTTTTATTTGAATTTCAATACTTAAAATATGATTTGTAAATAGTTTGCAAAAGAGAAGAGAAAAAGTCAAAATAAATACATCACATTTGCCAATTGAGTACTATTTTATACTTTTTCAAAAGTAAATAATTTCTTTTTTTTTCGAACACTACGCGTGATTGTGTGAAAACAATGATACCGAAACCAAATGAATGTTAGCTAAAAGTTTGTGTGTGTGTGTGTGTGTGTGACGTACGAATTGTATTGCATTGATTGTGCGAGTGTTTGTTTAAATCTAAACTGTTTGTTTTGCACATTTGTACATACTCGTACTTGCCTATATTATATTTTATCATTTTTTATCTATCATATTCTATCATTATGTTCCCATTCCGAATCATTTAATGTACATTAAACATCTGCTGCCACTTGAATGAAATCACTGACTATTCGTATCAAACCAAACCTCAACTTGCTAAGTTTGATTGCAATAGTAGTGCAGCATATTTCCATCTCTTAATACAACATGGCAAGTCAATCCAAAATAAATTGTTTCACAAAAACTAATGTACATATAATTACATATACATACATTCATATACATAAATTCATATACATATTTTGAACTACAGCAGCACTGGAGAATTTAAAAAAGAAATTAATTTTAAGTCGCTTTGGAATGAAAAGCCCCTGAATGAATAAATTTTATTTATTACGCCTATAATATCCTTGCAGGCAAATACCAAACTATTTTCATCTAAAGAATTCTGATAGAAAACTGTTAACCCCAAAGGCCATTTATTCAACCTCCCGCTTAAGTTTCAAACTGCTTTAACTTTCGAATGTATCACTCGATTCCCATGTGATAAACGGTGATTGAAGTAGTCCTTCGATACCTATAAAAGAATCGAGAGCACGTAGTGATCACATATTATATAATTTCGAAGTTTTTTTTTTTTAAATTCACTTTATTCGAAGTTTTTCGTTCACGATTTTTAGTTTAAAAAATAATCGTTATCCTGCGGTCCCTGGTGCAAACACGTCCAGATATCTTCTGAAACGTGCGAAAAAGTGATAATAAAACTACCTCGAAACAATCTGTTATACCAGAGACTAGCTCCCATTAGCGTTCCGTCTCACTCACCAACCTGCTATTGGTAGCCGAAAATTTTTATCCCTGCACAATGGGCCTAAAGGTACTAATTTTGCGTATTAATTTAAAAAAAAATTCAAGTATCGTGACAAGAAAATTCTTCATCATCTGGCAAAAAATTAATGTGAAATATGTCACGTTATTTTTGTAGTGACTCGTTAAAAGCAGTTATTGTGAGAAAAAATCTAAAAAGAGTAAAAGGCAATTAAGAACTTTATACTCGACCGGGTCGAATCATAAATAACCTACAAATATTTAATAAATAAACACTCTCTTTGCATACTTATCAAAATTCACATTCAAATACCACAATTTGGCTTAAGCAAACAAGAAAAAAATTTATTTCAATGCGGTCGTTTCCTATGTGTTGCGAGGAGCATGACTGAGACACCTTTCTGTCAGCATAAAAGCAATTTACGTATTAATATTTTATATCAACATGCACAAATGGGACTGCGTTAAGTTAAAAATGTTTAACCTGCTGGGTCACAGTTCCTTTAAGACATTTCTGTGCCCAATTTTAAAATTCTATACAGGGTCACTCCGGGAAGGGTCGAGGGAGAGACATTTCATCTAAATCGTAAAAACTAAATTTTCAGAGTATTTAAGTGTAGGAAAAATATTTTTTTTTGTGATAAGGCCATTTAGGGGCAAAGAGGGGGTGGAGGGGTAGGGCAGTACAAGATCAGAGAACATATTACTTTCGTCCTACAAGCTTATAAATTAAATTTTTAAGTAATGTGGCTTTAAGAAATACAATTTGTTAAATATTTACACAATTTTTCCCTGTTATATGTAATTTCAATGCCCACTAAAGGGGACGGGGATAAAAAATAGAAAATATCATGTTTTCCACAGACGAAAGTATGGGCATTACTAGACCATCATAAACAGGCAGTCATAAATCTCTAAAAATAAATGCTTGGGGTAATTGTATACAAAATTAAATTTATTTTCTTTATTTTTAGTAGGGTCATTAGGGGGTGAAGGGGTAGGTAGGGCAGAGTAGTACCAGGTTTCGTCTCAGCTTCGTCATTAAAGCCTAAAAATATTATTTTTAAGGAATGTAGGCTTAAGTAAAACAAATTTGCTAAATTTTTATGCTATTTTTGCATATAATAACGCCACTAAAGTGGGCGGGGTCCAAAAATAATTTATTTTTATTTTATGGGTCCAAGTTAAAGACGTTGGACCGTATTTGACATAAAAATATATCATTTGCTTAACAAAATAACCAAAAACCTTTAAAAGTTATGTTGTTTTTTCTGAGTTGGTTTAGTTCCTCTTAGGGGAACTTTTTCCCTCTTGCCCGATTTAGCCCATCTCCGAACTTAACCTGCTCTAAGCTTCAAAATATATTTATAACAAATTTCAAGAGTCTAGCTCCTTTCGTTTGGACTGAATCGTGATTTCCACAGACGGACGGACGGACGAACTTGTTCAGATCGTCTTAGATTTCATCACTGATCAAGAATATATACACTTTATGGGGTCTGAGACGGCTATTTCGATGCGTTACAAACGGAATGACAAAATGAATATATCCTCCAAATTCTTTTTTGGAGGGTATAAAAAAACTTTAATAAATATGTGTTTTTTTACAGGTTGGTTTAGTTCTTTTTAGGGGAACTATTTTCTCTGTGACTCAATTCAGCCCATTTACGAATCTGGCCTATGCTATCCTCCAAAATGTATCTACGAGTAAATTAAATTTCAAAGGTCTGGCTCGTTTCGTTTGCACTGAACCATGATTTCCACAGACGAACGGACGGACGAACTTGTCTAGATCTTTTTAGACTTCATCACTGATCAATGATATATATATATATATATATATATATATATATACTTTATGAGGTCTTAGAGGGATATTTCACTGCGTTACACAAGGAATGATAAAGTGAATACACCCTCCAATTCTTTTTTGGAAACTATAACAAAAAAAAAATTACTCAAATAAATACTGTTTACAATAAATAATTCCAAAGAAGTAATAAATCTTATTATGCAGTTGTCAAATCCAGTACGCTTAAATTTAAAGCTAAATCATTTGCGGGAGTGGTTTTGTTCTAAGTTTTTTTTATTGAAAGTGCAAACAAAATACCGATTTTCTAATTTCAGATGGACATAAAGTTATTAGTTGGGGTCAGATGGGCAGGGAATTAAATATAATTTTAAGCATAGTTTAGCGTTAACTATGATAAAAATACGTTGCGCATCGGTGCGCCTCAGAAGTCATATGGAAATTAGTAACAGCTTAATGCAGAAAGTTTAGCAACGAAAATTCCTATGGGACTTCTGCTAAAAGTCTTATAACTGAAAATTCAGTCGAAATAACTGGACTAAATTTAAACTTGATAAATCAGAAGCTGCTTATTGTAGTGCCCAGTGAGTATGAAACTGACAACGAGAAATTTACAATATTTGCACGTAAAGTAGGAAGGCTTTTGTTATATCATATCCCTGGTACAACGTGACCCCTACTTTATAAAGATTCTTTTTTTATAGAGTGACACAAGTTTAAATCATAATAAAACAAGGAAATATATTTTTAATATCAATGAAACGGGCTTAATGGGAGAGAGAATTTCATGAAATTAATGTTTAAATATGATTTCTGCCATGTGGCCGCTAAGGCTGGCGCGTGGAAGGCCCACTCTGGAACATAAATTTTCAACAACTAAAAAAATCGTTCATAAAGTGGTAGGACACAATCCCAGTTGCTGAGAACTACGATAAATTGATTGACTAGGATCATCTTCAATGCTTTCGTGTACAGCGGCTACAGCTTCTTTAGGGCGCACTGTTCGGCGTCTCACGGGATGCACATGATCAGTAATAGTAAATGTGGTACGAAAACGGTCTGTTGTTCCTCGAATTAGCCTCTCTGAAGGACGTTTGTGTACGCCATAAAATGGAGGAAGTGAGTCAGTTTGACGAATGGAACAATTATTTTTAATAAAAATTTCAGCAATTTGCATGCGTTGCTATGGTGTTGTGACACTTAAAATACGCTTAATAAATATTTTATCCAAAGACCAGAAATTGTTAATCACGCTGTTTTACCTATTGGCCAACTATAAGAAGAAACGCAAGAAACTAGAAATAAGGATTTCAAAAAATCTGGGGAATTTCATTTCAAGAAAGTGCAGCCATGAAAAATCCCATGAACATATTAGCCCAATTCACAATCCTGTGCAAATGGTCTTGCATTATAGCATTTGCAAATTGAGAGAGTATTTGAGAGCATTTTCAATGTATTTTGTTGGTGTAGAGTACAATTATTTTGCAAATGCAATGATGCACGACCATTTGCACAAGATTGTGAATAGGGCTACTATAAATTATCTCTTGTTAAGCTCTGATCCTGCTGTCTGTAGCATGCATAAGTTGCCGACAAAGAAGGGACATGCATTGCCAGAGGAGCCTATGGAGTTAATTAGACATAATGATGGAGATGGTAATGATGTCTATGATTCTAATGAGAGCTTCGATGATGATGAGACTGATGTTGCCTATGAATAATAATTAAGTCTCTTCAAATATTTTTATTATTAACTTTTTGAAATAAAAATCGTTATATTGATTTTTAAATGAGTTAAAAAAAATGTTTGAAAATTAGTTTTTAAATTATTCGCATCGGAAGTACTTTAGTGGCAGGTGTTGGGAAAGTTCTCTTTTAGTCACCCTCTCATCGATAGTTGATATAATGATGGTAACGTAAAATCGTAGTATTTTCATAATAAAATGCATAAATTTAATAATTATTTTAAATGAGGGGGGTATGTGACCTGCCCCTACCTATATCCCTAATATTTTGCTACAATATGCGAATTGGTTTCAGAACTATATACGTAAAATGTTGCGATCCTCACTATTGCTGTTGTTGAGATATTAATAAAACCGTAAAAAGGGGGGTTTTACCCCACTGTGCGCTGCTACGAAATAATATTTTTAATTCAATTAAAAGAGTTTTTTGTTTTTATATAATTATTGAATAGCATCATTATGTTTAATTTAAACTGTTTTATTGCATACTTTTTTATTTTATTGTTTTATTGCAAAAGATGTGTAGATTTTGACAAAAAAAATTGCACAAAATCATTTGCCTTTAACTGGAAATGAAATCGATTTAGTTTTGATAAGTTAACTTGGATTTTTCTGCGGCCATAGCACGGCATAATTGGTGTGAGTTTATCTAGAGAATGCAGCTCTGATATCAAAAGCATCAATGAAATATTTCATATAGAACCTTTTCCTGAAAAGAACAACATTGTATACAGTCGAGGAAATGATTATATAAAATGCTTGCTCAAAGTACCGTATTTCGAAAGTTTGCTTCTGATGTCTTAAAATGCTCCAGTTCAATTACACTTACATCTGCCTCAATAATGTCCGTGTCTGAATCTGAATAATCTCTTTGGCGAACTTTAGTTACTGCTCCAAAACATGACTTTATGTCAATGCTAATTTCTCTCTCTTCAGGCAGCTCTGTTTTGAAGCTATAATGCCCAAGCGATTTGTCCAGAGGCAGGCATTCGTATGTATGAGTTAAATCTAATTTATTTTCGTTATCATTTTTGATTTGTGCATGACAGCCCGTGGCGTTGCTGCCACAAGTTATTTTGCCACAGGTCCACTCACCTTTAAAAATTGAGATGAATACGTGTTAGTCTTTTATGGCTAGAACAATAAGTCTTAAATAAGAGTTAATGGCGGGAAACCGGACTAGATTTGTCATATATTTTTAGCAGCTGTTTATTTCGACATCTGGCTGCTAGACGTAACCGTATGGCACACAATTGTTTTTGTGATACACTCTTAGGCATGTTATCGTTCACATGTATATTGATAAAAAGTTTATGGTTTAAACGCTATTTTTGTGTGTATGTGGCTAAAACAAACAATTAATTTAAATTTTTAGCATAAAAGTAGTAAAACAGTGTTTTACGTCTACTTGAAAAGCCACAATCAAATTTTTCTATTACGTTTTCGTTTTGAATTCAAATGTGTTTCATAACGAATAAGCGGTAATATGAATCCGTATGTGGTATTTTCAACTTTCCGCTAAGAAAATTGCAAGTTTTCAAAAAATTTTAAAGTTATTGATTTAGCACCGTTTCGCAAAGATCGAGTTTCCAGCAGATCTCGACGATTTGAGTTCCTAGGGAATCTGATTCATCCAAAATTTATAGCAGTTTGAAAATTAATAATAATAATAATAATAATAATAATAATAATAATAATAATAATAATGATAATAATAGTAATAATAATAACAATAATAATAATAACAAGTAAACACGTTATATACGACCGGGTCGAATCTTAAATACCCTCCAAATATTTAGTAAGTGAATTTAAAATGTTAAACTTGGTGGGACAGAGTTCCTTTAATATAATATCGTAAGTCAACGCCCACTAAAGGGGGCGGGGTTCAAAAATAGACAATATCATGTTTTCCAAATACGAACGTATGGGCATTGCTAGACCGTCTTAGACTTCATCACTGATCAAAAATATACATACATGTATACTTTATGGGGTCTAATTCTCTTTTGAGGGTATAAAAACTGTATTTTGGCGGGGTCGCTCTGGCAAGGGCTGTGGGGGAAACATTTCACCTTTGTGAAGTAAAAATAAATGCTTGGGATACTTATATACAAAATAAAATTTTTTAGTTTGTTTTATAGGGTCATTGAGGGGGCAAAGGGGGGAAGGGTGTACGGCAGAAATCGGCAGTCATAAAACTCTAAAAATAAATGCTTGGGATAATTGTATACAAAATTAAATTTATTTTCTTTATTTCTGGAAGGGTCATTAGGGGGTGAAGGGGGAGGTAGGGCAGAGTAGTACCAGGTTACGTCTCAGCTTCGTCATTATAGCCTAAAAATATTACTTTTAAGGAATGTAGGCTTAAGTAAAACAATTTGTTAAATTTTTATGCTAGTTTTGCATATAATAACGCCCACTAATGTGGGCGGGGCCCAAATTTTTTTTAAAAATTATTTTATGGCTCCAAGTTTAAGGCCTTGGAACGTATTTGACATAAAAATATATCATTTGCTTAAAAAATAATCAAAAAACTTTAAAAATTATGTTGGTTTTTCTGGGTTGGTTTAGTTCTTCTTAGGGGAACTTTTTCCTCTCTGGCCCTATTAAGCCCATATACCAACTCAACCTGTGCTATCTCTCAAAATATAACTGTACTAGATTTCCACAGACGGACGGACATGCTCAGATCGTCTTAGATTTCATCACTGATCAAGAATATATAAACTTTATGGGGTCTGAGATGGATATTTCGATGCGTTACAAACGGATTGACAAAGTAAATATATCCTCCAAATTCTTTTCTGGGGGGTATAAAAAATAAATAAAAATTTAAGTGTGTCTCTCAGGGTTATCGGATTGATATTCCGAAAAATGCACAAAATGCTCCGTGCATCTTTCAGCATTCCAATTTTCTTTATTTGTAGTGCTTTGGGTTAAACACCTGTTAGACAGACACATCAGCGTCAGCTCAATACAATTAATAAACAGCGATATGCCTCATTGCCCCTTTTGACAGCACACTGGACGTTCGGCAGACATGCTGGTAGGAAGGGCCTGTCATATAATGACGTCTGTCGTAAATGCCGTGAAGTGAAGTAGGGAACAGGCAGTTTTTCAATTTCTTCGTGACATAAACTTTTAGACAGCCATGTACTGACCGACCTGTTACAGTTGTCCAGACATGAATCTAGGATATCTCAATCCGACAGGTTGGCTATAGTACCAATAAACGGAACGTGTACAGGTCTGACATCGACGTGCGTAGAGGTCTGTAAAAAAGGAATTATCCAGATTCTAATTGATTTCCTCTACGTAGTCTCGTGAACAAAATCGAACGTGTGTAGCCACTTAAGCCAAACCGAACCAAGCAAAAACAAGTGAAAACGTTATATTCGACCGGGTCGAATCTTAAAAATCTTTAGTAAGGAAATTAAAAATGTTTAACTTGGGGGGACTGAGTTCCTTTAAGACATCTCTGTAGCCAATTTTAAATGTCTATTTTGACAGAGTAATTGCGGGAAGGGTGGGTGGCTAAGGGTATCACACGGTTCACTGGTATAAACTTTTTCTTTACCATAAAAAAAAATAAAATAAAAAATAGATAATGAACGTCGCCATCTTGAAGACTTTCTCTGGCGTTATACAAATTTTGTGTAACGCCATTCACTCTATACAGCAACAACAAAGCAACAACATTCTGAAGCAATTAAACAGGGAATAAAAAAATATTTTAATCCTATTTTTCAATATTATATTCCATTCCGATATTGATCGCTTTTGAGCAGTTTTGTTGTGCTAAACGTGGCGAGTTCTGGTACCAGTTATTTCCCCGTCCACGTTGACGACATTCTTATCGTGAAGGTAAAACATTAAAACGTTCCCAATACACGAAAAAAATTTATATAACAATTAAATTTGTGTTTCTTACCAGTTTTAAAATTATATGTATAATCCACTTCGTCAAGATAAAACTCGTCTGGTATGAAAGCTTGCACAGATAAATAAGTTATAAGCAACAGAACTAGAATAACTTTTGCCATTTTAGAAATTTCTATTATAAGTTTCTTCGGTTTTTAGAACTGCTCGAATTAGAGATGTTCGTATTACTGACAAAATTTTTACCGAATGTGTCGCCTTTTATTGCAAAATTATCATGCGTCTGTCTCAGTTCAACTGAAATTATATAGAAAACTTAAATAAATGAAAAAACTGTACTGTTAGTGGCGAAGATCATATCTTTATATGTGTATGTGTATGTGTGTTATCTAATGATCACTACTAATACAGCAAAACAACAGCGACAGATTTGAAGATAATAACTTTGAAATAATATTTTCATTAGTCGTGCTGTTTCTTCTATCTTTCACTTATTTACTTTTGATTAAACTTCCAAGATATCATTCTATTTTTATTATAACTAATTCTATGTAGATATGCATACATACATGTTATGTAAGTACATGAGTATGTTTTTGCGTATGTATTTGGAAAAGTTGTAAAATGTGTTTTGCTTTAAAGTTTCTTCGTTAACACTTAGTGGTTAAATATAATTATGCTGAATCTTTTTTCACAAATTTACAAAAGATATATATCAAAATGATTGAACTTTAAGGTCCTCCCTGCATGTTTCTGCTTATTTTAATTGCAAAGCTCTCGTCACGTGTTTTGTTGTGCTACTCTACTCTATTAAACTCTTCGAGCGTAAAAGTCTAATAAGAGTTACTGAGTTTAAAAAAAGAACTCTTTTATATGTCGGTTAGATAGTGAGATATTTTAACCATCAAAATCCAAAATACGCTTCCAGAGCTGGGAAGTTTACTCTTATTTGTGGACGCAAAACTTACTATTTTTGTTTGTTTGTTAATTGAACCTGTTTGATACTTTTGGGCGTAATAAAATAGTTTTTGTTTCCAGGGATGGGCAATTGAATTTATTTTGGCACATAAAATTTAGCTTTTTTTGCTAATTAAAACTATTTTAGAAATTAGGAAAAATAAAACTGGTATTAATATTAAAAAAAATTGAAATTTCGTTTACAGGGTTGGGAAATTGAAATATTTGTCGGCCATTGAAATTGTCAAAAAAAGGTTAAAAACTTTAATTTTTTGTTAAGTAAAATACTACAATTCACTAAGAATTGAATTGCTATTCAAAAACCAATGAAATAAAAAAAATTTAATTCAAGGTTGGAGAACGGAAAATTTTTTTTACACATAAAATAATCAAAAAATTTAATACTTTTGTTTTTTTTTTGGAATTAAAACTTTTTCATGTTTCCCAAGAATTAAAATGATATTAAAAACCAAAAAGCTTAAAAATTCGATTGCAGGTTGGGAAAATCGAAATTTTTTTTGCCATGTCAGTTTCTAATTTTTTTCGTGAATTCAATCTATTTTATACTTCAGAAAGTGTTAAATTGGTATTGAAAAAAAAAATCGATTCCAGGGTTGGATAATAGATTTTTTTTTTTTTTTTGTGAATTATACCTATATTTTAATACCTCAGGAAGAATTAAATTGATATTAACAACCAGAAAAATTTAATTAGAAACCAAAAAAAATCATATAAAAAAACAAAAAAATTAACAATTCGATTCCAAGGTCGGAAAATCAAAATTTGTTGGTACACAAAAGTAACCAAATAAGTTACTAATTTGTTTTTTTTTTTGTGAATTCAACGTTTTTAATACTTCAAGAAGAACTACATTCGTGTATAAAACCAAAAAATTAAAAATTCGATTCCAGGGCTCGAAAATCGAAATTTTTTGCACATAAACGAAACAAAATTAATTTCTAATTTTGATTTTTTAAGTGGATTATGTTTTTTTATACTTCAGAAAAAACTCAATTGTTATTAGTAACCAAAAGAATTAAAAGCTTGATTCCAGGGTTGGAAAATCAAAATTTTTTGGTACAAAATAAGTTTTTAATCGTGTTGGTTTTAGTGAATTAAACCTTTATTGAAGTATTTTTAAGAATAAATATATTTTTGTAAGAAATACAAAATATTAAAAATTCTTTTCCAGGGCTGGAAAATCGATATGTTACATCAAAATACCCATAAAAATTCCTTATTTTGTTTGTTTTAGTGAACTGAACCTATTTTATACTTTACAAATAATTAAATTGGTATTAAAAACGAAAAAATTTGATATTAGATTCCAGGGTTGGAAAACAGAATTTTTTTTGGCTCATAAAATAGTCAAAAGAGTCAGTAGTTTTAGTTTTTTTGTGCATTAAGCCTTTTTACGCTTAAGCAAGAATTAAATTTGTATGAAAAACAAAAAATATTTAAAATTTTATTCCAGGGTTGGAAAATCGAAATATTTTTGGTACTTAAAAGTAGCCATATAAGTTCGTAATTTTGGTTTTTTCACTGAAATAAACCTATTTAATACTTCGCGAAGAATTAAATTGATATTGAAAACCAAAATTTTTGAAAATTCAATTCCAGGGTTGGAAAATCGAAATTTATTGGTACATACAAGTAAGCAAATAAGTTTCTTTTTAGTTTTTTTTTGGTGAATAAAATCTATTTTCTGCTTTAGAAAGAAAGAAGAAATACATCTGTGAAGGGTTTTTAAGTTTCGAATATAACACGTTTACTTGTTTTTTTAATATATTTATTAGAAAATATAATTTATAAAATGGTGCCCTGTGCAAAGTTAACATTCGTCGAACTGTGTAATACACAAACGCGTATTTACTTGCAATTAGTTATCAAATACGAGTATTAAACACACATACAAAGTAGGTACGTGTTATGTACATATGCGAGTTTCTGTCTATGAATGTTTTGTTAAAGATACTCGTGTCTAAAAGATAAACAGAATATAAAAAGCAAATATCTTGGTTTTTTTAATTTTATATAATTCTTGCTTTTTTTATTACTTTCATACCTTATCAAGAGTTGCTATGCCTTTAATGGAAACTACATATGTTTCGGATTCGGTATAAAATATTTTGTATATATTTTCTAAGATGTTAACTTTACCGTTGTTAACGTGCTACTTACGCAATATGACACGCTACTGCCGTTTAACAATTCAAACTTCACGCCTGTAGCTTTAATCACATTGAAGATTTTTAAAAATATCATTTTTTCGAATTTCTTCGTTCACGATATCTCACGAACACATCAACCAACTTTGACGCGGTTAGTAGCGATCGACACGATTATTGAATGTCAAGAGCTGACGAGCGGAATCGATTGACAAAATTGTTTAAAAATTATTAGAAAGGAACCGCTTTTAAAAAAAAATTTCTTTGTTATTTTTATACCCTCTAAAAAAACTTTTTCATTCCGTGTGTAACGCAGCGAAATATCCATCTGAGACCCCATAACGAATGTTGACCAGTGATGAAATCTAAAACGATCTCGTCATGTCCGTCCGTCTGTCTGATTCAGTCCAAATGAAGAGACCCAGACTCTTGAAATTTGCTGTAACTATATCTTGAAGGATGGAACAGGTCCAGTTCGTAAATGGGCGGAATCGGGCCAGAGGGAAAAAAGTTCCCTTAAGAAGAACTAAACCAGCCTCTAAAAAACAACATAATTTTTAAAGTTTTTTTTTTGCAATTTTGTTAAGCAAATTATATAGTTTTATGTCAAAGAAGGTCCAACGCCATAAAATCAAAAAAATCCATTTTTGGACCCTGACCCCTTTAGTGGCCTTTATTATATGCAAAAATAGTGTAAAAATTTAAAAATTGTTTTACTTAACATTCCTTAGAAATAACATAATTAACCTTTAATGACGAAGCTGAGACGTAACCTGGTACTCCTCTGCCCTATCCTCTCCTTCCCCTTTGACACTAAATGAACCTATAAAAAAAAATTTAATAAATTTTACATGTAATTATCCCAAATATTTATTTTTAGAGTTATAAGGCAAAGTTGAAATGTCTTCCCCACGCCCTTTGCCACAGCAACGCCGACAAAATGCAGTTTTCATACCCATACGTTTGTCTGTAGAAGACATTATGTAGTAATAAGTTAAATATTTTAAATTTACTTACTAAATATTTGCAGGGTATTTAAAATTCGACCCGGTCGAATATAACGATTTAATTTGTTTTTTTTTTTGTTATAATAAATAAATTAATTCATACACTCATTTTCAAAGGGAGCGTCATTAAATGCAAACATTTGCTCAAAATGCTCTTCGGTTGTGCATTTTTGTTTTATCTAGTGAATTATATCAAGGCAGCGTCCTTTCATAGGTGTCCTAAAACTTGGGAAGAGCAAAAAGTCGCTAGGGATCAAATCTGTTTTTACCTTTTGGTTTTCCTCCAAAATTCAACAATTTTGAAATGAGGTTCCAACGAATATGCCGACGTATTCAGCACCTTCTGTAAGAGTAATTCGACGATTGCCTAGTAACAATTTTCTTCACATTATCAATATTTTCAGCGGACGGTCTCGACCTTCTTTGAAATTGTTTCTGACTCAGACCAGAATCACCGTATATCTTTAATACCTAGAAGTTGTTTATCATTTAGAAATTTCTGTGACTCCAACAAACAACCTGAACAAACTAAAGAGCTACAATTAAGAACATACGAAACGACTACAGCAGCACAAAAAGAAGATGATAGACGCTAGAGATATAGCACTTTAAATTTGAACATTTACCTTGCCATTTGAACAGACCTCGTATATTTGTGATTCATATTTCCTCTCAATGTTTTTAAATAAGTTTTCTAGAATTTGAAATCTATTTTTTTAACATAATAATAATGTAAAATTAGAACCAGGGAACTAGCAACACCAAATACAGTAGTCGGTCGGTTATATGAACTAATTCAAACAGAGCCTGTTCACTAAATGGAGAAGTTCACTAAATCGAGAGAACATTAAATAAGTAATTCATGTGACTTTTATTAATACTTTTTTTAATAATTAATGAACATGAATGAAGTCCTGTACAACAAATGAATCTTTGAACCACTTTTGGAAAATTGCTGCCATCATCCATGCGTTTTTAGAATGGCCATAATCAACGGGTGGAGTAAAATTGTTGAAACATCTTGGATTTTTTGCTTTCCCTATCACCAGAAGCATTTGTACAGGCCAGGAATGTAAGACGAGCTTTTTCGGTTTTTCTTCCATGTGCACTTTTCTCACTTCTTAAAACGTATGTTTTGTCTGAAAGCAGTTTCCAAAATAGGCCAGTTTCGTTCGTATTGTAAATTTGATGATGTATTAAATTGGGTTCTACTATTAAAGAATGGGGTTCTTTTTTAAAAGGTTCTACAAACTCCGGATTGGACGATAATTTTTTACCGGATATATTTAAAAACCGTATACCAAATCGTCGCTTAAATTTCTGCAGCCACCCATCACTTGCAGTAAAAGAAATTTTTTCTTTCAATTGGTCGTTTAAATATTCTGCTTTTACTTTAATTAATTCACTTGTAATGGGTAAATTCTAAGCCTTTGCTGATTGAACCAATGATATAGCTTCGCCTCCACCACCGGCATTTCAGCTTCTCTCAATGTTTTCCTTTTAATTTTTCTTTTTTGTATTTGTATGCACACGCTTGCTTATCTCGGGGAAGAACCGATTTTTAATATGTAAGATAATCACTCAACACTCAACATTAACAAGATACAGTTTGAGTTTTTTCACTTATTTCGGGGAAGAACATACTTCCAATAAGGCAAACATTAAAAAAAATTAACGGTTGAAAGCTGTTCAAATAATAGAGATAGGCTGTGTTCACTCTTTAGAACCCCATGGGCTTAAATTTTGTTGTTCACTATTCTGGATGTTCACTATTCTGGATGTTCATATAACCGAGCGGCTACTGTAGATATTTCTGAAAATATATTCGCAAACTCAGTAAATATGGTTTTTGAAATTAAAATAAAATGTTGGACAATTCATTCATGTTCTAAAAAAGACTGGTGCCTATAAACAATAATATCTTAGAAAATATCGTTCGTCGAACAGTGTAATACATGCGTATTTGCATACAATTATTTACACACTAATACAAATATATATTTATTTTTCGGCAGATAAAATTAGAACTTAGCAGCTTCGTAAGAGACATAAAATGAGTTGTTTTTTTAAACTCTCAAAACAATTATTTTTATTGCTTTTGTATTTAGTCAGGTGTTACTACTATTCACGTCAATAATAAAAAACAAATTTGGTTACGCACAGTGGCATGCAGGGAGACAAAAATTTATAATATCTGCTTAACCACTTTCAATGAAACGAGTCATTGGCATAGAAAAAATAGTATATATTTGAGGCGTTTTATATGAAGGCATCCTAATGGATAAAATATTTCCAAAAACGCAGAACTTTGAATTAAAATTACCAATAGGTCTTAGAGATGTTTTTCAGAGGAGCAAGACTAACAGATAATAAAACATGTTTCTATTTTTACTTCAACACTTCACTTTGAAAGTATTTGAAAACCAATTTTTTATACCCTCCAAAAAAGAATTTGGAGGGTATATTCACTTTGTCATTCCGTTTGTAACGCATCGAAATATCCATCTCAGACCCCATAAAGTATATATATTCTTGATCAGTGATGAAATCTAAGACGAACTGAGCATGTCCGTCCGTCCGTCCGTCCGTCCGTCTGTGGAAATCACGATTCAGTCCAAACGAAGCAGAGTTAAGTTCGAAGATGGGCTAAATCGGGCAAGAGGGAAAAAAGTTCCCCTAAGAAGAACTAAACCAACCCAGAAAAAACAACATAATTTTTAAAGTTTTTTGGTTATTTTGTTAAGCAAATGATATACTTTTATGTCAAATACGGTCCAACGCCTTAAACTTAGAGCCATTAAATAAAATAAAAATATTTTTTGACCCCGCCCACTTCAGTGGGCGTTGTTATAGGCAAAAATAGCATAAATATTTAACAAATTGTTTTACTTAAGCCTACATTCCTTAAAAATAACACTTTTAAGCTTTAATGACGAAGCTGAGACGAAACCTGGTACTACTCTGCCCTACCCCCTCCTTCCCCTTCGCCCCCTAAATGACCCTACCAAAAAAAAATTTTTTTTTTAAATTTTGTATATAATCATCCCAAGCATTTATCTTTAGAGTTTTATGACTGCCGATTTCTGCCCTACCTTTCCCCCACCTCTTCCTTTGCCCCCTAAATGACCCTACCAAAAAAAAATTTTTTATTTTTAAATTTTGTATATAATCATCCCAAGCGTTTATCTTTAGAGTTTTATGATTGCCGATTTCTGCCCTATCCCCCCCCCCTTCTTCCTTTCCCCCAAAATGGCCCTACCAAAAAAAAATGTTTTTTTTGAATTTTGTATATAATCATCCCAAGCATTTATCTTTAGAGTTTTATGACTGCCGATTTCTAACCCTACCCCCCCCCCCCCTCTTCCTTTCCCCCAAAATGACCCTACCAAAAAAAAAATGTTTTTTTAAATTTTGTATATAATCATCCCAAGCATTTATCTTAAGAGTTTTATGACTGCCGATTTCTGCCCTACCCCCTCCTCCCCCTTTGCCCGCTAAATGACCCTGTCAAAAAAAAGAAATTTTAATTTTGTATATAATTATCCCAAGCATTTATTTTTAGAGTTTAATGACAAAGGCGAAATGTTTCCCCCACAGCCCTTCTCAGAGCGACCCCGCCAAAATACAGTTTTTATAGCCTCCAAAGAGAATTGTGATGAAGTCTAAGACGGTCTAGCAATGCCCATACGTTCGTCTGTGGAAAACATGATATTGCATATTTTTGAACCCCGCCCCCTTTAGTGGGCGTTGAAGTACGATATTATATAAAGGACCTCTGTCCCACCAAGTTAAACATTTCAAATTCACTTACTAAATATTTGGAGGGTATTTAAGATTCGACCCGGTCGAATATAACGTTTTTACTTGTTTTTCTGTACGTTTTGTATCGAGCTATTTATTGCTACGAGTTTCATAAATTTAATTTTTAAATCAGACACACTTTGTTCAGACATACAGCTTTAATTGAGTCAATTTTATCTTTATTGCCATAATTATCTTCCTGCACACATAAATAAAATTTAGTCAATTTAATTAAGGTTCAACAATAGAAGTTAAAATGTTTCATATTGACGAGAACCTCAAGTTCCAATCTGGGATGTTTTTCTTTATTTTTTCCAATTAATAATAAATTTAATGTCATTAAATATAACTTAAACATGGCTTGACATATATTGTTTACGGTGTTTTTCACGTTCCTCACAATTTAGGTGCTAAGTCTCTGCTAACTTCGTTCAGTAAATCGTATTTTGCTCACTAAACACACTTTTTAGCAGGGCTGCATTTGTAACTGTACACAATATTACAACAAATCCATATTTATGGAGCAATAATCAATTGAAATTATATTTGCATAATTTAGCTCAATTTATTGCGATCAGCTCAATTAAGGTCTGAACAGCTCAATTAAGGTCTGAACACCGTATAAAAGTCATGGGAAATATTTTTTAAGATTTAATTGAATTATTCTTGATTCAGTGCAGGTAAACGAACTTTGCAACTGCTATAAAAGCAGTTCTTCACATTGATCTCCAGTTTATGTTTTACTGCAAAATTATACCCTAAGTTCCGCATTTAAAAAGTGTGATATAAATACGGTCACCAGCCTTCATTTTATTATTGCACGATGTCCTTTTAGATTAAAGAAAACTAAATTGTGCTAAATCTGATTTCCCAAATTAAAAAAAAAATTAAAAGTTCTAATTTATTATGGATTAGGTTTTTGCAGTGTTTCCAAAACTGACATCAGAAAAAGTTTAATTTTTTTATGCTATTTCGTGGCAGTAACAATTGTTTTGTTCAAAAAGTCGTTTTGTTTGAAAAGTCTTAGCAGTTTGGAAATTAAAACACCAGATTCACACGTGATTAGCGAAGATTGTTGTAGTTTTTCGAGTCTTATAAATGAATCGCGCACAGTTATTGGTGAGATGTATAATTTCGGGAGTTTTTTACCCTCCAAAAAAGAATTGGTGGGTATATTCACTTTGCCATTCCGTTTATAACGCAGCGAAATATGCATTTGAGACCCCATGAAGTGTATATATTCTTGAACACTGATGAAATCTCAGACGATATGAGAATGTCCGTCCGTCCGTCTGTGCGAACCACGATTCAGTTCAAACGAACAGAGCCAGACAATTTACATTTGGTATAAATATATCTCGAAGGATAGCACAGGTCAAGTTCGGAAATGGACTAAATCGACCTAGGGGAAAAAAAGTTCCCCTAAGAAGAACTAAACAACCTCTAAAAACAACATCCTTTTTAAAGTTTTTTTGTAATTTTGTTAGGAAAATGATATATTTTTATGTCAAAGAAGCTCCAGTGCGTTAAACTTGTAGCCATAAAATAAAAAAAAAAATTTTGGACCCCGCCCCCTTTGGTTATTATATGCAAAAGCAATGGAAAAATGTAACAAATTGTATTATTTAAGCCAACATCCCTTAAAAAGAAACATTTTTAAGCTTTAATGCCCTACACCTCCTCCCCCTTTGCCCTCTAAATGACCCTATCAAAAAAATAAAAACAAAAAAAATAAATAAATTTTACAAAGTTCTATGGCAAAAATGAAATGTCTTTACCCACGGCCCTTGCGAGAGAGACCCCGACAAACTATAGTTTTAATACCCTCCAAAAAGATATTGAACCCATGAAGTTTATATATTCTTGATCAGTGATGAAGTCTGAGACGATCTAGCAATGCCCATACGTTCGTCTGTGGAAAACATGATATAGTCTATTTTTGGACCCCGCCCCCTTCAGTGGGAGTTGACGTACGGTATTATATGCAAAAATAGTGTAGTTGTATTCCTTAAGCCTACAAGAAGCTGAGATGTTCTCTGATCTTGCAGAGGTGAAACGTCTCCCCCACGGCTCTTCCCGGAATGACTCTCTCAAAATAGAGATATAATATTGGGTACAGAGAAGTCTTAAAGGAACTCTGTCCCACCAAGTTAAACATTTTAAATTTACTTACTAAATATTTGGAGATTCGACCCGGTCGAATATAAAGTTTTTAGTTGTTTCTCTTTGCTTTTTCCAGAGTCATTGGCTGCTGAGAAAAAGTAACAAATTCTTATCTTGATGTTTATGTATTTAATTAAACATGAATGCAAGTTTTATTATTGGAACTTATTAATTTAATTGTTAAGCAAAGGATCTTTATTCGGTGTCAAGTTCAAATCTACAAATTTTTATACCCTTCACAAAAAAGTGAAAGGGTATATTTAGGTTTGTCATTCCGTGTGTAATTTCTTCGATATTCAGATGGGACCCCGTAAAGTATATATATTCTGGATCCATATGAATAGCGATGACGACTGAGTGATGTCCGTCTGTACGTGAAATCGGTTTTCCCAAGCCCCCAGAAGAGTTAGAGACTTCGTTCTTGGACCGTTGGATGGGAAATAAATTTAAATAGAGTGGTATTGAAATTCAGAAAGATCCGATGTACGGTTCCAGAGCTGGTAAGCTTACACCTATTTCTCCACGCAAAATTTATACCAAAAATCAATTATTTTTTTTAATGTTTGTAAATTAAATCTATTTCGTGCTTTGGGAAGCCTCAATGGTCTATTAAAAACCAAAAAAATTAAATTGAATTAAGATTCATAGGCTAATTGTTCGAAATTTCTTTTTAAATCTCAGAAAGACATGATAATTATTCCAAGGCACAAAGGAAAGTCAACATCAGTTTTATTCAACTTACACAGCAGAGCAGCCTATGAATCTTAATTCAATTTAATATAGCAATATAAATGTTCGTTAAAATTCTTACTACATAAAAACATTTAAATTTTTTTTTCAGGGATGGGAAAAACAATTTTTTTTTCGGCTTATTCCGTATATTATAGTACACGTAGTGACTAAAATTGTTAAAAATTTCAAGTTTTTCTTTAACAAAACCTCTTTATATGTCATGACGATTTGCATTGACCAAAAAAATCTAAATTTCCAGGGTTGGCAAAGTGCAATATTTTGTAGTACATGAAAGTGGCCAAAATGGTTAAAAAATTTAAATTTTTCTTAAATAATACTACTTTATACCTCCAGAAGACTTACACTGATAAAAAAATTTTAAAAACTAAAATTTCGGTTCCAGGGTTGGAAAATCGAAATTTTATGGTACATAAAAGCAGCCATACAAGTTCCTTATTTTGGTTGTGTGCGAATGAAATCTTTTTTATACTTCGGGAAGAGTTAAATTGGTACTAAAAACTAAAACAATTAAAAATCAAATATCAGGGTTGGAATATCGACATTTCTGATTCATACAAGTAACCATATAATTTGTTATTTTTTATTTGGTATTAAAAACCAAAAAAATTGGTTGGACAATTAGAACCTTTTGGGGTACATGAAACGGATTTTTTCTTTTTGTTTGTAAATTAAACATATTTAATATTTTTGAAAGACGTTCAGAGGTATTAGAAGTAAGAAGAGCAAAACATTTAGCCTCCTAACCAACAAATTTAAGCGTTGTCTTATATATAAAAGTAACCGATAACATCGTTTTGTTTATTTAATTATTTTTTAATTAAAGCTACTTTCTGTTTTAGCAAGAAAGAAAGAAAGAAGAATTACATCTGTAAAGGTTATTTAAGATTCGACCCGGTCGAATAGAACCTTTTTACTTGTTTTTTAATAACTTTCTGCGAATTGTTTCGTTCACGGTATTTTATAAAAAAATTTTGCAAATGGAATCCATCGGTAAAGCCGTTTAAAGGTAATTCAATAAAAAAGTTATGGATAAAAAATCATTTCTTAACTTTTATTTTTGAGAGTTCTCAAAATATACATTTCATAATCAGTTCGTATTCACAGGAAATCTAAGTTTGAACTCTTTGAAATACTAAGCGATTTACATACTTGCACACACACACATACATGTATATATATATATATATATATATATATATATATATATATATATATATATATATACATACAGATATGGCAACATCCTCTCAAAAGTAGGCAGGAACGTAGAACAGCGAGATCTCGAAAACCCGATATTTGCAAAAGGGACTAAAATCTTTAGCTCTTACATTTTTTTGAAAATTTTTAATTTTCTTGGCGGGATGTTAACAAATTTCACAATTTTTCCACTCATATAATATATTTTATATATGAAGCTGCCTTTATTCGAATGTGAACAAAAACAACCCTCTGATTTCTAATAAAACGTTTTCTTTATGTTCAATTCTCTTGCCCATTTTTTATTTATTTATTTTTTTTTTTAATTTTATAAAATGTTTACCTTCAGCACAGAAATTGTAATAGAAAGTGGATACAGAAAAAAAATGAACAAAATAAGATTTAGTAGCACGTACCCCTGGCATAGTTTCTGTTTCTTGTTCAGTTGCTGTTTTATTTTTTTAAGTTGATTTTGGTCACGTTAGAGACTGGAAAAACTTGAGAACAAGATACGACAAATGCAAGAAAGTACCACAAAATATGTATGTAACAAAAACTCTAGTGAAATGCGGTGAACCACAAATAAAAACAAAAGATAAATGCCTTGCAAAGTAAATACAATAAATAATATATAGAAAGGAGAGGAAAGTAAAAAAGAAAAAAATGAAATCAGCAGAAGGCAGGCAGCACGAACAATAAAACAATTCAAAACAAAAACACAGACTGCATTAAGAAAACAGAAAACACGATTTCTGTAATATGTATTTTGAGTTTTGCAATACTGAAAATGTATGTGTATGCATCTGTGTTTGTGTGTATGTGTGTGTGTGTTTAAACAACTAATAAAACATGCAATCATTTTGTTGTTATAATTATTATTTTGTATTTCGAAATTATTCGTTAAGATAACAAAATCAATAGAATGTTAAAGTTATTGCTAAAAATATACCACAACTTTTATTTAAGCACTGGCAGATCTGCATGCGAGGTCTGTTCATAAAATGAAACGAATTAAAAATTTTCTCAAATATATTTCTTTATTCATCGATTTCTTTCTTTTTTGTTTTCTTTAAAGTAGTCCTACCAGGTTTGTGATTACGTTTTTCCCCATCCTTGAAACAGTTGTGATATGCACTTTCGGTATGTCCTTGAGCTCTCTCAGCGATTTGGTTCCTAACTCCTTAATCATAACATAATACCGTCCTTTCATGGATCTCTTCATTATTGGGAACAGGGGAACAGAGCTAGAGCTAAAGTTAGAGGGTTAATATTTGCCATAACATTTTCTACAGAGCTGCCAAACTCACTCTACGCCTCAGATGTAAAGAAAACATAGTATTATACACTATGGGGCAAAGATGGAAGACTTTAACCGTCCTTAAAAGATGGAACACTTTAACCGTGTCTTAAATAAACTTTCAATGTGATGTTTCAAAAAGCCCGTGTATATATTTTATTTGTGTGTATCCTCTACCAGCCTCAATCGTAGGAACTGCTACTGTATTGTGTAGGGACATTGGACATTCTATCCTTGAAATTTGCTTCTCTCTCAATGTTTTCATCGGCTGTTGATGTGATGTGAGCTTCATCTTCCCTGAACACCTATAAGTTCTTGTGAACATGTTTCTCACACAGCGAAAAGTGCAGCAGTAGTTAATCAGGAGAAAAAAGTAATTAATATGGTATTCAGACATGCATTTTTAATTGAATCAATATTTACTTTATTGCCGTAATTATATTCCTGCCTACATACACAAAATTTAGTCAATTTCAACTCATGGGGAGCTCAAATTAAAATCTGGGATCCTTCAAAGAAGAATTGAAAGGTATATTCACTTAGTCATTCCGTGTGCAACGCAGCTGCGACCCCAATAAAATATATATATTCTTGATCAGTGATGAAATCTAAGACGATCCATTCATGTCCATCCGTCCGTTTGTCTGTGGAAAAACCTATTCAGTCCAAACGAAAACAGGCAGACCCTTTAAAGTTTTTACAAATATATCTTGAAGGAAAGCACAGCTCAAGTTCATAAATGGGCTGAATCGGGCAAGGGAGAAAAAAGTTCCCCTACGAAGAACTAAACCAACTTCCAAAAAACCACATAACTTTTTTGTAATATTGTTAAGCAAATGATATATTTTTATGTCAAAGTAGGCCCAACGCGTTAAACTTAGAACCATAAAATCTAAATTTTTTTTTGGACCCCGCCGCTTTTAGTGGGCGTTATTATATGCAAAAATTGTGTAAAAATTTAACAAATTGTATTACTTAAGCCTACATAAAAATATAACTTTTAAGCTTTTATAAGGAATCTGAGACTTAACCTGATCCTCCTCTGCCCTACCCCCCGTCCTCTAAATAAAAATTTTTTTACACTTAATTGTTCCAAAAATGTATTTATGGTGTTTTATGGCAACAGTGAAATGTCTCGCCCACGGTCCTTGCCTGAGCGACCCCAAAAAAATACAGTTTCAGACGATTCAGCAATGCCCATACGCCCGTTTATGGAGAATACGATCTGTTTTTGGACCCCGCCCCCTTTAGTGGGCGTTGAAGTAACATATACCATGGAAAAATAGTATAAATTTTTAACAAATTGTATTCCTTAAGCCTACATTCCTCAAAAATTTAATTTATAAGCTTCTACGACGAAGGTAATATGTTCTCTGATCTTCCCCTGCCCTACCCCTGCCCTTCCCCTCCAAACCCCCCTTTACCCTCTAAATGACCTCATGAAAAAATAATTTTTTATTCTATATTTAACTACCCCGAAAATCTAGTTTTTAAGTTTCTGCGATTTAGGTGAGGTGTCTCCCCTTTCTCGGAGTGACCCTGTATAGATTCTTAAAATTGGGTACAGATATGTCTTAACGGAACTCTGACCCAATAGGTTAAAAATTTTTAAATTATCTCAGTTAATTTTTAGCACGTTGATATAAAATGTTTTTATGCTGACGGAAAGGTGTCTCAGTCATGCTCCGCCCAACGCATTGGGAAACGACCGAATTCAAATAAATTTTTTCCTTATTTACTTAAGCCAAATACCATGAAAATTTTAATTTTAATAAGAATAAAAATAGAGTTTTCATTTACTAAATATTTGGAGGGTATTTAAGATTCGACCCGGTCGAATATATCGGTCTTACTTGGTTTTTTTTTTAATTTTCTACTTAATAATAAATTTAATGTCAATAATTTAACTACAAAATGGTTTGACATATTTTGTTTATGATTTTTTTTACTTTTTCCACATTTCGGGTATTAAGTCTCTACTAACTTTGTTCAGTGAGTTGCATTTTGCTCACTAAACACACTTTTAAGCAGTGTCCACTGTTTTCCAACACGATGCTGTTATACATGACTGAGTGTGGAATCGAAGCTGGGATCTTTAGCTTCGTATTCTATATTCTATAAGAGTACCCCGTAAAGGAAAGTAGAACTTAACTTGCATCACATATTTATACCCTTCACAAAAAAGTGAAAGGGTATATATAGGTTTGTCATTCCGTGTGAAATTTCTTCGATATGCACATGGGACCCCATAAAGTATATATATATATATATATATATATATATATATATATATATATATATATATATATATATATATGTCGCATCCTTATGAATAGCGATGACGATTGAGCGATGTCCGTCTGTCTGTATGTGAAATCAGTTTACCCAAGCCCCCAGAAGAGTTAGAGACTTCGTTCTTAGACCGTTGGATTGGAAATGAACTTAACTAGAGTGCTATTGAAATTCAGAAATATCCGAAGTATGGTTCTAGAGCTGGGACGCTTACACCTATTTCTCGACCCAAATTTTATACCAAAAATCAACTATTTTTTTTAATGTTTGTAAATTAAACCTATTTTTTGATTTGGGAAGCCTCAATGGTCTATTTAAAATTAAAAAAAAATAAAATTTTTTTTCCAGGGATGGAAAATTAAAATTTTTTTTTGGCCCATTCCGTATTTTATAGTACATGTAGTAACTAAAATTGTTAAAAATTTCAAGTTTTTCCTTAACAAAACCTCTTTATACGTCATGAAGATTTGCACTGGCCAAAAACATTTTTTTTTAGTTCAAATTTTGCTTCCAGGGGTGGGAAATTGCATTTTTTTTATACATGAAAGTAATCAAACAGGCACTGATGTTGTTTTTTTCCTAACTAAGCCTGTCTTATAATTTAGGAAGAACAAAATTGGTATCAAAAATTCAAAAATAAAAAATAAAATTTCGAATCCAGGGATGGACAAGTGCAATATTTAATAGTACATGCAAGTGACCAAAATGGTTAAAAATTCGAAATTTTTCTAAAAAAAAAATTACTATATACTATATCATGAAGCGTTGCAGTGATAAAAATAACAAAAAAAATTAAAATTTTGTTTCCAGGGTTGGAAAAATTAAAGTTTTTTTGGTACATGCAATATTTTGTAGAACATGTAATAACCAAACTGGTTACAAAATTTTAGTTTTTCTTAAACAAAACTACTTTATACCTCATGAAGATTTGCATTGATAAAATAAATTAAAAAATTGAAATTTCGCTTCCAAGGTTGGGAAATTGAAATTTTTTTTATACATAAAATAACCAAAAATGCAATTGACGTTGTTTTTTTGCTATCTAAAACTAGGAAGAACAAAATTGGTATCAAAAATTTCCAAAAAATATCAAAATTTCGAATCAAGGGATGGACAAGTGCAATATTTTATAGTTCACGAAGGTAACCAAAATGGTTGCAAATTTTAAGTTTTTCTTAAATAAAACGACTTTATACCTAATGAAGATTAGGATTGGCAAAAAAAAAAAAAATTTCGTTTCCAGGGTTGGGAAATTGAAATATTTATTCTGCATAAAAGTAACCAAAAAGGCAATTGACGTTGTTTCTTTTTACAAATTAAAGCTGTTTTATAATTCAGGAAGAACGAAATTGGTATTAAAATCTTAAAAAATAAAAATTTCGACTCCAGGGTTTAACAAATAAAATATTTTATGGTACGTGAAAGTGACCAAAAAGTTTAAAAATTAAATTTTTTTTGTCAAGTAAAACTATGTTACATCTTTTAATTAAACCTACTTCCTGTTTTAGCAAGAAAGAAAGAAGAATTACATTTGTAAAGGGTATTTAAGATTCGGAACAGCCGAATATAGCACTTTTACATGTTTCGTTTATTTTTTTAATTTTCTCTCACAATACTTATTTATATTTATTTATTTATTTATTTATTAATGATTTTCTGATACAACAAGATACGCGATCTTATAAATTACAGTATTAGAATCAGTCAATACAAAAGAAAATGGGAAATTGAGAAAAAGAAAAAAATAAACTAAATAAATTAAAATTAATAATATTAAAAACAAAAAAGGAATATAAAAATTAAAAATTAAAAATATATGACAAAATTTACATTAACTAGAAATACGATTACATAAATAATTATGAAATAGTGTATTTTGTCAGAAGAAAAAAGTTGTTACGATTTTAAGCACTTAAGTATCCATTAAGTAATTTCATGAAATTAGTTGCGTTGTTTATGCGCTTTGAAGATAGGTGGGAAGTTGATTCCAGAGACGAATACTCATGATGAAAAATTGCAATTCTGAAGCATTAGTTACGATGACGCAACAGAGTAATAGACCTGCCCCTTTGGGATCTTGCAAATCTGAGCCGATTAAACAAATATTCCGGTTGTTCCGTAACAATGATCTTATGTAAGAAAATTAAGCATCTCATATTTAAGAAACTATTAAAAGACAGGTTTATAGAACGCTTAGAGAAAGCTGTCATACTGTCATATCTTCTTAAACCATAGATATAACGAACAACATTATTATATGTTGTCCTAAGCTTTCTCATGTCACGGGAAAAACCTCCAGAAAAAAATCTCAGACCCATATAATAACGTGTGTAGAAGATATGCTTTCGCTAATGGTGATCTTATTCTTGCAGGAGTAAAATTTTGAGTAGCCCACAAATTCCGTAGCAAGCTTGGTTTATGTGATCAGACCAAGTTAATGTCTCGTTAAACGCCACACCCAAGTTTCTTGCTGTCTTCACACGCTCGATTTTAGAGCCGCCAAAAGAGAGGTTAATATTAGTTTCAAATTTAATGATATTTTTAGATATAACGAGAAAAACAGACTTTTTGGGATTAATTCTTAAGCCGTTTGCTGAAACCCACTCAAATATTTGTTCCAAATCATAGTTCAATTCTTGAGTTTTTGATACAATTGAATCATGGGTACTGCTGAGATACAATTGAACGTAATTTCAATGAGTCGCTATGAAGGCACCGTTTCTTATTTCACTTTTTACTATTCTCTAGTGATTTAAAATTTTATGCACTTTAGACGTGTATTGAACTTGTTTTTTTTTAATAATCCGTGAAATGGCCGTATTCGTTCGTATCCTGTAGTACCACGATCGGAAGACGTATTAGGAAGGGATTTTAAGGGTTAGAATTAAAGCCATCAAAATAATTCCATTCATGTTGGAATCTCTAAGGCCTTGGCTACTAGAATTCTATGCACTTCGTGTGTTGGCTTTTTCAATTGGCATCTAGCTGCCTATTTCATTATGTCGAATGAAGTGTTGCTTTTATGCAAAACTTATTTGAAACAAAATTATAAATTATTATAAATTGCTTTTGCTTAAAATGTATTTATACGAAAAAAAGGACTCTGTCGAAATTTTCATGAGCAATGCCAGATTGCATTCTTCTGCATTAACGCAAAGTTGTCCCACTTTTGACATACGACAGATATAAGTAGATATGTATATATTCAGGGCATAGCACCGGAACTGTAAACGAGGGTCTAGTATTAAGGAGACATGAAGAAGGACGAGAATATAGAGAGTTTTTTGTAAGTTTTTGTAATGTCTTGATTAATTAAAACATCAATATATATGTAAATTTTTTTATTTCGAATTTATTAATTTTATTATTGAGTTCAGAATTTTTATTCAGACTCAAGTTGTAATCTGCAATCTGCAAATTATTTTTTTTAAGAATTTTTTATTACATTCAAGTTGTTTCATTAAGAGTGGAATATTTAGAATGTCTTTATAATAATAATTTAACTAGCAGAACAGATCAGTACTGATTGCGAGGCCGACTATTTACTCATAGAAGACGCGACGCATAACGTACGTGCCCCTGCCGTCATAAATATGATTGGATGTTTATGTAATTCAGACATTTTTTTTCTGTGAGAACTTCCTGCGTTAGAATAACTTCAAAGGAGAATCAATATCGCCCAGATCGAGTCTATGTTACGAATATATAATATATATAAATGATTCTGGAAAATGAGTCATAATCTCTTTAGTGATTTATCTTTTGTTACATTAAAATCTTAAATGTTTGATTGCCGTTATTTATGTTGCAATGATGCGGTATAATAGTTACATCAAATGGAGCAAAATATATTTTATTGTTTCTCTTGCAAGAGCTCTACTATTATGACATACAACATGCACGAGCGTCACGCAATAAATCTAAACTTTTTATTTTGGCACAAGAAAAGGATTCCAGCGCAATAAACAGCAGCAAGAACGCAATACAAACTTTAATTTAAATTAAAAACGAAAGCATCATAATGCAGTAAATTTTAAATTTATACGAGTTTTTGGTGACATTTTGTATAGTTTTTTTTAGTTGTAATAGAATATTGTTGGTGCCTATATTTCTCTTGCCTCCATTGAGGCCAGTTTTTTGAATATCAAATCTACCATATATTTTTTTTAATGAATTTAGATTTACAAATGGCCATAAACACAATTTGGAATGAGGTTGTGTAATAATATACTTGCCACCGCATGTGAATTTTTCACTTAAATTCTCATCACAAATTGTAAAGTTATTTTATTTTATAGTTTTCAACACTTTAAATCAACACAATACTCCATCTCATCAGTTTACTTTGTTAAGTTTTTCGACTTTACACGATGGTACTGGTTATTAAAAAACAAGTAAAAGTGCTATATTCGGCTGTGCCGAATCTTAAATACCCTTCACAGATGTAATTCTTCTTTCTTTCTTTCTTGCTAAAACAGAAAGTAGCTTTAATTAAAAAATAATTAAAAAAACAAAACGATGTTATCGGTTACTTTTATATATAAGACAACGCTTAAATTTGTTGGTTAGGAGGCTAAATGTTTTGCTCTTCTTACTTCTAATACCTCTGAACGTCTTTCAAAAATATTAAATATGTTTAATTTACAAACAAAAAGAAAAAATCCGTTTCATGTACCCCAAAAGGTACTAATTGTCCAACCAATTTTTTTGGTTTTTAATACCAAATAAAAAATATCAAATTATATGGTTACTTGTATGAATCAGGAAATGTCGATATTTCAACCCTGATATTGGATTTTTAATTATTTTAGTTTTTAGTACCAATTTAACTCTTCCCGAAGTATAAAAAAGATTTCATTCGCACACAACCAAAATAAGGAACTTATATGGCTACTTTTATGTACCATAAAATTTCGATTTTCCAACCCTGGAACCGAAATTTTAGTTTTTAAAATTTTTTCATCAATGCAGATCTTCATGAAGTATAAAGAGATTTTATTTAAGAGAAACTCAAAATTTATAACAATTTTGGTTATTATATGTACTACAAAACATTGCAGGAACCAAAAAAAACTTTCATTTTCCCAACCCTGGAAGCGAAATATTGTTCTTTTATTTTTTATCAGTGTATGTCTTCTGGAGGTATAAAGTAGTATTATTTAAGAAAAATTTAAATTTTTTAAACATTTTGGATACTTTCATGTACTACAAAATATTGTACTTGTCCAACCCTGGATTCGAAATTTATATTTTTTTTTGGTCAATGCAAATCTTCATGACGTATAAAGAGGTTTTGTTAAAGAAAAACTTGAAATTTTTAACAATTTTAGTCACTACGTGTACTATAATATACGGAATAAGCCGAAAAAAACATATGTTTTTCCCATCCCTGAAAAAAAAATTTAAATTTTTTTTAGTTTTTATAGACCATTGCACGAAATAGGTTTAATTTACAAACATTAAAAAAAATAATTGATTTTTGGTATAAATTTTGCGTGGAGAAATAGGTGTAAGCTCCCCAGCTCTGGAACCGTACATCGGATCTTTCTGAATTTCAATACCACTCTATTTAAATTTATTTCCCATCCAACGGTTCAAGAACGAAGTCTCTAGCTCTTCTGGGGGCTTGGGAAAACCGATTTTACGTACAGACGGACGGACAGACGGACATCACTCAGTCGTCATCGCTATTCATATGGATCCAGAATATATATACTTTATGGGGTCCCATCTGAATATCGAAGAAATTACACACGGAATGACAAACCTAAATATACCCTTTCACTTTATTGTGAAGGGTATAATAATTTGTAGATTTGGACTTGACACCGAATAAAGATCCTTTACTTAACAATTAAATTAATAAGTTCCAATAATAAAACTTGCATTCATGTTTAATTAAATACATAAATATCAAGATAAGAATTTGTTACTTTTTCTCAGCAGCCAATGACTCTGGAAAAAGCAAAGAGAAACAACTAAAAACTTTATATTCGACCGGGTCGAATCTTAAATACCCTCCAAATATTTAGTAAGTAAATTTGAAATGTTTAATTAACTGGGACAGAGTTTCTTTAAGACTTCTCTGTACCTAATTTTAAATGTCTATTTTGACAGCGTCATTCCGGGAAGAGCCGTGGGGGAGACGTTTCACCACTGCAAGATCAGAGAACATCTCATCTTCTTATAGGCTTAAGAAACAAAAATTGTTCAATATTTACACTATTTTTGCATATAATATCGTACGTCAACGCCCACTAAAAGGGGGTGGGGTCCAATAATAGACTATATAATGTTTTCCACAAACGAACAAATGTGCATTGCTAGATCGTCTCAGACTTCATCACTGATCAAGAATATACATATATGCTTTAAGAATATACATATATCCTTTTGTAGGGTACGAAAACTGTATTTTGTCGGGGTGCCTCTGGCAAGGGCTGTGGGGAGACATTTCACCTTTGCCATAAAACTCCAAAAATAAATGTTTGGGATAATTAAATGTAAAAATTATTTTTAAAATTTTTTGTGGGGTCAATTAGTGGCCAAAGAGGGAGGAGGGATGTAGGACAGAGGCGGATCTGGTTACGTCTCAGCTTCGTCACTAAAGCTTAAAAATGTTATTTTTATGGGTTGTAGGCTGAAGTAAAACTTTTTGTTAAATTTTTACAATATGTTTGCATATGATAACGCCCACTAAAGGGGGCGTGGTCCAAAAAGTAATTTTATATTATTTTATGGCTGCAAGTTTAATGCGTTGGACCTTCTTTCACATAAAAATACATCATTTGCTTAACAAAATTACAAGAAAACTTTAAAAATTATGCTGTTTTTTTAGAGGTTGGTTTAGTTCTTCTTAGGGGAACTTTTTTCCTCTGGCCTGATTCCGCCCATTTACGAACTGGACCTGTTCCATCCTTCAAGATATAGTTACAGCAAATTTCAAGAGTCTGGGTCTCTTCATTTGGACTGAATCGTGATTTCCACAGACGGACGAACGGACATTCTCATATCGTCCTAGATTTCATCACTGATCTAGAATATATATACCTTATGGGGTCTCAGATGGATTTATAGCTGCGTTGCAAACGGAATGACAAAGTGAATATACCCTCCATATTCTCTTTTGGAGGGTATAAAAGGAATATTTGGAATAATAATCGTCAGGGTTGGGGAACCCTCGTGCTAAGCAAAAGCGATTTAACTTAAAAATGAATATAAGAAGTTCTCGCATGGTACTTCGTTAAAAGGATTAGTTAAATAGTTGATATTCCTAATGACTGGTCCCACCGTGGAAAGTGGAAAAAATTGAACAAAGAACGCTGATGAGACGGCGTAGTGACCTCGAAATCAGTAGTGATCCGTTCTGCTACTTTGATGATTATTAAATATTCGAATATTCCACTCTCAATAAAATAGCTTAATTCCTAAAAAAATAATTTCCAGATTGCAGATTTGAACTTGAGTCTGAATAAAAAAAATGCTTCTATTAATATTAAAATTAATAAGGTCGACAAATAAAATTTACATTCATGTTTAAATAAATAAAAGAAAAAAATAAAATTTCGGGTACGCGTTAAACTTACCTTGGGGATTTTTGGGCAAGACGAATGAAGAATTGGGGATAAGTTTTAAAAAATAACTGTCAACATTGGAGATATGTCCTTAACTCTAGTGCCACTTTTATTTTAAACTGTCTTATTGTATGCCGTTTTAATCTCAAATGCCGAAATTAGAAAAAACTTCTTTAACTCGAACGGATTACAAGTTCGGGATCTTATTGACTTCCTTGGATGCTCTTTTTTTACTGGGATATATCGTATGCGCGTGTCGTGTTGATGTTACTTTTTTTTGCTCACGCTTACTATTGTGTATTTTATGTCATTCATTATTTTTAACTCGTTGAACAAAAAAAGAGGACCGAATTTGTACATGTGCTTTTGTGTATTTTTATACATTTTCAAAAAGTAACCATTTTGAGGCATAAATTTATTGTTCATTAATTTTGTATATTTAAACTCGTTCTATTTCCTTTGATCCTACCACTTCACTCCGCGCCATGTACTAGTTAAACGGCAATGCATTTGATGTGAGCCATTCGGCGGAAGAAGGAAATATAAAAGTATGTGTGAATTTCCCTGCTCGTCAATGGAAGTGTTTTTGTTGTGTGTGCGTGTAGGACACAGTGCAGAGTGCTGAAGATATTTATTCCCTACGCACATTTTCACACACGCACACAGAAGTAAATACGCTTACAATTAAACTGACAACATAAAACGTTGTCAACTTGGATATTGTGCAGACATTATCGTTGTTGTTGTTGTTTATTATTCAATATTGCTGGCCAGTGGCCACTATATCGCAGGGTGTTGAATCCTGTTTATTTTAATTAATTTTTGTTAACTGCTCTTTTCATATGTATGAGTTTTACTTCTCTTTACTTTTTCGGCCTGTTTTTTTTTTGTTAAATTTATTAGAGAGTGGTCTTTAATAGAAAATCTGCATGAGCTTATTTTTATTTTTAATAAAAATAGACTTTACAGTAGCAAATTCCTTCAGACTTCGTTTTATCAAGTGAGTTCTGTGTATTTTTATATTTTTATTTATTGACACAGAACTTAAAGGCTAAACATATTTTAATAATGTTGTCATTAACCATGATAAGTTTTGAAACTACTTCAAAATGGAATTAGTTTCTATGCCATAAATTCATGTTTGAAATAGCAAAAAATTTACAGCCAAATTTATTAGACAATATTGATTTATAACAGCCTTATTAAATTAATTTTTGTATGAAAATTTCTTTTACTAACTCTTCATAAGTCAATAAAAATTTGTATACATTACAGCTTTAATTTATAATTAAATAACATTTTTACATAAAATAAAACCCCAAAGCTTTAAAAAATAGTTTAAGCATATAAAAAAGAGCAAATCTATAGAAAAACAAATTAAAAAAAAAATGCTACGTTATTAACAAGCGTCCCCTTTCCGATATGCATACCCACTAATAAGGGATGTTTGGAAATTTGATTGGGAAGGATTAAGGCTGGTCTCTAATTTCAAAAGCATACAAATAAAGCTCCAAAAATAATTCGACACGTATTTCGTACTTTTTTGAACAATGTACTCTCATGGGACAAAAAGGGGTAAAATCGACTAAACTATTGTACAGAAAGCTTTTTGAAAAAAACATCTCGAATAAGTTTTGCAAGTTTTTGATAAATTCCAATTAAAAGGTGTAGTATTTGAAATTTTTTTTTAATAACAAAGCTTATGTGTACATTAGGGCGTCTCGAAAAAAAGAGTTCGCCGTACACCACCGAATATAAAGCAATGTTGATGATATTTGAGGTCGATGACTATTGAAAAATTGCCCTCCTCGAGACAAAAACATCGATGTATCACTACGACCCCTACTTTCGGTAAAAAAATTTTTGTTTTCGAAACCGCCATGAAACAATGCTTTATATTCGGTGGTGTACGACGAACTTTTTTTTTTGCCTGTGAGGCGAGACGCTCTAGTGTACATATAGGTAAACATGATTTTGACTCTGCACCGCTCAGTAAAATCGGAGGTAATAAAATTTTTGTATTCTTTTCTAAAATGTACAAAGAAATGCATATTTAAAAGGGAAAATATGGGAAAACGGAAATTTTGAAACATTTTAAATTTGTTATACATCACGAAATGATGTGGTGTGTTCTTGAACATTGCCATTAAAAAGGTGCTTTCTGATGAATTTGGTACTTTATTAAAAAGTACTTTTTGAAACCAATATTAAAAAAAAAGTTATATATTCTTTTTGAAAATGGTACTTTTTTGAAAATGTAATTTAGAAAATATGTTTCTGCAAATTTTCTTTTAGGATTTGAAAACTTTTGGAGAGGCTACCTTTTAAAAGATATTCGTTTTGATAATATATTTTATGAGAAGATACATTTCCAAGGAAAGTACATTTAAGAAAAACGATTGAACTAAAAACTGCCTTTGAAAAAACTATATTTTTTAAAAGGCATTGAATTGATGAAGTTACTTTCTTAGAGTATAAACAGAAATATGTACAGTTTCAAACCGTTTCATTAAAGATAATGTAAGAAAATATTATTGCAGAATAAAAAAAAATTATATGTGCGATTTATTTGCTCAGTTAACCGACTGGAATGTAATGTACCAGTAGCGGCTTGAAAGAGCGATTATGTTATGTAGAGAATAGTAACAACTGTTACGATACATTAGATTACATCCCAATAACGGTTCCAAGTGGCAAAAGCATGTCCATAGTCTAAACTAAAACATTAACAAGGTGTGATTTGATAAAAGGGAAATCACATAAAATTTATAAAAATGAATGAAATCTTTATTTGAGTCAATAGAATGATTTTTATAATTCAATGTTGTAGGATCGTCCTTATAGACAGGCGCTTTAAAATAGTCCAGAGGCGTTAAATCGCCTGATCTTGGCGGCTAATTTACCGACCAAAAACGGTTCACCGTAATCGTGCTGTATGGCATGTGCAATCGTCTTGTTGAAATTACATGCCAGTCAAGCAAAATTTTTTCCATTATGGGCCAAAAGAAATATAACTATCGCACTGTAGCGTTCGCCGTTCAAGGTAACGTTCGTACCTTGACGAAGTTAATTTCTTAGAGAATAAACAGATATATGTAATTTTAAAGAAAATTAGATTTTGCAAGAGTACTTTTTGACAGAAACAATTTTGGGAAATATAATTAATTTGTTTCAAGGAAAATAGTTTTAAGAAAAGTTATTGAATTAAAAACATCCTACGTAACAACTAAACTTTTTAGAAGGCACTGAATTGATAAAGGTACTTTCTTAAAGTATACTTTTAAATAATTTAATATAAAATAAAACTTATTTGAAAACTGTTTTTTTTGCAAAAGTACTTTTTGACAAAAGAAATTTTGGGAAATAGAATTTTTTTCAAAGATTTTTTTTACAAAAGTACTTGTTTGAAAAATAGCTTTTGGTAAAAGTACATTTTGGTACAACTGCTTTTCAAAAAGGGTAATTTAAGAAAAAAAAAACTTAAATGGTATTTACTTAAGAACAGTCTTTTTGAGAAAGGTGCTATATAAAATAAGTACTTTTTAGAAGAGTACTTTTTAGAAAAGTACTTTTTAGAAGAGTACTTTTTAGAAAAGTACTTTTTAGAAAACTACTTTTTAGAAATTAACTTTTTAGAATAGTAGTTTTTTGGAGGGACCTATTTAGAAAAGTGCTTTTTAGAAAAGTGCTTTGTAGAAAAATACTTTTTGGAAAAAAGGTATTTTTAAAAAGGTACTTTTTACAAAAGGACTTTTTAAATAAGTAATTTTTAGAAGAGTACTTTTTAGAAAAGTACTTTTCGGAAAAGTACTTATTTAAAAAGTACTTTTTAGAAAAGTTCTTTTTAGAAAAGTACTTTTTAGAAAAGTAGTTTTTAGAAAAGTACTTCTTAGAAAATTACTTTTTAGAAAAGTACTTTTAGAAAAGTACTTTTTAAAAGAGTAATTTTTAGAAAAGTACTTTTTAGAAAAGTACTTTTTAAAATAATACTGTTTAGAAAATTATTTTTTAGAAAAGTATTTTTTAGAAAAGTACTTTTTAGAAAAATGTTTTTATAAACGTACTTTTTAGAAAAGGGCTTTTTTTATAGAATTTTGTTGAAAAAAGTACTTTTCAGAATTTCTACTTTTTAAATATAAATTTTTTTAAATTGTACTTTTAATTAAAGATATTTATTTTTTGTAGAAGGTACTTTTTGGAATAGGAATATTATTATTTAGAAGTCGCTCACATTATCCTCTTGTTCGCAGTGATCTAGGCTTTTTTTATCAACATCGGCGCTAACAAAGCAGCAAGTAATATGAGAATTGATGAATTTAAAATATATTTGCGTACTTGGTTTATTAAACGCATCAGCAGTTTCAAACATAAATATGTATTAAATCTACTAGCAGGAGCATCTCCACTGTGCAGCGAAATATATGTACTTCTCTGTTTATTTTAATAATAGAAATAATAGCACTAAGTTTATAATCTTTTCTTTAAATCGTGAATAATTTTATTTGTAAATAGTTTGTAAGTTTTTATACTAGACATCTCTTACTTACACTTACACTTAAACTTAACTCTACAATATTTTTAGCCTAAACTATTTTTATTATGTTTTTTTTTCTTAAGTCAAATCACTTTTCTATATTGAGAAAATTAAAATCCTACAAATTCTCCACAATTTCTAATGTTTGTTTAATGGAAAATATCTATAAATAGCCAACTAATAAGCTCTACTAATAAAAAATCATACAAATACCACATATTAAATATTATAATTTTTTTTTTTAATTTTGTATTAAAATCAGATTTACAGCTTAACACTTTGAAATCAATAACACCACTTTTTTCCAAATAAATATCACATCAAAGACGTCATGCTGTCTCTTCCTTTAACAAATTAATAAATATTTTAAATTGAAAAAATAATTAATATTTTTTTGTATATATTTTTTTTATTTCCTTCCTTCCCTCAACAAACAAAAAATAATAATAATAATAATGAACAATGAACCAAATGAAAAATTTAAATTTCCTCTGCAACACCAAATTTATGTGTTTGTGTGTGTGTATGTGTGTTGTACATCATGTATGAACTGATTGAAACCACAATCAATCAAACAAACTTACACCCTACACCCATAAATTATCTATAATCACATGTATATGCGTTTATATATGTGGCCCATACACATATCCTTACGTTCGTAACGGTTCTTTGAATATCAGGTAAAGCTGGTGGTGGTGTCACTACAGCAGGTACTGCTGTTGTTGGAGGTGCATTAGCTCCCGGTGACTTGCAAATCCAGGCAAATGTAAGAAGAATAAAACTACTTTGAATTTACTAGAATTGTTTTTATGCATATATTTTTCTCTAAAATTGACACATCAAAATTTACTAACAAAATTAATAGAAATATGCAAGGAATGTCATTGCAATGTGTTCTTTACACCCATTCTTTTTTTTTTTTAATAATTGTTATTAAACATTTCCTGGCACCAATTTTGTTTCTACTCTTTTAATTATTTTTAATAACTATTTACTGTGTATGTGTTTGTGTATAAAAAAGCATTCAAGGTGTTTGGTTTGTGCGTAATTACAATCAGCATCACTGTTTAAAACGAACAATTAATGTTGTTTTCTTTGCCTTCAAACTTCTGCTATATTTTCAACACAAAAACAAAAATTAATAATAATAATAATAAAAAATTGTATATGTATGTATGTATGTATAATGCCTTGTCTTGCCTGTTCCAGCCATTTTATCACACTTTTTAATAGACCTTAACACACGTTTTATTTTTAATTCCCCCTAAAACTCACAAACAGTAAAAACACAAGTTTTTTTTTAATTTGTTAATAAATAAATAAACGGCCATTAAAAAATATATATGTATGTACATTGTAAACTATTGCTATGAAAATGTGGAAAATTTGCATGGATATTTTAAGACACTGAATTGTACTCCTTTCGACTCAACTGAAATCAAAACTTTAATATCCCTACACGTAAAATTAATATACAAAATATATTACACGATCATTTACTTTCGATAACACGTTTAATTTGGTCCCAAGAAAATTTTTAGCAACTTTTCAAGAACTACAAACAATAATTTTTTAATGCAATTTACCTCAATCATTATTGAACTCATCACACAAAAGCTGCAAATACTAACGCTCTAATTCAGAAACAGCATTTTGTGTCTATTAAAGGCTCATTTGACATATTTTTTATAGAAATTTGTGAAATAAGCTATTAATATATATATATATATATATATATAACATTTTTTTATAAATCAACCGTTATATTTTTAATACATCATGTAAAACAATGTTGTTTTGCTCCAGGATAAAGGATAAGTATGCTTTTATTTGTAATAAGAAGTATAAAAATATATAGAAGGATAAAGGCGTACTCCACAAAATACGATGTTAGTAAAATAAAAAAGAGCTTAAATTTTATCGACTCCAGAAAGCTTTTTCATAGAATCTCAGGGTTTCAAAATAATTTTTCCTAACTTTCTTAAGACAACAATATTTCTGATTCAGAAGTTGCATTGTAATATCCTTTAATCCTAGAAGACTAACCCACGCATATACGATGTTACTAAAATGAAAAAGAAAACTTAAATTTTATCGACTCCAAGGTTGCAAAATAAATTATAACTAACTTTCTTAACACAACAATATTTTTGATTCAGCAGTTGCATTGTAATATCTTTTAATCCTAGAAGACATTGCGATCACACCCATATGTTGTGGTCTTATTAGTGAACCACACCAAACATAATAGGGAAAATACGTTATTTTCAAGGACTGCCCGCGGACTGCCTGTATGTAGAATAAACTCCTAGCGGGGGTCTTTTCTGTCGTATATAGCATGGAAAAATTCAAATCGAATGTTCGTAGCCATTTTTTTCTTTATCCTCCTTCTCACAACTAATTTACCTAGTTCCAGCACAATGCAGCCGTGGGAAGAACAATGCCGGTCCCAATTAAAAAAAATATTACAAATGTTACTACATTAAGTTCAGCGCTTTACGAAAAATTCCATTTGATACAATATATTTCATGGAAAATTTACGTGGTGTTAGCTTTAACATATAATTAAATAGCGTTAGTCTTCTAGGGTTAATAGAATATAACAACGGTCATAAAATCTTTCAAAATTCATTTGAAAATTACATGAGAAAAACTGAAATTTAGTTGTATGTAGAGGTAGAGAAATAAAACGGATTTATATCAAACAAAATTAGTTTGTTGTGGTTTTAAAAAATTTAAGTCCCCACTATTGTTGTATATTAATAATTCTCAAATGGTTTTGGTAAGATTTTGTTTTTTTTTTAAATTAGGCTGAAGTCTGCCGATCATTAGGTGTAAGCAGCACTGAAAGGCAGGCGTACAGACTCAACACTCAACAAACAAAAAATATATGTTTAACATATTGTACTATAATAAAAATTATTTTAATATAAAAAAAAATCAGGCGAAAATTATTAGTCGAAAAATAGGTAATCGACTAATATAAATAACTTAGGTATGCAGTTTTGATATAAGTTGCCTCGTATGTTGGGCTTGCTATTGCCCCTTGTAAAATAAATGAAGTTTACAACTTTTGGGTTCTAGTAATCATATCTTAAAAGATTTCTTAAAACGTACTCCATATTTTTCAATATAGGAAATTCATATTAATAATTTCGGTGCTCACCTAATGACGAGATCACACTATGGCAGTGTGTGCCATCGCTAGAAAGACCAGTAGTGCGTAGTTGTATGGCTCTGCCTTGCAAATTGTAAATTTCTCAGCAAAATGTCATTGTGAATTCTTGACTTAACGTTAAATTATTTAAAAAAAATGTAACGGGTTTTTTTATTTAATATATTTTTATATATACAAATAAAATCGCTTAAGTTACATGAAGTTTTGTAATTTCTAAAAATATAAAATTTAATTTATTTACTAAAATACTGTCAAAACTGTTACAGTTTCAAATCGTTTCATTAAAGATAATGTAAGAAAATATTATTGCAGAATAAAAAAAAAATTATATGTGCGATTTATTTGCTCAATTAGCCGACTGGAATGTAATGTACCAGTAGCGGCTTGAAAGAGCGATTATGTTATGTAGAGAATAGTAACAACTGTTACGATACATTAGATTACATCCCAATAACGGTTCCAAGTGGCAAAAGCATGTCTATAGTCTAAACTAAAACATTAACAAAGGGTGATTTCTTAAGAGATTTCGGATTTGATAAAAGGGAAATCACATAAAATTTGTAAAAATGAATGAAATCTTTATTTGAGTCAATAGAATGATTTTTATAATTCAATGTTGTAGGATCGTCCTTATACACAGGCGCTTTAAAATAGTCCAGAGGCGTTAAATCGCCTGATCTTGGCGGCTAATTTACCGACCAAAAACGGTTCACCGTAATCGTGCTGTATGGCATGTGCAATCGTCTTGTTGAAATTACATGCCAGTCAAGCAAAATTTTTTCCATTATGGGCAAAAAAAATCTAACTATCGCTTTGTAGCGCTTGCCGTTCAAGGTAACGTTCGTACCTTCGTCGTCTTTGATTTATCCTCACCAAACAGCGCATTTTTGGGGATTGCACTGTGGTCCCAAATCAAATTTTTTTTTGGCATAAATTCGATAACTATTGTTAGAGCTATAAATTTTTTGCACATCTATAAATTATGGCATATAAAGATAATAAAAATAAAAAATTGCCAGTTAGACCCACGCCCACGGTCCACTCCCACAAAATAGTGACAATAACCCCTAATCGTCGAACAAGTGCAGCAAAAAATTATGTATTTTTTTATTAATTATTCTGACCCATAACCACTTGCATATTCATAGAAAAAGCATACTTTAAGTAAAAGCAGACTTTTAAATATACAAAAACATAAACATTTTGTGCTGCAATTCTTCTTGTTGGATTAAAATTATCCTATCCACTGTGTGGTCCAACAAGTTTTGTAACGGCACCTGTGCAATGGTTTCTGAAACATGTACCCCACTCGGTGTACATTTTAACGTTGCAGCAAGAAATTGTTTATAACTGGGATATATGTCACAGTTGTGATTTTTATTCAGAAGCATAATGTTAATGTACTGCTGTTTTGAGAACCCATTTTCAATTGAAAATGCTGAAGCTTCATTAGGGGTTACAGGAACCGATTCTTGAACTGATAGCTATTTTCTTATTAATGTAGATGTTTCAGGCGCATTCAGAGTTGTTTTCAAAACGAATGAAACTTCGGGTTTCATTGCATTCTTTGCAGAAACGGCAGCAGCATGAACCAGAAGCGGTGTGTTATGATTGTGCTCCAATGACAAATCAGCTGCTAGTTGTCGCTTTAATCGCAAGCTGCCTTCATTGTAGCTTAAATTGAGACGCCCTACAATATTTGATGGTGGAATAACGACGTCATTTTTCTCAATATTGATAATCATATTTGTTGAAACCCACTTTGAATGGGATTGTTTAAATCTCTCGGTAAATATTTTTTTATATGTGATAAGTTATTATACACTTTTTGTTTTATTTCATTTCTTTTGTTGATATTCAGATTTTTATGAATTTTTCGAAATATCCAATCTGTTACTACATCATCTTTGCGCCCGTTTGTTTGCAAAACGAAAGCATGTCGCCACGGCTAATCGAAAATTGAGCTGAAACAAAATTACAATAGTGGGAGTTTGCTGAAAAATGCTGGCGAGATTTAAATTTCCACATATAATACACCCTTTGACAAAAACATTCACAATTTTGAACCTCTAGGCAAGTTTATGCCCAAATACAACTTTTAGTCAACAGAACATATAGGTTATATTGACTAAAAACCAGATAATCACAAGAGTCAAGAATAACGACAGGGTCACAATAAATAAAAAATTAGAATAATGCATTTTAACTACTTACATTGGGCCTCAATTTCCATTATATATCTCTTTATTATTTTCTGTTCCACACTTTGTTTTAAATATAATTGTAACACTATTTTGAACCCCATTCAATTACACGTGGTAAGACATTAAAACATGAAAGATTGACAGACTGCCAGTGTTGCAAATTAGTTTTTTTTTATTATATTCTCTTGATTGCTTGGAGTGTTGCCATTAAGAAAATATATACTTTTTTACAGTTTCTTAACTTTTTTTGAATTTCTGCAAAAAAGAAATGGATTTGTGACCATAGTGGATTGGTTGGAAGTTGCTTCTGACTGCTCTTTAAGCCAAATGCTGCAATTTCGCTCGTTCATGCATGCATAACCCTGGTCGCTAAACACAAGAAGTGCACGATGTACTTTCTTAACCGAGAACGGGTTTTAATAATAAAATTCAAATCTGTAAGTGTGCATCGTAGACCAAACTGAACATGTTTAACAGTAACATGTTACACAAAAACAGCTGAGCTGGCAAAAACAGTGTTGCCAAAAAGAAAGTTTATTATAATAAAGGAGTGTCTTTCTACTTTTATTTACCTTTATTTTATTTTATTAATTGTATTATATTTATGAAGCTCGAGCTCTTTTTATAAAAATATTAACCCCGGTATTCATAAAATTTAAAATGAGTTTGAAATGTATTTTAATCAAATATTTTCATACAAAATTTTCTTAAAACAGATTTCAAATACGTTTTATTTTTTTATGAATACCGGGGTAATAATTTTATTTCTTAAATCATCACAAATGGCGATTAATTCAAAAGATGAACTTTAACTTTCCCAACCGTTTTTGGTATCATATGAAAGTAGATAAAATTCTATATTATTAACTTCAAAAATAAAAGTTCTTGGTAGTTTACTTTATTTGCAGTTTTGTTTCAAAGTTCAATCATTTTTATGATTTCTGCCAGCATTTATTAAAAGAGAAAATTTTGATATTTCAAATGATTACAGTTTTTGTTAAGACTTCTATAAGTAAAAGTTTTATAATGGAACCATCAACTTCAGGCAGAGCATTTAAAATATTATTCTTTGTTTAGATAAATGTTTTAGAAATATTAAAAAAAAAATTAAATGTCTCCAAACATGTGGTATTTTTGACATATACATTGATTTTCAACAACTTTGCAGATGAGTGCAGGAAAAAATGCTTTTATGCTCTTAAAATGTAAGATTTTAGCTAATAAATTCCAGAATACCTATTTGCGCAATTGTGCGATTTTTGAGTTATGAAGGCTTTTGTGAGAGAATTCCGGTTGCTAAAAATCAATGTGAAAAAACCAAGCAAAAAAACAAGTTGTTTTTATTACCTTTTTTACTAATTTTTCTAAAGGCACATAAAGTATGCTCTAATTTAAAATTTAATTTACCAATTTATCGTTTTTCATTCCAAAGTTACAGCAAAAATAGTCAAAAAAGACAATTTTCTCCAAAATACAAAAAAGCCCATAAAAGGTTAACCATTTTTTTTCAACAATTTTTTTTTACGTGCTGATTTTTTATGTATTTATTAATACTCATCAATAAAAAATAACAATATTTTAAGGTTACGAGTTCTATGAATTAATCGCCACTTTCTCTACCATTCACCCCACTGTGCGTCGTTAGCATATTGGTAACATTGTTTTTTTTTATGTACATTTTAAAACTATTTCTAATTTTCTATTAGATACTTATTTCTGACGAGGTATTGAATATTATTAAAAAAAATTTTAATAATTTTATAAAAAGAAATGAAATAAAACAAATTAAGGGGTTTCATTAAAATTTCAATCGCTGGAAGGGCCTAATTTAAGGCTTTTTATTTTTTTAAATATAACTAAAAACGCAAGGGGATGTAATTCGGAAAAAAATTATTGTTCACATTAAATAAAACTTTTACTCTTGACAGCACTGTTTTTAATTTTAAATAAGAAAGTACATTTAAAAAATTGTAAATGATTAGAAAATAACTTGTGTAAAAATTTAAAAGTTAGTAAATATTTTAGGCAGCAAATTATTACTGATTTATTGCCTTAAAACGATGGCATTAATTGCTACTGATTGTAATTTTAAGTAGGACTCGTATATTTTATATAATTATTATAAAATTTCCAACAATTAGTTATTTTTTTTATCATAAAAAAAAAATTTTAGCTATTAAACTCCCTTAAAAATTCCTGGTATACGATTCCTGTCCAACAAAATATACCAAAAATATTTCATTTCCAACAGCCATCAAGAGAGAATGTATAACAATGAACCTGCAACCAGTAAGAAAGAGATAGAAAGTCCATGTAAAATATATACGACCCCCGCCCCAAAAAAAAAAAAAAACAAAACCAAATCAATGCATTGTAAACAAATTTGCCAATACAACCACTATTACAATCATTTTATTGTGTTCAACTCTTAACAATCTTGCAGCAACTTTGGGCGTGGATCACTGGCGCCAACAAAGAAGTCTTAACGAGCGCGATCTTTTAAGCGTAACCAATTCGTATGGCACAGATTATCATCGTTTGGCAAGCAGCAATCGTTTATATTCATCAGCAGATCGTGATCGTTACGATTTGCATCGCGAAAGACTGGAGAAATATCCACTGACACGTACCGCACGTTTGGATGTGCAACAGCGTAATACTTTTAATCGCACTAACCACGATCGACAAACAGCGGTGTCTGGCAGCGCTGTTGAGAGCAGTCGCGTTGGACATGTGGGCCTAACAACAGGTTTAAACGGTAGCGACTTATTGTATGGCTCTAGAAGAGCACCACCCTTGGCTACTGCTGCCTCGAGGGCGATTGGCAGTAGCACTTATACGCACAACCATAAACAGCCACAAATTATTATAGGCGACACAGGACATTTGGCAACAAAGTCGGCAACATCAGCATCAGCCGCCATATATGAACGTTATATAGGCGGTAGCGCAGCTATGGCGTCACTAACGGGAACAACAACTGAAGGGGCCACACGTAGTTTGAGTCGGGACCGCAGCCTAGCCGATGGCTATCTAGATGACTACCCCAGTCCCGGTTCAACACTATCAAATAAAGCTCAAGATTCGCGACGCTTCACGGAGCGCAGAATAAAAAAGACAGTCCGTTTTGATTCACACGACGATGAAGATCCTTTAGTGCCGGGCCTTACAACCCTACCGCCGGTTACCACCATACTACCTTCGACTGCAGTAGATGTGGGCGTGGCCACAATATTGACCAGCGCCAAACTGGGTGCCAACAACACTGCCACTAACAATAGTAGTTTAAGTGATAATGCCACTAGCTGGTCCCGCCAGTGGGACAGTGAACGCCAGGAAAGCCAGGATTCAGCTACCAAGGACTCCGGCATTGATACCAGCAGCACGTTTACCAGTAGCGAAGATTCCAATCGCGGCGATGGTCTTAAGGTAGTTAAACACAGCCCAAAAGAAAAACGCTCGTAGCGCAGCTACAATTTCTTTGATACGTTTTGTAGTGTGTACTTTGTGTCTACTACTGGATCCCCTTTGCTCTGTTTGTGTTGAGTTTATATATAAATTTACTTTCATGTTTCCGTTTCCTTTTCTACTTTAGTTTTTCTCAATTGTGTGATAACGTCCAATTTAACCGAAATTTCCAAAACCGAATTTGTATGTGTGAAGACCACATCAATAGAATTTTGTAAAATCTTTTAAAAATTTTCATAATTTCCAACATCATTATTGCATATATAAATTCCACTAGTGGGTGTAAAATACATACAAAACTAACATATATTGACATATAACCATTATGCTCTTACCCATACACTATTCCATATTAATAACACTTTAAACACACACAATAAGTTTTACCTCCATTTTCCTTGTTCGCAGCAGCCAAGCGTCCAGTGCACATAAATGACCATCATGTTTCTTTTTTCAAAGGAAATTGAAAAATAAACTATACATCTGCACTTACAAATACAACTACATACTCGTACATATGTATATTTACTTGTTCACTATGTATTTAAAAAATAATATTGTTTATCAAAGCTTTAATTGTTGCCGACAGTAGTGTGTTGCATGTTTTCAATATCATTCCATATCTCTTTTTTCCTTTGCACCACATATTTTATGTTAACGAAAGAACAGCCATCATTTGTTGTGCACACAGAAACCTATTTAAATTTTGTATTTTTTATGTTAACAAAATGTGTTGAAAAAACTTAACTTGATTTTAGCTGATGTAAATTTTTTACAAAAACAAAGAGTTTTTTTAATTAAAACAAAATCAGTGATCGTGGTATTGCAGTATAGCAGATAATGTTTTTGTAATTGGTAATAAGTAAAAAGGCAACACACACAAGGAGTATTGTTTTTTTATACCCTCCAAAATATAATTCCTTACGTAACGCTGCAAAATATCCCTCTAAGACCCCATTTAGCCATTCCCGTCCATCCGCCTGTCTGTAAAAATCACGATTCAAAACAAACGAAAAAAGTAAAACCTTTGAAATTTCTTATAAATGTATTTTGAAGGATAGCACGGGTCCAGTACGTAAATGGGCAGACTCGGGCCAGAGCGAAAAGAGATCCCCTAAGAAGAGCTCTACCAAAACAAAATAATTAAAAAAATTTTTTTTCCTATTTTTTAAGTAAATGATATATTTTTATGTCAAAGAAGGTCCAGCCAGAGAAGTCCATTTTTGGACCACGCCTTGTTAAGTGGGCGTTGAAGGTACATATTACATGGAAAAATAGTGTAAAAATATAACAAATTGTATAATATAAGCCTGCATTCTATAAAATTTTTTTTAAGCTCTTATGACGAAGCTGACTTATTCTCTGATCTGCCCTACCCTCCTCTACCTTTGCCCCTAAACGACCCTGTCAAAAAAAAATTTTTTTTACACTTAATAACGCCAAAAAGTGGATTTTTAGTGTTTTATAGAAAAGGGGAGATGTCTCCCCCACGGCCCCCCGGAGTGACCCCGACAAAATTGAGTTTATATTTACTAAATATTTGGAGGGTCATTCAAATTCGACCCGGTCGCATATAACGTTCTTACTTGTTTTCTTTTTATATCCTCCAAAAAAAGAATATAGAGGGTATATTCACTTTGTCATTCCGTTTGTAACGCAGCGAAATATTCCTCAAAGACCCCATAAATTATATATATTCTTGATCCGTGATGAAATCTAAGACGTATTGAGCATGTCCGTCTGTGGAAATTATGATTCAGTTCAAACGAAAAGAGCCAGACTCTTGAAGTTTGGTATAAATATATCTTGAACGATAGCACATGTTAAGTTCGGAAATGGGCTAAGTCGGGCAAGAGGGAAAAATGTTTCCCTTAGAAGAAATAAACCAACCTCTAAAAAACAACATAATTTTTAAAGTTTTTTTTTGTAATTTTGCCAAGCAAATGACATATTTTTATGTCAAAGAAGGCCCAATGCGTTAAACTTGGAGTCATAAAATCCAAATAGTTAATTTTTGGAACCCGCCCCCTTAGTGGGCATTATTATATGCAAAAATAATGTAAAAATTTAACAAATTGTTTTACATTATGCATGAATTTTTATTAGTCGAACTTTTCTTATGTAAATTGTTAATTTTTTCAACGGGCTTAAGTTCGAATCTGCATGACTGCAAATGATTTTTTATTAATTTTATTAATAAATGAATTTGTTCAAATTCTATTTATTATATATATTAAGATTGGAATATTAAGAATATTTTTCAATAATCATCAAACCAGCAGAACGGATCAGTACTGATTTCGAGGCCGCTACGCCATCTCATCAGCGTTCTTTGTTCAATTTTTTCACTTTTGCAAGTGGTGCTAGTTAGTAGGAATATCAACTATTTAACCAATGTTTTAACGAAAATTGAATATGAGAAGTTCCCACATTCATATTTTTAAGTTATTACCTTTTTGGTTATTACCAAATTCCCCAACCCTGACGATTAATATTCCCAATATTCCATGTATCTCTATCGCTTTTTCCAGAGCCATCGGCTGCTGATACTTAAGCCTACATTACATAAAAATAACATTTTTAAGCTTTAATGACGAAGCTGAGACGTAACTTGGTACTCCTTCGCACTACCCCCTCCTGCCCCTTTGCCACCTAAATGAGCCTATCAAAAAAAGAAATTTAAATACATTTTACATATAATTATTCCGAACATTTATTTTTGAAGTTTTATGGCAAAGGTGAAATGTCTTCCCCACGGCCCTTGCCAGAGAAACCCCTACAAAATACAGTTTTAATACCCTCCAAAAAGAATTGGACCCCATAAACTACACATATTCTTGATCAGTCTGAGACGATCTAGCAATGCCCATACGTTAATCTGTGGAAAACACGATATAGTCTATTTTCGAACCCCGCCCTGTTTTGTGGGCGTTGACGTACGATATTATATGCAAAAATAGTGTAAATATTAAACAATTTGTATTCCTTAAGGCTATAAGAAGCTGAGATGTTCTCTGATCTTGCGGAGATGAAACGTCTCTCCCTCGGCCCTTCCCGGAATGATTCTCTCAAAAAAGATTTAAAATTGGGTACAGAGATCTCTTAAAGGAACTCTGTTCCATCAAGTTAAACATTTGAAATATACTTACTAAATATTTGGAGGGTGTTTAAGATTCGACCCGGTCGAATATAACATTTTTACTTGTTGCCTTTAAAACCTAATGAAAAATATAATTTAATACATTGCAATAAAATCAAGTTAAATATTTCAACACAATTCATTAATTATATGGGACATTATCTGAGAAACCGACATATGAAAATAATTGTATATTTGATTCCGAAACTATTTCACTTGCCGAATTGTATTTAAGACTTTGATGCGTATACAAAAATGACTCCCCAGTACAAAATGCTCTAGATGTCACTGCGCTGCTTTATTGGCACATATTGTGCATGTGCACAAAAAAAATTCAGCATTACAACGCAAGCGGAAGGGAAATATTTTAAAAACTTTAGTGGAAAATTAAATTCGAAATTCAATCTTTTTTTTGAGATATGACTATCGCGCAATAAAGCAGCGATATATATGTACATGAAGCTTGAGAAAATGGACTAAGCGTAAAATTTGTGGTACTTTTGAAAACTTGCAAGCAAATTAATAAAGTAATCCAGCTTGAAACTTATTGTTTGTGGTGATAGTTTTTGAATTTCAAATAAAACAAGACTATACCGTACAATTTTATAGAATTTTTAGGAAGAAATTTTAATATAACAATCAATTGCTTTTGATTTCTTTCTACCAGCCATAAACAACTATTCAGAAAGCCTTCAATATTTCTACAATTGTGTTTGCAATACAAAAAAATGCTAAAAATAAATGTAAAATTCCCAGAATTTTGACACAGTTTTATAATCCGCATGTGTACACAAAAATACCTTTCAAATTAAATATATTGGGTTATTATTGGGTGACGATAAGACACCTAGAGTTGTACTACTAAAGTGTGTGTGGCATATTGATAACGTGACTGAATTCAAGGCATTTATTTTTTACATATGATTTCCGACAAAAAGTCGTTGTAGTTTCAAGTTTTATGGCCTTTTTTTGTCTAATATTTTTATTAGATGTGTGATGTGGTCGTATCGCGTCTATGGTTGGATTCCGATGCTTAAAAAGTTGCTGGTTTGCCGGTATTAGCCAAAGGATAAATAGTAATCTAGAGGCGTTATGCCGGGAATGAAGGGACCACTGAATAGCACCATTTCTAAGAACAAGGTTGTTATCAAATTGGTTTTGCAGTAAATTGCAAGTTAAGAGGGTCGTATGACAATTTGCGCCGTCTTGTTGAAATGAAATGTAGTTGATATTTAGCTGATTAATTTTTCGGCACCGTTCATCATTCACCGTAACAGCATTTCCTGGCTCATTGCGAAAGAAGTAAGGACTGATAATGACACTAGCGAGTGCGAGTAGAGCGCATCGATCAATTAGTTTTAATGCAAGAAATGCTGGTTCCGTAACGGTAACGGGTCATTCGGCCAGATATGAGCTTCATCACTAAACTCAATTCTTTGTCGAAGCTTTCTGTGAACTTTCTTTGAACATATTAATTTTTTTTCAAAGAAAATTCCTTACAATTTAGAACGATTCATGATGACAAGTCTTACACAACCGAAATGACAACCTAGTTTGACATTCTCAGCTATCGAACTATCGAAGTTATCGATTTTAATAATTCTAAAGTGCCCTGGAGACGATAAAAAAACATGTCAACGTTCTAAGTGTGCGCGCGCAGTCGTGCTTTTTCGATTACACCTATAGGTTGTCGGGTCTGATTGATGAAAATCAAAAACGTTTGATATTTTATTTTGACGTATAATTATTTTGATAGTCTCCAATTGTGATTGATGATAGAAAATGTCAGTTGTTTTATTATCGAAGTAGAAACGTGACATTTTCATGTATAAAGGCCGAGACACATAGAATCCGTCATACGTTATACGTCGCCTCTTTCAACTGACAGCTGAGTTGAAATACATCCCTTCTTATGTGAGTTGTCACATTCAGTACTTCTGCGTCAAAGCAAAGTACGAAAGTTAGCCAACTTTTAACTTTTGACGTACGTTGAACACTTTGACAGAAATCGATGATCTTTTCAAATTGTTTTAATCAATTTTTTGCATTGTGTGTTTAGGAAAAATTAAATAATATACAAAAAAATTGTTATCAAATATATAAATTTAACATAAATAAATTAAATGGGGAACATACAATTGATTTAATATCCGTCAACAAAGTACTCATTGTGCCAGCCTTTTCCGTCAGTACGTTAATGTCAGTTGAAAAAGGCGACGTATAATGTATGACGGATTCTATGTGTCTCGGCCTTAAAAGCGTTTCTCTTTTTGAACCAACTTTTCATCTATAGTTTTTTTCTTCTCCTCATTTTTTATTTTTTAAAAAAACTGCACAAGAGGCAATTAACAATAATTCATCATCCGATGACGACATGTTTAGAAACGAACGCGGCGAAGTCACAACACAAATGATGATTGACGGTTTTATTTGTACGTCTCCTTTTAAACGACAAAAACACGACACTCACACATATGCACTGATTGACGTGTTTTTTTATCGTCTCCAGGGTACTTAACGTAACTAAAAAACACCCGATATATAGAAGGATCGCCCGACAGTCGAAATTCGATTACTTGACATTTACAGCTAAAATAAATATTTCTATATGCGATTCTTTCTGCAAGTTGCAACTTTTCATATATTCTTTTGCCTGCTACACAACACATTTTAAAGGAACAAAAATAATAACTTTATTTAAATTTTTGAATTGAAAATAATCAGCAGGAATAAAATTGAAAATTTTGTGTAACACAACAAATACCCAAATACATAAAATTAACAATAACCACTTTATTAAATTCAATTTTGATTTATGGGTTAATTGTTCGATTTTTTTGTTTTTAAATCCAGAAAGACATGATAAATATTCCAAAGCACAAAGAAAAGTCAACATCAGTTTTATTCAACCTACACAGCAGAGCAGAACAGCTGTTTTCGAAAGCCGCAGCACTTTCATCATCAGTGCTCAGGTGTATTGTGTTTGTAACCGCTTATTAGATGGCTTAAGTGAATATGATAACAGTTCCTATTTAAACAAATTTTATTAGGAAATTGAATACGAGAACTGTCCCAACCTGATGCTAACACATTATTGTTTTTTTAAACCACTTAGTTTTTTACAACACCCAACATAAAACAATATTTTATTTACCGCTTTTTAAGCAGTAAGTAAAATTTCTTCTTGGCTAAGAATTTATTAAAGACATTTACAATGTGCAAATCTATATAAAAATAGCTTTCAAAAAATATATAATATATCAATATTGCTGGACAACAAGATGTTTAAATATGTACCACAAAAATGTGTGTGGCTTACTTATTTACCTATAAAATTAAATACGTAGGATTTTTTTGTTCAACCTTTGCAGGGGGATACTCAAAAGGCAGTAAACACGATCAAAATGCATTCAATGATTTAAAAAATGAATGGCTTTATTTCTTTTTTTACTTCTTAAGTAGCACACAGCAAAAGCTTAGGCCATTTTTAAAAGTCTTAAATGTTTTTTTTCTGCTTTTAACAAAATTTTGTATACGTATAAGGCCCCATATATTTTTTTTAACACTGTTTAACCAGCACTCGCTTCCTTTCACCTGCTTGTTAGTTATAAGTTTTCCATTTATTTAAATATATAAATAACATATCTAATGAAAATTTCTGATACGTATGTATGTGTTCTCTGCTATAAATTGCGTGCAAAAGCTCTAATAAATAAATTTAAATTAATTCAATTTATCAATATTTTGAAACATTTTATATCGTATGGAGAGAAATGAAAGTTATATATTGATGTAAGCCTGTTATTACTAAAAGTGAATCATAGCATTTAAGCTTCTCTTATGATTTTTTTTTATTAAGTCTTTCAGTGAACAATTTGTAAAAACTGATATCGTTAACATATATTTTTCGTATCTGTAAATTAAGTATTAATACTGAAGCAACAAAACTTGTGTAATAAAACTTTAATTTTATGATTTAACAATTAAAATACTAACCACAATTAAAGATCTTACAAATTGCTTATAAAGTGTATGATCAGTTACATATAAAACATCTAACGTAAAATCATAAAACCAATATTGACCTAAACATCATTTTCCATTTTATGTGTTTGGAAACTGAAATCCATAACAAAAAAAAACATACAATTTTAAAATCCTTCGGCAAACTAAAAACTTGAAAAAAAAACTTGACAAAATTAAACGCATTTGCCGGAAAATTGTTGCCCGCACAATTCGAATAAACAAATTGCAAAAAAAAATAAAATGATGAAATAGCAACCAGTGAATTGGCAAATAGCAGCGGACAATAGCCGCATGATTGGTCATATGATATTACGTAAATACTGTGATGGCGAAGATATTTTAGGCTTAAAAGTGTTGGGCGGTCAGCCGGTCATCTACGAGCACAACAGTCATGTGATGAGCGGTGGTGGTACAAAGTTTACAAGTTACGGTGCTGTAGTGGACAAGATTAAAAGGGGCTCGGTGGCCGATGTTGAGGGCCACTTAAAACCAGGTAATAACACTAACAAGCAGCCATTTAATGAATACATTTAATCAAGTGCAATCTATCTATAAATTTAACTCTTTACATAAGATATATTTTAATAATTTTCGTTTTTATCTCTTCTTCGTTTCATCCTCATTCATGCGCTCATCATATTGTGTCATCATCCTGTGTGCTTGTATGTATGCGTGCGTGCGTATGTATGTTTGCTTTTATATATGTATGTATATATAAAATAAAGGTGATGAGATTATTAAGTGGAATGGCCAAGTTTTACAAAACAAATCGGCCGATGAGGTCTATGATATAATCGATGAAAGTCGTTTGGATGCCCAAGTTGAATTGGTTGTTTCGCGATCGCTCAATTCCACAAATTCATCGACAACAGCCCCTGCTGCAGCCACAATTGTAAATCAGTCGAATCGTAAGGTGCCAGGCAATAAAATTGCCAGTTTTATAGCGGGCAGCGCTGTGGTTTGCAGTGGGGGACGTTATGTGCAACGGAAAGGTAGAGTTACACTTTATTCAAAAACTTAATTCCATTTTATTTTAATAATATTTATGCGTTCTGTGTCTTTTTTTTAAATTAAAGTGATTAAAACATATTTTACAATATATACGAATTAAAATGCAACATTTCTGTGCTTTTTAATTTTATAATCAAAAGTGATCTATATCAATAGGACATTAATTAACTGCCTGCCCCACGATGCCACTAGATATCGTTCTGTAAAATAATTTCATATCAAATAAAAGTTACTAAAAGTACTTTATTTACAATCAGCGATTCAGCAATGTCTGTTCGTCATTCCAACCCTGGAATCTTCTTTTCGGTCTTTCTGATTTTCAATAGTAATTTCTTTCTTTCTGGTATATAAAATATGTTTGATTACCACAGAGTAACCAATATCTTATTAATACTTAAAAAAACTTTGAAGTTTCCAGCTCTGCAGATGTGTTTTTGCTTTTCTGATTTTTCATACAAATGAATTTCTTTCAAAAACATCAAACAAGTTTGATATATTAAAAACAAGAAAATATGTCTTTTAGTTTTATATATACCAAGAAAGTTTCAATTGTCCAACCCTGGAACCGTCTTTTTAATTTTAATTTTTATTATTTCTAATACAAATTTTATTCTTCCTGATCTACAAAACAGGTTTAATTCACCAAACCCCTATATTAATAAGTCACTTTTATGTACCAGAAAAAATATAAAATAATTTTATTTTCCAACCCTGGAGTGGCTCTTTTGATTTTAATTGATTTTTAATATCAATTTAATTCTTTCTGAAGTATAAAATAGATTTGATTAAAAAAAAATAAATTGTTTTAGCTGTTTATTTTTACACACCACAAATAAATTTATATTTTCCAGCTCCAGGAGTTGTCTTTTTTGCTTTTCTGATTTTTCATACCAATGAATTTCTTTTAAAAATATCAAATAAATTTCATATATATAAAGAAGAAGAAAATATGTCTCTTAGTTGGTTACTTTTGTGCACCAAAAAAAGTTTCAATTGTTCAACCCCGGATCATCGTCTTTTTTGAATTCGTTTGATTTTAATATAAATTTTGTTATTACTAAAGTATCACATAGGTTTAATTACCATTTGCTTGAGCCACTTACTTTGATATATAAGAAAATCAAGTTTAAGTTTTCCAGCTCTGAAACCAAATTCTGGATTTTGATAAGTTTCAATAGCAATCTATTTAGTACAAAATTCTTCAATTTTATTTTATTATAAATGCAAGCGTGCAACAGAGCGGTATCTACTGACATCGTAGTAACGAGAATTAATTATTTTAATTGAATTAATTAATTTCATTGAATATTAAACTTAAACATTTTCAATTGATTATTTTAATTGAATCTTAGACTAAAACGAAATACAAGTTTCGTCATGAAATTTTCAAGCTGAATAGATTTTTGAAATCTCTTTTCATATTTGGGGAATTCACATGGTCGTCGTAACATAGCAAGAAAACATATGACAGCTGTTAACCAAAATTCGATCAGCTGATAATAAAACTATAAATTTTTAATTAATTATTAATTAAAATATATTTTCAAGTTTTTAAAAATATAATTTTTATTTAAAACTTTAAAATTCGGGTTATGCCGCACAGGATTCTCGAAATAAATTTGTGTGGGGAATTATTAATAGCTGAATAAATTTTGAAGTGGCATCAAGTGGAAACCCGTTCAGTAACTGCCAGTTACAAGAAAAATTTTTTATTCACTTCTGGCCAAAGTAGGTAATCATGGATCTATAGCGCTCACCGTTGACCGTCATGTCCTGGCCAATTTCGTTCTCACAGAAACATGGACCGATGATAGTAGAACAGTAGATTTTTCGAAATTCATTGGACGCTCTTGGATCTCATGTGGACCAATATCGTCCCAAATTCGACAAGGTTCCAGCCATCCAGAAATGGGTCTGATCGTGGTACATGAGTTTCCATGTCCCGAACAGAACAATTTTATTATCGTTACATGATGTTGAGTGCTATATCAGTCCTTGGGAGTATGACAAAACAGGCTGAATAAATGACAACTAATTTGACAGAAGTAGCTTCAACTTAGCAACTCTCGAAATTCGGAGGTCCCTGTGGGAAAACCACTTATATTTTTAAACTTTGCCACTTAATTCATTTTTACTTATTTTTTTTTATAAAAATATAAAATAATGTAAAAATAAAAGTGAAAATTATTTTTAAATAGTTTTTCTTTCTTCTATCATATATAAGTAACGGCGCCTAAGATGCACTAACGCCTTATTTAAAGAATTGTAGTCGTGCACATCCGATTTCTATAGCTATTATATGATAAAATAATAAAATTGTTATTATTTTATGACTTTTTCGGTATGCAACACAACAAAAGTTGCTTTAAATTGTTGTAAAGTATGTACTATGACAATATCACTAAATAACACACCGTGTGAATACCCCAAATATTTATTACAACTCAGGCACACAATATTTATGTTTAAAATATTCGATCGCTATATTTGAATAACAATAAGTTGCAGTTGTAATGTAACGAAATAACACACCGTGTGAATACCCCAAATATTTATTACAACTCAGGTACTCAATATTTATGTTTGAAGTATTCGATCGCTAGATTTGAATAACTACAACTTTCAGTTTTTATGTAACGAAATAACACACCGTGTGACTACCCCAAATACTTATTACAACTCAGGCACTCAATATTTATGTTTAAAGCATTTGCTCACCAGATTTAAAGAACTGCTATTTACACATTCTATGACGCAAAGAATCGAAAATATTTACTGCAATAAATCACAGAGAATATTATTTGGGTGCAAATAACTTCTGTTTAGAGTTTCAGAATTTTTTTAAACTGAAAATCAATCTTTATGCAGTCGATTAGTTAAATTTTAATTATTTTTTAATTAATGTATTTACTTAATTTTGTTTCCTTTTTATATTATATTTATATAAGTATTTCATTACTAATTCATTGTGAAAAGAAAATATTTGAAAATAGCATAACATATGGACCTAGACTTTTCTTAAAAACATTTTATTGTGACCGATACAATTAATAACAATAGCGTTATTGTCAACGACTTGTTATATTGTTACATACGAAATGGTGATAAGCTTAACCCTCCGATGTTTGGTGCCTTATGATGCGGTAAGTGCACCATAAGGGTCTGGCCAGGCCCATAAAAAATAAAGCAAGAAATAATGTTTTAGAAATAATTTTATTTATTTATGAAATTTCATTTATATATAATTTTATTTATTTATTTAAACGTATACACTACAAGGAGCATTTGGGTTTGCAATTTTGTAATTGCATGGAATGTTTTTTTTTTTAAATGAGATACACGCATTTAAAAGTCGTTTGGGGGTGGCTAGACTCATATGAACATGGGAGGTTTAATAGAGTAATTAAGATTTAATAAAATTCTTAAACAAAAATTGAAGTTAAGTTTGGATAAAAATATACTATTCGTATTAATATATTAAAATTGTTTATATAACAAGTCCCCAAGTCTAAAAACGTATTATTAAATAAAATCAAATGGCCAAAAAAAGGCTAAACATCATTTAAAATTTATATGAATTTTTATCATATTGAGATTAACCCTCCGATGTTCATATGGGTCTAGCCAGACCGAAACGACTTTTAAATGTGTATCTCATTTTAAAAACCTAGCTGAGGCTCCTTATTCTATGTCTTCATAAAACATGGCACTCTCAGAAAAGTGAAGTAGTAAAATTTAAATTTGTAGTATATTTGTTATAGAAGAAAAGAAACAATTTTAAACTACTTTCGTTAATCAAACACATATGGGTCTGTGTGAAACTGCAGCAAATGCAATCGTCCTATATGTTTGAATGAACATTCCATGCAATTACAAAGTTGCAAACCCAAATGATCCTTGTAGTGTATGCTAAAACGCTTAAATAAATAAATAAAATTATTTCTAGAACATTATTTCTTGCTTTATTTTTTATGGGTCTGGCCAGACCCTTATGGTGCACTTACCGCATCATAAGGCACCGAACATCGGAGAGTTAAGAGCGGAAGATTTATCATATTTTTATAATGATCAAACTAAAAGCAGGGATCAGTGCTGATTTCGAGGCGTTATTTTGTTCAACTTGTCCACTTTTCATGGTGGTACTCTGTCATTAGGAAACGAAATAGAAGATGAGAACTTCACACTTTTTGGCTGGTACGAAATTCCCCCAACCCTAAGATTATTATTCCAAATAAAGGGTGGTTAAATTTTAAGGGGCGTTCACCTCCATGCGATGGTCCAAATTCTCGATGACGCTGAGGCATAATTAAGGTTCTATGCCGTTAATGTGCCGAATTATCTCATCGTTTAGCTCTACAATTGTTGCTGGCTTATCTAAGTACAACTTTTCTTTCAAATAAACCCAAAGAAAGAAGTCCAACGGTGTTCAATCACATGATCTTGGCGGCCATTGAATTTGTGACGCAAAAGATCCATTGTTTCGTTAGCTGTGTGGCAAGTGGCATCGTCCACAACCATATCTTCCAATTCGGGCCATAACAAGTTCGTTATCAACTCACGATAGCGAACACCATTCACAGTACCTGCCTGACCGGCCTCATTTTGGAAGAAATACGGCCCGATGATGCCGCCAGGCCATAAACCGCACCAAACAGTCACTCTTTGTGGGTGCATTAGTTTTTCGATAATCACTCTTGGATTATCATTCGCCCAAATGCGGCAATTCTGCTTATTGACGAATCCACTGAGGTGAAAATATGTCTCATCACTGAAAATGATTTTCTTCGAAAATGTATCATCCACTGTTGCCATTTCTTGCCACCATTCTGACCATTGGCTACGCTTGGAATGGTCAAGAGGCTTTAGTTCTTGAGTCAATTGCACCTTGTAAGTGTGTAAATGCAAGTCTTTATGCATAATGCTCGTCAACAACGAGCGTGAGAGGTGCAATTGTTGGGCACGACGACGAGTTGAGGTGGACGGCTCTTCAGCTACACTATCTCCAACAGCAGCAATATTTTCTGCAGTACGAGCTGTACGATCATGCACTCGATATCGAACGGAATTTGTATTTAAATTGTATGGAAATTTCGCTCGGTATCGAATGCGGTAATTTGGCCCCTGGTGTTTTCACATCATCTCCTACAGACTCGGTTTGCTAAAATTTTTGCACAATTTTTCAGATTGTACGCACAGTTGGACGATTAAATTGACCGAAAAAATCACGAACGCACATTTTTATAATAAGCCTGAATAACTTTAACGCGTTGCTCGATTGTGTATATTTCCATGGTTCCAATTGAGTTAGTCTGAAATTCAGAAATGTCAAATGAAATGCAGAAAAAAACTTGGCATTTAGGTGTGGTTCACATTCAATATTGGCCCTTACAATTTAACCACCCATGATTTCATCTTCTCTTTGCTTTTTCCAGAGCCATCGACTGCTGATCCATGCAATTGATATTTTACTTTAGTTAACAATGAATAATGAAGTAAACAAGACGCGTGTACACGTTTTGTTAAACATGAATGTAAATGTTTATTATGCGAACTTGTTAATTTCATTATAAGGATAAGAATATCTTTATTCACTCTCAAGTCCAAATAGAATATTTAGAATAAAAATATTCTAAATATTGAAGTCTTCACAAAGTAATTTGAATTTAATAAAATTCTTAAGAAAAATAATTTGCAGATTGCAGATTTGAACTTGAGTCTGAATAAGGACAGTCTTATCTTAATAATAAAATCAAAAAGTTCGTATAATCAAAATTCTCATTCATGTTTAAATTTTAGTAGATTTATTTATTCAACATTTTGCCATTCCTTTGGCTGGATTCTGCAGCAAAATGTTGAAAAATGTGGCTTATATATTATTTTTTTATTGTTGTTTGGAAAACAGAATATACAAGCAGTAATAAAACTAACGAAATATTAAATATATAAATAAGTTATTAAAATTTTTTACATGAAAAAAAACACGAGCTTAAAATATTATTATTAAAATTATTAATTTTATCAACGGGCTTAAGTTCGAATCTGCAAGACTGCAAACCATTTTTTATTATTTTATTAATAAATGAATTTGTTCAATTCTATTTTTTATTAATTTATATTAAGATTGGAATATTAAGAATATTTTTCAATAATCATCAAACCAGCAGAACGGATCAGTACTAATTTCGAGGCCGCTACGCCATCTCATCAGTGTTCTTTGTTCAATTTTTCCACTTTTGCAAGTGGTGCTAGTTAGTAGGAATATCAACTATTTAACCAATATTTTAACGAAAATTGAATATGAGAAGTTATCACATTCATATTTTTAAGTTATTACCTTTTTGGTTAGTACGAAATTCCCCAACCCTGACGATTAATATTCCCAATATTCCATGTATCTCTTTCGTTTTTTTCAGAGCCATCGGCTGCTGATAACTAAAGCTTCTGCTGGTGTGATGATTATTGAAAAATATTCTTAATATTCCATTCATTAATAACATAATAAAAAATGGTTTGCAGTCTTGCAGATTCGAACTTAAGCCCGTTGATAAAATTAACAATTTACATAAGAAAGTTCGACTAATAAAAATTCATACATAATTTTTATTAAAATTAATTACTATTGATTGCTGAACAAAATGTTTAAACACTTTTACAAAAGGAAAAGAGGAGCAATCAAAATGTAAGATGATTCAGGATTTAAAAAAAATTTTTTTACGTCTATCTTCAGTTATTACTTTACGACTAGTTGGCAATAAAAGAAATATAATTGCTTAGTTCACAAGTCTTGTTGTATCGTTTATCAGGGTATTTAGAAAGACAATTTCAAATTTAGTTTAAGTAAAATATTGTGAGCCCTGAAATATAGTGTTGAATTCTTCTGATCAGCATTAGTGAATGGTTGTGTTAGTTGTTGCCAGCCTGTTTCAATGATGAAGGCATAGCACTGATCGCTGAACATAATTGGCAGGGAGTGACTCAATCATGTACTAAAAAGCAGAGTAACATCAGCACCCTCCTTCGCCGGTCCTGTAGCAAAAATTAGCCGGGAAGTAAAAAGGTTGAAAATAGCTACAACAAATTCTGTATCTCCTACTCCTTTCTAGTTCCGGCGCAATAGCACTGCTTATGTAGGGGTCATCCCATGAGTGCTGTTCCGAGTTAACAAAAAAAAAAAAAAATATTATCCCCTACTTTTTTTCAATCTGCCACTCAACATATTCTTTGTTTTAGCTTTTCATCCTGCTTTTACAAGATTTAATAAGGGATAACTGTTCTTGAACTCAAATACTTTGACTTGTATTTCTCCCGCTCTTGACGGCAAACTTGCTATAGGTTAAAGTAAAGTCACTATGTAGCTGAAATTCGTAAAATTTATTTATTTTTTTACCTGGACATGGTTGTGTTACTTATACCGCTGACAGACATAGGATTTCTATACCACATTAGTATTCTATACTACACGTGTGTCAACCTATACTACAATTAAACCACAAAATAAAGTGGTTTATATCTGGTTTCAATACTACGAAAATATACGTAGTATACTAATACATTAACCCATTTTACACCCTTTAGCTTTGTTCAATTTCATTGGGAATAAGTCATCGTCCAATTTCGCCACTTCAACTTTCGAGAAGTTCGACGCCTCAACCTTATTACGAAAAATGTCCATGAATATGTATAGTTATAATGGATTTATAAACCATAAAGACTTACACGTGTCCAAAAACGCCTGTACTTCATTTTTATTATTTTAGAATGAAAAAGCATATTCTCCTTTTAAGGCGATTGTACATAATTATCGAATAGCGAAAACACAATTTCTTTTTTCGCATAAAATATGCAATTTTGTTGTTATTATTAACAATTATGCTAAAAAGTTTTTCTTTTTCCATTTTTTTTATTACACGAAAATAAAAACAAAAATATTACCCCCCTATTCATAAAAATTATGAGAGGCTTATAAGAGTGTAATAGAGCAAATTTCATATTAAATTTTGTTTTATTACGCTGTTATTAGACTCTCATAATTTTTATGAATAAGGGGGTTAGTATATATACCACATGTCTGTCATGCCAAAGTAGTATCAAAAACCACAGTAATTATATCATGGTATACAAATCCTATGTCTGTCAGGGATATTACTGTTAGTTGCCGGGAACAACGACAGCGATTAAGTCAATAAGTTAGTAGAGAGGCCCATTTTAGCATCATCCGTTGTCAGCGGCGAAGGAATATAGTAAAAAATAAAAATTTATACTAAAAATTCCAGTTCTTCGCATTTTTCTCATTGCTGTCCAGCTTTTATAGTTTCGCACAAAATATTGTATGAGTAGGAGTCACAATAATTGCTGGTCGTACTTAAAATAACTTACATATTTCCCGAAGGAGCTAATTTGGATGTTTACTTAAAAAAAATTATTCATTTTAAGTCAAATCAGAATATTGTTATGCATTAAACACATTCACGACAGAAGGCTACCGACTACAACCTGTCAAAAATTAAATACATGTGTTTATATGGGAATAACTATTTTCACGGCTACACAGCAGGTTATTGTCCGGGCTAATTTTGTAGTTGTAGTCAAATTAGTACTGCCAACACAGTGAAACATCTTAAATAAAAAAGTATTTAAAAAGTGTTTAAAAATATTTTCAAACTGGTCAAGAATATGAAAATTTTTAAAAATAAAAAATATAATAGACCTTTCAAGAATAAAAATTATTTTGTAATTTCTCGGCTTTTAGTTTTTTATTTTATTTATTAATTTTTTTATTTTTATTATAACTCCTAGAATATAGGACGCATATAAACTATATGGGTATCATTTTAAAGTACTCCAAAATGTCTTTCTATTGTTAGACATATTTTTCATATTTAATCACCTATTATTAAATTTTGAAATTTTGTATCTGCTTTTTCACGTAAAAATTCAATTATTTTGAAAAAAGCTCGTTGCAACGACGTTTGAACTGTAATTTTGTATATACTTCATAGCCGTTATCGATAAAACACGTGAGTTAGGTCACAAATGGACTAACTCATAAACTCATTTTCATAGTGCCATAACAAAAAAGGACATCAAAATGTATTTACTACAAATACGAAAACAATAAACAATAAAGTGTTTTTATTATTAATTTTGTTTTGATCTATAAATAGATTTAGAATAAGCGCTTTTATTTTTATATATGAAAGTGGCACCACTAAAATGAGATATTGACGTTGTAGCTGCCGCGTAATTAAGTAGCTGACTATGCGGCGACAAGTGTTGTTAGCGACAAATGTAGCCATGTAGTCGGTAGCCTGCTGCCGTGAATGTGCTTAAAGCAGTAAAATCATGAACAAAAAAAACTATTTTGCAACAGCAGCTTAGGAGAAAACAAACTCCAAAAAATTCGGAGTGTAATTATTTCGTCACAATCACTGTTTCTTTTATGCATTAAACACATTCATGACAGCAGGTTACCGACTACACGACTACAGAAATAATATTTATATGGGAGTGATTATTTTCACGGCTACACGACAGGTTGTTCTCCATGCTATTTTTATTATATAAACACATGTATTCTATTTCTGTAGTCGTGTATTCGGTAGTCTGCTGTCATGAATGTGCTTAATGCATTAGCGTTGTAGTAGCTTTTTTTAACTGGACGTTAGTAATAACGCTATTACAGCTAAAACCATAAACATCAAAAGGCCGACTTTATTATATATTAATGAGAATTACAATAACACAAATTGTATTTGCAGCCACCTGATTGGTGGATTATGTTGTCAGCGGTGTTCTTTTATAAAAAAAAAATATTAAAATGCTTGTCCAAAGAAACACGAAGCTTCGATATATAACAGTCAATTTTACTTGCTGCAGGTCTGATGTTTGCCTCTGCTTCACAAAAAAAAGAAGACGAAATCATACTTGCAGCAAAAATATTTACTCAGTGTATTGCCTGTTGTGTTCACAATGAATTAGCAAAGAAATTATAAAGTCTTAAGTAAATCAAACTAAAATTAGCACAACTAATATCCTTGTTTCTCGTCATTGTTTCCTTTTTCCCACACCATCTTGCACAAACAACATCATGCAGCACCCCTAGTTGATGACCTTGAAATACATCGGGATAAGCCGAGTGTACTTATAACATCACCCGGATCACCTGATTTGCATGCAAATAGCTGTAGTAGTGTGGGTAGTGGCGGTGGTTTTACACTAAGACACAGTGCGAATGTTGTACGCACCTACGAGAGTACAGTTCAACGTTTGGGACCAAAAACCGTATCAGCCGCTAGCAACAGCAGTAATTCGGTCAGTAGTTGTAGTAGCGGTAGCAGTAGCATTACACAAACACCACCGCAAATACCACCAGCATCGGCATCATCGACACAAACAGCAGCAACAACGACGGCGGGCCATTATCATCAAGCACATCATCATCATTGCCATCCAGTACCACCACCGCCCACGCATACGTCGACAACCTCGTCTATATATACTTATGGATCGGGTTTGGGACCACAGCAGCCACAGCAGCAGCAACAATATACGCAAATACAACAGCAACAAGGCTCACACACAGGAGCTATGGTTGGTCATATACCCCTGCATATTGAGGGTGAATTACAGATGAAATTGGGCTATGACCAGACAACGCTGCAGTTGATTGTAACAATTGTATGTGCCACCGGTTTGACATTGCGTCAGATTGGCATTGCCCGCAATCCTTATGCAAAAGTAAGTAAATAAATTTTATCTTTCAACGATATTTTCTTTATACCTTCAATAAAATTCAGGTGTTCCTTTTACCCGATCGTGGTACAAAATCTAAAAGACGCACGAAAACTTTACCCAACACCTGTGAGCCGCGTTGGGGTCAAACATTTGTTTACAGCGGCCTAAGACGTTGCGATTTAAATGGCAGATATCTAGAGGTAACAGACAGCATAACATTTTCCAAAAACAAATTTCCCAAACTATACGCTTTTGATACACGGCAGGTCACCCTATGGGATTATGTACGCTACGGAGCCAATGATTTCATTGGCGAAGTTGTTATTGATTTGGCCCATCATTCATTGGATGATGAAGCAGATTGGTATAAATTGCAACCTCATCAGGACACTTCATATCTCGTATGTGCTCTTGACTTTCTAACAAACTTTCATATATATTTTTTCTTTTTTTCCTTAACTTTTCCACAAACTTAGCAAAGATATTAAGTATTTTGTTGTATACAAGTTTATTCAAATTAATATTTAGGTTACTTAAGTGAATTCAAACAGAAACAGCATTAAAGTTTTTTGTTGTAAAACAAAACCGAATATGTTTGTTTAGTTTTTAAAAACAACTTTATTTTCAAACTTTATTTAACTTTAATAATTAACTGCTGCTATTATTATTCTAATACGATTTCCTTACAAATAGAGATAAATAAAATATCTTATGGAGTTTTGGTTTTGAGAATGAAATAAATTTTACAAAAAGAGAATTTGACTTGTCGCTCTTGTCTGCAATTTCAAAATAAGTATTTATGTATGTACATAAATGTTGCATATGTACATACATATATAATTTTTTACGTTTGTTTACAAATAAACAAATATCGCTATTTCATTTTCATTATATCTCTCCTGCCGTCCTCCCCTCAAACCAAAATAACAACTACATTTTCATCAAATACAGTTACGCTGTCATGACTCATCATCCCGAGATGTGGATAGAGTGATTTTAACACCCAGTGATCATTTATCACCACCCAGTACCATTTCACGTCACAGTGATTCTGATACAATGTCCGATATTGATTATATATCACAGCGTGATGGTGCCAGCATCTCATCGATGGGAAGTTCAGCAAGTACACCACCGCCCGAGGTAAACAGACAAATTGTTGTTAAGTCTACTAATAAGATTCTCCTATTCTTACTATACAAATTACTCTCTATAAATGTTTGTTTTTCTATTTTTTACAACAACTACTACAACAACAAGAACAAGAAAACAAATATATACAACGACATGCTAAAGAAAAACACTTACAATAACTCAAACAGCAACAAAAAAATTAAATAAAAACAACGGTCAAGTGTATTTCCAACTCTTGTAAAAATTCCATCACGGTTTTCTTAAAATGCTTCAGACAAAATGTGAAAGTTGTTGTGTTTAACGTGCAGCCTTGCAAATTTAGTTGTCTTGCCTGAAATGTATTTTTCTTATTCTACTTATACTACATACAATGCATATATATGTGTGTGTGTGTGTGTTTGTATATACATGTATACCCAGTTGGCCATTTCTTTCGCACTCTTTAATCTAGTGTGACATGAGACATCTCATCTCTGCCATAAAACACTAAAAAGTAAATTTTTGGTGTTATTCATTTAGGGGTGAAGGTGGGGGAGGGTAGAACAGATATGAAAAGCTTTAAATAAAAGCTTTAAAATAAAATTGTTAACGAATGCAGGCTTAAATTATACAATTTGTTAAATATTTACACTATTTTTACATGTAATATGTTACTGCAATGCCCAGTAAAGGGGGCGGGGTGCAAAAATTTATTTTGTTTTTTTTTACTGCAAATTCAACGCTTTGGATCTTTTTGGACATAAAAATATATCTGTATGCAGTAAGAATTTTAACGAACATTTTATATTGCTATATTAAATTGAATTAAGATTCATAGGCTAATTGTTCGAAATTTGTTTCTCAGAAAGACATGATAAATATTCCAAGGCACAAAGGGAAGTCAACATCAGTTTTGTTATTCAACTAACACAGCAGAGCAGAACAGCTGTTTTCGAAAGACGCAACCCTAATGTTCGTTAAAATTCTTACTACATACAAATATAAGCTATGGCTTGAGCTACCAATAATAAAATTGGGAAAACGTTCACATGTACTTAAGTATAAAATTCAAACCAAAAAGTTTGACTTAGATATGATGGAACAAAAAATTCAGAAAAATGGGACATGAAGAAAAATAATCAAACGGTAACACGGGTATTATAACAATAACATGTTAACATCAGGTTGATACAGTTCTCGTATTCTTTTTCACAATAAAATTTGTGTAAATAGGAACTGTTCTCAAATTCAACTAAGCCACCTAATAAGTGGTGACAAACACAATACACATGAGCACTGATGATGAAAGGGTTGCGTCTTTCGAAAACAGCTGTTCTGCTCTGCTGTGTATGTTGAATAACGAAACTGATGTTGACTTTCCTTTGTGCCTTAGAATATTTATCATGTCTTTCTGAGATTTAAAATTAAAATTTCGAACAATTAGCCTATAGAATCTTAATTAAATTTAATATAAAAATATATCATTTGCTTGGCCTGTATTATGCTTCAGATTTTATCTGTACCGAATTTCAGGGGTCTGGGTCTTTTGGTTTCATTTCCGACTGTAACGTGAATTCCACAGGCGGACGGACTTGGCTAAATCCTCTTAGATTTCTTCACTGATCAAAAAAATTGTATGTACTTTATGGGTTCTTAGAGGGATATTTCGCCGCGTTACACGTGGAATGAGAAAGTGAATATACCCTTTAATACTCTTTTGGAGGGTATAAAAAGGAGATGGCCGCTTCATGACAACAATAGCGACATTTTCCGTCATAATTTTCTCTTACCTAAAGAACGGACAATTTCCACAATATTTTCATTATTGACCGTGTACATGAGATAATATTCAAAGAAATTTCAGTGATCCTTAATTTCTTGGTTTCTTTCTTATCAGATTTTGTCGTTTGTGGGTTATTTAATACAAGAAGTTTTGATAGACATTGTAAGTTAACTTGTCATCAGTTGAAGTTTTTGCTCAATTTTGTCAAACAAATATTTATCAAAGTGATTCGAACGTGATAGCAGGCGGACTTATCATGCTGCCAAGCAGTTGGACGCATGACCAATTTGGTAGCTTCTCTTTCTTGAAGCTGCTTGTTGACTGAAGTAGTTAGCACGAGACTAAGAAGTCGACAGTTGCGAGCTCGACTCCGTGCTCCGTCATGAATATGGTGTCGAACTTTTCTAATCTCTTGAGTAGAGTTTCTCTTCGGTTGCCTTAAAGGAAATCGCTATTGACAAATATAGTGCGTGAAAGGTATAGAAGTTTAATTTACTAGTCTTTGATGAAAATCCTCTCTATGACAACTTGGCAAACCGGGTATATATTTACATATAACTACATAAATATTTACGCACACATACATATAAATACATACATTTGTCATCCACATATAAATTTAAAGCTTGCTGATTTTTTACCTTATAACTTCTAAGAGTGGCTTTTTGTAAATTTTCTATTCGTCCCCCTTTTTTTTGCAATTCTGCAATTGTCTTGTGTTTTAAAAAACAAACGAAAAAAAATATGTCTGGGGTGTGAGTTTATTTATAATTGGGAATATCTACAAGAAAAATAGTCTTACATGTCAGATATTTGTTTTGTATTACATGATGGGAGATCTTAACTCCTTATTTGCACAAAAACTTCTCACAGCCCATCATGTAATTATAGGAGGCTTAAATTCAATAAAACTCACGGCAGATTTTCATTTACGATTCTGTCATTGTGCCCTTTAAAAATATTGGAATATATAACTCTTAAAAGTCGCCCAGCTGCTGTGACTCAGTCAACATCAAGTCTCGTTAGCAACTGTCTTCTAAGCTCGGCCAGATCACTGATCATTTTTATTCACCGTGGCCCGATAAGAGTTTGGTATTCTCCATAACAGCAGTTATTTGCCCCTTCCCACATATTTCTATAAAAAATTTGTCAAATAGCGAGTTTATAACTAAAACATATTTTTTGCGAATTTATTCAAATATGTTGACCTTAAATATTTTTAATTCAAGTAAAAATATTGAGCTTCAAGCCTTTTTTTATAAAATAATAATTATTATTAATTATTATCCTAAAGTAGATATTCACAGGATACCGAAATATTGATAAAAATAAATAAATAAACGTTTTTAAAGTTATTATTATATAAAAAAAGTCCTCAATCTCAATATTATTACTTAAATTATGAATTTATTATACCATTTGCTTTCCCCTACTTTAAACATTATTGAAATAATAAAGACATTTTAAAACAAGTGCAGCCAAAAAGAGAATTGCGCTTCTAGGCCTTTAAAGTCACATTTTGCAAATTAAGCAAAGTTTAAATTTAAGTCAAAAAGCCCAGCTCTTAGTGTGTGTGAGTGTATGTGTTTATTCAATGTTATTAAAAATACTCGTACTTACATTTTATTTCAATAATTTTTTTCATCATCTTTCAATTCAGCAGACTTTATTCATTTACTTGGTAATTCTGATAATTTCATTCACGGTGTGCTGATCATGTTAAAAATATCGTTACCTTAACAGTACAGACAGTGACAGTAATTGTAATAAGACTTGCTTAACTATATGAAAGCAGTCATAGCATTTTTTTGCAATTTGGAATAGTAAAGGGTGTTTTTTATAGAGTGTCACAAGTTTAAATCATAATAAAATAAGGAAATATATTTTGAATATCAATGAAACGGGTTTTATTGGAAAGAAAATTTTATGAAATTAATGTTTAAATATGATTTCTGCCATGTGGCCGCCACGGCTGACGCGTAGAAGGTGCAATCTGGAACACCAATTTTCAACAACTAAAAAATCTTTCATAAAGTGGAAGGACACAATCCCAGTTGCTGAAAATGGTAACGAATTGATTAATTAGGATCCTCTTCTATACTTTATTGTACGGTAGCTACAACAAGTCCAATCATTTACATCAGTACCTGCCAGTATGGCTTAAACTGACGGTGCTCTTAACACCGGGTGATACAATAAGTGTTACCAGGACCCCTCTTTGAACCCAAGATCCACACAAGGCGACCTCGGGTCACCTAGGTAGCAATTTCTAGACATGATTTGGTAAGTCCCATGATCTAACACCTTGCGAAAGTGCCGATCCTATCTAGATGATCTTTATTCTATGAACTACAAAAAGTCGCCCAATAGAATATTATTTGTTGATTCACAACAACATATAGGTTCTGCTACTATCAGCCGGACCGAAGTCCAACCACATGGATTGAACATCAATCCTTATCTGACAAACCTTCCACCAAGTTGGTTACCACAGCCACCACGTGTACTCCCGAGGGAGACCTCACCAATATCCAGCCGCAGTAAACTGCGGGGCTTGTACTGGATCCCGTGGCACCAGTTGTAACTACTGGTAAAGTTTCGAAAGCCAAACCAGTGTAGGTTCTATAAACTTTCTATCGACTTCGGTTTCATTTTTACCCAAACCCAGGTGTCGCCTCACCTGCCAATTCTTACTCAAGCTCGTAGGCGGACCTACTTCTTTTAGATTCTTATATGCACATCCGTTCCACTGTTTAGAGATTGGGCAGTAACATATGAGTTTTACGGGGCTACCTGCAAAAGTTATGCTTGAAAAACAGAATAACCCCTCGAAAGCCAACCATTATAGGTTTAACTTTCTATTGACTTTTGAACTCTTAATTAGATCGAGGCGTCTTTGGACCTCCTTTCTTATTTCAAACTTACGTAGAGGCATGGCACTCCCCTACTACTTTAATTCTTCTTACAGTAGCCAGCATGTTTCCTACTGAGACCTGTCCCTAACGTCCCATTCGGCAACGCACAGGTACTTATAAGTTCTATGGGTTACCAACAAAAGTTCTGTTTGAGAAAATTGTGTAACCCCCGAGAGCAAAACCAGTCAAGGTCCTGAACTCTCTATTGACTTCGGCCCTCTTACGGTACCAGGCGTCCTTAACCTCCTTTCTTACACAGACTTACATAGGCACAATCCTTTACCAAATTTCAATGCGTCTTTTCGGATGTGTTTCGGAGTGGTTGCGGCTCCTACTACAGTGATCGTACTAGGACGATGTACTTTTCAGCAAAAGATGCACCTACTACTTTTTATATTCTTATATGCCCTCCCGTTGCACTGCAACTTCAGGGATTGGGCAGAGTACATATTAGTTTTATGGGCTATCAGCAAAAGCAGTGTCTGCAAAAACCGTATAACCCCCGAGAGCAAACCAGTCAAGGTTTCCAACTCTCTATTGACTTCGGCCCTCTTACGGTACCAGGCATCCTTAACCTACTTTCTTATTACAGACTACATAGGAGTAACCTCAGCCAAATTTCTACTCGACCCATTTTCGGATATGCTTCAGAGCCAGGAAACTCCTACACACAGGGATCGTACTAGGCGGTGTACTTTAAGGGGAGGTATACCTATTACTTTTTAATTTCTTATATGCCCTCCCGTTGCACTGCAACTTCAGGGATTGGGCAGGTAACATATGAGTTTTATGGGTTATCAGCAAAAGCACCGTCTGTAAAAACTGAATAACCCTTTCCCCGGATCTGTGCTGGAGCGAGGCCTGACATCATAGCCAAGCTCCCCAACGGCACCCCCGGGGGGTGTACGGTAGCTACAGTGTGTCCGGTTCGGCGTCTCACGTGGTGCACATGATCAGTAACAGCAAATGTGGTCCAAACACGATCTATTGTTCTTCGAATTAGCCGCTCTGAAGGACGATTGTGTACGCCATAAAATGGTAGAAGTGCACGGTGGGTTTGACGAATAGAACAATTATTTTTATTCAAAATTTTAACAATTTGCAGGTGCTATTTCTTAGTCCATTATCTATAGCACTTCTGCACAGTGGGGTGCGTAGCAGTAGTACAATGAAAGTTTTAATTTTTGAATAGGTAACTTAAAGAGAATTTATGAGCGCTGGGTTAAACACTAATATATTTCACGATATTCATTTCTAAAGAGGTTTTCACAAATTACGACAATCGATTTCGAATGCGGTAATTTAGACCCATAACTGAAAAAAGAATTATATAATTCATTAAAACGAGACACCAGACAGTTTATATTCTAATATATTTAAAAAAGATGTGTGGTGTCGTGGTACATCGGATAGGAACGAAGTTCCTTATTATAAAAATGTTAATTTTAAGTTCTATTCGAGGTATAAAGAATATAATTATTCGGGTATACATATTTTATTATGATTTTTTTTCGCCGACCAACGAAAATACAGGATCAATTTTGTTCCCAAACGAAATTTAATTCTGTCACGGCACGTCTGCGTATGATTAATATTTGCTTGTATGGAATCGTATTACTCATACGTCTTAAACATTGATTTAGAAACAAAAAATCTTAGTACGTTACGGACGTTTTTTCCCGGTTAGGGTACATTTAGTCCACAGTTTGTCCATTAAAGAAAATTATCCTAATCAATCAATTCGTCACCGTTCTTAGGTTGTGTAGTTCCACTTTCAGATTTTTTTTGTAGTTGAAAATTGGTGTTCCAGATTGCAGATATCATATTTTAACATCAAGTTCATAAAATTTCCTTTCCAATAAATAATTCGAACAACAATAGATCGTTGTCGGACCACATTTACTGTTACTGGTCATGTGCATCAAATGAGACGCCGACCAGTATACACTGAAGAAGCTGTAGGCGCTGTACAGGAAAGCATTCAAGATGATCCTAATCAATCAATCCGTCGCCATTCTCAGCAAGTGGGGTTAGTGCCCTTCAATTTAATGGAAAATTTTTTTAGTTGTTGAAAATTGGTGATCCATATTGTAACTTCTATGCGCCAGCCGTGGTGGCCGCATGGCAGATATCATATTTAAACATTAATTTCGTAAAATTTCCCTTCCAATAAAGCCCATTTCATGGATATTAAAAATATATTTCCTTGTTTCATGATGATTTAAGCTTGGACACTCCATAAAAACACCTTATGTTAACAAAAAAAAATTTTACTTCCTAGTGGCCTTAATATCTCTTAATTCCAAACACTTTCGAAAAAATCTGCAAATTACAAAGTAGATTTTTTCATTTTACAACTGAAGTTAAGAAAATAACGAAAATATCTTGTTCTATTTTTACTAGTCAATAAAAAATTGTATACAGACTTATAAAAATGTTGTTGTGGATTTTCAAGTAAAATTTTTAAACGATCTATTACCCAGTTGATAGTAAGAATTTAGAAAAACGTTTGATGTTGTAAATATCTACGGAAAAATACCTTTTACATAAATTTAATTTTATCACTATGGGTGGACGACAAGATATTGAAAAGTGTACTACAAAAACATGTTTTGCATATTTATACATAAAAACACTTATAGTTAATTTCAGGCTATTCATATACCGCATAATTTTGCATACTTTCAGGGGCTTTAATCATCTTATGAGAAATAATATGATTTATTTATACATATTTACATGCTCATAAACATTTAAAATGCTTTTCAGTTTGTGTAATTACATATATATTTTATCATGGATATATATTTTAATTTCAAATTAAGTCAAACTGTTCTATAATCGGTGTTGTGTAAAATTTTTATCTTCTCAAATCCATAACTCTGTATTCTTAACTTTCTAATTTTTAATTAAATGAAAAAAATAAACAGCAACTAAAACTGTATGACAATGTTTTAAGACCATAAATTTAAGTGTTGTTATTGTTAATAAAAGCTATACTTAATTATAAATAAAACCAAAACGAGCAATGTAACATTAAGAAAAATATCATTAAAAACATTAAGGAGAACACATGCTTCGTCGACTTTATCTATATATTTACCTGAACTTAAATTTATTTGTAAGAAAAGTTTTACACGCAAAGCTTTCTTTTAACAAAGCAAAAACTTTGCTAGCTCTTTGCATGTTAGCTTTTTTTCTAACATTTTATGAAATTTATTTTTGCTATGCTTTTAAGTTTGAAAAAGCTTCACTTCATCTTATTGTTTTTGTATATTAATTTAAGGCATTTACTGTAGTATCAAACAAGGCCAAGAGGCTTTTAGCATAAAATCACATAACACACATGGACATACTTTAAACATTTAAATAGTTAAATATATTGTATATTTAGTTAACTTTTGTTGAACTTTCAAGCTCTTGTTTTCGATAACAAATTTTCTTCTATTATCTTATCTTTTTTCCACACAACTGCCCTCTGTATGCACTTTCATATATTTTCCCTCATTTCCGTCTAACAAATTCTACCTCCTTTTCTTATTAAATAATTATAACCAAACCCTCCAAACATAAATCCCTTATGGTCCTTTCGTATGAAAATAACAAAAACCACTATGTAGATTGATTTAGAAGATCGTCGTTCGAGACGTGATATGTCGCCTCAGGGTCGTAAAAGAGTGGCCGGCATGGCAGCTCGTGATTATCGTACGGTTTCGGGCATTGGACAAAGTTATCACAATCAGGTTTGAAATATTATATAAAAGAATAAACTATAAAATATAATAAATAAATTAATGAAAATATTGGGTCCGTAAGGGAAATGTGGGAAAGAGAAAAAAGTTTAGTCGAAAGTTTCAAAAATGCTTTAGGATTTATGAGCAGCAAACTTTTACAGTCTGCCATCATACAGCGTATTCATTCATCAATTGTCAGCATTTTAGTATTTAAGTTACCCATGGTTTTTCCATTTAAACTTAAAGCTTCCCAGTTACGAAAGCATTAAAGCACTTTAGCAAAATTTGTTTTAATTTTTTACCTTCTGCTTGTCTCTATTTCTATTTCATATTAAGAAATAATTATTTGTTGAACCGATTCTTTAGTATCTGTGATCATAAAAAAAATTAATTTTAATTTTTTATTTAATTATTGTATAAATTTTTGATTTACAAATAAGTATATCTAAATATATTAAACTTCTTTTTAACAAAAAAATCTTACATCAAATGTAAGTTCATTACAACAACAACAATAATTTGAAAAAGTTCAAATACGTTTTATCTTGTTTTATAAAAAAAAAATTATTAATTTTAAGCCCGGAATTATTTGACATGATTTTGAAAGGCTTTTGTTTGAGGCAACTTTTACTAACAAATTTTTTATAAAATATTTTTCTTGCCATTTTGGTGAATCTTTAGGCTCCTGGCGCACAAAGTGGATACTTTCGTCGTAATGGTGCTACCACCACTGGTCCTGGTGGCATGAGTCTGGGCCAACGTAGCCATTCAGCTGCTCCAAGTGATGCCTATCATAGTGGTTACTATCGCAGTTCCAGTCCAAGACGTGGCTCCTTATCGCCACCCGAATATAGAGGTCACGATATAGGAACTATACCACCCTACACTGGTGGCACTTCGATAATCACACCATACGATAGTGGAGTAGGTTCATCGTCATCTCAACAGCAACGTTTTCAGTCGCGCTCGGCGACTGCCACACCGACTGGTTCACCAAAAAAGAGACAACTGCCAAAGGTATAATTCACGTTCCGGGCAAATGTCTGTGCCCCAGATTTTAATTATTTCGAATATTTTTTTTAATTGATGAAGACGAAATACTTAATGCATATGTTTTCTACAGGTGCCACAGACATCACGCAGCGCTATGATACGTGATCGCTTGGGACAGGAGTTCGATGATCGCTTAACGTCTGGTAACGGTGGTGGTAGCCGTTTCGGAAGGCATCGCACACGTCAGCCACATCATCAGCCATTGTATCGTAGTACCGGTGGTGGTGGCTGGGAACGTCATTACACCGGTGCTTCGGACAGTGATCTGCACTCGATGGAAACCCGTATGCGGCCCAGGCACTCTCTGTCCCCCGACAAAGACTTTATGGGTGAATTTGGCGATTCCGATATGGAATCGGTAGTTAGTGTTACATCCAGCTCCTTCTCCACACAATCCGAAAGGCCCCGGGGGTCGAGAGGTCTCAGGTGAGTACATACATCTTTATATAAAGCTAAAAGTTCCACACTCCTAGATTAAAGAGCTTCTCATAAAAAATTGGTATGAAATTAATAACTTGGCAAAATTAAGCTTTTCCTATTGAGAAGAAAAAGCTTGTCTTGCAGTAAAGTTTTCAGATGATGTTAAACCAGAGCTTTGCAGCACTAGAGCTTTTAACCAAAATTTACAATAACTTTTGGCTTAAAATATAACCTCAAATGAAATCTTCTTCATTTTCTGTAATAAAATCGTTGAAATACCCAATCTGGCTGGCATTAAATATATACGATAACTACAAAAACTATCAGACAATACACAAATTTTTGCAAATTGCTAAGCGAAAACAAATATTAAGCAATTTAATATAAAAAAACAAACTTAAACAAAACAATAATCAAAAACATGCTGTTTTCTTTCTTTATGTTCACTATGTTTTCTTCTTTTTTTGTATTGTTTTCCCTTTTTTATGTATTTTTTTTATAACAAAAACAAACCAACAACAACCTAAACGACAAATCAAAATATTTAAAAACTCAACTAAAATCTCAACTTTTTAACTCAACCAACGACTCAATGACGCCTGCGCTTACTTTTGTGTTTTACATGCCTTTAAATGTGCGTACAATTACCACAATCGCCACCGACAACATTCACTTATGAACACACCCACACATACTCGCACAAACATTTACATGAATACACAAAATTTCTCTCACAAACTCTCATACGTGACCATTTATACATTCACCTATTCTACTTATGCCACTTGGACGTCATTTGGTTTTCACTTTGTTTTATTATTTCCGTTTCTTCTAACTTGTGTTTCCGTTTTATTTTCCTCCTACTCTCTGCATGCGTTTTTTGCTACCACTCAACAATGTAAAATATTTCACCTCTAAAAACTCTACACACAACCACAACAACAACAACTACAACAATAACAAAATCCAATGTGAATTCTCCTCTTACAAAACACCCCCAAAACACAACCACCAAACGGGACTCACATATGAACACGAAACCATAAATATATTTAAATTATAAAAAAAACATAAAAATAAATTATTGTTATAAAAATAACAGTAGCTTACCACGTAATTGGCGCTCTTATTTTGGGCCAAACAGCACAACAACTGCTGGCCAAAACATGCGTTTAGGTGGCGGCTACGACGGCGACGGCAGAGGTGGTTTCTTTGAGCGATTTCGCTCAAATACCATCGAAGTGGACGACTGTGACTTTTTGCCCATGGCGGCATTTCAGCCTTCGCATATGTATATGCAAACGACTACACCACAGCAAATACAGCTGCTAGAACAGCTGGAGCATTTGCAACGTCTTGCCGAATTGGCTGCCAGTGAATCACCACCGAATACGGCAACCGTAGCAGCAGGACTACAATCACAACCACAACTGCCAACACAACTTATGGTGACAGACAATAGCGGCGATTTAGTCGAGCAATATTTTCTCGATGCCGGCCAACCCAGTCTCATGATGATAGACAACAGTGGCGGCGGCGGCGGCGTTACTGCAGCAACTCAGCCACGACTCACACAAGATCCCTTAACACAAACACAACAGCAACAACAACAACAGCAGCAGCAGCAGCAAATCAATACATTTAATCCACCTCAATACCCACCTCCACCACATGCAATACCCACCATACAAATCCCAGAGTTTCAAACGCATGCTGCCAATTTCACGCATTTCCCTTCTGATCCAGGTTTTGCATCCGATAGTCTTTTAGGTGCCATTGAAGCTGAGGCTGCCGTCATGGGTGGCGGTGCCGGTGGTGGTGTTGCCCTGCGTGGTCTTAAGCGTTTAACATCGCCAGTAGTGAACTGTTTTCGTCAGCATCCCCAGCATTTTGGCTTAACGGCAGATGCCGGCCAGCCTCATGCCCACACCGTATCCTCATCGCCCTCCTCGTATGTCGGTTACATACGAGATCACTACGATAATACGTGCAGCCATTGCCAGAATGGCAGCCAACCCGTGGTACTATCGACCAATGCAGTATTGGCCTCTTCCGGCGTGACCATAGGGGCTTGCGCTGACACCTACTGTTTGGTAGACGCCCATCCACATCCGCAACATCACCCCGTCGCCTATCCCTATACGGCAGAGCAGCTGTTGAGACGACCATCCCTGTCCATGTTTCAGCCCTCCTCCTCGGAGCCTTCATTGCCCACCACCGATACGGCAATGTGCGGTGAATGTGTGGATCAACATTTTGTCAGCGGCTTAACAGCCCCTCAGTTAGATTTGGGTGCCGTGCCCACTTATCATGTCCATACTCCCACACCAACAGCGCACAAAAAAGCCAAATCCTCCCTAGCTCCACCCCCTCAATTGCCCACTCAGTCGGTGCTACGTTTGTCCCGTCAACTAAGCGAAGATGCTCTAGTCTCGGCTGTGCCCATAGCAGAGGCTAGAGCCCAGCCACCTTCTATCTTGAAGAAGCCCAAAATCGGTATACCCACGGGCCGTACGCCGCTAGACCGGCGAAAAATGTTTCATGAAGGACAGTCGCGGTCCTTGGACTACGATGATTTGCACGCCAAAAGCTGGGGTCGAAGACGCATACGCTACGAAGACGAAGTCTATCCGGCTCAATTTGACGAAGAACTGTCGCGACGTTACGGCTCCGAAACAAACATTCGTCAGTCCTACATGGGGGCCAATGTCGATGCAAGCAACCCACTAAGCCATTCGCATTTCCTAGTGACTGATGATAAAATTGTGACCATAACTTACGACTCGGATGTTGGCTGGACTAGACGTGGCGTAGCACCCTCACAGTTTCGTGATTCGCGGCGTCGCTATGACGTGGCACGTGAACGAAATCACATGTCCCTAGACCTAGACCGTTCGACCCATGACAAGCTTTATGGCAGTGGCTCATCGGCAATGCCATATCAGAAGCGCCGTCGTAATTTGCCGCATCCCCCTAGTGCACAAAACGCTCACAACTTTTCGCCAGTCGAGCCGGGTTCTCGCATGCCCTACGACGATGATAGCCTTATGGGCCCTGGTCCACACTCATCTGCATCAATGTCGCACGGTGCCTTGGTTAATGGTCACACAGGTAATGAACGACCGGGTCCGGTGGGCGACACTGGCCGTTCGGGAACACGTCCTTCGGCCATGGCTTCCGCCAAACGGCAAACTGGCCGTACACACCAACAACATCCACACGAAACCGGCAGTGATCGCAGTAATCTCGTCAGTATTAACGATCAGCCAGAATATTTTGAGTACGACGATTACGGCGATCGCACTGCAGCTCACAACACATCACATCCAAACACGAATCGCCAATACAGTAGTAGTAACGGTAGTGCTATGCCAGTTAGTGGTAGCGGTAGTAGTATTAGACAAAGAGGGAAGGGAGAAGTTTTAGAACAACAGGCAGTGAAAACGGGCAGTGGGAGTGGTAGTGGTGCTGGCACTGCAACTGCCACTGCCGGTAATGTTGTTGCTGGTAGTAATAATGCTAATAATGCTGCTTCTTCTTCCTCTTTTGCAAATTCCCATCATGGTGTCGCAAATTCCACATCACCCAATAAACGTGCCTCATTGAAACATTCAACCACCATCAATAATACTAACGACGCAACCACTCAAAACGTTAACGTTAACGCTGACGGAACGATATCATCAACCAATCAACCAACTACAACAATCACACAAACCACTAATCTCACAACAATAACAACAACCACATCAACCTCATCCACGAATAATAATATGGCGGCGGCAACAACTGCAACAACAAATGCATCTGCATCTCCAAATGCTAATACGGCTGCTGACCCCTCCTCAACTGTGGCCACTGACGATGCTGCGGCCGCCGATGCTGATGCACCCGTTGATCTGGACGCTGCCATTGATTGGGACGCAATCGATGCGATGCTGGACGATGATTTCAGTGAGTACGTTGACACGAAAGATGGCGCTGACAAAAAGGATGATCCAAATTTGATTCAAAGTGCTGATGAGAAAGTTGGTAAGTGCACAGTCTTGAATTTTTTCTTTGTGCCTTGTGGTTTTGATTGTTTTGAAATTACTTTTTGGAAAAGCAAAATTCTTTTTCATGTTGCATATTTTAAGTAAAATGAGGCAGTCAAAAAAGTGTTTGCCCTTTTTAATTTTTGAAGATCATTGTATTCTTTTATTGAAATTGTACTGATAAACTTCTAAACTCGGCCACACAAAGCAGAAGCTGTACACTAGTAAGAAGCGGAAAAAAAAATTATGGAAATATTTACAATATTTTTCTGCTGTCATTCAATATATCAAGAAAAACAAGTAAAAACGTCCGGATTCGACCGGGTTGAATCTCAAATACCCTCCAAATATTTAATAAATAAAAACTCTATTTTTATTCTTGTTAAAATTTAAATTTTTATGGTGTTTGGCTTAAGTAAGCCCCCTTTCACACACATCAGGTTTGACTCGTCAGGTGTTGATCTTTTAGGAGAGAGCAGGGAAGAGCATGAATAGGGGTACAGACTTGATGGTACTAGTCAGTTTTTTCTTTTGCTTTATCATCCTTAATGTATTAAATGAATGTTCAACAATGAAGAGAAACTTAACATGACGTTTCGTGTGTGAACGTAAATGCAGTTTCAAAAGAAAATTTAATAAAAACTGATCACTGGATGTGTGTGAAAGGGGACTAAACAAGAAACAAATTTATTTTAATACTGTCGCTTCAAATGAGTTGAGAACAGCATGGCTGAGACACCTTTTAATACTTACGTATTAATATTTTATATCAACGTGCAAAAAATGCTTTATCTGCTGGGTCAGAGTTCATTTAAGACATGTCTGTGCCCAATTTTAAAACTCTATACAGGGTCACTCCGGGAAAGGCCGTGGGGGCCTAAATCGTAAAAACTTAAAAAGTAAATATCCGGTGCAGTTAAGTATAGAAAAAAAGTTTTTTTATTAGGTCATTCTGGTGGCAAAGGGTGGGTGGAGGGGTAGGACAGGGGAAGATCAGAAAGAATATTACCTTCGTCATAAAACCTTATAAATGAAATGTTTAAGGAATGTAGGCTTAAGGAGTACAATTCGTTAAATATTTACACTATTTTTATACCATCCAAAAAAAAAATTTTGGAGGGTATATTCACTTTGTCATTCCGTTTGTAACGCATCGAAATATCCATCTCAGACCCCATAAAGTATATATATTCGTGATCAGTGATGAAATCTAAAACGATCTGTGCATATCCGTCCGTCCGTCTGTGGAAATCACGATTCAGTCCAAACGACAAAGAGCTAGACACTTGAAATTTAGTATATATATATATATATATATATATATATATATATATATTTTTTTTTTTTTTTTTAATCCTAGAGCAGGCTAAGTTCGGAGATGGGCTAAATCCGGCTAGAGGGAAAAAAGTTCCCCTAAGAAGAACTAAACCAACCCAGAAAAAACAAGATAATTTTTAAAGTTTTTTTGTTATTTGGTTAAGCAAATGATATATTTTTATGTCAAATACGATCCAACGTATTAAACTTGGAGCCATAAAATAATTAAAAATTATTTTTTGACCACGCCCACTTTAGTGGGCGTTATTATATGCAAAAATAGCATACAAATCTAACAAATTGTTTTAGTTAAGCCTACATCCCTTAAAAATAAAATGTTTAAGCTTTACTGACGAAGCTGAGACGAAACCTGGTACTACTCAGCCCTACCCCCTCCTCCCCCTTCACCCCCTGAATTACCCTACAAAAAAAAATTAATTTTGTATACAATTATCCCAAGCATTTATTTTTAAAGTTTTATGACTGCCGATTTCTGCCCTACGCCCTCCTCCCCCTTTGCCCCTAAATGACCCTATCAAAAAAAAAAATAAAAAAATTAAATTTTGTATACAATTATCCCAAGCATTTATTTTTAAAGTTTTATGACTGCCGATTTCTGCCCTACGCCCTCCTCCCCCTTTGCCCCCTAAATGACCCTATCAAAAAAAAAATAAAAAAATTATATTTTCTATACAATTATCCCAAGCATATATTTTTACAGTTTTATGACTGCCTATTTGTGCCCTCCAACATTTTAAATTCACTTTCTAAATATTTGGAGGGTATTTAAGATTCGACCCGGTTGAATATAACGTTTTTACTTATTTTTATATAATATATAACTTCAAAAATTAAAAAAAAAACTTGTTTTATATAAAAGCAATCACGATTAATTTGCCATATTTAGATTTTAGGCCAGAAAATTTTTTGAGCTGTAAAATATGTTTAATTAAAATAAAAGGGGAAATTATCTCCATCTCACATACTTATCGGTTTTGAAATTCGATTTGCTTTTTAAATCAAATGAATTCCATTACACACCTGAATATCTATTTTTATTTAAGCAGTTGCAAAACATTTTTAATTTAAAAAAAATTTTTAATAGTACAAATTAAGAGCAATTATTTGTTTTAATATTACTTGTTATTAGGTGAGCTCTTCCAGAAAGTAATTTATTGCAACGTATTAACTTGATCATTATTTTACGTTCCATAACAGATGGCAGTTTATCAGATACGGCTCAAGATCGTAAAAAAGGAGCTTCGGACCAAGAACGTTCACCAAAGGGTGGCAGTGGCATGGGTAAAAAATCCAATTCCACCTCCCAATTGTCAGCAACAGGTACGTGTTTTCTTTTGTTCCAAATTTTATTAATTCTTCTTAATATTTTCTTATCAATAAATATAAATAAAAACCAGCAGCGACAAATAAATGTGTCGAAAATCATGTATTCTATGAAAAAAAAAGAAATCATTTTTATGTCATGGCCGTTCTTGACAAACGTTATATTTATTTCATTTTAGTTGAAACGATTTCCTGTTTTATGTTACTTTTGTTTTTGTAATAGAAATTTCACAATGTTTAATCATTTTTAGAAGTTTTAGTTCGTTCTCTTGATATTTAGTTCAGATAAAGTGTTTTGCTTTAATTGTTTAAAAAAAAAAAGTTTTATGGAAATTTTAACAAATAAACTTTATGTTAAAATTGAAAACAAAAGGTCGTAAAAGACGTATGGGCTTTGGAAAAAAGGGTAAAAGCTCATTTACGGTGAATCGCAGTGAAGAAGTTTTGCCAGGCGAGATACGAGCGGTACTATCGCGTGGCTCGTCATCTGAAGCCGATGGTGGCGAAGGCTTAGTTGATCCTGGAGCCAGTAGTGGTGGGGACAGGTTCGCAAATCTATTCTTATAATTTTATTTATTTTATTCACTATGATTTTATAATTTTCTGCTATCATTTCAAATATTTATTTAGTTATTTATTTATTTTAGTTTTTTCTATTAACATTACGAAATAATGATGATAAACATTAGTTTTTAAGATTGCCAAGTGATATACTATTTATAATAATACAATAACTTGAAGCTATGCTAATTAAATTTAAGCTTTTGACAGCTTTCATTTACTAATAACTAAACTTAAAGCAGATGCCAATAATGTAATTACTAACTTATTATTCAAAGTCAATAAGAAGCAATTTGCCAAACCATTACAACATTCCAAAATCCATTTGATGAGTAAACGATAAACAGTAACAAAATCTGACAATATTTTCTTTATAACTAGTTTATTACTGACTTTGAAATTATAATGACATAAAAGTAATCCAATCCAAAGTCGATACGTATTTTTAGGCTTTTACTTTGGCTAATGAAAAACTGAAACTCTGATAACCAAATATTTAAAAAGTCAGTTCTTTGGGAAAAGCTTTTCCAAGTGTTGGTTTATTTATCCGGGAAAGGTGGCAAACCTGTGCTTAGGGAAAGCTTTTTTTTACAAAGTTGACAACAAAAAATAAGCCTTATTTTTATTCAGCTAAAAAATATTATGCAAATATTTATTTCACTCTCAATACTCTCAAAGTTTTTAGTTTGTGCCAACTGCTAGTACTTCTCACATACACACATCTCCATCACCTACAATTTATTTAGACACAAGTTATATAGAACTCGTCTCTGTTGATGTCTCACATATTGCTACAACATGCATACATACATATACATACATATATATCTACATACCAATCGTATATATCACTTACTAGCCTATACTTATTTTTAATAACTATAAAATTTGTTAAAGTTTTTGCATGTAGTTTACTTTTTTACTTAATTCTAATCTTCAATCTTGTCTAAAAGTTGTTTGCATTAAAACGAAACGCTAAAAGCTCAAACAAATTTAAAAAAAAGTTACTATATAATATAATTCTTATTACAAGTCTAAGATTATTTTCTAGATATTTACCAGGATGTTGTATCGGTAAGCTTTTGATACAATCGAAGTAAGATAATATATGAAAACAATTGCTTATAAGTACTTAAAATAATTTATTTTATCCTGCAAAAAAAAAAAACAATGTACTTGTTAAGGTATTCATCTAATCGGGCTATTTCTTTTATCGGCTAATCGATTGATTAACGGAGAAATTAAGTAATTTCGATGTAAAAAAAATTATTTATTATGAAACATTAATGTAAATTTTATTTGTCCAACTTATTAATGAGCTGAAAATTCCTTTATTGGGCTCAAGTTCAAATCTGCAATCTGCAAATTATTATAATTCTTTTTGTTTGTTATCACGAGACTATGAAGCGGAGGGTCCTGAGTTCAACCCCGCGCTGAAACATGAATATTGTGTGCAATTCTACTGATCAGCATGTCAGTGCATGATTGTGTTAGTTGTTGCCACCCTGTTTCAATGATGAAGGCATAGTCACTGGTCACAACACAAATGGCAGCGACTGACACAATCATGTACTAAAAGCAGAGTAACAGCACCCTCCTTCCTCGGGTTTGTGGGAAAAAATTAGCCGACAAAGTAAAAAGCTCCAAATTGCTAAAAAAATTCTCTATTTTCCCATCTTTCTTCATCTGTACCCTCAATACAATCCCCTCATTTCTAGTTCTGGTGCAATGCACTGCATATGTAGGGATCATCCCCTGAGTGCTGGTCCAAGATAAAAAAAGGAAAATTTTAAATTGCAGTAACATAAATAACAAAAAGCTTTTGATCTCGGCAGCCACTGGCTCTGGAAAAAGCAACGAGAAAAATGGAATATTTGGAATAATCAGGGTTTGGGGAATTTCATGCTAATTAAAAGTTATTTAACTTAAAAATTTTTTATTAGAAGTTCTCATATTTTGTTACGTTAATCGGGTATACATTTTTTATTATGATTTTTTTTTCGCCGACCAACGAAAATGCAGAATCAATTTTGTTCCCAAACGATGATAACTTTCCTTTGTGCCTTGGGATATTTATCATGTCTGAATTAAAGAAAAAATTGCGAACCATTAGCATATAAACCTTACTTAAATTTAATATAAAAACAAGTAAAAGCGCTATATTCGGCTGTGCCGAATCTTATATACCCTTCACAGATGTAATTCTTCTTTCTTTCTTTCTTGCCAAAACAGAAAGTCGGTTTAATTAAAATATCAAAATAATGTTATCGGTTACTTTTATATTTAAGAAAACGTTTAAATTTTTCGGCTAGGAAGCTAAATTTTTGGCTTCTCTTATATCTAATACCTATGAACGTCTTTCGAAAATATTATATATATTTAATTTACAAACAAAACAAAAAATCCGTTTCATGTACCCCAAAAAGTTCTAATTGTCCAACCGTAGAATCGTCTTTGGTTTTTAATGTTGTTGGTTTTTAATACCAGATTACTTCTTTCTGATAAATAAAGTATGTATAATTCATCATAAAAATCAAAAATAACAAATAAAATGGCTGATTTTATGAATCAGAAAATGTCAACTTCCTAACCCTGGAACCGAATTCTTAATTTTTTAATACTAATCTAATTTTTTCTGATATATAAAATAGCTTTAATTCACTAAAAACACAAAATTTTTAATTTATGTATGTACTATTATGTACGAAAAGTATTTCGATTTTCCAACTCTGGAAGCGAATTTTTATTTTTTTACCAATGCAATTCTTAGTGAGGCGTAACATAGCTTTAGTTGACAAAAAAAATACTATTTTTAAACTTTTTGGGCACTTTCACGTACCATAAAATATATCATATGTCCAAACCTGGAGTCGAAATTTTGATTTTTAAGATTTTAATACCAAATTTGTTCTTCCTGAATTATAAAACAGCTCTAATTAGCAAAAAAAAAACAACGTCAATTGCCTTTTTGGTTACATTTATGTTTAAAAAAATTTCAATTTCCTAACCCTGGAAGCGAAATTTAAATTTTTTAAAATTTTCTTTATCAATGCAAATCTTCATGAGGTATAAAGTAGTTTTGTTTAAGAAAAAGTCGAATTTTGCAACCATTTTGGTTATTACATGTACTACAAAATATTGCATGTACCAAAAAAAATTTAATTTTTCTAACCCTGGAAACGAAATTTAAATTTTTTTTGTTTGTTTTTTTTATCAGTGCAATGCTTCTTGAAGTATAAAGTAGTTTTATTTACAAAAATTGCAAATTTTTTACCATTTTGGTAACTTTCATGTACCATAAAATATTGCACTTGTCCATCCCTGGATTCGAAATTTTATTTTTTATTTTTGAATTTTTGATACCAATTTTGTTCTTCCTAAATTATACGACTGTTTTAGTTGGCAAAAAAACAACAACATCGATTGCCTGTTTGATTACTTGCATGTATAAAAAAAATTCAATTTCCCACCCCTGGAAGCAAAATTTGAATCTAAAATTTTCTTTTCTTTTTGCCAATGCAAATTTTCATGACGTATAAAGAGGTTTTGTTAAAGAAAAACTTAACATTTTTAACAATTTTAGTTACTACATGTACTACAAAATACGGAATGGGCCGAAAAAAAAATTTTTATTTCCCATCCCTGAACATTTTTTTTTTATATTTTTAGTTTTTAATACACCATTGAGACTTCCCAAAGCACGAAATAGGTTTAGTTTGCAAACATTAAAAAAAATAAATTATTTTTGGTATAAATTTAGCGTCGAGAAATAGGTGCAAGCTTCCCAGCTCTGGAACCATAGTTCGGATCTATCTGAATTTTAACACCACTCTATTTAAGTTCATTTCCAATCCAACGGTCCAAGAATGAAGTCTCTATCTCTTCTGGGGGCTTGGCTAGACCTGTTTCATTACTTTCACTTATAAAAACAATGCAATTTCCCAACCCTGGAAGTAAAATTTGAATTTAAAAACAAAAATTTTTTTTTGCCAATGCAAATCTTCATGACGTATAAAGTGGTTTTGTTAAAGAAAAACTTAAAATTTTTAACAATTTTAGATACTACATGTACTACAAAATACGGAATAAGCCGAAAAAAAATTTTTTTATTTCCCATCCCTGGAAAAAATTTTTTATTTTTTTAGTTTTTAATAGACCATTGAGGCTCCCTAAAGCACGAAATAGGTTTAATTTACAAACATTAAAAAAAATAATTGATTTTTGGTAAAAATTTTGCGTCGAGAAATAGGTGTAAGCTTCCCAGCTCTGGAACCATACTTCGGATCTTTCTGAATTTCAATAGCAGCCTGTTTAAGTTCATTTCCAATCCAACGGTCCAAGAACGAAGTCTCTAGCTCTTCTGGGAGCTTGGGAAAACCGATTTCACGTACAGACGGACGGACAGACGGACAGACGGACAGACGGACAGACGGACAGACGGACAGACGGACATCGCTCAATCGTCATCGCTATTCATAAGGATCCAGAATATATATACTTTATGGGGTCCCATGTGCATATCGAAGAAATTACACACGGAATGACAAACCTATATATACCCTTTCACTTTTTTGTGAAGGGTATAATAACGTGAATTTAATAAAAATTAATTAAAAAATAATTTACAAATTTGAACTTGAGTCCAATAAAAGAATTCTTATTACTTATTTTTTAGTTTATTAGCAAAAAACAGAAACTTCAAAATTCTTGAACTCAAATGGACAAACAAAATAGAATTCTTAAATATATAAACATTTTACATATTATGCATTAATTAAAAAAATAAACTGTGAGCTCATTTAACTCGCTACTTCAATAGTTTAAGGCGCTCTATTAAAATCGTCTTTTAGAAAAATTATTTGTCTGAAATGTTTTGTATTTAAACGATTATTTTCTTTACTTTTTATAAAATTGGGCTTGAAAAAAATTCTTTCACTTATCGTAGATGTTGGAGAAATCGCAAGAAAACCATAATATGCAGTATGCAGTTTCTCAGTCCTTTTTCAGAAATTCTCTAAGCATATAAAATCATCCATTACGCCATTAGAGTCCTGTTTTAATATTTATACCCTTCACAAAAAAGTGAAAGGGTATATATAGGTTTGTCATTCCGTGTGTAATTTCTTCGATATCAATATAGGACCCCATAAAGTATATATATTCTGGATCCTTACGAATAGCGATGACGATTGAGCGATGTCCGTCTGTCCGTCTGTCTGTACGTGACGGACTTGGGGTTTCCCAAGCACCCAGAAGAGATAGAGATTTCGTTCTTGAACCGTTGGATTGGAAATGAACTTATATAGAGTGGTATTGAAATTCATAAAGGTCAGAAGTGCGGTTCCAGAGCTGGGAAGCTTACACCTAATTCTCGACGCAAAATTTATACCAAAATTCAATTTTTTTTTTAATGTTTGTAAATTAAACCTATTTCGTGCTTTAGGAAGCCTCAATGGTCTATTAAGAACTAAAAAAATAAAATTTCTTTTCCAGGGACGGGAAATTAAAATTATTTTTTCGGCCCATTCCGTATTTTGTAGTACATGTAGTAACTAAAATGTTTAAAAAGTTTAAGTTTTTCTTTAACAAAAACGTCATGCAGATTTGCATTGTTAAACACAACATTTTTATACCCTTCACAAAAAAGTGAAAGGGTATATATAGGTTTGTCATTCCGTGTGTAATTTCTTCGATATGCACATGGGACCCCATAAAGTATATATATTCTGGATCCTTATGAATAGCGATGACGATTGAGCGATGTCCGTCTGTCCGTCTGTCCGTCTGTCCGTCTGTCCGTCTGTCCGTCTGTCCGTCCGTCTGTACGTGAAATCGGTTTTCCCAAGCTCCCAGAAGAGCTAGAGACTTCGTTCTTGGACCGTTGGATTGGAAATGAACTTAAACAGGCTGCTATTGAAATTCAGAAAGATCCGAAGTATGGTTCCAGAGCTGGGAAGCTTACACCTATTTCTCGACGCAAAATTTTTACCAAAAATCAATTATTTTTTTTAATGTTTGTAAATTAAACCTATTTCGTGCTTTAGGGAGCCTCAATGGTCTATTAAAAACTAAAAAAATAAAAAATTTTTTCCAGGGATGGGAAATAAAAAAATTTTTTTTCGGCTTATTCCGTATTTTGTAGTACATGTAGTATCTAAAATTGTTAAAAATTTTAAGTTTTTCTTTAACAAAACCACTTTATACGTCATGAAGATTTGCATTGGCAAAAAAAAATTTTTGTTTTTAAATTCAAATTTTACTTCCAGGGTTGGGAAATTGCATTGTTTTTATAAGTGAAAGTAATGAAACAGGTCTAGCCAAGCCCCCAGAAGAGATAGAGACTTCATTCTTGGACCGTTGGATTGGAAATGAACTTAAATAGAGTGGTGTTAAAATTCAGATAGATCCGAACTATGGTTCCAGAGCTGGGAAGCTTGCACCTATTTCTCGACGCTAAATTTATACCAAAAATAATTTATTTTTTTTAATGTTTGCAAACTAAACCTATTTCGTGCTTTGGGAAGTCTCAATGGTGTATTAAAAACTAAAAATATAAAAAAAAAATGTTCAGGGATGGGAAATAAAAATTTTTTTTTCGGCCCATTCCGTATTTTGTAGTACATGTAGTAACTAAAATTGTTAAAAATGTTAAGTTTTTCTTTAACAAAACCTCTTTATACGTCATGAAAATTTGCATTGGCAAAAAGAAAAGAAAATTTTAGATTCAAATTTTGCTTCCAGGGGTGGGAAATTGAATTTTTTTTATACATGCAAGTAATCAAACAGGCAATCGATGTTGTTGTTTTTTTGCCAACTAAAACAGTCGTATAATTTAGGAAGAACAAAATTGGTATCAAAAATTCAAAAATAAAAAATAAAATTTCGAATCCAGGGATGGACAAGTGCAATATTTTATGGTACATGAAAGTTACCAAAATGGTAAAAAATTTGCAATTTTTGTAAATAAAACTACTTTATACTTCAAGAAGCATTGCACTGATAAAAAAAACAAACAAAAAAAATTTAAATTTCGTTTCCAGGGTTAGAAAAATTAAATTTTTTTTGGTACATGCAATATTTTGTAGTACATGTAATAACCAAAATGGTTGCAAAATTCGACTTTTTCTTAAACAAAACTACTTTATACCTCATGAAGATTTGCATTGATAAAGAAAATTTTAAAAAATTTAAATTTCGCTTCCAGGGTTAGGAAATTGAAATTTTTTTAAACATAAATGTAACCAAAAAGGCAATTGACGTTGTTTTTTTTTTGCTAATTAGAGCTGTTTTATAATTCAGGAAGAACAAATTTGGTATTAAAATCTTAAAAATCAAAATTTCGACTCCAGGTTTGGACATATGATATATTTTATGGTACGTGAAAGTGCCCAAAAAGTTTAAAAATAGTATTTTTTTTGTCAACTAAAGCTATGTTACGCCTCACTAAGAATTGCATTGGTAAAAAAATAAAAATTCGCTTCCAGAGTTGGAAAATCGAAATACTTTTCGTACATAATAGTACATACATAAATTAAAAATTTTGTGTTTTTAGTGAATTAAAGCTATTTTATATATCAGAAAAAATTAGATTAGTATTAAAAAATTAAGAATTCGGTTCCAGGGTTAGGAAGTTGACATTTTCTGATTCATAAAATCAGCCATTTTATTTGTTATTTTTGATTTTTATGATGAATTATACATACTTTATTTATCAGAAAGAAGTAATCTGGTATTAAAAACCAACAACATTAAAAACCAAAGACGATTCTACGGTTGGACAATTAGAACTTTTTGGGGTACATGAAACGGATTTTTTGTTTTGTTTGTAAATTAAATATATATAATATTTTCGAAAGACGTTCATAGGTATTAGATATAAGAGAAGCCAAAAATTTAGCTTCCTAGCCGAAAAATTTAAACGTTTTCTTAAATATAAAAGTAACCGATAACATTATTTTGATATTTTAATTAAACCGACTTTCTGTTTTGGCAAGAAAGAAAGAAAGAAGAATTACATCTGTGAAGGGTATATAAGATTCGGCACAGCCGAATATAGCGCTTTTACTTGTTTTAATTCAAATTTTGCTTCCAGGGGTGGGAAATTGCATTTTTTTTTATACGTGAAAGTAATTAAACAGGCAACTGATATTGTTTTTTTTTTGCTAACTAAAACTGTCTTATAATTTATGAAGAACAAAATTGGTATCAAAAATTCACAAATAAAAAATAAAATTTCGAATCCAGGGTTGGACAAGTGCAGAATTTAATAGTACATGAAAGTGACCAAAATGGTTGAAAATTTTAAATTTTTCTTAAATAAATTATTTTATACCTCATGAAGCACTGATCAAAAATAAACAAAATATTAAAATTTCGCTGCCAGGGTTGGGAAAATTCAAGTTTTTTTTGGTACATGCAATATTTTGTGGTACATGTAATAACTAAACTGGTTACAAAATTTTGGTTTTTCTACTACTTTATCCTCATGAAGATTTGCATAGATAAAAAAATTTAAAAAATTTAAATTTCGCTTCCAGGGCTGGGAAATTGAAATCTTTTTTTTTTATACATAAAACTAACCAAAAAGGCAATTGACATTTTTTTTTTGCTAATTAAAACTGTTTTATAATTTAGGAAGAACAAAATTGGTATTAAAAACTTAAAAAATAAAAATTTCGACTCAGGGTTGGACAAATGAAATAACCAAAAAGTTTAAAAATTTTAATTTTTTTGGTAAGAAAATAAAAATTCGCATTGGTAAGAAAATAAAAATTCGCTTCCAGAGTTGGAAAATCGAAATATTTTTGGTACATAAAAGTACCCACATAAATTTCAAATTTTGTGTTTTTAGTGAATTAAACCTATTCTATATTTCAGAAAAAGCTAAATTAGTATTAAAAAATTAAAAATTATGTTCCAGGGTTGGAAAATCGAAATTTTTCGGTACATAAAAGTGACCATAAAAGTTCCCAATTTTGATTTTTTTTTTCAGTGAGTTAAACATATTTTAACTTCGCTAAGAGTTAAATCGGTGTTAAAAGTTTTTAAATTAAAAATTCGGTTCCAGGATTGGAAAATCGAAATATTTTGGTACATAAAATTAACCATACAAATTGCTAATTTTGGTTTTGTGTGGATGAAATCTTTTTTATACTTCGGGAAGAGTTAAATTGATGCTAAAAACCAAAAAAAAATCTAAAAGACGATTCTACGGTTGGACAATTAGAACTTTTTGGGGCACATGAAACGGATTTTTACTTTTTGTTTTTAAATTAAACATATTTAATATTTTTGAAAGACGTTGAGAGGTATTAGAAATAAGAAAAGCGAAAATTTAAACGATAAGAATTACATCTGTGAAGGGTATTTAAGATTCGGCACAACCGAATATAGCACTTTTACTTGCTTTATTTGAAATATATTTTTTTTTATGAATAAATGCTATTTTTTAAACGGAAGCATGTAAAACCGTCACTACTGAACCAAGTACGCATTTCTACAACAAGCAGCTACTTATCATAATTGTTTTGTTGGTGTCTTTTCAACATAGTCCAATAGCTGACGACATGACAACAATTGAATTGTTTATTGTAAAAAGGGCGCAACCAACAATCTTATAGCTTTGAGTAATTCAAAGAAAACTTCCTAAAACTATTTTTAAAAATCTGATATTTTTCCTGTGAATGTTATTACTACGTATTTGCAATTTTTTGATAAACATAAAATATTTTTTATTTATGCTAACATATCGCGCCATAAATACAAAAGGGTCACAACTCAAAATTTTTCAAAACTGAGTTTTTTCCATAAATTAATTCAGATTACACATCTCTAACTACACATTTTTTTGTTAAAAAATATTTTTGAGTAACGAAATATTTCAAAACTAACGAAAGTTTCCCTCGTGTGTGGTTTTCCACACATACATATGTATTTTCAATGTAATTTGTACTAAAGAGAACATTTTCTGCCCTCAAGTGTGGATACAGTGGACAAAATGTTATCGTGCTGTAGTTCGAAAAGAAAAACAAATCGATGGCCAGTTTTTTTTTATTTTTTTTTTTTATTAGGACCGGTACTGAGGGGATGACCCCTACTCATGCGTACATTGGGCTCGAACTAGGAAAATTGGTTGTGGGAAAGAGGATAAAAAAAATAATGTCTATGAACATTCGATTTGAATATTTTCATGCTACACACAGCAGCAAAGACCCTGCAGGGAGTTTATTCCACATACGGGCAAAGAATGAATTTTCTCTGTAATGCGTAGTGCGGTTGACTAGTAAATCCACTACATATGGATATGATCGCAATCTAGAGTGTGCTGAGCGTAGAAAAGTGCGCGTTTCGGGAAAGATATCTTCACTTAGTTGGAACAAAATCCATTATAATAACGATTTAATCAGTGAAACGCAACCCACAATGCGTCGATGCTCAAGTGAGTCAATAGAGTTGACTATCCTACCGTCCCCTATAAGTTTCTCCGCCCTCTCCTGTACACGGTCGAGTAACTTCAAAATAGACTTTGAAGCACCGGCCCATACATGAGAGTTGTATTCCATCTTCGGTCGGTTGTAAGTGGTATAAATAGTAAGGAGATCAGATTTGTATGTCTTACACTGCCTTAGAAGGCCGAGGCACTTGAACGCTTCTTTTGAAACAGGAAAAATATGCTCTCAAAACCCATATCAAATAACTTATCTTTATAAACTTCAATCATCCCCATTCCGGCTTGATTTTTGATTTCAACTGTTTCAGGAAGAAGTAGTTTTTGTCTTTTTATACTTGATTTTGGTTTTAGGCATTCATATACTAGTCCCTCGTGGGCTGCATGCTGATCGACTATAATCAATTTGTCTCTTACCACGGCAATAATGTAAGCATTATAGACCGGACAGCGTGCAAACTCTGTCCATCGAACGTCACACTGAATTTTCATGCCAAGAACAACAAGAGCTTCTGATTCCTCAAGATCTATACCACCCATATTTAGAGATGAAGCAGCGGGATCGGGCTTGCGTCGGTGTGTAAGCAAACAACATTGCGTCTTACGGATATTGAAATTTATCCAGTTTTTGTGACCCCATTCAACAATTTTATTGAGGTCACCGTTGAGCGCAAAGCTCATATTGTGCCTCGTCGCCCCGATCTCTGACGATGTCGGTCTCTTATTGAAATCATATGAATGGCAAAGGCTGCTATCATCTGCAAAAGAGTAGATAGGAGTTAAAGTCTGATATAGAAGGTCCTTTAGAAATATAAGAAATAGTGTAGGAGAAAGACCAGTTGCTGTTTTCTCAAACATGATCGATATTATATATAAAGATATAAATCGAAATTGAAATACAAACAAGCCAACTTTACGCCGAGTTTTTTTGCGCGAACTTGGAATATCTCTCTCAAAGTCTTACATGGCAATACGAAAGGGCGTGCCAAGAACTCAATCAGGAGTATCTATGCTTTCTGCTATCAACCAAAGAAATTTAGTAGATGAACCAAGCGGTTCAATAACCCAGTCACAAGATTTACTGGTCCATACACAGACATTCCATATGTGTGAAAAAACACACACTGTAACTGACATAAGTTTTTTTGAGAGTGATTTGAGGGTTACAGGTAATTTAATTCCGTTTTCAAAATTATATAAAAATCGTAACATGATTATATTTCTCTTTCTCAATCATTCGCCCAAAAACTCAATTTTACTTATTGCCTGCGCCCTTTTTACACTAAACAAGAAATTCTCGGCTTTGTTTCACCATTACCGGAGGAAAAAATTTTTTGTTTTTAGTAAATGATGTATTTATTTACCTTCAAAGAACAAAATCACCCAAAAACTCAATTTTTGTTTCCGTGTTGGTCACGCCCTTTTTACAATAAACGATTCAATTGATGCCAATAGCATTTGTAGTCATGTACCCGAGTAGCTTGCTGTCGTCTAAAGGTCTAATTCATAAAAAATATTTCATTCTTATAACCTTCTTGTTTGGCAATTTTTGCATAGAAATATAACGATGTTATAAGCATAAAATATTTTTTATGAATTGAACCTTAAGTGTTTATAGCTATTCAAGCGAGTTATCTAGTTGCTTGAGCAGTTCAGGTTTTTTTTTTTTTTTTTGCTTTAAATTACTTCAGTGAAGTGGAGCGTATCACAGTTGGAAGGTTACATTATTGGAAAATAATAATTCGAGCATATTTCAAAGTTTCCAATGAGCCACAAGAGTAAAATTTATTACGCTCAAAAATGAATGTAATAAATATGAACGCAAGTGGTATTCATCTATAGCATTCACATATACAAACAATAATTTAAGATCAAACTGGTGTCCTTCAAATACATATGATCATTTGCTTTGTTATTATAGTTCAAACAAAATAAAAAAATAATTTTTGTGAAATTTTGTTTGTAGTTAATCTTGACCTTCAGATATTATTTTTATTATGATTAAAAAAATGCTAATTACCAGCAAAGTTAATAAATTTAAAAAATTGAAGTAATCATTTAATCGCATTTCTCTCCGCATAATATCGGAAAGACCCTGTCCAAAATTTCTTAGAGAAGCCAGAAATATATTTTTTTTATCTGGGACCAGCACACAGGGGATGACCCCTATATATGCAATGCATTGCGCCGGAACTAAAAAGGAGGGTATCGTATTCAGGGGACAGATGAAGAACGATGAGAAGATAGAGAATTTTTTGTAGCTATTTTTAGTTCGCCGGCTAATTTTTGCTACAGGACCGATGAAGGAGGGTGATGTTACTCTGCTTTTTAGTACATGAGAGTGTAAGTCACTGCCAATTATATGTGGGTGCTGTTGGGTGAAGTAGTAGAACACGAGACTATGAAGCGGAGGGTCGTGAGTTCGAGCCCGCGCTGAGTCACGAAATATTGTGTTGAATTCTTCTGATCAGCATTAGTGCGTGGTTGTGTCAGTTGCTGCCAGCCTGTTTCAATGATGAAAGCATAGTCACTGGTCACTGAACATAATTCGCAGCGACTGACATCATCATGTACTAAAAGCAAAGTAAAAGCACTCACCTTCGTTGGCCATGTAGCAAAAATTAGCCGGCGAAGTAAAAGGTCGAAATAGATACAAAAAAACTGTCTATCTTCACATCTTTCCTAGTCTGTCCCCCCAATACTATCCCCTCGTTTTCAGTTCCAGCGCAACGCATTGCATATATATAGGGGTCAGCCCCTGAGTGCTGGTCCAAGATTAAAAAAAAAAAATTATAGTCAGTGGCCAGTGCTATGCCTTTATCATTAAAACAGGCTAGCAACAACTAACATAACCATGCACTAATGCTGATCAGAAGAATTGAATACAATATTTCGTGACTTAGCGCGGCGTTGAAGCCATGACCCTCTGCTTCAAAGTCTCGTGTTTCCTACTTCAGCCAACAGCAGCTTCCATTTTCTGGCCTTCTTATTATAAACCTCCAATTACGTGATTAAGATTAAACCCACGTTAAGTCACTTTTATATGCTGACACACCAGCAGCAAATTTTGTAGTATATGTGATCTGCTGCCAGGAATATTTGAAAAAGTGGCCCATAATTTAAGGTTCGGATCTTTGGTATAAAAATTTATTTTTTTAATTAAAATGTAATACAAAACTTTCTCTGCCCTAAAAGCACCGCATAATTGGAACTTTAAAGTGTGATTATATATTTTATTTCGTTATCTTTTAAAATAAAATCCATTTTCTGGCCTTAAAAGGATATTTTTGATATATTTTATAAAAAATAATTCTTAACATAAATTAATTGGCATGCTGTCTCTTTTTAAGAATAAAGAAATATATAATATAATTTTTAACAGATTTGTAATAAATTCAGAACAGAAAATTTCTGTTAATAGCAAATTTTCAATTCTATATTTGCATGTGTTACATTCATAACTACAGCCTAATTTATAAAGACAATGATGATTCATAAGAGGTTCTTAAAATATTTTCTTTTTATGGAAATTTATGTTATTAATCTCTTATAAAGCAGAACAAATTTTTATAAATTAGGCCTCTAATGTTTATCATCTTTATATGGAAATTTATTTTATTATAAAATAATTATTTCATTTACTTTCTACTTAATAAAGAAACTTAAAACCAGGGAGATATAGGAGAATTTTTTTCGAATTTCAATACTTAAACTCAATTAATATTTATATTAAATAGTACATTTTGTTAAAAAAAAATATTTATCCAAAAAAGCGGAAGGACCTTAGTAATTGGCTATATGCAATTTTGACAAAAATTAACGATTAAAACACGCTAAGGTTTAACCTATTTTGAAGAAAATTTTTATATAAAACATACAATATAAAAGAAATATTTTTTTATTAATTTACCACTTTATAAACTATTTGTTTTATGTTTAAGCAAACAACCATAATATATAAATATAATATACTTAATGCTGCTTTTTGTATGCTTATTTGCTGTTATTATATGATTATTTATTTCTATGTTCCAGTTTATTCTTTATTATATTCTTATTTGACTTTGAAAATTTATTTTTCTAATTTCTTGCATTCTTCTAAGGCTCCTTGAAACAAATTGTAACGGCTTTGCTAGGAGTGCAAGACATAAATGGAAGTTGATAAATCATATTTTTTTTACAGAATAATTCTATATGGAATTTTTTTTTTTTTTGCAATAAACTATACACCACTTTTTGAAACACCTAAACCTAAGAAACCAGATCAGCCAAGGATCTTTAAATATATATATTTTTTATACTTTTATATTATTATTTAAAGCTACCATCTGTATTTGTCCATATAGCACGTATCATACTTCTTAAAAGGTTAATACACTTTGAGTGTAAAAGGAATTTCTTCAAACACTCATGGAAAAATTAATAATAAAATGCTAAATCAGAATGAATCCAAATAGCGCATGCGTGCGATTGTACTCATAGTATTATGCATTAAACACATTCACGACAACAGGCTGCCGACTACAACCTATCACAAATGGAATACATGTGCCACACGACAGGTTCATGTCCGTGCTACTTTTGTAGCTGTGGTCTAAATAAACTAATGCATTAAATACATTCACGGCAGCAGGCTACCCGAACACACGACTACAAAAGCCGTTGGCTACAATCGTCGCCCCGTATTTGGCTACTTAATTATTTTTTGGACGGCAGCTACATTTTCAACATCTCATTTTAGTGGTACCACTTTCATATATAAAAGCACTTATTCTAAATCTATTTATAGACCGAAACAAAATTAATGATAAAAACACTTTATTTGTTTTTAAGCTCTTTATTGTTTTTGCATTTGTAATAAATACACCTTTTTTTGTTATGGCCCTATGAAAATGAGTTTATGAGCTAATTCATTTGTGACCTAACTAACGTCTTTTATCGATATCGGCTATTAAATATGTATATACAATATAAAAAGCCAGATACAAAATTTCAAAATTTAATAATACGTCTACTATGTGAATAAATTTAAAAAATATGTCTAACAATAGAAAGACATTTTGGAGTACTTTGAAATGATACCCATATTGTTTATGTGGGGTTATACTCTAGGAGTTGTTGCAAAAAAAATAAATAAATAAAACTAAAAAATAAAAGCTGAGAGAAAACGCAAAAAAAATAAATAACTAAATATAACAAAATAATTTTTATTTTTGAAAGGGCTATTAAATTTTTTTATTTTTAACAATTTTCATATTCTTAACCAGTTTGAAAATATTTTTAAACGTTTATTTATTTAAGATGTTTCACTGTATTGGCATCACTAATTTATTTATTGTCGCCTATGAAAATAGAAATTACTACACGTCCACACGAGCAATAAGTTTGGCAATTATTGCCGTGGCAACCGTCAAATTTGATTGCCGACACAAGATATTAACGTGTGGACCACATGAATATATCTTAGAACACATATTCGGCAACAAATGTTATAATACATTGCCGAGCAATAATCTTTTAACACATGCTGTCAAATTGAATTGTCATTTGAGTGAAATTTTTGTTTTATAAGAAAACAACACTGTTAATAATGTTTTAAGATTTGTACGTGTGCGCTACCAAGATATACAAGCAAGAACATTGGCAATTGACGTCGCGTTTCTGCCGGCGTTATTGCTTGTATCAAGAGACGAAATGTTGCTCGTGTGGTCGCAGTGTTAATTTAATTTGACTACAACTACAAACGTTGCACGGACAACAACCTGCCGTGTAGCCGTTAATATAGTCATTCCCATATAAACACGTGTATTCTATTTCTGACAGGTTGTAGTCGGCAGCCTGCTGTAGTGAATGTGTTTAATGCATAATTTCTATTTTCATAGGCGACAATAAATATATTAGTGCTGCCAACACAGTGAAACATCTTAAATAAATAAGCGTTTAAAAATATTTTCAAACTGGTCAAGAATATGAAAATTGTTAAAAATAAAAAATTTAATGCCCTTTCAAAAATAAAAATTATTTTCTAATGTTAATATTTTTCACCCTTTGCAAGGATTATTAAATTTTAGAATTTTGTATCTGACTTTTCAAGTAAAAATTCAATTATTTTGAGAAAAGCTCGATGCAACGACATTTTAGTTCTAATTTTGTATATAGTTAATAGCTGTTATCGATTAAAGGCGTGAATTGGGTCACAAATGAATTAGCTCATAAACTCATTTCCATAGTGTCATAACAATAAAAGGACATCAAAATGTATTTATTACAAATGGAAAAACAATAAAGAGCTATAAACAAATAAAGTGTTTTTATTATTAATTTTGTTTCGATCTATAAACAGATTTAGAATGGCACCACTAAAACGAGATGTTGACGTTGTAGCTGCCGCGTTCAAGATAATTAGGTAGCTGACTATGTGGCGACCATTATTGCTAGCGGCACATGTAGCCATGTATTCGGTAGCCTTGCTGTCGTGAATGTGTTTAAAGCATTAAAGATAACAAGATTTATCAAATATCGCAGTCTTGTTTGACTATTCATACGCGAAGAGTGTACGGTTGCTTGTGTCACTCGACCGGATTTTTTTTAAATATTTTTAACCCTTTGATGCGATGCGCAGACGTCATGAGTGATACGTTTACACATCATATATGATACACAATATGTCTTATTTCCCTTAACAAAGATTTATATGAACTGATAAACAATAAAGTGATCTAAAGAGTTTGATAATTGAACCATGTGCCTCTTGTGATACACGTCATTTTAACCAGATTCTTACTACAGACGTACACTATAAATTTTTGGCAGGAGGAGAGTTAATAAAAGGCGCGAGTATGTTTTTTTTTACAAAATACTACTTCGGTAAAACTGAATGTTTGATATTTCTACATGTGGTGATGCTTATTTTAGGAATATTCTTTAATTGACTTTTTTTTAAATATACGGGCAGTTTAAGGATATTATAATTTTGTTATATTTTAAAGAAAAATAATTACGCTCAAAAGCAACGCAACCATGATATAAAAATTTATGCGTGTGATGGTCACTGCCCTAAACCATCACAACTAATGGTATTTTCTTTTCTGTAAACATTTAACACACTTTTGCTTCTTTTTAAAAAAAAAAAAAAAATGTAGTTAAACTCAGTTTTAAAACAAAAATTTATTTTCTTAAGGGATGGTAGACAAATTCCCTACAAATTCACTGTTTTCAAAAGACATAATCTATTAATTTTTCTTTGAAAACTACAACAAATATAGCACTTTTTTTTAGAAAAGAATGCCCTTTTCAATGCAAAATGTTAACATTATGGCATTGGAAAATAGTGAATTTATTAGAAGGTGCTCTATCTTCTCTCATGAAAATGTGATTTCTTCTAAAATTGCGATTAATTGTAATTAAAACAAAAATGTGACAAAATGTTACATGAAATCGCCATAACATGAACATAAATGATCAAATGTCGGGTTTGTATTTTTTTTATGTAAAATTAACAATCCAAAGTACACTAATTACTCATTTGGTACAATTTACGAATTTCCCAGTTTGTTCTCAGGGGAATTTCCCTAGTTTGTCATATTGATTGATTTCCGGTTGCAAAATTAAATGGCAAGATTGTGATAGCGTAGATGATATCATTTCCTACTTATTAAATTTATTTTCAAACAACTGCAACTATTGCATTTGTTTGTTTGTAGGTTCCTTTTATTACAACAAATCCAACAAAATTTTCAAATTTGATGTAAATATAAAGTAATTAATTCTTGTATAATATATAAATAATTTTGTATTTAAATTTCTATAATTTAATAAAGGGAATCTATTCAAGTTGGTTTAAGATTTAAAATTTTATTTTTGCTGAAGTAAGCAGAGAAACCCCAAAATTGTAATAAATTTTTTTTAGTACAATTTTATCAACTTGTTGGTACAATTTTGATGTGCTCCTTTTGCAATGCTCTCCAAGTTACTACTCATTTTTCTGACTCTCTTACATTAAAACCAGTGATGCCAACTCTTGCATCATCAAAAGCACTGTTAGCATATAGAAATAGGGTAAAAAAGTGTAAAAATGAAAAAAATTGCGGGTAAAAAAGCATCAACCTAAATTTTCCTTAAACTTGATATTTTATAACGAAAAGATAACAAATGCTTGATTTTTTTATTGAGATCGGTTGTTTTTTATTGAAATAAAATAAAAAGAAACAAACTATAATTCATATTATATATTCATATACGTACATAGTCAAATGGTCAATACTTGAAATAGATGTATGCACTGCTGCATACAAGCAAAGCGAACCTTGAGCTTTTTGATTTTGTTTTGGCTCCGTTGGATCAAATTACAGTTTAGGTTGCACTGAAAAACTTCGGCTATGTCGAAACAAATCACTATACCGTGCATTTATTTCACAACTACAACAAATGCAATGTGTCTTTAATTCATCTTTTGCTGGTGGTCTAACCCACCTTTTGAACGCTGGATCATTCTCCCAAGCTTTTCTATATTTTTGCTGTTCTATCTAATCGAAAGCCATTGCTGATAAACTTTAGCAAACTAAAAATTTATGAAGAACTTACTTTTACTTCAACTGTTTGGGATATCTTATGCCCCTCTCTTCAACCTAGCCTAACCTAACCTAATACAACTGTTTAACTTTATAATATCCAATGTACTTTCTTGCTTAAAATTGCACAAAACTGATATAATAAATCACTGCTAAACAAATAAATCATAAAAAAAATTCCACGTATTAAAAAGAAGAGAAGGCGAATTCATGTACCAGGTGGTGTCAAGTCTGTAACAACAAAATCTGCCTAGTATTTTATTTAAATGAAATTTGACAAGTCAACTTCCTAAAAAATCAGCTGTTAACTTGGCACCACCTGGTACATGAGTTTCCCTTGATGCTTGAGAAAAGCCTAGAAGAGTTTGCGAGTACCACTCAAAACATAAATTCAAATAATACGCAGTTGGATAAAAATCTGTTCGCTGTGTTTACAGAATAACAGCAAAATGGTTCAGTGCCAAAAATATTTTTAGATTACTTAAAAGCCACTGTAAGAAATATATATATACACTATATAAATACCCGCTTTTCAAAAACGGATATACATATAATAAGGTTTCGGGTATTGCATAAGCAAAAAAGCACCAAAAAACACCGGAAAAGCACCAAAATGGCAAAGCTGATTAAAACCATCGGTTTTGAGGTAAAATAAATATGAATGTAAAGCAGAGAACGCGTTCTTCCTGCCATTCAATGCATTCTAAAATTTCAGTTCTTTAACACCATACCGATATATAAATTATTATTTTTCTCTCATTCACTTTTTAATCCTTTCATTTTGATATCAGCATTCATTGAACCATTCTTTCCAATTTTTTTTTATGTCCTTGAATTTTTAAAAATAACTATTTGAAATATACAAACAACAAAATAAAGCGGCATGGCCACACATCAAACTGACGCTTCAAACTCTGCTTTTCTTTGATAGTGTTAGTGAACTCACACGCATGGTTTGATGTGAGTTTGAAGAATATCAAAACAACTTAGATTTTCACTGCCAAACAGAATTTTACCAACACATACACAAGTTTGAAGCATCAGTTTGATGCGGCCATGCCGCATAGCTTGTTATAGTGCAACTACATCTTTGTTTTTGTATTTTTCCTTAAAGTAGGCAATATAATATACTACAGCACGGATGGAAAACATGATACAATTGTACTTTTTTTGGTACAATTAGACTTTGTTGGTACCGTGGTACTACCACGACTAATTTAGTACAACTGAAATATCTCAGTCAAAAGCTTACACCTAGTTCATAAAAACGTTTTATGCTTGAAAGTTTTTGTTAATTTCTCAGTGAATCAGTTAATAAACATAAAATATTTCTGTGAATTATGCGGTTATATAATCAAAGATTTTGTGTCATTTTTTTATTACATGCAGTATTCCAGTCAGCACTTCATGAAATTTTCGCACCGTTTCTTGCTCCTCTGCTTGTTTTATTTATTTAATTTGTCGTTTCTTTTTAAAAATTATTGTTCTTTCGAGAGAAAACGGTTGTTTCAAAATAGTGTCTTATGTCTCATATTTCTGCTAATTTATGGCTCATTTAAGTAACGGACTTACAATTATTTGCTATAATTTTTCGCAACAGAAACATTTTTCATCGTTAGGCTGCCTTATATTTGATTCAAAAACAATCACGTTGAAAAAGGGTATAATAATTGATTTCCAAATACCGAAAAAGTTTTCAATCAATGTCTCGTTGCCTAAATTTTAAACTACCAGAAAATTTATTATCTTAAATTGTATGACTTTTTGAATAAAATTTAATCAACTGATTCCTAGATTTTTATGTATATAATATTTTTTTGTTGTTTACTTGTGTAGAGAAGTTTTTGAATTTCTATTTATAGAAATATAAAAAATATAAAAAATGGTACCGTCATGGCATGAAAAGTACATTTTATTTAGTTAATTGGTACAAAATCAAAATAGCCCTTTTCCATCCCTGTACTATAGTATCAATGCTCTCAGAGAAAATGAGACAAACATGAGAGCTGACGATATTTGTTGGTATTATTATTTTATTTATTTTTTGTCAGACATTCTCAAATACAGTCATAGAGTTGTGGCTGGCATACTCATACTTAGATATTTCTATGACAAAATGTCCGCACATTCCCTGACTCTAATTTTGGCTCTTAATAATCTTTATAGTACAGCAGGGCACTAACTCATATATAATAATAGAAAAAAGCCATACGAATTGATATACTCTGTGTAAGTATTAAGATTTTCCTAAAATATGTTGAATAAAACAGCCGGTTTGAAAGAAGTATTTATTCATTAGGTTGACTTATCAAAAAGTGGTGTAGGGCTGCGAAACACTGTAAAATTTCTTTACCATTTAGCTTGTATATTAGAAGCTTTGAACAATAAGAAAAAAAATCGAAATATATATTTTTGTATTTACTAACAGAACAAAATGAGGTACAATATAGCACCACTACCACCAATCCAACCACCACTACTACAGCCAATAATACCGCCTCTAACACATCTTATCATCTTCATCAATTACATCCCAATCATTATCAACGTCAGTCGCGTGGTTCAGCTGGTAGTATACAAAGATCTGTTGAAGTAACACCATCGACATCAATAATGCAATATCGCACCGGTAGTATACATTCATTACCCAGCTCTGAGGCCGCATCGTAAGTTGAACTTAAGCTAATAACTGCAATGCAATTAGAGAGAGTCTGCCCTCTCTGTTTCTTCTTATTAACTAACAAAAAAAATGCTCTTCTAATTAAATACATATTCAGTATTATTGCCTGGCTATTAAATGTACAAAAATAATAACTAAATCGTATAAATTTTAAATACATGTGTGCCCCTTTTAAACAAAACTGATTTGAGTTAAAATTCTTCTATATACTTTTGTTGTTTTTTTTTGTTTTGTTGTTGTCTGATATATTACATTTGCCTATTTCCATCTCTCTGTCCCAAGTAATTTCAACAAAAAACTATTTTCTTCTATAAATTACATCTGTAAAACAATTCTATTCGTATATTTTAACTCTACTCGATGCTATTTTAACTCTTTCTGAATGTCTATTTCTCTCAGTGTTTCTCTATATGTTTATATTAATTTCAAAAAAAATTAAATTAAAACTGCCATATTGCTACTAACGTGTTGTTGCTGTTGTTATAAGTGAAGCTTCCAATTTAGGGTTAAAAGCCAAACAAACAAAAATCATCAAGTAAAAGAACTGATTTCTAAGTGTATATGCGAACAAATATTTAATCGATTCAATGAAAATTGCATTTCTTTCATATTGCCTTGTTTGATTTGAAACATTTTTAAGCCCTCTTATGCTAAATGGTCTGCTTTGTTTGTCCCTGTATTATTTTTTTATATATTTTTTTTTCTTTTGAGTTTTGGTTGCATAATTATTTTATAAGTGTAGATATAAATTAATATATATGTGATTGTATAAAAGCAATTGTAAAACAACTTTCACTTTATGTGGTTCAAGCTAGTTTAGATGCTGGCCACTCCATTCACTGATAACACTGTGTAACAATTTCGAACTTCTTTAAAAATTACAGGTTTTTGACAACCGATTCCGATACAGAAGTGCTTCACCGCAGAAGTTTAGTTTTTCTTAAATAGTTTTTTTTTTGAGAAAGCTGGAAAGTTTAACGGCTCTTATTATAAAATTTAGATAGGCAACACTGGCATATTTTTTATTTTAGATCTCCGATTTTTTATTTTTTTTAGTTCAGTTTTTGTTGTTATACAGCGTAAATACGAAACATGCTCAAATACTATTTACACTTTTGTTATTTTTATAAAATAGATGTGTGGTGTCGTGGGACATCGGATAGGAACGAAGTTCCTTATTATAAAAATTTTAATTTTAGGTTCTGTTCGAGTTATAAAGAAAATAATTATTCGGGTATAAATTTTTTATTATGATTTTTTTTCGACGACCAACGAAAATACAGAATCAATTTTGTTCCCAAACAAAATTGAATTCTATCACGGCACGGATGCGTATGATTAATATTTGTTTGTATGGAATCGTATTACTCATACGTCTTAAACATTGATTTAGAAACAAAAAATCTTACGTTACGGACGTTTTTTCCCGGTTAGGGTACCCCTCCGCATTGTCCCATAAGGAACTTCGTTCCAATATTCGAAACAGCAAAATTACAAAAATAACGCAGACCAACATACAAAAATATAAAAGCATTTTAAAAGTTTACATTTGAAACACATTTTACGGCATATTTTTAAGTTGCATCCACGTGCAGTAAAAAAATTTGGAAAATTGTGGGACACTTAGTTTTTTGCTACAAAGTGTCTTCAAAACACGATGACAGGTAACATTTTGTTGGTATGTGTTAATGGTCTAACTCTTTCAGATAAGGGTATTTTTTGATATATTTTTTAAGTAGAAATCACCTTTAAAATAGTAACGTCTGTAGCTGAAAAATTCTTAAAAAATATTTATCATGAAATTCTATTAAAGGTCTGAGAACACACTTAAATTGAAAATTCAATCTTAATATGGGAATTAGGCAAAAACTTAAAAAACTTTGAATAGGCCATAAAATTAGTTTCATAGTTTTAAAATGTCGATGCAAGTATGTTTATGGTCTGCACAAGAATCAGCTGGCTTAATACTGTTACTAAAAATAAATAAATAAAAGTTCATTTTGTTGCACAGTGTAATGTAAATAATAACACGTACTAACAGAACGAATGAATAATCTTTATTATTCGAATACTCGGTATATATCCGCCATTCGATCGTTCCAATTTCTAATCAATTTTTTCACTCACTGGTGACAAGATATGCTGAGTTGCTGGTACAAACTGAAAATCTACAGGCGCTAAATGAGGGGGACAATAAACACAATCACTTTAGCAAATAAAGTTGTTATCAAATTCCTTTTTAAACTAAGTAATTAGTTTTAACTTACAAAAACTCAGTCAGAATACCTTCATCACCATCCACCGTGACGACAGTTCCTTGTTCTTTGGGAAAGGAACAAAGAGCTATGATACCGCCACCTGGGAACCAGGAAGACTGAAATTAGCGTGAAAACAAGAAGCAATAACACTAGTTGATTTTGTTGAGCATAAAACAGACGAAGTGCACCAGGAACTTCAAGTAGTGATTTTTTTTTTTTGGAGTAAAGTTTCCTTAATTTGGAAACGTTGTTTTGGCTTCAAACGATTCATGGTGGCTGGCACTACTTTTACTGAAGAGGAATGTCGACACAGCTCGCACGCTGCTAAAAAGCACCCGATATTTATAAATAAATAAAAGAGTTACAATCAGTAATTTTGGTATAGATGGAATGTTAAGAGCAATAATTTCGAACTTTACTGCAACTGTCGTAGTATATCCTGAAATATTGTTTTTGTACAGATTCATGCTTAAGCAGTAAATCTGACACGAGAATTATATACAACTTCATTAATTTACTATTTGAGGTTAATAGATTTTGTTTTTAGCAATTTTATATTAGAATTTAATTAAATTTAGCTGAGATATTTGGGGTATTCACACTGTGTGCTATTTAGTCATATTGTCATAAAGTCATAGCTGGCAGCCAACAACGTTTTTCCGTATGCCGCCGCAAAAAAATATATTCAGCTCATATCAAGGCAGCAGCTGTTTTTGTTTATACAAACAAATTCATTTAGATATTCTTGTGCACCAGAAAACAAATTTAATAATTTTAAATAGAAATGGAGCTTTTAGACGATTCATCTTTAATTGTATTATTTTCTTCTGATTTAATAACAGCTAATTACAAATGTGTTGTTATCTTATCATCTGATCGATGTTTGAAATAGCATACTAAGCTATGAGGGGTTGTTCACACTAGTCATATTTTTCGTGCTATTATTTTATGACTTATGACTTTATGACTACAATGTGAATCCCCCAATTATTTCAGTTGATATATTGCGCAATTAGTTAATTTTTTTATTTTTTAATTCTCAATTAGTTTAAGAAAGTTTGTACAGTCATATAAATATATCCGTCTTGCTTAACCCGGCGTTAATGAGGTGCACAATCGTTACGCTGGCTATGAGCTGAGGTATGACATACGCCAAAGTTCGATGTACTATTATAGTTTTTTAAATTTTTTCTTACCATACGAGTATATCATTGTACTTGAATTTTTTGTAAGAATTTTTTTTTTATCTTAAAATATTTGAGTATGAAAACGTAACAAAAATCCATACCCCAGTCATGTTTGCAACTGCTTATCTCCTCTCGATGCTATCGTAACTCTAAAACTAATATTTCACCTCCTACTCTGTACATTTACCTTCGGCTGCTGTCACGATAAATATCCCATCGAAACAATATCATTAAAAAATTAAGCTTTAAAATCATCGGAGGAATGACACACCCCATCTCATTCACTGCGGGTTAAGGCCGTGATTGGCTATCTTACACAATCACAAGATTCATTCACAGGAAAATCTTGCAAAAATCTGACCAACTTAAAAAAATCCCTTCCAAATCACGTTGTAGGTCACACACTATTTTACAACCATAATGAAAACACATTTCGCTGTCAATATATATTAATCTAAAATTAAATTATAATTTTATGAAATTTTTCATAAATATTTCCAAATCGGACAGGCTTTTCAAAAGATCTGTTACAAAGTTACATTTATAAGGCCGCACTGCGTTTGGTGACTATTTGACATTTGGGGTTTGGACAAGTAAATAACCCATCCCCCGGCATTTCGGGGGGTCGGAGTAAGCAAAAGGAGGAAAAAGATGGCCGCACTAACATAACTTTTTACCACTCACGCCATATTTCCTAGAACGCGTGATTTCCAGTTACGGCCTTTATAAATCAGGATCAAGTATTTGGGATTAACGATAAAAAATATATATGAAAATTTATTTGTAAATAATATTTTATTAGCGCGATAGTAACTCACAAATTTAATAGCTGTTTATGAAATAAAAAAAAATCCACGGGGTAATGCCATTGAAAAAAAATAATATATATATATACATATATATGAACTTTTGTCTCTATTTTTGCTTCCATGTTAATTGTCTCCTGGAAATTTTCAATTTATATTAAAAACACCCAGGCAGGACAAAAGAAAATTAGCTAAACTGTCGCACTACATCTAATCAATTTTTCTCAGTGTAAATAAATATTTTTATTAACAACAAAAGAAAAACCTGCATGATTTTGAGTTATTTTCTTTGTGTAATAACTTGATAAAATTAAAAAATAAAAATTAATAACCACTGCACGTTTTTTTAATGCTCTTGCAACAAAACAAACTAATTCATGAAATTTCAAAATCTGCTTCTATATCTCCCTGTGTATTATAAAAATAAAATAAATATACTTTTTTAAATGACTTTAAGTTGTGTACATAAAGCAAAGTTCGCAGCATAAATTAATCTATTGATTTATATTTTGAAAACTATTTATTAAAAATATTCAGATATTCACCCACTATTAGAGCCGATGAACAAATAAATCAATTTGTGGAGGGCTTAGGACCTGGACAATTGGTGGGCCGCCAGGTGCTGGGAGCACCATCATTGGGTGATATACAACTGTCGCTGTGCTGTCAGAAAAATTGTCTAGAAGTGGAAGTTATAAGAGCAAGAGGCTTACAGGTAAGTTAAATACTTTAATTGGAATTTTATACTCCAGCTGCTGATATTTTCGACTGCTGGCCTATTCATCTTGTAGCATGAGGAGTTACAACTTCAAAACGAAACTCTTGCCCTTAACCAGCTCTATACAAACGAATTTCTGAATCAGAATAACATCTTATCGTGATATTGAATCGTAATACTGTTTGCGGTACAGAAAGAAAAAAATATATGGAAAATGCTTGACCTCAAAGGCCATTCTAACAACTTTCCGCAATTATAACCCCTAAGACATTTAATTTTAAAAAGAATCGAGAACACTATTTGATCCATACCTAATTTCTTAGTTTTTTTTTAGTTAATTTTTTCGAAATTTTATGTTCACTATACTCGTATCTCAGCAACTTGTAAACCGATTTGACCCGGTTAGTGGCGCTTGACGTGGTTATTATATGTGAATAGCTGATTAGAGGAATCGATCGGCAAACTTACTCCAAAAGCAAAAACACGTTTGAAAAAATTTTTTTCTTCTACCCAATTCACACGATGAATTTTATGACGTCCAATTTTCGACGACATTTTTAGTTTCATAGCGAAAGGTGTAGAGAAGAAAGAGGGGTAGAAAAAATTATTTGATTTCCGATTTCATGGTTTTTTTTTTATATTTCTCTTTAAATTATCTGTTACGTTTTGTTCTGTTTTTATTTTACATGTGAAACAATAACAAAAAATAAAAATAGACATGAAAACCAAATTCATCCTATGAACGCATAGAGTTTTTGGAACCAATTTTATGAGGGAATTACTAAACTTAGACGCCATAAAATCCATCGTGTGGATTGGGTGTTAGTTTTCACTAGGAATCTAAGTTTAGGACATTTTGAAACGTGAATAGTTTGGTTCGGTTCGGTTCTGTCATTCAAAAGTTATAAAAGTTATAAGCGGTTCACATACTTACGCAAACACAGGCTCGCACACACATATATATATATATATATATATATATATATATATACATGAATACTTAGTGATGGCCTCTCAGGGGTTGTCAGGAAAGTTTCCTTAAAACTTCGAGATACGGTGAAAACTCGATTTTTTTTAAAACGTAGTAAAACCAGTAACATCCCAGTTTTTTGCGAATTTTCAATTTTCTTAGCGGGAAATTGAAAATGAACCGCGAGGCAGTAAAAGTTTTTAGTTACCTATAAAACGAGTAAAGGAAAAGTTCTTCTATTCCGAATATCGAGTCATGTTAAAGTTAAATTATCTATATATGTGACGCGCAAAATAGAAAGGGACCCAAGGGTAAAAACTGGGTTTGTTCAGGAGAGCCATTTTAAAGATTTAAATACGTGTATCGTTGGTGTACCATCACTTCATAAAACGCGCATATCTCTGGGAGGGAACACTTTTGGGGTCGGTCTCATTCGATGCTCAGATGTTGTCCACATAAAAAAAAAGGGAAAAATGATATTTTTTTACCTTTAGGTACCTTTCTCTATGCGCTGTCTCATATATAAAAATGAATGTTTGAATGTCTGTATGTCCTTTATAGAATAGTAAACTATGCATTTGATTATGTTATGGTCTTTAGCAAAGTTGTTGCGCATGAACCGACGGACAGCGATGCCAATTTAGTGCGTTTCGCGCTAGTTTTAGCGCGATTCAACCATGCAAAACGCGCTGTTTTTGGCCTTAGCGCATTTAATAAAAAACGCGCTAAATTAGCTCGTTTTTCGTACAGTGATTAAAAAGACTTCAATTCAACATTTTCTACTTATTTTGCATAAATTTTTCTAGTACTATTTTTTACAACTGTTTAATCCATTTTGTGTAGTTTCATTCATGGCCCAATATTTAGGTCGATGAGCCAGATGGTTTAAATGAAAGTATTTTTTTTTATCGACAATTATCAATCTTAACTCCACTTTTTTAAGTTATTTTTATGAATTAAAAAGTTCGTTACTTACGTTTTTAATCAGTTAGAATATTAAAAAGTTAATTTAAATAAAAAAGACTGAGCAATTGATTTAATATTTAACGGATTTTTGTTAACGTTTTTTATATAATGTTTAAAACATCCTAATTTTTATTGATATACCAAAAGAATATTTTAATTTTTTGTTATCGTTTTAAGGTTCTTACATTTTGCTTATGGTTGTAAGTATCTAATTTTTGTACCTGAATTAATTTAAAAACAAATATGTAGATATTTATTTATTTTGTTTCAATAAATATTGCATTTTTTCTAATATATGTATTGATTTTTATTCAAATAAAATTTAACGCGTTTTTGAATAGCGCGTTTTGGTTATAAATATTTGTTAACGCTGTGATCTAGCGCGTTTTAGCGCGTTTTGAGAAGAGCAAAAGCGCGTTTTAGTTATAAAAAGTTGACAACGCTGCCGACGGAGGTTTTTAAGTTGGTGCGATTAATTTCCGATAGATGGCGCCACTGAAAATTAATTAAAATTTATTAAATCGTAAGCAGAGTTGCCGTTTTTGGTAGTTTCCTACCAAATTTGGTACTTTTGAAATGCGTTGGTAGGTTGGTAGGTTGTGTCGTGAATTTGGTAGTTTTTTTCAATTTCAGTTTTAATATTTTTTTCACGCTAATCAGCTTTCATCCATGCATGATTTTTAATAATCAGCTTTCATCTATGATTGCTTTTTGATTTTTAGTCATCAGTTTTTGTATGCATCATAGAGGCGACAGTAATAACAAGTGGCAACAAGTGAATAATATTATGACGTGCAAGGGAATGATAAATAAGACTGATTCGCACTATATACATATGGTCAGCAAAAAGAGACTTTAAAAAATAAACCTTTTTCCAAATAAACATTTAAGATTTTTACTTTTATTAATTTATAATGTTTGCTTAAGCAAAAGGTCAATTATTTTTTAATTTTTATATAAAAATTATGTTTTTATTCCAATATTTCGCCACTTCTTTGTGTAGCTTCTTCAGGGATATATAAAATTGTGTAATTTGATATAAAAATTAAAAAATAATTGACCTTTCGTTTCAATAAACATTATAAATTAATATAAAATAAGGTCGAAGAATTTTATAATATAAATTTTTACTTTTACTAATGAAGTCTTATTTATTTTTTTACTTAAAATATTGTTTCTTTTACAAATGAATTGTTATTTATTTTTATAAACATTGTTATGTATGGACTTGTTTTGTTTTTTTTTAATAAAGTTTATTTTTTTTATAACTGCTTATTTTATTTTTTGGTAGGTAAACATGCCATTTGGTAGTTTTTGAAATTAAATTTGGTAGGAAAAAAAAATTTTGAGTGGCAACCCTGATCGTAAGCTATGCATTTGATTATGTTATCGTCTTTTGCAAAGTTGTTGCGCATGAGCCGACGGAGGTTTCTAAGTTGGTGCAACTAATTTCCGATAGATGGCGCCACTGAAAATTAATTAAAATGTATTGAATCGTAAGCTATGCATTTGATCATATGATGATCTTAAACAAAGTTGTTGTCTTTCCTTCAAATTTATTTTAGTTGGTGCCGTAGAAACGCGTGAAGGGTACGGCTAGTTGACAATAAATTTGTTATTAATTACAAAATTGGAAACAAAAATCAAAATCCCAGATTTCAATTTGAGGTCCCAGATTTCAACTTTGGAGACGAAAAAGTGTTACTTTAAGTTTTCATACGTTAATTGATTTGACTAAATTTTGTATATGTGAACAGGAAGATAATTATGGCAATAAAGTGAATATTGACTCAATTAAAAAGCAAGTCTGAGCATCATATTAAGCTGGCTGTGACTCACAATTAAATTCATGCGTTTTGGTTGGATCACCCTTTATGATTTTTTTCGCATTTCCATATGTTGCAGCAATAAAATATTTTTATTAAATTAAATTTCAACTGATTATTAATATATATTTAAATTTTAGCAAAAACCTACATCGAAAATGTTACCGGCTCCTTATGTTAAAGTTTATCTGGTATCGGGAAAAAAGTGTATAGACAAAATGAAAACATCCACAGCAAGACGTACGTTGGAGCCACTGTATCAGCAGCAATTGGTTTTTCAGCACTGCAACACTAAAGGCTGTGTTTTACAGGTGAATACAATTCATTTTGTTGTAATTAAATGAATAACTATTACAAATATTTTATTCAATAATTGCTTTAGGTTACTGTGTGGGGTGATTATGGCCGCATTGAAAAGAAAGTATTTATGGGCGTGGCTCAGATAATGCTGGATCAAATTGATTTATCTAATGGCATTGTAATTGGCTGGTATAAACTATTCGGCACCACATCACTGGTCAGTTGTCCTGCCAATACAGGTTTATCTAGGCGTTCATCACTAGCATCGCTTGAATCACTTAATTTAAAATTCTAAAAACCAATAGACAGTCAATCCTTCCTTTATTTTGCTCCTCACTATTTAACAAACATCCAAATAACATTAAAAACAAACTTCTAATTCCTATTATATAAACATCTATAACAAAAAAAATTATTATTGGTGCAAGTCAAAACGTAAATTCATCTCTCTTCTGATATAAAGAAACTAAATGCAAAACAAAAAAAGATAATATGTATATGTTATACACTTGAAGAAATTTTCTGCACAAATCGTTAACCTAAGCAGTCAAACTAAACCCTTGACATCCCAGTAGTTGAAATTTATTTAATCTTTAAAATAGTGCATACAGTAGTTAATTGTTTGTTGCCAACAAACACAGTTTACATATCTAACACTGTAATGTTGCAACAGCAAAACAATTTTAAAATCCTATACTCCCCAGCAACTAGATTTGTTCAAATAAAATTACATATTATTTCTTCCGCAAACTCCCATAACAAAAACCAAAACTAGACATCATCATTAATATGTTAAACTTTATAAAATATTTGGCATATAGTTTCCTTCTACAACTTAGTAATTGGGTATGTTACTTCTCTTATACACACCGTCTTATTTTTTAATCTTTGCTGCAACTAACGTAACATATTTTTTAATTTTACTTTTGATATTCTTTTTTTCCTAAAAGCATGCTTTTGTAGTTTTGTTCCAGTAATACTCTAAATTTTCTTATGTAAATTGTTTTATTTTCAAAACGCTTGTATTTACGATGGCCGGAGAGATCAACAATAAAATTACACTCTTTAGGAAATGAAAAAGAGTAATTGAATAATCGTAGCGGTGTTCCAGTCTGTTTTTCTAAACAAACTTTCTTTCGGACTGTAAACAATTACAAAAAGTAAACCTTTTTTTATTTTTTATTTTTAAGTCGGACCAGCACTCAGGGTATAGAACTTTTTTACTTCGCCGGCTAATTTTTTGCTACAAGGCCGATGAAGGAGAGTGCTGTTCCTCTGCTCTTTAGTACATGATTAAGTCAGTCGCTGCCAGTTAAGTTCAGTGATCAATGCTATGCTCTCATCACTGAAACAGGCTGGCTGCAAATAACACAACCATGCACTAGTGCTGATTAGAAGAATTCGACAAAATATTCATGATTGAGAAAGGAATCGAATTTAGGACCCTCCACTTCATAGTCTCGTGTTACCTACTTCAGCCAACAGCACCCTCATTTTGTAAAACTTAACCTTCCTATACTCACGTCAAAAAATTCAGCCCGTATACTCACTGCCGGTCTGTCAGACCAATTTTTGCGGGGCCTACAAAGCTTATATTAGCTTAAACAATTATAACAAATCTTTATTCACTCTTAGAAACGCATGTTTTTAGTAAGATTTGGAGAAAATAACTTTATATTTTATATTCAAAAATATTTCATTTCAGTCCTTGTGAAATGCTGTTAAATTCGCAAGAGTTAAGAAAACAGTATCAAAAGTCTACAATTCCTACAAAGAAGTATAAAACATAATTAAATACATAAAATAAATCTAGTCTGACTTGAAACAGTAGGAATTGGAAGATATCATGATGGCATAACGAAAAAAAATAATTTTTTGCAATGATCGCACCGGTATCAACTTTTGCGATTTTTCTTGGAGCATCAAATGGAACAGAAACAATTTCCGGTTCATAATCTGAATAGTTTCCGCTTACTCTATATCATTATTTTCTTCCTAAGTATCAACTAAAACGTCATAGTCACAGTCGTTGTTTTCGCCGTAGTTAGAAATTGACAGATCATCCCCCCGATATCAGTCTTATTTGTTCTTCGTCTATCTTAATCTTCCTGCACGGAATTTACAACATGCGTTATGAAACTATTTAAAAGTTGAAGAAAATAACACAAATTATATTATCTGCCTGTTCACCGATGTAGAAAGCAATTTTTTTAAATTTGTCGATCGAACGATAGCTTTTGACATCGGTGAACAGGCAGTATATGTTCGAAGTATAATTTGCACAAAATTTATACATCAATACTCACATCGATCTCACAGACCGAATTTCGCTATTCTCGCATACACGTCTTGAGATTAAAAACTTTAAACTGCGTTAAATTGAAGCTTATTGGGAATTATGAAGCTACTGGGAATTGCAATATTTTCTCGCTCTTCGGTCACAAGAAAATAATTAAAATGATAAGACCGTATGCGTGAGTATATGAAGGTTAATAGAGGTCAACACAAAATTTAAATCAAATAGAAAACTCAAATATTATTGATATATAAAATTTTTTCTGAAAAAAAAAGAAATCACTTAAATGTTGACGGTAGGATATGGAGATTGTATTTGAAGTTCATAAAATATTCACAAGTGGTGCCAGCTTTTCAAACAACGTCGACAAGATGAAAATGACGATGCTCCTACTGGATGCTCCAGCGCATAACAAACGGTTGAAAATGTTGAGAAAGTAAAACAAAAATTCATGTCTCTCTGAGATTTAAAAACAAATTTCGAACAATTAGCCTACAAATCTAAATTAAAAAAAAATCATTATGGAGAATCACTATTAGAAAAATTGCTGCTGATGCAGTCATATCAATTGGCTCATGATATGCAATTGTTTTCGTAAATTTTATCTCTAAAATTTAATGAATTTTGAAATAAACAATTCGACCAGGTCGAAGCTAAAATACCCTCCAAATATTTAGCAAATAGATTAAAAACCATTAAACCGCTGGGTCAGATTTCTTTTAAGACATTTCTGTGCCCAATTGCAACAAATATATTTGGACAGGGTCCCTCCGGGAAGAGCCATGAGGGAGACACCTCACCTTTGTCGTAAAAACTTAAAGAGTAAATTCTTTGGGTTATTAAGAGTAAGCAAAAAAATTTTTTATAGAGTCATTTTTAGAGGTCAAAGGTGGATGGAGGGTAGGGCAGAGGAAGATCACACATCTCCTCTATATTCACTTTAAAATTTTATTTTTAAGGCCTGTAGGCTTGATTAATGTAATTTGTTAAATATTTGCACTATTTTTCCATGTTAGGAACATCATTGAACCTTTACCCAGCATTTCTTAGAATAGCTATTAGAATAGTTATTATTTCAGGCTTCCACTCTATTGAATCAGCAGCATAAACAAATATCAAAGCTATAATAAAATCTCAATAATCACTTTCCTCTTTTAGTTTCTTACTATGCCATACTATAAACGAACTGGCTTTATATATCCTCCAAAAAAGAATTTGGAAGGTGTATTCACTTTGTCATTCCGTCTGTAACGCATCGAAATATCCATATCAGACCCCATAAAGTATATATATTCTTGATCAGTGATGAAATCTAAGGCGATCTGAGCATGTCCGTCCGTCCGTCTGTGAAAATCATGATTCAGTCCAAACGAAAAGAGCTAGACTCTTGAAATTTGGTATAAATATATTCTGAAGCCTAAGAGCAGGAGATGGGGCTGAATCGGCCAAGAGGGAAAAAAGTTCCCCTTAGAAGAACTAAACCAACCCAGAAAAAAATTTTAAAGTTTTTTGGTTATTTTGTTAAGCAAATGATAAAATGTCAAATACGGTCCAACGCCTTAAACTTGAAGCCATAAAATAAAAATAAATTATTGAATTAAGATTCATGGCTTGAGCTACCAATAATAAAAAATTGGAAAAACATTCACATGTACTTAAGTATAAAATTCAAACCAAAAAAAGTTTGACTTAGGTATGATGGAACAAAAAATTCAGAAAAATGGGACATGAAGAAAAATAATCAAACGGTAACACGGGTATTATAACAATAACATGTTAACATCAGGTTGATACAGTTCCCGTATTCTTTATCACAATAAAATTTGTGTAAATAGGAACTGTTATCACATTCAACTAAGCCACCTAATAAGTGGTGACAAACACAATACACATGAGCACTGATGATGAAAGGGTTGCGTCTTTCGAAAACAGCTGTTCTGCTCTGCTGTGTATGTTGAATAACAAAACTGATGTTGACTTGCCTTTGTGCCTTGGAATATTTATCATGTCTTTCTGAGATTTAAAAACAAATTTCGAACAATTAGCCTATGAATCTTAATTCAATTTAATAGAGCAATATAAATGTTCGTTAAAATTCTTACTACATAAAAATAAATTATTTTTGGACCCCGCCCACTTTAGTGGGCATTATTATGTGCAAAAATAGCATAAAAATTTAACAAATTGTTTCACTTAAGCCTACATTCCATAAAATTAACATTTTTAAGCTTTAATGACGAATCTGAGACAGAACCTGGTACTACTCTGCCCTACCCCCTCCTCCCCCTTCACCCCCTAAATGACCCTACAAAAAAAAATAAAAATTTTAATTTTGTATAAAATTATCCCAAGCATTTATTTTTAGAGTTTTATGACTGTCGATTTCTGTCCTACAACCTCTTCCCCCTTTGCCCCCTAAATGACCCTACAAAAAAAATAAAAATTTTAATTTTGTATAAAATTATCCCAAGCATTTATTTTTAGAGTTTTATGACTGTCGATTTCTGTCCTACAACCTCTTCCCCCTTTGCCCCCTAAATGACCCTACAAAAAAAATAAAAATTTTAATTTTGTATAAAATTATCCCAAGCATTTATTTTTAGAGTTTTATGACAAAGGTGAAATGTTTCCCCCACAGCGCTTGCCAGAGCGACCCCGCCAAAATACAGTTTTTATATAACCCCACCCCCCAAGAGAATTGGACCCTAAAAAGTTAATATGTATATTCTTGATTAGTGATGAAGTCTAAGACGGTCTACCAATGCCAATACGTTCGTCTGTGGAAAACATGATATTGTCTATTTTTGAACCCCGCCCCTTTAGTGGGCGTTGACGTACGATATATAAATTATATAAATTGTGGAACTCTGAGCCACAATGTTAAACATTTTAAATTCACTTAATAAATATTTGAAGGGTATTTAAGATGATGTTTTTACTTGTTTTCGTAAGTTTTCTCTAGTTTCCAACTCTAAAGGTGCGTTCACACTTAACAAATATTTGCCAAAAAAGCGTAACCACTAAGTACTAAAGAAATGCTTTCAATCCAGACAAGGTTTGATTGAGTTAAACAGTTTCCAATAATATTGATTTCAATGATATTGTCTTTTAGTTTGGTATGAAACTGTTTTACTTAATAATCACTTATCTGAACCAAAATATCTTTCATTAGTAGTTCGTGGTTACGTTTTTTTTTTTGACAAATATTAGATAAGTGTGACCGTACCTCAAGTGTAGTTGTAAGAGACAAAGAAAACAACAACAGCTAACGATTGTTTTATAAAGTTGACAACATTTTGTTATTTTTGCGCTACCACTCGCAATTTTTTTAGTTCATTTTATATATTTGAGAATCTTTTTGCTTAACACTAACATTTAATATTATTTGTGCTGATTCTCTTACCTAATTTGATCGAATTTAATAAAAAAATTAAATGAATGAGATTGTAACGAAAAGTGTCTGGTAGCAGATTTATATTTTCAAACTTAAATAAAAAACGTAATAATTGACACAAAGTTTTATTAAGAGCATTGAACAATAGAATGTAAATGAGGATTTTATTTTTTTTAAGAGTATGTCATCCACATGTCTTCCGTCGACTTGAACGCACTGCTCAAAACGGAACCTTGTATTCTGCGCCACAACCTGCAGTAAACTTGGTTCAATTGAGCTGATTTCTCGACGAATATTTTCGTTTAAAGCCATTGGAAGATTGGGGATTGTCATAATAAATCCTCTCTTTGAGGTAGCTCCATAACAAAAAAAATCCATGGGAGTTTGATCGGGCGACCTCGGTGGCCATGGGATATCCCCAAAGCGACTGATCAGTTTTTGTTGGAAATTTTCTCAAAGCAAATTCATCGAAGCTCGGGCTGCACTTGCCCCATCCCGTTGAAACCTCGTTTGTGAAGAGTACTATACATGAGCTCGCGGATTTGGTAAAAAGAATTCCGTAGTCATGCGTTGATATTTTCCACCGTTGACTTTCGTCGTCTGGCCTCGAGAATTTTCGAAAAAAAATGGTCCATGGATAAGACACACCAAACAGTTGCCCTGTGTCAATGCAATGGTTTTTGATGTTTCAATCGAGAATTGCGAGTTCTTGGAGACCAGTAACCGCAGTTTTACTTTTTGACGTGGCCGTTTAAGTGAAAATGAGCCTCGTCGCTCCAAAAAATGGGATTTACAGTGCGAAAACGCTCCAAGATCGTTTCACACAAATTTTTGCGTAAATCAAAATCACTTTCTTTCAGTTCTTGAACTATTTGAATTTTAAAAGGATGGAACTTCAGATCCTTTTTTAAAACTTCATGAATAATCGCTCTTGGAAGTCCCAGTGAAACTGCTCTTTTCCGTAATGAAGGTCGCGGATTTTTACATAAACTGCTTTCAACCAGTTCAATGTTTTCGGAAGTCCTTGAAGATCGACTGGGCCCTACCCATGCGACATAGCCGAAGCAGCTGCGCGGAATCTCTGCACCCACGAATGAATTAAATTTATACTCGATCCATCACTTATTCGCCGAATACCGAACTTTGAACAAAATTGTCGACGAGCAATGACGTAAGAAGCATTACTCTTAAAAAATGTCTCCACAGCAAACGGGCTATTCTCACTCGGTCACTGCGACATCGCGACTGACAAATCCGCACAATCGATAATTCCAACGGCGCCACCCTGCCTCCGCACTGTTTATTACTTTTTGAAATAATCGTATTTAAATATATAAATTTGCCACCAGACACCCTGTACATTCCGGTGTGGCACAAAAATAGAAAAGGTGGTACACTGATGGCAGAGAAGTAGGACCAGCTCTCACAAACTAAATGATAAAAACGTTTTCAGTTAAATTATCATGTTAAATTATCAGTGACCGATAAATGTTATAGGATATAAGTGAACACAAAATGCTATATTTCAATTTAACTGACATGACCCTTAATATTTTACTTACGAACGTACGGAACTGAAAGAAAGCTTTCTGTTTACAAACTCACCTGGCAAGCTTTATATCCTCCTGCTTTTAATTACATACTTATATACTTTTCATATTGCATTTTTTAGATTTGTAATTATCACATGTTATTGTAATTTAATGATTATTAAACTAAAACATTTCAAAAAACATTTTCTCTCTCATTGTTAATTGTACGTACAATTAGAAAAATATAAATATTTTCCGAATTAAAAAACCACAAAACAAATACATGAAATGGCTAGTTTTTTCCAAAATGCAAAAATTTGTAATTACAAATCATTGTCAATTGTCTAAAATCATTATCATTATCAGCCAAATCAAATAATAGGCCTTAATTTACAAAAAAAAAAATCTTATTTATATTTAAGCTTAAATCTAGCTTCATAATTCCAACAAATAGCAAGTGTTTGTCCAGCTCATAATTAATTAATGCAAACAATTTTATTAACTGATTTAAAAATTAATCTATTCTTTTTAACATCAACACCAATACCAACAACAACAACAATAACACGTACATATAAACACTACAGGGTCGTCCTATAGTTTGGGCTGGCGAAACAATCATGGAAGAAGATTGTGAATAATATCTGATAACTAATTTTAAAATTTTTGTAAAGCACACACAACTATTGTAAGTAGAAATGTCGAAAAATATGCTAAAACAAAACAAACAAAGAAAAAAACTGGTTGTGAACTAAACTTAGCTCCCGACAAAACCAAAAGGCCAAAAAGTCAACACAATATATACAAATAACACAAACTATTACCACACCATTTAATAAAAAAAAAATAAATTAATTAATTTTCAAAGTCACAACACATTTTGGCAGGAATTGAACACTGGGAGAAAAGTGTGAGTTTAACTAAAATTATTTTTAAACCAACTATACAACCATAATAATCATAGTCTTAGCAACGCGCAAATTAGTCAAGTAGCCACCCACCAGCTTATGATTTAAGGTCTCGAAACACTGAAAACGAATCTGATTGATTAGTTAATTTTATATATTTGGGAATTTCACAAAATTTTTAATTTTAATCTTTTAGCAGAATTTAAAAAAATAATAATTGATTTTATTATTTAAGTGCAGCTGAGCATAAAAAATTAAATCATAATGGAAAAATATTACGAAAAGTATATTTTGCTTGGATTGTTTGATCGTCACATTCACTGGGCTTCTCTTGAGTCCAATTTAAGGCCACTGTATTACTGTTTATGTTAAATCATTGGCCACCCAAGAAATCATGACGCATTAGAAGAAAATATGCAAGCCCTTATTTGAAGCCGTACGACCAGATTTGCTGTCAAAAATCAAACAGTTCGAGTGAATCATTCAACTCGTATCCGCGACGTGAAAATATCGTAAATCATATTTTTAAAAAATAAATAATATGAAATTACGAGGGCGGATTGATACTGAAGCTACCTAAGTAGAAAAAAAACATTTTCTCTTTTTGCAAAAACCATTTATTTCCCAACATGTCTCCTTTTAGCTCAATACACTCCAATCCAATAAGAGGATATTCCAACTTTTTTATACAGGGTGTTTTTTTTTAAAGGTATAGAACTTCGAATTGAAATAAAACACAAGACAATCGTTTCAATGTCCATCAATTTGGCTTTATTGGAAGGATGATTTTATGCCATTAATGTTTAAATATGATTTCGGGCATGTGGCCGCCGCGGCTGGCTCGAATAAAGCCAATTCTACAGGTCCAATTTTCAACCACTTTTTCGAGCATATGGGGCCGTATGTTGGCAATAGCGCCACGAATGTTGGCTTCCAAGTCCCCTAACGTTTCTGGTTTGTTGGCGTAGACGAGCGACTTTACATATCCCCAAAGAAAATAATCCAATGGTGTCAAATCACACGATCGAATATTTCCTTCAATAAATCGATTGTGACGTGCGCTGTGTGGCATGTAGCGCCGTCTTGTTGGAACCACAACTCATCCACATTCATTTGCGCAAAATCTTCCATAAAGTTGATGGACAAAGCTCCAATTGCTGTGCACGGTGGCGAATCGATTCATTCGGGTCCTCTTCAACACTTTGCTCTACAGCGGCAATTGTTTCTTCGGTGCGCACTGTTCGACGTCTCTGCGGATGCGTATTATCACATAGAGTAAACGTAGTGCGAAAACGATCCATGGTTAACCGAATTAATTGCTCTGATGGACGATTATGTCGACCATAAAATGGACGGAGCTTGCGGTAAACTTCGCGAGCTGAACCATTACTTTCGAAATAAATTTGCACGATTTGCAAGCGTTGTTCTTTTGTCAACCTGTTCATGATGAAATGACAAACCAAACTAAATATTAATCACTTGAGAGCTGACAAAATGGCCGCCAGTTAAAAAAGTGATGCCAACTTAAAGTTCTATACCTCAATAAAAAACACCCAATACCATCTGAATAATACGATTTTGGGAAGCCCTCAAAATACGCGTTAGTTTCGGTAATGACTTCTTCGTTTGAGATGAATTTTTTTCCTGCGAGCCATTTTTTTTCAAGTTTGGAAACAATAAAAAGTCACTAGGGGCTAAATCTGGACTATGAGGTGGATGATGAACCAATTCGAAGTGTATTTCACGTAATTTTAGCATCGTATCAAATCCTGTATGAACCGGTGCGTTGTCTTGAAGAAAGAGCACTTTTTTCTTTTTTTAACGTGGTCGTTTTTTCTTGATTGCATCAATCAATCGATCCAATAAAGCATGATAATCGATGGGCAATATTCCGTGTGCATCCCAAAATACAGTGGCCATAACCTTGCCAGCCGATTTCCCTGTCTTCGCCTTCTTCGGAGCACTTCCACCAGCTTCCATCCATTATTTCAATTGATTTTTGATTTCAGGTGTATAGTGGTGGACCCACGTTTCATCAACCATTATTAATCGTCGCCAAAAATCAATAGGATTACGCTTTATCATGTCCAAACACCGCTGTGAAGTGGTCTGTCGAACTTGTTTTTGTTCGACAATGAGCAAATGCGGCACCCGAATTGCCGATAGCTCTTTCATGCAATATGCTGAACACACGTTCATATGATATGTTTACCATTTCAACAATTTCACGTAACTTGACTCGGCGATCATTCATAACGATATCGAGGATTTTCTTGATATTTTCTTCAGTATATCAGATCTCTTTTGGCCTTCCTGTTGATCGTATTGTTGCAGTGCTTGGCGACGAATTGATTGATTAGGATCATCTTCAATACTTTCCGGTACAGCGGCTACTGGTTCTTCAGTGCGCACAGTTCGACGTCTCACGGGATGCACATGATCAGTAACAGTAAATGTGGTCCGAAAGCGATTTTTTGAATTAGCCGCTCTGAAGGACGATTATGTACGTCATAAAGTAGAAGAAGTGCACGATGAGTTTGACGGATAGCACAATTATTTTCATTAAAAAATTCTACAATTCTATCGCGTTGCTCTGTTGCTGTGGCACACGCTTTACAAAAAGTTCTCATATTCAAAAGTGGAAAAATTCAACAAATAGCGCTGATGAGATGCCGTAGCGGCCTCAACATCAGCACTGATCTGTTCTGCTAGTTTGATGAAAAATATTCCACTGTTAGTAAACTAACTTAAATTTATTAAACATTTTTAAAAAATAGTTTGCAGATTTGAACTTGAGTCTGAATAAACAAACATTTTTTATCTTAATAATAATTTTCACTTAATTAAACTTTCACTTATCTCAAATATTTTGGGCTCTGTAACATATTTAAAAAATTATGTTTTTTGTTATGGAAATATAATTTTTGTTGCATATTGCCCCTTTGGAATTCTGATAAAATGCCCAAAATTGACCAAATAATTGTCTACAATATGTCGCTAAAGTGTTTCTAAACAGTTTATCAAGTAACAAAATCAGTCCTTGTAACAAAGTGTTGCTGCACAACATATTCAGTGTTTCTAGATCTTTTAAATTGTATGAAGGAGTAAGTTAAACGTAACATGTAACTGTACATAATAAAATATAAGCTTTTTTTTATTTCTAGAAACAGCGAGCTATTAAGCTTTCCTAGCCATTCTATTATGTTTCATTTAATTCGCCAATCTTTATATTTTTCTAATAAACATTTTGCAAACTACTCAAAAAGCCTGCACTTACTAACCCAAGCAAAGTGGAATGCGTTTCTTAACTTTATTGATTTTGGAAATTTTCTTTTTTAATTTTTTTACAGTAACCTTTACAGAGGGCTGCCACGTAAGCAGCTAATTAAAGAACTCCTAAAAACATGAAAATACGACCAGCTAAGAAGGGAAAGTTATTTCAAAAACAAAAAGCTTAAATGGAAACTGACACAAAAAACAAAAGGAAGCTACAATACGAAATGGGTCATTATAGCAAATATCATTTTTTTAACATTTTCCAATTAACTATTACTTAAGAAGACAAATTAAAAGAAGAAAAAAAAAATATTGCAAAGAAATAAACACTAATCAGGACATTTAAAGGTTTAAAAAATCTAACAAAAATTAACAACCAAAAAACAAAAATTACTGTTTAAACTATTTATAAAGAAAATAACGAACAAAATTCCAGCTTAAGATTTAAGAATAATTGAGAAATAATACAAGTTAAAAATAAAATATGTAAAAGAAAATTGCATTTAATACCACAAATTAAATCTAGTAAAACAAATTTAAATATTTATAAAAAAATATATAATTCAGCATGAACATGTAAAAAAGTAATAGTGAAACAAAAGCTAAAAAACGTATATCAAACAAAATAATATGTTATTTAATTTATTATATAATTTCAACTAAAGCAAACAAGAAGTGCGCCTAGAAATGATAAGGATGGTCACAACATCTAACGGACTCGCATATTTAAAATAGTAGTTCATTCATTCATTTGCTTGTCTTCAATTGCGGCTGCCAGGCAAGAAAAGCGAAACTTCCTCCATTCTTTCTTTTGTCAGGGGCCAAATTACCGCATTCGATATCGTACAAAATTTCCATAAAATTCAAATACAAATTTCTTTCGATATCGATTGCCGCTATTGGCCCCCAGATATTTATAGTTTAGACGTTCTAATTTTAATTCGTTTAATATATTTTGGATATTGAAATCTTAATTGAGATCTTAAAATGTTCCAACAGTTAACGCTTTACGCTGGAGACCAAAAATTGCTGATCTATAATTCTAGTAAAGGTTAACTGCTGTATTCACAAAAATTAATGTGTATTTCAAGTGTGCTTTAATGCAAAAATTTCACAGAAAATTTATTTTAAAGTATTGATCAAGTCTACTTTATTTTTTGTGAATACTCCTGTAAAACACTTTCATATCCGTTTTATTGTGTAAAATTGTTGTTTTTATCAAAAAAAATACCCTTTTCCCTTTTCTTCTTTTTAATTCATTTTGTTTATTAAAATTGATAGGATTGATAGTCCGTAGCGTGTTATTTGCAGAAAGTCAAAAAAATCTTGAGGTACAATTTGATTGTCAAACTTACTCCGCAGACCAGGACAGTTGTTTTTTTTTGTTTAAGTTGCTGCCCTTTCATCATCAATTATCATCCCTTGTTGCGTGGCTTATGACGTTTTCTTTTCTGCAAACATGTAACACATTTTTGCTGTTTCTTTTCTTTAAAAGTTTTTAGCTAAACTCCATTTTAAATGAAAAACTTATTTTCTTAAAGGATGACAGACAAATTTATTATAAAATTCGCTCTTTTTAAAACACGAAATATAATAATTATTATTTGAAAAGTACCAAAAGTTGCATTATTTTTTTTAGTAAAGAATATTGAATGTGAAAATATTTTTTATTTATACAAAATTTTACTAAAAAATAGTATAGGTGAACTGTTTACTGAACACATTAAAATCCCGTGTTGCCGTTTTTATATTATCTTCACACTTTTAGAGTTCTTGTTAAATTTTACTTAAAGTAAACTTTTATGCTATGAATTTTGCATACTTAAGTATCACGGATGGAAAACATGATACAATTGTACTTTTTTTGGTACAATTAGACTTTGTTGGTACCGTGGTGCTACCACGACTAATTTGGTACAATTGCAATATCTCAATTAAAAGCTTACACCTAATTCATAAAAAAGTTTTATGCTTGAAAATTTTTTTTAATTTCTCAGTGAATCAGTTAATAAACATAAAATATTTCTGTGAACTATACGGTTACATAATCAAAGATTTTGTGTCATTTTTTTATTACATGCAGTAATAAATTTTTTATTACATGCACTTCATGAAATTTTCGGATCGTTTCTTACTCCTCTGCTTGTTTTATTTATTTAATTTGTCGTTTCTTTTTGAAAATGATTGTTCTTTCGAGAGAAAACGGTTGTTTCAAAATAGTGTTTTATGTCTCATATTTCTGCTAAATTATGGCTCATTTAAGTAACGGACTTACAATTATTTGCTATAATTTTTCGCAACAGAAACATTTTTCATCGTTAGGCTGCCTTATATTTGATTCAAAAACAACCACGTTGAAAAAGGGTATAATAATTGATTTCCAAATACCGAAAAAGTTTTCAGTCAATGTCTCGTTGCCTAAATTTTAAACTACCAGAAAATTTATTATCTTAAATTGTATGACTTTTTGAATAAAGTTTAGTCAACTGATTCCTAGATTTTTATGTATATAATATTTTTTTGTTGTTTACTTGTGTAGAGAAGTTTTTGAATTTCTATTTATAGAAATATAAAATATATAAAAAAATGGTACCGTCATGGTATAAAAAGTACATTTTATTTAGTTAATTGGTACAAAATCAAAATTACCCTTTTCCATCCCTGTTAAGTATATGCGAAAATTTTTTATCCCTTAATAACTCAACTCACACGTTAGCATCGGATTAATAGACTAGAACTCTTAAGGGGTAAATTTTGGGTAAAATTTGTAATCTAATAAAATGTTAGATTTTAAGTCGAATAATTTTCTCCAAGAGAAAGACGTTCAGAAACTCAGTAAAAAGATTTTGTCTTGAAGCGGGCTTGCAATTTGCAGGAATTGTGTCATATAAAAAATACCAACAATTATAAAATTTTTGTTTGCTGCTTTTGTTGTTTGGGTCAAAAAATAGGTTCCAGCTATAAGGTAAACAATCTCACAAAGACTGTGATATCATTAATCGGGAATATCAATTATCCGGGAAAGGAAAGTATATGTCCTTAGTAAAGACCTTTGGACTTATTATCCGTGATCTGATTAATCGGAAATATCAGTTATCCGGAAAAGAAATATATATTTGGTTAGTAAACGTATATGGATTAATAGGTAACAGAAAAACAAAAATATATTCGTTATGAAAATTTTTTATTTGACACATTGTTGTCACAATACTATTATAAATAAATGAAATTTATTTGTTGGTGGTTAAGCAGTGATAACTAAATTTCATTTATATATAATAGTATTGTGACAACAATGTGTCAAATAAAAAATTTTCATAACAGTTTGATTTAGATTTTATTTTTCATTTCTGATTGTATAAAGGTGTAGCAAGATAAAATAGATTCATATCGAATATACTTTATTTGTTGGTTTAGTTTTGTATGAGTTTCAAGGCCTACTATTTTTGAAAATAATTTGTAATTTACAAGTTGTGAATTCTCAGATGGTTTTCGGAAGTATATGCATAAGATAAGAGATTTTTAACTTTTCAAAACTGTGGTTAAAATCTACTGACGATTTGGTAAAGCACCAATGAAATGCATATAGACACAGCTTAAACAACAACAAATAAATTTCATTTATAAAAATATATTCGTGCAGTAAGGACTTTGGGATTTATTATATAATTTCCGAAGAAGAAAAAGAAAAGTATATCCGTTTAATAACAAATTTTGGATTTTTTATCTAACATTAAATTTGGGTACTCAAACGCAAGTAAGACTGGAAAGGGAATTGCATTGGTTACGTGCTTCATTTTGTATAATTTTTAAGCCCGAGGAGATTTTTTGTAAACATTTTTACACCAGCAACGATATCAGCGTTAAAAAGACAGGAAACCTTGTAATTATTGAAAACAGAGTAACGTGGAAACATTTAACATCAAAAATATAAAGTATATGTAAAAAATATTTTACTAAAATAACTTTAAAAGCACCAGTACTTCTAATGTTGTTAGTACATTGCTAGAGTTACTATTCTTGCTTGCATATAAAAATATATTTCAACAAGAAACAACAAATAAAAGTTTTTGAAATTGTTACTCAAGTAACCGAAAAGATTAATTTTACGGAATACTTCCGTTCCCAATTATTGCGTATAACCGAAGTTTCACTGTACTGTTGTTACGGCAAATTACAAATCGATTCACGGCAAAATACAATTCGGTTACGTATAAAATTCAAACCAAAAACGTTTGGCTCAGAAGAGAGTAATCAAACGGTAAAACGGGTATTAAAACAATAATATGTTAACATCAGGTTGATACAGTTCTCGGATTCTATTTCCTAATAAAATTTGTTTAAATAAGAACTGTTATCACATTCAACTAAGCCACCTAATAAGTGATGACACACACAATGCACATTATAGTAAGTTTGGTATGTATGGTTTTTAAATATTCAAAACAATTGCAAATCTATTACTATTGCATTAGCATAGAATCGCGACTAATGCAATAGAAAGCCTTGGTTTGTAGAGCGAGGCTTTAAAACTCGGCAGACGAGCAAATGATGCCCTTTATTTGAGTTCAGTGAAAAGAAGAATGAATTCTTGTGTCCAAACTGAGACTAACTTTTATTTACAAATTTTCTAACTTATATACTAATTTACAAATTATCTAAAAATTATCTGACACATCTTGCATTTCATTCATACATCCAAAATGCCCAATGTAACATGGTGTTCAACTTTTTGTTCATGTTACAAAATGCATTTACTGATCGACTGACCAATCAGCACAGTCATTATTTTTAAACAAATTACATTTCTCCTATTTAAGGTATTTAAAATAAAATAAAAAGAAATAAAAAGAAATTTGATTTTCCATTGTTACCCCTTAAGTACGGTCAAGTACCTAAAGCAATAAACTATAAGTGGAGCAAGAAAATACTCATGTTTCACTTCGCTGTAGGTATTTTGGTATACGTATGAAGTGCAAGCATTTGTTTACCACATGTGTCATAATGTTTATGTGTCATTGATATGGTCGTTTACAATTAATATTTTCTGTTATTTTTCTTACAAAAATATTGTGTGATGCTTTTGTGGAAATGAAAAATAAGTGTACACCACAACATGAGCACTGATGATGAAAGTGTTGCGGCTTTCGAAAACAGCTGTTCTGCTCTGCTGTGTAAGTTTAATAACTAAAAACTGGTGTTAACTTTCCTTTGTGTCTTAGAATATTTATCATGTCTCTCTGAGATTTAAAACAAATTTCGAACAATTAGCCCATAAATCTTAATTCAATTTAATATAGCAATATAAATGTTCGTTAAAATACTTATTACATATAAATCGATTCACTTTTCAGTGCGCTAATATAAAACATACACGTAAATATATCAACATTAAAAGAACTCTGAGAAACAAGTGTTGCACAGGTTTTTGCGATGACTGTTTTTAATTAGTCTAATTCTTTGTACATTTATTTCTTATAGTTATTAAATGATCTTGTAACAAAATTTTCAATACTGCGCTTAGGTATTTACTTATAAATAACTGCAATATAAATATACCTTTCGTCTGTGTCCATAAATAAAACTTTCCTATCACGCCTGCTCTCAAAAGTATGCAATAGATTTGGGAATAGTATAAAAACCTACATGTACTTACACTCATAGACGATCGTATGTATGTAAATCAAACACCCTATAAGCAGCCCTAAAGGTTATGCTACAAATTCATAATTTTTGCAAGAACGTATGGCGTATACTTAATATCTGGTAATACACAAATGAAATATTAAGTATACGTAATGCTGATATTATTTGCACGCAATGTAAGAATAACAAACTAATGCATATATCGATTGATTAATTAATCGTAAAATTATTAATCGGTAATAAATAATCGATTAATAGTTCCAGTCAGCAAATTTAAACATGTTCCAAATATACAATTCTCGCTAAGTGAATATGACCACATACATCTTATTAATGTCTGAATATCTTCGATATTAACAACATTTAACAACTAAGAATTCAGATTTTTAAGATAATTGTTTGTTTTAAATTCAGAAAGACATGATAAATATTCCAAAGCACATGGATATTATTTTTTAAGAAAGATAACTTTGTTCTAATAGCTATGAAACAATTATTAAATGTTGTTTATGGGTTGATATATAAAAAAATTAAATATTTTAAAATAAGAGATTTTTTTTCATAGGAACAGGAAGCCTTCAATCTAATTAGTACTGTATCGAGGGATATTCGTATGATTTTGCACATAAGAACAGTGCGAAAAGTTTTGTATGTATCGCAGGTACTGTTGAACTTTGGTATTTATAAGTTTATAATTAATATTAATCAAGCTAATGGTAGTTTTTTATTAAATTTTATATCATCTAATATTTATTCAATATTTCGTTAACAGCTTGTTAACATCTTCAGGATGTTAAGGTCAATAAAAATAAAACAATAAATTAAAATTTATTTCCCAAATATGTTAAATGTAAAGTGATTAGCATGTTTTTAATTACTTTACTGGGGTATTTCAGCAAAATCTCATAGAAAAGCCGAAGGTCTGGTATATTGAATAGAAGTCCAAACAAATAGCAAAGCTAAAAGAATAAGCTTGTGTTTGACATACAGAGCTTGTGCAATTGGTTGGAAGTCAGTTGGTAATAACATACACTTTCAAGAGCTCACTATGAACGTTAAATAATTTTGAACACTTAATGATAAATCCAAAATGATGAAGAAACTCGATAAAACGTTTACGTTAAAATCATTGGAAAGGTACCAAAAGTGTAGACTAGAATTAGTGCAATATACTAGTGAGTTGCAACGTCTACATATGGTCCCAAAAGAACTACCTAGTACCAACATCAGTTCTGAATTCTCAATGACAAGCACCTGCTAAATATCCCTAGTAAATAGCATTACATGGGATAATATAACACTATCACTAGTACTGGTGACTGTGACAATGGCAGGTCCATACAGTTTTACTATTGGCATATTCAGCATTGCATCTTGTAAATACTTTGGGATTTTTTGAAAATTTCACCAAATCAACAAATCTAAAACTTATACTTTAAATTGTTGTTAAATGCCCACATTTTTAATTTAAATCTAAAGTGATAAATGAGGTGTGTTTTAACTTGTTCCTATGCTTATCTCACTGGGGCTCATGGCGATAAACAGGGAACTTTTTACCGAAATTTCTTAGGAAAACGAAAACCATTAAATAAATGAATATTAAAATTGAACCTAACGCTCAATGATGTTTTTTATTTTTGATTTTCCAACGAAGTAGAACAATACTTCGGCGTATTTTTTCAAATCCCAATTGTGCTTATAAGAGACAAGGGCCACAACAACAGCCAATAATTTTTCTACAAAAAAATTATTTGAAGTGTTTACAACATTTTCTGCTTATTTCGATCTTTGAGAATTCTAAATAAAGACTATATGAGAGTTCTAATTAAAAATATGCGCAGCAATGGCAACATAAAATATAATATTTAATGATGTCCTTGTGTTATGCTGAAATCTTGCATAATTACAAATGGAAAAAAAACTGCACAAGTTACATGTAATTTAACAAGTTTGAACTGTGCAGTAGCTTAAAATCGGCAACTTGATCACATATTAATACAGAAGAATTAAAAAGACAGCAGAATTTCAGCATTTAATTATGAAAAGCTGGATTCAGCCCATTAATTAAATAAATGTTCTTATCACAATTTAAATAAATTTTCTTATCACTTCCAGGCGCACTTTATATAAAACATATAACTTTATTAAATCTTAAAATTACAAAGAAAATTCAAGTGAAGTAAAATAATAAAAAATAAATTAGTAATATTATACCTAAATAAAGATTATTCATAGTTAAACCCTATTATTAAAATAATTTATAAAACAAATAAAAATATTATTATTAAACCCTTAAAGAGAAAAGATTAATAATAACAAATTAGCCCGTAAGTAAACTTAAAAGAAAACAAACGACCATTCTTTAATGAACAAAAAAGAAATTATTAAGAAAAATAAACTATATTGATTAATATATTAAACTAAATTATTTAAAAGAAAACCATATAAGAAATAAGTAACAAAATTTAAAAAAAATTATGAAAAATTCGCTATACATTAAAATGAAATTGACAAGAAAAACAATTAAAAGAAAAAGCTCTGACACTTTAAACTAAATAATATTGAAAAATATACCAAAACCAAATCTTTATATTTATTAATGAAAATTTATAACAAAAAAAGAAATATTTTCTGTAAATAGTTAATTTAACATTTGAAAATAAATAAATATGATTATAGAATATAAAAACAAAATATTTATTAATATTAAAATTTAGTTACCAACCAAAGAATTAATAAATAAAAAACATTTATTAATATTTAAATAAATCAATTTTGCAAAAATAACAAAAAATTATATAATAAAAAACTTAGCATTTGTATTATAATATTAAAAAAATTTATAATAAAGTAAAAGAAAGTTTATAAAAAAATATTTTTCAAGTTTCATATACAAAAAAAAAAGTTAAAATCAACCCCACTAAACATAATAATTGACAAAAAAATTGTATTTAGTTTATTTTAAAACTCCCCAAAAAATCATGTTATTTTTAATATTTATTTATAACACTTGCAATTTTTTTATTTTTATTCTTCATCGGCTGAAGCTTGCCATAGTCTTATCCAGTTGTTTCAAGGGCTGGTTCTTTTCGATTTGTGTGGAATTTTTAACTCCGCTAGTTTAGAAATTCTTGTCTCACCAAATGCAAATGCTAGTTGTTTGTTGGGTGATTGGGGATATTGAAATCAATTATAAGGCGGCTTTTTAAGGTAAAGCAAAACGAAAGATCCAATGTTATTAAAATGTTAAATGTTTTTTTTACAAAAATCCCTTGCAACTGGCATAAACAGAACGTTTATCATTTTATCAACAGCTCCAAAGATGCTTATAAAGCTTTTATAAAATTTTTTTGAAAATACAAAGAATATAAATTTCCAGGACCTACGATTTCCCTACAACAGTAATGACATAATCTATGGGAACGTGTTTAAATAATTTCTTCAATTAACCAATTAAATAACCTTTCCAATGACCCTCAAACATATTTGGAGTTACATAATCTAACTCAATCAATGAAAGTTTTAATTATTTCCAAAATTTAGCAAAAAGAAGTACCAACAAGCATAAAGCAAATGAGACTAATTTTGCCTCTGAATGATGCTTTCATAAATTCAAATCCAGCTTAAAACTTCATTTTAATTGATTTAAAGCAAGGAAAGGCAACCTATACTATTACATTTTGCGATTGTATTACTTATCTACTCTCTGCGCTATCACCACGAATCGGTCTTGCCAATCAACTTTCGTCACTTCTCCCCACTTAAAATCTCCAAAAACTAGCTTAATTTTATTATGAGTATTTGCAATATATTAGAAAATTAATATCGGCATGGCATTGGAGAAAAATGATGTTTGTGGCTCTGTATGCAGTGATGGTGTGTAAAAAAGAAGGTTCTGTAGGACATTTGACAAAGAGGAATGCAAATACACATGTATGTATATGTTCATTGCATTATTCACCAACAGGCATTATTTGCAAAAAGTTGAAATTATAATGAATACAATGAATTGTGCTTCAAATTGTTAACAAAACAGGAGGTAGTCATAAGGGAATGTCATTCATAATTTTCCGTATCTCTTCATACTTTTCGCCAAAGCATTTTAAAACATCATTGCTAAGCTCTTTGAAAACCTCGCCATCGTCAAGTGGACGGCAACGTTTAGCAAGAGACGTAGCAACAACAAAAGATGCCCTTCTTTTTTAACAAAATAAGAAAAAATAGAACTAGCAATCATTTCTCACATTGTTTTTTTTTCGCTGGCAACGCTGATTCTTAAAGTATGTGATAAACACAACCCGCCTGTTTGAATGCTGAAACTAGACTGATTAAAGTTGTTTACAGCTCTACAATGCGTGTAGACACGTACGTAACAGAAGAGTAAATGAAAAGGCGCCGCGCCCCGCATTTGCCTTTTCCTCATTTAAAGTGATTTTTGTAATTTTCTCCCTCTCTCTCTCTCTCACTCACTTCCTGTGCACTAAATTCAGTGCTGCTAAGTTCCATTAACACATAAAAAACAGCTGATCGTTATAAAATCCGATTAATGAAAGAGAAAAATAGATTTATAATCATAATGTAGAACTGAGAAAGACATACAGAAGCTTGTGGTTTGCTACATATGTGATATACAATTTTGTTTCGATTATTTATATAGAAACATTTAAGAAATATCGATAGTGGCAACTGAGAATGTCAAACTATGAAGACATTTCTGTTCTGTTAAACAGCAGATCAGCATTTCCAAATAGTGTAAATAATTAAAAATATTTGGAAAAATTAAATATCTTCACGAAGTTCATAGATCACTTACTTTACTTTAGGGACAACATAGTCAACCTAACCCCTTATTCTGTAACTATTTGTCGACGCCGACATCAAGGCGACTTCAAATATGGAAACATTCGAATACTACTGATGGCCTAAGACTTTTCTGTAAGGCATAGAATGTAGCAAGATGCTGTTCAAAATAGCAAATGATGAAGAATATTTATAAATAATTGTCCTGTATTTGATATTGTATTGACATTGACGTCGTCGACATATATGTAGTTACGGAATAGCAATTCGTTCAGTTCGTGATAATTTTCCCACTAATTTTATTCTACTCTACTCAAAGTCATGAATAAGACAACGAAATCTGTGTACCGAAGAAAAAATTGCTGCTGCAGCGCGAAAGAAATTTCATCGTTTTCTATCGATTTGTTGGTGTTTGTTCTTCTATCATGTGGAAAATGTAGATTCAGGATCTTGACTTGCGTGTCTATAAAATACAAGAATTGCAGTCGAATAAATAATCGTTTGCATTGAATTTTCGCTGATTGGGTTCATTTGAGCTTTTAGCTCAATGAATTATCTTTAAATCCATTAAAGGCTGCTGCAGGTTACACGCTGGCAATATCTTCGATTGTTATTTCTCTCGAAATGAGCAAAGAGCCGCCTTTATGGTGAAAAGCGAATACTATCGAGACATGCCGGCTGATTTTTTTTTAATCAACTTCATTCGGAGCCAAAAGTGCAGTGTCACCAGCCTAGAAATCGATTTGTTGCAAAATCAATTCAGTGACAATATTGTTGCCCCATTAAGTCTTTATTTTACGCTAATATTCAATCCTCCATTGACAATATGCGGCCATTTTGATTAAAGAAAAGTAGTCAAAAATTGGTCCGTCCGAATGGGAATTGCAACTTGTAGCTGCGATGAACATGCATATATCAGAAATTGTATCTTAAAAACAAAAGCCGTAAAATCATGTAATAGAATCTATTCCGTGTTTTGGTTCCTCAGAAACCGATGGACAAACAAATTTTTCGTAATAAAATCATTTATATTATCATGAACTGAATCAGCTAGTGAAATTAAAACAGATTTCACTCCAAAAAATTGTTCACTCTTTGTTTTCTAAGAAATCAAAATACGAAATTAATTCCGTTTCTGAACGAATCGGAATCTGTGACATCCCCGAATATATCTGTTTTGTAAAGGGTGCCTCAAAATTAATGGGGGATTTGAATTATATAAAAAGCCTTTTAATTGTTATTTTTTTATGGACTTTTAAAGTATATAGGAGAGACTTATGTAGGAAATAACATATCAGGTAATTGGCCTGCATGGCTTAGCATGCCGTGGATAGAACGAAATTTTCCATGCTTATATCATGTGGCGGTATCTAGCACTAGTAACAGCTCCTGCTTTAACCAGATTCATTTTGAAAAATCTATGGCCCATATACGCCGCCAGCCCCAATATCCACACCAAATAGTGAGTGACACGTTGTGAATCCATTTGGTTTTCGGCAATCACATGTGGGTTCTCAGAACACCAAAATGCAACAAATGCATCAAGGTAATCATGTGCTTCATCACTTGGGATGATTTTGCTCGAAAAATCAGCATCGATATGTTGATGTTCAATAATACATTCAAGTAAGTGTCTTTGCAGTGCCTGGACCTTTTTCATCAACCCTGCCAACAAATTATTTCACAGAGGGCGACATATTCAAATTCTGTGCTAGTTTTGCTACACCCTTTATAATCATGAGTACTAAACTCATGCCCCTAAAACAAACCTTCATTCTATTACACAATGCTTAATTTAAACAACAACTGCTAACAAATTCCATTTGCTCTTTTAGCTTCCGAACAAATTGTACAACTTTCCGAATGCCATGAATTAAAAACTCTGCTTATTGTCACCTAAAAAAGGCTGTAAGAACAGAAAAAAACTAAAAGAGAGGTTTTGCTTAATCATGCTGCAAAAAGTGTATTTTATGTATGAAGTGAGTTGCTGCCTTTTGGATTTTAGGTGAGGATACAATTGTTTTTAACCGAAATTAACAAAATTATATAACTTTCTTATATACTCGTGTAATTAGACAGCATCAACAGCTCTGATGATGCAAGTGTAGCCTTTTTTTTGGAAAGTTATTTTGATACTAGTTTTCATTGCTCCGTTGGATATTGATCATATGAAATTTTGTTTATATATCACATTGAGATTATATATTCTTTCACAATTGCCAAATAAAATACGGAATTTCCCGTCTTCATTTAAATATGGAACTTCCCGTCTTCATTTCTATTTCTTAAATACCAGACAGCCTATAATTTTTCTTGTGTATAATCTAGTTGCTGTTGGGAAATAATGTTTTTCATATTAAATTTTTTTTTTAGAATACAGAAAGTTAATTTCTTTCAAAGGGCTCAAGTTCACATCTGCGACTAATAGAATAGAAATTCATAAATTTTTTTTTTAGAATTTTGTAGCCAGACTTCACTTTTAAATCGTTGCAAGTACAACTGTAGCTTATTCGGGTCTATATTGATATTTTATATAAATGCCACAGCTTTTAAAGCTTTTATTTCTTTATTACATCCTTCCGGCCGACTTTTGAAATGTTTTTTATATACATACAAACATTTATAGCCAGTGTTTTTTTAAGGGAATATCCCAGATTACTAGACCCCCAATTGTAGACAGTAGCAAACTAGTAAAATTATTGCTGCTTGCAAACTGTACATGTTTAAATTTATCAGTTTTTATGATTATAAGTTGCTGTTTAGTTTTTTCCCTTAACTCTTGACTTTTCCCCAAAAACCACACAATAACAATAATACTAAAAAAAATAAATAAAACAAATATATATATAAAAGTTGAAAGTACCTAAAACATAGAACGAGCTGTAAAAAACGATACCTGCTTGAAAGTTACAAAAATTATATGAATAAAGAAATGAAAAAAAAGAAATAAAATAAAATAAACAGAGATTTAATAGTTTTTCAAATTTTAGCAAAGTTCATATAAAAATTACAATTATCTAACATTAAATCCCAGCCGTTTATTACGCGAAATGGTCACATTTTCCAAAGAAAATATCATTTAATATGTCATGAAAAAAAATATAATAAAATAAAAGTGAAAAGAATACATAAAAAAAAAATATTGAAAAAATTCTTAAATTAATTAAATTATTTAGTGGAATTTATTAAGCAATTGGACGATATTCCGCATATTGCACTTGTTTCTTTAATCGTATACAAACAAACGATGCGATAAAACAGCAATAACAAAACTCAAACTCTCTCTCTAAAAAGAAATATCTTAAAACTAATGGTTTTCCTACGAAATAAAACGCACAATTATATAGAGATTTCCTAGGTTTTGATTTGAAACAAAAATACCCTTTAGTTAAGAAAGAATATTTATTGTAAGATATTAAACGAATTTTAAAATAGCTAGACAACAAACAACTTTGAAATAAAATATGTAGTAGCCGGAATGTAAGAGAGAAAATATATAATAGCGAAAAAAATTAATTAAGTTCACACTTCACATCAAATATTTGCCCCGAAAACAATGAAAAATATTTTCTTAATTAAAACAGTCTCATTCAAATTTAATAGAATGTGTCATTACATTAAAAAGAATAGGAAACTTTTTAAAGGAAACAAAAAACAGATGTCTAAATTAAAAGTTTTTCCACTAGTATTTAGTGGTTACGCTTATTTGGGCAAATATTTGATAAGTGTGATCGTACCTTAAGTCACAAGTAGCAAGTTACGAGGCCACATACCAAAGCAAAAGGGCGTAAATAGTGCAATTTTTTCCCATATCAATCCTTAACAAGTCAGTCAAGAAAAATCTCTAACAAATCGCATTGATTTTTTTTTTTTATTTCTATATTATAACATATTTCATCTGCCGTTATATAGAAAAAATATTTTTTATTTATTTTCGCATTTTAAACAAACAATTTTCGAGTTTTTTAAACAAACAAATTTTTTTTAAACAAACAATTTTCGAGTTTGCCTTTATCTAGTTCCTATTGAATAGCGAATATGAGCAAAAGTGTTCTCTGCGTTGCGCTGAAAAAAAATCAAGTTGTTTATGAAAACTCATATGGTGCAGAGCTGTTACGAATCTAAGTTCTGGCAATGTTCCTGGTAACTCATAATAACTTTTTTATTTAGGCTAGTGTTTAATAACACGTTGATACAGTGAAAATACACTTGATATGAAACCCAACTCAACCAATTAGGAGATTAATTTGGCATTTTTAAAAATTTCGATATACCCTCAAAATCGTTAAGTTATCGATAAAAAACGATTTTTTTAACTTAGCGCGGGAAAAAAGGTTTAACTGAGTCATTTTTAAAGCGATTTTAAAATTTAAAACGCGTTTCGGCAGAAAAGAAGATAGGCTTTCTTTTCGTAAAAAACATTTTTAACTTGACCAATTTTTCATAAAAATATTTTCCGCAAAAATTAAAATTTTTTCCGATTTTTTCAACTTTGGAAGATTTTTTTCCGTCTAATTCATCAGAAAACCCAATCTATTTTGTCTTTATAAAAAATACGTATTTACCATTTTATAAAACAAGAGTATTTTAATTAAAATCAGGAACGTATAGACAGATATGTAACGATTTTGTTAAAAAAGGGGAATTCAGTATTATATGTATATATAAAAATTTTCTATATAAAAATAATGCTTATCATGGTATCTGTCTCAAACCGTGCTAAAATTTCAAATCGATATGCAAATGACTTAGGCCTATTTTTCCCCGGTAAGTCCAAACAAATCGTTGTTTATCGATAACTTTCGATTTTGAGGGTATATCGAAATTTCTAAAAACGACAAAATGATCTACTCGACAAGACTTATCGTCTGATGTAGCTCCCTTTCCAAGTGTATTTGTTTTTTCTTATTTTGTATCATCATCTACTGGCTACCATTTTGTTCAATATCTTCATCACTGGCAAATAATGAAGAATTCTTTTGATATTTTTTTTAAGTTCCCCGCAGAAAAATTATTAACAACAACACTGGATATGTATGAGAATGTTTAAATACACAACCCGAATAAACTGTTTTATGTCTTCTTATGGAAAGTAACAAAGATCAAGTAACTTTACGTGTTCTATCTTAATATGGTGTTCAGGCATGTATTTTTAATTGAGTCAATTTTCACTTTATTCCCATAATTAACTTCCTGCTTACATACACAAAATTAAGCCAATTCAATTAACGTGTGACAACTAGAAGTAAAAATTTTTCATATTTATAAAGAGCTCAATGCCAAATCTGGGATCTTTTTATGCCCTCCAAAAAAGAATTGGAGGGTATATTCACTTTGTCATTCCGTTTGTAACGCAGCGAAATATCCATATGAGACCCCATAAAGTATATATGTATATTCTTGATCAGTGATGAAATCTAAGATGATCTAAGCATGTCCGTGCGCAACGTCCAACACGTTAAACTTGAAGCCATAAAATAATATATAATAATTTTTGAACCCCGACTCCTTTAGTGGGCGTTTTTATATGCAAAAATAGTGTAAAAATTTAACAAATTCTTTTACTTAAGCCTACATTCCTTAAAAATAAAATTTTTAAGCTTTAATGACGAAACTGAGACGTAACCTGGTTCTCCTTTGCCCCAAATATGACGCTATAAAAAAATTAAATAAATTTTACATATAACTATTCCGAACATTTATTTTTGAAGTTTTATGTTAAAGGTGAAATGTCCCACAGGGCCCTTGCCAGAGAGACCCCGATAAAATTCAGTTTTAACACCCTCCGAAAAGAATTGGAGCCCATTAAGTATATATATATATTCTTGATCAGTGATCACGTCTGAGACGATCTGGTGATGCCCATACAGTCGTCTGTGGAAAACATGATATAGTCTATTTTTGGACTCCGCCCCGTTTGTTGGGCATTGACGTACGATATTATATGCAAAAATAGTGAAAATATTGAACAATTTTTATTCCTTAAGCTTATAAGAAGCTGAGATGTTCTCTGATCTTGCAGAGGTGAAACGTCTCTCCCACGGGCCTTCCCGGAATGACTCTCGCAAAATAGAGATTTAAAATTGAGTGCGGAGCTGTCTTAAAGGAACTCTGTCCCACCAAGTTAAACATTTTAAAAATTCGACCCGGTCGAATCTAACGTTTTTACTTGTTTTTTTTCTTAATTTTCAATAATTAAACTTCAAAATAGCTCGACATATATTGTTTATGATTGTTTTTCACTTTTTCCACAATTTAGGTGTTAAGTCTCTGCTAACTTTGTTCAGTGAGTTGCGTTTTGCTCACTAAACACACTTTTTAGCAATTCTGCCTATGTAATTTTACTCCATATTACAGCAATTAAGTGTTAATTTAGCAATTACTTAATTTAAATTTTACATGGTTAATTGAGCTCAAATGGCATTGATTGCGAAAGACTCAATTAAGGTGCATGTCTGAGCAGCGTACGAAACAGTTCAATTGTAATGGCTTTACAATCTCTATATGTTGGCATTCTGTAAAATACACGAAATAAATATTCATAATATTGTAATGATTTTTAAGCACAACGAAATCATTTAGAGTATATGTAAATAAGTACATTCTTGCGTATTTGTTAAGTTGGTTCTGGTTGTGTAGAAAGATCACCAACGGAATAACGTTATAGATTGCGCATTTGCTGCATAAACACTATTTTGTTTTTTGTAATTCAATATTCTAACTTATAGAACTTCAAATACTACAGTTTATGTATACAATTTATTTTTCTACAAAAGCTCTTTACGTTTGAAATGTTTAGTATCCAATCTATGATTTCAATTTATATTAAGTCGTTGTTATGAAGCCCGGCCCTTTGCGTTTAAATGAAGTCAGTTGACTGGAAATTAAAGGAGAGAATTTTGAGCGCCAATTACCGTGTTCCTTAACTAATAATATTCCCATTCATACATGGATCGATACAGTGCGCTTATACAAATCTACAAATAAAACTCCCACCCACGAAACAATAATAAATTTTATAAAAGTCTTGTTGTCTTATAGCCATTTTTATTTATAAGTTGTGGTTTTGAGAAACTGGTCCAAGGCCAATGAAAATAATGAGAAATATTGATAAGATGCCTCATGTTGAATTCGATGAGATATTAATTTTAGGATCAAATCGATTACAATTGCCTTGGCTGCTGTCTAAAATAAGCAATTGAACATATTTTCCTGAAGTATCAAATGCATTGAGTGTCTGAAATGGAAGTTTTATTTATTATAAACGTTGCACAATGGGCAAAACAACTGGAATTTTAAACCGGTTTTTATTCCCGTTTATTTAAAGATTTAATGCCATTTAAAAACTGTGTTGGGCATTAAGCACGACGTCTCTTAAATAATATCCGCTTTGAAAACTTAATCCATTAATGGATTGTCTTTTGAGATAATTAATGAGATCATGATCTTGTCTAACAACTTGTTTTTCCTTTCCTAATTTAAAAAAGTAATATTTAAAATGTTATTGAAAATCATAAAAATAAACAAAATCATATTCTTAAATTTAGTTTTGTTGTCCAGTTTATCATTCGATAGAACGATATCGAGTGACATCGTGGAACAGATACTATATTTTAATTAAATTTTGCAGTCTTTCCCAAAAAATTAAATTTAAAATTAAAGTGATAATTTTGTTAGCAGGACCAGCACTCAGGGGATGACTTATATTCAGGCAGTGCAATGCGCCAAAAACTAAAAAGTTGGAGATAGAGTTAAAAGTATTAATGAAAAAAAAAAATGAAAATATAGAGAAATTGTTGTAATATTTGCTACAGGAGCGTTAAAGGAGAGTCAACTTCTAAGCCTTCGCCTTATATAGGCCGACAACAATTAACGCATCCATGCATTAATGCTGTCAGAAAAGTTCGGCACTATAGTGCGGACTTGAGTTCGAGATTCTCGGCTTCTTAGTCACGCGTTAACCACTTCAGCTAACAAGCTACTTCTAATAAGCATTTCACTGACACTAATGCATTTCTGTCAGGGAAGTTTCCCTGCCAAAACTCTGTTAGAAAATCTATGAATATTATGCTAAACTTCTAGTCAAGTGAATAAGCAGCTTAAAAATGTGAAAGGTAAAAGAATAGCTAAAATAATTACCCGTTTTTTATTATCCAACAATTAAATTAAAATTTAGTGATAAACAAAAACTAATTCCAATATTAAGGTATTACATTTTCTTCAAAACTTCCGGATTTATTACCCCACTGTGCGCTAAGAATATATTATTAAGCATCAGAGAATAATATATTAAAATATAATATATATATTTTCATAAATTCTAAAAACAAATACTTTGTACTTATAATTTTTTTATTTGATAAATTTCTTTAGAAAATTTGTCAAATAAATGAAATATTTTTTATAAATTAAATTACATTATGTAAGAAAACTAAAGTATTGACTAACTAGATTTTGAATATTGTCTTCTTAAGTCATGTACTATATTTGATGTTATTTAGTAATATTTTTAAACTTACGCAAAACTCAAAACCGGAGATAACGTTGAGATAGAATTAGATATGGTAAGGATCGAAAAGCTTTCAATGTCGAAATCATATACATATATCTAATTTTCTTTTTTTTTCAAAGCTACTGGTATATATGAAACCAAAATAGAAATAACACAGATCCATTGTTTGTTGAAATTTTAAACATTTAAAGCATAAAGTTATAACTCATCAGATATAGAATAGAGAAATCTGAAATCACAATAATAATAAAAGGAACTAATATTTTGTTAGCATGCATATCTTTCTCCGTCCTCTTATATTCAAAATCATAACAAATAGAAAAGCAACTGGTAATTGTAAATACGTAAAAAATATTTGATGAAGATTTAACAGAAAGTTAATACAAATTATCAATACCTACTAAATCACTTTAAACAAAGAAATATTTAATATAAAATACATTAGAAAGCAGGAGATAAAAAAATTAATTGCCATCCATTACTGAAACACACATAAAGAATTCCTATATAAAAATCAAATGGTATTGAAAGGGTCTTAGCATTCACTTGAATATACAGAAAATATTTACATGCATAAACATATTTTATTACATCTAGAATAAGTTGACATTCAAAATGATATTTTCTTAAATGGAAAAAAGTTGGCAAAGTTATTTATATTTAAAAAAAAAAAAAACAAGGAAATTGTAAAGAAATATAACACAAATTCAAAAGCCATCTAGGTTTGGCTGTAAATATTTTTTTTATTTGTTCAAGATTTTATATGAAATTTGCAATTACGCCGAACTTTCTTTCCGTTATTTTCCTAAAAACTTAAATATATACACAGTTTTTGCTGGCATTCACAGCCAATGAGTTTGTGCCGCGTAATCAGGGATTGTTTTTGTTATACATGATTTTAAAACGATTCTTTAAATTTTAATTTAAATCATTTTTTTCTTCAGTATATTTCCTGCATGAAATGCAGTGCCAATTATCTTCAAAGAACCGGTTCCATAACTGGTGAAAAGTGTCTGGAGTTGTGGCAAGTCCAAAGAGCATATATCACAAAACTCGAAAGAAAATGTCAGCAAAATTCTCTGAGTCAGTGTCACATCATAAGATTTACATCTTTTGTTTTCATGCATTGCATACAAATTTTTCCCTAAAATTAAAAAAAAAACTATTGACTGCGCTCCTACGAAGTATGCAGACATTTATTGCATTTACTGCTTATTACTCTGCAACGTGTTTAGGCAGGTTTTCTCAAGGTCAACAGGTCAACTGTACTGTTTGCAAGCAGCTACACTTGCGACTTCTCTAAAGGAGACCGCCACTGAACACAAGTGGGTTAAATGTTGGGTCTAAAACCTGTCCACGAATATCTTAATATGCCTATTGAACCCCTAAAATCACAACGCCAGGTAAAACTTAGCGCTACCTTTCATATAAAACTCTGATATTGCTAGTCCCAGAGAAGCAGTTACATCACCTGTCTTTGTGGGTGCTGTTGGCTGAAGTAGTAGAACACGAGACTATGAAGCGGAGGGTCCTGAGTTCGGGCCCGCGCTGAGTCATGGAATATTGTGTTGAATTCTTCTGATCTGCATTAGTGCGTGGTTGTCTTCGGTGTTGCCAGCCTGTTTCAATGATGAAGGCATAGTCACCGGTCACTGAACATAATTGGCAGCGACTGACATCATCAGAGTAACAGCACCCACCTTCGTCGGCCCTGTAGCAAAAAATTAGCCGGCGAAGTAAAAAGTTAAAATAGCTACAAAAAAAACTGACTATCTTCTCATTTTTCCTAATCTGTCTCCTCAATACTATCCCCTCATTTTCAGTTCCGGCACAATGCATTGCATATATAGGGGTTACCCCTGAGTGCTAGTCCAAGATAAAAAAAGAAATTCTGTTCCTTAGGAAGAAAAAAATTAAATAAATATATAATGAAGCCATCATATTAAAAGCAGTGACGGTATCGGTTATAAGTTTTGTTTTAAAAATTACATTTTAATCATTAATTCCAGAGTTTTATTTTTCGCTGGGGAAGTAAGAGTTATTTTCTCAGTTTTATTTATTCCTCAGAAAAGTTATCATCCTGATCATGTGCAGAAACATATAAGAGAACTCTTACTCGTCGAATAGAACAGCAGCCACAAATTGTTTTCTCTCTGTGAAAATAAGTTATTTGTTGATTTTTATTTATTCCTCAGAAAATAAAAACTATTTTTAGATTTTTACTTATTCTTCACAAGATAAAAGTAATTTTATAATTTTTATGTGCTCATCAAAAAATACATGTTATTTCTTAATTCTTATTTATTTATTCCTTAAAAAATATTTTTTTTATTTAAATTTATTGCCCAATATTTTTATTTATTACTAAAATCTTTATAAACTTTATTTCTTTATTGATTGGCTGATCTTAGCAACTACCTTTCGTGAAAACATCGTTCATCATCAAGTTTTTCATTTTCAAAAATAAATAAAAATCAAGACATAAATTATATATTCTTAGGAATAAACAAAAACAATAGCTCTTATTTTCTGAGGAATAAATAAAAATTCGTTCATCAACAAGCTCTTCATTTTCGAAAATAAATAAAAATCAAGATATGAATTTTAATTTCTTAGGGATAAATAAAAACCAAAGCTTTTACTTTGTAAGGAATAAATAAAAATTAAGAACTAACTTTCATTTTCTGAGGAATGAATAAAACTCAGCAAATAATCGGTAATTATGAGTTTTTTTAATAAAACTTAAGCAAATGAAAATTAATGCATCTACAAGTAGTTCATGTAACAGGGACCACTCTAGTGTATTATTTGAACACGTAGAACATGTCTTTTAGTTTAATTTCTTTCAGTTTAAATTTGAAAAAATTATCGTTGTTCGCGTTTCCTGGCTGAAAGATTGCAAAACAATATTGACATTGATCAATAATGTGTCCTGGGACATGTCGTACAGAAAGTGAAAGATATAATTTGTTTTATGTAGTAAATTTAAAAGAAAAATATACTACAGAATCCAATATCGGGCTGTACCGAATCTTATATACCCTTCACCAACGTACGTTTATGGTATTCATTCACTACAACTTAACTCACGACTCATTTTTTCAATCGTATTTCTCCCGCGATGTTTATGCGAATACAACAAAAAGCAGAATTGATATTGCGTTTATGATTTCATCTTTCAGATCTTTCTAATTTTCAATGCTATTATATTTCTTTTTAAAATATGAAATATATGTATTTGAATACCAGCGAAAAAAAATTTATCTTAGCCAGATACTTTTTTGTAAACCAAAAATTAGTTTAAATTTTCCAACTCTGGAAACGAATTTTCAATTTTGCTGATTTTCAATAGCAACCCATTAAGGACTATTTGGCTTTCTAGCGTTTTTTGAAAACCGATTTCACCTACGAAAAGATCGACAGAGGGACATCGATTTTCCTATTCATAACGACCTAGAATGTACGCATGAGTTTTATAGGGTCGAATATTAATACGCGAAATGAAAAACCCAATACAACCTTTACCAATTCAGATGAACAGTATAAAAATGTTCTGTTTTCCCCATGAACTCCTACAATTATTTCCTATAAAATTTTATTCTGAGAAAAAATTACTGTCTTTTCAAAATGTGGCTGCTTCAAGTTAAGCAACAGTGCGATTACATACAATACGTATGTATGTGTGCAACTATAATGTACTTAAGAGAAACTTGAGAGCACTTTTCGTCAAGTTTCGTCAAATGCCACTTGTTTAAGTAAAGAGCCAAACTGAACGCACATTCCGTACTGAATTGCTTATTCATATTATAGTTGGGCCTTTATTGACATGAATTTTACTTTACAGGCGAGAGGGGAGAAGGGAAAAGTAACGAGTACTCATGCGCATATACTGTCAGTACATTTTGCTTTCTCATTCGTAAAGCATACAACTATATGTACATGTCGTCAACAAGACTTGAATTGTGTGAACACGAATGCAAGTTCAAAGAAGAAAAAGAAAGAATCTTGTTAATAAGACATGACTCGTATGAACACAGACTTAGTTGAAGCTAAACAATTTTCTATTAGCACAGCCATCAACCTGCACAGTATTGAGTGTCAAGGTAGGTACAGACAATGCAATGCGTTTCCTCAATCTGCTAAATTGCATTGTAGATTGCATCGTTTGTATTCATGTTTCTGATTTCACTTTGGGTTGCAATCGAGATTTCATCAACATCAAAATATTTTGATATTGTGAGATTGCACTGATGTAGATTGCATTGTTTGTATCGTGAGTTCATATTTTTATCTCTTTCTTTCATCAAAAACAATAATTGCTGCTATTTCATTTAACTCACGACTCATTTTTTCAATCGTATTTCTCCCGCGATATTTATGCCAATACAAAAAAAAAAGCAGAACTGATATTGCGTTTATGATTTCATTGTTGATTGCCGAGTGTGTGCTAAAACATGAAATCTTAATGAGAAATGGATTGCATAAACAGATTGCATTGTCTGTACCTACCATAAGATTCACTCGTTTTAGACGAAAATTTATAATCAAAATAATACAAAGGAAATGGCTTTGCTCATTAAAAGCCTAAGGCGGCATGGCCACACATCAAACTGATGCTTCAAACTTGTGTATGTGTTGGTAAAATTCTGTTTGACAGTGAAAATCTAAACTGTTTTGATATTCTTCAAACTCCCATTAAAACAATACGTGTAAGTTTTTTTTCACTGACACCATCAAAGAAAAGCAGAGTTTGAAGCGTCAGTTTGATGTGTGGCCATGCCGCTTAACACATTCTTCATTTTCTGTTTAGCATATCACAATGCCCATCGTTTACAAGAGTAACTGGATTATTGATAGTAAAATTAGTGAAATACTCTCTGAGTTGATTGCTTCCAGTTCTCAATTCTTAAGCCATTGCTCATTTAAGGGCATTGACCCAGACGTCATCGTGTGTTGTATATATATATTTTCTTAAGATACTTTAGTATTTTCAAAAAGAGACTTATTTCAAAAATTTGTCTTTTTAATTTCTTAATTATTATGAAATCATCGTTGGTACTTTAATGGTACCAAAATTAGTACAATGGAAATTATAGTTGCAAATTTTATATAAATCCGAACAAATAACATATATGTATCTATTAAAAATTAAGTCATAAACACTTCAGTTGATAAGAAAGATCTGCTCGTATGGCCTGCTGTTAATGGGCGCATAGTTTCGAAACACATTAAAATTGTATATATTTGATGCAAGAAAATTTCCCCTTGCAGACTTTAAACGTTTAGAAATTATTTGCTTTACAAAATCAATTAAATCCCAAGATATTTATTCCATATAGTTTCTAACTTTTTTTTAAACAGCATTCACAGTTTATTTTAACTTTTTGAAATATTAACACTTACCCAATGAAATTTATTTGGTCTCACTCCACTGACGGGTAGTGCATCTTATTTGCTGCCATATATACAAATAATTTTTATTACTTTCATTCAAATTTATTTTATATCATGCATATACACATAAATTCTCTTTATAATATATAATAAAAAAAAGAAAGAAAAAAAAACTGGAACCCAATTAAGAAAAATCATAGCGGAGAACAAATAGAAATCGAAATGTGAAAAAGGGTCAACAAGTACATAGAAAAAAAATTAAGCAAATAAAAAACAATTGTATATTAAACAAATTCAAAACAAGCATAAATTATAAAATATATAAAACTGAACAGCAAAGCAAGATAATGAAATATATTCAAAAAGATCTTATTTGATTATATGTAATAATAAAAATACTGTTTAAACCAAAAAGGCATACGTACACTTACTTACACCCTACATTTATATAAAATATACATATATATACATAAATACATATATATATATATATATATATATATATATATATATATATATATATATATGTATATATATATATATATATATATATATATATATATTTATATATCTACATATATATCTTTAATAATTTAAATTAAAACACTTATTATCTCGACCATGAATCGATAGTCGAGAAACGACAATAAACTGTGAAAAAATTGTGTTTAATATTATAAAAAGGAAACAAAATGATATAAATAAAACTTTATAAAAAAAATCTCTTTAAAACTATAAAACCAAACTTATTTCATTATGTCTTTAAGCAACAAAAAAGGAAAGAAATATAAAAGAAACAAAAAATTATAGTAACAAATGAAAAACAAACCCAAATTTCATTAAAAATGTGAAAAATATTGCATAAAAAATATATTATTATAAAAAAAAAGAATAAAAAAATATATTATAAAAAATTATTATGAAAAAATAAATTAAAATAAAAAATTGTTTTCTAATAAAAATAAAAAAATGTGGTTGTTTTAGTTAAACGGGATTAATATAGACAAAACTTAAGCGGCATGGCCACACATCAAACTGCCGCTTCAAACTCTTCTTTTCTTTGATAGTGTTAGTGAACTCACACGCATGGTTTTATGTGAGTTTGAAGAATATCAAAACAATTTAGATTTTCACTGCCAAACAGAATTTTACCAACACATACACAAGTTTGAAGCATCAGCTTGATGTGTGGCCATGCCGTATCCGTATCTAAGTGGTAGCTACAGTATCGCTCCGCTTAAATCATTTTGGAGCGATCGTGCTTTTTATAAACTATTTGCAACTGTTCTGGTATATTTGGCTTATCTTTTTATACCCTGAACGGGTATATATAGGTTTGTCATTCCGTGTGTAATTTCTTCGATATGCACATGGGACCCCATAAAGTATATATATTCTGGATCCTTATGAATAGCCATGACGATTGAGCGATGTCCGTCTGTCCGTCCGTCTGTACGTGAAATCGGTTTTCCCAAGCCCCCAGAAGAGCTAGAGACTTCGTTCTTGAACCGTTGGATTGGAAATGAGCTTAAATCGAGTGATATTGATAATTCAGAAAGATCCGAAGGATGGTTCCAGAGCTGGGAAGCTTACACCTATTTCTCGACGCAAAATTTATACCAAAAATCAATTACTTCTTTTAATGTTTGTAAATTAAACCAATTTCATGCTTTGGGGAGCCTCAATGGTCTATTAAAAACTAAAAAAATAAAATTTTTTTTCCAGGGATGGGAAATTAAAAATTTTTTTTTTGGCCTATTACGTATTTTGTAGTACATGTAACAACTAAAATTGTTAAAAATTTCAAGTTTGTCTTTAACAAAACCTCTTTATACGTCATGAAGATTTGCATTGGCCAAAAAATTTTTTTAATTCAAATTTTGCTTCCAGGGGTGGGAAATTGAATTTTTTTTGTACATGAGAGTAATCAAACAGGCAACTGATCTTGTTTATTTTTTGTTTTTTGCTAACTAAAACTTTCTTATAATTTAGGAAGAACAAAATTGGTATCAAAAATTCAAAAATAAAAATCAAAATTTCGACTCCAGGGTTGGGCAAACGAAATATTTTATGGTACATGAAAGTGACCAAAAAGTTTAAAAATTTTAAATTATGTATGAATTTTTATTAGTCGAACTTTTTCTTTATGTAAATTGTTAATTTTTTAACGGGCTTAAGTTCGAATTTAGTTGTCAATTTACTTTGAACAAGTGCGCGTGCCCCCGCAATGTTTTAAATTATGTATGAATTTTTATTAGTCGAACTTAAGCCCGTTTAAAAATTTTAATTTTTTGTCAAGTAAAACTATGTTACACCTCACTAAGAATTGCATTGTTAAAAAAATAAAAATTCGCTTCCAGAGTTGGAAAATCGATATATATTTAGTACATAATAGTACATACATAAATTCCAAATGTTGTGCTTTTAGTGAATTAAACCTATTAGATATTTCAGAAAAAATTAAACTAGTATCATAAAATTATAAATTCGGTTCCAGGGTTGGAAAATCGAATTTTTTTGGTACATACAATTGACCATATACGTTCCCAATTTTGGGTTTTTTCAGTGACTTAAACCTATTTTGTACTTCACTAAGAATCAAATTGGTATTAAAAATTTTTGGTACATAAAAGTACATACATAAATTCCAAATTTTTGGTTTTTAGTGAATTAAACCTATTTTATATATCAGAAAAAGTTAAATTAGTATTAAAAAATTAAAAATTATGATCCAGGGTTGCAAAATCGACATTTTCTGATTCATAAAAGCAGCCATTTTATTTGATATTTTTGATTTTTATGATGAATTATACCTACTTTATATATCAGAAAGAAGTAAACTGGTATTAAAAACCAACAAAATCTAAAAGACGATTCTACGGTTGGACAATTAGAACTTTTTGGGGTACATGAAACGGATTTTTTCTTTTTGTTTGTAAATTAAATATATATAATATTTTTGAAAGACGTTCATAGGTATTAGATATAAGAAAGCCACACTTTTAACTTCCTAGCCGAAAAATTTAAACGTTTTCTTATATGTATATAAAAGTAACCAATAACATCATTTTTATTTTTTAATTAAATCTACTTTCTGTTTTAGCAAGAAATAAGAAGAATTACATCTGTGAAGGGTATTTAAGATTCGGCACAACCGAATATAGCACTTTTACTTGTTATATATAGCGTTCTTAAATACATCATATTAGAATGAAGTTTTTCTTAAAATACAATAAGAAAAAGTAAAAACCTTATATTCGACCGGGTGGAATCTTAAATACCCTCCAAATATCTAGTAAACAAAAACTCTATTTTTATTCTTATTAAAATTTAAATATTTAAGGTATTTTGCTTAAGTAAATACGCATTTCTAATGTGTCGGGAGGAGCATGACTGAGACATTTTTCCGTCAGCATCAAAAATTACTTATTAATATTTTATAGCAACGTACAAAAAAGGGACTGAAATATGTTAAAAATCTTTAAGCTGCTGGGTCACAGTTCCTTTAAGACATTTTTGTGTGCAATTTTAAAACTCTGTACAGGGTCACTCCGAGGAAGACCGTGGGGGAAACATCTCACATAAATCTTAAAAACCAAACTTTTGGGGTAGTTAAGTGCAGAAAAAAATTTGTTTTTGATAAGGTCATTTAGGTGGCAAAGGGGGTGTAGAGGTAGGACAGGGGATGATCAGAGCACATATTATCTGCATCGTAAAAGCTTATAAATTATAAAGGAATCTAGGCTTAAGAAGTGCAATTTGTTAAATATTTACACTATTTTTCCATATATTATGTAACTTCAGCGCCCACTAAAGGAGGCGTTGTCCGAAAATAGGCTACATCGTGTTTTCCACAAACGGACGTATGGGCATTGCGAGATCATCTTAGACTTCATCACTTCATCAAGGATATATATATATAGTATATACATTATGGGGTCCGATTCTGTTTGGAGGGTATTAAAATTGTATTTTGTCGGGGTCACTGTGGCAAGGGCCGGTGGGGGAGACATTTCACCTTTGCCATAAAACACCAAAAAATAAAATTTTGGGATAATTAAGAGTAATTTCTTTTATTTTTATAGGGTCATTAGGTTACAAAGCGGGGGAAAGTGTATTCTCAGCTTTGTCATAAGAGCTTAAAAATGATAATTCTCAGATGGTTTTCGGAAGTACGTGCATAAGATAAGATAAGAGGTTTTTAGCTTTTCAAAAGTGTGGTTAAAGTCTACTGATGATTTAGTAAAGCGCCAATGAAATGCATATAGACATTGATTGCTTGACCACCAACAAATAAATTTCATTTACATATAAAATAGAATTGTGACAACAATATGTCAAATAAAAATTTCATAAAAAGACTTAAAAAATATTTTGACTTTTTAGAGATTCTTTAGTTTTTCTTTGGGTAACTTTTTTCCCTCTGGCCTGATTCAGCCATTTCCGAACGCAACCTGTGCTATCCTTCAACATGTATTTTTACCAAATTTTAAGGCCGTGGCTCTTTTCGTTTGGATTGAATAGTGATTTCCACAGATATGCGGACGGATGGGGTACCTCTGTGCAGAACTAAATATTTTCTAATAAAATTTTTTCCAAAACGTAATTATTTCTATTAAATACGTTTTGTAAAGAGTATCAAAAATAAAGAAGCTTAAATCACATGCATTTACAAGTTAATTTTTTAACTTTTTTGGGATGGGGTTGCAAAATCAATACGACTTTATGTTCTCTAGTGTAAACGGTGTAACCATTTTTACACATCTCAATCAGTTGAACATCATTAAAAGCAAACATCTGTTTAATGAGTTAATTTTCATGAAATCAACAACAAATAATTCCAGCCTCCATAAGTTCATTTTATATTTTTTTCAATAGCTGATAAGCAATCATGTATTCCACTCGATGTGTTCTTCTTTTGAATGGAATAAAGTTATAGTTTTTGAATATTTAAAATAATAAAGTTTTTCAACATGAGAAAATCTCATGTATTCATCTTCATTATGAAACGTCATTAATGCCGTCAGACAAATTCAATAATTGATTTAGTTGAATATTTCAATTCAGTTTGAAATCAAATTAGTTCAGTCTTTAAGTTGGAGTAAAACGGTGCTGTTTATTAATTCAAAAGAACAATGTGATTTAAAATAAAGAAATAAATTGAGCCTTAAAAATATTATAAATATTAAAATGAGTTTGTTAAAAAGGAAACTCTTAATATGTCTTATTTCATTAATATTTTTTATATCAAAATCGGCAGTAGCAGTGCCAAATGGTGTGTAACTAAAAAAAGAATTATTGTGTACAAAAAAAAATATATTTAAAACAATAATAATAATAAAAATCTTGGTCATTAAAAAAATCGCTTAAAAAAATTTTGTTTAAATTTTTTCGCGTTAATATTACGAAAACAGAAGTAAATCTGTCTTGCCTTTTTGAATTCAAACTATTTACTTGAGTCAACATTTTGCCAAAGAATATATGCAAATTTTTTAGCACAAAATGTAAAAAAAAATTATCCGAAAATTAATTTAACGTTAAATTTAAAATTTCCAGCTCCGGAAGCGTATTTCATAGTTTGGTGGTTTTCAATCCAAGAGCGGAGTCTCTAGCTTTTCTCTAGGTTTTTAAGCCCTATTCATGGGGACCCAAAATATATGTACAGGATGTCTGGTGGCAAATTTATATTTTTAAATACGATTATTTCAAAAAGTAATAAACAGTGCGGAGGCAGGGTGGCGCCGTTGGAATTATCGATTGTGCGGATTTGTCAGTCGCGATGTCGCAGTGACCGAGTGAGAATAGCCCGTTTGCTGTGGAGACATTTTTTAAGAGTAATGCTTCTTACGTCATTGCTCGTCGACAATTTTGTTCAAAGTTCGGTATTCGGCGAATAAGTGATGGATCGAGTATAAATTTAATTCATTCGTGGGTGCAGAGATTCCGCGCAGCTGCTTCGGCTATGTCCCATGGGTAGGGCCCAGTCGATCTTGAAGGACTCCCGAAAACATTGAACTGGTTGAAAGCAGTTTATATAAAAATCCGCGAACTTCATTACGGAAAAGAGCAGTTTCACTGGGACTTCCAAGAGCGATTATTCATGAAGTTTTAAAAAAGGATCTGAAGTTCCATCCTTTTAAAATTCAAATAGTTCAAGAACTGAAAGAAAGTGGCTTTGATTTACGCAAAAATTTGTGTGAAACGGTGTTGGAGCGTTTTCGCACTGTAAATCCCATTTTTTGGAGCAATGAGGCTCATTTTCAAGCAAAACTGCCGTTACTGGTCTCCAAGAACCCGCAACCCTCGATTGAAACCTCAAAAACCATTGCATTGCCACAGGGCAACTGTTTGGTGTGCCTTATCCACGCATGAGATGATTGGACCATTTTTTTCGAAAGTTCTCGAGGCCAGACGACGAAAGTCAACGGTGGAAAATATCGACGCATGACTAAGGAATTCTTTTTACCAAACCTGCGAGCTCATGCATCGTACTCTTCACACACGAGGTTTCAACGGGATGGGGCAACTGCACAAACAGCCAGAGCTTCGATGAATTTGCTGTGAGAAAATTTCCCCCAAAAACTGATCAGTCTCTTTGGTGACATCCCATGGCCACCGAGGTCGCCCGATCAAACTCCCATGAATTTTTTTTTGTTATGGATCTACCTCAAAGAGAGGGTTTATAATGACAATCCCCAATCTCTTGTGGCTTTAAAGAAAATATTCGTCGAGAAATCAGCTCAATCGAACCAAATCAAGCAGGACACAAGGCTCCGTTTTGAACAGTGCGTTCAAGTCGACGGAAGACATGTGGATGACATACTCTTTAAAAAATAAAATCCGGATTTCCATTCTATCGTTCAATGCTTTTAATAAAACTTTGTTTCAAATATTATTTTTTTTTTATTTAAGTTTGAAAATATAAATCTGCTACCGGACACCCTGTATATACGTTATGGTGTTCGCGTATTAATGCTGTGGAAATTACACTCGTAATGCCAAACCTTCACCACTTATGGTGAAGGGAATAAAAATTAGTAAATTAAAGTAGCTTGAGCTGCAGCATGTTAAAGGCGACCATCCTTGATATTAGAATCCTTATTGCTATAAAAAAGGTCATGAAGAGATAAGATGATATTAAACAATTAAAACAAGAGACCAATAAATTTAATAAAATAGAAATACAAATTAGGAATTTTCATTTTGGTTTGATTATTCTTTTACGTGATCTCTGTTTTTAAATACATGATCACTTTCTTAAATACCGTTCCTATCTGCTGCATTATATACCGGAAATAGTTTATAAATACAAGTTTTAAGAGATCAAGGAATTGAATAAACTGATAACCCCTCCACATGGTTAAAAATAGAACAACAATACAATTGAACAGAAAAATATATATTAAAAACTTGCAACTTTTGAAATCTTTACATATTGTTTCTTTATAAAGCCTACTCTGGCTCCGACTATTATGATCAAGGCGAAGATGAAGATTTTGTACCGATAAGTCCGTGCAGTGTGGTACGTCCCGGTGATCCAGATTTAACTACTTACGATATCATTTCATCGTATCGCTTTGAGGAATATGAGTATCACGGCGTACAAAAGATTGTGGGTTCGACTGGCTACCAGCAGGCGTATCACATTAGCGAATATTCAAATATGACCATTGAATCAACTAGAGCATTTCCAAGGGGTGTTCCGCATGAATTTTCCTTTGAGTGCACATTTCGTGTGCCTCAGCCGCAACCGGTGCAAGAAGAGTGGTATTTATTTGAGCTCTTAGACTATGAATATCAATCACAAATGAGTGTGAAAATGTTGCCGCTGGAAAGTGCTATAGAGTTTTCTTTGCCCAAATATGATGGTTCCATACAGACGGTAATGTTTGAGAAAACCGAGGTAAATTCTTGGCATTCTTAGTTATTCGATTTGAGATAACAATTATTAAATTTTTTTTTAGATATATGATCATTATTGGCATAAAGTTATGTTGGGTGTAGGCCACGATAGCGTCCGCTTGTGGGTGGATTGCAAACCTGTGCCGGATAAAAACGGTGGCATAAATGCTTATCTGGATGTTAGAGCACCCATAGATGCTACAGATGGCGTCTTTTCGGTGGCTAAAAAATGCCACAGACCACAGACTGTACCAGTACGTTGAACGTAGCGAAATATTTAAATTTATCTAAATTAAAATCCTCTTTTAGATTGATCTGCAATGGATGATATTCAGCTGTGACGCGGATAAGCCTGAGACTACCACCTGTGAAGATGTTCTGCAACCGTTCGGTGCTCCCAAAGGTAGGATAGCCTACGAAACAACAACCCGTCATAGCTACACTCCCTCACCACCCTTCAATCCGGATATCATTGACGTCACCACACAAGAACCTTGGACTAGCACCAGTCGTAATTTTTTAACTTGCCCGGAACAATGCCCCAGAGGACCGGCTGGACCGCCGGGACCTGTGGGCCCTCGGGGTTTACCGGGACTACAAGTAAGTCATGTTTTAGCCAAATTAGAATACGCTGAACGACTTTTTTTATGTAGGGTATAATGGGCACTCCCGGAACTCCTGGTTCAAGTCGCCATGAGTCCGCTGGTGCTAAAGGGGAAAAAGGGGAACAAGGTTTGGTAGGTTTAAGAGGAGCTCCAGGAGAGCCAGGACCACCTGGCGAAAAAGGACTTGTGGGACTGCCTGGACCACAAGGCCCACCCGGCTTTGGAGCCAGAGGTACATACGTGTATATTTCAGTGATATAATAATTATTTGCGAATCGTAACTCCTATTATATAATTTAAGGTTCAACAGGTGAAACTGGTTTACGTGGTGAGAAGGGTGAGCGAGGTTTAGCAGGATTAGATGGAACTATTGGCGAGCCCGGTCCTCCTGGAGCTCCCGGGCCAGCTGGTCCTCCCGGACCCGCATCTTCTGTGCAAACTGATAACTTTAACTCCTATCCGGGTCCTATGGGTCCAGCGGGTCCTCCTGGTTTAGCGGGACCACCTGGGCCTCCAGGTGCTCCCGGAGCAGCCGTATTTCAAAATCGCAATATGGACGAAGGAGAAGTTCGTGACATTTGTATGTCTATTGTCAGAGAATATATAAGTGAAATATCGGCCACTTTAATAGGACCGCCAGGACCTCCGGGTAAAAGAGGTATAGGACGCGCTGGTCCACGAGGCCCACAGGGCTTGCAGGGTAAATTGAATTTTTGTACACACTTAATATAATATTTTACAATATGTAAATACTTTAAGGAGAAACTGGTGCTCAAGGAGCTCAAGGTGAGCGCGGTTACCCCGGTATACCGGGTATACCTGGTTCTACCGGTGATATTGGTCCTCAAGGACCACCTGGCGAAAAAGGTGATCGTGGAGAAGCAGGACTAGGTAGAGATGGACCAATGGGCCCCATGGGCCCGCCAGGTCCTGAAGGCCGTGGTATAGATGGTCTTCCGGGAAGACCTGGTGATCGCGGTGAAGTTGGCAGACCGGGTTAGTAGTACATTCGATGTTCCCGTTTTTTTGACGTATTAAATTTTTTTAAATAAATAGGCGAAAATGGTGCAAGAGGTCCTCCTGGTGAACCCGGCTCTTGTCCAGACTGTTCGGCTTACCAAGCTGCTTACGCTTACCCTTTGCTTTTGGCTCAACAGCAGCAGAACAATAAAGGTCCGCAAAACTATTACAACAAAGGACCTCCCAGTTATTAAAACAAAAGCTAAATACTAAATAATATTGTAGTATTTTGATTGCAAAAAGATATTGAAATAGAGTTAAATTTAGTTTTTTATAGAAACGAAATAAATTTTTAAAAACTATCAACATGTGAGTGTCGTATTTCTGATATCGTCTTCGTGTCGACAAATAGGTACAGAAAAAAAGACGTAATGTTTAGGCGAGGGTGGGTCAGTTAGTCCGTGACTTTTTAAATAAAATACAGGTTTTTATATTAAAAATTATTTTCTATTTCAACAAAGTTTCCTTTGAGTTCTATACATTTAGTCCAACGTTTCTGCAATTATTTTATCCTCCGGATATATATGATTTGTCGAGGTCACCTCAACAGGTATTTATTTATGAGATGATTTGGTCGTTGAGTCAAATATTTTTCCTCTGCGTCATTTCTTCAAGTTTCAAATAGTCACTCGGAACTAAATCTGGATAATGGGGCGGATGAGGGAGCAATTCGTGCCCGACTCTAGGATTTTTGCATTGGGAACTGCGCATGTGTGCAATGGTCGATTGTAAGCAAACGCGGCACCCATTTTGCGGAAAGCATTCTCATACTCAAGTTATCATTCGAAATTGAAAATACTGAGCCATGTGAGATGCATATCACTTCCAATCTGTGATCTGCTAAACAATATCGAATTTTTTTTCGGATGTAGAAACCTCAACTGGCCGTTCATAACGTTCGGCATCTGCTGCAGACTTCCCATAATATTTATCAAGGTTAGCCTTGGTTTGAGTGATGATTTCTTTTCTGCAAAAAATAATGCGTTTTGAGCACACGAAACTCACTTTTTTCTATTTGGTTCTAAAACGCGCTGCAGTCTGCTATCAAATGACATATACAAACTAAATAACGCAGTTTGTTTTGACAGGAGCTGTGACAGCTGTTGGCAGTAGCAGTGCTGCCATTTCATTTAAGAGTCCGGAAATTCAAAAAGTCACGTACTTACTAATCCGCTTTCGGTTTATAATATTTCAGTTTCTCTTAACTCTTCTATACATAGTACCATCCATCCATCACTTTGTCAAACACTGCGTAAGTAAATATAAATTAATTTTAACTTTTTCATAGGCCATTCCCACGTATATGACTAGTCCATTTTATACAATTTATAAATTGCTAAAACACATGTCGTCCTTGCCATTTGGTGAAGAGCCACAAAGTATCAATTCCATTCATATAAAGCGAACTAATATAACAGCGCAATTGGACTGAGAATGAGAAGTGTAATCATGCATTTATCAGCTAGAAAATTTTTAAATGAGCCTACAATAATTCTACATCACCACACATGCAACAAACTAAATTAAAATCGTGTCAGTCTTTAGGAGACACCAGAAAATAGCACTTAACTTCCCAAAGACTGCACCGAGTTCCATCATATGACGGGTGGCTGATGACAGCTGCTGCCAAAAAAAATAATAACTTTTTTTCCGTGTAACCAACCTGTTCCATTATTATTTTATAGACTGATCTTTAAATTTAACGAAAATAGAGAATTGGGACAATGAAACAAGAATTCGGATAGAGCGCCGCTTTCGCAGTTTAGAGTCCGTAGTTTCCGTCCAAAGAGCGCACGTTTGCCAGTACTCCTCCTAACAGATGGACTATAATCAGGCTCGTAAATAATTTTACCGAGCGTGTCACAATTGCAAGAAGGCCTTATCATCGGGATCCCTCAGTTCGGATGTAGGAAACTAACGCTGCTGTAGCTGCTGGCATACAATACAATCCTAGAGTCTCGTCAACACACAATTTTGCATCAAGTAAATATATTTGATTTGTTATTTATTTGTTTTATTTTGTTAATTTATTGTTTTTTATAAATTTTTAGAATATATATTGATAATGAGCAATTTCAAATCATGTTTGTATTCATCCAAGTCAAAAAATAAGTTGATTACAAATTTTTCCATTTTTAATATTCTCGCGTTCGAAATTGCAATAAAATGAACTTCTTTGTCTGCGCTTCATTTAAGCATCTGCATCAGCTGCGCAAATTAATCACCCAGACGCATCAGGTGCAGCGCATAGATGCATTTCCGAATAGGGCCTAATTTAGTCCTGGCAATACCGCATACACTGTTACATGTACCAGGGTTGTATGTCTTATTTCTAACAGTTTGATACAAAATGTAATTACTTACGTTTTCAAGGCTATAGATTAAACAATTTAAACTCAGTGATGAACTTTTTTTTTTTAATTTGTATTCATATTTTAATATCAATTAGTTTATTTTCGTTTCGTTTTTCAATAGTTGTAATATTTTATAAATGTTTATTATTTATAGCTTAAAATGTACTTTTTAATAATTATTTGTTTGCTTATTTATAACTTTTTCAAGAAATGTTTATTAATTAGTTATAAATTATAAAAATTGCACAATTTTTGGTAAATGATAAAAAAATAAGTGTGCTAGTTTTTTTATTATTTCAAATAGGAAACTTTAAGTTTCATACAATTAAAAAAACAAACTTAATTATTTTATGAATGAATAAAATTTACAAAAATGGCACATGCTGTTAAAAATGTATTAAAATTATTATATTTATATAAATAATTTATTTCGTTTTTTTAAATGATATTATTTAAAGGGTTTTTATTTATATAAAATTATTAAATGATTAGACAGCAACACATTTTGCTTACAAATCGCAGTTTTAAATTTAAAATATACTCGTATTTACAATGAGTTTGCCTAAGAAAACATATTAAAAAAAAAAAACTAATTTTATTAAGCAAAATGGTTTATTGGCTGACGACAGGTTTACATCTTATCTTGCAAGATCTAGATGTATAAAAATTTCAAATAAAATTTTCCAAAATTATCTACTGAATGTCCAAGTTACTTAGTTATTACAGTTAGTTTGTGTACACTGCAAATAACGTTCAAATAATACTGATGTCATATTTAGATGGTAATAAATATCTGACATAAATACTGGACTTGAGTCTCAGATCTTTGCAGTCTCTAGCTGATGTTAACTTTAAAGCGTCTGACTTATTTTTTTCAAGTCATTATAAAAAAAAATTTTTTTATTCCAATTTATTCCAATTTTAATACAAAATTAGTTCTTGCGTGACGTGGTGTAACACCCCTCAGAGATGTGACCTGTCGATGCTTAATCACTGTAGTGATTTGAGTTTTATTTGCAAATGTGTTGTATTCATGTTCTAAATAATTTAATTTTTTTTTATTATTGTCCTTACAATATTTTCTTTTTTCAAAACTACCTTTATTCTTTAAGGTGAATAGTGTGAATTTAATGTTTTAAGTTTTTATTCATAATGAAACTAATTTTTTATTTAAATATGTCTAAACTTTCATAAGCACAGTGGGAAAGAAACTTGCAGTCTAGTTTTCTTGAAAACACAAAAACAAATATTTAAAGTGTATGCGAGAAAAGTGGCGTCACATTGCCTCTTGCAAAATGGTCTAACTATGTGTATTCTTCTTTGTTCTTAAACACAAATTAAGCATTCAAAATTGCTTACACTGAACAAAAAAAAAATTAAAAATTGTGAGAATGGTGAACTTTTATATATGGAATATTAAAATAAGAATGCTTTTTATATTATTAATATATAACATTGTTATTTTTATATCAACGAATTTGTAAATCTAAATTATACGCTTTAATTTTAGAAACATTTTTTTTATTTGCAACAATAATAATTCTTTTTGTTTCAAGAGTTTTAATTTAAAAATAAAAATTTGTAACACCCAATTCACACGATGAATTTTATGACGTCCAATTTTCGACGTCATTTTTGGTTTCATAGCGAACGGTGTAGAGAAGAAAGAGGGGTAGAAAAAATTACTTGATTTCTGATTTCATGGTTTTTTTATATTTCTCTTCACATCAATAACTATTCTCTTTGTTACGTTTTGTTCATTTTTTATTTTCAGGTCATATACGAGTACATATGAAACAATAACAAAAAATAAAAATAGACATGAAAACCAAATTCATCGTATGAATGCAAATAGTTTTTGGAACCAATTTCAAAAGGGAATTAATAAAATTACACGTCATAAAAGTCATCGTGTAAATTGGCTGTAAAACAAACAGAAAACAAATTACAGTCAATTCAAAAAATGGATTTTATGACGCCTAATTTTCTTAGTTCTTTTTTGAAGTTCTTTCCAAAAATTATTTGTGTTCACACGATAAAATCGAATTTTATTTAATAATTCTTTTTATTGTTTTACAAGTATTAGGTGGTTCATCGGTTTAAAATTGGATCACCGGATATTTCGAATCTGGCAACACTTCTGTCACATAATGCAGTACATTATCTCCACTGAACGAAATATATTGATTTGCGCTTGAGCAACGTTGAAATTTATTGGAAATTTATTTCCAAAACAAAGACAATTGTTCAGAAATTGCACGAAAATGTCGTAGAGATTTTTACCGCAAAGAAGGACCAACAGTGCCAGCTATACGCACATTTATTGCCAAAGTTCGTGAAACTGGGGGCAAATTACGGCATTCGATATTGATGGAAAATTTTTACATAAATTGTATTGAAATTTCGATCGATATCGAATGCGGTAATTTGGGCCCAGGTTTCATTTTTGATGCGCCTAGAAGTGAGCGTACCCGTACAGTGCGTATACCTGAAAATATCGAATCTGAGGCTGAGAGTGTGCTTGGGAATCCACCGTCATGGTTCTTAAGAATTAAACATTTCACACTCGAATTTTGCTATTGGTCCGATCGAATGGGCTACTGTGAGGCCAAACATCGCAGTCATATGAATGAAATAATATTCCATCTCTAACCGGAGCATTTGTACTTCACAAAAAAAGAAGATATTGGCAAAATTTCATACCGCTTTTGTTCTATTGCATTTTTTAAATTAAACTTTTAAATGGCCCACCCTAATATGACTTGAAAATAACAAAGTAAACAGTGTAAAGAGAAATATGAAAAAAATCACGAAATTAGAAATCAAGTTAATAATCTTGCCTGGCTTCACTACTGTCTTCAATACCAAACAAAAACTATCGTCGAAAATTAGACGTCACAAAACTCATCGTGTGAATTGAATGTTCTATTTTAATATTGTTTATTCTTGATTTAATTTCTTTTTCTTAGAAACAAAACAATTTTATACTCCAAGGTTAAAGCAAAATACAAACATCAGCGGCTACTCACAAAATTTAAATTAAAAAAAATGCAGGAAAACACACGTAACATGTCATTATTCTGTATTTCAAAAAAGGAGATATTCGATTTGCTTTCGAAAAGTTGGTATTATTATGTAATTCGATGCGAAAGAAAAATCTTTCGAAAACCCGTTTTAAAAGCAAATAAATTCGAACATGTTCGGATGTTGTGTACCAAAACGAATAAAAGTGTGTAACTTGCAGACTCGAATTCGGTTTACCAAACACTTAGTAATAAAATTAATTTCAAATTACAAAAGATATAAATTCAATATTAAACGTTTTATTTCTTGTGCTAGATATCAAATTTATATCGTTCGAGTGCACAAATAGCTTTTAAAAATTTTTTTTTTTTAAGTTTTGTTTTGAATGTTATTTGTGCAAAGCTTTCATTTCACAGCAAGCCACTATAATATATATGAATATTGAACCAAAACTGATTTCGAACTTTCGAGCAAAAAAAAAAAAAAAAAAAAAATATATATATATATATATATATATATATATATATATATATACATAAAAATATAATAATATTTTATATATTAACTAGAATTTGTTTTGCTTCCAAGAAAAACACCCAAAATACTTCTAATTGCTAATTCATTTACTGCAGAAAACATATTTGAACTTTTTTCGACTGAAATAATATTATTAATTTTATTATGAATAAACCTTTCACTTAAAACTTAAACAATACGATCTTCGACAAAGTTTTAAATTTTATTATTAAAGTTTTAATACTTTTGTTAAACTAATTAGGATACCACAGAGATCTTACTCGAATAACAAATTCTTTAATTTATATTTTTAATCTTTGCCTTTAGGCCTCCAATGGCCAGTTTAACTTATTCTAAAATTAATTTTTTTTTCGTTAAACAGTTATCTTAAATTTAGCTTAAACAATATTTATTTACAATTGCTGCTTATACATTATTTAATATAATATATTAATTCAAAGATCAGTCATAAATTATAATGAAAAACCAATTGTACAATTTCAAATTAAAAGTTTGAAAATATTCGATTTGTAAAAAATAAACTACTCAACAATTAAAATAACTCATACGTCGATACTGCGCCAACGAAACAATTTGACAGTTGCCACAATTAATGTCTATTTATTTTTTCAAATGTATTATAAGAAAAGAAAACATACTTAAAACACTATATGTCTTGCTTCGTGAACGCAGTGATACTGTTTGTAATTCAATAAAAAGTAATTAGGTTTTTTGAGCTATTTTGAATAAAAAAAAAATTATTAATAATAAAAATTGATCGTCAAATGAATTCATAAATGATCTGAATCACATTGAAAAATTGTTAAGGGCCCCATACACTTCGTTCTTTCTGTCAGTTTTAAACTGTAGATTACTTTTGCTGGTAAGAACGCTTTATTTCCATATCTTGCATCAGGGTTTTTTATTATATTTTTTGCACTTTAGGGCCTTTCCTAAAGCATATAACGATACTTCTGTAGGCAGATTAAAAAATCCAATTACAATGTAAAAAATTAAATTATTTTTTTTTATTGTCCACAAATTTTCTAACAAGTATTAAGTACGCAATTTAGAGAATTTTATTAATCAAACGAAATCTGATAAATTATGGCTGGCATAATATTTTATTAAATTTGTGTTTTATAAAAGTTTGTTTTATAAAAAGTATTAAATTGGCAAATAGGTGTTATTTGAATCAAAGTTTATCCAAGGAAAATATTTCGTTAATAGTCATAAACCGGTTTTATTTAACTTTTCTTAAAAAATAAGTTTTTATCTAAAAGAAACCTTAAATTTAAAAAATGAGATCTCAATTTTAATTTTATAAAATCTACAAGGATTTGTTGAGTAGCTTTTGAAAAAAAAAATAAAAATAATAATTTAGAAAACTAATTAAATAAACAAAAAAATTTATTTAAAAAATGCGTAATTAAATAAAAATGAATGTATATGGTTTTAAAAATTAATATTGAACTTTCGTTGTAAATTCTATACTACAATGTAAGAGTTGTTGTATTCCAGTAGAAAATATTTAATAGAAATGGCTTTCAAATTCAATATAAGAATACTATTATTCGGCATGTCAAAATGAATTTTCATTAACGAAATTTATTTAAAATTTAAGGAACAATTATTGCTGGCATGGTAGAATTTTTCCAATCATAGAGAACATCCGTTCTGGACCAATTACGTCGTATTTTCTGGGTATTTAATAACGAAAGAGCTCAATCCTACAAACATTTTTTTCCCCTACTTTTTCTTTCACTCGTCTCACAACACATTAGAAGAGTAAAACAAAAAGCACATGTTTTAATACAAAACCTAGAATGATTTTTTTTAACCCAATTAATATGATAAAATTCTTAAAAAATATTTATATTGTGCATGTCTACACAAAAATTCCTTTTAAATCATATACGATCCATCAATATTGGTGGACGATAAGATGCCCAAAAGTGTACCGCAAAAAAAGGAGTGTCATATTTACATATAAGACGTTGTTAATACAAAGCAATAAATCGAATACTTGTTACAGTTACAGAAAATAATCAGAAATACTTTATTCTATCAATAAAAGCCTTGGAATATTTTAATTTCTTTACAAAATATTACCCGCATTGGAGAACTCAAAAAATTAGATTTTTTCTAAAATATTTTACTAGATTGCGTTTGCTCTCACATAATTCAATAAATAAGCCAGCGACTGGAGAGAGCAAAATGACAGCTCATTTCCTGAATAAAAGGAAATTCTTACTGGACAAATTTCTTTGAAGTTGGAATCACACAAATGTGTTGAAATCACTTGGTCATAAATCTATGCTGTGTAAATAGAGAAAATTAGTTTTGAATACATTTCAAAGTATACAACTTGATGTAAGTCTGTTCTGGCTTCCCTAGGAGAAATGGCTGGGAGAGCCCATGAGTTACAAACGAAAAAATGAACCACTTCCTTTATTAAAATCCATCTGCCTGGCCCACGATATCACTCGATATCGTTCTGTCGAGTAATTACATTTAAAATAGAAACAAATTCTAAAATTTTGTTTTTGTTTTAAATGTATTTATTCGACAGAAGAATATCGAGTGACACCGAGGGCCATACAGCATATATATTTTTTTGAATTTGTGATTTATTAGAGCTCGTCTTCTTATTACAAATTAAGTCCGAGACACATTGAATACGTCATACGTTATACGTGGCCTTTTTCAACTGACAACTGAGTTGAAGTATATACTTTCTTATTAAGGTTGTCATATTCAGTACTTCTGCGTCACCGCAAAGTTGACAAACGTTTAACTTTTGATGTACGTTGAATACTTTGACACACGTCAGTGAGTGTTTAAAATTATTTCGATTAATTGTGTTTGCATTGTGTGCTCAGAAAAAAATAAAATAATACAAAAAAAATTTTATAATTTTAATAATATTAGATTAAAATATAAAATAAATAAATAATTTTATAGTTATAATTTTCTAAAAATTAGCCTCAAGCTCAATATTATTAAAATTAAAAAATCAAAGGTTGAAAAATTAGAACAATATCCCTACAAGAACTGGGTGACCGAAACTAATACACACATAAAATTTGTACTAATACATTTGCAACAATTTTTCGTATTACCGAACATATGACTGTCACTCTTGACGGAGACAAATATCATTAGTGACGAATGTCTATGTAGTAGTTTAATTTTTGGCATTTGTCATTCCAGTTTTCATTTTATATGTGTCAGCCAAAGTATAATAAAAATTAAATAGTTTTTAAATTCAAATGTACATATATTTAATATTCAATTTAGGTAAATTATATATGTAAGTATACTGATCTATTCATTATTGTATTTGCTATATTAAATTAAATTAACTCATAGGCTTATTGTTCAAATATGTGATGAAACGTTTGAAATCACAAGGGAAAGTCAACACCAGCTATCAAAAAATCTGGTTGCAACAGGAAACGTTGGGTGAAGAGCATGAAATCTTTAATTCCAACAAGTTGGAAGCGATTGTAAGTATCTAAAAATCTTCCTTGTTTTCGATTTGTACTGAAATATTTGATATTTACTAGGTCGCATCAAAAACACGTATGATGGAACAGTACAACAAAACAGAGGATAGAAGCTTACATAATTTTTTTGGGTATGTAAATAAATAAATATGTATGTAACATTTTTCTTAAATATTTAATAAAAATAAAGAATTGAATTGGAATAAACGTGTTTTTTTTCATAAATTTGAAAGGTATCAATTTCATTGGTGGCTATCACCAGTGCCACCATATTCTATCATGGGTGACTGTCACCAGTGCCACTATATTCTATCATGGGTGACTGTCACCAGTGCCAGCATATTCTATCATGGGTGATTGTCAGCAGTGCCAACATACCCTATCACCAGTGCCATACATTTATATATAGTAATAACATTAGAGTGAGTAGTTCGAATATATGTTTTGTGGTCGATAAAATTCATAGGCTAGAGAGGAATGCAAAATCACACGTACACAAAGGTTTCTATCACTTTTCTCACATTGGCCTTAATAAAGTGATAGAAACTTTGTTCTACGTGCTGATAGAAACGTCTTCACTAGTGACAGGCATATTACCGGTAAAATGACCGACACTGTTCTTGTAGGGATATTAACAAAAATTTACGAAATAAATATAAAAGATTTTATAAAATAAATAAAGGTGAATAAATCAAATGCAAAACAATCAACTGATTTAATATCCATCAGTAAAGTACTCATTGTGCCAACCTTCTCCGTCGGTACGTTCATATCAGTTAAAAAAGTCGACGCATAAAAGTCCACACACAGAATCCGTTATACGTTATGTGTCACCTTTTTTAACTAACACGAACGTACTGACGGAAAAGGTTGGCGCAATGAGTTCTTTGCTGACGTATATTAAATGAGTTGTTCGCTCTCCATTTTATTTATTTAACTTAAATTTATTTATGTTATAAAATATTGTACATTTTATTTTATATTTTGAACACACAATACAAAAAAATTTAATCAAAGTATTCAACATACTTCAAAAGTTGGCCAACTTTCGTTCTTTGCGTTGACGCAGAAGTAGTGAATGTTACAACTCACATAAGAAAGCATGTATTTCAACTCAGTTGTCAGTTGAAAAAGGCGACATATAACGTAGGACGGATTCTATGTGTCTCGGCCTTTAATAAGTGAATCTTGGCTCATAAATCATAAGCCATTGAATATGCGAATTTAATATTTTTTTCAATTTTTTTTCGACCACAATTTGAAGTTGCCAAGGCAAGTCTAATTGTGTGTATTGCGGTAGCACTTGTCAACAAGATTAACTGAAATTTAAAAAAATGAAACTGGTACTTCGCAAATCATAAGTGAAAATTATAGTTACAGAAATGAAGAATAAAAACCAGAGTTCAAAATATTAATATTTTCTGTTTATAATCTGTTGCATTTTTAGTTTTTTTTTATAAGTTCCCGTAAACGAAAAAACCTCCTCTCAAAAGCATTCGACTATTTGCTTTCTATATATTTCTGAAGTCGTTTATTTGTCCCATTTTCAAAATGAGCAATAAAAAATAAATAAAAACAAACAATAAAATATTTTAATACTCTTAGCATTCCTGAGCCTCTCTGCCCAAAAACCATGTCTCTCTAGGCCCTATTCACAATCTTGTGCAAATGGTCTTGCATTATTGCATTTGCAAATATAGAGAGTATTTGAGAGCATTTTCAATGTATTTTTTTGGTGTAGAGAAATGAAATGATGCCAGACAATTTGCTCAAGACTGTGAATAGGGCTTCTGCTTTCGTGTATCGTGTATATGGTTGAAAAGGCGAAAATTACATGCAAATGCTATTCAATGTTTTAATTACCAGACCGTTAAATCTGATGCATAAATTAACTCGAGTGTTGCCTTCCGTGGTGCTTTTTACTTTTTATAAAATACATCACTCTCACAATTTTGACATGCCAACTTAAATATATAAAAAAAAAAATAATAATTAATAAAATGCGAATATATACAAATATTTTAAAGATAAAAAATAATACAGTGATTGATGAAAAAAGGAGAAGATTGAAATTGTTTCTGTTTTTCGCTTTAAACTAAAATTACTATAAAAAACGTTTGGCTTAAAATCTACTTAAAGTCTGTTTTAAATGTAAATTCAAATATCGATAGTTGTTATGTAATAATTATAAGTAAAGTATTTAGTATCGAGTGTGATAAGCTTAAGAAAAATACATATTTAAAATAATTTTATAACTAAATAACTAATTTGGATTTGTGTGTATGTTTGTTTGTTTGTTTTTTTTCCTTTTTGCTTTAGATTATTTATAATAATTTTTGGTTTAAACAATTGTTCACTTTCATTTAATTTAGAGATTTTTTTTGTTGTTTTCGCTTTAAATATTTTTTTCTTTTTTGTTTGTAGTTTTATATATTTACTTTTTGTCGTTTCATTTCAAGTTAACTTTTGAATATTCAATGTTCTGTACTGACAGTTTCATCGATATTACTGTCCCAATTGAATTCGGTAACACCCTGTTTATAATATATGTTGCCTAAATTGGCAAAACGTTTTTCAAAATCGTTGTCTTTAGCTTTAAGATGTTCAAATCTAAAAATGCAAAGAAAATAAACAATTATTTACATACAAGCAAATAAATAAGAGATTTAAAAAAACCAAAATATCAGAACACAAATATTTCAAGAATTATTTCAATTTCTTATTGAACACAAACCTTTCAAATAATAAATTTTTGGCAAAAGCATACAATTCAATGTCTAAACTATTTAATTCTTCTATGTGGCGTCTTTGGTCGGGTCGCAAATTGTGTATGGCCGATACCGACAAAGTGGTATTGTGCTGCTCGAAGGGTATGGCGAAGCGTAAATTGAAAGTCTCTTCAAAAATATATTGAGAAATCTGCAAGACATATAAATTATATTATTACGAACAAAAAAAAAAAGACTTTTTAAACTTTTAATACCTTTTGATATTCCGTTAAGCCGAAATAGGCCATTGCTGCCAGATTTCTTTTGGCACTGGCCAACATAACACGATCTCTTTCGTGCGACGGCATGGCGGATTTATTGTAACACCCCACCAACGCTAGATCGGCCAGCATTCTCGTTTGCCGATTAGCCGCTAAATTTGATTCACAACCAGCAAATTCGTCTATGGTTACATCCAGCCAATCTTTCCCTTTATAACAAGGTGGCAGCTCTTGTGATGTGGCTTGTCTACCCAGACACCAATGCCGTGAACCCTTCCAGGTGGCTCCCCTTTTAACGTGCCTATATTCCGACATATATCTGGCTATTGGCTCTCGCAGCAGAGTTATATAAAAATATCTTCGTTTCGCCGATTCACCTTCGTTCTTGTCAAGTTCTTGGTCGACACAGCTGGTCAGCTCAGTCCAATCGGCGTGCAAGCCGCACTTCCAGCCAGTTGAATAGCGCGAAAATAACCAATTTTCATTGCGGTGCGGACGAAAGCAATAGCAACGTTTGCGTTGCCGTTGGCATTCGCAAGGTCTCTGTAAGACAATAAAAATGAATAGGAGAATTTCAATAGTAATATTTCGCACCATAGTTTGCCGGGTTGAAAGCATGTAAATTTATTTATTAGTTACTTAAAGTGAAACAGTTAAGGACAATTAATAAATGGGGTTTTTAATCGATAGCCGTTTATGTGTCATCTTCAGTGAACACTTCAGTGTCATCTAGAGCGAACACACCATGAAAATTGCCTGTAGCCTAAATATAAAAAAAATATATGGAAAACGGTTGTCCTTAAAGGCCCCCAACCTCCCGCTAATTTTATCCGCTAAAACTTGTATTGTTTTAATTTTAAAACTAAAATAATCGAGAACACTAATTGATCACGTATATAATTTCGTTCACGATATATCACGAACGCGTTCACAGATTTTGACCCGGTTCGAGGTAGTTTTCGGGGTTGATTAGTTATTGGAATCGATCGGAGGAGCCGTTTAAAAGTTATTCTAAAAAAACACTTCAAAAATTGTTTTCCAGTTCTTTCGATATTTCCAAAAATATACCGGTCCGACCCGATACCAGTTCACAGAAAATGTAAGTTTGACGAAATACTTTGAAACATGATCAGTTCGGTCGGATTCGCTTCAACTGTCCAAAAGTTATAAGTGAGTCACATACTCACACACACAGACATACAGACATCGTAACGGCTTCGTAAGAACTCAAAACGTCGAGATCTGGACAAAGCTCGAGGTAAAACCAGAACTTCCCACTTTTTAAAAAATTTTCAATATTCTTAGCGAAGAAGTTAAAAATTGGAAATAAATCGGATTGTGGAGGAAATAATTCACTACCTCAAATTTTAAATAAGTAATTTCATGCTTAAAGCATTTTAAGTTTTCATATCTGGCGTTCAAATTGAATTTCATAGGCATATCTATATCGCCAATATCGTTGTTTATTATAGCCGAGAGTTGTTGTGCTAACATATTACATAACATTTTTTTCTTGAAGTTTTATAGAAAAGTGCTGAGACGAACTTAAACTCTTAAGGTCGCATAAACAGGGAAACTTTCTAGGATTTCACAATGTCGGGGTTCGATTTTTAAAAACGTGGTAAAAATAAGTTATAACCGATTTTTTGAAAACTTTATATTTTCTTAGCCGGACACTGCCACGTTTTTTCCGAAAAGTATTCGAGAAGATATGAAAGACGCTGCGCGTTCTGTTCTTCGCGGCACATCAACAACCAGTGAAAATGTTGAGAAAGCGAATAAAAATTGTCATGAAGAATCTTCGAATCACTATGAAGGAAAATGCTGAGAAGGTCGGTTAATCGATTGGCCCATGTCATGCAATATTTTCATAAATTATAGAAAAACTATTCATGACTTTTGCATTACGATAACGCATCTCTTACAGGTCATAACTTTTCCATAATTTTTAACTTTCCGCTAAGAAAATGGAAAATTTTCATAACATCGTTTGAAAAAAATCGAGTTTTCACCAGGGTCAAAAATTATCGCATTCTACATCGATCGAAATTTCAATACAATTTATATACAGAATTTCGATCGATATCAAATGCTGTAATTTGGTCCCAAATCCCGACGTTTTGAGTTTATCGAAAGCTTTCCTGACTACTCCTGAGAGGCCGTCAATATTTCTGTATGTATGCGTGTGTATTCTGTGTATGGATAAGAAAGTGAAACGCTCATAACTTTCAAACTGCTGAGCCGATTGGAACCGATTTGAACCGGTAGATTTCGAGAAACATTAAAAAAATTAAGCAGAATTGCTTTTTCAGATGTTGATTTTTTAAAATAACTTTTAAATGGTCCTGCCTATCAATTTCAAAAACTAATCAACTCTTAAAATTTAAAAGATACGTCAAACTGGCTCAAAATCGTTTCATGTGAAAAAATATATTTTTTCAAAAAACTCCGAAATTATATATGTGACCAATTATGCTATAAACACAACTGGGACGAACGTTGGACGAAATACGTCGTGCACAACGAACTTTATTTCTATTTCTTACGCCGGCGAACGACGAACAAATCAGCATTAGGTGACCAACTTGTATATACTCAGGCTAATTTTTTTATGAAAAACATATTTTATTATTGTATGTAGCACGGACATTTTCAGACCATATTAAAAACTCGTTTTTCAAAGCAAAAAAAAAACTATATTTCGGAAGTGATTTTATTAAGTTTTAACACTTTATTTAAAATACTCATATGTGCTGTGAATCACACGGTTGTCCAAATACATGCGACTTGAAAATCGCCAATTTCTTTTGGACGTGTGCTGGAGTTCACGTGTTTTACTTATTTTTCGAAAACATTTTCGAAAGTAAAAACATATATAAAATCAAATATAAAAACAGCTGTTCACATTTGACTCGCCAATTTAAAAAAAAAGCAAAACACAGCAAAGAGTAAAATAATCATTGGGATTTTTAAATTTCAAATTGTATAATAAAAAATAAATGAAAATTTAGTTTTCTTATTTAGCAAATGAATAAAAACAAACAAAATTTTAATTCTACAAACAATTTTTAGGCCTTGAGAATTTAGTTTTAATAAATAAGAGAAGTTCGCATACAAGTCACGTTGGTAAAGGTCTGTGATTTGAAATAGAAAAATTCCTTGCGATTGCGAACTCCAGCACAAAAATTTTGCGACTTCAAATCGTAAACGCTAATTTCATGCGATAAGCGATTTCCATCACATGTCCGATAGTATTTTTTTCCCTTTGCATACTTTTTGATATGGTCACCCCATCAGCTGTTAAATGAAAACTTTTTTTTTTAAATTATTAAAAAAAACTAATTTCTTGTGATAAAAAAAAACTCTACCGAAGTAGTTATTGAGAATATGTAGCAAAATTAATTTCTGTACAATCTGGCATCAAAAGATTACAAATATTTTTACCAAATTCACAATTTATTTTGTTCATTATTTTAATTTTTATCTTTGCACGAATAGTAAACAAGTTTATTCTTCGTTGTTGTGTTTCGTACGAGGAATTCATAGAGCGAATTTTCGCCAACGAATTCGTCGTATTGAACGAAATTCGTCGCTCGTCTTGAAGACTTGAAGAAGTATATGAATTGGCGCGTATTACGTGAGGGTCGGCTGCTCCATTCAAAAGTTATAGCAGTTTTAAAATTGAAATAATGGCATTTTTTAGCGGTTAAAATTGCAGGGACGACCTTTACATTCAACCGTTTTTTTTTAATTGTCTTCTTGGAATGTCACTCAGGGGATGAAACCTACTCATGTAATTCATTGTGCTGGAATTATAAAATGAAGGCAAATTCATTGTGCTGGAATTATAAAATGAAGGCATAGAGTTTAAAATATAGAAAATATGTTGTACCTTTTTCATTTTTCATTCGTTATTTTCAATAAATGAATCTTTTATTTCTGTTCATGTCAAATAACTATTCAGCAAACTCAAACTCATATTTAACACAACCACAAATCAATGTTAAAGTTACCGAATGAAAATTTGCAAAACGTTATCAAATTATACAAGGATTTTGTTTGACAAAACGAAACTAAATATTCGCAGTTGAAAGTATATTTTTTTGTAACAATTCCGTAGAATCATTCAACTCTATTAAAATTCAATACTTGCTGAATATGTTCAATTTGATGTGACAAGCAAATCCTGACATGATTTTAAAATGACAATTTATGTTAATTTCTTTCCGATGTAAATATTTTTCAAGGCAAAATTTCTATAAAGTGAAATAATAATAAGAAAAATGAATTCAAAATTAAATAAATGATTAAGAGACCATGAAAAGCATGATACGATGTTAATTGAAGCAAAGAAAATATTTTATAAAGTTTATTATAGCGTCGAAATACATAACAAAACTGCTTAAAAGTAAATAGACCATAAAACACTGCCAATAACGTTGAAAACTCATAACCTGTCTTTGTGGCATAGAATAATAATGAGTTTTTATATCCTCCAAAAAAGAATTGGAGGGTATATTCACTTTGTCATTTCGTGTGTAACACAGCAAAATATCCCTCTAAGACCCCATAAAGTAAATATATTCTTGATCAGTGATCAGAATCTATGACGATCTAGCCATGACCGTCCGTCCGTCCGTCTGTGGAAATCACGATTCTGTCCAAACAAAAAGAGCCAGATCGTTGAAATTTGGTATAAATACATTTTGAAGGGCAGCACAGGTTAAGGAGATGGGCTAAATCGAGCAAGAGGGAAAAAAGTTCCCGTAGGAAGAACTAAATCAACCTCTAAAACACAACATAATTTAAAAAAAATTTTTTCTGTAATTTTGTTAAGCAATTGATATATTTTTTTGTCAAAGATGGTCCAACGCATTAAACTTGGAGCCATAAAATAAAAACAATTTATTTCGGGACCCGGCCCCTTTTAGTTTGCGTTATTATATGTAAAAATGTAACAAATTGCTTTACTTAAGCCTACATTCCTTAAAAATAAAATTTTTAAGCTTTAATGACGTAGCTGAGACGTAACCTGAGCTTCCTCTCCCTACCTCCCTCCTCCCCTTTTGCCCACTAAATGACCCTATAACAAAAAATAAATAAAAATAAACATTACACTTAATTATCCGAAACATTTATTTTTAGAGTTTTATGGCAAAGGTGAAATGTCTCCCCTACGGGCCTTGCCGGAGAGACCCCGACAAAGTACAGTTTTTATACCCTCCAAAAAGAATTGGACCTCATAAAGTATAAACATATATATTATTGATCACTGATAAAGTCTAAGACGGTCTAGCAATTCCCATACTTTTGTCTGTGGAAAACACGATATAGTCTATTTTTGTACCCCGCCCCTTTAGTGGGCGTTGAAGTTATATATTACATAGAAAAATAGTGTAAGTATTTAACAAATTGTATTCCATGAGCCAACATTCCTTAAAAAATTAATTTATTGGCTTTTACGATGAAGGTAATATGTTCTCTGATCTTCCCCTGCCCTTTCCCTTCACCCCCATTTACCCCTTAAATGAACTCATCAAAAAAAAATTTTTGTTCTACAGCGAAAATTCAGTTTTCAAGTTTTTACGATTTAGGTACACGGCCATTCTCGGACTGACTCTGTATGGAGTCTTGAAATTGGGTACAGAAATGTCTTAAAGCAACTGTGACCCAGCGGGTGAAACATTTTTAACTTATCTCAGTTCCTCTTTTGCACGTTGATATAAAATATTAATACGTAAATTGATTTTAGCTGATGGAAAGGTGCTTCAGTCATGCTCCTCCCAACACACTGGAAGCGGACGTTTTAAAATAAATTGTTTTCTTTGTTTACTTAAGCCAAATACCATAAAAATGTAAATTTTAATAAGAATATAAATAGAGTTTTTATTTACTAGATATTTGGAGGGTATTCAAGATTCGAACCGGTCGAAGATAACCTTCTTACTTGTTTTAACTTAAATTTGTTTGTTTTATGTCTTGCTATTATAATATATATTATAATATATATCACATGTAAATATTTTTATTATGGGGAAAAGGGGTATTCTCTCACACGCATTAAATTTATTTTTTATGTTACGACGTAACAAAACACTACACTTAAAAAATTATGCAGATAATTTGTTCTTTAATGCAAAGACAATAGAATAACAATTCACACTTTCGTAAAATATTTTTTTACTTTCTCTAAAAAACTCCTTTTTTAGGCACGACACCGGCTTCTTGGTGTAGCGTACCTTGAATTTGAAGAATAATATTTTATGTAATTTTTATGCAGGATCAAAAACCCTAAACAACAAGCAAAAAAAATTATAAAAACGAAAACGAAAAAAAATAATAATAATAATAATAATAATAATAAAGAAACCAAAAGAGACTGTTTAATGTATTGACCCTGAATATTATGGACTTCTTTTTTATTATCTCTCTGCGGCAGTAAAACGTTTAGCGCATAAATTGATTTTAAACATTTGCTTTCGTATTTTTACTTTTGTTTCATGAAAAGAAATAATTTTTAACTAAAACACAAAAATAAACTGAAAACACTCACCTTTAAATCCAAGTCACGCACTAAATGACGGCCAAACGATGTTCCTCCAGTCTTTTGTATATGCAAAAACACCATCACATCGTGACCATCCATATCAAATTGAAAATCATCATTTAGCACATCGTCATAACTTAAGCCAGCATTGGCAATAATTATACTATTCTGTTGTATCGTTTTGGTCGAAGCCATCGGCAGTGGCTGCGGATGCAGTTGCTGTTGATGGACTATGGCTGCACCCTGTGCTGAAGCTGCTCCAATAGTACCAGGCAGTAGTGGTGGCTGTTGTGGTATATCATTGTATGATAATAAATCTGGTTGTAAAATCATGCTACGTTTCGATAATGCACAGACCTAAAATGAAACAACAACAAAATATATTTATTTGAAATCACATATCGTTTACAAACTCATGCATGAGCCGTCTAAAGTTGTGTGTGTATGTGTTTATATGGCAAATTAATCCACTGGTTATTCAAATTATAACTGTAAATTAGAAGACATTAGTTTGCTGTGTGAATATGCTGATGCATGAATACATGAGCCAAGGACAGATAACACAACACATGGAAATTAATTGGTTAATTAATTAAATAAATAGTTTGTTTAGAAGCGGAGCTAAAATAAAGTTCGTCAATAAAAATATATATATAAATATTAATATATAAAGCAAATGAAATAACGAATCGACTTTTAAGGACCCATAATATATATTGTGACAAAGAATGCCAAAAAATTTAAAATTGCCTTTTTTATTAATTGTGTTCTGTTACAGCTAAATACGTCATCCCGCGAAATTTAAACATTTTCCGACAACGATTTTATTAATATAATAAAAATGCCCTATCTACAAATGCTATTATTCATTAAATGCAAAAAGGCCTAACTGCGTTTCAAACATTAAATTTATTTTGAAACTCCATTTAAAACATTTTCCCATTGCTTGTATTGTAATATTTTGGTAGTATTCAGTGTTCGGTGCAAACGGTCTTGCGTATATGCAAATGCAAAATATGTCTACTCAACACAAACAAAATGCATTGAAAACAATCTCAATTACTCTCCCAATTTGCTTTTGCACTTACCCAAGACCGTTTGCAACGAATACTGAATACCGCCATTGTAAAATCCATATTACAAATAGGTTCCACATATACTAAAAACAGTGTGAAAAAATTTGAGGTTAGGAAGTAAATTGGCTGTCATATGATGAAATGTCAAGAACTGAACTGCGATCCTTTGACATTTATTTAGTAAAAAGTTGGGAAAATTTAACCATGGAGCGCCGATTGACTACTGCTTCCATCGCACGTTTGTGAATTGGCTGTTTGAACAACGAAACGAAAAAAAGGTTTTTTTTTGTTAAAGAAAATCATCTTTAGTGATGAGGGCCATTTTAAATTAGGCGGTTTTGTAAACGAACAAATTTGTCGGCATATGCACACACAAAATCCATAAACAGTCGTTGAAAAACCTCTACATCCAAAGAAAGTGACCGTATTGCACTAAACGCATTCGAGACAACAGGCTACACGAACGCACGACTACAAAAGCCGTTGGCTACAATCGTCGCCTCGTAGTCAGCTACTTGATTATTTTTGAGACGGCAGCTACATTGTCAACATCTCATTTTAGTGGTGCCACTTTCATATATAAAAAAGCGCTTATTCTAAATCTATTTATACACCGAAACAAAATTAATAATAAAAATACTTTATTTGTTAATAGCTCTTTATTGTTTTTGTATTTGTAATGAATACATTTTGATGTCTTTTTTTTTGTTATGGCACTATGAAAATGAGTTTATGAGCTAATTCATTTGTGACCTAACTAACGTCTTTTATTGATAACGGCTATCAAACAAAAATGACCCTATGTTGTTCATCGAATTTCAAAATACCTCTACAGCCAATTTCATTCAAATCGGTTCAGCGGTTTAAGCGTGAAAAGGTAACAGACAGACAGACAGTCAGAGTTATGTTCATATTTATTAGATTACTAAGGATAATTTTAAGTCAGAATACGATGAGGCAGTGTGACGTATGGCCATTACGCTTTAACCAATAGATCCTTGCACATAACTTTCTTTTTAATTATTTTAGTTTTGCAGTGTCGTCTATTCGAAAAAATTTTTTATTCAAAAATTACTGACGGACCCCAAAAACTGCCAGGCCGCATTGACACAAAGCGACGTTCATTATTATTTCCCTTTTGACTACCATTTAATAAATTCAATTTAGCTATAATTTTTCTGTGGTCTTTTCTCTATTGAATGAATACCAGCTGCGGTTTTATATTCTGTTACAAATACATTAACTCAGACACACACATACACACATGTATAAAATTTTTAATGTGGATTTTATTGCACTTTTAATGCTTTTTTATACAAAAATAATTGCTGTTTTTCAGCACAACAGTGAAATGAGCGTATCTGTGGGTTTGTGCGTGCCATGCCAGCAAGCCACTTTTCTTTAATCCTTTCGCAATTTTATGTACATTTTTTATTTCAAAATAAACTTCATTTAGCATTTTAAATAAATAGTTGGCGAACGGCATGATTGGGGATCACAATCCAATATACTGGCCATAATAATGGCAACATATTGTGGTTATTGAGTGCAATAGAAAATTACTGCTAGAGAAAAAAAGAGCTGCACGTATGTTTGTATCCAATGTAAGCGGTCATATATCTGCTAAAGACATGCTGTAGTCAATTTCGTTCAAAAGTGGAAAAACAGTTTAGAGCTTTTGATGGCTAAAAAATAGATTGGACTTAGTAGTAACGGAAGAGATTTTATGGGATTATTTGCTTAATGCTTTAAACACATTCGAGACAGCAGGCTACCGACTACAATCTGTCAGAAATAAAACACATGTGTTTATATGGGAATGATTATTTTCACGGCTACACGGCAGGTTGATGGCCGTGCTACTTTTGCGGCAAACTAATGCATTAAACACATTCGAGACAGCAGGCTAGACGAACACACGACTACAAAAGCCGTTGGCTACAATCGTCTCCTCGTAGTCAGCTACTTAATTATTTTGGAGACGACAGCTGCATTGTCAACATCTCATTTTAGTGGTGCCACTTTCATATATAAAAAAGCGCTTATTCTAAATCTATTTATTCACCGAAACAAAATTAATAATAAAAACACTTTATTTGTTTATAGCTCTTTATTGTTTTTGCATTTGTAATAAATACATTTTGATGTATTTTTTTTTTTTTGGCACTATGAAAAGGAGTTAATTCATTTAGGACCTAACGTTTTTCATCGATAACGGCTATCACATATATAAAAAATTAGAGCTTAAATGTCGATGCATCGAGCTTTTATCAAAATAATGTAATTTTTACTTGAAAATACAGATACAAAATTTCAAAATTTAATAATACTTCCAATATGTAAGTAAATTTGAAAAAGATGTTTAACAATAGAAAGACATTTTGGAGTACTTTGAAATGATACTTATATCGTTTATATGGGGCCTACATTCTAGGAGTTATTACCAAAAATATAATAATAATAAATAAATAAAATAAAAAAATAAAAGTTGAGAGAGAATGCAATAGTTTTTTGTAAACTATCAGTTTCAATACATACGCAAGTGTAAGTGTAAGACTTTGTTTGTTCGTTGCTTGGCAGTCGGTATTGAAAGTGATTATTGGGCGATTTTCATATAATTTTCCCACGCGATTTTCTCCGAAAATTCATAGTCGATTTTATTAATTTTTGGATTAAAACGCTAGTGCGGGTTTCGACGAAGAGTTTAGGCCAAAAATTAAGGCGATCCGATATCGGCGAGCGGAGATTTAAGTGTTTTAATTCGGAGTATTAATTTGGAGTAATATTAAAAAAGTGTTTTATGTTGATCTTCGGGTTTGTCTTATGCATAGCAAAGAGAATAGTGACGTGGTTATACGTACATATATAAAAATGAGATAGCAAGACAGCAACGTATGCAGCTTATGTACAAACATAACAATGTATGTATGTACATTTGTCTGTTGCTTTGCATTCTCTTTGTTTTTTGTGGGTTTAATATAAAATAAATAAACAAAAAGGTGTTAACACATCGCCCGTGAGTTCGAACACTCATTGATTTTTTTTATAAATAAAAATTACAAAATAATTTCTATTCTTGAAAGGGATATTACATTTTTGATTTTAAACAATTTTCATATTCTTGACTAGATTAAAAATTTTTTTAAACGTCTATTCATTTAAGACTTTTCATTGTATTGGCAGCACTAATCTGTTTATTGTCGCCTATGAAAATAGAAATTAGTTTAATTTGACTACAACCACAAAAGTAGCACGGACAACAACCTGCCGTGTTGCCGTGAAAATAATTATTCCCATATAAACACATGTAGTCTATTTTTGACCGGTTGTAGTCGGTAGCCTGCTGTCTTGAATGTGTTTAATGCTTAAGTTGTATGCGATAAACTACATATCGATGCTCACAAGTAGAAAGACTCTAACTTGTGCTTTTACGAAATTGACGCTTTCAGCGATTCCAATATTTCACACACTTCAAACTCGTCACAAAACTTAAGTGCAATAGTATCCAAATTTCAGTTACAATTTCTATTATGATCTTTACAGTTTCTATCCTGTTTTTGGTTGCTACTGTAAAGTTGCAATTATTTGAGTTGGGCCGTTCTACTTGTGACCTTGGATATATTCCATTATAAAATAGCAACAATATATTGATAAATATTATAAATATATCCTGTAAAGCACCAATGAAATGCATATAGACATTGCTTAACCACCAACAAATAAATTTCATTTATATATAAATATACAGAGATACAAATAACAAAGGAAGACATATACGAAAAGACCTATGAAAATTACTTTCATTGTGCAAAGTGTTGTACTTTCAATAACCCTTAGCTGCTACTTGTTGCGCTGCTGACTATTCCTTTCGTCAGTAAAACTATTATAAGAAAAGTATGAACTGAAAAGGCTAGGACCAAATTAATAAACTCGTCTTTTGAAGTTGATGGAAAAATTTTACCCACAGAACGTAATTCAGTTGCACACTTACACACAATAATATACGAACACACAAAAAACTTTATTAAGTTGCATATTTTTCGTCCAGACTTTTACATTTTTATTTTACTCTTGCATAATTCTTTTTTACACTATTGTTGCTTTCCGCTGCTGCTTCATGCAATAGTAAATATATATTCGTATTAAAACAAAAAAACGTTAATTGAATAAAAATATGTTGTATACTAAAGCTGCGATTGCTGTTGCATGTAATAAAAGACAATTCATTTATAGGGCCGCTAACACATGGGCATCCTGTACACACGAATGTGCGCTTATGGATTTTCTTTAATTCAATATTTAGTCCTTCAATTGTTTTGCTGCTGCGAAATTTTTTTTGTTATTGTTTGGCAGCTGCATGTAAAACAATATAAATATTTTAAAAAGGGCTAAAAAAAACTGTGTGGCACTGACAGCAAAAATAGCCTTTACAATGAATAGTACACGAAAAAAAATGGCACAACTACAAAAAGAAAAACTTCATATTTAATTTACATTACAAGTTTATGTGGGATAAATGCATTTTTAATTGAAATCAGCTTACACTTTACATATAATATAAAAAATAAATAAAGTGCTTTAAGTCCAGGGAAATTAATGAATTAATATTATGAATAATGATTTTCAGATTTTATATAAAATATAAACATGTTTCTTTTCATTTTTCTCAATTGAAAAATAATAAGAAAATTATTATTTAATTTTAAAATCAATTAAAAGTTTTTAAAACAACAGCAACAGGCTTTTTATCAAGCATTCAACAATTTAACTCGTTTTATTTGTTTTTTGTGCCAACTAATTATATGATGCATGTCTACGCAACAGTAGCTTTCAAAGTGTATCTGCCTCTTTAATATTGGTGGACGATAAGATGTTTTAAATTGTACCACAAAAAAGTAGATTCCAGGATCTATTGATGTCAGTGTGCGAAGAATGTCCGACAGGGCTTCTCTGGGTAGAGCGCATTCGAAATGTCCAATTTTTCTTGACACAATATGCCAATAGGCCTAAGTGCAGCCCGTATCAAATGCCTACATATGCAGTACATTGTGCCGGAACTAGAAAGGAGGGGATAGTATTGAGGGGACAGGTGAAGAAAGATGAGGAGATAGAGAATTTTTTTTGTAGCTAAATATGTCAACATTTTTACTTCGCCGGCTAATTTTTGCTGCAGGACCGACGAAAGAGGGTGCTGCTGTTACTCTGTTCAGTGATGAAATCTAAGACGATCTAGCCATGTGAAGCTCCAATAAGGTCTCTTACGGGGGTGTATAGCACATCCCAACTTGTCCAAGAATGCCGTAAATCCCTTGACAGATCGACTGGATGCGAGGGCATGGGACCGCCATAGGCAATATTAAGGCGGATGCACTAGCTAAGAGAGAAAACGCATTTCAGGAGGCCGACATTGACCAACTAAGTGGGATTCCAGTCTCATCCTGCTGGAGTCCTTGGCTCAGGACAAGTCATTCATAGAACCCACTTGCGAGATATCTAGGGTTTTATGGCCCCTTCTAGACTCTACGAGGACAAGGGATCTTTTGAATTTCGCAAAAGGTCATCTACGCAGTATAATGGCCACACTTACTGGTCACTGCAGCTTTGGGGTCCATGCCAGGCGCATGGGTCTCCCCTATAATTACTACTGCTCTAGTTGCAATGATGAGGAGGAGGAGGAAAGCATTGCACACTTCCTCTGCTTCCTCTGCGCCTACTGTCTCTGGGCAAAGAAACGTTTTAGAGACATTTTGGAGATATCAGGTATAGAACGGAAAAACATGAGTCTCTTTATTAGGAGCAGTGGCTGGTTCGGCAGCTGACTCCCCTGAGGCGTGCGTGCACGACCAGAATTCTTGTCTATATACGTATCCCATCCTCTTACTATCCTTCCTACCTAAACTTAGACAATCCCTTCTTCTTCACGTCTCTCACCTATACACCTTCCTTTCCTATACAGGTAGCACAAAGGGATCAAATTAATTGGACCCAAGTGGGTTGGACTCTACTTTTCCTTTCACCAGCAACCTGTTTTTCTTTCACGATTCACTCCAAACGAAAAGAGACAGAACCTTGAAATTTCGTACAAATATATTTTGAAGAATAGTACAGGCCAGGTTCGTAAACGGGCTGAATCGGGTCGGAGGGGAAAAAGTTTCCCTAAGAAGAACTAAACTAACTTCTAAAAAATAACATGAATTTGAACGAGTTTTTTGTTAAGCAAATAAAATATTTTTATGTCAAAGAAGATCCAAAGCGTTGAACTTGGAGCCGGAGTATCAGAAAAATCCACATTTGGACCCCGCCCCCCTTGGTGGGCGTTTAAGTATATTATCTGGAAAAATAGTGAAAATATTTAAAAAATTAAATTCTTTAAGCCTACATTCCTTAAAAATTTAATTTTTCAATTATGTATGAATTTTTTATTAGTCGAACTTTCTTATGTAAATTGTTAATTTTATCAACGGGCTTAAGTTCGAATCTGCAAGACTGCAAACCATTTTTTATTATTTTATTAATAAATGAATTTGTTCAAATTCTATTTTATTAATTTTATGTTAAGATTGGAATATTAAGAATATTTTTTCAATCATCAAACCAGCAGAACGGATCAGTACTGATTTCGAGGCCGCTACACCATCTCATCAGTGTTCTTTGTTCAATTTTTCCACTTTTGCAAGTGGTGCTAGTTAGTAGGAATATCAACTATTTAACCAATATTTTAACGAAAATTGTATATGAGAAGTTATCACATTCATATTTTTATGTTATTACATTTTTGGTTAGTACGAAATTCCCCAACCCTGACGATTAGTATTCCCAATATTCCATGTATCTCTTTCGCTTTTTTCCAGAGCCATCGGCTGCTGATAACTAAAGCTTCTTTGTTATTTAGGTTCAAGTAATTGAATTTAGTTGTCAATTTACAATGAACAAGTGCGCGATTTTTCAGCTTTTATGACGAAGCTGGGATGTTCTCGGACCTTCCTCTGCTCTACCCTTTGCCATCGCAAATGACCCTATAATAAAAATTAATTTGACACTTAATTACCTCAAAAATCTACTTTTCATATTTTTATGACAAAGGTGAGTAGTCTCCCTCTCGGCCCTTCCCGGAGTGACCCTGTCAAAATAGAGTTTTAAAATTGGGCACAGAAATATCTTAAATGAGCTCTGACCTAGTAGGTTAAGAATTTTTATATTCCGCCTTATTTTGTAATTATTTTTCAAAGTCAATTCGAGACAATATTAAAAATAGGGCATTTTCATTCTGGTTGTGGAGGCCAATTGATTACTGCTGGCAGCCTCTGACAATTCTCTAAGCCCTATAAAATAACAAGAGGCTATTAAAAGAAGTTAAATACGGAGGAAAAAGAGTAGGCGGATGTTTTAGTTTTGATATTGTCTTGACGTGACGTTTTGACAAATTGTTACAGAATAAGGGGGATTAGTTCCAAAAATAACGCAAATTGCTTTTATCTGCGCCTATCTGGAGGGTATTTAAGATTCGACTAGGTGGAATATAATGTTTTTACTTGTATTCTATAATTGTGTTACAGTTGAGTTTATTTATATATGGGGTATTCACACTCCGTGCTATTTAGTTATAATATTTTAGACCAGTTGTTGTGCTGCATACAAAAATGTCATAAAATAATAGCACTCTTTCAGGTATGTTTTTGTTTTGCTAGCCGGCCATAGTATATTTTTGCCGCCGTTACTTATATATGATCCACGACTAAAAAACGGCTAAAAAATCTTTCATACCTGGACGTTTGTACATTAAAACACATTTTTAAAACATAAAAAAAATGAAAAGAGAACTAAATCACAAAAACTAAATATATACAAGCCAAAGATTTTTCTCGTTTAACTTCGTAGCTGGCAGCCACTGAACGTTTTTCCGTATGCCGCCGCAAAAAAAATGTATTCAGCTCATACCAAGGCAGCAGCTGTTTTAGTTTATACATACAAATTCATTTAGATATTCTTGTGCACCAGAAGACAAATTTAATAATTTTAAATAGAAATGGAGTTTTTAGACGATTCATCTTTAATTGTATTAACTTTCTTCTGCTTTGATAACAGCAAATGTGTTGTTATCTTATCATCACATCGATGTTTGAAATATCATACTAAGTTATGACGGGTTGTGTTTACACTAGTCATATTTTTCGTGCTATTATTTTATGACGTATGACTACAGTGTGAATTCCCTAATAGTCTAAAGCAAAATAAAAGCACATTAATAAAAATTATATTGTGCCTGTGGAGTAGAGAACAACTCAATTAAAAGCAACTGAACTACTGTTTCTATCACACGGATTCTGTTATCCTTTTTCTGTGTGTTTATACGAATGTTTTAGTTACTGCTGGTGTATGCGTGTGTACTCTTATCTTAATGTTTCTATAATTTTTTATGGGTTATTCCCTGCTTTTTATGTTCAACATACTCATATATTGCTACGGCAAGTGTTTCTGCTGCCCCGTCCTTCTCAAGCTACTCGTACACTGAGCTGTAGTTAGCATTTAGTAAAATGTATGAGCCGAAATGGAAGGATAACAACAATATTGTAGATAAAATTGTTTATGGTTGAGTTTGGAGTAATTAAGTCATGTTAGCGCAAACTTAATTAATACAAATTGTGTTGTATTTTTGCAATTACGAGTATTTCTTGTGTTTTTTCTACGTTGTTTCGTGTTACAAATTAAGCAGAATCTTCTTAAATAACTGATGTGGACGAGTAATCTTCACGCTTTTTTACACGCCAAAAAGAGAAGACAATAAGAAATAGTGTTGCTTAAATAACTGTCTAATAGTTTTGTGCTGGAAACCGGAAGCTGATTATAAATTTGCTAGAGTCGTTGCTTGCGCCATGTTGGTTTAAGTCTTGTTATCTTTATTTATTAGCCTGGTTAAGGGGAAAACAATGCGCTGTTATTTATTATAGCAAATTTAGATTTCTGTTTCAAATGTTTTTGCTTTAAAACAACACACTGTTTGTCACGAGTGCAACACTGGCTGGTTTGTCGTTGTGTTACAGTAACAAGAAACTCCTTTAAAAACTTTAAAAAAGTTTCCTTTTTGTTATTAACTTTTTTTTTCACAAACTATTATTTAAAAATCGAACATAACTTATAGCTTCCTAGGTTTTTAGTAAAATCGTTTTCCTTATTTACCATTTCAGTATTTATTTTCTTCACTTATTTATTACACAAAAAAAAGTTTCTATTTTAAGATTCTTTCTCTGCCTATTGTGTCTGTATTTGTTTATCTTTTTGTCCCCGACAAATATTTTGTATTTTCAACAATGTAACTACTTGTGATATAATAACTTTGATAACGACCATAAAACTTTTTTCATAAAATATTCAAAAGTCTTTTTTTAGTTTTTCCCTTTTTACGGAACAGCAAACTAATTTGCCTAAAAATATAAACAATAACATTTTGTGCCACAGCACAGATTCGTGCACACCCTTCTCCTAACAATATTTGACTTCTATATAACGCTTTTAGCTCTAAACCGTTTAATATTTTACTTAATGACTTTTTCTGTAAAATTCTCAATTAGTTTTACCTTTTCGCAGATGAGAAGAACAATTGACATTGACATGCTCTCAGATTTTTTTTATCTTGGACCAGCACTCAGGGGATGACCCCTATATATGCAATGCATTGCGCCGGAACTGAAAACGAGGGGATAGTATTGAGGAGACAGATTAGGAAAGATGAAAAGATAGACAGTTTTTTTGTAGCTATTTCAACTTTTTACTTCGCCGGGTAATTTTTGCTACAGCGCCGACGAAGGTGGGTGCTGTTACTCTGCTTTTAGTACATGATAGTGTCAGTCGCTGTCAATTATGTTCAGTGACCAGTGCTATGCCTTCATCATTGAAAACAGGCTGGCAACAACTAACACAACGATGCACTAATGCAGATCAGAAGAATTCAACACAATATTTCATGACTCAGCGCGGGCTCGAACTCACGACCCTCCGCTTCATAGTCTCGTGTTCTACTACTTCAGTCAACAGCAGAGAAGCAGCAAAATATGAGAGAAACAAAAATTATTTCGAAAGATATAAATGTTTCAAAATATTAAATAATAGAACTGACATCTCTTGTAAATAAATTATTTGCAATTTGATAATAAAAATTAAAATAATTAAATTTAGTAAAATATAATAATTGGTTTTAATTCTATTAAGATTGACAAGTTTTCCAAGGAACACGGAAAAGGCAACATCAATTTTATTCAACTTACACAGCAGAGCAGAACAGCCGTTTTCGAAAGCCGCTACGCTTTCATCACCAGTTTCCATATTTATTATTATTTGTCACCACTAATTAGGTGTCATAGTTGATTACTGATCAAATAATAAAAATCTGGAAAACGGTTGACGTTAGAGGCCATCCCTGCAACTTCCCACTAACATTAATTTTAAAACTGCTATAACTTTCGCATAGATCAGTCGATTCACACGTGAAAAGCGGTGATTGATATAGTTCTTCGATACCCATAAAAGAAAGCATCGAGAAAACTAATTGATTGTTTTGAAAAATTCGCTTTTTTTAGAAATTTTCGTTCAAGAAATCTCTCAAACGCGTTAACCGATTTTGACCCTCTCGAAGTGATTTTTGATTGTCAAGAGCTGATTAGTTTTTAAAATCGTTCGTAGAAGCCGTTTAAAAGTTATTCTAAACCACTTTGAAAAAAAATATATATAATTCATATTAAAATAGAAATTCATACATAATAAAAAAAATGTTTGTTTAGTTTTTTTGTTATTTCTCGAAATTGAAGGAAAATCGAAGATTGAAAGAAACATTTACAACACGACTACCTTGGCTCGAACACTAATTGATCAGATATATAATTTTATAGTTTTTTTTAATCACTTTTTTCTAATTTTTTCGTTTAGGAAATTTCTGGAACGCTTCAACCAATTTTGACTCGGTTAGTAGCTCTCGGCGTGATTTTTGATTGCCGAGTATTATTGTTTCTTAGGAGTAGTTTTTTGAAAACTAAAAAATCAAGATCTGGTGAAAACACGATTTTTTTTTAAGACAGGATACAACTAATGACTTCCCACTTTTTTGAAAATATTCAATTTTCCTAGCGGTAGGTTAACAATTTATATAAACTTAAGACTTAAAGATTGTAAAAAAAATTTTTTAATAAAATAAAAATCTCGAATTTTTTTTTGTGTTTTTTGTAATAAGAATTTATCCAGCAGGAATATGGCTGAATACAAATATTTAAAATTGTTTTTGTTGTAGAAGTTATTTATTCGATCGAACGAAAGCTTGCGACATCGGCGAACAGGCAGTAAGTGCTATAAATTTGTTGTTTTTACTTTACTAACAGTCTGGGTGATATTATTATGTTCCTCAACCTCTAAGAAATATATAAAAACTTTTGTTTGGGGAACTTTAACGAACCCACTTCATACTATATATTACAACCAGCCCTACGCACTACAAGGGTTAAATAACAACGGCCTGAAATTGGAAAATTATTGATTTCCCTTGGCAGGAAAAACGAGCAAAAGAAGATTCAATCTCATAATACGTTTCGCTAGACATTAAAGTTAGAAAGAAAATGGTAGCCAGCAAAGCGACTCAACTAGCCTTATTTGATCCTTATTTGACCGTCAACTTTTCTTGCACGTGGTGTAGCCTATTGATACCAAACGAGGCACTGATAATTTTAAATTCAAGTGCACACATTTGAACTTTTGCTGCCCAAATATAAGTTGCTGCGTGCCGTATTTTAATAGAAACCAAAGGAAACATATTTAATTTGTAGACTGTCTCCTTCTTTCTCACAGAATAATTAAAAGTTGAACAGCAAAAGTTGAAGTGTGAGTACCCGGCCTTTTGCTTACACCTGTCATTCTTTGTTCTGTGACATTCTACTGTAAAGGGTGTTTTTTATAGAGTGTTACAAGTTTAAATCATTATAAAACAAGGAAATATATTTTTAATATCAATGAAACGGTCTTTATTGGAAAGAAAATTTTATGAAATTAGTGTTTAAATACAATTTCTGCCCCGTGGCCGCCACGGCTCACACTATCTGGAACACGAATTTTCAACAACAAAAAAATTTTCCATAAAGTAGAAGGACACAACCCCAGTTCCTGAGAACGGCAACAAATTGATTGATTAGGATCATCTTCAATGCTTTCCTGTACAGCGGCTGCAGCTTCTTCAGTGCGCAACTGGTCGGTGTCTCACGGGTTGCACATGATCAGTAACAGTAAATGTGGTCCGAAAACGAGCTATTGTTCTTCGAATTCGATTTCTTATATCGGAGGTGACTGTCGGAATCTCCGGAATGTCGATGTGGCAGTGGAGCGTAGGACTGGGAGCATGTACTGACGACATGCCCTTAGCATGATGACGTTAGGAGTTTAGGTGATATGGGCGTTGTGTTTTCGGTGGGGGTTTGGGATCTTAGTAGGGTCTTAGAAGACAGTTGGACGTTTAAGAGGTTGGGCGATTTCGCACGCGTTTTGTTTAGTAGGGGAAGGACTGGACGTTACTGAAAGTAGCCAGTGCAGTTAGCCGTGTTATTGGGTACTGCAACTGCTTGCCTTCCTACCTCTGTTGTCTGCCTATCCGCTTGCTGTCACTGTCGTCTGCGAGTCGTTGGCAGGGATGGATTGCCTATCATCTCTCTGTGGATTCATTGTTAGTTGCTGCTGGTGCTGTAGCTTTTGTTTGTGTTTTCCCTGCCGCCTTGGCTGGATGTTTGTGTGTTGTTGTCCGCCTTTTGTGTGATGTCACTTGTGAGGGTGACTGTGTCCTGTTTTTCGTTTGTGTTTGTGCTTACTGGTGGCACGTATAGGGTCCGCCATGTACAGTTTTTTTTCAACTAGTGCCCATTTCGTGAATGGTAACACTTAGCTCATGTCTGATTTGACAGATAATTAGTTTTATCCTTCCGCTGAACGAATATGGTTGTGTATACGCTTGAACAACGCTGGTAAGTGGTTCTGGACCGACTTACAGAAGATGCCGATTTTGCCAAAAAAAAAATCATCTTTTCAGATGAAGCTCTTTTTGATCTTGGCGGGTATGTAAAAAAGCAAAATTGTCGCATTTGGGGCACAGAAAACTCGCACGCGTACATTGAAAAGCCGACGCACCCAAACTCAGTCAGTGTTTGGTGCGGATTTTCGTCCAGAGGCATAATTGGGCCATTTTTCTTCGAAAAGGAGCAAGGAGTGGCCGTTACAGTCAATGGCGATCGTTTTCATGCAGCTATTTGAATGACATTATTTTCCATTATTAACCGGAAGGATTGTACTTTTAAATAAAAAAAGAAATTTGAGAAAATATTCAGTAGTTTTTTATAGCATTTTCAAAAAAAAAAGTTTTTTGGCGGACCCTATACGTCCATTGGGTCGCCCGTGACGGCGATTGTTCAATGTTTGTGTTGTTGTATGTTTTGTGTTGTGGGCCACCAGTCCCGAACGATTTGGGGTTTAACTGGCAGTAGACTCGGCTAAGAGGTCTGACCGGAGACTTGTTTCTGGTACCACGGGTGTCGGGAGCCCTGGAAACCTCGGCAATGGTTGCGGCCCTTCTGGGAGCATCGTGGTGGCTGTGTGTGGGAGCCCAAATCCCGGCGAGAGCGTGAGATTAGTGTGGAGTTGCTCTGCAACCGGGTGCCGTGACCCAAAGATCGGCAGGAGTTATAGATGGGCTCCGCTCCTAACCAAGGCGGAGGCCATGTCCAAATACATGGTTTCAAATTGGTACTCATGCATGACAGTCTGTTGCGTGTGGGGGCGTTGGTAGACGCATTGTATCCACCCGTTTCTAAGACCACAGGGAGTTGGGCAGCAAGGCAGGTAACCACTAAAAGCTGTAGCACATCTGTTCTTCGAATTAGCCGCTCTGAAGGACGATTTTGTACGTCATAAAATGGAAGAAGTGCCCGATGAGTTTGACGAATAGAACATTTATTTTCATTAAAAATTTCAGCAATTTGCACGTGTTGCCCTGGTGTTGTGACACTCTAAAAAACCAGGATTTTCATATGTGAACGATTGCTCTAATATATTGCAAATGCAATGACAAATCTAGCATTTCCAGCTGAATTGTATAGTGAAACACAAATACGAGTGTGAACAGCACAGAAAGCAAAACTTTAACGATTACGAAAGTAACATTTTATGACAAACTCGTTTATTCGCTACAACTAAGATACACACACACTACCAAAGATACAATTTTATACGAGTGCATGCACAAACACACCCACCACTAAGCAAATAAATATATTCATATATATTTTGCATGTGTTCATATGCATTAAAGTGCCACTGCAAAAGATTCTTTGAATCTGTTGGTTGCTTCTAAACACACGTAGATGTACGAGAAGAACAGACAACCTCTTGCACGATAACTATGCAGTACGTTAAATTTATTGCCTTATGTTATGGTATTTATAGCTTGTTTCTTTATTTTAATACACTATAAAAGCGAAACAAAAACAAAAAAATAAAACTTTCGAATTCTAAGGCTTAATACGAGAGTATCATGAAAAGACGATGTACTACACGGCCATAAATGTCTCTAGGAGAAGTATGAGGTGCGCTATATAGGAAACGGAAACAACGTAAGTGTTGTTTGTTTTTCTATTATGTTTTTCGTGCTTCTGCAAATGTTTTTGTGTGTGCTTGATTGTGTTTGCTGTTAAGATACTTATGCATATGTTACGAGTAGTATGTGTGATAGTTTGGGTGTTTTCTTTTCATTTTTTATTTTTGGCAACAGCATACAGAACCAGTTAACGAACAGTAAAAAGTATCTAGTTTTTATTTATAGCTTTTAAAACATTAATGCTATTAAAAGTATCAAATGCTTTATGGGGATTTTTTTTTTGTTTGAAGGAAAACTTTGTTCGCAAACTCAAATTTAATACGAGTTTCCTAGACACAAATTAACCACTGAGGTATTTTAAGTTTTAAAATTTTTGTGGATATTTATTTATTCATTAAGTTTCAGGCAAGTTGTTAGTGAAGGTGAAAGCAATACTTTGCAATGGAAGTCACTTCAATATATAGGAAATTATTTTTAAAGAATTCTTCCCATATTATGAATATCCCACTGTTAACGCCATGTACGGATTTTCGCCAAATTGTTTGTGCCGATAATATTAATTGCAATTAGTTTTTGAATATGCAGCCGAAATCATGCCACGAAATCGTATTGTTTTTGGACAATTAAAAATATGTGAACATCGTTGGCCTACTACGCACCTCTTGGAGTGGGCAATTAGCGACGATATTCGAGAATATCCGTTAACAAAATATATACAAGGAACAACGTAAATAATCGTATTTATTAAAAAAAATGTTTCCATATTATATTTTATTAATAAGAATGAGTTATTTTTAAAGAGAATTAATAACTACTAATATTGCAGGAGAAACATTAACTTAATTATGCAAATTACATAGCAAAGGAAAACAGCTGTTTTCGTAGGCCGCTACACTTTCAGCATAAATACACACTCATGTGAATTTTTGTTTATCATCAGTCATAAAGTGACTAAGTGGAACATAATAACAGTTTTTATATATAGCAAATTTTCTAAGGAAATAGTATACGAGAATTGTATCAATAATAATATGAAGTTAACACTAATTAAAGATTATTTTCTTTACATTCTATTTTTATTGCATTTTAATTTAGTTTAACTCTAATGTTATGAATTTTGAATTTATTTAAAGGGTCTTCTCACAGAGACTTTGAAATTGATAACGAACAGCTTGTTCAAGCTACATCTGTCGATGTAGTGTATTCAATATGTTGTGCCAAATCTCAATGGACGGATATAGCATTCAGCGATACGTGCAAATAATAAAATTATTTTAGGAAAATGGATGTTCTATTCAGAGATGAGAACCAGTTTTGTTGAATTTGGAATGATACCAATCCACATGAGATCCCGAAAGTCATTGTTTGGTGAGGATAGCACCAGCCTGGTGGCATCATCACTTCATAAGATGGAATACAACTCTTATATATGGACCGGTGCTTCAAAGTCTATTTTGAAGTTGCTCAACCGCGTACAAGAGAGAGCGAAGAGGCTCATCGGTGACAGTAGGGTAGCCAACTATATTGACTCATTGGAGCATACGCGCAACGTTCGGTGTGTTTCACTGTCCTACCGATACCACAACGGAATGTGTTCTGGTGAAATAAGGGAGCTAGTGCCCGAAAACCGTTTATTCTTGCGAACTACCCGCACTTCACATAGGGCGCACACTTTTGTGGTTGAGTTGCCAGTGAATCGCACCACGCACTACAGAGAGAATTCGTTCTTTTGCCGAACGGTTCGTATGTGGAACAAACTTCCAACAGAGGTCTTTGCTGCCAATTTCAAATTGGGGAGGTTCAAATCGAATGTCCACAAACACTACTCCCTCTATCCTCCTTCCCATAACCTATTTTCCTAGTTCAGATCATCACTGTCAATGGCGAGCGCTATAGGTCGATGATCTGGACACCAACGACATGTGGTTTCAAATGGACGGTGCGATGTTGTCATCTCAAATGTAGCTCATGCGAACTGGGCACCGAGATTGTGCGATTTGGTCCCCTTATACCTTTCCTTGTGGTGTTTCATTGAGTCGTAGGTTTATGCTAACAAGCCATAACGGTTTTAGAAGCCTACATAAGCTATGCACTCGCTTACATTCATCCTGATTTATGCGCCAGAGATAAGGAAAAATGGAGATTTCCTATGAGCTCCATCCAGAGAATCCCTGGCGGATCTTTGAACGATGCCATATTCTACACATAATAGCACCAATATGCCTTTAAAACAAAAACAAAACAAGTATAAGTGCTATATTCGGCTGTGCCGAATCTTAAATACCCTTCACAGATGTAATTCTTCTTTCTTTTTTGCTAAAACAGGAAGTAGATTTAATTAAAAGATGTAAAATAGTTTGACTTGACAAAAAAATTTAAATTTTTAAACTTTTTGGTCACTTTCACGTTTCATAAAATATTTTATTTGTTTAACCCTAGAGCCGAAATTTTGATTTTTTAAGATTTTAGTACCAATTTTGTTCTTCCTAAATTACAAAATAGTTTGAATTAGCAAAAACAGCAACTTCAATTGCCTATTTGGCTACTTTTATATATTTCAATTTCCCAACCCTGGAAACGAAATTAAATTTTTTTTACCAATGCAACTCTTACTGAGGCTTGAAATAGTTTTATTTACGAAAAACTTAATATTTGTAACCATTTAGGTCATTTTTTTGTACCACAAAATATTGCAGTTATCCAACTCTGGAATCTAAATTTTTATTTTTTTTTTATTTTTGATACCAATTTTGTTTTTTTAACTAAAAAATAGTTTTAATTAGTAAAAAACCGACGTTAGTTGCCTTTTTGGTTACTTTTATGTATAAAAAAAATTAAAATTTCCCATCCCTGGAAGCGAAATTTAAATTTTTTTACCAATTCTAGTCGTTTAATTAAGAAAAGTCGTTTTATTTAAGAAAAACTTAAAATTTGCAACCATTTTGGTCACTTTCATGTACTACAATATATTGCATGTACCGAAAAAACTTTAATTTTCCCAACCCTGGAAATTTCCCGGAAGGAAATTTTAATTTTTTTGTTTTATTTTTAACCAACGCAACTCTTCATGAGGTATAAAGTAGTATTATTTAAGAAAAATTTACAATTTTCAACCATTTTGTTCACCTTCATGAACTATAAAATATTGCACTTGTCCAACCCTGGATTCAAAATTTTATTTTTGAATTTTTTGATACCAATTTTGTTGTTCCTATATTATAACACGGGCTTAGTGAGCAAAAAAAAAAACAAAATCAGTTGCCTGTTTGATTACTTTCACGTATAAAAAAAATGCAATTTCCCACCCCTGGAAGCAAAATTTGAATTAAAAATTTTTTTTTGGCCAATGCAAATCTTCATGACGTATAAAGGGGTTTTGTTAAAGAAAAAGTTAACAATTTTAACAATTTTTGTTACTACATGTACTACAAAATACGGAATGGCCGAAAAAAAATTTTAATTTCCCATCCCTGGAATTTTTTTTTTATTTCTTTATTTTTTTAATAGACCATTGGGGGCTTTCCAAAGCACGAAATAGGTTTAATTTACAAAAATTAAAAAAATATAAATGATTTTTGGTATAATTTTTGCGTCGAGCAATAGGAGTGAGCTTCGCAGTTCTGGAACCATACTTCGGATCTTTCTGAGTTTAAATAGCACTCTCTTTAAGTTCATTTCCAATCCAACGGTCTATGAACGAAGTCTCTTGCTCTTCTGGGGGCTTGGGGACATCGCTCAATCGTCATCGCTTTTCATAAGGATCCAGAATATATATACTTTATGGGGTCCTATATTGATATCGAAGAAATTACACACGGAATGACAAATCTATATATATCCTTTCACTTTTTTGTGAAGGGTATAAAAATATTTCGTTGGTAGCTCACACACACACACATACACACAACTTATTTTGTTTTAATTTAAGGATATGATAAACTTTTTATATAAATAAGCCACCCATATTTTTGTGGTACATCGTCCACCAATATTTGTGAAGCATATATGGTTTAAAAGGTATTTTTATGTGGATATGCACAGAATAAATAATATTTCTATTTGGTTTAATGTTTTATATGATCTATTAAAAGAGACCAAGAGTTTATTGTTTTTGAAGAGACATGAATAGCCATTTGTTATAGCTCTTAAATTTCAGTAGCCCTAGTTGTTGGAATATTCAAAAAGAAAATCTAGTTATCGCTAAATTTTTATTTCAATAACAAGAATACGGTGGCGGTCAACGTACGGCACGTAGCCCCATAAAATTGAAACAAAATCTGGCCCGGATCAATAACATCAATACTGAAAAAATCATTCTGCGGTAACGAACTCTTTTTACCGTAATCAGAGCTTCGACTTAAATCTCGAAGAAGCAAAATCGAATTATCATTTCAAAACAGTGCATTTTGCAGTGTGTGATAGATTATCTAGGTCAGAAATTTATTCACTTCATAGGCGGCAATTTTGTTTAATAAAAAATCCTTTGAAATTGAAGACTCATTGCAGTACACAATTTTGCGATAAAACATCGAATCATTTTCTAACAAGTGATAACAGATTTTCAAGGTAAATTTAAATAATTTCTTGGTGTTGTTCCAGCATCAACTAACTCATGAACGTTTTGCAAATTACGCTGATCATAAACTTTAAGTGAATGAAGTGTGACAGTTAATCCTGTTGTGAATTATATCCGCTTCAAAAATCCCCCTTTGCTTACCACAAACCTATATTTTTATTTTTCTATATGTTGTTGCGATTGTTTCTATTCTCCCATCATTGACAGAGTCATTGTCAGCCACACAGAAAACCACTCATTTAGTTAACAATGTGATTTCCGACTTTCTACTGAGGACAGAAACAATCTTGACTAGGTCATATGTGGCAGAAAAGTCGTCATGTCTTCTTTCCTTTTGTTCTCCACATCTTTTTATTCATTATTTTTTTATGTCTTTATGCACACTGCAAAGTTTTACTTCTATCCTTCTCGGTACATGTGTGCGTGTGTAGATGTTTGCTATGAAAATATTTTTGTGTTGCTGTTGTTTGATCTAAGGCTTATAAACTTAGTTTGTGGATATTATCAAGGATATAAAAAATGTGACATAATACTTTCACTTTTTTATCTGAAAAGTCAAACAGAAATGTGACACACAATTTTATGTACAAAATGTTTTACTTTTTATTCATTCTTTGCATGTTTAGAATGATATGTTAAGGGATTTAATATTTAAAAACAACTTTTAAAGGATTACAGGCCATGTGTGTGTTAATTTTTTGATCACGGAGTCACTCAATGAAATATCAATATAATGGATGTTTTTTGTTAGCCATGGATACAAACAGCTGCGAACTCCAGTTCAGCACTGTTTGGCCAGTCCTCGTCAATCGTTTAATGCAACAACAAAGCTTTCAAATTGTGGAAATTTAATTTGAAAAAAAAAACATAATAATAATAAAATGCCTTTTCCCGAAGTTAACAGAGCACTTCATCCTTTCTACGGTCAAAGTAATTCAGCTTACTTTGCAGCTATTAACCGTTTTTGAACTGATTTCATTGTAGTCGATAGAAACCCATCGGCAATACAAAGAAATGTGCGTCATCATCCGTTTTGATTTCTTTGGCTTACAGCTTTTATTAAAAAAAAAATTTTATGGACTAAATGAGAATTGCATCAATATTAACTAGATAATAATACACTACTGTGTTGCCGCTTGGTTATTTCCTAAATTTTCTATTTTTCCAAATTTTTTGTCCCGCTCTGCTGATATTTTTTGTAAATTGAAATATTGGTCATGCCTTTCGGAATTTAATATTAGGATATTCCAAGTAGTGACGATCTCAAAGACCTGCTCCGATATATTTCTTAAGTAATTCTTCAGACAAGAAAGCCTGTTTTGGAAATACCTCATAGAAAATGCTAAAATCCGATGGAAAGCCAGATAATTAATTAATTTAAATGGTTTTCTTCTATAAAATCAGCTTCCCTATTCAAAGAATTTCACCTTTGACAGCATTTGACCGCTGCGTAAAATTTATATGCCACCCTATAAAGTATATTTATTCTAAGTCCTTATGAACAGTCGAATGAGGAATGTCTATCTTTACGTAAAATGTGAAGCTTGGGACTTCGATCTTGCTTGAATTAGACCTAAATAGTCCTTGAACATCAACAAAATCCAGAGACGGTAAATTATAGCTGGTACATAAAAGTAACCAGCCAAAATAAATTTTTTCTTAATTAAACCTGAGGGGTTGCTGCGTAATTCGTGTCGAATAGAAAACTGTTCGAAACTCTATGCTTTTAACATACAAATTCGAAAGCATTTTCTTTCGAATCGAATTACAAAGTAGACCCCCTGTATTAAACTTCAGGAAAAATTAAGTTGGTATTGCTAATCCAAATTAAAGCTTAAGGATGTTATTTTTAAGGAATGTAGGCTTAAGTAAAACAACTTGTCAAATTTTTACACTAAAGGGGGCTGAGTCCAAAAATTATTTTATTTTATGGGTCCAAGCTTAACGCGTTGAACCTTCTTTGGCATAAAAATATATCATTTTTTTTAACAAATTTACATATTTAAAAATTATGTTGTTTTATAGAGGTTGATTTAGTTCTTCTTAGGGGAACTTTTTTCCCTCAGTCCCGATTCAGCCCATTTACGAACTTGACCTGTGCTAACCTTCAAGATATATTTCTATACCGAATTTCAAGGGTCTGGCTCTTTTCGTTTGGACTGAATCGTAATTTCCACAGACGGAATTACGGACACGGCTAGATCGTCTTAAATTTCATCACTTATCAAGAATACTTTATACTTTATGGGGTCTTAGAGGTATATTTCGCTGCGTTACACACGGAATGACAAAGTGTATACACCATGCAATTATTTTTTGGAGGGTATAAAAACGATTCCAGGGTTGGACAACCGAAAGTTTTTGCTACATAAAAGTAACCAACTGAAATGGTTTCCTTTTGTTTAGAATATTAAAAGAACTAGATATTTTTGAAAGAAGTTTATTGGTATTAGAAATCAGAAAAGTCGAAAAGCCAGCTTCAGAGCTGGAAAATTATTATTTTTTTTTTAATATTACAGTAACTAGATAAAACGATTTTTTTTTTCTTTGACAAGCAAACATTTTTTATGTTTTAGAAAGAAATAAATTTGTTTTGAAAATTAGAAAGACGCGAAAGATGGTTCCAGGGTTGGTATGAATCATATATCATTTTTCCATAATTTTTTCATTTACTTCATAATTTCTTTTTTTTGTGTCAACTAACGCAGCATATTTAATTTTTTTAAAGGCTGCCATCTAATTTGTTGTAAGTCCCTTAAAAATTGGGAATTTGTTATTCTGTGCTATGAGACAAATTCGATTTGCTATCTGTTTAGTTATTTTTATGATATTGGAATTTAATTAATTTATTTTTTCAAATCTAATTACACTGCTCAGCAGCAAAATCCTCCTTTTAATGAAACTATGTGTACTATATGAATTTTGATGCGCTGAACTCAAATCCGTTTCAGGTCGGTATTTTTTTTTTTACAGGCGTGACAAATTTTTTCCCCTAAATTAGTCAGGTACGGGGACATATTTCACCCTGACTCGAGAACGAGTCATCCGATTTTCAAAAGTAAAACATCAGAAGATGTGTAACAAAATTTTATCTATTTTAGTCGAATATAATTTTTGTCTATCTCTTATCGATTTGGAATCATTCAGAAATTCATGGAGCCACATTTTTTTTACGTGCAAAATTCGTAATATTTTTTAGTTTAAAAATGGGTTTTAAAAAAATAACATAAAGCAAATATTCAACATTTTGCAAATTTTTCTGAGAGCTGTATATCTTAAAAATAAAATAAGCTATAAACCATAAAAATCGGCTAAAAATGTGGATTTTATTGTCAATCGGATGACTCGTTTTCGAATTAGAGTGAAGTATGTCTCCGTACCTGAATAATTTAGGGGGAAAAATTTGCCATTCCTTTAAAAAAAAATTCCGACCTGATCGAAAAAAACCGAAAACGGATTTGAACTCAGCGCAACAAAATCCATATAATCCACATAATTTTATTTAAAGGAGAGACAACAAATAATTTTTTTGCAGAGCAGTGTTATTAAACTAAGAGTTTTTATTCAGGCTTAAGTTCAAATCTGAGAATCTACAAAATATTTTTTTACAAATTTTTATTAGATGCAAAACTTTTTCTTTCGAGGGTGGAATATTTAAAAATTCTTCTTTTTATAATCATCCAAATCACAAAACAGATCAGTACTGATTTCAAGGCCGCTACGTCACCTCATCAGTGTTCCTTATTAAACTTTTTCGTGTTTACACGATGGCACTAGTCATTAGGAATATGAACTATTTAATTAATGTTTTTAACGAAATAGATTATGAGAACTTTTTATTTTTAAGATTTAAGTTAACTCATTTTTGGTTAGTATAACATTTTCCAACCCTGATGATTTTTTAAATCGATCATGCTAGGCTTCATTTAACCCATATCGTCCCAGTGATTTTTTTTCGAGTCAGTTTATAAAACTTCGTAGTTAAATGATAAAGAAGATACGAATCAGATGTACGAATTTTTTTTAAAAATTTTCATTAAAAATTTGTTTAAAAATTTTTTTAAAAATTTTTATTAAAAATTTTTTTAAAAATTTTCCTTAAAAACTTTTTTAAAAATTTTCATTAAAATCTTCTTTAAAAATTTACAATAAAAGTTTTTATTAAAAATTTAAAAAAAAAATTTTTTTTAATTTTCATTAAAATTTAAAAAAAATTTTTTTTTTTAATTTTCATTAAAAATTTTTTTTAAAAACTTTAATTAAAAAAGATATGATCTTATTCTTTACTAAACAGAGAAAAAATTCAAAATGCTTGAAATTTACTGTTCGAAATATCGAATACTGGGACGAAATGGGTTAAGAAATAGACATCATCCGATTTTTTGAACGCCAGCCTGATTTAAGGAATTAAAAAAATTGCGGAAAAATTAACGTATTCCATATCGATCAAAATTGTATTGAAAATTGTACTGAAATTTTCATTGACATCGAATGCGGGAATTTGTGCTCAATTTGGCAGCTCCGAGGAAACAGACGAGTATACAAACTAAATGTAATCCATATATTTTCGACGGCTTTAAATTTAAAACTACCAGGAAGTTTCATCTATTCTATTTATTTATTTTATTCCATTTTCGATTCATTTATTAGAAAAATTATTAATTTGGAAGGAAAAATTAATATAACAATTTATTTTTTGTTTGTTTTTAAATCTGTTATTATAATCTGATATTTTAATCCCCAAACTTCTTCCTTGCACCTCATGAATCATGGCTTAAGGTATAAATTGAAATGATATCAAGGAGCTCATAAGCCATTTCCGCACACTGTGCCACTTTCATTGCAGGGTTTCGCCCCGTCAGTTTCCTTATTGCTGTCCTTTCTTATTGTTGTTGCTCAGATTGAATTTTGGCAATATGCAAAAGGATTTTATTTAGAGTAATTTTTTATTTATATTTTTTCTTAAAACCTTTTTTTTTTGTTGTATTTACGGTTGTTTGCGATTTCCGTTGACTAACAACAGGAATATACACACACACACACACATGAACACACCATACAGTAGGCTATAAAAAAACGAAAACAACAGCAAGTAACAACCATTCTGTAATGAAAGCATGTAAGGCAAAAGACAGCGAAGAGAAGGAGGAAGAGAAAACAAAAACCAAACTGTCTGCTGTTGAGTGATAAATGACAGTGTATATATTTTTACGGTTTAATTCCCTTTATAAATTATTCTCAACCGTGTGTGTTGAGTGGTAAAATAAAAGGATTTGGATAAGGAAAATGAATTATACATGAAAACAGGAACAGGAACTTAACACGAACAGCAACGGGAGACTCCAAATTCTTGGTAATAAAATATTTTTACAATATATTGTAGTTTATAAACATTTTATATTTCCCTTAAGAATGTATTTATGAATGCTTCCACTTTGCAGTTCTTAAGGGTTTAATATAAAATATGGCAATAAGATTGAATTACCGTAAATTGTGGAATAAAATTACTTGTATTTGTGTAAAAGAGGCCAAATAAATTTAAATTAGAACTGCAGAAATGGTGTAACAGTTACATGAAATAAGTCGCCAAATCATTAAGAGGCTGTAAGTGGTCTTTCATTAAGCGTTTTTTTTTAATCGTTAAACTTAGAAGGCACAAAGTGTTTGTAAGAAATCTTCGAAATTTTTTTAGTCGTTTGACCTATTCATGCCATTATATATGGAATATAAATCGGTTAAATTTCTCTGGGTAGAGCTCAACCGAAGTACTCCAAGAATCAGGTGCATATATCAGGCTGAATTTGACCGATGGCGCCTAGTTTATGTTGTTATTTGATTTTTATACACTCCAAAAAAGAATTGAAGTTTATAATTATTTTGTCATTCTGTGTGTAACGTAGCGAAATATCCCTCTAAGACGCCATAAAGTATATATATTTTTGATCTTGAAATCTAAGACGATCTAAGCATGTCCGTCCACCCGTCTATGGAAATCACGATTAAGTCCAAACTAAAACGATTAGACCTTTGAAATTTGGCATAAATAAATTTTGAAGGACAGCACAGATCAAGTTCGTAAATGGGCTGAATAGGGCCAGAGGGAAAAAACTTCCTCTAAGAAGAACTAAAGCAACCTCTAAAGCCAACGTAATGATATATTTTTAAGCTAAAAAGTTCTTAAGCATTGAACTTGCAGCCATAAAATCAGAAAATTTGATTTTTGGACCCCGGCATGTAACATATTACATGGAAAAACTGGGTAAATATTTAACAAATTGTATAATTTAACCCTAGTGGGTGCTGTTGGCTGAAGTAGTAGAACACGAGACTATGAAGCGGAGAGTCCTGAGTTCAATCCCGAGCTGAGTCATAAAATATTGTGTTGAATTCTTCTGATCAGCATTAGTCCCCCCGGGGGGTGCCGTTGGGGAGCTTGGCTATGATATCGGGCCTCGCTCCAGCACCGATCCGGGGAAAATAAGAAAGGAGGTCTAAGGACGCCTCGAACTAATTAAGAGTTCAAAAGTCAATAGAAAGTTAAAACCTATTGTGGTTGGCTTTCGAGGGGTTATTCTGTTTTTCAAGCATAACTTTTGCAGGTAGCCCCGTAAAACTCATATGTTACTGCCCAATCTCTAAACAGTGGAACGGATGTGCATATAAGAATCTAAAAGAAGTAGGTCCGCCTACGAGCTTGAGTAAGAATTGGCAGGTGAGGCGACAGCTGGGTTTGGGTAAAAATGAAACCGAAGTCGATAGAAAGTTTATAGAACCTACACTGGTTTGGCTTTCGAAACTTTACCAGTAGTTACAACTGGTGCCACGGGATCCAGTACAAGCCCCGCAGTTTACTGCGGCTGGATATTGGTGAGGTCTCCCTCGGGAGTACACGTGGTGGCTGTGGTAACCAACTTGGTGGAAGGTTTGTCAGATAAGGATTGATGTTTCAACCCCAGGGTTGGACTTCGGTCTGGCTGATAGTAGCAAAATCTATGTGTTGTTGTGAATCAGCAAATAAAATTCTATTGGGCGACTTTTTGTAGTTCATAGAATTAAGATCATCTAGATAGGATCGGCACTTCAGCAAGGTGTTAGATCATGGGACTTACCAAATCATGTCTAGAAATTGCCACCTGGGCGACCCGAGGTCGCCTTCGTGTGGATCTTGGGTTCAAAGAGGGGTGCTGGTAACACTTATTGTATCACCCGGTGTTAAGAGCACCGTCAGTTTAAGCCATATGGCAGGTACTGACGTAAAATCATTGGCGTATGATCAGCATTAGTGCGTGGTTGTGTTAGCTGTTGCCAGCCTGTTTCAATGATGAAGGCATAGCACTGGTCACTGAACATAATTGACAGCGACTGACACTATCATGTACTAAAAGCAAAGTAACAGCATCCACCTTCGTCGGCCCTGTAGCAAAAATTAGCCGGCGAAGTAAAAGGTTGAAATAGCTACAAAAAAAAAACTGTCTATCTTCTCATCTTTCCTAATCTGTCCCCTCAATACTATCCCCTCGTTTTCAGTTCCGGCGCAATGCATTGCATATATAGGGGTCATCCCCTGAGTGCTGGTCCAAGATAAAAAAAAAAACATTCCTCAAAAATTAAATTTTTAGCTTTTACGACGAACGTAAGATGTTCTGTGATCAGCATCTTTCTCCGTCGTCCTTGTACCAAAAAATTAGTCAGCGAAGCAAAAAAGTAGAAAATGCTGCAAAATATAGTGTATATTCTCATCTTTCTTCTCTCAATACCCAGTCCCCTCCCCCCAACCGAATTAAAAACAAGTAAACACGTTATATTCGACCTCCAAATATTTAGCAAGTAAATTTAAAATGTTTAACTTGGTGGGATAGAGTTCTTTTAAGACATCTTTGTACCCAATTTTAAAACTCTACTTTAACAGAGTCATAACGGGAAGGGCCGTGGGGGAGATGTTTCACCACTGCAAGATCAAAGAATACATCAGCTTCTTACTGGCTTAAGGAATACAACACTATTTTTGCATATAAAATCGAACGTCAACTCCCACTAAAGGGGGCGGGGTCCAAAAATAGACTATATCATGTTTTCCACAGACGAACGTATGGGCATTGCTAGATTGTCTCAGACTTCATCACGTATGTATTGTATGTCCTTTATTTTTTTTTGAGAGTATTAAAACTATATTTTGGCGGAGTTGCTCTGGCAAGGGCCGTGAGGGAGACATTTCCCCATTGCCATAATACTTCAAAAATAAATGTTCGGAATAATTAAATGTAAAATTTATAAAAAAAAATTTATTTTATTGGGCCATTTAGAGGGCAAAGGGGGAGGAGGGAGTAGGGCAGAGGGCAGAGGAGTACCAGGTTACGTCTCAGCTTCGTCATTACAGCTAAACAATTTTATTTTTAAGGGATGTAGGCTTAAATAATACATTTTGTTAATTTTGTACACTATTTTTGTATATAATAACGCGCACTAAATGGGGCGTAGTCCAAAAATTAATGTTTTTTTATTTTATGGCCTTAAGTTTAACGCGTTGGAGCTTCTTTAATGTAAAAATATATCATTTGCTTAACAACTTTACTAAAAAAACGTTAAAAATTATGTTGTGTTTTAGAGGTTGGTTTAGTTCTTCTTAGGGGAACTTTTTCCCCTCTAGCTCGATTCAGCCCATTTACGAACTTGATCTGTCCTATCCTTCAAAATATATTTATACCAAATTTCAATCTGTTTGGACAGAACCGTGATTTCTAAAGATGGACGGACGGAGCTGGCTAGATCGTCTTAAGTTTCATCACTGATCAAGAATATATATACTTTATGGCGTCTTAGAGGGATATTTTGCTGCGTTACATATGGAATGACAAAGTGAATATACCCTTCCATTCTTTTTTTTAGGGTATAAGAGGAACGAAAACATGAATTTCCTGAAACATACAGTTTAGATTTATTGAAGTGCTCTTCGTTCAAGACCATGATTGCCTGGCGATCAATTTAATATCCGGTTATCGCAGGAAGTGATCCCAGGATATTAAAACGTGATATTAAAACAAAGTTTGTTGCTAACAAACTCTAGCCATGAAGTTGTTATGCCTTTCAACTTAAAAATTTTTTTTTGTTGCGTGGATTTGGTTTTTGGTAAAAATTAATTTTTGTATATTTTTTCTAACAGTTATTACGGAAATGAACATGAATTGCAATTTATTGCTGTTAATTCAGTTAAATCATCAATGCGTTCGTTTTCTTTCTTTTCTTTCACATGCTATTGCTTTCCTTATCAATTCTTTTCCTTTAGCTCATTCTAGTGTGAATGTCATTTTATTTCTTTATTATCTGCAGTTTGTTTTATTATATCAGTTTTCCTTCTAATTCAATACTTCCTTTCATTAAAACTCATAGAGTAATAACGGCACATACGAATGAACATTTTTAATGGCAACAATGAATGTGGAAAGATTTATAATTGAATTATGTTTATTTCACTTCACCGCCACGTTGGATAAAGGCAGTAGTAGCAGTAGCAGCAGTGAACATTTCTTTTTTTTCAGCTGAAAGCTTCTACATTCCAAATACGTATTTTATTTCAATATAATAAAAGGATTAGAAAATAATAATAACTTGTATGCGTTTCCATTTTTTTAATTTATTGCATCAAAGTTATTTGTAGAGTTGTAGTAAAACAATCCCTCACACATACAACGATATCATTCACTGTACACATTCGCAAATATCCCTGGGACTCCGGGCAGGAATTCAGTCGGAATATTTTCTTTTTGCACTTTGTGTTATGTAATCTGTGTTATGTGAGAAACATATACAATATAAATGAAAGTAAGTAAATTTTAATACACGTAGTAACTTTTTATACCCTCAAAAAAAAAAAAAAAAAGATTTGCAGTTCATATTCACTTTGTCATACAGTGTGTAACGCAGAGAAATATCTTTCTAAGACACTTATTGAGAATTGATCAGTGATGAAATTCAAGACGATCTGGCCATGTCCGTCCGTCCGTCTGTGGAAATCATGATTCAGTCTAAACGAAAAGAGACAGACTCTTGAAATTTGGTATAAATATATCTTGAAGGATAGCACAGGTTAAGTTCGGAGATGGGCTAAATCGGGCAATTGGGGAAAAAGTTCCCTTTAGAAGAACTTAACAAACCTCTAAAAAACAACATACGAGTAATTTTTAAAGTTTTTTTTTGTAATTTTGTTAAGCTAATGAGATATTTTTATGTCAAAGAAGGTCCAACGTGTTAAACTTGAAGCCATAAAATCCAAAAAATTAATTTTTGGCCTCCGCCCCCTTTAGTGGGCGTTATTATATGCAAATATGGTGTAAAAAGTTAACAAATTATTTTACTTAAGCCTACATTCCTTAAAAATAAAATTTTTCAGCTTTAATGACGCAGCTGAGACGTAACCTGGTACTACTCTGCCCTACCCCCTCTTCCCCCTTTGCCACCTAAATGACCCTATCAACAAAATAAAAAAAATTTAAATAACTTCTAAATTTAATTATTCCGAACATTTACTTTTGAAATTTTCTGGCAAAGGTGATATGTCTTCCCCCACAGCCCTTGACAGAGCGACCCTACCATAATACAGTTTTATTACCCTCCAAAGAGAATTGAACCCCCTAAAGTATATACTTATATTCTTGATCAGTGATAAAGTTTAAGACGGTCTAGCAATGCCCATACGTTCGTCTGTGGATAACATGATATTGTCTATTTTTTAACCCCGCCCCCTTTAGTAGGCGTTGACGCACGATATTATAAAAAGGAACTCTGTCCCACCCAGTTAAACATTTTAAATTTACTTAATAAATATTTGGAGGGTATTTGAGATTCGACCCGGTCGAATATAACGTTTTTACTTGGTTTTTTTTCCATTTATATTGCAAATCAAATTCTAGAAGTGATGGTTATATTTTCACAAACAAAAAAAAAAGATTTTAAAACAAATAATATGTAACACTTGTTTTAACTTTTATTAACCTGTATACGAACGTATAAACGACTGCATATAAAAATATTTGCAAATAGAAATAGGTGTCTTATTGTTTTTTTTTTCATTTTTGGGGTCCCAAACTTTATATGATCTGTGTGTCACTCTGCATTGTACTTTTGTGTTCCTTTTTTATTTTTATTTTTCTGCATACAACCATTTTCTATTCCATCCTCATGGCCTTTTGACTCTTTACTTCAGTTACATTTCATTCTTTGCTTGCTTCGAATGCCTAAAAGCAAGAGGAGGGGAGACAAATGGACGACACTTTATACACTACAAACAACTTAGACACATAGAAATGCCAAAATAACCACAAATGTAACAATTCTAATTTACAAGGATTACAATTGCTAAAAACATGATAAAAAAATATATATATGAAGTATAAGAAGAGAAGAGAACAGAACAGAAAAGAAATACTGCATGTTGAACTTAAAAGACAATGACAATTTTGCTATCTCTGTGTGTGTATGTGTATGTGTTTCTTGAGCTCCTGTTGCCAAAAATACTCATTCAACACAAAATAATTGTATTTCAAACTAATATTAAAGTTTATGTTATTCTACTTTTGTTTTAGCTTATAAAAATATTTTAGAAAGAAGTTTTACTCACAATAGCGTTTGTATGTGTTTAGGGAAATATTATGTCATACTGCACCCTTCCGACTACAGATAAACAGAGTTTGAAAAACAAAATACTAATAATAATAATAATAATAATAATAATAATAATAATAATAATAATACGAATAAAAAATAAATGAATGGAACTACACATTTTATTGCGTATGACATTTTCATAAAAATTTAACTTATAGAACTATTGGGAGCAACGGTAAGAGTCAAATTGTTAACAAGATGCATTTGAACTGTCTGAATATAATATATTAAGAAAAGATGTCAATAAATCTTAAAAGACTTAAATAAATATTTAGTTATACTCGTAGAAGCTGGCAAAAATACAATAGATTTCTGCAAAACATAAGATGAATTTTAAAATTTCACCAGCTTTGTTTGAAAAAAGGAAAGTTAGGTCCATTTCGAAAACCTCGTAAGCGCCATTCAATATGTATGACATTTGCATTGAAAATTGAATTTCTTTATATTAATTGTTGGAAATATTAAAGTCTCACGCGCAATTTTTTTTATCCTAGAGATAGAGAAAATATATTCAAGTCAATGAGAGCATTTTTCTTATCGCGATAGTCTCTCATGGTTAGTAACTTTGAAAACCTCGTAAGCGCCATTCAAAATGGCGTTTACTTTGAATATATATACTTATTTGTATTTAAAGTTAGAAATGTCATAGTCTCACTCATTATTTTTTTGGTTTTGAGATAAACAAGATATCTGGAACATAATCGAAATATTTTTGGCGAAATCACTCTCTGATCGAAGGGAAGAAAAGGGATAAAGAACTTTTTGTTCCAACAGATTTTTTCATATAATAAAAAATGTCTATCCATCCTCTTACAAGGTTCTCTATATAGAACACAGTTTTTTCGAAGACTAAAAACATAAAATTTTATCAATCCATAAGACCTGGAATAAAAACGGGTGATTCGCAAGTAATTGACATAAAGTGTTTAAAATATAATGGACATGGCATGTTCTACAAATTGAATGTTGAAAATGAGTTTTGTCTCCCCATAAGAAAAATTATGTTGATCTCGACATATATTTGCCTCCACTTTACAAAAACTCTATTGGTATCCAAAAAATAATTGGCCCTTTTTTCAACAAGAAATAAAATGTTGAAGTATTTTTTAAGATTATTTATTGTACTTTTAGAATTTTTTATAATTTACCAATGAAATGTTTCCTTTTTTGTTTTTCTTTATCGCGTTATTTGTTAAATTTTTAATAAGAATCCACTTTTTTTTAAATAAATAAGGAAATAAATGTTAATTTACTCTCCAAAATATGTCTTTAATTTCAAAATATGTTTCTATACCCTTCAGAAAATCGTAAAGCTATATTTTATTTATTTATTTATTCATCCAAAAAACGAAAAACCTAGCCAAAAGGCAATAATCGGTATCACTAAAAAAAAATCATTCTGTAACTCATATTTAAAAAGTTAAGTTTTTTTCGTTTTATGAAAAATGAGTATCTTGACTTACGCGGTTTGTGAAGAAACGCGACGATATGGTGATTGAAAAATATTTAAAACATTTTCAAAGGTGGTGTAAAGGATGTGAAATACGCCCCAGCACATCCAACAGCCGCTGAAAATGTTGGGAAAGTAAACAAGTAAGAACGTTATATTCGACCGGGTCGTATCTTAACACCCTACAAATACTTAGTAAATAAAAACTCTATTTTGTGGGGGCCACTGCGAGATGGTCGAGGGGGAGACATCTCACCTTAGCCATAAAACACTAAGAAATATATTTTTGGGGTAATTCAGTGTAGACAAAAAAAATTTTTTTATGGGTAATTTAGGGGGCAAAGCTGGGGGTAGAATAGAGCAGAGGAAGATCAGAGAACATCTCACCTTAGTCGTAAAAGCTTTAATATTTAATTTTTAAGGAACGTAGTCTTATTATTATTTATACAATTTGTTAAATATTTACAATATTTTTCCATGTAATATGTTACTTCAGCGCCCACTAAAGGGGGCGGGGTCCAAAAATTTATCTTTCTGAAAATTAGAGGTTGGTTTAGTACTTTTTAGGGGAATTTTTCCCCCTGGCCCGAGTCAGTCCATTTACGAACTTGACCTGTACTATTCTTCAAAATGCATTAATACCAAATTTTAAAGATCTGGCGCTTTTCGTTTTGAAACCTGATTTCCACAGACGGACGGAGGTAGATCGTCTTAGATTTTATCGCTGATCAAGAATATACATATATACTTTATGTGGTCTTAGAGAGATATTTCGAGGAGTGACACGGAATGACAATTCTATTTTGGAATGAAGCTGAGACGTAAGCAGCTCCTCGTCTGCTCTACGCCTCCACCCAACTTTGTCCTGTAAATGAACCTATAAAAAATATTTTTTTTTACACGTCATTGCCCCAACATTTTTCTTTTTCAATTTTTACAACAAAGGTGGTATCTCTCCCTCACGGTCTTTCTCGGAGTGACCCTGTATATATTTTTAAAATAGGGCACAGAAATGGAACTGTGACCCAGCAAAAAAAAATTTTGTTAACTTATCTATTTTCCTTTTTTGCACGTTGATATAAAATATGATATACAATATGAGTACGTTAGTTTTTATGCCGACAGAAAGGTGTCTCTGTCATGCTCCTCTCAAAACATTGGCAACGGTTGTATTAAAAGTAATTTTTTTTCTTTTTTTACTTAAGCCAAATACCATAAAAATTGTAAATTTGTAAAAGAATAAAAATAGACATTTTATTTACTAAATATTTGGAAGGTATTTAAGATTTGACGCCGTCGAGCAAAATTGAGAGCATTATAAAATTTATGAATACTTGCAGCAGTCTGTCCGATATGTACTCGTATATAAAGCAAATCTGTGCTAATGATAATTTTTGTGCAAATGTTTGTTACAGCTTATTGACTGCTGCCTGCGGTATCATAAGATAAAATCATAAAGTTAAATTTTAGGCTTAAACGAAATTAGTTAATATAATTTCTTTATGTTTTTATGTATAGTAAACTGCAAAAGTCTACCTACATGTTTTTTTAATACAAATTAACTAAATATTTTTAGGAGATGTAACACTACGTTTTTTGTTGTTGCTTTAATACAATTTATTAAGCTCTTTATTGCTTTTTCCCCGCCATATAGATTTTGAGATGCATGCAGTGACATGTTTTTGCATGTGTACATAAAAGTTCAAATATATCAAACCACAAGCAAATAATAATATTAATGAAATAAGTCACCACACAGGACACACAAACTCGTATTTGCTTATTTACACTGACAAACACACACACTCAGACATACTAAATAAACAGCATAAGCTGGGAATTAACTTACACACATATAAGCTAATAAATAAATATACATATATATTTATTAAATAAGCTACTAAAATCTCCTTTTTTTCTCTTTTATTAAAAATTTCCGTTTGCCAATTAATTAATTAATTTATTTATTAGTTCTTTTGGGATCAGACATTGTTCTATACTCTTGTACTTTTACTTCCCATTTATCATCTCAGTATGCAGAAGGGGAAATCACTAGGGGCCACTTTCGTAGCCGTGTCCTACTAGACACATGTTACATCTAAAGTGACAAGATTAAAATGTTTGACATGGCCACACGTTATATTAAAGGCTGGCAGCATTAATTGAACTTAGCAATAATTCTAGACGTTAATTTCCAAACATGTTTTGCTTTCTCTGCACCATATTATTTTGTTTTTATTCCTATTTTCTTTCGTTTTTATTTAAGGTTAAATTAGTCCTGACCATACCCATAACACCATACCCATAACGCCATATCCTACAACCAAAATCCATTTGGTTTCTAGGGCTATGGTTATGTGAAGTATAATCGAGAAACAGTGTTATCCATAAATTAGGTTCGAACCTGCATTATCTGTTATGGGTATGGTGTTATGGATAAGTCACGCCTAATTCAACCTTCAGTCACGTTACGTTGTTTTTCTTTTTCTTCTTAGATTTAACCATATTTCAGAAAATGTATGCAAGTACAATATTTAATGGAGGGGGTAGAACTTCCTTAACATGACGTCGGTGTAACAAGTTTTACATTCGTCCATCTTAACCGCCAGTTTTTGGCTTCGTATTTAAGTACAGAATTAGTTAATTTTTTTAATAAACTTAAGTTGTGTTTAAATACACTTTCAGTTTTTCAGTCTAAAATTAATTTTGGTATTTGATTGTGATAAAAGTATGGCAGCACAAATGAATGGTAAAAAAAAATACTGCAAATGATACAATAAAACTACTTTCTTACCGACGTTTTGTTTCAATGAAGAGCTGCTTTACCAATTTTCAAGTTGTTGAATGTAAACAAACTATGAAAAACACATGGCAGCATGAAAGTCTTAAATTGAATTTAAATGTACAACGTATTTAAGTCTTAAATAGACTTTAAGTTTAAACAGTACTTAATTTTGAAGTTAAAAACTGTGCATATGTTATACCACATTCGTTACTGAGTGCACAATGGAACCCAGGATCTGCAGCTAACAGCATCTTCAGTTCTTTGTGTATCTTTTATAACACTTATTTTTTCCTTTCCTTCGTTTTAAGGATATTTTCATGACCTGCATTGGCCAGCTCTAAAACAATTAGCAAGAAAATTGTTCGCACATTAAATGCGTCTTTAAGTTGGATGTGTCATCACAAATAGCACGAAATATTCAGGCTCTGGATCTGCAATGCAAGCCGACACGTTGTTAGGATGCTGGTGGAGAATCTGACAAAAGAAGGAGTTTTAAAAGAGTCGTTCAAGATAGAAGAATGCAAAAACAATCGAATTTTTTAACTTCAAACGATGCTGTCTCATCTAAAATGTACTTACTTCCTAGTACATCGTGTGTTTGCAAAAACCAGAAACAAGTCACAAGGGCAGTCGTCGTGGGATGTCATGTTTTTCCCACCGTCAACTAAAACTGGTATGCTCCTCAGTGAGCAAACCTACGGCTGCCTTCATTTGTGCTTCCGAGGAGAAAACAACTTAAAAGCAAGTTGTTTTTTTAATTCCCATAAAACGAATGGAATTTAATAAGATTAATTTAAAATGTTATTCTATTTTTGTCCAATATTAAATGGAACGGAACATATCGTCGCATTGAACTTTCATGTATACGTGATCATCTAACTGGGTATTCACTCAGTTGACTGTTAATCGATTAACCTAAAATTAGTATGCGATTAACTGAATGGTTAATTTAAAATTGGCTATTTTCAATTAACGATTAACCCGGTTAATTTCGTGGGATTAATCGATTAACCGATGTAGCAATATTTTTAGTTTTTTTTAGAGTTCTAAACTAATTTTTTGTGGTCTTAATTATTTACTTCGTCTCATATGCAAAAGGTATGTGTTTAGAAAATATATTTTCATACAAACAAAGAAGATGGTTTTTTTAAGAAGTTGAATAAGAAACAGCAAAAACTACAATCGTACATAAAGATTCATGAAGGAAAGGAGTTTCAAATTATACATCATGCAAAACATTATGGGTCATCGTTGAAAATGGTGAACAACTTCCTTCGTATATATAAATATGTGAGTCATATTCTGACTGATTTGGGTAAACAAATTAAAAAAATAAAATACAGTAAAACTTTTCATAAAATTTAAAATGAGTTTGAAATGTATTTTAATCAAATTTTTTCATACAAAATTTTCTTAAAACAGATTTTAAATACGTTTTATTTTTTTATGAAAATCGGGGCTAGGTTTTTGGATGTCATTAAAAAAGAGGGTAGTATATACTCTACTATTTTAATTAAACTTGACTAAATTATTACATTTTTTGATTAACAATTTAATAAAAGCCAGTAACACTATTGCCAACAATTTAATTAAAAAACTTACGATTAGATTTAATGAGGGCCGAATTCAAGTTTTATATGAAATTAGTTTATACCTGCACTCAGATATTTTTTATTTTACATTCTTAAAATACAGTACAAAAATACATGATGTTCAGTCATGCATTTTTAATTGGTTCACTTTATTGAGATACGAGAATTATATCGCTATTCATACGTATACCCAAAATTTGGTCCATTTAATTATCATATGACGACTAAAACTAAAAAAAATTCATTTTCATAAAGACCTCAAGTTCAAATCTCTCTTTGCTTTTTGTTTGTCTTTTAGTTTCTAATTAAGCCTAGTACTCTGTTTAAAATTTCATGCGAAATTCTGACAGAACCCATACAAAATATATTCAATCGAAATATTTGTGGAAAAATGTTGCTAAACTAGTACTCTGTTTTAATTATGAAATACATGTGAAATAATATGAATTTTATTTATTTCCTACGAAAATTTTTTGATACTAAAAATTTTCTCATTGAAAATGGAAAACATAATTTCAATTAAAAAGAAGAAAAAAATGAAACTGAAATAACTGATGTTGCGCAACATTTTCCACAAATTCAAACAGAGTACTAGGCTTTAATAATAAATTTAATATTAATAATTTATTTTCAACGTAACTTGACATATTTTTTTTTTACTTTTCCACAAGTAAGATCTCGACTAACTTTGTTCAGTGAGTTGTGTTTTGCTCACTAAACACACTTTTTAGCAGTGCTGCATTTGTTAATTTACTCGATGTTATAACAATTAAGTGTTAATTAGCCAATTACTTAATTAAAAGTTTATGTGGTTAATTGTGCTCAATAAAGACATTAACTGCGATCAGCACAATTAAGATGTGTATCTGAATGACATTATAAGGTATTCGGAAATAAACTTTTTTTCTTTTAACAGAATTTACAAAAACAAATAGAAGTTTTAAAATTTTAAAAAAATTAATATAGGTGTCTAATGATATAATGGAAAATTTTATCCCCGGTATTCATAAAATTTAAAATGAGTTTGAAATGTATTTTAATCAAATTTTTTCATAAACAACTTTCTTAAGACAGATTTCAAATACGTTTTATTTTTCCATGAATATGGGCTTATGTGTTTAGAAAAATCCTTAAAAACGGTTGCGAAATTAGATATAGCGTATTACTTTTTATATTTAATTAATACAAAATATGTAATAATGATTGAAATTAATTAATTCATAAAAAACTTTTATAATCGTTTAGCCGATCGATAATAAATTTAATCGTTAAGAAATCCTCGGTTAATAAATCGAGCTATTAACCTGTTACAGTAAAAGTCCGATTAAATGAATAGCCCATCTTCTACTGTGCTTTTTAGCGATGAAATCCTTTTTATTCAACAACAGGTAGTGATTGTAAAATTAATTGATAATTTGTTAATAGCACGCCGTTTGAATTCCCCCCATTAAATTTTTCCTAATATTTTATACTATATTTTTTTAACGATATTATTGTTAATTTCAAGTACATAAAAAGGTGTATTTAAGGAATCAATTTCCGATTTTTTCAGAGCCATAAATATATAAACAACTACAAAAACTGATACAAAAACATAGGCAAGAAAAAAGCAAATAGTAAATACGAATATTATTATTATTAAACGCCCAATGTGAATAACAGATATAGTTGTATATGTGTGTATATTTGTATGGGTTAAACTTTTTCATGTGTAATTGTTTGTGTAACTTATAATCAAAAGGTAACCACCCATACAAACACACCAGCAGCTAATAAAACTTTATTAACAGAAGAAGAAAAAACACAAAAAAGGATATAAAATGGAATTCCATTCTTTTTTTTTGCAGCATAAAAACTAAATTTGGTTTTTCTTTCACACATACTTATACACATACACTTACATTCATGCTGCTCTATGCATATGGAAGTGTATAAATCGTACAACCATCAACAGAAGTTCTCGTTCAAAAAAAAAAATAAATAAATAAAAGTGAGAGTGAAACTCTAGACCGAGACCTAAAGAAACTCATTCATTTTACATTTGAATGGAGTTTCACAGAATTCCTGGGGCATTTCATTTCACAGAAATTCATAAAAATCAACATTCTGGGCATATTCCCTATGGAAGTGTAAAATGAATAGATGAGTGCTGCCCGGATACAAAACAAACAAAAAAAGAAAACAAAAGTGGGCCTGAAATTGTATGCGGCCTGTGTTTCCCTATTTAATGAAACTAAATTGAGAATGTCAAAAGTTTTGTGCTAATAAATTATTTCGCTGGTTATAAATGTTTGCATTTAAGCGATACTTAGGGCAAGTTAGAGTAGAACATTATGAAAAGTTATGGAGTTTTGGTTCTTCCAAACAGCATTTAAAACTTTCATGTCCACACTTTACTGGCATATTAATGTTATAATATTAATTATAGGAATAACAGGGTAATAATGTTAATCTGGCACAGAGGACGTTATAATATTATTGGCAATAGAATGACAGGTTAATGTGCCAAGACATGGTAGAAACAAGTAGGCACTTCCAAAGTCAGTCATTTATCAAACTTTTCATTTACAGAGATGACGTGGCAAACAAGTTTATTGTGAGGAAGAGAAGCATAAAGCATTTATGTGCCACATATTTTTTCAGTTCAGTGAAAAATATGGTATCAAAGCCGAGAATGTCCAACTGGTATTATTTTTCTGAGTTTGTCAAATGATCATGAAACAAATCTGTTCACGAATTTCATAGAGTATTTCCATTAAGAAAAAAATGTATTGACCGATGAAGGTCAGTTATGGTTAAATGCTTACGTCAATAAACCAAATTCGCGAATTTGGCACGAAGAAAACCCTGAAGACGTTAAGGAATCATCATCTCTGCCACTATAATGAGCAAAGAGCTGACGTTACGGTGAACAGCGATCTATTCAGAGCATTCTATGCATCAAAATAGCGTGTTCAGACACACACATTAATTGAGCTTGTCGCGAAAATTGAGTTCAATTGTCCATACAAAATTTGAATTCATTATTATTAAATAAATATGAAATTGTTATAATATTGAGTAAAACTACAGCTGCAGCAGTGCTAAAGAGTGCGTTTAGTAAGCAAAACACAACTCACTGAACACACTTAGTAGAGACTTAGCACCTAAATTGTGGCAAAGGTGGGAAAAAAGCATAAACAAAATATGTCGAACCATGTTGAAGTTAAGTTGTTATTGCCATTAAATTTATTATTAATTAGAAAATAAACAAGTAAAACTGCTATACTCGGCTGTGTCGAATCTTAAATACCCTTCAAGGATGTATTTCTGCTGCCTTTCTAAAACAGAAAATAGATTTTATTCACCATAAAAACCAAAAAAAGGTTACTTGTATGTACCGAAAAGTTTCGATTTTCCAACCTTGGAGTCGAATATTTACTTTTTTTTTGGTTTTTAATATCAATTTAATTCTTCTTGAAGTGTAAAATAAGTTTAGTTCATTAAAACAACTAAATTAGGAACTCATATGACTCTTTTTTATATAACAAACATATTTCGATTTTCGAACCCTGAAATACAATTTTTAATTTTATTTATTTATTATAGTATAAAATAGGTTTAATTCCCTGAAAAAAAAAACAAATTACGAAATTATATGGCTGCTTTTATGCACTAAAAAAATTTCAATTTCCGAACCCTGGAAGCAAAATTTTCATTTTTTTAATTCTTCTGGTTTTTTGACCTCTTTTTAATTATTATTATACTCTGATATTTTTAAGCTTAAGGCCTCTTTATTTTAATGTAATTTTTAATTTCAATATTTCATCACTCCTTTGTGTGACTTCTTCAGGAAATTTTTTTGTTTTCCTTTTACCAATGCAACTCTTAATGAGGTGTAAAATACATTTATTTTAAAACAACTTGAAATTTTTAACCATTTTCGTCACTTCCATGTACTACAAAATATTGCATGCACCAATTAAAAGAATCCAATTTCCCATCCCTGGAATTTTTTTTTTATTTTTTAGTATTTAATACAAATTCTATTTTTCCCAAAGTATGAAATAGGTTTAATTAACAAACAAACAGACATATAATTGGTTTTTGCTAGTTAATTTTGCATCCAGAAATAGGTTAAGCTTCGCAGATCTGGAAACGTATTTTGGATTTTTCTTAATTTCAATACCAATCTATTTAAGTTTATTTCCAATTCATTGGTGTCTAGCTCTTCCGAGGGCTTGGGAAAACCGATTTCACGTACAGACAGACGGACATCGCTCATTCGTCATCGCTATTCATAAGGATCCAAAATATATACACTTATATAGTTATACCATATTAATATTGAGGAAATTACACACGGAATGACAAACCTAAATATATAGCCTTTCACTTTTTTGTGAAGGGTGTAAAAAAAGGAAAGATCCCAGATTTGAACTTGAGCTTCTCATGTATGTATATGAAAAATGCTTAATTTTAGTCGTCATATGTTAATTGAATTGATTGAATTCTGTACATGTGAACCGTAAGCTAATTATGGCAATAAAGTGAATATTGACTCAATTAAAAATGCATGTCTGAACACCGTATCATATGGTGTTCAGACATGCATTCTTAATTGTGTCAATATATACTTTTTGCCATAATTATATTCCTGTTCGCATATGCAAAATCTATGAATCAGTAAAGTATGATTTTAAAATGATAAAAAAATTAAACATGTATGAATTGTATTAATAAAAATCAATGTTATCACTTATTTTTGCCGATTAAGCGCTTTTAATCTGTATTCTTCTGGGAAGCCTAAGACAGAAACATGTTTATAAGCATTGTGTACAATATGTGAATGATGATGATCGTCTTCGAAGCCCCGGTATCTTAAAAATCCGATAAAAATGTTGATAGAGTGAAGAAAATTATTGTAGAGAATCGTCAGAAATGTTGGCCACGAAGCGAAGTGCGTTCCAAAATGTCTAAGTCTTGACCAAAATAACTGAAGTCCTTACACAAACCGAAGGGCGTACCAAAAAGGGCATATCAGAACTGGGGACAATTACGGCAAAATTTCAGTGCGATATCAACACAAATTTCGATCGATATCGATCGATGAAAAAAAAAAAGAAAAGTAAGATCGTTTTATTGGAATAGGTCGAATTTTTAATACCCTCCAAATATTTCAGTAAATATATTAAAAATGGGTCACTTAGAGGACAAATTTAGTCTTAGTGCAGTGAAAGATCAGAAAATATCTCACATTCACACAAGCTTAAACATTTAATTTTTAAGGATTGTAGGCTCAAGTAAACAATTTGTTAAACACTATTTTTCCATGCAATGTTACTTCAACGCCCACAAAATGGGGCCGGGTTCACAAATGTATTTTTCTGATTTTATGGCTCCAATTTTAATGTTTTGCACGTTCTTTGACATAAAAATATATCATTTGCTTAAGAAAACTCAAAAAAAAGAAACTTTAAAAATGATCTTGTTTTCTAGAGGTTGGTTTAGGTCTCCTTAGGGGAACTTTTTTAGCCCTGGTCCGAATTAAATCATTTAGGAACTTATACATCCTTTAAAATTTATCTATACTAAATTTTAAGGGTCTGGGCCGTTTCGTTTGGACTGTATTATATTTCTCACAGTCGGGCGGACGGACACGGCTAGATCGTCTTAGATTTCATCACTGATCAAGAATATTTGAGAGAAGGTATAAAAATATTTTCACATATGTATTATATATAACCAGGGCACTCCTGGACAAGGATTATCGCCTTGTGTGTATTTCGATCAGCGGGGCAATGAGAACTTGTCCAACACATGCTCTGGGTGCCATCTTGCACATTCCCCCATTGCACATTATAGTGAAGGAGGAGGCCCGCAGGAGCGCACTACGGCTGCCTGACATCTCCATTTTGAAACCTGGTGATCTGGTTGGTCACATGGGCATACTAGGACATCTCCTGAATCACCCATTCATTAGGGTGAATGATCAAATACAACGAACACTAGTTTTGAACAGAAACTTTGATGTTCTCATTCCTGAAAGGAGTGAATGGCTTAACCACACTTCATGGCACGAAGTTGCTGACCAGGTCTGGATCACTGACGGCTCCAAACAGGAAAATGGGGATGCGGGGGCAGGGATATATGGCCCTAACTTTTAAAGGGCAATTCCCATGGGTAAATACCCTACGATCTTCCAAGCGGAGGTCGATGCCATATTCATATGTGCTTGAGGAGAAGATGTAAGAATATTCGTATCTATCTGATGTCTGATAGCCAGGCAGCGCTCAAGGCCATAACCTCGTATCAGATCAGGTCAGGGGTTGTTATGGACTGTGTTACATCGCTGATAGTACTGGGCGCTCAGAACAGGCTGACGTTATGCTGGGTGCCTGGCCATAAGGGCCATGCTGGGAACGAACAGGCTGACTGTCTGGCGAACAGAGGAGCGAATCGTAGATTCATAGGACCGGAACCCTTCTTTGGCATCTCAGGAGGATATGTCAAGGAACAGAATGACTCCTGGGCTCGGGTGGAGTTTAATCGCCACTGAAAAGCCCTTCACGGCCTAAGACAGGCAAAACGTTTCATTACGTTATCTCGGAACAAATCCCAAAAATTAATGCTGATGGACAAGAATGACATTAGATTATTAACGGGCTGGTTTACCGGACACTGCGGAGCACGTTCTCTGTGACTGTCCGGCGGTGGCGTCGTGCAGGAGAGGGTTCCTCGGAGGCAATTTCATGACTCCAGGGGAGGTGTACGATATCTCACCGGATAGAGTAATTGGCTGTATTCGTAGCCGCAATCTACATCAGTGAACACTTGGGCTGCACAAAAGATCCTTTGGGTCGCCGTGCTTATGGCCTCATATAATAATAATACATATAACTGAAGTAAGTTGTTTCGAGACGCGCAAAATACAAATTGATGATCAAAAGTATTAAAATTTCATATAATTTTTTGAACAGGCCTCGTGTGTTAATTTTCGCAAAAACATTTGCATCTTCGCTAAAAAAAAAAACGTTTTATTATTAAAAACAATTCAAACTTGTGTAGATTTTATAACAGAATATTTTCGGAGGTCGACATTAAACAAATATGGAAAACAAAATCAATTGAAACCCATTACATCCTTGTTTAAATAATTTTAAAATCGATGGAGTTCTAGTACATCCCTGAATAAATAGATTTCTGTGTAAGAAACGTCATTTAGCAGGTCTCAGCACTTATAGTACAAAACTCATCTTGAAATGGATTGACTACTCCATGTTTCATCAGGGTTGTTTTCCCTCATCCCACATCCAATTTAGCTGGCAAACAAACCGGTTTCGGTGTGGCATGACAATATATAACTCTCTATTGAAATATATTATTCGTTGCTCTACCAATTCATATTAAACATTTCCATTAACATAATTTTCAAATCCTTGAACATGGAATTTCTATACTTCATGTTAACGTTAAACACAACAGTCTACAACACCCTGCGGATATATGCCTACTCTCTATTCCAAAATCTTTAGGAAACACAAAATTTATATTTAAGCTTAACGTAAATCCTTCGTAAATCTTACACTCATTTGTAATCACTGAATACTTTGAACATGTTTGCGTACATTAATATTCATGTTCCTTTGTTGCTGGTTGCTTACATTTTACAACAACTCAAATGTGATGACACATTAGGAAAATATATCACGTTCTTTTCGCAAACAAATACAACAAACGTGCACACGAGAAAAGGCTAAACAAACAGAGATTAATTTAATTAAATAAGAATACTTTGAGTATTTAGCTAAGAACAACAGCAGCACAGTTACGCAGAAGAAAAAAAAAAGCAAACACCTGTCGCAAAGTTTCGCAGCTCATACGAGTAAAGTACTATGGGCCAGTAATAGACTTGGGTTGAAGTCGCTCAGTAGGCTGTTTTAGAAAAAAGCAGGTGACCACTATATGCAAATTATATGCCGTCAGGGCAGTTTACACAAAGACTTTGCCTTTGACCCATTAGGAAAAGACTTTGTCTTTGATTCATTTTCTTCGGCATCTGAAATCCCGGAACAGGCAGAACACGTCTATCTTTTATGACTCTAATAGAGGAAATAAACGTGTTATTAAACAGCTAAAGCTGTAAAGGAGAAAAATAAGTGTTAATCGAAAGAACGAATCCCGCGAAATTTTACACTTCTCCTCACTTTTTGAACAGAGGTAGTGCAAAGGAACAACAATAAACATTTTGAACCTTTAGTAGTAGGAAAGTAAAATTTTTGTTTTTTTTCTTGCATCAAAAGCCACAACACAATTCTTGTTCTGTGCATCTTGGACCAGCACTCAGGAGATAACCCCTACATATGCAATGCATTGCGCCGGAACTGAAAACGAGGGCATAGTATCAAGGGGACAGATGAGGAAAGATGAGAAGATAGACAATGTTTTTGTAGCTACTTCAACCTTTTTATTTCACCGGAAAATTGTTTGCGAAGGAGGGTGCTGTTACTCTGCTTTTAGTACATGATCGTGTCAGACGCTGCCAATGCACTAATGCTGATCAGAAGAATTCAACACAATATTTCATGACTCAGCGCGGGGTTGAACTCAGGACCCACCGCTTTATAGTCTTGTAATATTAATATGAGTCCCCCAATAAATAAACAAGGACATTTCCGTGGCGTCAAACGCGACCGTCTTATACGCATAAAGTGGCAAGTCAATATAAAACTGATTCTTATATTAATCACAAGTGCAATTAATAGCTTTAATTTAGCCCGATAATTGGTGCCAATTTTGATAAAATTGTTTAATTTTTCATATTTAAATAATAGCAAAAAACCAAAGTGTTCGTATGTGAAAAAACAGAAGTTATTTTTTCGGCTAACGATTGAAATCTGACTGCACATTTTAATGGAACTAATTTTAGAAGATGTGACCTGCTCCACGAAAAGGGCCCTCTGTGCCGAACATTTTTTTTTTACTTTTTGAGTGATTCTTATAGGAAAAAAATGCTCTTTCAAATGCCGCAAACCGCAAGTTTCTATGTCTTTTAGATTTTTTACAAATCACCTGTAAATATGAACATAATTAATTGCGAATAACCATGCGCAAAACACGGAAAAACGAAGCGCTTTTTTTAAACGCGTTTTTCTCAATAACTTCTTTTCGGCGCAGAGGTCCCTTTTCGTGGAGTAGGTCACATATTGTGCACTGGTTACAGTTTAAAATGGTTTTGGTTTCATACATGACTCATAATTTTAATTCACATATGGTTTATGACAGGTGGCATGCCGCGTGTGGCAGGTGGCATGTCGCATGTGACATTTGCCACCCATCGTGATATTTCTATTCGACCATATGATGGAAATCGCTTATCGCATGAAATTAGCGTTTACGATTTGAAGTCGCAAAATCAGTGTTCTGGAGTTCGCAATCGCAAAGAATTTTTCAATTTCAAATCACAGACCATTACCAAAGTGACTTGTATGCGATCTTCTCTTATTTATTAAAACTAAATACTGAAGGCCTAAAAATTGTTTGTAGAATTAAAATTTTGTTTGTTTTTACTCATTTGCTGGAAAATAAAACTAAATTTTCATTTATTTTTTATTAAAAAATTTTACACTTAAAAGTCCCAATGATTATTTTACTCTTTGGTATGTTTTGCTTTCTTTTAAATTTGCGAGTCAAGTGTGATCAGCTGTTTTTATATTTGTTCTTATATATGATTTTACTTTCGAAAATGTTTTCGAAAAATAAGTAAAACACGTGAACTCCAGCACACTTTCAAAAGAAATTGGCGATTTTCAAGTCGCATGTGCTTGGACAATCGTATGATTCACAGCACATACATGATTGTTTCTGTTGCCCTTTTTACAAGAGGTGTGTTTCTTTACTCTACTTTGGGATTCTAATTTGCAAGAAAATCGTTCCCGTTCTCGAATATTGTGTAAATGGGAGCGATTTTGGGTGAACAGTACGCTTCGCCTCTTGAATTTGACTTTTTGTCAAATTCTCAGAAAAATTTTAGAGAAGAAAATTTAATGGATAATGCCTCTCGTTAAGAACATTTTTCGAAACGAAATTTCAGAAAGAAATGTAAAAATATACAAGTTGCGTTTCCTCGACCTTGAATTCGAATGGGTTAAGGTGCGGTCACACTTGCCAAATATTTGCCCAAAAAATCGTAGCAACAAATACCAATGAAAAACCTTCAGACACGTGTTCATTGATTTTCTAGTAGTATTGGATTGCCTGTGTGATCTATTAGTTTTGTATGAAATTAACAATTTTGTATTAATAAACACGTATGTGAATAAAAATTGTTTGGTTTTTGAGGCAATATTTGCCAAGTGTGACCGTACCTTTATGTAAAAACATGTAAATTTTGTTACACCATGTATTTTAAAGAACTCGTAATTATTTGGTTTTCGTGGTGGACCATTTGCTTATATGTTTTTCGTTTGTATACGGAAGTCGAATAAACGATGATCATCTGTGTGTATGGAAAATTGGGTTTCCGATGCCCCCAGAATAGTTAAAGAGTGTATTCTTGGATTGATGTATAGATTGCTGTTGAAAATGAGGGAAATACAAAAATAAAGTGGCAGAGCTGGAAAATTTTAAATTTTTTTTTTGGAATAGTAAAGTAACACAAATTGTTTTCCTTGTTAATCGAACATGTTTTCTAGTTTAGAAAGAAATAAATTAGTTTTGAAAATCGGAAAGACCAAAATAGTGGTTCCAGCATTGGAATGAGTTTACGTCTATATTCCAGAAGTAAGTCGATGAACGGTGTGTACGATACGCCACATTCGAATATAGCACTTTTACCTGTTTTTTCTTCGTTTTGCAATGGACATTTTAAGTTCAGATTGGTCATCGCATTTGTTGCTTTTAATAAATTAATAATAGATAATCATTTATGGGTGCTGTTGGCTGAAGTAGTAGAACACGAGACTATGAAGCGGAGAGTCCTGAGTTCAAACCCGCGCTGAGTCATAAAATATTGTGTTGAATTCTTCTGATCAGCATTAGTGCATGATTGTGTTAGTTGTTTCCAGCCTGTTTCAATAATGAAGGCATAGTCACTGGTCACTGAACATAATTGGCAGCGACTGACACTATCATGTACTAAAAAGCAGAGTAACAGCATCCACCTTCGTCGACCCTGTAGCAAAAAATTAGCCGGCGAAGTAAAAGGTTGAAATAGCTACAAAAACAACTGTCTATCTTCTCATCTTTCCTAATCTGTCCCCTCAATACTATCCCCTCGTTTTCAGTTCCGGCGCAATGCATTGCATGTATAGGGGTCATCCCCTGAGTGCTGGTCCTACTCCTAAAAAATTGTCGTTTATTAAATTCAGAAATATTTATACGAGTGCACTTTTCCATATTTTTAACAATTAAATTCGACGGCAATCTTGCACTTTCAATTTTATCTGCAAGGGAATTCCCCTTTTTTATTTGTATTATTATATTGAGTTTCTCATGTTTGCAGTGCTGCCAACCACGTAAACATTTAATTTAAAATCCTCAGAAACCGGCCTAATCTTTAAAAATTCATTATTTTTAGGCCGCATTAAATTAAATTAAAAAGCGTAAAAACATAACGAAATATTTTTCGAAATCCAGATAAATAAAATCCGTGTGTGTAAAACCGCTCATGTAGAAATAAAATTGGGTTCTTTTGTTTGAACGGGAAAACGCTTTTATAATTGATACGGTGTTATACTATCGCTAATTTTATTTCATTTTGGGATTTGCTGAAGTTGTTGTATTTGTTCTCAAACGTGCGTTCATTAGTCCATTAACTAAACAATCAAGGAGAACGTCATTAAATACAAAAAATCGCTTGATTTGTCAAAGAAAAAATGTGAGGGTAAAGCGTAAAAAGGGGAGCAAATTAAACGCATTCAATAATAGGAAAACATGAAAGAAAAGAAAAACAAGAATTTTAAACAAAAGAAAGAGGTTTTCATTTACATGGTATTTGCATTTTCATGCGGCTTTCAAGTGTAAAAATGAGGTCATTAGGAGTTTTTCCCTGTATCTTTTTCATTTTTTTTTCATTTTTCGTCAGAGATTTTTACAAATAGAAAACTTTTGTCCAGATTTTAATTTTCTTGGCAAAGAGTTGCTGAATTCTTTTTTTTTAGACAGTCAAACATTTTGCGCATATTTTTGTGGCTAAAATGTTTTGATTAAAAAATTTACATACCAACGAATGTTAAACAATGTTTAAGCAGACAATTTTATACAGCAATTTTTTCAATAAATAAAAAATTTTTAAACCAAAACTTACTTAAAAAAAGGTATATTAAATCCTTTTAGACATACCTGGAAGGAGAACAAAAGAAAAGTTATGAAAATATTAATATCAAAATGAAGCAATATATTAAAAAAGAAAAAGAAAATAAAATCAATACAGTAAACGACATGCACATCAACTCTTAAGAGATAAATTTCAGTGGATTTATTCCAAAGCATTTAGAGTGAAACTTATGGAAGTATCCCCGCAGCAAATACAGCATTGATGCAACTATCAAGCACGTTTTAATGTATTTCAAGAAGGCAGCAAAAGCTTAAGCGCAATTTGATTTTGAACGAAGTACTTTTTTTTGTTTGTTTTTGCTTTTGACAATTCAGCCATGTTTACAAATGAAACACATACATTTAGGCTTAAGAGAAACACGTTAACATCCTGTTGCCGTGTTATTTTATATAATTTTTTTCTTTGTCGCATTACAATCAGTAACAAAAACTATAAAAGATTTACGTGATATGATTGTAAAGCATATCATTTCATACATTCTGTTTATGTGAGTCTGTTATTGTGTTTAAAGAAACAACAAAAAAAAAACCTGAAGCAATATTTATATAAAAACGGTATACACGTCCATGGAGACAATTAGATACCCTACATTTCCTCACTAAACTTGTATAACAATAAAGTTCACAACACAATCAATATTTCCCAAAAAACAATTGGGGGCTTCAAACTGTAGTCATATGTCATGAAATAGTAGCAAGAAGGTATAAGCAGCCCGCCATAATTAACATAACAAAATTATTTGCTATCCAAAACAACAACAAAAATAAAATAAATAAATAAATAATAATAAAATAAAAGAAGTAAAATGTTCTATTCAACCGTGTCGAATCTTAAATACCCTCCATATATTTACAAAATAACAACTCTATTTTTATTCTTATTAAAATTCACATTTTTCTGGTATTTGGCTTAAGTAAAGAAGAATAAAATTTATTTTAAAACGGTCGTTTCCATGATTGAGACACCTTTCCGTCAACATAAAAACTTAATGCTTTTTATTTGTTATGCGGCCAAGTATGTCTATATACCGGCATTTCATAAAATATCAAAATTAAATTTGTTTGTTATGTTTCCAGAAATTTCAAATCCTATGGTTTTGCCTGTGTAATTCTCAATTCATTTTTGGGATTTTATGTATAAGCTGGGAGGTTATTTTGGAATTAGGTTAAAGTCTACTGATGATTTGGTGCAAGAACCAATGAAATGCAGGCATATAGACATACTTGGCCACATAACAAACAAAAAGCAATAATTTATTCGAATAGCTGATTTTAAAACATAAAAATTTACGTATTAATATTTTATATCAAAGTACAAACAAGTAAAAGTGCTATATTCACAGATGTAATTCTTCTTTCTTTCTTTCTTACCAAAACAGAAAGTAAGTTTAATTAAAAAATCAAAATGATGTTATCGGTTACTTTTATATTTAAGAAAACGTTTAAATTTTTCGGCTAGGAAGCTAAATGTTTGGCTTTTATTATATCTAATACAAATGAACGTCTTTCAAAAATATTATATATATTTAATTTACAAACAAAAAGAAACAATCCGTTTCATGTACCCCAAAAAGTTCTAATTGTCCAACCGTAGAATCGTCTTTTAGATTTTGTTGGTTTTTAATACCAGTTTACTTCTTTCTGATATATAAAGAAGGTATAATTCATCATAAAAATCAAAAATATCAAATAAAATGGCTGCTTTTATAAATCAGAAAATGTCGATTTTCCAACCCTGGAAGCGAATTTTAAATTTTTTAATACTAGTTTAATTTTTTCTGAAATATCTAATAGGTTTAATTGACTAAAAGCAAAACATTTGGAATTTATGTATGTACTATTATGTACGAAAAATATTTCGATTTTCCAACTCTGACTGCGAATTTTTTTTTACCAATGCAATTCTTAGTGAGGTGTAACATAGTTTTACTTGACAAAAAAATTAAAATTTTACAACTTTTTGGTCACTTTCATGTACCATAAAATATTTCATTTGTATAACCCTGGAGTCGAAATTTTGATTTTTTAAGATTTTAATACTAATTTTGTTCTTCCTGAATTGTAAAACAGCTTTAATTAGCAAAAAGAAACAACGTCAATTGCCTTTTTGGTTACTTTTATGTATAAAGAAAAATTTCAATTTCCCAACCCTGGAAGCAAAATTTAAATTTTTTAAAATTTTCTTTATCAATGCAAATCTTCATGTTTTTTTAGTTTTGTTTGAGAAAAACTCGAATTTTGCAACCATTTTGGTTATTACTTGTACTACAAAATGTTGCATGTAACAAAAAAATTTAATTTTTCCAACCCTGGAAACGAAATTTTATTTTTTTATCAGTGCAACGCTTCTTGAGGTATAAAATAGTTTTATTTAAGAAAAATTGCAAATTTTTTACCATTTTGTAACTTCCATGTACCATAAAATATTGCACTTGTCCATCCCTGGATTCAAAATTTAATTTTTTATTTTTGAATTTTAGATACCAATTTTGGTCTTCCTAAATTATAAGACAGTTTTAGTTAGCAAAAAACAACAAAAAAACATGAGTTGCCTGTTTTATTACTTTCATGTATAAAAACAATTCAATTTCCCACCCCTGCTAGCAAAATTTGAATTTGAAAATTTTTCTTTTTTTTTTGGCCAATGCAAATCTTCATGACGTATAAAGTGGTTTTGTTAAAGAAAAACTTGAAATTTTTAACAATTTTAGTCACTACACGTACTACAAAATACGGAATAGGCCGAAAAAAAAATTTTTTATTTCCCATCCCTGGAAAAAAATTTAATTTTTTTAGTTTTTAATGGACCATTGAGGCTCCCCAAAGCACGAATTAGATTTAATTTACAAACATTAAAAAAAATAATCGATTTTTGGTATAAATTTTGTGTCGAGAAATAGGTGTAAGCTTCCCAGCTCTGGAACCATACTTCGGATTTCAATAGCAGCCTATTTAAGTTCATTTCCAATCCAACGGTCCAAGAACGAAGTCTCTAGCTCTTCTGGGGGCTTGGGAAAACCGATTCCCGCCTTGAGTCGTGAAATACTGTGTTGAATTCTTCTGATCAGCATTAGTGCATGGTTGTGTTATACTTTTCTAGTTCCGGCGCAGTACACTGCATATATAGGGGTCATACCCTGGGTGATGGTCCAGGATAACAAAAAAATAAAAAATAAATAAATATATGGAAACCTCTCACTAGTTGTGTGTAAACATTTTTAACCAACTGCGCATATGACATGATGTAGGGTATAAATATGGAATATTATGAGAAAAAAAATTGGAGTTTGAAAATATTAAGGACAGAAAAGAAGAATATTTTTTTTATATGTACATTTAAAAATGTTGAAAAATTTTTACGTGTATGGGTGTGTGTGTGTGTATGGCTGTGTATGAGTGGCTGTGTATGTGTATGTGTGTGTGGGCTCTTGTGAATGTTGGTGTATCAAATCATAAGGGAGCCATAAGAGAATTTATGAGAACGATTCTGGATTTGGATTCGATTGGATACGAGCTGGCAATACTAATAAAGCGTTTGGCATCCATGCTTTCGATTTTTACTTCATTTTCGTCTATTGGTCTTGATTTTGATGATATGCTACAAACGGAATATTGTTATTACTGCTCTTCTTTTATTTTTTTGGCAAAGAAAATAAATATCCAAAGAAAATTACCAACTGGAAACGTAATAAAAGAAAACTATTTCAACTTTTTATATTGAATTTCTTTCTCCCTTTTTAGGGACCAATACAATTTTCAGGAACTTGCAATAAGATAAATTAAAATAAACTTTATTGGAGATATGAAACATAAGCTGCTTATTAAACAGTACAGGAGTGTCCTGTACAGTCCGTAACAGTTAAAAGTGTTCACTTGTTCGAATATTTCTATGCATTTGAATAGTTGTTCAATTTTAAGACTTCTGCTAATAATATTTTTTTAAAATGTGACTAAATTTAAGGCAAATCGTTTTGAAACTTTTGAAGCGATAAAACCGAATTGCTGAAAGAGCTGAAGGATATAGCAAAAGGTTCATACCGTAACTAGTGCTTCGAGGACTGAAAATAAGATTCTGGCATAAGAGGCATGAAGGGGACTATTTTGAAGGGGACAAAATAACAATTAATAAATGTTTTAAATTTTAAATGTAAAATTTTATGACAAATATAAGAACGCAGCTTATTTTGTGAACCGGCCTCGTATTAGTCAATTATATTAAGGAAAGGAAATTCAGCGATCCCCACAAAGTCTTCAGTTTGATGGTGACAGTCCGCTAAATAGCTTTAAAAAAGGCCCTTGTTTGAAAGGTTCTTTTAATTGAATTCGAACACTGTCATATTAAAAATTGGAAACAAACATTTCATTACAATACGGTTACGGCTTCGTCAGGAATTGGGGCTTTTAATATTCTTCGCGATTAAGCCGTTCAATACAACAATTTAAACAGTTCACGACAAAGAGTTGTTATTCATTTCCACACACAAGTTAAATACCTGCCAGCATCGTATTTTATGATTTTTCCTTAAATATAAATCAACTGCAATTAAATGAAGGCTTTTTATTTTCACATGCAATTCCCCCAAAAACATAATTAGACTTTACGAAATTCGTAGCGAAAATTTGAACAACCACTTTTCTTGGCATGTTTGTCTAACTGTCAGTGCAGTGCGGCTGTCGGTTATATTTGCTTCATATAAACTCGTCTGCCTCTTCATTTGCAAGTCTGTCTTTTAAAAGCTTCACTCATATCTAATGAGTTAAAGTTTAAAATTTTTGGGTTTTAACTTTTGACACGCTCTGACATTTTGGGGGTTTTATGCCACTGACACATGCGGTAGTGCATGCAAACAGGCATGCATATGAAGAACTACGAACAAATAGGCAAACACAAGGCAACACAAGGCAACAAACTATTGCGGCATGAATAGAGAAATGAAATGAACAATAAAAAAAAGTCGTAGAGAAGCGTGTAAAAAAAAGACAAAGAACTTGAGTTAAGTGTTGAATGCAAGTGTGTTTGTATTAGTAGGTTACAGTTACTGTGAGGATGTGATAGTAGAGCAAATTTGCAGTAAATGGTATGGGAGTTAGAGGCCGGCACGAGACATCTTGAAGGCCTCTGAGTGCTTTCAGATTATTTGGAAATTCATTTATTATTAAAGTTGCAAAATCTATCATGCCATGACATGTTTTTCCAACTCATACTCATATGTAACCCTTCAAGCATGTCAAAATTGTTTTTTGAGAGAAGGTTTACGTGGTTATTGCTTTATATAAATATTCTATTAGAATATTTTTTCACAGACACTAAAGTTCTTCGTACATTCGAAGAGGTGTGTTGCCGCCAAAAAATTATTGTCAGCCCTGTTGCAAAAAATAACCGGCGAAAAAAAAGGTTTAAATAGCAAAAAAAAATTCACTATCTTCTCATTTTTGTTCATTTGTCTCAATACTATGCCCTACTTTCTAGTTTCGGCGCAGGGGTCATCCCTAAGTGGTGGTCCTATTTAAAAAAAATAGCATACGTCTAAGGTTACGTTAAGTTAGTTTGAAGAGAGGCGCGCTAGCAAGAGCTGTCCCAATCCGTTCAGGATTACACTTAAGCCTCATAGGCCTGTTGTGCGATCTATTATAAGGACTTCCCGTTCTAATATAGGGAGCCTCCATTAAAAACCATAGAAACCTTTGAATGTGATTACGTTAAGATCCTAGTTTCTTCAATGTATTTTCTTAGGTCTCTCCAATTAGAACCCCTAAGACATTCCATATCTGGTATAATTTCCTGATTAAATGTTTGTCTACTGACTTGACTAAAGGTTGGACAGTAGCACAGGTAATGCTCAAGTGTTTCGTCATCTTCCTGACATTCACTGCATGTGATTCCTTAACTCTGTATGTCCTGTTATTATATTAACCAATCTCCATAGTGGTAGTCTACTTAAACTTAGGATTTCCTTTGTCTTGTTACCATTTGGGTTTCCCCATAAAATTCTGGTCACTCTATCTACGGTAGAGTGCTGCCAATCTCTTGTATGCAATTATATAGCCAATTGACTTAGTTCGTTTTTAAAAACTTGAAATGGCATAGGACTTTCTAGTGTGATGTTGGTCATTAATGCTCCCATCTTTGCTAGCATATCTGCCTCAATATTTCCAGGTATTCCTTGATGTCCTGGAATCCATGTTATCCCGATGTTTCCACAATGCGTGTATGAGCTTATCTCATCCTTGCATTGTAATACACAATGAGATTGAACCGCATAATTTCTTAGGGCCTTGATGACTTTCCTACTATCCGTGAATATACGAACTGGTAGTCTGTTATCAATTTCCTTCAACCAGTTTATCCCTTCCGTAATAGCCGCGATCTCAGGCTGAAATACTGTAATATGATCTGGCAGGCGGAATTATTTACGAGTTACGGCCTATGTCATAGAACCCTCAACCGATCAGTCGGTAATTGCATCCTCCCATTCCATACTTTCTGATATTGTGGTGGTGCTGTTTGACTTTTAATATCTAATAGGGATTCTATCGCAACTAACCGTGCGAGCGTCTAAAGAACAAATGCCAGAAGCGAAACATCTTTGGCAAACCAATTTTTGAATCTTGCATATATTTATGGTAATCCAAAGCTTTAGATTTCCGCGATTTTGTGGCAAGGAAAAAGGAAGATATGTTAGGAATTTAATTATATAAATTTGTTAAGCATATGATAAATTTGTATGTCAAAGAAGGTCGAAAGCGTTGCACTTGGAGCCAGAAAATCAAAAAAATTCCATGTTTGGACCAGGCGTTGATATAACATATTCACCCCTATCGTGAGTAACAAGGGAAATTTTTTGCTCACATGAAATTTTTATTCCACTCAAAGGGAAAAATGGTATCGTTAATCTCCCGTGAGAAATTATTGCCGCTATCAGTTCTCAGTGAATGCAAAAAAAAGAGCAGAAGCCGAAAACAACATGAAAAATCAAAGAATTTTTTTCAAGTGCTACTATGCTTATTCTGTTGTGATTTTTGAAAATAGTTTGTAATTTACAAATTGAGAATTCTCAGATGGTTTTCGGAAGTATGTGCATAAGATAAGAGGTTTTTAACTTTTCAAAACTGTGGTTGAAGTCTACTGATGATTTGGTAAAGCACCACTGAAATGCATATAGACATTGCTTAACCACCAACAAATAAATTTCATTTATATATCAAAGAATTTGCGTTGAAAATTTTAAGTTTCTGCAATAATTTAAAAAAATTTAAAAAAAGTATGACTAAATATTTAGTAGTGAAATAATTTGGATACATTTTCAAAACCAGACAAAGCAAATTAAAAATATTTTTAATCTTTAGAATTGGAGCAACAAGTTTTACAAATACGCAAGTAATTTATTTGTTGCAAAAAATATAAGTTTGTGTCTCATCAACGGGTCTTGCCACTAAAATAAAATTTGCAAACTCTAATATTCGAATTATAATTGAAAAAAACTAAGTGAATAAATTAAAGGGAAAAGAGAAAATATCCTCGAGGAGAAAATCATTCACGTTAAGGGGTATTTAATTTTCCCATGATTGCAATTTTAGGGAAAAGGGAAAAATTATTCATGATGAGGGTGATTCTATGGAAAAACTGTGTTAATATTTAACAAATTGTACTATTTAAGCCTACATTCTTTAAAAATTTAATTTTAAGGCCTTTATGAGGAGGCTGAGATGTTTTCTGATCTTCCTCTGCCCTACCCTCCGCCCAGCTTTGCTCCCTAAATAGAACTCTCGAAAAAAAAAATTTTTACACTTAATAGCTCTAAAAATTTACTTTTTAGTGTTTTATGGCATAGGTGAGATATCTCCCCCACGGCCCCTTCTAGAGGGACCCTGCCAAAATATAGTCTTAAAATTGGACACAGAAATATATTAAAAGAACTCTGACCCAGCTTTCTTAATTTAATATTAAATATTTGGAGGGTATTTGAGACTCGAACCGGTCGAATATAACGTTCTTACGAGTACTTGTTTTTTTTTGTAATATTCAGGATTCATTTGTTATTGATTATTGAATTTTATTTTCAGGCTTCGCTATTAAAAATCTATAATTCATTACAATATTAAAAAAATAAAGTTGGTACAACTTAAATTCGATTGTTAAAGGAAAATACATTATTTTTACTCTGATTTCTAGTTCCTATTGCTTGCAACATTGTTCAGGCCAAAGTTTGGGATATAGAAAAGATAAAATATCTTACATTAAGCAGACGTCCCGTGCAGTGCTCTATAAAAACACAGCACATAAAAAAGGAGCCACCATTATTTACCCAACACTATATTGCAGCAAGATGAAACGTCAAGAAAAAGCTACAATATTAAAATATTAGAAAAAAGAACTCAACATTTCCCTAAAACAATCGGGAACATGGAAAAATTTCATTTGCATTTTTTTCTTCTTTTGTTTTTAAATACTTGCTATTTGTGGGAGGGTGGGAGTAGGGTTGCTCTTGTCCATACATACATATTCTACATTTTATGATTTTGTATTTTTAATGCACGTATTTCCTTTTGTTAACTTCATGGAAGCATTGCTGCAAACGAAAAAAAGAACTCAATTGTTATACAAAAAATTTAGGCAGAAAATTTGTGAGAAAATTTATGGTCATTTATTTTTTTCTGCTTTCTATGGAGCTTTTTGTTCCGTATTTTCTAACAGAGAAAGCAGACTGATTTACATGTTATTTCATGGTGCTCTAAATTTGGCGTCGCCTAAATTTATGCACATGTACGTGTATAATTAAAAATATGTAAATGTATATGTATTTACTTGCATAGTATACAAGTATGCAAGTGTATACAAGTTAATACTGTGAAATTAATGAAAACTGAAGTTGAAGTTGTAATACTTTGCCTCAAATTTATATTCTAAATTTTTACACAATAGCTTTAAAAAAAAAATAAAAATAAAAAATACATAAATTATTAATATCAATTAGTTTAGGAATAGGATCTCCTAAACTCAGATATTGCGTAAAATTTCTAACAGTTTTTGCAGCTGCACTCGATCATGCCATTTTGGCTATCTCCAAGTCTCCACAATGTCAATATTTTTTAAACATTCTTTAACCCTACGGTCAATGACCAAAAATATATACGTTAGTCAATGACCGGGTACCCCGGTACCCCTAGATACTTTTTTGCATATTTATATTGAAAATTATATATTTGTGTAAAGTAATTGTTAAAACATATAAAAAAACAATTTTGTATTTAAAGTCGCTGTGTTTCCATTTTGCATCTGTCGCTACGGTATATGACTATATTTTTCACTACTTTGTTCATGCTATATAATGCTAATTTACGGATAAGACTGCTTGCTCCGTTCCGTGATATATACCATCGAAGCCAGCGAAATATGGACTAAAGTTTGGTGGATTTGTAATTCCAAAAACTTTTAACCACTCCAAGCGGTAAACTGGCAACGGATCATTAGATAAGGCAAGGAGAGAAAGTTGTTAAGGACATAACAGGTCTATTCCTTTGAAGTGGACACAATATCACGATTGATAATTTGTTCACCACTCTTGCTTTGGCGGAATAACTTGTTTCATGTAACCTGACAATGGTGGGTGCGTTGAGGAAAAACAAGCCGTATATTCCGTATTGGCTCATCTATATTTGGATTTTGGAACAATGTCACAATATATTCATATATGGAAAGATATACAAACTCTGTAGCTTTGCTATCCACAATGCACAACGACAACACTGTTGGTGGAAAACCGGAAATTGTTACATTTTATAATAAAACAGAAGGAGGTGTAGATGTTATGGACCAAATGCTACATAGGTCAACAAACAGATGGCCACTTTCACTATTTTCTTATATAATTATTTCAGCGTTTGCAGGATATATTATGTGTTGTAAAAACAACACCGCCACTCCATACAAAAATATACAGAGGAAATGTTTTTAGCAGAGGTTCAGCGAGGAGCATTGTATGCCTCTTATTGAAGAACGCGCAGCAAACAACCATATTATGCGTCACTTATCGTCGAAGTCTGCCACTGAATGCTATTGCGGCAAATTAATACACACATCTACAATATGGGAGCAACCATCAACCATCAACCGCATTACTGGTAATAAACCCATTACTGGTTTTTCAAGGGAGCAAAACCAGAAAATCATGCAGCGTATGTGACAAACCAGAATGCGACCAGCACATAAAAACTATTTCAAAATGCTTAGCATGTGCGTAAATAATTATAAACCAATAAACTTGTAAAAACTAAAAGTAAAAACCTTAAATAAAAGTTAAATCAAATTAAAAGAAAGTTTCTAATAATAAATGACGGGAGAATATATAAACTGTAGTGCAAAACAAGTAGAAATTGAATGGGGTACTGGGGTACGCGGTCATTGACTCGCGTAGATGTCGAACTAAAAACCATTTTAAATATTGAAGAAATTAATATTATTAACTTTTTATTTTTTAATAATGTTTATAAACACTTTAACCGCGACGATCTAGAGTTTTACCACCATATCTTCATTATTACAAAATTGAGAGCATTTTTAAATTGAAAAAGGTACCTGGGTTCCCGGTCACTGACCGTAGGGTTAAGAGAAAGTTCACCTTATAGCTTCTTAAAATCGATTCTGAATAAATGAGACGCGGTCTGGTGTTATGTGGTGCATGTTTCATATACACTAGAGCCATTCCAAGAAAATATGCTCTACTTTAACGAATTTTCTTATCAGCAGATAATAGTGCCTGAAAATCGGTCCAAAGTAATAACGAGTGGCTAATGAAAGCTGTTACAAAGAAAAAACGTAATAATTTTTTTTCTGTGTAGCCAACTTGTTCCATTTTTATACCCTCCAAAATAGAATATGGAGGGTATAATCACTTTGTCATTCCGTTTGTAACGCAGCGAAATATCCATCTGAGACACCATAAAGTATATATATATATATATATATATATATATATATATATATATATATTCTTGATCAGTGATGAAATCTAAGACGATGTGAGCATGTCCGTCCGTCCGTCTGTGGAAATCATTCAGTCCAAACGAATAGAGCCAGACTCTTGAAATCTGGTATAAATATATCTTGAAGGATAGCACAGATCAAGTTCGGAAGTGGGCTAAATCGGGCAAGAGGAAAAAAACTTCCCCTAAGAAGAACTAAACCAACCTCTAAATAACAACTTAATTTTTAAAGCTTTTTTGCAATTTTGTTAAGCAAATGATATATTTTTATGTCAAAGAAGGTCCAACGCGTTAAACTTGGAGCCATAAAATAAAAATAAAAAAAATTGTAATCCCGCCCTTTTAGTGGGCGTTATTATATGCAAAAATAGTATAAAAATTTAACAAATTGTATTATTTAAGTCTACATTTCTTAAAAATAAAATTTATAAGCTTTTATGACCCCCCGCCCCTTCTCCCCCTTTGACCCTATCAAAAAAATAAATAAAAATTAAATGTAAAACTTACACTTTATCCAACAATATGTATTGTTAGTGTTTTATGTTAAAGGTGAAATGTCTCCCTGACAGCCCTTTCCAGAGCGACCCCGCCAAAATACAGTTTTAATACCCTCCAGAAAGAGTTGGACCCCATAAAGTATACATATTCTTGATCAGTGATGAAGTCTAAGACGGTCTAGCAATGTCCATACGTCCGTCTGTGGAAAAAATTTTATAGTCTATTTTTGGACCCCGCCCCTTTAGTTGGGCGTTGGCGTAAATATTATATACAAAAATAGTATAAATATTGAACAATTTATATTCCTTAAGCCTTATAAGAAGCTGAGATGTTCTCTGATCTTGCAGAGGTGAAACGTCTCCCACAAGGGCCTTCCCGGAATGACTCTGTCAAAACAGAGATTTAAAATTGGGTACAGAGGTGTCTTAAAGGAACTCTGTACCACCAAGTTAAACATTTTAAATTTACTTGCTAAATATTTGGAGGGTATTTAAGATTCGACCCGGTCGAATATAACGTTTCTACTTGTTTTTTTATCTTGGACCAGCACTCAGGGGATGTCCCCTACATATGCAGCGCATTGCACCGGAATTAGAAAGGAAGGGATATTATTGAGGGGACAGATGAAGAAAGATGAGGATACAGAGATTTTTTTATTTTGTAGCTAATTCAAGCTTTTTACTTCGCCGGCTAATTTTAGCTACTGAACCGACTTTATGACTACTGCTTGAATCCCCTGTATGGAAACTACTGTATTTTATTGTTGTGAAGAGCATTGATAGAGTCCAGACTTTATTTGGGAAACAACAAAAATTTAAATTTAAAGAAAGAGAATTTGTTTCTATCGTCATGAGGAAATAAAAGTTAAACAAAATAATAAATTGTTAAATGTTTGTATGATAAAATGAATCTGGCACATGAAAAGCCGAAGCACGAAAAAAAATACATATATTGCAATTTTTTATGCAAAAGCCGTATAATAATCAAACAAGCAATTAGGGAAATCATGCTTTACAGTTTGATATCTTATTCTTTAAAAATTCTTACAACATTTTCTACTTGAATAAATAAATATTTCCTCTTGTGTTGCCATACTTTAGCCTCAACTGCCAGCCACAAGTTAAAATTGTCCCTCTCTTAACATTCTTTGTTCAAATTCTATAACGTAGCAGATGATTTAGCTGGCAAATGAACTAGGAATTTCCACAAAAATTTATGTAAATTATTTTCTAGTTTCCTTTAATAAATTAATTTGAAATTACGCAGAGGTTTTAGATTTATTTAAATCTTGAAGGTTTGTGTCAATCCCTAATCGAAATTTGTTATTGCTTTATTTACGTTTATGCTAAATTTACTTTCTATTTTGGAAAGTCAATTAAAAACCACTTTAAATAGGCATTTATTAACTGATTTAGTTATGAATAAGTTAAATACTAGAATATTATTCTTATTTATTTTTGTTTTTTATTATAAAAATGTCTAGTGAAAAATTTTGATTAAAAATTACAATCAAATAAAATTTCATACTTAAAGTTATCAAAAGCTCATAGAGAATTTAAGAACAAAAAGAAAAACCCATGGAAATATCCATTCTGTTTGATACGAGTATTTTGTAAATAACTTTGCGTTAGTGAAATTTATATGTATACAACAACAACAATTTCAAAATGTTTTTACTCTTTTTGATTCTATTTTTCACACAAAATTTTAGGCATTTTGAAGGCAAAGCACGGCAAGAATTTATGTACGTTTGTTCGGCGAAATAAATTGTGTATGAAACAAAAACAACTTTTAAAATTCCTTAGAAATTAATTAGTAACTGTTTTTAACCTTTTTAAGTTGGCAGCACTGACTTAAATTCAACGAAAGCCAAGTTGTATCTCATAAATTATACTTAAAACTAATTTAAAAAAAAAGTTCTAGCATCTTGATTTGGCAGGGTCAACCTGGGTGCCCCACCGTCCCCACATGCACGTATATTATTCGGAAACTTTTCCCTCTCAATAAATCGTGACATGCGGCTTCAAACAATTCAAACTTTTTTTCTGTCCAATAAAAAAATGTATGTATTAAAAAATAATTCTCTCCAGTGCTCTTTTATTCCAATTGCAAAAAAAATAATAATTTTTTTGCCTCACAAATAGTTTCTTTTACAAACTTGAGCAACTAGATGTTATGAAGAAGAGGACAGAATAAAAAAAAACTGTGAAACTAAACTGTGTGACACCAACTTTATTTTTCTATTTTGTTCAGACAACATCAATAAATGTGGTGATGATGGTGGTATAATGGAAGAGTAAAATTAAAAAAAAAGTATTATAAAATAAATAAAACCGAAAACGTATATGTATGAGAATATGAAAATGAAAAATAAAATTTATTTAGTTGAGGATTTTATTTTCTTGTTCATTTTTGAAAGTTCATGGATTTATCCAAAGGCCATTCATTCATTTTTCTTTTTTAAGTTTTTACGAATTGCAAATCATTTTATTTTATTTTTTGCATTGGATCTAGTTATTAGTTTTTGAAAAGCTTCGTTTTAGCCAGGGATGGATATAACATTAATAATGCAATTTTTGTGCAACTTATCTGTGGAGTAATTGTGTTTTTTCTTAATCCTCTATAATTTTTTTTTTACTTAATTGTAGTAGTATTTAGTAAATAAAATCATATCCACTATTGGAAAGGGCAGAAAGCGAGAAAAAACTGAAAAATATGTTTATTCGTGTTTTACAGGAAGATCATATAAATTTTAGCGCAATGCATTGCATTTGCAGGGGCCATCCTCTCCAGTATATTGACTGGTATCCCACGAATAAATTCTTCAAATTGGCTGCCAGTGCATCAATCGTTGCAGGCTTGTCCCTCCAGACATGAACCCTTTTATAGTCCCACATATAATAGCCTAAAGGCATTAAATTTCACGATCTAAGCGGACGTAAAATAGACTGTTCACCGAATTCATCTCCCATCTCTCAATTGGACCATGCTGTGTGGCATATGGAACGATCTTGTTAAAATCAAATGTCAGCCAACTCCAGTTCTTCCGTTTTGTGCAAAAAAATAATAATAATAATAAAAATAAAAAATTATATCATGAATTTTGATAATAAAATTCAATAATCTGCAATCGTTAACCCTTTGTAAAACGATTCTCTGTTAAATTATATACCAAACTGAACATTAAACACATTCACGACAGCAGGCTACTGACTACAATCTGTCACAAATAGAATACATGTGTTTATATGGGAATGAATATTTTCATGGCTACACGGCAGGTTATTGTCCGTGCTACTTTTGTAGCTGTAGTCAAATTTTCATAGGCGACAATAAATTATTAGTGCTGCCACCACAATGAAAAATTTTAAATGAATAAGCGTTTTAATTTTTTTTAAACTGATGAAAATTTGTTGAAAATAAAAAGTGCATAAGGTAATAGTTCTATCAAAATTAAGGAGGAATACGTATTTTGTGTAGCCGATCTCTTTCGGCCCCGAACTTACGAGGTTCAAAACTTTTATTTTTCATTAATTGTAACTCCTAGAATATATACGATATGGGCATCATTTCAAAGTGCTCTAAAATGGCTTTTTATGGGTATATACATTTTTGGAATTTGCTCGACCATTGTGAGTGTTGTTAAATTTTTAAAATTTTTATCTGACTTTTGAACAAAAATTCTATTATTTTAAAAAGTAGTCGTTATCGATAAAACACGTGAGCTAGGGCACTTTGAAAATGAGGTATAAGAAATAATTAAGCTATAAACTCATTTTCATAGTGCCATAACAAAAAAGGACATCACAATGTTTAAGTATTTATTAAAAGGGCAAAAACAATAAAGAGCTATAAACAAATAAATTGATTTTGTTTCTTTATATAAATAGATTTAGAATAAGTGTTTTATTTCTATATACGAAAGTGGCACCACTGAAATTAAATGTTTACGTTGTAGCTGCCGCATTCAAAATAATTAAGTAGCTGACTACACGGCGACAATTGTTGCTAGCGGCAATTGTAGCCATCTAGTCGGTAGCCTGCTGTCGTGAATGTGTTCAAAGCACAGCAGATAACACGAAAACAGCTGAGCTACCAAAAACACTGTTGATAAGAAGAAAGTTGCTAAAAAAAATCACCCTTTAGTTTGATTTATATATATTTTAAAGATTTTTCTTGTGATTTACCAATAATTTCTGCAAATTATTGTATATGATCGGCCAAACTTTAGGTTTTAATATATTTTGCAATTTAGATAAGAATTTCTTTATTGGACACAAGTTCAAATCTGCAATCTGCAAATTATTTTTTATGAATATTTACTAAATTCAAGTTATTATTTTTTTATTAAGAGTGGAATATTAGAATATTTTATAATCATCAGACTAGCCGAACGGGTCAGTACTGATTTCGAGGCCGCTGCGCCATCTCAGCGGCGTTCTTAGTTCAAATTTTTCCACTTTCCACGGTGGTACTAGTCAGTAGGAATATCAACTACATATTTAATTAATGTTTTTAGCGAAATAGAATATGAGAACTTCTAATATTATTTTTTAAGTAAAATCACTTTTGGTTAAATTGAATTTAATACAAATTCATAAAAAAATAATTTGCAGATTGCAGATTTGAACTTCAGTCCAATAAAGAAATTCTTATCTCATTAATAAGTTCGACAAATAAAATTTACATTCATGTTTATTTTGAAAAATTTTAATGCAGTCACAATTCGCACCTATTCCCCATCCCTGATTCTTATACATGAAGGAGCAAGCTACACCTTTTCTAATAAAGGAAAACACTGCCAATTACACTGCTCAGCAGCAAAATCCTCCTTTAAATAAAACTATGTGGACTATATGGATTTTGATGCGCTAAACTCAAATCCATTTTTCCATCATGTCGGGATTTTTTTTATAGGCGTGGCAAATTTTTTCCCCTAAATTAGTCAGGTACGGAGACATATTTCACCCTAACTCGAGAACGAGTCATCCGATTTTCAAAAGTAAAATACAAAAATGTAGAATATTTGCTTTATCTTTTTTTTTAATTAAATTTTAAAACCGAAAAACATTACGAATTTTGCACGAAAAAAAAATTTTTTCCCCATTAATTTCTGAATAATTCCAAAACGATAAGAGTTAGAGAAAAATTATATTCGACTAAAATAAATACAATTTTGTTACACATCTTCTGGCGCATCGGATGACTCGCTCCCGAGTTAGGAAAGTTTGTGCTATAATACCCACCACATGCAGCGCTGTAATGTACAGCAATAGTTTAGTGGCCAATGGTATGCCTTCATCACTTAAATAATTCAACAGGAAATAACACACTGATACACTAATACACAACAGAAAAATTAATCATGTTCATAAAGTGCCTTAAATTGGTTATAAACAACGCAATAACTACATTAGCTAACAGTAGAGCAAATGGTTTATTGCAATACATACAACATAAGTGGTAAGGGATTGTTTATATGCCAACGCATTAGAGGAGCAATCACTTATATTTAATTTTTTTCATTAAGTCAGAAAATAAATTAAGCAAAACCTATTAAGCAGCTTAAATACAATTTAACAACTAAACAAAAATAGCCGGCAGTTTCCCTCAATTTATTTACCATAGGAGAGCTATAAAATAACAAGGCTTTCATTGCAATTATGGTATAAATAGCCATCGATCATTCTGTGCTTATTTCACATGGGAAAAAAAGAATTCATCACTTCTACAAACTAGTGTTTTTTTTTAAGAGCAACAGCAACGGAATAAACTACTTATGCATGTGTATTTGTTTTGAGAATGTGTGCATGAGAATGTTATAACTGCTGTTAGTAGCTTCTTAAATGCCAACACTATCCCAGCAATACAGCAACAATGTAGCACAGCATTGCCAGCCATGCGTATGACTAATACAACAAAGATAATGCTGTTGATAAAACAGTGCTCTTACTTTTGTTGTTACATTCCCATTCAATTTTGGGGACAATTGCAGGAGTTCAACGGTGCGTATGAAAATACTGTTTTTTTACGATTACAATTTAGTTATTTCGTTTGGTTTTCTAACGTTGTATTTGTTTTCATTATTTATAATTTACTTTCAATGCAGCTTAGCAGATACTGCGCAATTTGGATAATTAAAGGAAAATTATGCTGACAATCAGTTAAAAACAAAATAGAAGAAAGGGAAAATGTTATAAGAAAATTATTTATCAAAAGTCAAGTAAAAACGTTATATTCAATCGGGTCGAATCTTAAATACCCTACAAATATTTAGTAAATGAAAACTCAAATGAAAAGACAGGCAAAACGTGTCATTACGTTATCTCGGAACAAATCCCAAAAATTAATTCTGATGGACAAGAATGACCTCAGATTATTAACGGGTTGGTTTACCGGACACTGCGGTCTCAGACGACACCAGTTTACCATGGGCAATTCTAAGACCAAAGTATGTAGACTCTGCGGAGCAGAGGAGGAGACAGCGGACCACGTTCTCTGCGACTGTCCGGCAGTGGCGACGTGCAGGAGGAGGTTCCTCGGAAGCAATTTCATGACTCCAGGGGAGGTGTACGATATCTCACCGGATAGAGTAATTGGCTTTATTCGCAGCCTCAATATACATCAGTGAACACTTGGGCTGCACAAAAGATCCTTTGGGTCGCGGTGCTTATGGCCTCATATAATAATAATACAGTTCCTTCAAGATATTTCTGTGGCCAATTTTAAAACTCTATACAGGGTCACTCCGGGAATGGCCGTGGGGGAGACATATCACCTAAATCGTAAAAACTTGAAAACGAAATTTTCGGGGTGGTTAATTGTAGAAAAAAAAAATTTTTTTTTTAGAAGTTTATTTAGTGGGCAAGGGGGGGGTGGAGGTGTAGGGCAGGGGAAGATCAGAGAACGTATTACCTTCGTCGTAAAAGCTCATAAATAAAATTTTTAAGGAATGTAGGCTTAGGTAATACAATTTGTAGAATTTTTACACTATTCTTGCATATAATAACGCCCACTAAAGGGGGCGGGGTCCAAAAATTAATTTTTTGATGTTATGGTTCCAAGTTTAATGCGTTGGATCTGCTTTGACACAAGAAAATTTGCCTTATTGTGTTTGGCGTTTTTCGCCTTCAGCTTCGACATTTTGTAAGAGATTGAAGACAATTTTTGTCTTTAAGCTATTACAATTTGTCGAATTTGAAGGCGTAAAACGCCAAACGCAATAAGGGTAAATATCATTTGCTTAACAAAATTACAAAGAAAAAAACTTTAAAAATTATGTTGTTTTTTAGAAGTTGGTTTAGTTCTTCTCACAGGAACTTTTTCCCTCTATCCCGACTCAGCCCATTTATGAACTTAACCTGTGCCATCCTTCAAGATATATTTTTACAAAATTTTAAGAGCCTGTCTGTTTCTGTTTAGATTGAATCGTGATTTCCACAGACGGGCGGACGGACACGCTCAAATCGTCTTAGATTTCATCACTGATCAAGAATATATATACTTTATGCAGCCTTAGAAGAGATATTTCGCTGCGTTACATATAGACTGACAAAGTGAATATACCAAAACCTTTTTGAGGGTTTCAAAAGACTGAATTATTTTAGATTTTTTGCTGCTAATATTACATAAAATGTTTTTTTCAAACATCCCTTCGAAAAGATTTCAAACATAAAACAACAACTGCGACAAATTTTTTTAAATTTTCACGTATGAAAATTTTTAATTTTAACTCGTGTACACGCAGTGGCAACAGCATGGAACCAACCAAAACTCATGTTTACATTTACATGGTTTTTCTATTTCATAAAAACATCGTGAGGACGACGCATTCATTTCTGTTTTTATGGTGCGGGAGGAATTCGTGTAAGCGCCACTTGCTTTTATGTCTTGTTTTTCTATGTGTCGGCATGTGAACTGCATTTGATACACTCATACGTTTATGGCAAACTTAACATTTTTGCGGGCACAAGTGGTGTGGGTTGTTATGAAAATTTCTAATTTTGTTTCCCATGATGCGTTTAAACAATTGCAAAAAAGGAAACTAGTATTTAAATTTCGTACGATGCTTTTATTTGCACGAGAAAAAATATTAAATAGAAAATATATGTGCACGTAAAGAAAATGACTGTGTACATGTTTAATTGTTTATTACAGTGACGACTCGAAAAATTTGAAAGAAATATTTTCGGTGCAGGCACGCAGTGCTATTTTACAAGTTTGCAAAACTGGCAGCGGTATTCCCAGGTAACTAATTTAAAAAAAAACGAATGCCGGCGTTGTTGTTTAATTTGTTTTTTATATGTTAAGTGTTTTTTTTTTGCTGCATGAGAACTATCGATAACTTTAGTTTGACGGCTGAGTAGGGCGAATAAACTCATAGCAGACAGCAAAGTAGCCAACTCCATTGATTCGCTTGAACATGGTCGCAATGTGAGGTGCATCACGTTATTCCATCGCTCTAATAAAATCAGGGAATTAGTAGTTAAATTTTTCTAGTAGTTCATTCTTTCTTACATACAACACGTGTGTTTTTTTTTCTATCTTGGACCAGCTCTCAGGGGATGACCCCTACATATGCAGTGCATTGCGCCAGAACTAGAAAGGAGGGGATAATATTGAGGGGACAGATGAAATATGAGAAGAAATTTCAAACTTTTACTTCGACGGCTAATTTTTTTGCTACAGAACCGACGAAAGAGGGTGCTGTTACTCTGCTTTTAGTACATGATAGTGTCAGTCGTTGCAAATTATCCTCAGTGACCAGTGCTATGACTTAATCATTGAAACATGCTGGCAACAACTAACACAACCACGCAGAAGAATTCAACACAATATTTCATGACTCAGCGCGGGGTTGAACTCAGGATCCTCCGCTTCATAGTCCCGTGTTCTACTACTTCAGCGAATAGCAAGAGCGCATCCATTTGGGGTCGATGTGGCAATCAATCGCACTGCGCTTTACGGAGAGAATTCGTTCTATGACCGAGTGAATCAATCGATTTCGCTTACAAAAACTTTGCGTTGTGACTTGGTCCTGCATCCATATAGAATCCAACTGAGCCAGGAACTGAAGAGAAAAGAGCAATTGGCTGCTGACCCCAATTTTCATCGAAAAATCATGTTAAATGATAAGGCCGATTTCGCGAATGAATACGTGAGCAAAGAAAATTGTCGATTTTGGGAGTAAACCAGTTCACATGAGATTCAAGAACGTTCAATGCATCCCGAGTAAACTACTTTTTTTTTGCTGTAAATTTTGGGGTGGCAGCGTCATTGGTTTATAGTAAGAATTTTAACGAACATTTTATATTGCTATATTAAATTGAATTAAGATTCTATAGGCTAATTGTTCGAAATTTTTAATTTAAATCTCGTATTCTTTTTCACAATATAATTTGTGTAAATAGGAACTGTTATCACATTCAACTAAGCCACCTAATAAGTGGTGACAAACACAATACACATGAGCACTGATGCTGAAAGGGTTGCGTCTTTCGAAAACAGCTGTTCTGCTCTGCTGTGTAAGTTGGATAACAAAAACTGATGTTGACTTGCCTTTGTGTCATTGGTTTATATTTCTTTCCGTACTTCATTAGCCACGTCATCACTGTCAACTGCGATTGCTATAAGTCAATGTTTACCAACTTCCTTGGCCTGCATTGGATGAACTGGACACCAACATGTGGTTTTCACGGGACTGCCTTATGTTCCAGGGAGCTTATGCTACATTCGAGATTCTGCACTAGCAATTTCACGTGGAGGCTACCGTGATCGTGCAATTTGAAGTCGTTACGATTTTTCTTGTGCGGTTTTTTTAAATCGCAGGTGTATGCGAATAAGCCATAGACTACAGCGGTCCTCAAAGCCAACACAACCCATGCCATGGGTCAAATTCATCTTGATTTATACGCCAGAAAATTGGACGGTTCTGTTACACTCAGAGATCCCGTGGCGGACATTTAAACCATGTTATATTGCAAACATAATAACATTAATAGGTCTTTCAAACGAATAAATAATTTCGGTGAAATCTCACGCACGCTTATTTAAATTTAAAAATAGGATGCGTTAAATGAACGAGACTTTACAAATTTCTGAATTCCTTTTCCGCTTGGTGTAGTTCTTAAATTGTTATTTTGGTGCTGTTGTTGGTTTTCACCAAAAAGGATCTTAAAATGGTCGAAAGTTTACATATTTTTATTGATTAAATTCAATTTACGAATAATTTTTGTTAGTCATTTAAACCATCAATTAAAAATGAACCCTTTGATAGAAGATTAAATTAAAACCTGGAAAAAATATTCGGTAAATTAATCGATTAAAATAAAACCCTATTACTTGAATATTATATTCTAAATATTTGCTTCTCTTGGATTAATTACTATATTTCAGTTCTTTTTTTTTTATTTATTTATTTTTTTTTGTTTATATCATTATGCAGAGCTTGGCGCAGCAGACCGGGTGGCATGTGATACATTATATTATTAGTTACACCAAATATATGAATTTCTCATATGTTTATTATTTCATAGAAACGTATAAAGTTCGTTAAGAGTTGGCCGTTTGCTTGTACCACAATTTGAAATGCCACTGAAGCACAAGAAACTGTTTTTGGCAAGCTGAGCAAGCAAAAAAAAAAAAAGCAAAACACACTCCAACACCAGCATGCAACATTTTAATATAAAACATTAATACATAAATTTAGAACAAAAGAGCTGGTGCATTTATTTATTCAAATACTTGAACACACGAATATGAAACGAAATGTAATATTTTATTTTAAACTAGACTGCACGTCACCTATACGAAGAAAATGGGCCGCAGGGTGTGTATGAGTGCAAGTGCGGCATAATGTTTTGGGCTGCATTGTTTCTTTCTATGGGCAAAAACGAAATTTACAACACAGCAAAATTTTATTATTTTTACTTTTTTTTATAAAATTTTATGGAAATTTTGGCATTTAAATGGTAAAAATTAAAGTTTCTCTTATTCTCAAAAGCACATAATTTACAAATTTTAGTACATCGTGGAATTGAACTATTTTTAATTATAAATGCTCATACAAATTAATCCAAAAGATGCTTTAAAAGTTATATTTGGGGTATTCAACTTCGTGCTATTTAGTCATATTGTCATAAAGTCATAATATTTTAGACAGGTTAAAAAAGTTGTTGTTGTGCTGCATACAAAAAAGTCGCAAAATAATAGCACTCTTTCAGGTTTTCAGTGTTTTCGTTTTGTCATAAAATAGCTCTAGAGATCTGAGTCGAACGGTTGAAAATCCTTAGGCGACACGGCGATAGTATATGTTTGCCGCCGTTACATATACATATATGATTCACGACTAAAAAATTATTCATACCTATATGTCGGTACATTAAATCACATTTTTATAACATAAAAAAAATTAAAAGAGAACTAAATCACAAAAACTAAATATATACAAGTGAAAAATTTGTCTCGTTTAACTTACGTAGCTGGCAGCCACTGAACGATTTTCCGTATGCCGTTGCAGAAAAAAAAAATTATTCAGCTCATATCAAGACAGCAGCTGTTTTAGTTTATACATACAAATTCATTTAGATATTCTTGTTCACCAGAAGACAAATTTAATAATTTTAAATAGAAATGGAGTTTTTAGACGATTTATCTTTAATTGTATTAATTTTCTTCTGATTTGATAACAGCAAATGTGTTGTTATCTTATCAGCTGGTCGATGTTTGAAATAGGATATTAAGTTATGATGGGTTGTTCACACTAGTCATATTTTCCGTGCTATTATTTTATGACTTATGACTTTATGACTACAGTGTGAATCCCCCAATTGTTTTTACAGTTTGATTTAATGAAATAAATAAAAGCCACTTGAATCGAAATACAGATGTCCGTTCTTATGCAGAACAGTGCAGCAACAGCAAACACAAAGTAAATTTTATAAAAGCCTATATCGTTAAAATAATAATAGTAACAAAAACTTACGATCGTTGCCGTAAAAATGACTAGGAGTTAAGGATGAGAATCCACCCTACAGCCTCCACACATAAGAGTGCAGGCTCTATAGGGCACTTATTTTTGTCAGGCAGTTTCTGGTGGATATTTCCAGAAGGAAAAGTCAGACAAGGGAATTAAGAAAAAAATTACATTACATTTTTTTATATATGTTTTCTAGCTTTACAAAAAATATTTCACGAATATAAACGCATTTTTTTGTCGCAACAGCAATCAGAGTATAGGCCCTACACATGCAGTGCCTTGCGCCGGATCTAGAAAGGAAGGGATATTATTAAGAGGACAGATAAACAACGAAGAACATATAGAGAATTTGTTATAGCCAATTTGTTTTTTTGGTCGTTGGCCAATTTTTGCTACAAGATCAGGAAGAGTCCTTTTATTCGGCTCTTTAGTAAATGAAAGTATCATCATTTCATCACTAAAACAGGCCCACAACAACAAACACAACCACGCACTGAACCTCATAAGAAAAATTAAACAAAATATTTACAACTGACTGCGGAGTCGAACTCGGCACTTTCGGCTTCAGTCAACAGCAGCGTCATTAGTAGACGTTAAGGCAATAATGGCAAATTTTTTTAGACTAATTTTTTGCCATATTTTAAATACAACAGGTAAGAACGTTTTATGAGAATCAAATCTTAAATACCCTCCAAATAGCGGCAGCATGGCTAAATCACCTTTCCATCAGCATAAAAGAAATTTATGCTATTTTAGCAGTTAATCTTACACGAACGCGCACAAAAAGGGACGGAGATATATTAAAAATGTTTAATCTCAGCACGTTCATAGTTCTTTTAAGACATTTCTGTGCCCAATTTTAGAACTCTATTTTGACGGAGTCACTCCGGGGAAGGCCGTGGGGGAGACATCTCAACTTTGTCGCAAAAACTAAACAAATAAATTTTTGGGGGTAATTAAGAGTAAAAGACAAAAACAAAATTATAAGGTCATTTAGAGGGAAAAGGGGGCATAGGACGATCAGATAACGTCTCAACTTCATCATAAAAGCTTAAAAATTGAATTTTTAAGGAATGTAGGTTTAAGCAAAAATACAATTTGCTAAATATTTACACTACTTTTCCATGTAATATTTTACTTGAATGCCCACTAAAGGTGGCGGCGTCTAAAAATGGATTTTTCTGATTTTATGGCTCTAAGTTCAAAGCTTTGGATCTTCTTTGCCATTAAAATAAATCATTTACTTAGCAAACTTACAAAAAAAAAGTTTTAAAGTTATTTCGCTGCGTTACACACGGAATGACAAAGTGAATATAACCTCCAATTCTCTTGTTGGAGGGTATAAAAAGACATAATCACTATTCCAAAGAACAAGGAAAAATCAACATCAATTTGATTCGTATGTGGAATAAACTTATGACAGAAGCATTTTCTGAGACTTACAATTTGAAGAATTAAAAGCATTTTTTTGTTTGTTTCAGAGTAGTACCAGGTTACGTCTCAGCTTCGTCATTAAGGCTTAAAAATCTTACTTTTAAGGAATGTAGGCTTAGGAAAAGCAGTTTGTTAAATTTTTACACTATTTTTGCATATAATAACGCCCACTAAAGGGGACGGAGTCCAAAAGTTATTTTTATTTTTATTTTATGGCTCCAAGTTTAACGCGTTGAACCTTCCTTAATATAAAAACATATCATTTGCTTAACAAAATAACAAAATAACTTTAAAAATTATGTTGCTTTTTAGAGGTTGGTTTAGTTCTTCTTAGGGGAACTTTTTTCCCTCTTGCCCGATTTAGCCCATCTTCGAACTTAACCTGCTCTAAGCTTTAAAATATATTTATACCAAATTTCAAGAGTCTAGCTCTTTTCGTTTGGACTGAATCGTGATTTCCACAGACGTATGGATGGACATGGCTAGATCGTCTTACATTTCATCACTGATCATTAAAAAAATAGTCAAACGGCAACACGGGAATTAAAAATCGGTTGCCTAATAAAATTTGTATAAATAAGAACTGTTCATCTAAGCCACCTAATAAGCACACGTGAGTACTGATGATGAAAGTGTAGCAGTTTTCGAAAACAGCTGTTCTTCTCTGCTGTGTAAGTTGCATAATTGAAGATCAGACTTTTCCTTGGGCTTAGAAATTTTTATTAGATCTCTCTCAACATGTGTCCCAGACACATGTTATGGTTCACCGAAGTTGAAGAAACTGTTTCATGCAGCTTAATTGAGTTCATCGCAATTAATGCAATTATAGAGCTCAATTAACCATATAAATTTTTAATTAACTTATAGATCAATTAACACTTAATTGCTATAATAAAAATACAGCACTGGCACAAAGTGTGGGAACAATTGGCCTATAAATTTTTAATTGAATTTATTATAGCAATAAAAAGTGGACTGCAAAATGCTTTCGTCCAATTCAAAATAGTCAATCTAAGACTACATACTTGTGCCAAAGGCTTTGCTGCTCCCCGAAGTAGTTCTTATATTATGCGCTCTCTCATCGTTGTCATTTTCATTTCCTCCTTCGTTCACGTGTCTCTTGGGAATAACAATTTAGTTTTTTACTTCCTTAACATTTTCATCGCCCGTTGGTGTGCTGATGCATCCGGAACGAGTGTTCATCATTCCCAGCCTCTCGACCTTCTGTGAAAAGCTTCACTTGTAGGCATTTTCCTGCTTTTAAGCAATTAATTCAAATTTTTAACATAAAATAATACGCAAATTCTTTTATCCATTTTTTTGTTCAACAGCAGAAAATCATCACGCTATAACAAGCTAACAAGCGAAATAGCTGAAACATTTCGAGACAACGTCAACTTATTTTTGAAGCAGACCTCGTATATAAGAGTCATTCCCTAACTACTGTTTTAGGAAATAAATATTATTTCGCATAATTCCTAAGCGTCCTTCTCCCCCGATATTTAAAAAAAATAAAAATTAAATTATATGTTGGAAGTGATTCCGCAGTCCAATACGCTTCTTTTACTGCCTGATAATTTGCAGTGAAATATGCTTCACATGCTGGGGTAACATACACTTTCTAGATATTTTATCTGAAAACTAAATTAAAAAAAGACTTAATAAATTTAATTTTAGTATTATAATATTAACAACAATCCACTACACGCTCATGTATCAGACGAAAAAAATTCATTATTACAATTTCCGCCTTTAAAAGTAATTTTTTTTCCATCTGCACTCAGCCGACGTCTTTTTTGCTGGTGCATGTTTGAAAGAGGGCCACTGAATTTAAAAAGCATTCTGCTAATTAACTTTTTTTTTTGTTCGTTCTAGAAGCAAAATTAAAAATTAAAAACTTTATTAAATTAACATTTAAATCAACATGCAACAAAAAAAAACTCTGCACAAGAGTTGTCCTTATTAGTTTGAAATTAATCCAATTAATATGTGAAAGAAGGCACTAAACAAACAAAAATTTATTTCGCAAAAAGTCTGCGCAATTGTTTGTGAAAAAATCGCATTTTTTCATTTCCATTCAGCAACTTTTTTTTACTCAAAACTAATTTTACGGGGTTTGCCTTATAATAGCAATTAATTCTAAAAAAAAAAAAACAATTACGGCTGCAGAATTAAACATAAACAAAGTTTCGTTTACGTTCCAATTACCCAGTAGCATGTAACGACAAAAAATAAACAGAATCAACAAAAACAGCGATAACGGAAAATATAAAAATTTGAGAAAAAAACAGAAATAATTGCTGTTGTGCGAACACATGCAGAGATTGAAAAATATAAAATCATTTGAAAGCATTGGAAATTTTATCTCTATGTCTCCTCAGATTAGTATTTCATAAATATCTTTGACTCTCTTGGGTGATAAGTAAGCAACTTCATATCATCACGGAAGAGAGATCATTCTTTAGTATCACTTTCACTGGCTAGATGGGAGTCTAGTGACGAAACTATCTTCACGACTCAATTGGACCCAGACACATTTTATCGCTTACCCAAGTTGAAGAAATTGTTTCCTCTTTCCCCGAGCTGGCTTTGCATAATGCCATATTCAGACATGCACCTTAATTGAGCTTATCGCAATTAATGCAATTATTGAGCTCAATTAACAATATAAGATTTTTATTAACTAATTGATCAATTAACACTTAATTATTAAAAAAATCGAGTAAAATTACAAATGCAGCTCTGCTAAAAAAGTGTGTTTATTAAGCAAAACGCAACTCACTGAACAAACTTAGCCGAGACTTAGCACCTAAATTGTGGAAAAATAAAAAAAATCTTAAACGATATATATAGAGTAATGTTGAAGTTAAGTTAGTGACCTTCAATTTAGTATTAATTAGAAAATGAAAATTAAAAAAAAATATATAAGATTACAGATTTGAACTTCAACTCCGTATGTATATAAAATATTTTTACTGCTCATACTTTAATTGAATTTGTTAAAATTTTTATATGTCAACAGGAAGATAATTATGCCAATAAAAAATTAATATTGACTCAATTAAGAATGCATGTCTGAACACCAAATAGCAGCCACTAACTGAGCACCGAAGACACTTCATGAAGAGTATTCTTTCTGATTTCTATCTGAGCAGGTACGAATTTTGTCTACGAAGAGTAAAAACTCGCCTAATTTCCGAAACAGCCATTCTACACTAGAATGCAATCACATGATATTGCAGTGGAAAAAAGTAAAATTGCTTTATTCGGCTGTGTCGAACCTTACAACACTCACTGAAGACTGTGATATCACATTTCAATTTTGTTACTCAAGTACAAGCAGGTCCGTACCACAACTCCATACCGTATTGAAACAGCAAGAAGTATACCGTGTTTTTCTTTAGACTTTGTCACAACACCAGAGCAACGCATGCAAATCGTTGAAATTTTTAATCAAAATAATTGTTCTATTCGTCAAACTCATCGTGCACTTCTTCTTCCATTTTATGGCGTACATAACCGCCCTTCAGAGCGGCTAATTCGAAGAATAATAGATCGTTTTCGGACCACATTTATCAGTAACAGGATAATGTGCATCCCGTGAGACGCCGAACAGAGCGCACTGAAGAAGCTGTAGCTACTGTACAGGAAAGCATTGAAAATGAGCCTAATCAATCAATTCGTCGCCGTACCCAGCAACTGGGATTGTGTCTTTCCACTTTATAGCAGATTTTTTAGTTGTTGAAAATTGGTGTTCCAGATTGCGCCTTCTATGCGCCAGCCGCAACGGCCGCATGGCAGAAATCATATTTACAGCCATTTTCACAATGTATGATTAACACTTAACGTTTACTTTAACGACAACTTTTGTATGCCAAACTTGACGTTAAAGACCACGTTAATTTTTAATCGTACATTATGAAAAGGGCCGTTAAACCGTAATTTCATAAAATTATCCAATAAAACCCATTTCATTGATATTAAAAATATATTTCCTTGTTTTATTATGATTTAATCTTGTGACACTCTATAAAAAAAACACCCATTAGAAACATATACAATTTGTAGACTATATCCTTCTTCGTCAACTAAGATTCCAAAGTTGAGCAGCAAAAGTTAAATTGTATGAACCGAGACACACACTCGTATACATTCCAATATTGGATCCAGCTTTTTGATCTTTCGGATCTTCAATATTAATTTATTTCGTACTAAAACCGAAACTGTTTTTTGGAATGTGCCAATTTTCAATAGCAGAACTTTAGCCAATACATCAATCCAGTGCTAGTTTCACGTAAATATAGATAGAAAGAAATCGTTTACTCGACTCAAATTCCTTCTTCATAAGGAGCCAGAATATATATTCTTTATGGGGCCTTATTTTAATATAGTGGAAATTGCACAAGGAATGAAATGTTATTCATGTGATCTAATGCAAGCGGGGGACATTCATGAACAGACAGTAAACTGATAATTAAACTTTTGCTAACTCCATAGAGTTAATGGCACATTAGTTTCTTGGCACTTAATCAAAAGGGCATTCAAAAATCATTTGATTTAACATCAAGAACATGACATGGTAGTCGCTGACGAGGCGTCAAAAAGAGCACTTCTTGCCATGACAATATTATATAAAAAATCGCCAGAAATTATTCATATTTGAAATAATCTGGATCACAAGTTCTGGATTTTATTGTCTTCGATGGAAGCGCTTTTGAACTTGCCGCTAAGAATAATTGAAGATTTAAAAAAAATCGATAAATTATTTGTTTTGAAAAAAATCGAGTTTTCACCAGATCTCGACGTATTGCGTTCCTAGGAAACTTTTCGTTTTACTCCAGACAGGTTATCACTATGACGGTATGTATGTATACGTACATATGTATGTGTGTATATGTGAGTACGTGTGTTAGTATGTGACCCTCTTATAACTTTTGAACGCCTGAACCGAACCAAACTAGTAGCGTTTTAAAATGTTCTTTCAAACTTCGATTTCCTAGAAACCTCAAAAAATATATTTTCAAAATAGTTTTTTTTTAAATCTCTTAATTATTAGATTAAAACAATGTCGGGGTTAGACTTCATGCAACGTATTCACTGGATACCCCGCAACTTTTTCCTTTACCCAAAATTGAAGAGACCCATGAAAGCGGCGTTTTGAGTTGCCTGAAGAAATAAAAATGTCGATGAGAGACATCAAAAGACAATGACAAAATGTGCATATCATAACAACTTTGACGAGATGAAAGATCGTTGGCATAAGTGCATCAAAATAGAAATTGGAGAAAAAAAATTTTTTTTTTAAACACGTCCCTAACGCGGTTTTTAGACAGTAACCAAATGCAGGGGTCCGGCATACGACACGGCTGCATCAAATGCAAATTGATACTATTCGCATTCCAAACTTAATTCTAAAAAAAGGCTCCATGATCCACAATTTTGCTGTAGTCATCCCTATTTTTGCACAATGACGACAAACCTCTCCTAAAAAATATTTTTGTATCAAATGAATTTTTTTTACAATATGTTCATATTTTCAGTAGGTCCTGTAAAATTATCTTTATTAAGTATCTCTTGGGCCATAATTTCTATACACTAGTTTGAATGGAACTGGCTCCAGTTCTTAAATTTTGGCTTTCAGATGGATTTAATAAAATTTTATTCCAAATCTTAAGTGTCTAACTAGGATTGGCACACATTTCGGTTTGCGTCTTCGCTAATATAAATTTAAATTTCTCTTTATACACATTAATAAGTTGTTCAGACATACATTTTTAACGCGGGCAATATTCATTTCATTGCCATAATTATGTTTCTGTTCACAAATACAAATTCAATTAACGTCTGTCAACTAAAAGTAAAAATTCATATTCATGAGAACCGCAAGTTAAAATCTGAGATCTTTTTTTTTAATTTTTCTAATTAATAATAAATTAAATGTCCATAATTGTACTTCAAAATGGCTCGACATATTTTGTTTATGTTTTTTTCACTTTTCCCACAATTTAGGTGCTAAGTCTCTACTAAGTTTGTTCAGTGAGTTGTGTTTTGCTCACTAAACACACTTTTTAGCAGTGCCGCGTTTATAATTTTAATCAATATTATAGCAATTTCATATTTATTGAGCAATAATTAACTAAAATTTGTTATAGATAATTGAGCTCAATAACGCTATTTATAGTGACGAGCTCAATTAAGGTGTTTGTCTAAACTGAGTACAAGATAAGAATTTTTTATTCGGACTCAAGTTCAAATTATCAATCTGTAAACTATTTTTTTAGAATTTTTATTAAATTCAAGTTATTTTATTAAGAGTAGAATATTTATTTAGAAGATTTTTATAATAATCAAAGTAGTGGAACGGATCGGTACTGATTTCGATAAAAAACTTATTATAATAATAATTAGAATAATAAATATAGAAATAAAAAAAATATATAGATTTTATTTTTATTTAAATAATAATATTTGTTACGAGTATTATTTTGTGTCGCACAGTGTTATCGACGTTTTTTAGGATTGACACAAATAATGCTAGCAACGCTGAATACATTCAACATTTTACTTGTTTCATGAAATCTGATTAATTTTCTATCTATAAATTGCTTTATGTTTCTTAAACTGGAAATAAAAAAGTCCTTTTCTAGGGACCTGGAGCGAAATTACCGCACTCGATTTCGATCGAAATTTCAATACAATTTAAATGGATATTTCGATCGATATCGAATGCCGTAATTTGCCCCCTGATATTTATAATAGTTTTCATAGTCGCATTTACTTCGCCTTTTACTTTATGAAAAATCTCATGATGACAATCAAAACTTCGATATTTGAAGATTCTTTGGCATTGAGGAATCGATTGAATATCATGATTAAGTAGAGAGTATTAAAAATAGGATAAAATAAATAGCTTTACACTTTATTACACATTTGAATGATGTTACACAAACACTTGCCACAAGCAGACTTTTACGATAAGTGGTTTATTTTCAAACGACAAATATAAATAGTGCATTAAAAATGAAAAGTTTCCGTTAAAATAAAATCGAAGATTTAGCTCAATTTTCTCTATAAACAAAACCAAAAACAAACAAAAATGCAGAGAGTAAAACATTAAACGGGTGTATGTTTTGGCAACTTTTGGTGTAAAACCCAGCCGAAAAATATTAGGCAGAGGAAATTAAATTTGCGCAGTAGGAGTTAGGCAATGAGGATAAAAGAAGTAAGCATTTTTTTATGGTCGGCTTTTAAAGGACTAAAAATATGAAAATTTTATGTCCACAGGTAAAATGCGCTGCTATTAAAAAAGGGAGCTGAGCAGCATAAATCGGCTTTTAGGCATGAAAGTGAATAGTAATTTAAGCAATTTTCATAGCATAAAAGCTCTTTTCTGCAACAGCACATTTCTAACACAAAAATCCAATAAAAATAAAAGACCGAAAACGACAAATCGTTAATATTAAAAGAAATTGAAAATAAAGTGTCATTTATTTAAAACTGAATGTTTATAGCCGGTTGATGTTTGTTATTAAAACAGTATCTTTTGACTAATAAAAAAAAGAGAAAATAAAAACTTTATTTCAAAAGGAAAAATACATAAAAAAATTGTTGATGTAAAAAATCAGCAAAAAGAAATAGACAAGAAGACAAATCATTATTTAAAGATTGGTTTTGGCTGCTGTGAGAAAACAAAAAATGGCAGAATACGAAAGAAAATAATGAATCTTATCTGTTTGCCTTCTTTTAATAAAATAAAAAAATAAAAAATAAAAAAATGCATAAGTGTGAGTTCAGCTCATCGCACTCTTATGAACACTTTAAGATAAATACGAGGTGGAAATTGAGAGAAATAAAATTGTTAGGGGATAATCTACCGGAAGCGGATATTACGACATGACACAGCAAACAGACCGTTTTTATTTTAGTTTAACAAACTGGTTTTGCTGTATGTATGTAAACCTATTCCTTAGAAATGGAAATGGTCAAAAGAAAACCGGGGATAAGAGAATTTTTTCAAGTGTTTTTAGTTTGTTTGAAAACAAATTTTAATAATATGCTCGTTACCTTATTTGATACGCATGGCTTTTTTACTCAATAAAACGTACCTGAAAATAAAAATAAAAATAAAATATATTTTATTACCATCATAATGAAAATGCATTTAAAAGTAGGTAAACATTTCCTATAACATTTAATATCGCTACTCTTGTATTCACAGAATACAATTTAGTTTTCAAATGTGTTTTAAAATTAATCTTGTAGGAACATTAATTGTTAAAATACAAGAGAAGCTCAAATGGATTTTTTAGAAAGTTGACCATTTCCTTTAATTTTTAATTTCTTTTTTACGGTATTAAAATAACAATTGAAGCAGGAATTATAAAGAGATTCATAGTTAAACAAAGAACCAGAATAATAGAATTTTATTATTGAAATTAGCGATCAATCATTTTAGCACGCAGTTTCTAAAGATTCGAAAATTAATTGGCCACCGCGTTCGCCAGATTTGTAAGCACTCGACTATTTTCTTTAGGATTATATGAGAACTGTCGGGATAATCCTTGTGATCAACCTATTGAAATAAATTTGGTAAGATGGTAATGAAAATGCTATAAAAGGTATCCCACCTTTAAAAGAATCGATTTGATTACATATATAATTTCGGAGTGTTTTGAAAATCACTTTTTTCGAATTTTTCGTTCACAATATCTTACGAACGCGTAAACTGATTTTGACCCGGTAGCGTCCAACGTAAATTTTGATTGTCAAAAGCTTTGGAATCGGTCAGAAAGGCCGTTTAAAAGTGATTCTTATAAAACACTTTCAAAATAAAAATAAAAAATCAGTTTTTTTTATATTTCCGAAAACCGGTTCCAATTTACAGCGAATCTAGGTTTGAAGGAACCCTTTGAAACGAGACTACTTTGCTTGGATTCGGTGCACCAATTCAAAAGTTATAAGCGGGTCACACACATACATACATACATACATACATACATACATACATACATACACACATACAAACACACACACATACAGGGGGTGGGTTTAGTACGTAGGCACCAGGGATCGTGAATCGTGCATGCTTATGATGGAACATAAGTATCTTTTGAAAATTACCACCTCCGGTTCTATACAAAAAAATAAAAAATTGATATAGTGACGGCTTTTTTAAGAGTAGTCAGGATGTTTCCTAGGAACTCGAAACGTCAAGATCTGCTGAAAACTAATATTTTTCAAAGCGGGATAAAACAAGTAACTTTCCACTTTTTTTTAAACTTTTCAATTTTCTTAACGAGAAGTTAAAAATGACGAAAACTGTTAATCCTAACAGGGGACCTTATTGCACAACAAAATACGGAAAAATATATTGGATTTGCATCCCAAACAAAAGAAGTGCATGTACCCGTAACAAACTTCCTCAAGCCGTCTCTTACAAAAGAAAGACAGATTGCAGATATATTTTTTTGGGGCTTTTTATAAAAAAAAAATAAATAAAAATTTTTGGTGTTATCGTGCTTTTCGCGTAAGAATGATAGTACCTCAATTTAAATTTAATAGAGATAAGAATGATGAAACCAAATTACTGCTTAAACTTTTCTGCTTTAGGGGATTTTTTAAGAAAAAGTTTAGAATCTAGGGGGTTTCTAATTTTTTTTTGGGGGGAAGAAAAAAAATTATCTGACAACACTGACAATTGTGTATGACGCTGACATCACTGATCTAGACCATAGATGATCAAGCTTCTCTTGCCCTATAACGCGTTATAGGAAAGCAACAAAAAACAATTTCTGCTTGCGCAGCAAACAAATATGTATACGAAAGATTAGTTTCTCTCGCTCTCCTTAGGTTTTGGCATCTCTTTAGCATATATTTTGAGTTGAAGGGCTTGTTGCCACTATTCGTATGTTTTGCATTTATAATTGTATTTATTGTACGAGTATATAACACAATATTTTTATTTATTAGCATCTGACTGATGAATATTTAAACTCGTTTATAATAAATGTCTAGTTCAAATAAATATATACATATTAGCTCATCCAGATCTATATGGCCTCGGTACTCTTTTGTTCTTGCGTGCTTTGCTTAGAACTATTTTCATGGTAGAAAATGCTGTCTCGCAATTATATGTGGTACCAAAAATTGAATAGAATTTGTAGATTTCTGTCTTCAGTTTTTTTGATAAACAGAAAGTAATTCCAGAAACATTTCCACCTCTGTTACAAGTAAGCAGAGGTTTTTCTCTGCGCCACACACAAGCGCAACTGTGTTTATGTGGTAGTGCACATCACTGATATAGACAGTCTCAGGGATGTACCACTGGCTGCCCTGGCGGACTTTGTGAGAAGTTCTGAGTGGTTCTCAGGAACCAGTGCTTCATTTGTATGGAATGTGTAGAGTATAATCGTCTGCGACAATGGGCCCTTTATGGCCCCCGAGTGTTTCCTCGCTACCTTTGCGGCAGACCCTTTTAACCTAACCCAACCCAAGTGCAATAAATAATTAAATAAAAAGAACTAAAAATATATATTTCTGCAGTAGCTTTCATTTATTTCTGTTAAAATGTTTCTTAAATAAACATTTTACTTATCACTCTTTCATCTTCTTGCCTTTCTGGTTTACTTTGTTTGTAAACAAACTTCAAGCACACTTTTTTGTTTAAAATTTATTCTTCCCCAACTCTTTTATATCGTTCGAAAGAAAGACTTGTGTAGGATTTGCTCCCCAAGTTAAACATACAAAATTTCTATGGCATTTAAGTTAAAATGTGGTGGTGTTTTCTGTCATTTAAGTATTAGTGCGTGGCAGATATACTTAGATACGACTGCACACATACACAAATAACCACTCGTACAAACCAAATGTTAAATAAAGTGTACTGTGTGTGTATGTGTTAAGAAAAACAAATTGTGGCGTAGTAGTTTTGAAGAAATTAAAAATTAAAAAATGAATTTTAAGGTGGATATGCCATTCTCAAACGAAGATTGAATTATACATAAAAACCACTTAGGATAAAAATTACAACTACTGCGTGAGTATTTCAAAGGCTATGATGATGTTTTCAAACCGGATATTATATTTTTGTTCGTGCTTTTGTAAATTTCTTAATGTTAAATGTTTTTAATTATCATCTACTGAATTTTTGCAAAGACAAATCCCGTCAAGAAATCATATTTTCTGGTCCCCAACTCCATTTTACAGTTTGTGTGTTCTTGAAAATATTTATATTTGTGTTAACTGTCACTGGCATTTTTCTTTAAAATATCTGTCGTTAATGTTGGAATATGTGCCACAGAACATATAATTCAGTTTAACAAATATTTACCCACGAAAAATTTCAACAAAAAATATTTCTTTTCAAGTATGTGCCTCTAAAAGTAAATACTAACTCTTTCAAACTAAACAACAAGAGATTTATGTTTTCTTCTTCCCTAACAACAGCATGGCAAAGGGTCTGCCAACACATACTTCTCAACTTCACAGTTGGCAACCGCCATCTTAAGTGAGGTTAGGTTAGCATGTTGCTGAGGGCAGAAGGAAGGGGAAGAGAATAGCCATCTCCCGTCCAATATGATCCCTTTGTGTTAACTGTTTAAGAGTAAAGAAAGCGGGATTAGTGAGAGAGTGGAGAACGGAAAAAACGGACTAGAGACTATGAAGGCAAAAGGGATTAGATAGAACAAAATAGAAAGAGCTGTGTAGGATGGGTCGTGCACGCATGCCTCCAGGGAGTCAGCAGCCGCATTAGACGCTGCTCCTGATAAAGAGGCTTAGGTTCTTTAGATCAATTCCTGATATCCTGATAATTCCTGATAAAGCACTAAAGTATGTTCTAACAAGGGATTGTAGATGCTGCTGCTCCAGAACTGTACACAGGCAATGTTCTCATTCTCCTGGAGCAATAGGGGAGGTACATGCGTTTGGTATGGACCCGAAAGTGCAGTGTCCAGAATAAGGTCACTGTACTGCCTACATGACCTCTTATAAAATTTATTAGATCTTTGGTTCTATTAATATCCAAGCGGGGCCCTAATGAGGGTGCTGTTGGCTAAAGTAGTTAACACGAGACTATGAAGCGGAGGTTCCAGAGGGTGAACTCTTATGAATATGATGTCGAATTCTTGTGTTGTGCATGGTTGTGTTTCAGTTTCAGTGATTAACGTATAGCACTGAATTTAACTGGCAGCGATTGACAAAATCATGTACTAAAGGGCAGAGGAACAGCAGCATTCTCATTCGTCGGCTTTCTAGCAAAAAATTAGCCGGCAAAGTAAAAGGTTCAAATGGTTACAAAAAATTCTCAATCTTCTCATCTCTCTTCATCTGCCCTCTCAATAATATCCCCTCCTTTCTAGTTCCAGCGCAATGCACTGCATATGTAGCGGTTATCCCCTGAGTGCTGGTCCGAGTTAAAAACAAGAAAAGAACTTAGCTATTTCGCAAGTGGATTCTTTGAACCACCAGTCCTGAGCTGATTCAAGAAGTGCAGCATCAAAGTGCCTCCAGCAAGATGAGAGACTCTTGCAATATCATCTGCCTTTATATTGCCTAGAATGGTCGCATATCCCCGCACCCAATTTAAGGTGATTCGCGAACCCCCGAAACTTCGTCCAGGGCTTTGCGGCATACTTGGACAAGGTGGGATGAGCTGTACACCCCTGTAATGGTACTAAAATCTGCTTGACTGTCGGTATAATTTGGCAGTCGCGGGTTGATATGCCATGGATTGTTAGTCATAGCGTTGCTCCTATTGAAGTAGGGTATAGGAGACCAATTCTCTCTCTCTCTCTCTCTTTCTATATATATATATACATATATATATATATATATATATATATATATATATATATATATATATAATATCTGATGATTACGGCTGCTCATTAGAGTAGTTTTTTTGAATTTAGCGATTTCGGAACGAAGTTTACTGCCACAAGCTTCAAACTCAAAGCGGATCGAACTTCTCTAGCACACAATTTAGGCCCAAAACTTCAAAATAAATTGCATGTCAAGAACTAACCGATATGTCGATATTCTTATCCTACTTCTCTATTAGAGATAAGATGAGGTATATTACTATTGTATCTAGAATGCCATCATGACCTCATAGTCTGTGGTTGCATGCGTCTATAGTATTCAATCTGATTGTGGTACGTATTGCTAGCTTCCTAGCAATTAAATCCACTGGGAGCCAGTACAGCATACCAAAAAGTGTATTTTTGGGAGCCGTTTTGAGCGCACCTGTTATCATAAGTGCCATATTGCGAAGGACCCTTTTCATACAGAATAGATTTCTAGCTACTGCCAGTGCTTTTCACTACACTACAATACGATATACTAGTATTGATCCTATCACTGCCTCTAGTATCCCAGACAAGGTCAATGGCTTTCCTACAGACATAAATTGTTGTTGAAGCTTTCCCTGCTCTTTCCTATCACCATCATGTTGAAGTTACATTTCTCAATTTAGTTGGTTGCCATTTATTCGTCCCGTTTTGTCAAATCAGCATTGACGGACAGGACATTCAACAGTACGTGCAAATAATAAAATTGTTTTATCAAAATTGGCGTTCTATGCGGACAACGTACCACAAGATTTTTTTTTATTTTTTTATTTGTTACTTTTTTTTAATTTTTTTATTTTTTTTTATTTTTTTTTTATTTTTTTTATATTTTTTTTTATATTTTTTTTTTATTTTTTTTTTATTTTTTTATTTTTTATTTTTTCAATTTTTTTTACGTTTTGAGTTTTTTTTTAATTTTAAAAAATTTTTTTTTTATTTTTTTTTTCGAAAAATCATTTTTAGTGATGATGATGCTCATTTCCGGAAGAATGGGTACGCGAAAAAACAAAATTTGTGAATTTTGAACGCTAGCAATCGACATGAGATCCCAGAGCGTGTAATGCATCCTCAAAAAAATTACTATTTGATGTGGATTTTGGCACAGCAGCATCATGGCTGCATATTTCTTTAGAAACGACTTTGCTAGGGCCATCACTGTGAACGGGTGCGCTATAGATCGAAGACTACAAAGATCTTTTTGGATTAAAATGGTAGATCTGGACACTAATGGCAAATTTTTTCAACAGAATGCCGATATGTGCCACGCAACTCTTGTCCCACTGGATATTTTGCACGAGAGATGTAAGTGAGGAGGTGTGAACTGCCCACCGAGATCGAACGATTTAAGTATGTTACACTTTTTCTTGGGGGCTTATTTTACGATTATTCGCATACACGAATAAGCCACAAAATAATGCGGTACTCAAGGCCAACACACCACATGCCATCGGTCATATTCAGACTCTGGGCCAAATTACCGCAATAGATATAAAAATTTCCATACAATTTAAATAAAAATTTCTATCGGTATCGAGTGCAGTAATTTTTCCCCTGATTAATATAATAGTGGATATTTCGAATGCGCTTTATTCAGAGAAGCCGTGGCACACAAATGAACGATATTATGCACGAATAGGTCTTTCAAACGAATACAAATTTCAATGACCCACACTTTGTTTCCACTCAATTTAAATCTAAGAAGCACTTAATGACAGACCCTTTATTTGTAAGTAAAAGCCACTAAGGGCTGGACAAGTATTCTTTGCATATATTTCTTGTGTGTAAGACTGCCTGCTGACGCCTTAATAGAATTTAATATCAAGTTCTTGCAGTGATGAAATTGTTAAGTGGTGGTAGCAGTTGTTAGAATTAATTTCCATTTGATAGCCAGTTGTTGCTGTTGCAGCTGCACAAGTTTAACTTGTGAAACTTATAAAGTGTCATGACGAAGACTGTAATAGTGTCAAAGTACTGCTGCAAAGGCCAACTATAGTTTTAGTACTACGCACTCGTTACTTTGTATTTTTTCTTAAGGCAAATAGAAGAGAACGAAAACTTAAAAACAAACTAATCCAAAATCTTTTGCAAAACTTGGTTATAAACGGGCTTATTAATGTTGTAATTAAAACAAATATGTTTGTGCTGGGAAAAACTAAATAAAAATATACAAGATTTGCTAACCAAGTTTGCTTTGTGAAGGCAATCTTATAAATTTGTCGCAAACTAATTGAAAATCGTTGTTTATTGAAGACAAAACGTGTTTAGCAAGGCAAAAATACATTTTGTAGGAAAAATAAAATAGTTTTGCAAATTAATTTTCTATTAATTATATTAACATTTTCTTATTAATAGTGCAAATAGTTCTTCTGAGCGCAAAAATCAATATGGCCATGCAAACAATTGGAAGAAATAACATTCCATACGAGGTCTGTTCAAATTATAAAATGAAGTTTTCTCCACATACTATATATATTTATTCATCAATTTTCACATGTGCCGGCATTTTTCTCAAACCTCTAACCACAAAAGTCTTAAACGCAAATCGTGACGCTCGCTACATATATTATTAAACTAAATTTTGTACACTTCTTTTTTCTGTATATTCTAAAATTTCAATTTCAATTCGCTAAAAATTAGCTTAATGAGTGAGTTTTCAATTTCCTCAAAAATTATTCATTTCAGCAGTTTCTATTGTATCCTCTTCAAAGTAGAAAAATTGGCAAGGGCCAAATAAGCGGAATATGGCGGCCCATACAAAAAAATTTTTTTTTGATCGCCCTCCCTGATTTTGTTAAAAATGAGCACTTACGGAACAAAGTTTGGTGCCACAAGCTACAAACTCAAATCGTGACGCACACTACGTATTATTATTAAACAAAATTTTTTATGCTTTATATTGTAGAATTTTAATTTGAATTTGCTAAAAGTCAAACTATTTATTTTTTCACAAATTTTTGGTATGTCCTCAAGCTTTTTCAACGGATTTTATCTCCTCAATTGGACAAAATGCCGTTATTTTGTGACTCTCTTCAATTTGAGGAACAAGAAAAACGCGCAGGGGCCACATATGAAGAATACGGTAGTCCATGCCACGTTTTGTTTTTTCTCTGGTTTTTGTTAAAAATCAGCACTTTCGGAACGAAGTTTCCTGTCACAAACTTCAAACACAAATCGTGACACACGCTACAATTATCAATAAATTTAATTTAGTGTACTTTATATTCTAGAATTTTTATTTTATTGTGGTAGAAAGAAGGACAGAGGATTCAATTTTTGGAAAAAAAAAAATTTTTTTTCATTAGTTTGCCTTTGATCCCCTTCAAAGACACACACTCAGATGATACATTTGTGCCAGCGCTTTTTTTTAATCCTCGTAGCAGTTCTGTTACGCACTTTTTCCTCGATCACCTTTAGCAATTCGGTTTATACCTCCTTAATCATCACAAAATATATATCGACCTCGATCATTATTGCCTCGCTAGTTAACTTTGGCTTGGACCAGAGATTGACTGTTTTGAGGTTAACGACACAAGAGTACGGGAGGGAACGTATGTTGCGGGACGCCACAAGGGGGAATACTATATCCCTTGCTGTGGGTGGTGACCATAAATACCCTACTGAAGACATTATCCCAGAAAGGATTTGCTCCCGTCTGCTATGCCGACGATGTAGCGATACTGGAAAGGGGAAACAATCCTAGGATTCTTTGTGAAAAGGCAATAGAGGCCTTGAATTTAGCTTATAACTGGGCTACAGAAAGAAAAGAAACGGAAGATTGCACATTTGGAATCACCGGACGATACAAATTAATAAGAAGGTCAAATATCTAGGAGTGATACCCGACTGGAGGTTATCCTGGAAGGACCATATAGAAAGTAGGGTAATCAAGACCCAAAGAGTCTGGACCTATTACTGAAGGGTAATCGGGTCCAAATGGGGAATGAGCCCAAAGATAGCACACTGGCTCTATACGAGTGTGGTAAGACCAATTGTGACGTTAGTATGATGGACGTCCTTGGATAAGAAGGTTAATATCAAACATCTTCAAAGGATACAAAGACAGTGCTGTATCGGCATCTGCGACGCGATAAGAACCACATCAACTAAGGCGATGGAAAATATTCTATCAATACTGCCTATTGATATACAGGTTAAACACGAAGCAGCTCTGGCTGCTACGAGATTGGTGGTGATGGGTGAGTGGCTGACAAGGGAACACATAACCAAACACCAGAGTATAATACACGTCTTACCCGGGAACAACGCTCGCATGGTTACGTGATATAGAATCCCTATTAGATATGTACAATCACACTGCACCACCATAATATCGGAAGGTATGGAGTGGGAGGATGCAGATACAATGAACCCCATAACTAACCTATACTCGGACGGGTCGAAGATTGGTGCCCGATCGGATGGAGGTTGCTGTGACATGGGTCGCAACTTTCGCAAATACTTCCGCCTGCCCGGTTCGTATATTCACGGATAGTAGGAAGGTCATCGAGACCCTAAGGAATCATGTGGTTCAATCTCGGTGTGTACTACAGTGCAAGGATGAGATTAACTCATACACGCAATGTGGGGGCATAGAGATAATATGGATTGCAGGACAACAGGGGATACCTGGAAATGTTGAGGCAGATAGGCTAGCAAAGATGGGAGCATTAATGGCGAACATCACACTAGATAGTCCGAAGCCATTTCAGATTTTTAAGAACGAACTAAAACGATGGGCTATAGAATTGCATACAAGAGATTGGCAGCACTCTACCGTAGGTAGGGTGACTAGAATTCTATGGGGGACCTAGGTGGGAACATTACAAAGAAGATCCTAACATTGAGTAGGCCAGCACTACAGAGATTGGTTAATTTAATGAAAGTACATACAGAGTTAAGGAATTACCTGGCACGCATGGGTATCGTTGACGATATAACATGCAGGGCCTGTCAGGAAGATGACGAAACACTGGAGCACTACTTGTGCTACTGTCCAGCTTCTAGCCAAATCAGGAGACAAACATTTAATCAGGAGATTATACAGGAGATGGAATTTCTTAGGGGCTCTAATTGGAGAGACTTAAGGAAGTACATTGAAGAAACTCGGTTCTTGACGTAATCAAACTCAGAGGTTTCCATGGTATCGTTGGAAGCTCCCTACAGTGGAATGGGTACTCCTTACTATAGAGCGCACAACAGGCCTATGAGGCCTAAGTGTAATCCTGAACGGTTTGGGATAGCTTATCCCCCTCTCTTCAACCTAACCTAACCTAAACAGAAAGCTGATAGTGTTACCAAATAACTTGGAAGAAAATTCAAAAATATAAAATAAATGTTTGTGCTTTTTTACTTTAAACCCACTAGCCGACGCAAGTTTGACACAAATTATTTACAGCCCATAACTTTCAGCGCAAGCATATGCTGTTTATTATCATCAAGCCATGCCAGATTTCAGTTTCTCCTTTTTCACAATTTTCCATATAATTGTATTATTTTATTATAAAACCAGATGGTTTTAATTCCAGTTACTCTATTGTTGTCAAATTAAATAACATCTATTTCACATTTTATATTGAAATCTTTTTTTCTTCTGCTGATTTTCCAACTGATATTGAAATGGAAAAATTACATTTAAATTGGCATTTCTCTTTTTTTTTTTGTAAATTTTATAATGTTAGGAATTTGCAATACAAAAGAACGCACACATACACAAATGTATGGCCTAGATTCACACCAATAGAATTATATAGATGGTGAATGATATGCAAATATAAATATCGACTATTAGGCAATCATATTATATGTCCGGGTGAGTATTTAGAAGCCGATGTTGACGTTCCTTTGTGCCTTGGAATATTTATCACGTCTTTCGGAATTTAATAGAAATTTTCGGTACAATTAGCCTATAAATCTTAATTGGATTTAATATTTAAAGAATGTTTTTAAAAAAAATATAATATGACATCTAACTCACTTTTGCTTAGCACGAAATTTCCGATTAACTATTCTACTCTTAATAAAATAAATTGAATTTAAAGAAAAATCCATATTGAAGATTTGAACTTGGGTCTGAATACAGACTTTTAAAAATAATAAGTTCGTAAAAAAATTTACACTCATGCTTAATGAAGAATTTATTTTAATAACGAATTATTACTTTAACTCCTCAAATGAATTTTATTCTGAAAAGGCAAAAAATTATTTTATCCGACCTTTTATTTTTACATGGAAAAATAATTGGTTTCGCTGTATTTTTTTTTTGTCAGTCACACCGTTACGATTCCTGGATAAATGAGTCCAGTTTATCGTACATCATCCTATTTTAATAGCTCTTATCCTAATTTGCATCTGCTTAAAAAAAATCTGATTAAAAAAATATTAATTAAACAATTTCTGCAGACGCTCAATTAATTTTGCCACCCAACACCCACAACATAAACGTTTAATGAAACGATATTCAAAGTGACGGCTTTCTTTAGTGTAAAAAGCATTTACGCAGGAATTAAGGAAATCCTTAAATACGCTTTTCATGTCAGCGTTGACGGTAATACTTAAATGGCATTTTCATTATTTAAAATTCTTTATGGCGGCCATAATTATATGAGTTTTATATTTTCGAATTCAGTCTTTTATAGGCGCACATTTTTGTATTGAGTTCTGTTCCTACTTTTTTTGTTTTTTTCTTTTTGTTGCCTGTTTTAGGGTGTTTTTCAAATTGCTGTTTAGTAACAACTTTTGTCTTGTTAATAAACTGTGGGTCTGTGTTGGTTTAAAATGTCCCACATAAATTCAAGTGTTTTCTTTTTTTGCAAATTTTCTTAGAGAAATATAAATACCTGAAATTATTTTCCAACAAGACAATTTTCAACGGTTGCAGTGAATTTAAAATACATACCTGGAAATAGAAGAAAGAAATTAAAGTTATTAAATCATTTAAAAAACATTTCAAAATATTAAAAATTAACTGAAATATTTTTATATTTTTAATAATATGAGTGTAAATGGATTATGGAGTCATAATAAAATTGTTGTGAAAATCTTGCAGCTGGGCCATGTATTTTTCTTAATTAAAAAGAGTGTAAGTTTATTTCTCAATATATAACCAATCGTATATTATGATGGAGCAACTTGTATTCTATTATATGTAAACTTGAAAACATCATGTACAGAATAGCAGCCCCCTATTATATATATATATATATATATATATATATATATATATATATATATATGTATATATATACATATATATATATATATATATATATATATATATATATATATATACATATATAGAAAGATGATATTTTTTTAAATGTGTGTTACATATATTATACTAGGTCTATTCAAGAAAAATAAAATTTTTTTTTATTGATGCAGTATATATTTCCAAGGTCATAGAAGTGTTTCAAGTGCTCAAAAACATTCGTGACGTACAGGATTGTATTCTAAGCCACAAAAATGTTTACAAGTAGATTTTCAAAAAGGTAAAAAAATGGTATGGCGAGACATGATATCAACAACTACAGCGTAGCATCAAACGATGGAAACGTTGAGAGACAGTGAAGAAAATTGTTGAGCAGAATCGTCGAATGTCGACATATCCTTGGGCTCCTGCGGTGCTATTTGTTATGTAAACAAGTGTGCGGTAGCGCAGTTCGTTTGAAAATGACCGAATTTTTACACAAAAAAAAAAACCTTCATGAGAATCGCTCAGAAATTCTTGTTTAACAAATTCAAGACGGCTCTCTGCGAATTTTTCATTGAAGCTGCGACGTTTTGCAATGCTTGAGTCGATAAAACTCGAAAGCTGAGAGTGTCAAGGACATAACAAAAAATCAGAAATTCTTCGTGATTTACAAAAAAAAAAAAAAAAAAAAAAAAACAACAACCACAATTGTATTACATCTGGCACGGTCTACTTTAGTGGGAATTAAATAGAAATTGAAGAATAACTCCCATATTCATAAAATAAATAAAATGTATTTCAAACATATTTTAAGAACTTTTTGTAAGAAAAGTTTTTAAACAAATACATTTCAAATTCATCTTAAATTTTATGACTAAGGTGGTAAATAAATATTTTTGTACAACAACAACAAACAATTTTACGAGGCATTAGACCAATAAAATAATTTGCAAAATATTGCAAAAAAAAAGAATATTAAACAATTACAATATAAAATAAAAACCGAATTAAAAACAGATATACATATGTGATTAATACATAAACTTTAACCCATACATTGGAAAGCCATAGAGAATTTTATAAATAAATTAAATGTGTTTTGAGGTTGCCTAAATTTTTGTTTTTCAAATAACAGAACAATCATGAATACTCGTAACTGCAAAGCAATTGGTTTATCGCTTCATATCCACACAAATATTGGCTAAAATAAATTTATATAAAAAATATATATAATTTTAGGGATAAAAAGGTACCTAGATACTGGACAGCAAAATTAATTAGCGTTATGGAATTCAACAATTTTTCATCGAATAAATGTTATGCATAGAAATATTTTTTGCTTTTATATATATTCTTTTTTTTAATTTTTATATTTCCTTGTTATTATCTTTATTATTCTTACGGTTCTTTTACCGTTGTAGGAAATTTCTTTAACATCGTTGCAACAATACGGTTTTATATCAAGTTCTTGTCAAATTGCACTGCAATAGTGTAAAGGTGCGTATGATAATTGATTAACAGCAAATATTACTGCTACGTACCATGAAACTATCCATTTCGTGGACAACCCAAAAGTATGCACAATGTTTTCAGTGAACGGTAACGTATACGTGATATTGCCGTAAGCATCAACAAATATTACTCATACGCTGATACGTGCCGCTTTTGGTTATTTCTAAACAAAATTGGCAATTTTCTCTTTTCAGTGTGGAAATGCCAATATTTTATTATCATTCAGAATGCTTATTTTTAATAATAATAATAATAATAATAATAACAATAACACTACAAATGATATTTTTAAATTCAATTTAAGCAACTTTCAAAACGCTTTTTTAATTTTCAGCAGCCAAAAGGATATTCTCACAACTTAATAATATTAACAACAGATTTCGTAACAGTGTTGATTTTGAAATATTATTTTGTATTTAATTTATTTATTTATTTAAATTAGCCAATGAATACAATCTTTATAGGCTATTATATAAAAGTAAGACTTATTAGAGTTTCAAAGTAGTTTGTTTAAATATGCACATGATAGTTCGTTTTGTAATTATTAAAGAAAAATCAACTAAATTATAAAGGTTATTGAAATGAATGCATAATCACATTAGCGTAATATGGAATTATTAAAATAAAAAAAATAAACATGTAAAATTTTGAATCTCAGAACCTGAATTAATTGTAAACACTTAAAATTGTAAATAACAGTATTTATAGAGTGTCATAACACCAGAGCAAAGCGAGCAAATTGTTGAATTTTTATTCAAAATAATTGTTCTATTTGTGAAATTCATTGTGCACTTCATCCATTTTATGGCGTACATAATCGTCCTTCAGAGCGGCCAATTCAAAGAACAATAGATCGTTTTCAGATCACATTTACTGTTACTGTTAATGTGCATCCCGTGAGACACCGAACAGTGCGCACTGAAGAAGCTGTAGCCGCTATACAGGAAAACTTTGAAGATGATTCTAATCAATCAATTCGTCGCCATTCTCAGCAACTGGGGTTGTGGCCATCCATTTTATGACAAATTTGTTTAGTTGTTGAAAATTTGTGTTCCAGATTGCGCCTTCTACGAGCCAGTCGTGGCGGCCACGTGGTAAAAATCGTATTTAAACATTAATTTCATAAAATTTTGTTTGCAATAAAGCCCGTTTCATTGATATTAAAAATATACTTGCTGCCTTCATTATATTTTAAACTTGTGTCACTCTATAAAACAAACATCTTTATGTGGATAATACCAGAGGTTTGTAACTTTTTAAAACTATGGTTGAAGTATACCCAAGACCTGGTAAAGAACTAATGAAGTCCATATGGATATTGCTTAACCACCAACACATAAATTTCATATAACATAATAGTTGAAATTTATTTGTTGGTGGTTAAGCAATGTCTATATGCATTTCATTGGTGCTTTACCAATCGTCAGTAGACTTTAACCACAGTTTTGAAAAGTTAAAAACCTCTTATCTTATGCATATATGTACTTCCGAAGTTGTATTTGAACCAGGGGTCCTCAATGGGAGAAAATATTTAAGTATAATGTATTTGTGAATTTTTCATGTGTTAGTGACTGTTTTTTTAAGCAAGAGCGTACAAATAATGTTGCCAGACGACGTCATTTTTGCGACTTTTTATGCCAAAAAGAAAATGACATGAAATATTTAAATAAAGTTTTCATTAATATGTATTTCTTACATTTAATTATTACAGGCGAACTTCCTTATAGTGAATAAATTATACACTCCACGCAATATTTGTAAGGCTAAAATTATTTTAAATTTTTTTCCGAATTTTTTAATGTACATAATGTTGGAATATTTTGACTTATATATTGCCATTTTATCTGACATAAAAATATTGTGTTCCGTTATTTCTGTTTAAAAATAACGTGATTTAAATATTAAATTTGAACGAATATGTATGTGGAATAAAAACATTTTGCTTCTTACTTTTAATTAAGAGAAAAAACATATTTTATAAAAAAATACTTACAAATCAAAAAATTAGCTTTCAAGTCAATTCATCTATTAAAATGTTTGTAATTTTGAAAAAATTCTATATAAGGACGCTACTAGACGTTGAAACTCGTACTTCTAGCAATATAATTCATAAAATATTAGTAATAGGTGATAGCTACATTAAAGAAGCTAATTAAAAAATCTAAATAATAATAATCGGCAATGTAACTTCTGAGATATAGAGCCTCGGAAACAAGAGCCTTATGTACCCTCTTCTCCCCATAAAACTTTTTGCAATAAAAAAATTTATAGGGACAAATATATTAAACAGAAGCAATTTCTTATTTTACGTATACTTCAAATTGAACTTACTCATTGTTTTTAAATATTTTTGTCAAAATAACACCGTTTTATATGAAAAATTTAAAGCATTTTTTAATTCTGTAGAAATGTTGAGGTATTTTTCATAAAACTACCGTAATAATTTCACATTAACGATTTGAAAAAGTAATATGAAGATTTTGATGTTTTTTCTCCAAAATTTGGCGATATTGCATCTATTTTGTCTGGCAACTATGTGAACAAGAAATAACATTTCAAGGTGTTGCCGTTGATCACAAAATCAAATTGATAATAATATAAGAAGGCAAACTTAGTTTTCACTTTTATAAATGTGTGAAATTGATTTTTGTTTCCATAGCCTATATTCTATTCACAATTTCGACCGAAATGCTGTCAAAGCCCATATAAGAAGTATTTAGTCGAAATAAGCGTGGAAAAATTTGGAAAACTAGTTTACTATGAAAAACACGTGAAATTTTTCTGAACACAATTTTGCTAAATATTTTTCGAAAATTTAAACAGAGTACAGAGTACAGGAAAACAAGAAATTTATAATTTTTATTTGTCAATTTTTTCAAATGAAATAATTAATGTTGCTAAACATTTTTCGAAAATTCAAACAGAGTACCGGCCTTATCGCTGTGAGCCCTTGTATGTAGTATAATTTTTTGGCCTCCTAAGCGCACACAAAAATTGAATTTAATTGACTGTTAAAGTTCGACGAGACAAGTCGCATGTTTTTTATGAAAAAAAAAATTACTGCAAAATTAAACAAAATTTGTATTTGTACATACATATAACTTTAGAAAATTGCAAGATGTGGGACAAAGAGTGGGAAAATTCTTTTTTGTTTTCTCTTAGTATAACATTTTGCTGCATAAAATAAACTATGAGCCACTGTATATACATATTAGGGAAATTATGAAATATAAATAAATAGAATTTTCTAAAATATGATAAGAAAATTCGGAAATAAAACTGTAAATGGTGTAAAGATAATGTACCAAAAAATTTAAAATACTCGTGCAACTGAGTAAATAACATTTCTTTCGATTTAAAAAAAAAGTTCCTCTGTAGAAAATTTTCATAAGGCTTATATTAAAATATTATATTATAGACAATACCATCTTCCAATGGAGATATAAAATATTATAAAACCATTTTTGTATCATACAAAATTACTAAAAATTATAATATATATGTAAATTCATCCATCCAAGAATACAAAAAATCGAACGATGGCAACGCGAGTTGAAAATTTAGTCATGCATTTGTTGTTGTCTATGAATAAAATTTTTATTTTCTCTTCTCTCATTGATGTGAATTTCGTTACTGTTCGTGTTGCGTATGTGAATACGTGTAGAAAATCCGATTGGCACTCGTATGTGGAGTGTAATGGCTGAGGAGCCCTGATTTGAACCAAATTTATGTGCTAAACTTATATTAAAAATATGTTATAGAAAATGTAAAACCAAATTATTAAGTTGATTAAAGAGACGGTAAATAGATATATATATAAAAATTATGTAATTAATTAAATAACTGCCTCCAAATATAGCGAATCATTTTTTTAAATGCTGTAAGGCATAAACGTAAATCAAACTTTTCGCTTTTTACCCCGAGCAGCCACCCAACCGTGCAGCGACATATTGAAAAACAAATTTCACAACTTTTATTCAACAGCCTCAAGCTTAAGACTCTACTATTGAATTTCTTTAAAAACTTGAACTTTAACTTTTTATTTTTATGGATGTTAAACCTAACCTTGGCTTGCTATTTGCCGCAATATATTTTCCATTTAATTTCACATCTTTTGTCTAAACAGCCAACTCAATGTCAATTATGTGTTACTAAATGGTGGAAACATGCAATTGAGAACTTTTTTTTTTCTTCATATTCTTTTTGTGCTCTTTGAAAGTTTTTTCTATTGTTTCTCAAGCAGCACAGTTTTTTTTCCAATGCTTTCATACACAACCAGCAATAATATTACAAAAAAAATGTATATATATATAAAAACTAAAACAATATATGAACTTTTTTAAGGATGTTTTAAAAACAATAAAAACACCAGACACGCTTGTCGTCTTCTTTAGCAGCTGAACATGGCAAAACTAATAAAAACAACATAAAATCTTAGATAAAAATGGGAAAACAAAAGAACCAAAACACTTAGTTGTAAGTATATGAAAATAAAAAGCAACATGATCCTCCCAAGTGTTCCGGCAATCCTCATTATACACCTCCTTGTATTGTGCTACAAAAATTTGTGCATTAAACTTAGAGCAAGTATTATGTTTACAGACAACAGAATATAATATTAACAAGGTCATAAAGGAATTATTTTCACAGCAGGAGAGAACAGAAGAAGAACACAAAAAAAAACTAAATACACAAATAAACTTGTTGCAAAAAGACTGTAGAAAATTCAAAAAACTAAACTAATGAAAAGAAAAAGTACCCACAGCAGAAACACACAACTTGCACTTTTACTCTGGAGAAAAGTGAAGCAGAAATATTTTAATTTTTATTTTGTGTTCATTTTTATTTTTTTTTATTTTTATTTAAATTTATTGATTTAATTGCTGTGGCAAAATTGCCAGTAAACTGAATCTGGATTTGAATTAGTTTCGTTTTCACAAAAATAACAGGAGAATTATGTTTATTTTAGCAAAATTATATAGAGTTTGTAAAATTAAAAAAGGAAATAGAAATAAAAATGCAAAATGCAAAATGTGAAGCATACTTTAAGGTTAATTGGTATGGTATCATTGAAGTATTAATTTAACTACTAAAGAATAAATATCAAACTAACAAAATAGCTTGCAGTAACGTTTCTAATTTGTATAGGGTGTCCCAGGAATTATAAAAGATTTGAATTTAATAAACTATATACAATTTCTATTCTATTTCGGAGTGTTATATTTCCAATGAGTCAAGTAAAAAACCGCAATAACAAAATCTAATATTATAAAGCCAATTATATGCGTTTGGTAAAATGTAAAATAAGAAAGCCAGTGTAACTACTGCAAAATCTCCATATTGGGATTTTTATAAGTTTCCTTGGGAATTTTGGGGATCTGAGAAAAGGCTAATATTGTAGCCGTGGTATTGCAAAACAACGCTCTATATGTATAAATCGTTCAATATATGGCCTACAAAGAACAAATAAATTAAATGGCTAAGCAATGAAGCACCTGGAACAGCTATTGATCAATATATATGTTAAGTTGTCGTATTTGATAAAATTGTGCTTGGAAGGCTAGAAGATTTCATTCATGATAAATAATACGATATAAAAATAGCAGTTTGTTTTTAGATAGGAACATTCTACAATATGCTAGGAACACAACTGCGACGAACGACGAATTTTTGATCGCGAATATTCGTCGCCAAAAATAAAACACATTGGTGTATATGAAAATGCACACAATCGTGGCGTTGGTCGAAGTTCGTCATACTCAGCGAAAGTTTAAATACATTTATTTCTAATTGTTTCGTCAACGAACGACGAACAAATCAATATAAAGTGACCAGGTTTCATATACTCAAACTGGTTTTTTTGTGGAAAAACATAGTTCGCTACTGTATTGTGGCATGTAGCACTAAAATCATTCGCACGACTTTTTATTAATTTTGAACACTTTTTATAATATTGTTTTTCTTTCTATTTCTCACTTTTTCATATGGTCACCCCATCAGCTGTTAAATGAAAATAATAATTTATTTACAGACAAAAAAGTTTTCAGAAAATTATTACAAAAAGCAATTTGTTCTGAAAAAAAGGACTACACCGAAATAATTATTGAGTGTCTAAACAATCTGGCTGGCATCAGAGGATTACAATGATTTAAAAAACAAATATTAAAATTTTGTTTGCTTATTATTTTAATTTATTCGTCGTTATTGTGTTTCATACCACGAATTTATAGAGCGATTTTTTACCAACGAATTCGTCGTACTAAGCGAAATTCGTCGTTCGTCCCAGTTGTGTTCCTAGCAAAGATCAAGTATAGCGAATATATATTTTTTTTTTTAAGAAATAATAACCTACTTCGAAAAACAGGAATCATTTTCTTAGATATAAAAAAGGTTTTCGAATCGTTGTGCCACAACGGCCTTCAGCCAACAGCCTTGTGGGTGCTGTTGGCTGAAGTAGTAGAATACGAGACTATGAAGCGGAGAGTCCTGAGTTCAAGCCCGCGCTGAGTCATGAAATATTGTGTTGAATTCTTCTGATCAGCATTAGTGCGTGGTTGTGTTAGTTGTTGCCAGCCTGTTTCAATGATGAAAGAATAGTCACTGGTCACTGAACATAATTGGCAGCGACTGACACTATCATGTACTAAAAAGCAGAGTAACAACAGCACCCTCCTTCGTCAGTCCTGTAGCAAAAGATTAGCCGGCGAAGTAAAAGGTTGAAATAGCTACAAAAAAAAAACTTTCCATCTTTCCTAATCTGTCCCCTCAATACTATCCCTCGTTTTCAGTTCCGGCGCAATGCATTGCATATATAGGGGTCATCCCCTGAGTGCTGGTCCAAGATACAAAAAAAAACCCGCTTTAACCGGGCTGGGTAAATTTGATGTTAGGAAGTAAATTGGCTGTCAAATAACGAAATGTCACCAATTGAGCTGTCGGCCTCTGACATTTATTTAGTAAAACGTTGGGAAATTTTAACTAAGGAAAGCCGGCCGAAAATCATCTTCAGAGATGAGGCCCATTTTCAATAGGACGGTTTTGTAAGCAAAAAAAATTTTCTGCATATGGACAAACAAGCTCACAAACAGTTCTTGAAAAACTATTACAGCCAAAAAAAAAAAGTGTGATTTGTGGTCAGGTGGCATCATCGGTTTGTATTTTTTCGAAAATGAGCAAGAAACCGCCGTCACTGTGAAATCTTTGCACTACTAAATCATTATAATGGCCTTTGGTTTTAGCAAGACTGCGCCACAAGTCACACAGCCGCCGGTAAGCGATATTTTTGGTGCAAAATGTGGTTAAAAATGTTGTGAAAAGAGCGGACGTCTGCCGATGTACTGGAAACGGCCTTTGCCCTACCTCATTTTTCATTATTAATTCCCATATTTCTACGTTACAGAGGTATCAATGCAACTAAATTCTTCAAAAAAAAGGTGCGTTTTTAAGCTAATTTACTTTCTACACTCTTTATAAATTTCATGTTTGGTATTCCAATTTACATGCAAAAGACCATACAGCTTCCTTTCAGAAAGTGAACGTTGAAGGCAAGTCCAAAGCTATAATAGTTCCATTTCACAAGTTGCACAAATGATTATTCACACTTCGGTTTTTATAAAAGAATTGGAGGGTATATTGACTTTGTCAATCCATGTGTAAGGCAGCGAAGATATATATTCTTAATCAGTGATGAAATCTAAGACGATCTAGCCATGTCCGTCCGTCCGTCTATGGAAATAACTATTCAGTCCAAACGAAAAAAGCCAGACCCTTGAAACTTGGTATAAATATATCTTGAAAGAGAGCACAGATCAAGTTCGTAAATGGGCTGAATCGGACCAGAGAGAAAAAGTTCCCTTAACATGAACTAAACCGAAATATAAACAAGTAAAAGTGCTATATTCTTAATCTTATATTATTCGAATCTTAAATACCCTTGTAACTCTTCCTTCGTTCTTGCTAAAACAGAAAGTAGGTTTACTTAAAAGATGTAACACAGTTTTACTTGACAAAAACAAATTAAAATTTTTAAACTTTTTGGTCACTTTCATGTACCATAAAATATATTATTTGTTCAACCCTGGAGTCGAAATTTTGATTTTTTAAGATTTTAATACCAATTTTGTTCTTCCTGAATTATAAAATAATTTTAATTAACAAAAACAACAACGTCAATTGCCTATTTGGTTACTTTTATATACTTCAATTTCCCAACCCTGGAACCGAAATTTAAATTTGTTTACCAATGCAACTCTTAATGAGCCATGAAATAGTTTTATTTAAGAAAAACTTAAAATTTGCAACCATTATGGTCACTTTCATGTACTACAATATATTGCATGTACCATAAAAACTTTAGACTTCCCAACCCTGGAAGTGAAATTTTAATTTTTATTTTTATTTTTAACCAATGCATGAGGAGTAAAGTAGTACTATTTAAGAAAAATTTACAATTTTCAACCATTTTGGTCACCTTCATGAACTATAAAATATTGTCCATCCCTGGATTCGAAATTTTTATTTTTTTGGAAATTTTTGATACCAAGTTTGTTCTTCCTAAAATATAAAATAGTTTCAGATAGAAAAAACAACGTCAATTGCCTTTTTGGTTACTTTTAAGTAAAAAAAAATTCAATTTCCCAACCCTGGAAGCGAAATTTAAATTTTTAAAACTTTTTTTTATCAATGCAAATCTTCATGAGGTATAAAGTAGTTTTGTTTAAGAAAAACTCAAATTTTGTAACTACTTTGGTTATTACATGTACTACAAAATATTGCATGTACCAAAAAAACTTTAATTTTACCAACCCTGAAAGCGAAAATTAATTTTTTGTTTTTTTTTTATCAGTGCAACGCTTCATGAGGTATAAAGTATTTTTTTTTAAGAAAAATTTCAAATTTTTAACCACTTTGGTCACTTGCATGTACTATTAAATATTGCACTTGTTCATCCCTGGATTCGAAATTTTATTTTTTATTTTTGAATTTTTGATACCAATTTTGTTCTTCCTAAATTATAAGACAGGTTTAGTTAGCAAAAAAAGCAACATCAGTTGCCTGTTTGATTACTTTCACGTATAAAATACATGCAATTTCCCACCCCTGGAAGCAAAATTTGAATTAAAAAATTTTTATTTTTTTTTTTGGCCGATGCAAATCTTCATGACGTATAAAGAGGTTTTGTAAAAGAAAAACTTAAAATTTTTATCAATTTTAGTTACTACGTGTACTACAAATAATAAGCCGAAAAAAAATTTTAATTTTCCATCCCTGTAAAAAAATTTTATTTTTTTAGTTTTTAATAGACTATTGAGGCTTTCCAAAGCAATAAATATGTTTAATTTACAAACATTAAAAAAAATAATTGATTTTTGGTATAAATTTTGCGTCGAGAAATAGGTGTAAGCTTCCTAGCTCTGGAACCATGCTTCGGGTCTTTCTGACTCGAGCACTCTATTTAAGTTCATTTCCAATTCAACGGTCCAATAACGAAGTCTCTAGCTCTTCTGGGGGGTTGGGAAAACCGTACAGACAGACGGACATCGCTCAATCGTCATCGCTATTCATAAGGATCCAGAATATATATACTTTATGGGGTCCTATATTGATATCGAAGAAATTACACACGGAATGACAAACCTATATATACCCTTTCATTTTTTTGTGAAGGTTATAAAAATATATTTTGAAGGATAGCACAGGTCAAGGTCGGAAATAGGCTAAATCAGACAAGAGGGAAAAAAGTTCCCCTAAGAAAAACTAAACCAACCTCTAAACAACATAATTTTTTAAGTTTTTTTTTTTGTAATTTTGCTAAACAAATTATATATTTCAAACTTGGAGCCATAAAATCAAAAAGTTTGATTTTTGGGGTCCGCCCCCTTTAGTGGGCGTTATTAAATGCAAATATTGTGTAAAAATTTACCAAATTTTTTTATTTAAGCCTAAATTCCTTAAAAATAAAATTTTTATGACGAAGCTGGGACGTAACCTGATCCTCCTCTGCCCTATCGCCTCCTACACCTTTAACCCCTAAATGACCCTATAAAAAAACAATTTAAATAAATTTTACATTTAATTATTTCGAACATTTATTTTTGGAGTTTTATGGTAAAGGTGAAATGTATTCCCCACGGCCCTTGTCAGAGAGACACCGACAAAATACAGTTTTAATACCCTCCAAAAAGAATTGAACCCCATAAAGTATATACATACATTCTTGATCAGTGATGAAGTCTTAGACGATCTAGCAATGCCCATACGTTCGTCTGTGGAAAATATGATATAGTCTAATTTTGTACCCCGCCCCCTTTAGTGGGCGTTGACGTACGATATTATATGCAAAAGTAGTGTAAATATGGAAAAAAAATTTTTCCTTAAGACTATAAGCAGCTGAGATGTTCTCTGATCTTGCAGAGGTGGAAGGTCTCTCCCACGGCTCTTCCTGGAATGGCTCTGTCAAAATAGAGATTTAAAATTGGGTACAGAGATGTCTTAAAGGAACTCTGTGCTACCAACTTAAACATTTTAAATTAAATTGAATTAAGATTCTATAGGCTAATTGTTCGAAATTTTTAATTTTAAATCTCAGAAAGACATGATACATATTCCAAGGCACAAAGGCAAGTCAACATCAGTTTTTGTTATTCAACTTACACAGCAGGGCGGAACAGCTGTTTTCGAAAGACGCAACCCTTTCATCATAAGTGCTCATGTGTATTGTGTTTGTCACCACTTATTAGGTGGCTTAGTTGAATTTGATAACAGTTCCTATTTACACAAATTTTATTGTGAAAAAGAATAGGAGAACTGTATCAACCTGATTTTAACATGTTATTGTTTTAATACCCGTGTTACCGTTTGATTATTTGATTTAATTAGCAAATGTTCAGATTAATATCTTCTTTAACTTCGCAGTGAAGTTGAATGATGCGTTAATGCAAACAAAGGTTTTTAACAGTCTTTACAAGGTCTGTGCCCATCATTTTTCTTGTACATTTTTAAATATTCTATTAAAATTGGTTTTATTTATTTGTTGCAATACTTCTTAGTAATTATTTAATATGTTAAAATAACTATTTAATTTTTTAAATTGTCATACTAATATTTAGTAATAATGAAAATATGTTGAAAATTCATTTGTTGTTATTTCTTTAACTTTAACCCAATTGTTCTGAGAATGTTTAAAATTACATTGATTACATTTACAGTTTTTTTCTAAGTGAAAATTTTCATCTGAATACATAAAATTGTCCCCCATTATGACACTTCTTTCGTGTTATGATGACCATTAAAAAATTCAATTAAACCAAAGAGGCTTCCCTTCTTCATATTGATAATTAATTTTTCCCTCTTACATTTTTTTTGTTGAACAGCAGCTACTTTTTTATTACTCTAAAAACCAAAAAGCAATATATTTCTTATGCATATTTTAAAGGGCCTTTAAGGCAGAAACTAATAAATTTTTTACTGATTTCCGTTTCAGATGACATGTTAATTTCCGTTTGGCAGAGCCAACAATCAATGCGGTTATTTGCAATTGTGTGAGCAATATCAGCTCTCAAGCATGCAAACAAATATGATTATACAGAAAGTTTGCCAAAATTAGGGTGTAACATATTCGGATGTTGTTTGGCGGAAAGGAAATAAGTTGGAAATTTTTAATGTACGACTATTTATTGCAAAAGTTTATAACTAAAATCACTAATAAAAATTGTTTATTCACTTAAACAGGCTTTTGGTTAATAAATTAAATGCAATGATGCCGCCTTATTGTTTAATTACATTTACAATATTGTTGACCATTGGATATGGTGTTTTCAATAAAGATGTAAAACAGATATAAATTAAATTGAAATTAAAAATAATTCATTTATTCAGTTGAAAAAGGATGTAAAAGAATTTATTACAGGGACTGAATATAACAAGTAAAAACTTTATATTCGACCGGCTCGAATCTCAAATAGCCTCCAAATATAAACAAAAACTATTTTGTCGGGATGTCGCCGGGAAGCGCCGTAGGGGTGACATCTCACCTTTGAAATAAAACACTAAAAATTAAATTTTTGCGATTATTAATTGTAAAAAAAAATATCTTTTTTTGATGGGGTCATTTAGTGGGCCATGAATAGGGGTAGGGCAGAGAAAGACCGGAGAATATCTTATCTTCGTCATAAAGACTTGAAAATAAAATTTTTAAGGAATAACTAATACAATTTGTTTTTTTTAATTCATTAAAATATTTTTCATGTAATATCTTACGTCAACGCCCTCTAAAGAGGACGGAGTCCAAAAATTGAGTTTTCGAATTTTTCGCTTTGGACCTTCCTTGACCTCAATATATATATATATATATATATATATATATATATATATATAATTTAAAAAATTATGTTGTTCTTTAAAGGTTGGTTTCGTTCTTTTTTGGGGGAACTTATTTCCCTCTGGCCCGATTCAGCCCATTTACGAACTTGACCTGCGCTATCCTTCAAAATTGATCTGTAAATTTCAAAGGTCTGGCTCTTTTCGTTTGGACGGAATCGTGATTTCCACAGACGGGCCGACGGACATGGCTAAATCTTAGAGTTCATCATTGATCAAGAATATATATAATTAATGGGGCCTTAGAGGGATATTTCGCTGCGTTACATATGGAATGACAAAGTGTCATTCATAATACGTAAGAAAAAATTTCGGGATCGAGGTTTCTTTGGCTGCTTGAGATCCATCACGGTTTCTTTAGCAGCATTATCCATTCGATCTGTGGAATTCTGGTCAATAGTGGGTTTAATATTGCCTTCCAATACCTTAAGATTTGCTGTTGGAATTTTAATAAAGAAATTTGGATGTAAGTGAAATTTTATATTTAGAATTTCTCTAAAAGATGAAATTTCAGAAAATGGGAATACGTGGGCGACTAAAAATTATTTTATTTTACAGCTCATATGGTCCTCTATAATAATAGAGTAGCACAAGAACTACAAAACATGAAAAATGTTGTGGCCTCCATGTCGTCAATTGTTACTGTTCGATCAACATAAAGCAGTGACTTCAAGTGCCACCACAGGATATAAACGAGAAGTGATCCATCGCTGGTTCCATTTCTATGCAAATTTTGACAGCTATTTGTCGACGTCATGTAAAGACAATATCAAAAATAGGACAATGACCTACTCTTTGCGGCCAACAATTACATACTTCCGACAGACTGTGGCTACTCTCTAGCGCCTTGACTATAGCAAGAGGCTGTTAGAAATTGTCAATTGCAAAAGCAGAGGAGTGCTCAAGTGCCCTCTTTTCAATATTGTCTTGGAACGACTTTGACAAATAGTTACAGATTGAGGGGGAATAATTTAATTGTTGCGCACACCACGTACAACAATTTTTTTTTTTTTTAATTCAGACCAGCTCTAAGGGGATGACTTCTACATATGCAGTGCATTGCGCCCAGACTAGAAAGGACGGCACAGTATTGACAGGACAGATGAAGAAAGATAGAGCATTTTTTGTAATTATTTCAAACACTTTACTTCGCCGGTTAATTTTTTGCTCCCGGGAATTACGAAGGAGAGTGCTGTTACTCTGTTCTAAATACACGATAGTGTCACTCTCTGCCATTTATGTTCAGTGATCAGTGACTATGCTCTCACCACTAAAACAGGCTGACAACAACTAACACAACCACGCAGTAATAATGATCAGAAGAATTCGACATCATATTTATAACTGAGCCACCGGTTGAACCGCATTAGCCTTGATAAAAATATCATAAAAACCACTAAAATGCTAATTCTTTATTTATTTTTATTTTTTAATTATTAACTATTGACTCAATATTCACTTTATTGCCACAATTAACAATTTCGTAAGTTCAATTAACGTAAGACAACTAAAAGTAACAAATTTTCGTATTCATAAGGACTCCAACTTTAAATACGGGATCTTTGTGATTTTCTAATTTATAATAAACTTAAAATCAATAATTTAACTTCAACATTTCGGGTGCTAACCCCCAGTTTTTGAATTCTTATTTAAGTACATAATTAATTAATTCTTCCATAAACTTAAGTTGTGTTTAAATACACTTTCAGTTTCTCAGTCTAAAATTAATTTTGGTATTTAATTGTGATAAAAGTATGGCAGCACAAATAAATGGTAAGAAAAATACTGCAAATGATACAATAAAACTAACTTCTTAGCGACGCACTGTGGGGTGAAAGCCCTCACAAGTGGCGATTAATTCAAAAGATGAACTTTAACTTTCACCAACCGTATTTGGTACCATATGAAAGTAGATAAAATTCTACATCACTAACTGCAAAAATAAAAGTTCTTGGTGGTTTACTTCACTTGCAGTGTGTGTTCAAAATTCAATCATTTTTGTTATTTTTGCGCGCATTGATTAAAAGAGGAAATTTTGATATTTCAAGTGATTATAGTTCTTGTTAAGACTTCTATAAGTAAAAGTTTTATAATGGAACCGTCAACTTCCGGTATATGAGCATTTAACTGCCTATTTCTCATTGTCGAATGAATTCTTTCTTTCGTATAAATACATTTGAAACAAAAACAATTTATAAAATTTTGTTTTTGTTTTAAGTATATTTATACGAAAGAAAGAATTCATTCGACTATGAGAAATAGGCAGTAAAAAATTATTTTTTGTTTAAATAAATGTTTTAGAAATATCTAAAAAAAATCAAATGTCTCCAAAAATTTGGTATTTTTGATAAATACATTGAGCTTCAACAACTTTGCGGATGAGTGCAGGAAAAAATGCTTTTACGCTCTTAATATAAGATTTTGGGTGATAAATCCCAGAATGCCTATTTGCGCGATTTTGGAGTTGTTAAGGTTTTTGTAATAGAATTCCGGTTGCTAAAAATCAATGTGAAAAAAAACCAAACAAAAAAAAAAAACAAGTTGTTTTTATTACCTTTTTTTAATATTTTTTCTAAAGGCACATAAAGTGGGCTCTAATTTACAATTCAATTTACTAATTTATCATTTTCCATTCCAAAGTTACAGCTAAAATAGTCAAATATCACCACTTTCTCCAACATACAAAAAAGTCCATAAAAGGTTAAGAATTTTTCAAAAAAATTTTTTTTAAATTCTGGTTTTTTATGTATTTATTAATACTCATCAATAAAAAATAACAACATTTTAACATTACGCGTTCTATGAATTAATCGTCACTTTCTCTACCATTCGCGACTTTTTGTTTCAATGAAGAGCTGCTTCACCAATTTTGAAGTTGTTGAATGTAAACAAACTATCAAAAACACATGGTAATATGAAAAACTTAAATGGAATTTATATGTAAAATCTGGGATTTTATTTAATTTTAAAGTGAAAAGCAAAATTTAAATGCAAAATTTTGTTTTTCACTTTAAAATAGACTTTAAGTTGAAATAATACTTAATTTTGAAATTAAAAACTGGGCATAAGTCTCTACTAAGTTTGTTCAGTGAGTTGTGTTTTGCTCACTAAACACACTTTTTAGCAGTGCTGCATTTTTAATTTTGCTCAATATTATAACAATTAAGTTTTAATAGCACAAATACCTACTTAAAATTTTATATGGAAAATTGAAATCAATAATGCTATCTCTTGCGATAAGCTCACTTAAGGTAAATGTCTCAACACGGTATAACCTGAGAAAAACTTAAAAATAAAATTAAAATTTAATGTAAAATATATTTCATTGAAAACCTCTGAAAATGTTACATGCTTATTGCTTAACCCTTTAAGCGGTCACATCACCATTTTATTTACAAAAAGAAAAAAGCAAACCTTTTCCTGTGATTTCTCCATTATTCAGCTACAAAACCCACTTACATATGCAGACGTAAAGAGGATGTGCAAATTTGATGTGAGCGCGTACTACTTCTTACATACATTAATAACATTTGTAATTCAAGATGGTGTGCAGTTGATATGAAATACCGATATCGTTGTTGTCACTTTTGTGGTTTCCTATTGGAAACCTCATACAATATGTTGACACATACAAACAAGTATTAACACGGACAAAAGCAAGAAGGACCCTGCCATCAAAATGATTCCGAACCGAATGAGTTGAAGAGAGTGTAAGTGAATATGTCAATAGCAACAATGAAACATGCCATTACAAATTCATTCATATTTAAACTTGATCTAACAAAAGCGCAGTGCAAGACTACATACATTTACATATATTCATGTCTGTATGGGCGAGTGTGTGTGTGTGTGTATGTGTGGCATAACAGTTTGCAAGCATGAGCCTAAGGAGGTCATAAAGAGAAAAAAATATTGATTATAATACCAAAGGAAATTTGATTACTTGCAGAGAACGCAGAAAGAGAATATGATGCTTTAATTTTATTTATATCAATAAAAGACGGTTCGTTTTTTTACAGGATGTTAAACACACTCTCCTTGATAAAATAAAATTTGGAAAACGGTTGGCTTTAAGACCCATCCCTGCAACTTCACGTTAATTTTAAAGACAAACCGAAATTGGTTTGTTAAGCTGTTCTTCAAGCTCAAAAGGTGCTGTCCTTTCCCCTGTGCTATTTCTCATATATGTATTTCTAAATGCCCGGCATATGACATCCATAAATGTTTAATAACAGGCCGACATCGTTAGAAATCGGGATGATGATTCTTATACATAAATATTGCGCTCAGCGGTAACCTAAATAAATTTGTTGAATGGGGTCACAAGAATAGGGGAAATTTCAGTGCCTGCAGGACTCAATGCTGCATACATATACACGAATGCATGCCCGATCACGCTGTTGCATGTGTAACCATGAGTGGTACGGGTATTGGGGAATCAGAAACTCTTGATGTTCGTGTCGTGCAAAAACCAGTGCGACGTTCGATGGACTCGACCGCGTACAGGAGAGGGCAAAGAAAACTCATTGGGGACTTTATTGACTCACTTAAGCATCGAAGTAATGTGGGGTGTGTTTCAATGTTTTATCGGTACTACAGTGTGGGCCAAAAGATTTTAAATTGAATTAAGATTCTATAGGCTAATTGTTCGAAATTTTAATTTAAATCTCAGAAAGACATGATAAATATTCCAAGGCACAAAGGCAAGTCAACATCAGTTTTTGTTATTCAACTTACACAGCAGAGCAGAAGAGCTGTTTTCGAAAGACGCAACCCTTTCATCATAAGTGCTCATGTGTATTGTGTTTGTCACCACTTATTAGGTGGCTTAGTTGAATGTGATAACAGTTCCTATTTACACAAATTTTATTGTGAAAAAGAATACGAGAACTGTATCAAGCTGATGTTAACATGTTATTGTTATAATACCCGTGTTACCGTTTGATTATTTTTCTTCATGTCCCATTTTTCTGAATTTTTTTTTCATGCGATGTTGTTTGGCTCTGATTTTTTTTTCTAAATAAAAAACTTCGATTCTGTTTTTTTATTTTATTCGCCCCTATTATGAATGATGACATCGACGCCGTATCAAGACTACAGAAAAAAATTTTCGCTTGTCCAGTCTTTTTCGACAGCAACTGGCTACTATTAACCTTCGTCGGCCCTGTAGCAAAGATTAGCCGGCGAAGTAGAAGGTTGAAATAGCAACAAAAAAACTGTCTATCTGTCCCTCCCCTCAATAATATCCCCTCGCTTTCAGTTCCGGCGCAATGCATTGCATATATAGGGGTCATCCCCTGAGTGCTGGTCCAAGATAAAAAAAAAATATTCTATCGATACCATATGGCCTAGGGAATGCTAAGAAATTGTCAGTAGTCATAAATTGTTAACGACAACTTGCAGACAAGTGATAATATTTTACTGTCGAGTTGATGTGACGTCGACGTCGCCATTCATAATATGGACGATTATGTTTATTTGAACCTTTAGAATTTTATTGGTCAAGTCGAGAAGCTGTTATCGGCCAAATGGCCGCCATCACAATTGATTGCTATACAGGCTCATTTTATGGCATTTTTCATCACTTTGGCGAGAACTTCGGGCGACAGATTCTCGCACTCGTGTCGAATGTTGTTCTTGAGGGCTTCCAGAGTCTCGGGCTTGTTCACTTAAACACGGAAATTCAAAAATCCCCACAAAAAAAGTATGGAACGGTTAAATCGGGCGATCTTGCGGGCCGGTGTAAATCGCCAAAACGAGAGGCGACCCGGGAACGCTGCCTTCAAAATGCCGGTTGTGGCTCGCACAGTGTGTGCCGTTGCTCCATTCTGTTGGAAACACATGTCCTCCGGTCCTAATTCGTTCAATTACGGCAAAAAAAACTCGGTTAACATGGCCCTATAGCGCGCACAGTTCACTGTTGTCGTTTGACCAGCGGCGTTCTCGAAAACAAATGGCCTCCAGCGTGAAGAGCGCAGTCCCTTTGACCATGTGTAAAGGCTCCTCGTGCATCACTCGTGGATTTTCAGTGCCCCAGAAGCGATAGTTTTGCTTGTTCACGTACCCGCTGAGGTGGAAATTAGCCTCATCACTCATTATGATTTCGGTCGAAAAACCGTCCACTTCGTCCTCGACATTGAGGATGACTTGGGCGTAGGTTAACGCGTTTGGCGGTCGACAGGCAGTACCTGATGCACGGACGGGAACATGCGCAGGTCTTTGATCAAATTCGCCTTAGGGACGACCGGCTGATGACTAATTGCAAGGCATGGCGTCTGGTCGATGTTTCTGGCGACAGCTCGACATCTTCGGCAACAGCGGCGATATTCTCGGCAGAACGGGCGCTCCGGGGCCCGTCCACTTTTGGCAGCATCTCCCATACTCTTCAAGGTTGGTAGCCAAACGGCGCAGTGTTTGCGCAGTCGTTGCCGGACGACAGGGTAAGCGGCGACGCAATTCGCGCTGCGCCAACACCACAGACGAATTGTTACGCAAAAAAATTGACACGATTATTCCGCGTTCTTGGGGAATGTATCGCTCCATGGCTTGTTCACTTGTATTCCACATCTGTCTAGTTCACAAATGTCAAAACAGATTTGACATTGGCCGCCATGTCCAAAAATAAGAGCATCTTCCGATAGGGTAATTTCTTTTGGCCCACCTTGTGTAATGAGTTGTTTTCACTAATCGCTTTCCCGATCACACCCATATGTCGTGGATTTATCAGTGAGCCGGACTAGGCATTACAGCCAAAATTCGTGCTTGGCCGGGAGTGCCCGGAATTCCTGCGGGGGCCATTTGAATTCAATAATTTTCAAAACTTTATGAATTACTTTAATAAAAATGTATTATTTTTCAAATGAATTAATAAGAAATAAATTACATAAACTTTATTTAAGTTTCTTAATGCAGCAAAATTCACTAGCCACCCTGTATTTCGTTTTCCTCGTATTTAAAACACGATTTTATGGATTTATTTTTTAAATGCTTTTCTGTATTTTCCTTTCACTCTTGGCTGACTAAACTGCTGTCTATTTTGCATTTGGCATTTCTTGCACTCACCAAAAATTCAAGTACATTATATGCAATTAAATGGTGTAATCTCTCAGGCAAGTGGCAAAAATTAAAAAAAAAAAAATCCAAAAATAATTGCAACAATTAACAAAAGCCTAGAAAACTTAAACAAGTCAGTATGAGAAAAAATAAGTGCAAAAATTTTGATAATTACACTTGCACAAGTTCCTCTTAATTACGTGACTTTTATGCAGAGTTAACAAACAAATTGCTTTGACCTTTGACATGCAAGTTCTTTGGTTGCCAAAAATACACGAATTTGGGGGTTTAAGTAATGACGAAAAATAGGATTTTGAGAATAATAAAAATATTATGGCGTAATTCATTTCTATAGAAATAAATTTTTATAGAATTTTTTGTTTTCGGTGCATATGAATTCTGTAAGGAAAATTTTCATGGCAGCCCTTATGATAATATAAACACAACTTATTTTAAACGCGGCTACATTTTGATACCCTCTAAAAATAAATTGCAGTTTATATTCACTTTGTCATTCCGTGTGTAACGGAGCGAAATAACTATCTAAGACCTCATAAGGTATACATATTCTTGATAATATTTTTGAAAATCTGATATATTTTGAAGGATAGCATAGGTCAACTTCGTAAATGAGCTAAATCGGACCTTACCCCTGGTCCGAAAAGTTCCCCTAAGAAGAACTGAACCAACCTCTAAAAAAGCAATAGAATTCTCATGTTTACCTCAATGCAACTCTCACTCTCAATTTTATCTAGGACTTTGGAAAATATATTTAATAAACTCACAGCTACACATCGCGAGCTCAATATTATAATGACTGACAAAGATTGTATAATGAAATTGATGCCCGTTTTTCAAAAATGTGCATTGTTGATGCTTTGTACTGCGGCATTATGAAACACTATACGTATTTTTTTAACACCACAATTAGGGTTGCCAGTCGGGCTTGTTTTGGCTGGATTGTCCAGCTTTTTAACGGCCTGTCCAGTTTCAAGCTAAAAAGAAATTTGTCCAGCTAAAAACAATTTTCCACAAAATGCTCTTAATATTTAGTTGCTGCTTTAAAATAATTTTTATAAATTTGCTATAACATTTTTACTTCAAAGTACAAAAATATCTAGCAGCTTTTTTTGTTTTGTTTGCGTCTTTTTGGTATGATTTTTTGTTTTCGTTATTTAATTTTAATTCTTAAATACATATCGCTCATATGCTGGAAAAAGTCATAAATAAAGTTTTCAATTTGCAAAGAAGTCAATGGGAAAACGAGAAATGATATTTCTTTCAAGAGCAAGATTTTTACATAAATTTTTTACTTAAGATATATACAGGAGCGATAATTAATTCTACATTAAAATAAGAAACTAATTTTTTGAGTTGTGACGTTGTTGCAGCAAATGAAAGATATGTAGATATAATTAATAAAATTGTTTGTACAATAAACAAGTAACTTTTTGTGAAAATTTGATTTCAAAATGTCCAGCTTTTTTTAAAATATCCAGCATTTTTAATTCACATGTCCAACTTTTTAATAATCTGGATCTGGCAAGCCTAACCACAATAGATGTTGTGGGCGTCGCAAACGGAATGCTAAATAAATTTAGAAAGCTATTCTTCTTATAGTGTTTTCATACTGAAAGTTAAAACCTTTATGTATTAAACACATTCGAGACAGCAGGCTACACGAACACACGACTACAAAAGCCGTTGGCTACAATCGTCGCCTCGTAGTCAGCTACTTAATTATTTTTGACACGGCAGTTACATATAAATACCCTGCAGGAGGATAAGCGTTAATTGTCTTTACGACACGATTACTAGTATAAGAAGTACTAGTTCAAAAGGTGATTGGACATATACGGGAAAGTACTAGTACTTCAAGTAGTTCATTTGTAGATTGATTTGACTTATAGAATTTCATATTACTTTTTGATGATGTTTTACGGCGAATTGGTAGCTCGCATTTTCATTTATTTTATTTTTAGTTGTTACAACAATTTTTAAGCAAATTCAAATTTGAAACAAAAAACAGTATGCTGTGTAGATTTCCGCTGCACCTCCGCTGAAAATTATTAGAACACTTTGCCACCTGCATATCAGTTTACTTATTCGAACATTTATGTAAGTTAGCCGCGGTTTTCCTGTGTGTTAAACAAGTGACATTTTATAAAATAAATAAAATTAAAAGGTAATTTTACAATTTTTTAAACGTGTTTTTTTTTTGTTTTTTGATGTTCATATGTAAAATCAGCGATCTTTTTTAATATAATAAAAACTGATATATGTAGTGTAAGTTCATTAGTGCTTTTAAATATCAGTTATGTTAACGGAATTTTTTGACGTTGAATGAAGTAATAATAATGTGCAATTTTTCAAGAACTTTGCATTTTCTTCTTGCAATACGTAAAAAGAATTATTTAGTAAATGGTGAAGTACCAAAACACACTTCTTAAATTAAAGGATTTTGGTTCAAGGTGGAGTACCAAACGTAACTCAATTTGTACAAAGGTGCTAGTGGATTGAGTGTGCCCTGAAGGAACTTTCTATTTCCTTTTATAAACTAAGAATTGAGGAACCAAAAATGCCTTTGAAAACAAAGACTTAAAAAATTTCATTAACTTTTAAAAACCAATAATTTTAGTGATTTTTTTTTTACATATGTATATATAAACCAGTTCTTAATGCCGAACTAATTGTACCAGTATCCGACTAGATGAAACTATACTAGTACTCATCTAGTGCTAATAGTACTAGTATCCATCCAGTACCAATGGTACTAGTTATTTTCCAAACACACTCAATGTTAATTTGATCATTAACATGGTATAGGAAAGTTTACAGTTGGGAACTAGTACTGGTGATTTTTGTACTAGTACAATAATTTTTTGATACTAGTTCGATCTCCTGCAGGGATATAACCAAGGAGTGACGAAATATTGAAATTAAAAATAAAATTAAAATAAAGAGACCTTAAGCTTAAAAATATCAGAATATAATGATTTAAATTATGTATGAATTTTTATTAGACGAACTTTCTTATGTAAATTGTTAATTTTATCAACGGGCTTAAGTTCGAATCTGCAAGACTGCAAACCATTTTTTATTATTTTATTAATAAATGAATTTGTTCATTGTAAATTGACAACTAAATTCAATTACTTGAACATAAATAACAAAGAAGCTTTAGTTATCAGCAGCCGTTGGCTCTGGAAAAAGCGAAAGAGATACATGGAATATTGGGAATATTAATCGTCAGGGTTGGGGAATTTCGTACTAACCAAAAATGTAATAACTTAAAAATATGAATGTGATAACTTCTCATATTCAATTTTCGTTAAAATATTGGTTAAATAGATGATATTCCTACTAACTAGCACCACTTGCAAAAGTGGGAAAAATTGAACAAAGAACGCTGATGAGATGGCGTAGCGGCCTCGAAATCAGTACTGATTCGTTCTGCTGGTTTGATGATTATTGAAAAATATTCTTAATATTCTTATCTTAATATAAATTAATAAAATAGAATTTGAACAAATTCATTTATTAATAAAATAATAAAAAATGGTTTGCAGTCTTGCAGATTCGTACTTAAGCCCGTTGATAAAATTAACAAAGAATATAATGATGCTTAAATTAGTTTTTTATTTCAAAAAGTCGTTACCACATGCCATACAGCCTGCGAAACAATAGTGCAATTGAAAGGCGAGTTCGGTGAACAGTTTATTTCAGTTTTGGAGCCGGTCAATTGGCAGCCTAGATCGTGCGATTTAATGCATTTAATTTATTATTATTATTTATTTATTTATTTATGTTTGTTATATTAAGGGTCATGTCTAGAGGGTTGATGCACTGGCAGCCGATACTGAAGAACTTGTTCGTGAGATATCAGCCGATATGTTGAAGAAAATATTCCAAAATTTGGCCCAGCGTCCTTAAACCTATGTCAGTGTGAAAACCATTAGAGGAAATATTTAGTACATTTTATGCATAACAGCAGACAGATAGACTCAGCATTTGTGTCTATAAAGTCACGAGTGTTCGGAATTTTTTATTATTTTTACAACTCGTGGTTCCTTTTAATAGAGGTAAGTGAAACGTTGTTCTTTAAGCCGCTTTCACACTATAAGACTGAGTCGTATGATTTTGATTCGAATTTCTCTTTTGAGAATGCCTGAGATGCCGAAAAATCGTACGTGTCATTACAAAACGCTTTCACACTATCACACTTAAAACAATTCATGAAATCTCTGTAGTAAGCTGTTGCAATCAGACAACCCTGATAATATGAAATGTCTCAGCTTTTAGAATAATTTCAAAAAATGGAAAGAGCCATCGGTGTGTCAAATTTTACTTCTCAATCTATGAAATTTTACTTAAGATCGCTTTCACACTATAAGACTTTTCATATTATTTCGAATTTTTTAATCTTAATACTCAGTCTTATACTGTGAAAGCCGCTTTAGTGACACCAAATAGTGGCATCTACTTATTTGTCTTTTAAAAAAAAATCATTTATTACAATATTTTAAAATCTCTGACTCGGCAAACAAAATTCTTCCCTTAATCCACCAAATTTACTTAGCTGAACTTCATTTTTATTACCCCTCATTCTTCTCTCCCTATATGTGCTCTGGCTTTTTTAGCCTTTCCTTCAATTGTAAATAATTAAAAATAAAATTAAACGGAAACAATTGTGTCATTAGATTTAACTGACTTGTGAAATGCCATTACTTTTCCTGAATTTTCTGCTTACTCTTGCTATTGCATATTTGCAGTTCTCTTTTGTTCGCTATGCAATTGTAAAATGTTCTCTTATTTTCTGTTTTTTTTTTGTTCTGTGGCAACTATTTGAGTCTTGGCAAGTGTGTCTGTCTGTAAGTGTGTTGGAGTTCTTATTTTATGTCAATTCACTTGATTTTATTTTCATTAAAACTGTTATTGTGGGTGGATTTTTGTTTTTTTTTCTATCTGCCATTGTGTTCATTTTGTATAAAATGGTAAATAGTTGCCAGCGGTTTTAGTGGTTTTGACAGAACTTGACAATTGTTTGTACAAGTTGTTAACCATAAAGAGAGAAATAGTAAAGAGAAAAATCTATTAAATTAAGAAAGAATTGATAGTTGGATTTTGGGTTCAGTGAGAACAGAAAATTGTTCAACATCAATCAATTAAGGGACTCAGAAATATTATACAAATAAGGGTATTTTTAAACTTTGACTTAAAGCCAATTTATTTTATACGAGTAATTGGAAATTTCTTGTTTAACACTAAATTTTTAATAATAAAATTATTAAGCTCAAGGTCGTTTTTTATATAAAATTATTTCAGTTTTAATTATTCCCCCTGATTGTGTAAGGCGTTGGCGTTTACGCCTCAGGCGTTTTTCGTAGTAGATTAAGGAAAAGTGTTTGTGTGTTTCTTTAATCTTGTCTTCGACGTAAACGCCAACGCCTTACACAATCAGGCTGATTATTCAATATTTCGTCAACAATTCGTTAACATCATCAAGAATAAGTAATAGGAAATTATTTATTTTTTTTTTACTTTTATTCGTGCTGATTATTTCCCAAATTTACGAACAAAGCTTAAAATAATAAATCAATCAACCAATTTCTACAATTGTTTGTAAATTTTGGGAAAAGAATCAGCACGAATAAAATTTAAAATTTAGTGTTAAAGGCAATTTGTCGTAAAATTTATATTCTGAAAGCACCCAAAAATAACTCATTATACAAAATCTTGTATGAAATATTTTAGCCTCTTTTTATTTTTGCCTAAAAAATTGTTGTAAAAAATGCTATAGATTTTTTTCTTTGGTTTTTGTCTTTTGCCAGAGGCTTTTAGAGAAGGCAAGAAGACATCCTTTGACAAGCAAAGAAATATCAAACTATTGTGAATTATTTCGCAGATACAATAAAGTTTCCATTTTCCTGTTGTGTTTTACATTTCAATGGTTTCAATTTCCCTTGGGGATAAAAAATTTTAATTTTTAAACGATGCTGGTCGAACTACTACGAACTCAATGATATAAAACAGAAACCTAAAAGAATGCCAAATATAAGAAATACAAGTTTTAAAGTACACATTTTGTTGTTGTTACTTTCAAAGTCCTGTTTTAGCTGCTTAGCAACGCATTTGCTATGAAATAATCGTAGTTTTAGTACTTGAGGTGTATTTCTATAGTCTTTTATCTGTTTGGTTTAACTATACAAACCCATTTGAAGTGAGTTTCTTCTTAGTTTATCTCCTTTTTTCTCCTTCATTTCAGTTTCATGTAAAGTTATTTCCTTTTTGCATTGCCAACAATTTCCTATGACAACAATGCTTTTCCTTTAGCAAAGGCATGGAGTATTAAATTTGCCCAGACTAACAGGTACTTGCATGCGTTTTAAATGAAAGCCTTTAATTTAAAATTATATTTATTTGTGGAATCTTAGCGCCGTTTGTGAAGTCTTGTAGGCAATCAAATATACATTTTCTTGTTTTTATTAAGGGATTTTGTAAAATATCCTGTGAGACTTGCTTTGCTTCTTACACCGTTTTTGTACTTTTTCTTAAATTTTTCATGAATTGTCCCTTTGGTATTAAAAAGGTTTTATATTTTCTTAATAAACTTCAAATTATTTAACTGTTTGTGTGGGGATTGTTATTTTTTCACGTTTGTAGTTGTTAAAATTATGACTTTAAGTGATTGCTATTGGTTGTATGTTATATTTTCACAACTTAATGTAAAAATTTCGGAAAAGAATAGAAAAAAAATTTTAAATCTATTATGGCCACAGCCTTTTGTTTATAATTGAATTTTTAATTTCCCCTATCGTGAATAACAAGTGAAAAGATTCATGCTATCAGTTCTCAGTGAATTCAAAAAATTGAAAGAAACTGAAAACACCATAGAGTATAAAAAAAATTGTTGAGGCTTAAAGCAAATAAATAAACTAAAATAATAATATTTAGAATTAAAGCTATAATTTTATTATAGGAGCAAGAAAATAGACAGCAACGAATTATTCACCAGGCAGAAACTATCCACGATAGAGCTGACTAATTATATGCCAATTACGGATTTTACTTTAACTCTAATAATTTCTTAGTTTATGTGAGATTTAACTTAAAAAACCAAGAAAACCTAAACTGCAACGATTTGGATGCTCTTGCACATGAAAAATAAAATAAATAAAAATATTTCCAAACGCCCCTACTCATTCGCTTCTTCTTATTTGGAGGTAATATCGGTGTGATTACCTAACATTGGAGGCAAAGATGTAATGGGTGATTCAAATAGAGATACTTTTTTCAATAGCCTTTTTTTGACAGATCACGCACGTGTGAGTCGTGTCATGCTGTCATGTTATTATACCCTCCAAAAAAGAATTTGGAGGGTATATTCACTTTGTCATTCCGTTTGTAACGCATCGAAATATCCATCTCAGACCCCATAAAGTATATATATTCTTGATCAGTGATGAAATCTAAGACGAACTGAGCATGTCCGTCCGTCCGTCTGTGGAAATCACGATTCAGTCCAAACGAAAAGAGCTAGACTCTTGAAATTTGGCATAAATATATTTTAAAACTTAGAGCAGGTTAAGTTCGAAGATGGGCTAAATCGGGCAAGAGAGAAAAAAGTTCCCCTAAGAAGAACTAAATTAACCCAGAAAACACAACATAATTTTTAAAGTTTTTTGGTTATTTTGTTAGGCAAATGATATATTTTTATGTCAAATACGGTCCAACGCCTTAAACTTGGAGCCATTAAATAAAATAAAAATATGTTTTGACCCCGCCCACTTGAGTGGGCGTTGTTATATGCAAAAATAGCATAAAAATTTAACAAATCGTTTTACTTAAGCCTAAATTCCTTAAAAATAACACTTTTAAGCTTTATTGACGAAGCTGAGACGAAACCTACCCCCTCCTTCCCCTTCGCCCCCTAAATGACCCTACCAAAAAAAAATTTTTTTTTTTAAATTTTGTATATAATCATCCCAAGCATTTATCTTTAGAGTTTTATGACTGGCGATTTCTGCCCTACCCCCCCCCCCTTTGCTCCCTAAATGACACTTCCAAAAAAAAATATTTTTTAAATTTTGTATATAAGCATCCCAAGCATTTATCTTAAGAGTTTTATTACTGCCGTTTTCTGCCCTACCCCCTCCCCCCTATTCCTTTGCCCCCTAAATGACCCTACCAAAAAAAAATATTTTTTAAATTTTGTATATAAGCATCCCAAGCATTTATCTTTAGAGTTTTATTACTGCCGATTTCTGCCCTACCCCCCTCCCCCCTATTCCTTTGCCCCCTAAATGACCCTACCAAAAAAAAATATTTTTTAAATTTTGTATATAAGCATCCCAAGCATTTATCTTAAGAGTTTTATTACTGCCGTTTTCTGCCCTACCCCCCTCCCCCCTATTCCTTTGCCCCCTAAATGACCCTACCAAAAAAAAATATTTTTTAAATTTTGTATATAATCATCCCAAGCATTTATCTTTAGAGTTTTATGACTGCCGATTTCTGCCCTACCTCCCCCCCCCTTCTTCCTTTGCCCCTAAATGACCCTACCAAAAAAAATTTTTTTTTTATATTTTGTATATAATCATCCCCAGCATTTGTCTTTAGAGTTTTATGACTGCCGATTTCTGCCCTACCTCCCCCCCCCCCTCTTCCTTTGCCCCTAAATGACCCTACCAAAAAAAAAATGTTTTTTTAAATTTTGTATATAATCATCCCAAGCATTTATCTTTAGGGTTTTATGACTGCTGATTTCTGCCCTACCCCCCCCCCCCCCCTTCTTCCTTTGCCCCCTAAATGACCCTACCAAAAAATAAATAAATTTTTTAATTTTGTGTATAATCATCCCAAGCATTTATTTTTAGAGTTTTATGTCTACCTGTTTCTGCCCTACCCCCTCTCCCCCTTTGCCCTCTAAATGACCTTTTTATAGGAAATTTTAATTTTGTATATAATTATCCCAAGCATTTATTTTTAGAGTTTTATGACAAAGGTGAAATGTTTCCCCCACAGCCCTTGCCAGAGCGACCCCGCCAAAATACAGTTTTTATACCCTCCAAAGAGAATTGGACCCCATGAAGTAAATATATTCTTGATCAGTGATGAAGTCTAAGACGGTCTAGCAATGCCCATACGTTCGTCTGTGGAAAACATGATATTGTATATTTTTGAACCCCGCCCCCTTTAGTGGGCGTTGACGTACGATATTATATAAAGTAACTCTGTCCCACCAAGTTAAACATTTGAAATTCACTTACTAAATATTTGGAGGGTATTTAAGATTCGACCCGGTCGAATATAACGTTTTTACTTGTTTTTGTTTAGTATTGTTTGGCATTTCGTAATGGAAAGACTTACGCCTGAACAACGTTAACAAATCGTTTAACTTTATTGCGAAAATTCACGTTCTGTGAGGAATGTGTTTCGTGCACTTATGGTCAACATAATCGGTCTACTGAGCGTACTTTTCGCAACACCATCACCCATTTTGAGACCCAGCATTCACTATTGGATAATATTCGACCGTAGCTGAGAGTGTACACGACCGTGGAGACTCGGACATGATAACCGACTATTTGATGCCTGAAATGTAAGCTCGTGATCTCGGCGACATTTGGCTTCAGCAATAGATTTTTGATAGAACATTTCGGTGAGCACATAATTTCCCTTTTTCGACCGGTCGATTGGCCACCAAAATCGTGTGATATCATACCGTTCGACTTTTTCCTGTGGGGATATGTAACGTCTAAAGTTTATACGGACAAACCCGCTTCTATTCAGGCCTTGGAGGAAAACATCACGCGTGTCATTCTCCAGTTACCAGTCGAAATGCTCGAACGAGCCATCGAAAATTGGACTCAACGGATGGACTATCTGCGACGTAGCAACGGCCAACATTTGATAGTCATAATCTTCAAAAAATAAGTGCCAAGAATGTTCTTTCTAATGATAATAAACATTTTCCATTAAATTTGAATTTTCTGTACTTTTTTCTTTAAAAAAGTAGGGAACCTCGAAATGGATCACCCATTATATGACCATCTGACCTATTAATTTTTTTTTATCTTGGACCATTACTCAGGGGATGACTCCCTATATATGCAATGCATTGCGCCGGAACTGAAAAGAAGGGGATAGTATTGAGGGAACAGATGAGGAAAGATGAGAAGAAAGACAATTTTTCTGTAGCTATTTCAAACTTTTTACTTCGCCCGCTAACACAAAGATTTTGCTACTATCATCCGTACCGAATCCCAGCCGTAAAGTTCGGTCATCACTCCTTATCCGACAAATCTTCCAATAATTGGTATAAACCACAAACCAGCACGTGAACTTCCGAAGGAGACCTCAACAACATCCAGTCGCAGTAAACTGCTGAGCCAGTACTGGATCCCGTGGTACCAGTTTAGACTATAAACTTTCTATTGTATTCAGTTTCTGTTTTACCCAAACTTAGGTGTCCTTGCAACTGTTGCTCCTTACTCAGACTCGTAGACGAATCTACTTCTTTTAGATTTTTATATACACATCCGTTCCACTGTTATTTAGAGATTGGGCAGTAGCATATAAGTTTTAAAGAGCTACCTGCAAAAGTAATTGTGAGCCCCTACTACTTTAGGTCTTCTTACAGTAGTCCTAGCTGGACTACTGGGACCTGTACCGCTTCCTATTCGGTAACTAGGCAGGCACATATAAGTTCTATGGGTTACCAGCAAAAGTTATGTTTGAGAAAACTGTATAACCCCCGAGAGCAAAACCAGTATAGATCATCAGCTCTCTATTGACTTCGGTCCTCTTACGGGACCTAGGCGTCCTTAGACCTTTTTACTTTTTTTTTTTTTTTTTTAGGAGTAGGACCAGCACTTAGGGGATGACCCCTATATATGCAATGCATTGCGCCGGAACTGAAAACGAGGGGATAGTATTGAGGGGACAGATTAGGAAAGATGAGAAGATAGACAGTTCTTTTTGTAGCTATTTCATATATTTTTTTTTCATTCATATTTCATATATATTTTTTTTTTTTTACTTCGCCCGCTAATTTTTGCTACAGGGCCGACGAAAGTGGGTGCTGTTACTCTGCTTTTAGTACATGATGATGTCAGTCGCTGCGAATTATGTTCAGTGACCAGTGACTATGCCTTCATCATTGAAACAGGCTGGCAACAACTAACACAACCACGCACTAATGCTGATCAGAAGAAATTCAACACAATATTTCATGACTCAGCGCGGCTCGAACTCAGGACCCTCCGCACCATAGTCTCGTGTTCTACTACTTCAGCCACCAGCACCCACCATACATCGACTACGTAGGAACAAGCCTCCGCCAAATTTCTATGCGTGTCTTCGGATGTGTTTCGTAGTGACGGCAACTGCTACTGGCAGTGATCGCACTAGGACGATATACTATTTAGTAGAGATGAACCTACTACTTTTAAATTTTGTATATGCCCTGTTGTACTGTTATTTCAAAGATTGGGCAGGTAACATATTTGTTTTATGGGTTAATAGCAAAAGCCAGGTTGGTAAAAACTGCATAACCCTTTCCCCGTATCTGTGCTGAAACAAGGTCTGACATAATAATCAAGCTAACCAACTGCACCCCCGGGGGACAGTAGGGAGGCCAACTCTATTGACTCCCTTGAGCTAAATACTATAATGTGTTGTGTTCCAATGAAATCAGGGATCTTTTTCCCGAAACACGCAAAAATTTCCTAGTTCCATCACAATGCACGCATGAGTAGGGGTCATCCATTGATTCAGTGACAGATTCCAGGTCAGAGGTCCTGACCTGGGGTGGCATAATTTGGATGGCGGTAAACCCTAAAATTTTAGAATCCGCAATATGCAATGACGTGTAATAAAATATTACTATAAGAAATCTCTTCCAATAAGAAGTCTACCATTTACATGATATTTGAAATGCCTTGAAAATCCCCATAAGGGAAATTTTTGGAAACATTTGGGCTTCTTACCAAATTTGATGTGGCAGCGAAGTTTCTTCAAAAGGTTTGATTGAGATGGAATAAGTAAATTCTTAACCCCTTATTCATAAAAATTATGAGAGTCTAATAAGAGCGCAATAAAACAAAATTTCATATGAAATTTGCTCTATTACACTCCTATAAGCCCCTCATAATTTTTATGAATAAGGGCCTAGATTTTTTTTTTAAATCCTACTTCAGTTTTTAATAAATTGTTTATTTACAAAATATTTTATGTAAATAATAACAGCAGCGTGTCTTTTAAACTCTTTTACTCTCAATTTTCTAGCCTACACAAACATATTTTCTTTTGCGGATCACTGGTTTAATTCCACTTTTTGTGGTGTTAATTTCACTTTTTGTCAATGTCTCGAAATAACCACCTATTATATATTTCTGATGTCGCTAGTTAATTCATTCGCGAGAGCGGAAAGGGCCATAGTGGCTATTTATACATGCAAAAGGGCAGTAGGCCTCAAATGAGGTATAAACCCTAAGGGGATCAATTACATCCTTGAGGCTATTATTAAACCAGTACTCTTTTACGGGGTATTGGTTTGGTGGAAAGCGATGGACAAGCAGGCTCATCGCAGGACCTTTGAAAAAGTCTTTCGGGTCGTAGCGAGACTGATGACAGTGCGCACTACGATCTACACCAACGGGAGCAATTTTTGCAATGCTAAATTGGCTCCCGGTTGACATTCTGGCCAGACAATTGGCTCTATTGTCTGCGGTCAGGTTGAATACAGTATGTCCATGGCCTAGGACTGACTATGGGAATGCTAGGATTTTAAGAGAGCACTCGGAAATCCATGCCAACATTGACTACTGTGTACCAAGACCATTCTTCGGTGGACTTTTCCGTTCCATTGTCGTTGACAGGGAACAGGTGGACAGACTTTCCTTTCCCGAGGATTCAGTTAGATTTTTCACTGACGGATCCAAAAGGGGAACAAGAACGGGCGGATGCTTCTATGTGGAGAACTTCAATGTAAGATCTCCATTCCGGCTCCAAGACGGTTGTACTGTCTTGCAAGCCGAAATCTCTGCTATTACTCGGGCAGCGAGATGGCTAAGGTACTATAGGATATCGAATGATATCTTCATTGTTACCGATAGCAAAGCAGCCATCTCTGCTATTAGTGGTGTGTACAGTACATCAAAAACTGTGGTCGAATGCCGACTGTCTATCAACGAGATAGCGAGACATTCGAGGGTGACACTGGTTTGGGTGCCGGGGCATTCTGGATGTCCAGGCAACCATACTGCGGATGAGATTGCCAGACAAGGGACTGAATTGAACAGTTCAATGATCAGTCACTTCACTGGCATTCCATTAGCGCGATGCAAGTTTCTGATTCAAAGCGAATCATACAAACTAGCTCAACTTAGGTGGGAAAGCGTGGCTAACTGTCTCGTGGCAAGAGCCACGTGGCCCCATTATGATTTGCGCAAAACACGCGACCTTCTCAAGTTTGACAAGGCGCGCATGCGTCAACTGGTGACTGTTCGGACAGGACACTGTAGCTTTGGGACTCATGCGAGGAGGATGGGTCTAATATACAACGACTATTGCAGAAGCTGCAATGATGAAGAGGAGCAAGAAACTGTCCGCCATCTTCTGTGTCAGTGTCCTGCCCTTGCTAATGCAAGGGCAGCGGCGCTGGGCTCCCGATTCCTGTCAGACTTGGACAGCCTGGCAAACATGGAGCTTTCAGGGGTATCATCCTTCCTCAGGGGTACAGGATGGTTTGAAACGGCGGAGGGCATCCCTTAGGAGGTCCTCTGCTCAAGGGCATCACAAAGGTACCACATTGACGGACCCAAGTGGATTGTCCCGCCAGGGACAACGGCCCTCTAACCTAACCTAACCTAGTTCATTCCCAATGACAAGCAGATGTCAAGTGTCTACAGAATATAGAACATTTGCTGTGGTATTTTGTATTGGTGACAAAGTCAATTGTGAATCAGTCCAATTGTATTGCAGAGCAGACCCAGATGAAATCCCTATATTGCTGAGTGGTTATTTGCGCATGCGTATTTCCTTATATGCTCCCATGCGTGTGCCTGTATGTGTCTGGTCGAGTGAGAAAATGAGTCACTGAGAAAACTCAAGCGGACCCTGATGAAACCTTTCAGGAATTGAAAACATCCACTGACTCCAGGTAAATGCCATACAAAACAGTTGAATCTTTCGAGAGATATCGCGTTTGCATGAAATTTCATTTTAACTGAAGGTAACGGTCTTTTCTTATGATGTTTAAGGTATGGCCAGTTTTCTCCCATTTCTTAGCTGTAATAGTATCTCCCTACTGTGTACACACGCAATTACATTTTCACATTATTTTAAAAGTAATAAATGTCAGCAAGTATATTTCTTGAAAATGAATTGCATTTGAGAGTTCGTGTGTTTGTTAAAGGTCCCAACAGTTCTGGTAATCAGTAATAAGAATAATTGATATCAATAAGAAGGCAGGGTAATTGATCCATCCGTCCTCTAAGCTGGTTTAGGTTCGCATGTCCTTCATGTGTTACTTTTACAGGATAATGGTTAATGTTACCACACGGAAAGTTAAAACCTCGTTTTAGAGTTTAAACCATAAACAGCTGATTTTGCTTTCAAACGGTAAATTTTGGTTTTAACGTACAGGCTGTATAGTAAATTTGTTCAAAATAGATTAAATCCCTAATAGATATATGTGAATTTGTTGCTGTACTTGTTCCCTATTTTTACAACACTTAATTGACAACCTGTACAAAAGATACTTTTTTAAGTAAAAAAAGACTCAATTCAATTCCTCTATTTTCTTCTTGCACACATCAATGAAAATATTTTCATTAATGCCCGTCTTTAATTTTCTTTCTCCGTCATTTTTTAGTTCTTCTTGTGACTGCATCCATTTTGACAATGTTTTCATAATATTTCAAACGTCAGTATATATTCTTATTAATACAAACAATACCAGCTGTTTCCAATATACAAGTTGGCAGCACTTAGCTTAGGTCAGCCAAAAACAAGGTTGCATTTCATAAAACCTACTTCATAAATCCCACGGTTTTAAGTTGGTTTTAAAGCTTTCGTTCACGACAGCAGGCTACCGGCTAGATGGCTACAAGTGCCGCTAGCAACAATTGTTGCCGTGTAGTCAGCTACTTAATTATTTTGAATGCGGCAGCTACCACGTAAAAATAAAAACGCTTATTCTAAATCTATTTATATAAAGAAACAAAATCAATTTATTTGTTTATAGCTCTTTATTGTTTTTGCCTTTTTAATAAATACTTATACATTGTGATGACCTTTTTTGTTATGACACAATGAAAATGAGTTTATAACTTAATTATTTCTTATACCTCATTTTCAAAGTGCCCTAACTCACGTCTTTTAACGATGACGGCTACATTTGAAAATAATGGCATTTTTAGTTGAAAAGTCTGATTAAAATTTAACAACACTCGCAATGGTCGAGCAAATTTCAAAAATGTATATACCAATAAAAAGCCATTTTACAGGACTTTTAAATGATGCCCATATCGTATATATTCCAGGAGTTACAATCAATAAAAAATAAAAGTTTTGAAATTCGTAAGCCCGGAGCCATATGAGATCGCCGACAAAAAATACGTATTCCTCCTTAATTTTGATAGAGCTATTACCTTATGCACTTTTTATTTTCAACAATTTTCATATTCTCGATCAGTTAAAAAAAAGTTAAACCGCTTATTCATTTAAGATTTTCCATTGTGCTGGCTGCACTAATAATTTATTGTCGACTATGAAAATTTGACTACAGCTACAAAAGTAGCACGGACAATAACCTGCCGTGTAGCCATGAAAATATTCATTCCCATAGAAGCATATGTACTCTATTTTTGACAGGTTGTAGTCTGTAGCCTGCTGTCGTGAATATGTTTAATGCATAACAAAATCATTTTGTAAGCTAAAGCCAGTTTTTAACAGTTGGTTTTAACGTCAAAGCCACAATTTATTAAAACCAAGTCAGGGTGAGAACTCTATTAGATAAAGAACTACCGGGCATGCTTTAACATGCTTGAGCATAAATGATATGCAACATTGTAGTAAATACATTTATTATTAAAATACATAAAAGCTTTATCATTTTCCTTTATGATTATATTATACAAGAGCGAATGAAATTTATTTCTTCTTTTAATTTATTATTTCTTTTAAACATTTTTTTTTCTTTAATCATCTTTACCATTTGCCAGTTTTCATTCAATTTTTGTTTTCGAGCGATTATTTTCATGCTTTTATTTTTGTATCGCAAAATCTATATAATGATGCGTATTTGTTGTTGCGTTTGGTGCTAGTGCTGGCGCTGTATTTTGCTGTTGCTGTTGCTGCTTTCGTTGTCGCATTCTGCTTGTTTGCAACAATAGCGATGCAGCAATAAACTCATTTGCTACGGTTGGTTGCTCATTTGAGTAGTTTCATTTGTTGCTGTTTTTCGACTTTATTTTTCTGTTCTCCCTTTTTTTCTTTTTTTGTTTGCTGCTGCATTGAATGACTTGGTGAATTGTTTGTTGTGAGGATTTTACGCTTCATTGAATAAATTATGCCAAATCGCGCGAAAACTTATAGAATCGTGTGTACGAAATGAAGTAGGCATTTTACCAGATGAATTTGTGTATTGTGTGAGTACATCATATACAATATAAAAATAAATTATTGTACTAATGCACACGCAAAATAAAAGTAAAAAAAGTGTGTAAAATATACACTTAATCGTCTGAAAATATTATTAAATGGTAAACAAGTCGAAATATTTTAATGTCATTAAAACGTTTCCAGAATTGTTTGTAGTTTCTTGTCAAAAATACAAGAAATGAATAAATACTTTTTGAATACTGTCTAATGGTATGCTTTCATATACGTGCTTTGGACCCAAATTAAGTGTCAATTATCTCAAATGACTTCATCTGCTTCATATTAAGTCGAATTTTGTCTGGCAACACTGCGCGGCTTACAAATGCAACCTTAAGATATCCATTATTGGTGAGTTACAAATCCGAAAAAGTGATATTAAAGCACGATTTAAATGGCGCTGATTTTACAGAGCTGGAAAATTTAATCTTGTTTATGGTATATGAAAGTAATTAACTGAAACTAATTTTTTTCCATATTACAGCTATTCTATACTTCGGGAAAAAGCAAATTGTTTTTAAATAACAAAACAAAAATCATAAAGACGATTCCAGGGTTGGAAATTTTAAACTTGTTTTTGTACTTAAAAGTAGCCAACTAAAACAATTTTTTGGATTTTTTTATATATTAAATATATTTAATGTTTTTGAAAGAAATTCTTTGATATTAAAAATTAGAAAAGCCAAAAAGTCAAAATCAGAGATGGAAAATTTAAGCTTTTTTAGAATATTAAAGTAATTAATTAAATTTATTGTTTGGTAATCAAATATATATTTTAGAAAGCAAGAAATTAGTAATGGACAACAGAAAGATCAATCAAAGATATAGTTCCAGAGTTGGAAAGAATGTATGTCTGTATATACTCTAGACGAACGGCGGAGAAGTGTGTATAAGATTTGGCACAGACGAATATAGAACATAACTTGCTTTTATTTTGCTACTTCGTGATCGAATTATTGCTGCAGAAGCGATGAAGTCCGTTGCTGTAATGCTCTCTATAACATTTTAGAAGTTGTGGGTGATTTTTTAAAAAAATCTGCCTTCAAAAACAAACAATTCGAAAGCTATTTCAGTTTATTTAAAATTTTAAATTACACTCTCTCATATAAAGCAATATTGAAATTATAACAAATAAGGCCATTAGTGAGACTAAATTTTCATATAACAACTACAATTAACGTATTGACAATTAAGAGATAATTGTTTAAATAATGAGTAAAACTTTTAATGCAACACTGTCAGAATTGTGTTCAGTGAAAAGCTTTTACAAAAGTGAAAGCTTTTACAATAAAAGTGCTTATTGAATACACTTTCTTGAAATTTGACTTATGCTGTTGGCTGAAGTAGTAGAGCACGAGAGTATGAAGTGGAGGGTCCTGAGTTCAACCCCGCGCTGAGTCATTAATATTGACATAATTTTTTTTTCAGTTTTTTTCTTCAGTTGTCAAATGCTAATTGTCGTAGCAATATTGAGTATGTATGAACACCAAAAAGAGATTGTCAATTAACTGAATATTGTTTCAATTAAAAACGAATTTATAAACACAGTATTAAGGATTTCATACACTGAGCCGTTTCATGCGGCCCAAGTGTTAGCTTTACATTTCCACGTTTTATTTTGTGTAACAAATGAAGCATGTTTTATTTTAAATTGTATTATACATATTTATCACTATCTCACTTGCTGTGGCAGTTGTCGTTGCTGTTCTTATTGCGTTGTCAAAACGCTTAAGTCAGCCAGATGAACGGAAATGTTGATTTACGGCATTAACCCCAAGATGGCCTCAATAAAGAGAATTTAATAAAAGGGTGTGAGTGTAATTAAAACATATTTAAAATCGACTTAAATAGACAGTAAACATTATTTTTTAGCATTTAAGGCATAAGAGGTTTATTGTTATATTTATATTTTTTTATCTTGGACCAGCACTCAGGGAATGACCCCTACATATGCGGTGCACTGCGCCGGAACTAGAAAGGAGAGGATAGTATTGAGGGCACAGATGAAAGATAAGAAGAATTTTTTTAGCTATTTTTCAACCTTTTAACTACGCCGGCTAATTTTTTGCTACAGGACAGACGAAGCCCTTTTGGAAGTGCTTCTAATGTTGCCACTTAAAATCGTTGATATCCAATGAATTTTTTAAGACCTTCCGGATTCTATTACAAAAATAGCACATACAATTTTGGCGTCCCCAAACATAAAATCAATTGTACTAAATTTTCGCCTACTGTGTGACATGTGGTAACGTGTTATTGAAACCCATTATCAGTCAAGTCCAGCTCTTCCATTTTGGGGGAAAAAAACAAAAATATGTAATCATCGCTTGGTAGCGCTCGGCTTTCGCAGTAACGAGCCTGTCTTCATCGTTATTGAAACATAATGCCACCGACCAGCGACTCAAACCAAAAAGTGCATTTTTCGGGATGCATTCACAGAAAATACGGCAATTTTGCTTGAGAAATGAAAACGATTCACTTTTTCTTAACCGATCATGATTAAATTCAATAACCACCAAGCGTTGTTCGTTTGTATCTTCAATATTGTTTAAATTCTAGACCAAACTGAACATGTTATACGAAAAAACCTGAGCCGCCAAAAACAGTGTTGCCAAAAAGAAAGTTCCTAAAAAATCGTACTTAAGTTTGTAATCCGAAGTATTTGCAGGTTCTAAGAAAGGAATAAAGTCCTTACTACTATAGCGTGTTTTTAGAGTGTCGCAACACTAGAGCAACGCGTGCAAATTGTTGAAATTTGTAATCAAAATAATTATTCCATTCGTCAAACTCATCGTGCACTTCTTCCATTTTATGGCGCACCTAATCGTCCTTCAGAGCGGCTAATTCGAAGAACAACATATGTCATTGAATTAACGTCAGTACCTGCCTCGCGGCCTAACCTGACGATGCTCTTAACATCGGGTGAAATTGGGTGTCACCACTATTCCTCTTAGCACCAAGAGACCACACGAAGGCGACCTCGAGTCGCCCAGGTGGCAATTTGGTAAGCCCCATGATCTAACACCTTGCTAGAGTGTCGATCCAATCTAGATGATCTTTTATTTGTTGATTCACAACAACACATAGATTTTTGCTACTATCAGCCGGACCGAAGCCCAACCGCATGATTGGTCATCAATCCCTATCTGACAAATCTTCCACCAAATTGGTGACCACAAACCACCACGTGAACTCCCGAGGGAGACCTCACCAATATCCAGCCGCAGTAAACTGCGGGGCTTGTACTGAATCCCGTGGTACCTGTTCTGACTACTGGTGAACTCTCGAAAGCCAAACAAGTGTAGGTTCTATAAACTTTCTATCGACTTCGGTTTCTTTTTTACCCGAACCAGGTGCCGCCTCACCTATAATTCGAAGAACAATAGAGCGTTTTCGGACCACATTCACTTTTACTGATCATGTGCATCCCGCCGAGAAGCCGAACAGTGCGCACTGAAGAACATGTCGCCGCTGTACAGGAAAACATTGAAGATGATCCTAATCCATCAATTCGTCGCCGTTATCAGCAACTGGCGTTTTGTCCTTCATTTTATGGAAAATTTCTGTAGTTGTTGAAAATTGCGCGGCCACATGGCAGAAATCATATTTAAACGTTAATGTCATAAAATGTTCTATCCAATAAAGACCGTTTCGTTGATATCAAAAATATATTACTATGTTTTATTATGATTTAAACTTGTATCACTCTATAAAAACACCCTGTATAAAGAAAACTATGTACCAAATCGTTTTCTTGATTTTGTTTTATTTTTAATGCTAACTTAATACTTTCCTAAGTATAGAATGGGTTTAATTAACAAAACAAAACTGAGTATTTGTATTTTTTTTTATACAGGGATTTTAGATTAAGTATTCCAGGAATTTGTGTGATCTTCTAAAAAACATAAATTAAAAAAAATAATCTATGGATTTCAATTTTTTTTTCTTTATTTCTTACTATAGCAAGCCTAGAATGTTCTTATTATCCTGTAAAATTTTTAAGTCACAAAGTAGAGTGATATTTTCGAACACCGCTACACTTTCATCATCAGTACTCATGTGTATTTCTTTATGGCCCCTTATTATTGGTTATAAACTAATTGATCCTGATTTCTTAATTGGATTATTAATCATGTCTTTTTATAACCACGAAAAAAGTGTTGGAGGGTATTTCCACTTTACCATTCCGTGTGTAATGCAGAGAAATATCCATCTGAGACCCTATTAAGTATAAATATTCTTGATCAGTCATGATCTTAATCAGTAATGAAATCTAAGACGATATAGAAATAACCATTTGTCCGCATGTGGAAACCACATTTCAGTCCAAACGAAAAAAACCAGACCCTTGAAATTTGGTATGAATACATTTTGAAGGATAGCGGTGGGAAAAAAGTTCCCCTAAAAAGGACTAAGCCAACCACTAAAAAACAACATAATTTTTAAAGTTTTTATACCCTCCAAAAAAGAGTTCACTTGTCATTCCGTTTGTAACGCAGCGAAATATCCATCTGAGACCCCATAAAGTATATATTCTTGATCAGTGATGAAATCTAAGACGATCTGAGCATTCCGTCCGTCCGTCCGTCTGTAGAAATCACAATTCAGCCCGAACGAAAAGAGCCAGACTCCTGAAATTTGGAATAAATATATCTTACAGGTCAAGTTCGTAAATGGGCCGAATCGGGCCAGAGGGAAAAGAGAAACAGAACAGGTTAATTTTTTCTGTTTTTTTTATAATTTTGTTAAGCAAATGATATATTTTTATGTCAAAGAAGATCCAACGCGTTAAACTTGGAGCCATAAAATTAAAAAAATGTGATTTTTTTACCCCGCCCTTTTAAAGAGCGTTATACAAAAATAGTGTAAAAATTTAACAAATTGTATTACTTAAGCCAACATTCCTTAAAAACAACATGTTTAAGCTTTTATGACGAGGCTGAGACGTAACCTGACTCTTCTCTCCTCTACTCCCTCCTCACCCTTTGCCGCCGAAATGATCCTATAAAAAAATTTTATAAATTTTACATTTAATTATTCCGAACATTTATTTTTGAAGTTCTATGGCAAAGGCGAAATGTCTCCCCCACCGGCCCTTGCCAGAGCGACCCCGACAAAATACAATTTTAATATCCTCCAAAAAGAATTGAACCCCATAAAGTCTATATATTCTGGATCAGTGATGAAGTCTAAGACGATCTAGCAATGCGATACACGATATAGTTTATTTTTGGACCCCGGCTCCTTTAGTGAGCGTTGAAGTTACACAATATATGAAAATATTGTGTAAATATTTAATAAAATGTATTCCTTAAGCCTACATTCCTTAGAAAATGTAATTTATAAGCTTCTACGACGAAGGTAATACATATGTTCTATGATCTTCCCCTGCCCTACCCCCTCCACACGCTTTTGCCACCTGAATGACCTTATAGAAAAAATTTCATCCCGAAATTTTGTTTTTAAGTTTTTACGATTTAGGTGAGATGCCTCCCCCATGACCTTTATCGGAGTAACCCTGTTAAAATAAAGTTTTAAAATTGGGCACAGAAATGTCTTAAAGGAACTCTGACCCAGCAGACTAACCATTTTTAACTTATCTCAGTCCCTTTATTGCACGTTGATATAAAATATTAATACGTAAATTTTTATGCTGATGGAAAGGTGCCTCAGTCATGCTCCTCCCAACACATTGGAAACGACCGTAACAAAATAAATTTTTTACTTCTTTACTTGAGCCAAATACTATAAATATTTAAATTTTAATACGAATAAAAGTAGAGTTTTTATTTACAAAATATTTGGAGGGTATTCAAAATGCGACCCGGTCGAATATAACGTTTCTACTTGTTAAATATATTAGCTTATCGATAATAACTGAATTTAATATATGCAAATTTCGTTTATAATCCAATAAGTTTTTATGTATTACAGCCCAATTGGTTATTGCAGGTTAATGTTCCCTCCTATTTACTTTAGTTGGCCATATTTCCCTTTTCTCCTCTACTTATTGCCTATTCTTCTGTGCCATTGACCAGTTTGGGGTAAATGTTAACAAAAAAAGGAAACATAATGATATCTTCGTTAGCGCAAGCAGATAAAATCTTAAATTTAGTATTTTTAACGACTACAAAAAAAATATATATAAATAAATAATCCTGCTTTAAAGCTTATAAACGATTGATATATTATTGTGAGTTTAAATATTTAAATTTCACAAACAAATAGATTTACAACCAAGAGCAACAACGCGTCACTTGTTATTGAAGGCACTAATCTATGAAATATTAATGGTCGAAAGAACACAACAGCTAATCATAATTCCCACAATCTATTATCTGAATGGAAAACAAAATGCTTACAAAAGGGTTCACTGTCAATTTGCTAATTGGTTGATTCACTGTTTCGCATTATTTCTGCCCATTCACTCATAATCTGCCAGTTTTCTGCCGAAACCTAAAAACAAAAGGAAATAATGCCACAAAATAGCAATTAATAATTTAAATTCTCCCTACTAACTTTAATGTTTTAATTAATTTGTCCATTCAACAATCCTCACCATCAATTCAAACGTTTTGTACGAGTCATGAGTATTGAAATTTCAATGGGTAAAAGCAGCAGCATGACAGAAACGGATTTCACTGTGGACACCATCATGAATTAATTAGCTGCATGGTCAGTTTTTTCGTTTATGTGTGACTGTGTGTATGTTATATATGAATATATGTGTATGTGTGTATGTACATGTGTGTATATGTGTGTGTGTCAGACCAGTGCACTCACTTAGTTAATTTGCCGTCAGTTTTCATGAAATTTCAGTAGGCGAGTTGTTTTGTGGAAATCTTATTTTTATCATCATATTGTTGCATTTTGATAATTCAGCTTCGCGTTGGGAATTTATTATTGTGAACTCAATCACACTTAAATGAATTATCTGTTAGTAGTTAATGTCATATAGAACAATATGCCCGTATGTACAATTATTGCGATACATTTTTGGTTTAAAACTAATCGAGAAACAAATTAAATTTAATAAATTTGTAAAAGTGTTAAATAGTTTCCATATAAACGTCCTGTATCGTGTGCAAGTAGCGAGCTTTCACTAACGTTAGACTGGGATGCAATCAGGGGAGGCTATGGAGCAGCTCAGACCAAATATAATACTAGTCGAATATCAGAAATTATTCAGATCTAGAATAAAAACAAGTAAAAGCCAAATCTTAAATATCCTTCAGAAATGTATTTCTTCTTTCTAAAACAGAAAATAAATTTAATTAAAAAAAAAACTAAAATGTCGTTATTAGTTACTTTTATATTTAAGAAAAAGTTTAAATTTTCCGGCTAGGAAGCTAAATGTTTGGCTCTTCTTATTTCTAATACCTCTGAACGTCTTTCAAAAATATTAAATATGTTTAATTTACAAACAAAAAGAAAAAAATCCATTTCATGTACCACAAAAAGTTCTAATTGTCCAACCGTAGAATAGTCTTGTAGATTTTGTTTGGTTTCTAATACCAATTTATTTCTTCCTGATATATAAAGTAGGAATAATTCATTATAAAAATCAAAAATAGCCAATTATATGGTTACTTTAATGAATCAGAAAATGTCGATTTTCCAACCCTGGAACCGAATTTTTAGTTTTTAAAATGTTTAATACCAATTTAATTCTTAGTGAAACATAAAATATGTTTAATGCACTGAAAAAAAACCAAAATTGGGAATTTATGTGGGTATCAAAAATATTTCAATATTCCAACCCTGAAATTGGATTTTTAATTTTTCTGATTTTTAATACCAATTTAATTCTTCCCGAAGTACGATATAAAAAAGATCTCATTCACAAAAAATCAAAATTAGGAAATTACATGGCCAGTTTTATGTACTAAAAATTTCGACCTTTCAATCCTGAAACTGATTTTTTAATTTTTAATACCAATTTAACTCTTAGCGAAGTATTAAACAGGTTTAATTCACTAAAAAAAAAGCAAAATATGGAATTTATGTGGGAATTTATGTACCAAAAAATTTCGATTTTCCAACCCTGGAACCGAATTTTAAATTTTTTAATGCCAATTTAATTTTTCGTGAAGTATAAAATAGGTTTAATACACTAAAAACACAAAATTTGGAATTCATGTGGCTACTTTTATGTACCAAAAAAAATTCGATTTTCCAACTCTGGAAGCGAATTTTTAATTTTTTTTACCAATACAATTCTTAGTGAGGTATAACATAGTTTTACTTGACAAAAAATTCAAATTTGTAACGTTTTTGGTGACTTTCATGTACTACAAAATATTTCATTTATCCAACCCTGGAAACGAAATTTTAATTTTTTAATATGTTAATACCAATTTTCTTCTTCCTGCATTATGAAATAGTTTTAATTAGCAAAAACAACAATGTCTATTACCTTTATGGTTACTTTTATCATTAAAAAAAATTCAATTTCCCAACCCTGGAAGCGAAGTTTTAATTTTTTTTTTTAATTTTTGATACCAATTTTATTTTTCCTGAACTATAAAATTGTTTTAATTAGTAAAAAGACAATGTCAGTTACCTTTTTTGGTTACTTTTATGTATTAAAATATTTTAGTTTCCCAACCCTGGAAGCGTAATTTTAATTTTTTTTTGTTCTTTTACCCATTCAACTCTTCATGAGGCATGAAATAGTTTTATTTAAGTAAAACTTGAAATTTGTAACCGTTTTGGTCATTTTCATGTACTACAAAATATTGCATGTACCAAATAAAAATTTCAATTTTCCATCCCTGGAAAAAAAATAATTTTTCTAGATTTTAATACAAATTTTATTTTTCCCAAAGTATGGAATAGGTTTATTTAACAAAAAAAAAACAAAAAAGTAATTGGTTTTTGCCAATAAATTTTGCTTTCAGAAGTAGGTTCCCAACTCTGGAACCGTATTTCGGATTTTTCTGAAATTCAGTACCACTCTTTTTAAGTTCATTTCCAAGAACGAAGTCTCTAGCTCTTCTGAGGGCACGTACAGACAGACGGACATTGCTCATTCGTCATCGTTATTTATAAGGAACCAGAATATACATACAGGGTGGCTCAGAAAGACCGAAGTGGTGTGAATTCCTTATAACTTTTTTATTATAATTTTTTTTTTCTTTTCAGTATTTTGTAAAGAAGACTTCGACAATTTATAATGGAGCAATACACAACTGAACAACGTGCCCAAATCGTTGAAATTTACTTTTCAAATCAACGGTCCATTGTGTTCACTCATCGTGCATACCGTCCTCAATTTAATGTGCGGGTTGCACCCTCGCAGTCAACAATAAACCGTCTGGTTGCAAATTTTCGACAGCAAGGAGCAGTAAGGAACCTTTCTGGTTCCGGCAGACTACGAACTGTCCACACGTTTGACAATATTCAAGTGGTACAGGAGAGTATTCGGGAGGATCCAGAAAAATCAACCATTTCCATCAATGATGATCGATATCGGACCATGTTGGAAAATTTTAAGGCCAGCCGTGGAAAACCATCCGCAAATATGGTTCCAACAGGATGGAGCCACAGCGCACCCTGCGAGGGCCACAAAGGCTCTTTTACGCGGCATCTTTGGTGAAAAAATAATTTCGCGTAGAAGCAATTTTAATTGGCCCTCGCGTTCCCCGGATTTAACCGCTCCAGACTGTTTCCTTTGGGGTTATTTAAAAGGGAAAGTTTATGTTAATAAGCCTAGGACTATTGAGGAATTAAAAACCGATATTCGAGACGAAATTAACAACATAACACCGGAAGTTTTGCGAAAGGTCATGGAAAATGTGTTGGAAAGAGCACATTTGTGCGAAGCAGAAAATGGCCACCACTTGCGGGATATCATTTTTAATAACTAATCTAAATATATTCCCTATAAATTTACTGTATTTAAAAAACAAAAAATTAAAAAAATATGTCTTAAATAAAAAGTTATAAGGAATTCACACCACTTCGGTCTTTCTGAGCCACCCTGTACTTTATGGGGTCCCATATTAATATTGACAGATTTACACACGGAATTCACTTTTTTGTGAAGAGTATAATAATTGGCATTGAACAACCATCTAGTGACACAAGTAAGAGCGCCAAGAAGGAAGCCGTGTGTTACCCTTACAGACAACTAAATTAGAAGGAGTTAAGCTTACATTAGTAAATAATTTTCTTTTATAGAAAAAAAATTATATCGTTTTGCCAAAACACATTAGCACAATTCCTAAATTGTTGTCATAAACTACTAAAAAAAAGAAAACCACTTGAAATAATATTTGTTTTAAAAGCAAAATCTTTTTATTACAATTTTTTAATAAAAGCTTTTCATAATAATTTTATACTTTCTCTCTAACACATATTCTTTTTGGTTCCACAACCAACTTTAACTTCATTCATTTTAATTGAATTCAAAATGAACTGCACAACATAAAAAAATAAATGAAATGTTTTAAACTCCTTTGCTATTGCTGTTTCATTCAAAAGCTTATTCTTAATAAGAGTTTATATATTTTTATATCCTTTACAAGAGCCAGTATAACATAAAAGAAAGGATTTCTCCCATTCGAAGTCATCAAATGTGTTTATATTTAAAAAAAAAGACAACTTTGCGCTATGAATATGTTGTCTATGTTCACCTCTTGGTAGTACTGATGTGTTGCACAGTGCTGTTGTGTGTTTAAAGAAGCAATAAATGGTTTTACTAGAACTAAATATTATTTAAGAGATATGTGGCAACTTCCTAACTATATCGCTTTAAGTTTTGAAATTATACATTATTGTACCCATCACCATAAGTAGAGTACACGTTTGTCATTCCATGTATATATATACATATATATATATATATATATATATATATATATATATATATATATATATAATATATGTATATATATAAATATATATATATATATATATATATATACATATATATGTATATATATATATATATATATATATATATATATATATATACATATATATATTTATATATATATATATATAATATATATATATATATATATATATATATATATATATATATTTATATATACTATATATATATATATATATATATATATATATATATATATATATATATTTATATATACTATATATATATATATATATATATATATATATATATATATATATATATATATATATAAACTGAGTCCTTATGAATAGGGAAGTTGAAGAAGCGATGTACGTGAAATCCTAAACAGATTGCTATAGAAACTCCAAAAATAATTTTATTTTCCCCCCTCCAAAAAAAGAATTTGTCATTCCGTATGTAACGCAGCGAAATACCCCTCTAAGACCCCATAATATATATATATATATATATATATATATATATATATATATAGATATATAGATATATAGATATATATATATATATATATATATATATATATATATATATATATATATATATATATATTCTTGATCAGTGATGAAATCTGTCTATGCGTCTGTGGAAATCACGATTCAGTCCAAAGGAAAAGGCATACACCCTTGAAATTTGGTACAAAAATATATCTTGAAGAATAGCACAGGTCAAGTCCGTAAATGGGCTGAACCGGGCCAGAGGGAAAGAAGTTTTGAATTAAGATTTATATGCTAATTGTTCGAAATTTTTTGTTTTAAATTCAGAAAAACATGATAAATATTTCAAGGCACAAGGGAAGTCTACATCAGTTTTTAGTTATTCAACTTACACAGTAAAGCGAAACAGCTGTTCTCGAAAGCCGCAACAAGCAGTATGAATGGTCGTTAAAAAAATATATAAAAAATGCTTATATATAATTTTTATTCTGTCATTTTGTTAAGCAAATAACATATTTTTAAATCAAGGAATGCCCAAAGCATTAAGCTTGCAGCCATAAAATCAAAAAAAATTAATTTTTGGATGGAATCGAATGGAATAAAATTTTTTTTTTTTTTTTGGTTTTAAGTACCAATTTAATTTTTGATAAATTATAGAATGAGTTTAGTTCACTAAAAAAACCAAATTAGGAACTTATATGGCTATTTTTGTATAGCAAACATATTTCGATTTTCGAACCCTGAAATAGAATTTTTAATTTAATTTATTTATTACACGAAGAATATAATACTTCCTAAAGCATCAAGTAGGTTTAATTCACTGAAGAAACCAAAATTAGAAACTTATATGGCTGATTTTGTGTAGTATTTCAATTTCCCAAACCTGAATGGGATATTTTATTTTATTTTTTTTTTCTTTTTATCAATGCATCTCTTAATGAGGTATAAAATATTTTTGTTTGTGAAAAACTTAAAATTTGTACCCGTTCCATGTACTAAAAAATAGTGCAGTTGTCTAACCCTGGAATCAAGATTTTGATTTTTTTTGTTTTTTTGCCAATGCAACTCTTAATGAGGTATAAAGTAGTTTTATTTAAGAAGAACTTAAAAATTTTAGCCAGTTTGGTCACTTTCATGTACTACAAAATATTGCATGTACCAAAAAAAAAAAAAAATTTTGCAATTTCCCATCCCCGAAAAAAATTTTTTTTTTTAGTTTTTAATACAAATTTTGTCCTTCCCAAAGTATGAAATAGGTTTAATTAATAAACAAACAAAAAAATAATTGCTTTTTTCTAGTTAATTTTGCATCCAGGAATAGGTGTAAACTTCCTAGCTCTGGAACCTTACTTCATTTACAATCATCAGTCTAAGAATGAAGTCTCTAGCTCTTCTGGGGGTTTGGGAAAACCGATTTTGCGGACATCGCCCATTCGTCATCGCTATTTATAACGGTCCAGAATATATATACTTTATGGGGTCACATATTAATGTTGAGAAAATTACACACGGAATAGCAAACCCTTTCACTTTTTTGTGAAGGGTACAATAGTAATTAGCTTTTGCTACTTAATTTTATGTACCAAAATATGTTTGAGCATTGCAGCTCTGGAGCCTAATTCTAGATTTTACTTATTTTAAATCTGTTGGGGATTTCGGAAGGAATATATTTTATAGCGTTCCATATAGTTTGTTATTCAGAAAATTACACATGGAATGAGAAATCTATACCCTCTCATATATGATTTCTGCGTTGGCACTGTGCAGTAGGATAACAGGTACGGGCAACTACATTAAGCACTGCAGGTCTAAATTTGATTACGTTTCAAGTTATTAAATATAAGCGGATACAAAATAAGGCGTACAACACTTTTAGCCATCATTCTCTGCACAAAACCATACTGAGTTTGTATCGAGAACAATTGTCTCTTAAAATACTTTGGGGTTTTCATTTACCGTTCTAAAGCATTCAAAACGGAAACGGAAGTAAGTGAGTATTGAAATGAGTAGACTGGTTTGTTTTATATTTATATTCCCTATTCTTCTTAATTTTTTCCCCACGTTAATAAAGCTTAAACTTAATGAACAATGTTTAGAACAACAACACCAACAACCGCAGAAGAGCTGAAGTACAAAAACCTTCGGTCCTTCACCTCACCACAGTGCCAGGCATTATCCAACTCGTAATGCTCGCAAAAGTAATTAGAAAACATTTCATTATGAAAGTTTACCATTTTTGCTGTTGTGTACGGGTACGCAACTTCTGCTGTGGCACGAGTTGTTTGTATTGTTGTTTCTAAATGGCAGGGATGGAATTTGATTAAGGTGTTTCCTCAACGCAATATTTTTAATGAGTTTTCCCTTAGCAGGAAGTAGGGACTGCAATTTATTATTATGAAATTAGAAGAAAAACAAAATTCTAGAAAATCCCAGTGAGCTCTGCACAGTAATGGGACGAAGCAAGTGCTAAGGCGTCCTAGTGAAATGCTTATATTTTAGCACGTAAGTATACTGTAAAGGGTGTTTTTTTATAGAGTGATACAACTTTCAGTTGGCATCACTGCTTTATTTGACCACCCATTTAACAGCTGATAGTTGCTTTTTGTTTAGTTTGCTTTGACATTTCATTATGGATCGACTTACACCAGAGGAACGCGTGCAAATTGTGGAAATTTTTAATCAAAATAATGCTTCTGTTCGTCAAACCTATCGTGCACTTCGTCCATTTTATGGCGTACATAATCGTCCTTCAGAGCTGCTAATTCGAAGAACAATAGATCGTTTTCGGACCGCATTTTTTTTTTTAGGAGTAGGACCAGCACTCAGGGGATAACCCCTACATATGCAGTGCATTGCGCTGGAACTAGGAAAATAGATTTTGGGAGGGAGGATAAAGGGAGTAGTGGCTGTGGATATTCGACTTGAACCCCCTCAAATTGTAAGTGGCGGGGAAGACATCTGCAGGTAGTTTGTTCCACATACGGACTGTTCGGCCAAAAAACGAATTTTCTCTGTAATGCGAGTGCGATTCGTTGGAATATCGACCACAAACGCATGCGCTCTTGATGAAAAACGCGTTGAGCGTAAGAAAGAATGGGTTTCAGGAACAAGTTCCCTAATTTCACCAGAGCACCTGCCATTATAGTAACGATAGAACAACGATATGCACCCCACATTGCGACAATGCTCAAGAGAGTCAATAGAGTTGGCTACCCTACTGTCTCCGATGAGCTTCATCGCCCTCTCCTGTACGCGGTCGAGTAACTTCAAAATAGACTTTGAAGCACCGGCCCATACATGAGAGTTGTATTCCATCTTCGGTCGGATGCAAGTGGTGTAAATATTAAGAAGATCAGAAGGGGTGAAGTATCGCTTGCACCGTCTTAAGAAGCCAAGGCACTTGAATGCTTCTTTTGCGACTTGAAAGACATGTTCCGTCCATCTGACATCACACTGCACTTTCATGCCCAGAACATCAAGAGCCCCTGACTCCATAATACTTACACCACCCATAGAAACAGATGCAGCAGCTTGGTCACACGTACGTCGATGCGTACTGGGTCTTATGGGCATTAAAATCTACCCTGTTCGTCTGGCCCCATTCGGAAATCTTCGCGATGTCACTATCCAGAACGTCATTCATAAACTGCCTCCTCGTCTCGATTTCAGACGTTGACGGCCTGCAATTAAGAATGCGAAAGGCTGCTATCATCTGCGAAAGAGTAAATAAGACAGGAAGTTTCGGAAAGTAGATCGTTAAGAAAAATTAGAAATAGAGTAGGAGAAAGAACTGAGCCCTGCGGTACCCCTGTTACGTTCTCAGCAACTGGCGTTTGACCTTCATTTTATGTGAGATTTCTGTAGTTGTTGAAAATTGGTGTTCCAGATTGCGCCTTGTACGCGCCAGCCGTGGCGGCCACATGGCCGAAATCATATTTAAACATTAATGTCATAAAATTTTCTATCCAATAAATACCGTTTCATTGATATCAAAAATATATTACTATGTTTTATTATGATTTAAACTTGTATCACTCTACAAAAAAACACCCGATATAAGAGGATTGTTCAAGAAAAGAGGTGAATTTAAATTCTCAAATATATATTTATTGCTGTGCTCTCCAAAGTAGCCCGCCCTCCTTCAGATGCTCTCATAACACTCGAATGCTCCTAAGATATACTTTTTGGTGTATCATTGATCCCTATCAGCCACTAGATTTTTATATCTTCAATCATCACAAAACGCCAGCATTTAATTAGTCGCTTCAATGTTGGGACAGGAATAAGTTGCTAGGGTTCAAATAGGGTGAATAAGGTGGCTGAGGTAAGATCACGTTATTGTATTTGACAGCCATGAGACAAAATCCTTCAAAATATGGACCATCGTATAGAGGTATGCGGCTTTCGAAAACAGCTGTTCTGCTCTGCTGTGTAAGTTGAATATTTAAAAGCTAATGTTTAGGGCAACCAAACAAAAAAAACGTAAAAAAACAGTTTTAAGCTCTTAAAAAAGCTTTTAAAAACATGAAAATAAGCAGTTAAAATTTAAAAAAAAGCAGTTTAAATTTATTTTTTGTTTTTAATTTTATTACCTAAAAGCGTTATTACAGTGAATTAAAAATTGCTGCGACAAATTTTTGAATAGAAAACTTTGTCAGTTTCGAGTCAGCACGTTCTTATACATAGAAAAAGTTCGTTCTACGTCTACTGATGTAGACGGGGAGCATATTTGAAATCGAGTATTTGCTCCGAACTATATTTTATACGATTGGACCCACAGTTCTGCTTGCCACCCAAAATATCACCAATATCTTTGAGTACGAAAAATCCTTCATTTCTTAATAAAACTGATTTAAATTTTATATTTATTTTTTCTCCTATATCGCCTGGAACATCGGCAATTTTTCTTACAGTGTCCATAACTACATTTACTTGGGAATATACAATATTATTGGGTACGCAGTTCACTTTCATTCATTAAAGACTGACATATACGCACAGATGAAGAATCAATGGAGCTTAAATTTGAACAGATTTGTACGAATTCATCAAAATATTTTGCATAATAATTAACAGCCATTATCCAAGTGCCCCATCCAGTTGTCACTGGTTGTGGGGGAAGTGGTATATTTGGCGCTGTTTCTCGTAAAATTTTAACCCTTGCAGGAGATTTAAGGAACTTTTTATACCCTTCACAAAAGTGTGAAAGGGTATATATAGGTTTGTCATTCCGTGTGTAATTTCTTCGATATCAATATAGGACCCCATAAAGTATATATATATATATATTCTGGATCCTTATGAATAGCGATGACGATTGAGCGATGTCCGTATGTCCGTCCGTCTGAACGTGAAATCGGTTTTTCCAAGCCCCCAGAAGAGCTAGAGACTTCGTTCTTGGACCGTTGGATTGGAAATGAACTTAAATAGAGTGCTATCAGAAAGATCCGAGGTATGGTTCCAGAGCTGGGAAGCTTACACATATTTCTCCACGCAAAATTTATACCAAAAATCAATTATTTTGTTTAATGTTTGTAAATTAAACCTATTTCGTGCTTTGGGGAGCCTTAATGGTCTATTAAAAACTAAAAAATATAACAAAAATTTTCCAGGGATGGAAAATTAAAAATATTTTTTTCGGCCTATTCCGTATTTTGTAGTACATGTAGTAACTAAAATTGTTAAAAATTTCAAGTTTTTCTTTAACAAAATCACTTTTTACGTCATGAAGATTTGCATTGGCCAAAAAAAAAAAATTTTTTAATTCAAATTTTGCTTCCAGGAGTGGGAAATTGAATTTTTTTTATACATGAAAGTAATCAAACAGGCAACTGATGTTGTTTTTTTATGGTACAAGTGCAATATTTTATGGTGCATGAAAGTTACCAAAATGGTAAAAAATTTGCAATTTTTCTTAAATAAAACTACTTTATACCTCAAGAAGCGTTGCACTGATAAAAAAAAACAAAAAAAAATTAAAATTTCGTCTACATGGGTGGAAAAATTAAATTTTTTTTGGTACATGAAATATTTTGTAGTACATGTAATAACCAAAATGGTTGCAAAATTCGTGTTTTTCTTAAGCAAAACTACTTTATACCTCATGATGATTTGCAATGATAAAGAAAATTTTAAAAAATTTAAATTTCGCTTCCAGGGTTGGGAAATTGAAATTTATTTTTTATTCATAAAAGTAACCAAAAAGGCAATTGACGTTGTTTTTTTACTGATTAAAACTATTTTTTAGTTCAGGAAAAAAAAATTGGTATCAAAAATTAAAAAAAATCAAAATTTAGATTCCAGAGTTGGATAACTGCAATATTTTGTGGTACATAAAAATTACCTAAATGGTTACAAATGTTAAGTTTTTCTTAAATAAAACTATTTCATGCCTCATTAAGAGTTGCATTGGTAAAAAAATTTTAAATTTCGTTTCCAGGGTTGGGAAATTGAAATATTTATTCTGCATAAAAGTAACCAAAAAGGCAATTCGCTTCCAGAGTTGGAAAATCGAAATATTTTTCGTACATAATAGTACATACATAAATTCCGAATTTTATATATCAGAAAATATTAAGTTAGTATTAAAACATTAAAAATTCGGTTCCAGGGTTGGAAAATCGACATGTTCTGATTCATAAAAGCAGCCATTTTATTTGTTATTTTTGATTTTTATGATCAATTATACCTACTTTATATATATCAGAAAGAAGTAAACTGGTATTAAAAACCAACAAAATCTAAAAGACGATTCTACGGTTGGACAATTAGAACTTTTTGGGGTACTTGAAACGGATTTTTTGTTTTGTTTGTAAATTAAATATATATAATATTTTTGAAAGACGTTCATAGGTATTAGATATAAGAAAAGCCAAAACATTTAGCTTCCTAGCCGAAAAATTTAAACGTTTTCTTAAATATAAAAGTAACCGATAACATCATTTTGATTTTTTAATTAAACCTACTTTCTGTTTTGGCAAGAAAGAAAGAAAGAATAATTACATCTGTGAAGGGTATTTAAGATTCGGCACAGCCGAATATAGCACTTTTATTTGTTTCTTATGTATTTGCAATAAACGAGTCTACATTTGAGTATCATTCCCTCAAGCTTATAGTATACTAGTACTAATAATATAAGTACATGTAGACATTCAAATGTGGCCCCTTCGGCTACATGTCACATATGGGTTTTGGGACAAAAAAATACTATCAAAATTTTACGGCATGTATCACTACTACGTATTTAAAAAATGCAACCAATATGCTGAAAATTCTAGTGACGTCATTGCCACATGCACTTGCTGCTTTTGTCATATCGTGTACTATGGGCTTTACATATTCACAAACTAAAAAAAATTGTGCCACATCAACAAAATAAAGATTTTTTCAAAAATTTATTAAAAAAGTTTACAAATAAGCGTAAAATGGCAAAATAAGCAAAAAAAAGCCCTAATAAATGCAGCTCATCTTATTTGTTTTTTTACTTCAGAAATCTGTTTTCAATCAAAAACATTCTATCTTGTGAAACAAAAAATAAGCACTTGCTTTATTTTGGTTGCCCTACTGATGTTGAATAATTAAAAACTAATGTCCTATTAAATATTCCAAATAAGTTGAATTTAAACAAAACATGCATATTGCAGATTTGAACTTGGGTCTGAATAAAGAGTTTTAATCTTAATAATAAAATTAATAAGTTCGTAAAACAAAATTTACACTTATGTTTAATGACGATTTATTTCAATAACGATTTATTAAATTGCAATGAAAATTGATTAGATTATACCGCTGCTCTAAATCTTAATTTATGTAAATGAAAAACTCCTTATATGACTTTCATTTTAAAAAGGCAAAACATTGTTTTATCCGCCCTTTTATTTTTACACTGAAAAAATAATTGGTTTGCATGTATATTTCTTTTCTGTCAGTCACACCATTATGATTCCTGGAAAAATGAGTCCAGTTTATCGTACATCATCCTATTTTAATAGCTCTTATCCTAATTTGCATCTACTTAAAAGAACACTGATTAAAAATATATTAATTAAACAATTTCTGCAGGCTCTCAATTAATTTTGCCGCCCAACACCCACAACATAAACGTTTAATGAAACGATATTCAAAGTGACGGCTTTCTTTAGCCTAAAAAGCATTTACGCCAGGAATTAAGCAAATCCTTAAATATGCTTTTCATGTCAGCGTTGGCGGTAATAGTTAAATGGCTTTTTCATTATTTAAAATTCTTTATTGCGGCCATAATTATATGAATTTTATATTTTCGAATTCAGTCTTTTATAGGCGCACATTGTTGTATAGGGTTCTGTTCCTCCTTTTTTGTTTTTGTTGCCTGTTTTAGGGTGTTTTTCAAATTGCTGTTTAGTAACAACTTTTGTCTTGTTAATAAACTGTGGGTCTGTGTTGGTTTAAAATGTCCCACATAAATTCAAGTGTTTTCTTTTTTTGCAAATTTTCTTACAGAAATATAAATACCTCAAATTATTTTCCAACAGGACAATTTTAAACGGTTGCAGTGAATTTCAAATACATACCTAGAAATAGAAGAAATAAATTACAGTTATTAAGTCATTTAAAAAACCTTTAAAAATGTTAAAAATTAACTAAAATATTTTAATATTTTTAATAATATTAATGTAAATGGGTTATGGGTGTCATAATAAAATTGTTGTGAAAAATCTAGCAGCTGGGCCATGTGTTTTTCTTAATTAGTGTGTGAGTTTATTTCTTAATATTATAACCAAGTAAAAATTATTATGAATTCTGGAGCCACTTATATTCTATTAAATGTAAACTTGACAGCATCATGTACTAAGAACATTAAAGCAGCACTCTCCTTCGTTGGGCATGTAACAGAAAAAAAAAGGTTCAAATAGTTAAGAAAAAAGTCATAGAGAAAATGTCTATCTTGTCATCTTTGTTTTCATATGTCCCCTTAATATCACCCCCCTCCCCCCCCCCTTTACTAATTCCGGCATAATGCACCGCATAAGTAGGGCTAATACCCTGAGTGCTGGTCTGAAATAAAAAAATTTAAAATTTCGATTCCAGGGTTAGAGAATGGAAATATTTTTTGGTACATGAAAGTGACCAACAATTTTTGTTAAGTAAAACTATTTTATGCATCATTAAGAATTCAATTTGTACTAAAAATCAAATAAATCAAAAATCCGATTCCAGGGTTCGGAAATGGAAATTTTTTTGGTACATAAAAGTAACGACATAAGTTCCTAATTTTCAGTTGTCATTTGGGAATTTAAGCCATTTTATACTTCAGGAAGAATTAAAAATAAAAATAAATTCGATTTCAGGGTAGGACCATTGAAATTTTCTTTTTCAATATATAAAAGTAATCAAATGGGTTTTTTTTTTTATCTTGGACCAGCACTCAGGGGATGACCCCTATATAAGCAATGCATTGCCCCGGAACTGAAAACGAGGGGATAGTATTGAGGGGACAGATTAGGAAAGATGAGAAGATAGACATCTTTTTTTTTTTTTTTGCTATTTCAACCTTTTACTTCGCCGGCTAATCTTTTGCTACAGGGCCGACGAAGGTGGGTGCTGTTATTCTGCTTTTAGTACATGATAGTGTCAGCCGCTGCCAATTATGTTCAGTGACCAGTGCTATGCCTTCATCACTGAAACAGGCTGGCAACAACTAACACAACCACACACTAATGTTGACCAAAAGAATTCAACACAATATTTCAGGACTCAGCGCGGGCTCGAACTCAGGACCCTCCGTTTCATAGTCTCGTGTTCTACTACTTCAGCCAACAGCACCAACTTTGGGTTTACCAACTTTGGCTTTGGAATAAAAGTGGTATTCAAAATTCAAAAATATCAAAAAGATGATTTTAGAGTTGTAAAATAATAACATTTTTAAATTAAATATTTTGGATGTTTAATTAATATGAGTCATACAAATCTTTTTTAGATTTATTGTACAGAAAATGTTTCTAAGCAAAATATATATTTATATTAAAAATTTTTTTTGATATTTTGATGCACAGCAACTGTTCTATTTTGAATTTATTTTTCCAAGTCATACTATTCCCCTAAACAAAAGTCCTCTTAAAGGCTTTAAATAAAAGCAGATAGTAATTTTTTACTAAACAGCCTAATTTTTATTATAAAATTTTACTACTAAAGTAGTAACCATCAAGCAAAAACATATCAAATTTCTAAAATGAACAAAGAAATAAAACACATACAAAATGTCAGATCTTCTTTAAACCCTGATAATATAAGATTAATATTTTTTGCTAAATCATGTTTGCCCAAAAACAGTATGAAGTAGTTTAAAACAAGACGATTCATCTTATAAAAGAAAAGATATAAAATTTTATTTAACAATGTGAAGATAACACAGGCACACATCCACACACGTACTTAATTATTATATCATTTCACAGACAAATGTTTCATTTGTCCTTGTATTTTAAAGCTCACGCGCTACACACTACTGTAGCATATCAAGAAATATATTATTAATATTGTTAATAATAAAAGAGATATAAAAGATATAAGCAAAGCATAATATAAAAAGGCAGCACAAATACTTCAAGGATTCATCAACTTTTAAAAGAAGACACATTCCATGACAGGCTTTTTGAAGACTAATTTTATTTTGTATTTATATAAAAATTTGCAGATGACACAAAAGGGGATTTAAATGCCATTAAAACAAATGTATTCTCTAGATTACATTAAAAAGCAATTACATTCAGCCGTTTGTCTCATATACAGCCACTGCGTCAGGCAGTATTTTTTAAGTGATTCTGCTTCTGGTTCATTTATTAAACTTCTAACATAAAAAAATTCCAATCATTTCTTTCAGAAACTGATTTAATATTAAAAGAAACCTATTACGAGCATCATTTAACACAAAATAAATAAATTAATAAACAACTGGGAGAGAGAGAGAGAGAGAGAGAGACAGAATAATGGTGATACAAAAACGGTGTTGCACAGCTGATTAAAAAAAATATTTTGAATGATCTGCCTCGTATAGAAATAGGCAGTACTAACATAATGGCAGCCGCCTGTCTTAGACATTTAATATTGATTAAGAACCACTTTAATAATAAACAAAAATAAATTTTAAAACAATATAAGATGACGCATATAAAGGGTAGGCAAATTTGAGGTTAGAAAGAGAATTGGCTTGAAATCACATTTTCCTCCGCAGGCGCTGTGGCTTATGGGTGGCAATGCTAGCCTATCAGTCCAATGGTCGTGGGTTCGATTCCAGCCGGAGACTTTGGGTGTCTTTCGCAGACAATCAAATCGCTTCGCGATTGATGTTTAAAAAAATATATACATAAAATATGATGTAGGGCAACTGTCCATTTCTATCACGCCGGCAGACGTCAGCTCTTTTCATAAAATTTTGAACCACATTTTGCAATACCTCGTCATCTTTTAGAGCGTCAGTTGACTGTGGTTTGTTCACGTAAATCCGGTCTGTCAAATGGCTCCGTTAAATCACAAGAACGAGACGGCCAATTTACAACGCCATATGGGGAAATTACGCTACCGGGAAATTTGTCATGCAATAACTCAATTGCTTGGCCGGCTGTGTAGCTTGTGGCACCATTTTGCTAGAACCAAAATCCATTGATGTCGACAATAGCCAATTGTGGCCACAAAAAGTCGCTTGTCATGGTTTGGTAGCGCAGAGATTTCACAGTGAATGAGTTTTTTTTGCCCATTTTCGAAAAAATACTGGCCAATGAAGCCGCTTGATCACAAACTAAGGCATACGGTCACATTCTTGGGATGTAATGGTTTTTGACGACTGTTTTTGAATTTTGTGACAATTTTGTTTCATGATTTTTATGAAAAAATTTGTGGTTTTCGTTGAGTTTTTCAAACAGTATATTTTCACAATTAAAATTCTTTGTTCAAGAGTGTAGCGTTCCATGGTTGAAATTTCCCACCCTTTTACTAAATAAATGTCGTAAGTATGTCAGCTCGATTCTCGACATTTCATCATTCGACAGCCAATTTTCTTCCTAACCTCAAGTTCGCCCACCCTTTAGTGGAAACTGAACTAAAACGAAACGATAATCAAAAAATTTCAACTTACTTTTTGGACAGACCTCGTATAATCGTCCATAAAAGGTTTCATATTTGCCACATATTGTCAAATATGTTACAAATATTGAAGCAAAAGACAAAAATGCCATATGATTAATTCTCAATTAAATGCTTGTCATACGAGGCGTATGAGGAATATTTCTCTTTTCATAAATATTGCCTATACGTACTGTGTTGTTGTTGTGTTTAACTAAAACAGTGATATTAAATAGGAGCAAAGTGAATATTTTTAAATGAAAAAAAAACATCCCTTTTAATGTTGTTTGAATGGCTGAAGAAACGAACGGGAACAATTCTTAGAATGCAAATTTCTTTGTCTTATTTTCTAAAGTCGTACATTTCACATGGACTACTTTGTGCTTCAAAGAAAAAAAATTTTGTGAGCCGCATATGCAACAATTTTGCTTGTTTACATGACCGCCTAATGCAAAAAGGGTCTCATCAATAAAAATGATTTTGTTGAAAAAATGCGGTGTTTTCATTCAGTTTTTAAATGAGCTGTTGGCTGAAGTAGTAGAACACGAGACTATGAAGCGGAGAGTCCTGAGTTCGAGCCCCAGCTGAGTCATGAAATATTGTGTTGAATTCTTCTGATCAGCATTAGTGCGTGGTTGTGTTAGTTGTTGCCAGCCTGTTTTCAGTGATGAAGGCATAGTACTGATCACTGAACATAATTGGCCGCGACTGACACTATCATGTACTAAAAGCAGAGTAACAGCACCCACCTTCGTCGGCCCTGTAGCAAAAATTAGCCGGCGAAGTAAAAGGTTGAAATAGCTACAAAAACAACTGTCTATCTTCTTTCCTAATCTGTCCCCTCAATACTATCCCCTCGTTTTCAGTTCCAGCGCAATGCATTGCATATATAGGGGACATCCCCTGAGTGCTGGTCCTACTCCTAAAAAAAAAAAAAAATCACAAACGTTCGACGCAAACAATAGTCGCCCGGCGTTCCATTTTTAAAATTTCCCAACTCTTTACTAAATAAATGTGAAATAACGCAATGTCAAGTCGAGACATTTCATCAATTGATAGCCTACTTACTTATTCCTAACCTCATATTTGTCCACCCTGTCCAAACCATTTGTGGCAGGGATATCTAAATGCCGCAAAAAAACACTAATCACTCTCTGTAACAACAACAGTTTCTAAGATCATGAGCTTGGAATCTGGTAGTAGTGCGAATCTAAACCATTGCTAATGATTTTTCATTGCATTGACTTCTCGTTTTGATGCCTTTTCAGTGACATCAATATCGGGTTAACCATGTAAACTCAATGTGATTCTTGTATGTCATTTGAAATTAACTAATTTTTCAATATTTTTATGAAATTAGGAAATATGGCTTACACGTAATTATTTGTAGTCTCTAGTAATAAATTTTTATTTTATAAATCATTATTATATTCTAATATTTTTAAGCTTAGAGTATCTTTATTTTAATTTAATTTTTAGTTTCAATATTTCGTCACTCCTTTGTGTGACTTCTTCAGGAAATTAATTATTTCATTTTAATTTCCTGAAGAAGTCACACAAAGGAGTGACGAAATATTGAAATTAAAACTTAAATTAAAATAAAGAGACCTTAAGCTTAAAAAATAAGAATATAATAATAATTAAAAAGAGGTCAAGAAACCAGAAGAATTTATCTTCCATAAATCTTACTATCCATCAATTTATTTTTAATCAATTATATTTTTTGTATTTAAGAATTCCTTTATTGGAATCAAGTTCCAGTTTGTAAATTAGTTTTTTAGGAAAATTTTATTAGACTTTTTATGAAATTTTTATTATAAAAATTTATAATCATCAAACTCTTTGTATTTATTTTTTATTTAGGCTCTAAGTCAGAAATGTCGGAATAAAAGACAAAATTATATTTCTTTATTAAAACCCAATTTATAATTTTTGAATATTTCGAACACTTATGGTGTTCTTTACCAGGAATTTGAAGTAAAAACTGTTCACTGTAAGTGAGAATTCTTACTCTTATAGTAAGTAGTGCTCTAAAAATTAATTTCAATTTGTTTTACAAGAGCGGTACACTGCCTAAGGAGCATGATGGATGCAGGTTTGACCAACATATAGATTGGGAAAGAGATATAACGGCAGGCGATTGCCAGCAATGTTAGGTGATTTCTGCTGCGAAATCGATCGTAAAACTGCCGATAAAAATTATTTACATTTCACTTTATTTTTTTATCATAGAAGACATTTATTTATTGTCAATAGAAATAAATATTTAATATTTCGTTGAGAAATTTTAAAAAACTAGAAGTGATATTATACATTATTATTATTTTATTATTATTATTTATTTATTGTTTTTTTTTTCTTTTTTTTTTTTTTTTTTTTTGTTTAGCCGACCAGTGTAATTTTGACCGTATTCTGCAACCATGGTGATTTTAAATTAATATTATTTTTTTTATTTAATTTTTTTTTTCGTAATTTTCATTGTTTTAAATGACAAGCGAACAACTGGTTTTCTTTGTGTCTTATTTCTACGAATAAATTGAATTAAAACCATCAAAGCAGAAAGTGAAGCAAACAAAAGGTTTGCATGAAATTAAGCAAATAAATTTGCTTTCTAAATATTTTTCCATTTTTTCCACATTTTACTCGGTTTTATTTTATTTTATTTTATTTTATTTTATTGTTTGTATTCTAAGCAACATCACACAGTACGTCTGAGCAATATAAATATAATAAAATACACATACATATTCCACATACGCCACGACGAAAAAGCATCCTATTAAAGCATATTTACATGGAAATACACAAGTTTGTAATTTGCAGCGTGTAGACACAATCCGTAGGATGAAAACAACTCCGAGTATTTTAGCTTATCAACATGGACTGATGACTTCAAGAAAGCCAAGGCATTTTAATTGTCTGACGCTGGCAGACAGTGCAAATCACAGGAACGAAATCTTAAACAATGTAGACAGACATTTCCCAGTATTTCTCTTAAAAGTCGCACAGTGTGCGCCGTTGCCCCGTTTCCGTTCTAGAAATCGGTAGTGATCTGTTCTGCTTGTTTAATTATTACAAAAATTTAAATATTGCACGCTTAATAGAAAAAAAATTATATTAAAAAGCCAATTCTAAAAATAAAAATAAATTTGTAAAACAATTTGCAGATTTGAGTTAGAGCCTGAATAATAACTTTCTACTTTAAAACAATACAAACTTTAATTTAATTTTTGATGTGTTAACATCTATACGCGCGCCTCTAGGGCAGTAAACTATCAGTTTCAATACATACGCAAGTGTAAGTGTTAAGCTAAGTTTAGACGATATGTTGAATAAGCATATATATGCTGACACCCATTTGATTAAAAGTAGCAGCAAATTCCTATGTCAACATATATCATATGTTAGGTGTTTACACCATATGCTGAAACTACCAAATTTTTTAATGTCAGCATATATCAGCAAATGGAATGTCAACATAAAAGTTAGCATACGATTTTTGTGTTTATACGATATGTTGAAATTTATATGGTAATATATATGCTGCATATATGAGCATTTGTTTATGAAATTAGTGAGTTTGACATTACTATTTATTTATTTATTTATTTAAAAATAATGTCATCAGAGGAACTTGCTTTAGCTATTGTTTGCACAGCGATAGTTTTTGATGATGATGAAGCAGAAACAAAACCAAAAAGACGTAGAGTTTGGAAAAGAAAATGGTTTTAGCAGCAATAACTAAAAGTGCTCAAATTCCTTTTTCTTCTTGATTACCAGCAGGTATAGCTGCTCCTACACCTGTTTCTGCTTTAGTTCATTCTTCTACTTTGGTAACTGCAGGGGTTTATTTATTAATTCGATTTAATGTTTTATTAAATTTTTCTTTTATTGGTAATTTATTATTATTATTATCTGGGTTGACAATATTTATATCTGGATTAGGGGCTAATTTTGAATTTGATTTAAAAAAAATTATTGCATTATCTACATTAAGTCAATTAGGGTTAATAATAAGAATTTTGTCTATAGGTTATTATAAGTTAGCTTTTTTTCATTTATAAACTCATGCATTATTTAAAGCTTTATTATTTATATGTGCAGGAGCTATTATTCATAATATAAATAATACTCAAGATATTCGTTTAATAGGAAGTTTAAGAATAATAATACCTTTAACTTCTTCTTGTTTTAATGTAGCTAATTTAGCTTTATGTGGGATACCTTTTTTATCTGGATTTTATTCAAAAGATTTAATTTTGGAAATAGTGTCTTTATCTTATATTAATATATTTTCTTTTTTTCTTTTTTTCTTCTCTACAGGTTTAACAGTTTCTTATTCATTTCGTTTAGTTTATTATACAATAAGAGGGGATTCAAATTTTTCATCATTAAATTTATTAAATGATGAAAGTTGAATTATATTAAAAAGTATAATTGTTTTGTTAATATTAAGAATTTTTGGGGGAAGAATATTAAGTTGATTAATTTTTTCTTCTCCAGTTATTGTAATTCTTCCCATTTCGCTTTGCATTCGTCTGCACTTCGGTCTCCAATACAGTCCGCGATTTCCTGCCAAGCCGATGTTTTCGGCAATTTATATTGCGAAGAACTAATGTCCCAAAGCGTTGGGCGTTCTTCCACGGAATTTATTAATTTAACTATATCCTCGTGAGTCCATTCGGTGTGTACTTTGGGTCTAATTTGTGTGTACTTTTTTCTCACTTTTGTTTCTGGCGGCGGTGTATTTTGTGTTTCAAAAAATTCTTCCACATCGCCAAAGTTGTCCAAGTATTCTTCATTAATTGGATCCATTGCTATGTATGTGCACATGTATGGATGTGCGCATGAAGAAAAATAGTACTATTATTGTACAAAATAAAAGTAAAATATTGCAGAACTTACCAAGAAATAAAATAAAGCAGCAAAACAAAAGGAAAGCAAATAAAAAAGTATTTTATAATTTATTGTTTGGTGTTTGCATACTCCACTGACGTTCGAATACTTATGCCCATTAATTTTCACGTTTGCCGCCGTTGAAAACAAAAATGCGACGTCAGCTAAAATCCGGCTGTGAGCATTTAATTAATCGCCTTGCCGTTGATTGTAAATTTTCAAACCATTTATTATTTTTTGATTTGAGAGTTTCGCATTGCTTAAATTTCAACTAAATTTCATTTTATTTTGGTATGTGTGTGCTTTAATGCACATTTTCGACACGAATTGTATTTACACTAAAAAGAAACTAACGGCGGCTCGGCTAAGCCATTCGACACATATGCATAAAAATTTGGCATATGTTGAAAAGTTTAAATAACATTTTCAACAAACAACATATCTGTCAGCATATACAGAAAATTTGTCAAGCACTAAAAATATGCTGTTCAGACGATATGCTGAAATTACCAACATACGTTTGTTTCTATTGTCAACATAAACCTAACAAACGTTGTCAAACATGCGTATGCTGAAAAAATTTTGCATTTACACGATATGCTGGCAGTTGTAACAAATATTTCAGCGTAAATATGCTGATTCAACATATCGTCTAAACTTAGCTTAAGAGTTTGTTTGTTCGTTGCTTGGCAGTCGGTATTGAAAGTGATTATTGGGCGATTTTCATATAATTTTCCCACGCAATTTTCTCCGGAAATTCATAGCCGATTTTATTAATTTTTGGATTAAAACGCTAGTGCGGGTTTCGGCGAAGAGTTTAGGCCAAAAATTAAGGCGATCCGATATCGGCGAGCGGAGATTTAATTCGGAGTATTAATTTGGAGTAATATTAAAAATGTGTTTTATGTTGATCTTCGGTTTTGTCTTATGCATAGCAAAGAGAATAGTGACGTGGTTATACGTACATATATAAAAATGAGATAGCAAGACAGCAACGTATGTAGCTTATGTACAAACATAACAATGTATGTATGTACATTTGTCTGTTGCTTTGCATTCTCTTTGTTTTTTGTGGGTTTAATATAAAATAAATAAACAAAAAGGTGTTAACACATCGCCCGTGAGTTCGAACACTCATTGATTTTTTTTTCATATAAAATAGAAAAAGTCAATCATTATTAATACGGTAGTATTCGTAAGATATGATTAATAACCAATTTAGTTTTTTTTAACAGAAAAAAATTTTTAGAATTTTTGCTAACGATGATTTGAAACTTATAATTATGTTAAAAATTATGACGGCGCACAGTAAACTGCCTAGTGGAGAAAAAAATAAAAAAAAAACGTTCGAATTTATCAATGAAAACTGAGAGTCCCACGATTCTAGAGGTGGTTCGGTTTCTCATGTGTGTTACACCTATAAAAAGTTACACGGCTTTAAAGTCGAACTATTTTGATAATTTTTTCATAATTTTTATGTAACAAAAAATGGGTCTGGAAAAATAAATATCAAAAATTAATTTTAAAAATATGTACTTAAAAAAATATAATCAGCTTTGATGGACCCGAAAACTGCTTTTACGCATCAATAATCTTATTTTCTGTTATATATACTAAAATATGTATGAAAATGTTTAGGTGTTTGCTATGCCCACTTTTGAAATATCATGATGTTAAAAAACATCTATATATGATATATTTATTAATATTATCACTTGATATTTTTAATATTTGAAAATGTATTATAATAGTAGGCTATGCTTTAAACCAAAGTATACCAAGTGGGATGACTCTAACACATATAAAACTTTATTCTCACATATTTGGACACCATGTGAAACTAACACAAGCTTGAGAAATGCCAGGCACACAAACACTTTTTGTTTAAAAATATCTCTTTTGAAGGACTTTAATCGCTTTTTTATTATCCAAACACTTTTAATTTATTTTTTCTCGCTATAGTTTTCTTAAAGATTTTTACCCGAAAATCTTTTTTTTTTTTTACCGAAAAGTTTAAAAAAAATTATTATCGTTTATTTTTTATTTTTTTTTGTAGAAATATAATTAAATCAAGGGTTTCTAGTTCTTGTCTTATTTTTTAAAATTCAAAGAAATTTAAATTAATTTCTATTTTCGAAAACCCTTTGAGTCGGATATATGTTTTTTATCTTAAATAATAATTTAATTTTAAAATATTTAGTGTTGACAATTTGGTAACCCTATTCATATATTGTTGTTTGAATACCAATGGTTCTGAGGATTTTCAAAACAATAACCCCAGTATTCATAAAATTTAAAATGAGTTTGAAATGTATCTTAATAAAAAATTTTCATACAAAATTTTCTTAAAATAGATTTCAAATACGTTTTATTTTTCATGAATATGGGGGTAAAAATACTAAAAAGTTTAAAATATTGCTATATTCAAAAAAGAGATACGGCAACCCTAAATAATTAGAGATTGGTTGTATTTTATAAAGAAACTATGTGCTAAAAAAAGATCGATACTAGATATTCAGAATGGAAATAAAACTATTTATCTGGTCTTTTTGAATACAAAAAGAGTTATTAAACAAATAAAACTGCTATATTCGGCTATGGACTATATACATACATGCATTCATTGCAACGCTGAATCCATCTTTTCGATCTTTCTGATTTTGAAAATATCATATAAAACATGTTTGAATACTAAAGAAGCAACTTAGATTTGTCTAGTTGCTTTAATATTCCAAAAACAAATTAAAATTTTTGCAGAATCTCTCTTAAAAGTATTATATATTATGTTTTTATTTCTTTAAGAAAAAGGATAAAATTTTTGCAATTGGTTACTTTTATGTACCAAAAAGAGTTTCACTTGTCCAACCCTAGAATAGTGATTTTGATATTGCTTTATTTTTAATACCAATATAATTATTTTTGAATTATAAAATAGTTTTAATTAAATCAAAAATAAATATGTAATTTATTTAATTACTTTTATTTAGGAAAAATTAGTTAAAATTTTCCAGCTCTGGGACAGTGTTTTTTGAATTTTACTGCATTTCAATAGCAATTCTTTTAGGAATATTTCCAGTACAGCAATCCAAGACCTTTCGTTAAAAAATAATTAAAATAATTTTTACATTAAATTCAATTAAGATGTATGGGCTAATTGGTAGAAATTTCCGTTTTTTAAATTCAGCAAGACATGATACATATTCCCAGGCACAAAGGAAAGTCTACACCAGTTCTTAGTTATTCAACTTAGACAGAGGAGCAGAGCACCTGTTTTCAAAAGCCGCAACACTTTCATCATCAGTGCTCATGTGTATTTTGTTTGTCACCACTTATTAGGTGGCTTAGTTGAATATGATAACAGTATTTAAAAAAATTTTATTAGGAAATTGCATACGAGAATTGTATCAACCTGATGGTAACACATTTTTGTTTTAATACCCGTTTTGCCGTTTGATTTCTCCTCATATCAAAATAATTTTTTCTTTATATTGAAAAACAAACTGTAATTTTTGGACAGTGTGCCAACCCGTAACACAATTTTCTTTAAAACTATTTTCTGTAACATTAATTTTTTTATTAATTCGGACTAGCGCTCAGGGATTATCCTCTATATATGCAGCGCAGTATGCCTGAACTAAAAAGAGGACAGATGAAAATAAATGAGAAAATAGACAATTTTTAGCAGCTATTCCAAACTTTTACTTCGCCAGCTAGTTTTTTTTTTTTTGCTACACGGCCGACGAAAGAGGGTGCTGTTCCTCTGCTTTTTAGTACATGATAGTGTCAGTCGCTGCCAATTATGTTCAGTGACCAGTGACTATGAATTCATCACTGAAACAGGCTGACAACAACTAACACAACGATGCACTAATGCTGATGAGAAGAATTCGGCACAATATTCATAACTGAGCGCGGGGTTGAACTCAGGACCGTCCACTTCCAAGTCTCGTTTTAACAGCACAGAATTTATTTTCTTTGTTATTACTCACAACTTACAGCATCTGCTTTCCTGACAAAACGTCTGCCTAAGTCTGACTAACAGACCCAAAAGCCAATTTCTCTTAAGTATCCTACTACTTCTCGCATGCAGTCATATGAATACTTATCCTGCCTTCATTGAAAATGTAAATGAACACCAGAAAGCACTGCATCATTTCATTAAAAATTTATTTATTATTGCTTTATCGATAAATTTTCATAGCAATGAGCCAGCAGCCATTTGTTAACACAACTTTTAATGGAAAAAATAAATAAAATAAAATAAATACGAGTAACATATGCGAGCTGTACTTAAGCCTTTCCATTAAACTTGAGCAATATATAGTCGTGTTTAAAATAAAAAGCCCAAATGATTTTTTATAACCTTATGTAATGAATGAAATTATAAACTTAAATTACCACAGATCACACGGGCTTGCAGAGAGAAATGAAATAAAAAAATCTCTGTCAAGCACAAATGAAAAGCAAAAACAAGGCGTAAAAATATACAAAAGATAATAATTTATGGATGTATGGTTTCATAATCAGACTATGAGTGCGTGTAAAAATATATGTATTTTATTTCTTAATGTCACACACAAAAAATATTAAATGAAATTAATGCAGATGCAAAATATTGAAATGTAATTTATTGTTACATAAAGGAAATAATAATTGGGTTCATGAATTTACAATATCTTTTTTTTTTGGCAAAAGATAATTTTTATTTATGTATTCGTAACATATGCAGGACATAATTACCGGCTTGCAGTCAAATACTTTACATGAGATATATTTTAAATGCTAAAAAGCACAGTTAACGCACAATGGATTTTGTTACAAAGACTTTATCATTCAGAAAATTCATATGTGAAAGCCTCAGTACTCAGGACATTTTGATGCTGGTTTATTCTGTGCAGTTCTTTTTTTTTTCATGACTGAGCGGAGGTTGAACTCAGGGTCCTCCGCTTCATAGTCTCGTGTTAACTATTCCAGCCAACAGCACCCTCTGTGTTAACTTAACAGCTGATTTCACTGGAAAATAGCGAAGACACAAACCTATTTTGTTTTTTAGCAAAAACTCATTTGCTAATTATCATTGAAGGTACAGAATCTAGAAATTATAACCGGTTTCACACAAATCGCGATAGGGAAAAATGGCTCAATAAATATTTAATCGCCCTTATTCCTTATGTATTTGACGACGTCAACGTCAATATTATATAATAAATGGGAAAATTATTTATACTTTTACAATTATTTACAAGTATGTAGAATAGAGCGTGTCGAATAAAAATTTCGCCGTACACCACCGAATATAGAGCATTGTTGCAATGTGATTTCGAAAAAAAATTCTTTGTTTTTTGCCGAAAGTAGGGTTCGCCAAAATACATTTTTCATTATATCTTCTAGATTTATAGTCGGATCTCAAAGAGTGATATGTCGATGTTTTTGTCTTGAGGAGGCCAATGACAAAGCAAAGCAAAATAAATATACCGTTCTTGTATTTATCCACCAGATCTCAGTTCCTACCACTCTAATGTGCCACCCTAATATCAGAAAATGACTGCACGAGAAAAATGATTAAACTTTTGCTAAGGAAGTTTTTCAAAAATTCCAACAGTACTATTAAAAAGAAGATATATATGTATATGTTTTTTCTGCCGAACGTAGAGGTAGACTTACAACATGTCCTTCGTCCGTCCATAGAAAATAACGCGTATTTTCCACCCCAAGAATGTTTTGTTATCGATGATAACAGCCCAAGATCCGCTAGTGCGTTCAGATGGCTATGCTAAGATTTTACCAGCCCGAAGTTATGCATTCGTCAAATGTTCGGTCCACAAGTTCATAACATCATAAACTTCGAGAGTGACTTATATTTCTATATGATCAATTGGACCAAATTTGAATTGACTGAACCGCCATTGCTTGCAGCTCCATATGCAAGTAGAAAAACCAGGTTAACGTAAACAAAATAACTTCATTTGATGGCTTTGTTTGCTAAACTTAATTATTTCCACAGCCATTTTCAAAACACAGAGCGTTCATATAGCACATGAATCTGCCATGGCTGTCATCGATGTGCAACGCATGGGCCACATTTTTTCTAAACGCAAGAGCCGTCAAAAATATAGCCAAGGGATCATTTCAGAATATGATTGATTACAATTTTTTGATTTTACACTAATTTTTATACCCTCCAAAAAAGAATTTGGAGGGTATATTCACTTTGTCATTCCGTTTGTAACGCATCGAAATATCCATCTCAGACCCCATAAAGTATATATATTCTTGATCAGTGATGAAATCTAAGACGAACTGAGCATGTCCGTCCGTCCGTCTGTGGAAATCACGATTCAGTCCAAACGAAAAGAGCTAGACTCTTGAAATTTGGCATAAATATATTTTAAGACTTAGAGCAGGTTAAGTTCGAAGATGGGCTAAATCGGGCAAGAGGGAAAAAAGTTCCCCAAAGAAGAACTAAACCAACCCAGAAAAAACAACATAATTTTTAAAGTTTTTTGGTTATTTTGTTAAGCAAATGATATATTTTTATGTCAAATATGGTCCAGCGCCTTAAACTTGGAGCCATTAAATAAAAAAAAAATATTTTTTGACCCCGCCCACTTTAGTGGGAGTTATTATATGCACAAATAGTGTAAAAATTTAACAAATTGTTTTACTTAAGCCTGCATTCCTTAAAAATAACACTTTTAAGCTTTAATGACGAAGCTGAGACGAAACCTGGTACTACTCTTCCCTACCCCCTCCTTCCCCTTCGCCCCCTAAATGACCCTACCAAAAAAATTTTTTTTTTTTAATTTTGTATATAATCATCCCAAGCATTTATCTTTAGAGTTTTATGACTGCCGATTTCTGCTTTACCTACCCCCCCCACTTCTTCCTCTGCCCCCTAAATGACCCTACCAAAAAAAATTTTTTTTTTTAAATTTTGTATATAATCATCCCAAGCATTTATCTTTAGAGTTTTATGACTGCCGATTTCTGCCCTACCTCCCCCCCCCACTTCTTCCTCTGCCCCCTAAATGACCCTACCAAAAAAAATTTTTTTTTTTAAATTTTGTATATAATCATCCCAAGCATTTATCTTTAGAGTTTTATGACTGCCGATTTCTGCCCTAGCCCCCCCCGCTTCTTCCTTTGCCCCCTAAATGACCCTACCAAAAAAAAAAATTTTTTTTTAAATTTTGTATATAATCATCCCAAGCATTTATCTTTAGAGTTTTATGACTGCCTGTTGCTGCCCTACCCCCTCCTCTCCCTTTGCCCGCTAAATGACCCTATCAAAAATAAGAAATTTTAATTTTGTATATAATTATCCCAAGCATTTATTTTTAGAGTTTAATGACAAAGGTGAAATGTTTCCCCCACAGCCCTTGCCAGAGCGACCCCACCAAAATACAGTTTTTATAGCCTCCAAGGAGAATTGCGATGAAGTCTAAGACGGTCTAGCAATGCCCATACGTTCGTCTGTGGAAAACATGATATTGCATATTTTTGAAACCCGCCCCCTTTAGTGGGCGTTGATGTACGATATTATATAAAGGAACTCTGTCCCACTAAGTTAAACATTTCAAATTTACTTACTAAATATTTGGAGGGTATTTAAGATTCGACCCGGTCGAATATAACGTTTTTACTTGTTTTAATTCTTTTTGTAAAGTTAGGATATTATGGGTAAGTTCTATTTGGGATATGATGGTTAAGTAAGTACAAAGACTATTGAAGAAAAAAAAGGCGAGAGAAAAACATCGATATATCACACTTTAAAATCCGACTATAAATATCGACGATATGACAAAAGATTTTAAAATTCTACCCCTACGTTCGGCAAAAATATATAAATGTAGAAGATATAATGAAAAATGTATTTTGGCAACCCTACTTTCGAAACTGCCTTGCAATAATGCATTATATTCGGTGGTGTACGGCGAACTTTGTTTTTTGCATGTAAGGCGAGACGCTCTAATGTACACAATTGTGTACTCTTAACAGCTTATTGTCCCTTTTTAGCCTTTGGAGAAATGTCTAAGGACGTCAGGCAGTGTTCAATTAATCCTCACATCGAGTACTTCAGTATCATCCTGACATCGACAAATAGTTATAGAATAAGTGAGAATGAAACTGTACTAACGGTAAAGCTGTTTTAGATCCTAATTTTGGAAATAACTTTGCGTTATTGCGAAATTTTTATGTACACAAAAACAAAATTTCAAATATTTTTACTCTCTTTGCTTCATACAACTTTTAAATATTTTTAAAGGCAAAGCAACTTGTGAATTTCTGTACGTGTGTACAGTGAAAAACAAATTGAGTACAAAGCAAAAACAAATTTTGTAAGTTGTTTAGAAAGCTAATTTTTAAATTTTTTAGCAATTTGGTTTTTGTTTTCTTACAAATTTTATTAATACCGTGTTCAGACATACACCTTAAGTGAGCATATCGCAAGAAATAGCATTATTGAGCTCAATTACCCATATAAAATTTCAATTAATTATTGTTCAATAAATATGAATTTGTTATAATATTGAGTACAATTACAACGGAAACTCTTCTAAAAAGTGTGTTTAGTGAACAAAATACAACTCATTGAACGAACTTAGTAGAGACTTAGCACCTAAATTGTAAGAAAAGTGAAAAAAGCCATAAACAAAATTTGTTGAGCCACGTTAAAGTTAAATTATTGACAATAAATTTATTATTAACACGTTAGCTGTCCAAGGTAAAAACTGAAGAGTGCCGCACACGTCCAATTTTTTTTTTTTCATAATCGGTGTATGGTCTGTTCTGTGAAGTTCAAGTCAAATAAACGATGTTCTCTCAACGTCCACGATTTTAAAACGCCTTAAATTTGTATGGGTAAACAGCCCACATATGGGCAGTGGACTGCTTGTGCGCTCCGTTCATAGCCCATATATGGGCTGTGGATAGTTAACGTGTTAATTAGGAGATCCCGCATTTGAACTTGAGGATCTCATGAATTTGAAAGATTTTTACTTTTAATTGTCGTACGTTAATTGATTGACTAAATTTTCTACATGTGAACAGGAAGATAATTATGGCAATTAAGTGAATATTGACTCAATTAAAAATGCATGTCTGAACCTCATATTACCTTTTCAATTTCAATGAATTGCATTATCATGATTGAACGCGCTTTCTTTTTTTTCAATGTTTTTTTTTCTTTCTAATCTTAATACGTGCGATATTCCATGTGTCACTTACGAAATTAAGGTGCCGTTCTTCGAAAACAACGCATTTATAGAATTCAATTGCGTCTAAGGGAACATATTTAATATTAAATTTATTACATATTTATTTATTTATTTGTTTTTATTACGAAATACATCTTTATCCTCAAATTAAATTTCCTGCTATTTTGATTTTAATGGTTTTATTATTTATTTATAATTATTTCTGTTTTTATATCTAAGAAAGCTTGAAAAATGGATGATTTAACTTAACAAAATACTTTAAAATCAGTTCTTTCTTTCATAATGTGTAACATAAATTTTTGTAAAAATTTCACTTGCAATAATTTTCTCGTAGAGAAATAAATTCCTTAAGCAGCTGAACTAAATTGTGCTCTTTGTTTTCGAAATGTATGTACATGAATAAATTATTAATAATTTTTGTTTTTAGTTTAAAACAAATAATTCGCCAGTTTACAATTTAGGGTTAGTAAAAATGGATGGTTACACCATAGAACAACTTGATGTCATTATTTAACAACATTTCAAAAGCAATGAGAGCTTGGCGGCCGTAGTTCGAAAATTTTATGGTCCGAATAGGGTTTAAACTGAAAAGAAATTAATTGAAGAATTCATAGAGACTGGATCCATTAAAGACAAGCCGTTCAAATGTAAATATCGAAGCGGTGCGTATATCGTACCTTCTTTTAAAATGAGGCTAGAAGACGTGCAGGAGTGTTTGTGATAATTAAGCAATATCAATTCGGCCTCGTGTACAAGAATTGCTAGATATTTCGATATGATAATCGACTTTGGATGATAATGATGACGCTAATATGAGGTTTCAGCAAGACGGTGCCACATGCCATACAGCGCATGAAACAATTAAACTGCAGATGTACTCTTTCGGTTCTGTGCTCACACTTGTTCCCGTAGATCGTGTGATTTAAAACCTTAAGATTTGCTTTTATGGTGTTAATTGAAATAAGAGGTTTGTGTAAACAAGCACACAATCACCCGGGCTTTAAAGCAGAACATTCAGCCACTTTTATGGAAGCTGGTCATGGGAAATTTCGACACACAAGAGTATATGTGCATGCAAAGCCATTTAGGTAGGCCCTTTGCCCGATATAGTATACCATAAATAACCTTCTCCTATTTATAATAAAAAAAAGATATATAACAATCAAAGGACTAAAAACTGCATTTTCTATATAATACAAATCTTGTTTTAAAAAATGTTGTCTAATTTCCTTTAAGTTTTTAGTGCAAAATTTTTATATATTGAAACCGGCTTAAGGAGGAACTAAAGACCACAAGTTAAATATTCCTTTAGGCAGCACAATCATATTGCATCCTCAACAAATGTTATTTTCACTTGCTTTTTTATAACATTTATTTCTCTTCTAGATGCTATTATATTAAAAAAACCTTAATTTGTAAAAAAAAAATTAAAAAAGCATTTTTCTTTAACGGCTGCCACGGAGAATGACTATCCAACCAAAAACTGGAAAATATTATAAAGAATTTTCTTTTGTGGCCCATTTTCCTTTAACAGTATTTTTTCATTTTACTTTTTTCATTAAAATCTTTGAAGCACAAAGTAGTCCATGTGAAATGCACGGCTATAGAAAATAAAACAAAGAAATTTGCATTCTAAGAATTGTTCCCGTTCGTTTCTTCAGCCATTCAAAAAATTTTAATATAACGGTTTTTTTTTCATTTAAAAACTATTCACTTTGCTCCTATTTAATTTTACTGTTTTAGTTAAACGCTACAACAACAACACAGTACGTATAAGCAACATTTATGAAAAGAGAAAATATTCCTCATACGCCTCGTATGACAAGCATTTAATTGAGAATTAATCATTTGGCATTTTTGTCTTTTTTTGCTTCAATATTTGTAACATATTTGACAATATGTGGCGAATGTAAAATCTTCTAATGTCGACTATACGAGGTCTGTTCCAAAATTAAGTTGAGGTTTTTTGATTATATTTTCGTTTTTGTTCACGTACAGTTTCAACTAATGGGTGGGCAACTTTGTGGTTAGGAAGTAAATTGGCTGTCAAATGATGAAATGTCGAGAATCGAGCTGACATATTTTGTAAAAGGGTGGGAAATTTCAACCATGGAACGCTACACTCTTGAACAAAGAATTTTAATTATGAAAATTTACTGTTTGAAAAACTCAACGAAAACCACACATTTTTTCATCAAAATCATTAAACCTAATTGTCACAAAATTCATAAACAGTTGTCAAAAACCATTACATCCCAAGAATGTGACCGTATGCCTTAGTTTGTGATCAAGCGGCTTCATTGGCCAGTATTTTTTCGAAAATGGGCAAAAAAAACTCATTCACTGTGAAATCTCTGCGCTACCAAACCATGGCAAGCGACTTTTTGTGGCCACAATTGGCTATTGTCGACATCAATGGCTTTTGGTTCTAGCAGACAAGCCACAAGCCGCACAGCCGGCCAAGCAATTGAGTTATTGCATGACAAACTTCCCGGTCCCGTAGTTTCTCGATATTGCATTGTAAATCGACCGCCTCGTTCTTGTGATTTAACGCCGTTGGATTATTTTCTCTGGGGCCATTTACAAAAGCGGTCTTACGTGAACAAACCACAAGCCACCATGGAAAAAAAAGAATTTTAATTCTCAAAATTTACTGTTTGAAAAACTGAACAAAAACACACAACATGATAACCGATTTTTTGTGGCCTAAGTTGGCCAATGTTTGTGGGTGCTGTTGGCTGAAGTATTAGAACACGAGACTATGAAGCGGAGCGTCCTGAGTTCAAGCCCGCGCTGAGTCATGAAATATTGTGTTGAATTCTTCTGATCAGCATTAGTGCGTGGTTGTGTTAGTTGTTGCCAGCCTGTTTCAATGATGAAGGCATAGTCACTGGTCACTGAACATAATTGGCAGCGACTGACACTATCATGTACTAAAAAGCAGAGTAACAGCACCCACGTTCGTCGGCACTGTAGCAAAAATTAGCCGGTGAAGTAAAAGGTTGAAATAACTACAAAAACAACTGTCTATCTTCTCTCTAATCTTTCCTAATCTGTCCCCTCAATACTATCCCCTCGTTTTCAGTTCCGGCGCAATGCATTCAGCACTCAGGGGTCATCCCCTGAGTGCTGGTCGAAGATAAAAAAAAAAAATGGTGTCATCAGTGGCCTTTGGTTTCAGCAAGGAGGCACCACATGCCACACAGCCGGTCACACAATTCAGGTATGGCATTAGAAATGTCCCGGTCGTGTAATTTCTCGATTTAGCGATAACATTTGGCCGCCTCGCTCTTGTGATTTAACGCCGCTGCATTACTATCTCTGGAGTGGACCGGGTTAAAGTGAAAAACTTACAAATAACTGACGCTCTAAAAGATGAAATTCGGCATTGACAAGATAAGCGCAGCTTTATTGCAAAATGTGGTTCAAAATTTTCTGAAAAGAGCGGACGTGTGCCGACGTGCTAGAGGTGGACATTTGCCGACATCATATTCAATTATTAATTCCCATATTTTCACTTTACATTGATATTAATAAAACTGAACTTGTCGGAAAGACTAGTGTTTTCAAGACAAATTACTTCTTAACCTCAAATTTGCCCACCCTCTACATGATCAGTTTGAGTTCAAGATTCCTAAAAATTAAAAAGGTTCTTCGTGTTTGGCGATTTTTTGCAGTCAAACAAAAAATGGACCACAGCATTTGCATAATATTGTGTGTAAAATAGGGAATTAAGTGTTTAAAAGGACTTTGAAATAATACGGTGATTTTATTGCGTGTCCAAAAAAATAAATTAATAAAAAAAATATTAAAAAAAAACCAATAACCACAACAACAAAATTTACAAATCGTTCAAGCTCCTCAAAGAACTTCAAACAGGTCCTGGATGCCCTGCATATTAGCAACCGATAGAAACGTTAATAAATTAAAGAAAATGTTTATAGATAATCCCCGATTTACTATTAGAGATAATCGTTGAGTATATTGATAGGTTCACGCAATGCATTCTTTTTAGAAATTTGTGGCAGGGAACTTTGCTCCAAAGATGTTGAATGCAGACCAAACGAACCGTCCCAAGAGAATTACACAGGAATTGCTAAATGGCTAAAAACAGCGCCATTAGCATGCCTTTGGCCTCTGCAAGTTTTCTATGTTCACGAGATTGAAGAGACCCATGAGAGGTTGGAGTTTTCTGATAATTGAGGAGATAAATATTGAATCATTTAGCTATTTCAAGGACATACAAAAATCCGAATCGGAACTGCTGCCAGGAGGACTACTTTAAAAATGAACAGACAAATTACGGCATGCAATATCAATCGAAATTTGCATTTAAATTATATTAAAATATCGATCGATATTTAGTCCTGCAAGTCTGTATATTTTAATTTTTAATTTAAATTTAATTTTTCCCCAATTGGATGGCATTCTAAATATTAATACGTTTGTATTACCTTAATTTCTTAAATAATATTATATTCTAAAATAAAATCTCTGTTTTGTATTGGTCGAAGTTCTAACCCATACTTGCAACGCCCTCAAGTATCCATGCAACTTAACAATTTTATTATAATAAAATAGTTTTACAAACAGAACAAATATTTTCATTTTCATTATTAATTTTTTGTATGTTTATTTATATTCCCTTAAGTATTAATATCCAAGGAAACCGAAAAAAAATGTTCAAGTTATCATATAAATAATGCAGAGAAAAAGATACACAAACGTATTTAAAGGGATTCGCTTTAAAGATTATTCTATGAATAGCAGGGGTCGAAAACTACAATTATATTTCAAATCTTAAGAAAAAAGACTAGATTTTATTCATTATGCAACAGCAGCTGCATGTCGTCTATTGCTTAGAGTAAAATAATATTGCAAAATTTTTATTTGAATTTAAAAGTTATTATTGCGGCTCTAGATCATTTTGTCAAATTTATTATTTATTTTTTAAAGTGAATATTGCGGCAACATAAAATTCTTATTAAAATTTAAAAAGTTTTCCTAATCTTTATGTTCTACATAAATTCATCACAAATATATTTTAAGCAAATCTGTCTTTATATTATTTTTTGTGTTTATATTTTAGCTAAACAAATATCCGAACCCTGTTTATTACACATGAACTTCACATATTATTGTAATATTTCCAACAAGTATCAATTAAATGTCTGCCAGACTGTCTAAACAACACTTTGTCTATCATTCGTATGACAATTTCTTTACAGATTATTTACAATATTTTATATTAAATACTTTAGCCAACAACAACAACAAGAACAAAAAGGAAAGTAATTTCATAGTCAGTAAGTTGTTTGAGTTGTATGAGAGTAGAAAAGCTAAATTATTAATAATTTATTCATGCACATACATTTCGAAACAAAAAGCACAATTTAGTTCAGCTGTTTAAGGAATTTATTTCTCTAGGAGAAAATTTATTAAGTATAATTCTTACAAAAATTTATGTTACACATTATGAAAGAAAGAACTGATTTTAAAGTATTTTGTTAAGTTAAATCAACCATTTTTCAAGCTTTCTTAGATATAAAAACAGCAATAATTGTAAATAAATAATAAAACCATTAAAATTAAAATGGCAGGAAATTTAATTTGAGGATAAAGATGTATTTCGTAATAAAAACAAATAAATAAATAAATATGTAATAAATTTAATTTTAAATCTGATTCTTTAGACGCAATTTAATTCTATAAATGCGTTGTTTTCGAAGAACGTCACCTTAATTTCGTAAGTGACACATGGAATATCGCACGCACTAAGAATAGAAAGAAAAAAACATTGAAAAAAAAGAAAGCGCGTTCAATCATGATGATGCAATTCATTGAAATTAAAAAGGTAATATGAGGTTCAGCCATGCATTTTTAATTGAGTCAATATTCATTTAATTGCCATAATTATCTTCCTGTTCACATGTAGAAAATTTAGTCAATTCAACTAACGCACGACAACTGAAAGTAAAAATCTTTCAAATTCATGAGGTCCTCAAGTTCAAATGCGGGATCTAATAATTAACACGTTAACTGTTCACAGCCCATATATGCGCTATGAACGGAGCGCACAAGCAGTCCACTGCCCATATGTGAGCTGTTTACCCATACAAATTTAAGGCGTCTTAAAATCGTGGACATTGAGAGAATATCGTTTATTTGACTTGGACTTCACAGAACAGACCATACACCGATTATGGAAAAAAAAATTTGGACGTGTGCGGCAGTCTTCAGTTTTTACGTTGGACAGTTAACGTGTTAATAATAAATTTATTGATAATAATTTAACTTTGACGTGGCTCAACATATTTTGTTTATGGCTTTTTTCACTTTTCTTACAATTTAGGTGCTAAGTCTCTACTAACTTCCTTCAATGAGTTGTATTTTGTTCACTAAACACACTTTTTAGAAGAGTTTCCGTTGTAATTGTACTCAATATTATAACAAATTCATATTTATTGAACAATAATTAATTGAAATTTTATATGGGTAAAATTGAGCTCAATAATGCTATTTCTTGCGATATGCTCACTTAAGGTGTATGTCTGAACACGGTATTAATAAAATTCATAGAAAAACAAAAACCAAATTGCTAAAAAATTTAAAAATTAGCTTTCTAAACAACTTACAAAATTTGTTTTTGCTTTGTACACAATTTGATTTTCACTGTACACACGTACAGAAATTCACAAGTTGCTTTGCCTTTAAAAATATTTAAAAGTTGTATGAAAAATAAAAGCAAAGAAAGTAAAAATATTTGAAATTTTGTTTTTGTGTACATAAAAATTTCGCAATAACGCAAAGTGATTTCCAAAATTAGGGTCTAGAACAGCTTTACTGTTAGTACAGTTTCATTCTCACTTATTCTATAAGTATTTGTCGACTTCAAGATGATACTGAAGTACTCGATGTGAGGATTAATTGAACACTGCCTGACGTCTTTAGGCATTTCTCCAAAGGCTAAAAAGTGGCAAGAACCTGTCAAGAGTACACAATTGATGAAGAAAAGGTGTAAATAATTTTCCCATTTATTATATAATATTGACGTTGACGTCATCAAATACATAAGGAATAAGGGCGATTAAATATTTATTGAGCCATTTTTCCCTATCGTGATTTGTGTGAAACCGGTTATAATTTCTAAATTCTGTACCTTCAATGATAATTAGCAAATGCAGTTTTGCAAAAAAAAAAAAAAAAAAATTGGTTTGTGTCTTCGCTATTTTCACGTGAAATCAGCTGTTAATTTAACACAAAGGGTGCTGTTGGCTGGAATAGTTAACACGAGACTATGAAGCGGAGGACCCTGAGTTCAACCTCCGCTCAGTAAAAAAAAAGAAAAAAGACCAGCATCAATATGTCCTCGGTACTGAGGCCTTCACATATGACTTTTCTGAATGATAAAGTATTTGTGACAAAATCCATTGTGCTACATGCTAATGAAGACTATGCGTTACCTGCGCTTTTTAGTATTTAAAATATATCTCATATAAAATATTTGACTGCAAGCCGGTAATTATGTCGTGCATATGTTACAAATACATAAATAAAAATTATCTCTTGGACAAAAAAATTGTAAATTCATGAACCCAATTATTATTTCCTTTATGTAATAATAAATTACATTTCAATATTTTGCATCTCCATTAATATCATTTAATATATTTTATTTTCACTTTTTCCACAAGTTAGATGCTAAGTCTCTGCTAACTTTGTTCAATGAGTTGTAAACACCCTTTTTGGCAGAGTTGCATTTGTAATTGTACTCAATATTATAACAATTTCATATTTATTGCACAATAATTAATTGAAATTTTGTATGCATAATTGGGTTCAATAACGCTTTTTATTGCGATAGGCTAAATTAAAGTGCGTGTCTGAACACGGTATAAACCATTTTCCATTGCTGGCAGAGACTTAGACGAGGAATTTTTCGGGATTTGTGTCGGTATATTCCTGAGTCTGAGTTCTAGTTACTCAATATTAATTTCATTTTCTTCAATGTGATCTGCCTATTTAATATCTAGCGAAACCACAGCCAAGGGAACGGGCATGGAATAATTAGCGGGGAAAGAAGACCCTGTTGAGCTTGACTCTTAGCCAGTTGTATGTGCATGAAACATCAATTTGAATAAATCTTTAGAATAGAGTAACTGTGAGTTGGATTATAAAAAAAGCATTGAAATAAATTAAGAATATAATGAGGAAGATCAAAAACTTATGATACGAATTAATTCGCACCAATTGCAGAATTAAAGTGAAAGTATTTACCGGACACTGCTGGGCAGCTACAAAATATATAAGGAAAAAATTTTGTGCTTTGTTACTCGACCAAAAGATATTTTATTATATGTATTTAAAAAAATTTATATTTTCATTTTCAAACTGTTATAACTTTTGCGTGAATCAACCGATTCCCATTGTGATTGATTTAGTTTTTCGATTCCAATCGATCAGATATATCATTTAGGAGTTCTTACAAAAAAAAAAAACTTTTCTTATCTTGGAGCAGCACTCAGGGGATGATCCCTACATGTGCAATGCATTGCACCGGAACTGAAAACGAGGTGATAGTATTGAGGGGACAAATTAGGAAAGATGAGAAGCTAGAATTTTTTTTTTTTTTTAGCTATTTCAACCTTTACTTCGCAGGCTAACTTTTGCTACAGGACCGACGAAGTTTTATGCTGTTTTTTTATTTTTTTAGTTTTTAATAGACCATTGAGACTCCCTAAAGCACGAAATAGGTTTAATTTACAAACATAAAAAAAATAATTGATTTTTAGTGTAAATTTTTCGTCGAGAAATAAGTGTAAGCTTCCCAGCTCTGGAACCATACTTCGGATCTTTCTGAATTTCAATAGCACTCTATTTAAGTTCATTTCCAATCCAACGGTCCAAGAACGAAGACTTTAGCTCTTCTGGGGGCTTGGGAAAACACCCAGACGGACGGACAGGCGGACATCGCTCAATCGTCAACCCTATTTATAAGCATATATATATATATATATATATATATATATATATATATATATATATATATATATATATACTTTATGGGGTCCCATGTGCATATCGAAGAAATTACACACGGAATGACAAACCTGTATATACCCTTTCACTTTTTTGTGAAGGGTATAAAAACATCCAATCCCATTACTGGGGTGAGTGTGGGATCGAACTCATGACCACTCGGAGTTAAAGTTATGAGTGCTTCAAGCAACTGCAAAAGTTCGCCTCGAACTCAGAAAGTGACGCATTAAAATGGGATTCAATTAAAAACGGTTATCCTTAATCCCACGTCAAATTTTATGACAGAAATTTATGCCAAATTCAAACAATCTGCACTGAAACTGTGTAAATTTCTGCGGGCTGCCCTTAGACTAAAATAAATTTTCAAGGCATAACGTGGGTGGAAGTAGCAGGGGCAGATAGCAATTATTAATTTCCTTATCCCATATTCCACGTTGTTTGTTGCGCTGTTAGAGCAACAGAAGACTGACAGTCTAAAAAAAACAAATTAATTAATAATTTCCACACATTGTGCGCAACTACAACAATCAAATTATATGAATTCCATGGGCTCTATGACGCACAGCTGGTGTGTGGCTAATATCGCTGTAGAATGGCAGCTCATGCATAAACAAATGATTTCATGTTTTCACGAAAATCCCTGCCACAAAGTCGTCCTTGAAACAGTTTGCAAAGAACTAAAAATGTATTTTCTCCTACCAAAAAAAAAATAAGAGTATTTTTAATAATAACAATAAAGAACTGCGAGTATTAAACGCTTTATAATTTCCTTTGTCAAAGTTATTATTTTAATATTTATACGAAAGACATTTAGTTGTCACAATAACTTATTGTTTTAAATTTATTTTCCTCAACTTATTTTTCTCATTCGCTGGCAAAAATTTCTCCAGCTTCAGAACACAAAAGGAAAATAAAAGAAATATTATGTGAAAACAGCACTGAGCACTGACTGAATGAAACATTCACGTTGCGCCATTTAAATTTACAGTGTGTGCGTGTTGAAGAGCAGAATAAAATGTAGGGGAAGAGGGGGGAAGTAGTTCTTACAAATTTCTATTGTGGTTTTGTATTTGTGACACTTTATTGCATTGTTTCATAAACTTTTAGCTACTGTTGGCAAAATGATACACCGACTGCGTTTGTACAGAGTGGGACAGTCAGTACAGCATTAAAAGTGTTGGCTTTATTATCGATTGTGATCAAATGTGGCATTCATGGTTAGGCTAACTTTGTGTTAGTAGGGCGCAATTTAGTATTAGAAAATCGAAAAAACGATAGCGATTAATATTTTCATTTAAATTGTATTTAAGTTTTAATGGATATCGAGTGCGTTAATGTAATCCCAATACCCATTGAAATATTATTCGGTATTCGAAAGTAGAGTTTGTGTAAATCCCTTCACATTCAATTCATGGTTATTTTTGAACTAATTTTTAAGCCTGAACCCAGTGTGAAAGTGTCCAACGAACTGACTGATATATTAATGACATTCAAGGAAATGCAAAGTGTAGGAAGCCTGTTAACAAATAAGTTGAACTTTTATATTTCCAAGATAATATTCCCCCCTATTCTCTAACTAATTGTCATCGTCATATCAATATAATTGGACAGCAGTCTACTCCTTATGGACAACCATAAACTGCTGCTGACGGACTCTGACTATTTTCTAAGCCCTGGAAGAAAACAAGTGAATGTTAGAAATTACCAGTTGCTAAAGAAAATAACTACAGAAGTGCTCTTTTTTTTTGACAAGGAAATACTCCTGAGATGAAAAACACTTTTGCCAGCGATTTTTTTTTTCTTTTGTCAATCCTCAAACCAGCGATTCTGTTTTATCTCCTCAATCGTTGCAAAAAGTCGTTCTGTCGTAAGTCTCTTCAGTTTCAAGAACATTAAAAAGTCGGAAGGGGTCAGATCTTTTGAATACTGAAGCACGTTATCAAAACATTAGGAGCTTTTCTTTCTAAAAACTAAGCAATTTTGAAGCAGTCCACATGCTTCGTGTCAAAAAAACTTGATCTTCAATTTCAAAAGTCTAAGAAGACTTTAATAAAACACAATTATTTTAATTTCGAAACTGCTATCGGGTGATTTAATCGATTCCCACGTGGTTAGAGATGATTGATTTAGTTTTTCAAGAACAGTAATTTATCAGATACATAATTTTGGGGTTTTTAAAAAATCGATTTATAAAATTGTTTCATTCTTTTCTTTTTCTTTTTTTTATTCATTATTATTATGAGAAGAACAATACGCAAGATTTTATCTTATTTAATATTATTGCGGAGGTAGAGGCAAACATATTATGTAGTATAAATTGTTATTAAATTAACAAATAAATAATAAATTAACAAATTAATATTAATAGAGAAACAGTATAAAAAAAATTCACAATATCACGCGAACGCATCAGCCGATTTTTACCCGGTCTCAGGAATCGATGGTTAAAGTCTTTTAAAAGTTATTCAAAAATAAAAAAAATAAAACTGAAAAAAATGCTTTACTTTCTCAGGGGATAACCTCTACATATGCAATGCATTGCGCCCGAACTGAAAACGAGGGGCTGGTAGTAAGGGGAGAGATAAGGAAAGATGATAAGATAGACAATGTTTTTTTTTAGGTATTTGAACCTTTTTACTTCGCCGGCTAATTTTTTATTTTTTTTTTTTTTGCTACAAGGCCGAAGAAGGATTGTGCTGTTACTCTGCTTTTTAGTACATGATAGTGTCAGTCGTTGCCAATTATGTTCAGTGATCAGTGACTATGCCTTCACCATTGAAACAGGCTGACAACAACTAACACAACGATGCACTAATGCTGATCAGAAGAATTCAACACAATATTTCATAACTCAGCGCGGGGTTGAACTCAGGACCCTCCGCTTCATAGTCTCGTGTTCTACTACCTCAGCCAGCAGCACCGAAAACTACCGGACCGAATCGGTTCCAATTCCCAGCATATAGACCTCTTCGACTGCTTCGATTCGGTGGAACCGTTCAAAAGTTATATTCAGTTAATAGATACCCTGCAGGAGGATAAGCGTTAATTGTCTTTAAGCTACTGGTACGATTACTAGTATAGAAAGCACTAGTTCAAAAGGTGATTAGACATATACAAAAAAGTACTAGTACTTCAAGTAGTTCATTTGTAGACTGATTTGACTTGTAGAATTTTATATTACTTTTTGATGATGTTTTAAAGCGAATTGCTAATTCTCATTTTCATTTATTTTATTTTTAATTGTTACAAATTTTCAAATTCAAATTTGAAACAAAGAATAGTGTGGATGCTGTTGGCTGAAGTAGCAGAACACGAGACTATGAAACGGAGGGTCGTGAGTTCGAGCCCGCGCTGAGTCATGAAATATTGTGTTGAATTCTTCTAAACAGCATTAGTGCGTGGTTGTGTTAGTTGTTGTCAGCCTGTTTCAATGATGAAGGCATAGTCACTGATCACTGAACATAATTGGCAGCGACTGACACTATCATGTACTAAAAGCAGAGTAACACCACCCACCTTCGTCGGCCCGGTAGCAAAAATTAGCCGGCGAAGTAAAACGTTGAAATAGCTACAAAAAAAAAAAACTGTCTATCTTCTCATCTTTCCTAATCTGTGTCTCCTCAATACTATCCCCTCGTTTTCAGTTCCGGCGCAATGCATTGCATATATAGGGGTCATCCCCTGAGTGCTGGTCCTACTCCTAAAAAAAAAAAAAAAAAAAATTAGAAAACTTTGCCACCTGCATATCAGTTTATTTATTCGATAATTTATGTAATTAAGCCACAGTTTCCTTGTATGTTAAAAAAGTGACATTTTAAAAAATAAATAAAAGGAACTTTCCATTTCCTCTTATAAACTAAGAATTGATGAACCAAAAATTGCTTGTGAAGACAAAGACTTAACAAATTTCATTGAGTTTAAAAAACCAACAAATTTAGGGATTTTTTTTATATATGAACCAGTTCTTAGTGCAGAACTGATTATACTAGTATCCGACTAGAAGAAATTATACTAGTACTCATCTAGTACTAATAGTACTAGTATCGGCCTAGTTTCCATGTAGTACCAATTGTACTAGTAATTTTCCAAACACACTCAATGTTAATTTGAGCATGAACATGGTATAGGAAAGTTCACAGTTGGGAACTAGTACTGGTGATTTTTGCACTAGTGCAGTACTAATTTGATACTAGTTCGATCTCCTGCAGGGCCCTGCAGAAGGATAAGCGTTAATTGTCTTTAAGGTACTGGTACGATTACTAGTACAGCAAGCACTACTTTAAAAGGTGATAGAACATATATAGAAAAGTACTAGTACTTTTTTATTACAGTATTTGTCCTTCTATGAACTATTGTGCTTTAGTCTTTTAATTTTTTATTAATTTAATATTTTTTAATTCAAACACCAAAACTTAACAAATTATGCATTTCTATTGTCGCCATATACTTCTGAAATGTTTTAAAAGTGTACACTAGAGTTACTAAAATGTACTAGTGAATAACTGCTTACAATGTCAACATATGGTTCCAAAAGAACTAGTTGGTAAATAGAACCAATGGCAATAGACGATTTCCCATTACAGGCGCATGTTAAACGTCTATAGCAAATATCATTGTGCGGGGTTTCACAAGTCAATAGTACTGGTGACGGTGTCGATAGTAAGTCAGTACAGTTTCATTATTGGCATTGACTGCAGAGTAGAGTGACACTCTCTCAGAAATAGTCAGGGAGGCTTTCAAGGAATTTAAGTATCATGTCCAGATCTGGTGAAAACTCCAGGTTAGCAAAATGAGTTAAAACTGCGTACTTAACGATTTTGGAAATGTTCAATTTTTTAGCGGGAATTTAAAAACGCTAATCGAATGATCCTAGCGCAAGAAATATCATTCCATTTTTTTAATTTACCTTGTATAGAGCTCTTCTACTAGTAAATTCCGACTGGTAGCTGTTTTCAGTCTCAGTTCCATTAATATTTTTTCTCTTCGAATTATAACTTCACAGTGTTTTTTCGTTTGACTATGATGTTTTATAAAATTGTTATAAAGTGCAACATTTTCGTATAGCATGTACGTTTCCATTTTATTTTACTGCTTTAGAAAAAAGAAAAATATCAAGAGTTTTTTTTTCTTCATTTATCTTAAAGTGAAAAATTCATGTTGAAATCAGACAATAAAATACAGTCGCCATAAATGGAAAGAAAATAGCAGCAGCATGTAACAAAAAAAAAGAGTAGTAAAACAAAAGGATAACAAGGACGAACTAGTTATTAAAAACTAAATGCTTAAATGTAATTTTTTAAAAGCACAAGCACACACCAACACTATTACCAAATAAAAGCAGGACAGGATTATTATTATAAATTCAAAGCATTTATGAAGAATTATAAATAATTAAAAATTAAAGAAAAGAAATGGAATATTTCTGAAGGAAACCCATAAAAGCAGAAAGAAATAAAAAAAGTAAAATTTAAAATGACTATTTTTATTGGCAGCAAAAGAAATTGAGTACAAAAACGGTGTTTGTTAAATACGTAACAAACCTACTTTAATTGTATACCCTGAGATGTTTATATAACACAGCCTATCGGTTGAGTGCAAGTATTTAATTCATGCAAATCTAATTATAATTTTGCGAACATACTTTACAAAATTAAACTGAAAGCGCACAATTTGTGGATTATGAAATAAAAAAAAAAAAAACATTTTATTTCTTAGGGTAAATTAATTCAATTCACAAGCTCAACAACACAATATGAATTATTTGATAAAAAGTGAAATTTTTTTAAAAACTTGCCAAACTTTCACACACGTGCAATTTTTGAAAATAAGCTTAAATTTGTTTGTAAGTCTATTGGATTATGCGTTCCTTGAAATTTCTTCTGGGTTCTTTATTAATTTTTTTCTCCTCTTTTTTAAAGTAAAAATAAAAGCTTAATGTTTTCGGTGTGTTTATCAGGAATAATTTATTTGAAGGCACTAAATTTATTTAAGCTTATTTCAGCAGGAGTTTAATATAAAAAGAAAAATACACTGGAATATAACGAAAAAAAAAGAGAAAAACGAACAGCAGGTAGAAGGGAGCACAGCAACATATTATTTGTTGCTGCAGGCAGGCATGCATACTTAATGATACAAGTGCGAGGGTGCACCCTGTAGGAAATGTCAATAATGATAATTTTAAATGATATATTTAAATTTCTTGCTTTCATACACAATGAGCGAGGGGAAAAATACTTGTTGTCCCGAGCATAATTTCTGACTGGTCCCATGACCTTGTGACAACAGCTAGATGAAATAAGTAAAAACGTTATATTCCAACGGATCGAATCTTAAATACCCTTCAAATATTTAGTAAATAAAAACTATGTTTTTGGTTTTATAAAATTTAAATTTTTAAGGTATTTGATATGTATTATAATACCATCGTTTCCAATGGGTTGGGAGGAGCATGACTGAGACACCTTTCCGTCAGTATAAAAAACTCACGTTTTAATATTTTACATCAACGTGCACTGATAAGTTAAATATAAGAGATAAGTTAAATATGTTGAACCTGCTGGGTCACAGTTCCTCTAAGACATTTCTGTGCCCTATTTTAAAACTCTATACAGGATCGCTACGAGAAAGGCCATAGAGGAGACATCTCATCTAAATCACAAAAACTTAAAAACTAAATTTTCGGGGTAGTTAAGAGTAGAAAAACATCGTTTTGATAAGGGCATTTAGAGGGCAAAGGGAGGTAGAGGCGTAGGGCAGGGGAAGACCTTCGGCGTAAAAGCCTATACATACATTAAATTTTTAAGGAATGTAGGCTTAAGGAATACAATTTGTTAAATATTTACCCTATTTTTTTTATATATTTAATATGTAAGTTCAACGCCCACTAAAGCAGGCGGGGTTTAAAAGTAGACGATATCATGTTTTCCACAGACAAAAGTATGGGCATTGCGAGATCGTCTTAGACTTCAACACTGTTCAAGAATATATCGTGCCCTAACCGCCAAAAAGACGCAAGCGCCAAAAACTAAAATTTACAGGAGAAGAATTGTTTTTAAATATCTTTGGACCATGTCTCAGGATTAGGGCGAAATTTGGTTTGTAAACATTGCTACTTCTGAGCAATATATTGCATTTGATTGAATTTGTATATTTCCAAGATAACGGCTATTTATGGCTGTAACGCTGGATAGGTCTTTACCAATGTTAAGGCGGTTAAGACCTTATGATTTTATTGAAAGCTGTGTTTCAGTTTTAATTTTTTTTTTTTAATTATTTTTGTGTATAAAAATAAACATAACGTTAAATTAACCTTAAATCCAGTGGTTTCATAAAAAATGTAATGGTTTTTGTTTTCAAAATTAATAGAAAATTACTTGAGAATTCTTAATAAAAGTACAGTATGCAAAATCCATATTCGTACACCCTTAGTAGGATAAGTTTCTACGCAATATCTTAAAATATATTCAGAACTATTCAGTAATTCATTATATTATATTTAATATATTAAATTTTTATATTTTTATTTATATTCTAATAAAATAGCTTTTAGTCTCAATATTTTACAATAAATAAAGTATTTTAATTTTTTATTTTTTTTTTTTTGAAACTTGAAAATTATTAAGAAAGTATATGGTGTATGAATATGGATTTTGCATACTGTATATAGGTAATAAAGTTTGAAAAGAAATAACTTTAAAGTAAATATTACCTATATATATATATATATATATATATATCTTCTTTATCAGTTTCAGGTAGCCAATCTTTAATAGTTTCATCGTATTTCAAATTTAAATATTCGTTGTGAAATTTTGCAGAAATTATGTTTTTATCACAAATTGTTTTTAAATCTTTGAATTTTTTTAAGTAATTTTTAAAAAGTTATCATATAAATGAATGGGTTCATTTTCTATCAAAGCAGCGTTATGTCTTCATCGATCATATTCTTCAATATCGGAGTCATCGCAATATCTATACTTAAGTTTCATTATAGAACTATTTTTATTTAAAGAGGCAGAACGTAATGTTGTAAAAGTTTACCCACACACGTCTCTTCTTCTATGGTTAATGTCTCTGAAAATTCCGAACTGGAACGTGTTTGTAAACAATGTTTTTGTCCAGAAAAATCGTTATCACTATACGGAACAATACCAGTTTTGGTCGAATTCTGAAGTAAAATTTTCATTACCAGAAAATTACATAAAATTTATAGAAATTCTATCTATTTTTTTAAAATAAAATAAAATAAAATAAAGCACTTACCACTTGTTGCCATAACTCCACTTTAAAAAAGCACTGATATAAAATGTAATATTTTTCTATTGTGCCACTAATACGAATTAATTTATAAAAACTCATAAAGACGCAACCGACAGTCGTGGTAACAAATATTGTAAACAAACAGTGAATTGTACTCAAATCTTTATTGTTTTTGCTGTAATATTATAACGGTAAATTCTACAGCTCTGATACTTTGTGAGATGATGCAGATGATCATGAATAATATATTTGAATAATAAAACGAAAATCGTCCATCATGTCGCTACAGCCCTTTTGGCGGTTATGGCTCGATATATACTTTAAAGGGTCCAATTCTTTTTGGAGGGTATTGAAACCGAATTTTGTCATGGCTGCTCTGCTAAGGGCCGTGGGGGAGACATTTCACCTTTGCCATCCAACACTAAAAATAATTTTTTGAGAGAATTAAGTGCAATTTTTTTTATAGGATCAATTGGGTGCCAAAGCGGGTGAAGGGAAAGAGTAGACGAGGACCAGGTTACATCTCACATAAGATTAAAATTGTTACTTTTAAATAATGTAATAATTTTTTTATTTTATAGCTTCAAGTTCAACGCTTTGGACCTTCTTTGACATTAAAATATATCATTTGCATAACGAAATTACAAAATAAACTTTAAAAATTCTGATCTTGCTGGTTGTTTTAGTTCTTCTTAGGGAAAATTTTTTTTCACTGGCCCGATTCTTCCCAGTTACGAACTTGATCTGTGCTATCCTTCAAGATATATTTATATCGAGTCTCAAGGGTCTGGCACTTTAAGTTTGGACTGAATCGTGATTTCCACAGACGGATTTCATCGCTGATCAAGAACATATGTGGTCTTAGAGGGATATTTCTCTGCGTTACAAACGGAATGTCAAAGTGAATATACCCTCCAATTCTTTTTTGGAGGTTATAAAAATTACTCTTGTAAAAGTGATAAATAGTAATAAGGAAAAAACGAAAATATAGCAAAATCAAATAACAACTGCAAAGTTTCTTAAAATGATTTTAGCAAGAACTCAAACCGTGACGCACGCTTCAAAAATTATTATAAAAGGTGGGCAAATTTAAGGTTAGGAAGTAAATTGTCTGTCAAATAATGAAATTTCACGACTTGAGCTGTCATCCTTTGACACTTATTTAGTGAAAGGTTGGGAAATTTTAACCATGGAACGCTTTAGTCCTGAATAAAAATAATTTAGTTGTGAAAAATCACTATCAGAATGGTGAAAATTTTACTGTATCACTGCTAAGCAGGCTCCTTCTGAAACCGGTGTGCGTAATTTAATCGCCAAATTCGAGAATCACGGTACTGCTGCTGATAATAGACCAAAGCAATACTCTCGCAGTGGCCGTAGTGATGCATCCATAGACGCTGTGCAGCAAAGTGTTCAGAAGGAGCCTGGAACATCAACTCGTCAACGTTCGCAACAATTGGGCATCACCAGACGCATTTTGCGCAGTATTTCGCATTAAGATCTTCGTCATCTTGACGCTTATAAAGTTCAACTCGTTCGACGGCCGAAAACCGTTTGCGTCGAACATTGTTGTTTTGGACGTTGGAAAATTTTAAAGGAAAACAACGCATCTTTAGCGATGAGTCCTATTTTCAATTCCTCATACGCCCTGTATGGCAAGCATTTAATTAAAAATTAATCATATGGTCCGCTTGTCTTCTTTTCCTTCAATGTTTGTAACATATTTAACAATATGTAGCGAATATTTTTGTGTCGACTATACGAGGTCTGTTCAAAAATTAAGGTGAAGTTTTTTGATTATATTTTCGTTTTTGTTCACGTACAGTTTCAACTAAAGGGTGGGCGAGTTTGAGGTTGGGAAGTAAATTGGCTGCCAAATCATGACATGTCGACAGTTGAGGTGTCATACTTCTATATATGTATCTATTTAATAGAAATTTGGAAATTTTCAACCATGGAACGGTACAATCTTGCAGAAAGAATTTTAATTGTGAAAATTTACTGTATGAAAAACTGAACGAAAACAACGCATTTTTCATAAAAATAATCAAACAAAATTGTAGCATATGGGACTCATAAAATGCACACACGGTCCGAGAATAACCATTACGTCCAAAATAAGTGACCGCATGCTAGGGTTTGCGCTCAAGCTGCATCCTTGGGCCGTACTTTTTCGAATATGAACAATGAAAAGGCGTCACCTTGAATTCACTGCGCTACCAAACCATGATAACCGATTTTTTGTGGCCACAATTGGCTAATGTTGACATCAGTGGCCTTTTGGTTTCAGTAAGACTACGCCACAAGTTACACAGCCGGCCGCACAAGTCAGTTATTTCATGAGAAATTTCCCGGTTGCATAATTTCTCGATTTGGCGATTTCCATTGGTCGCTTCGTTCTTGTGATTTAAAGCCGCTAGATTATTTTCTCTGGGGTCATTTGACAGAGCGGATTTACGTCAACGAACCACAAACAACTGACGCTCTGACAGATGAAATTCTTTGCTGCATTAACAAGATAAGCGATGTTTTATTGCAAAATGTGGTTCAAAATTTTTTTTAAAAGAGCGGACGTCTTCCGATGTGGTAGAGGTGAACATTTGCCCGACAACATATTCCGTTATTATTTCCCATATTTTCACTTTATATTGGCAGCAATAAAACTGAATTTGTCAAAAAAAATGTGTTTATAAGCCAATTTACTTCCAAACCTCAAATTTGCCCACTCTTTATAAACCTAATTTTTATTTTTCTCAAAATATTTATAAAATTATATTTTGTAGCCTTCAAAGTTTGTCTCAGATATAAAATACACTTGTGGCAGCATTTTTCCAATCATCGAGCAGTTCTGTTTTGCAATATCCAGTAGGTTGGCAGGTTTCTAGCGGAAAAAGAAAAAAGGAGTCCAGTCCACTTGGTTGCAATAGGATCCCTTGGTGATATTTGGTATGCCCTTTATCACTTTCAGCGCATCAGATTTTACCTCTACAGACATCGCAAAACGCCGTCAGTCTTAAGCACACGGTTCACATATTGAGTTGTAATATTTCATAGAGTTTTTGTAAAAATTTATTCAAAATAAACGAGAATATTGCCCTTTTCAAATGACTGCTTGTTCTTTCTTTCTTCCTCATTCCAGATAGACTTGCCCTTAACAATGTTTTTAATATTTTTTCGTCTTATTCTTCTTCTTCTTTTGTAATTTTTCCTACACATTTTGCATACTTCGTTGTTTGCTCTTGTAGACGAGCAAAAAAAATTGCTTTTTTTTCTTTCTGCATTTCTTGTAGTTGCTTCACAAAGTGTTTTTGCCACTCGTTTAAGTTGATATGAGAGCATGTGTGCATGTGTATTGAATCTTTAAACAATCACTCATAAGTCTTATAAACAGCCACCTACACAAATTCATGTGCACACTAACTCATGCATCAACATGTTTACCTACGCATATGCCACATACATATTTCGGTACAAACCAAACAAAAAAAAACAAAACACAAACAGAAGACAAACGCCTTCTTATGCACTTGTAAAAATAAATCCAAAACAACATTTATTTTATACAGAAAAAAATATACGCAGAAATATACTAACAAATAAGTCTGACAGATTGTTTGTCGTATTTATGGCGTTGCACAGTGTCGTAATAATCAAAAACTAAAGCAGGATTTAAATATGTCGTCATTTGTGCAGTAGAATGTTGGCAACACTAAAATCAAGCAACTCGTCAGCTGACAGTTTCGTGTTTAGTAAAAATGGAGCAACGTGTCTTCATTATTGAACCATATTTCAAAAATAATGAGACCTGTGCGGCTGCAGTTCGAAAATTGCGTACAAAATTGGGACAGAATAGTGTTTCAACAGAGAAGAGATTAATTGAAATCTTCATGGAGTCCCGATCTGTTGCAGGCGCACAATACGCTGGTCGTCCAAGAACAAGCCGTTCAAATGTCAAAATCGAAGCAATGCGTTGGTTGTACTTTTTTGAAAATGAGGCAGGAAGACGTGAGGGAGTGTCGGTGAAAATTGAAGAATTTCAATTCAAAGTTGCGTACAATAATCGATATCGCGACAAGATAATCGATTTTGAGTAATAATGATGTCGCAAATATGTAGTTTTAAAACAACACGGTGCCACATTCCATACAACCCGCAAAACAATTTAATTGCCGCATTGGACATTACCAGCTCGTGTACTCTCTTGCCTTGAGGCTTACACGTGGCCCCCTACATCATGTGATTAACCTCATTAGCTTTATTTTTATGAAATTATTTGAAATCATTTAGCCGGCGAATTAAGAGTTGATTACGTAAGGGTCTAAAGCTGAGTGCTGCTGGTACTACCAAAAATAAAAAAAATTGGAAAACGGTTGGTCAAACCAGCAACTTCCTGCTAATTTTAAACGCTAAAAAATTCTATTATATTTATTTTCAATCTGCTATAACTTTTGACTTCGAGTCCTATAAAAGAATCGAGCACACCAATTGATCGCTGACCACTCAATAGGATCGTTTCCAAAACAAAACAGCGGTTTGAGCATGAAAAGGTAACAGGGGGACAGAGTCACTTTCAGATTTATTATTTTAGTAAGGAAAAAAGTGCAAGTCATTACAAAAAGTGCAAGTCATCATAAAAAGTGCAAGTCATCATCAAAACTGCAAGTCATTATGAAAAGTGCAAGTCATTATGAAAAGTGCAAGTCATCATAGAAAGTGCAAGTCATCATAAAAAATGGAACTCATCATAAAAAGTGTAAAGCATCATAAAAAGTGCAAGTCATCATAAAAAGAGCAAGCCATTATGAAAAATTCAAGTCATCATAAAGAGCGCAAGTCATCAGAAAAAGTTCAAGTCATCAACAAAAAGTTCAAGTCATTAACCAAAAATGGAAGTCATCATAAGAAGTGCAAGTCATCATAAAAAATTTAACTCAATAAAAAGTGCAAGTCATCATAAATAGTGCAAGTCATATTAGAAAGTCATCATAAAAATTGAAAGTCATCATAAAAAGTGCAAGTCATTACAAAAAGTGGAAGTCATCATAAAAAGTGCAAGTCATCATAAAAAGTGCAAGTCATCATAAAAAGTGCAAGTCATAATAAAAAGTGCAAGTCATTATAAAAACTGGAAGTCATGACAAAAAGTGAAAGTCATCATAAAAAGTGCAAGTCATTGTAAAAAGTGCAAGTCATTATAAAAAGTGCAAATCATCATAAAAAATGTAAGTCATCATAAAAAGTGCAAGTCATTAGGAAAACTACAAGGTATTATAAAAAGTGCAAGTCATCATAAAAAGTGCAAGTCACCATAAAAAGTGCAAGTCATCATAAAAAGTGCAAGTCATTATGAAATATGCAAGTCATTATAAAAAGAGCAAGTCCTTATAAAAAGTGCAAGTCATTGTAAAAAGTGCAAGTCATTACAAAAAGTTCAAGTCATCATAAAAAGTGCAAGTCATCATAAAAAGTGCAAGTCATCATAAAAAGTTCAAGTCATCATAAAAAGTGCAAGTCATCATAAAAAGTGCAAGTCATTATAAAAAGTTCAGGTCATCATAAAAAGTGCAAGTCATCATAAAAAGTGCAAGTCATCATAAAAAGTTCAAGTCATCATAAAAGTGCAAGCCATCATAAAAAGTGCAAGTCATCATAAAAAGTGCAAGTCATCATAAAAAGTGCAAGTCATCATAAAAAGTTCAAGTCATCATAAAAAGTACAAGTCATCATAAAAAGTGCAAGTCATTATAAAAAGAGCAAGCCATTATGAAAAATTCAAGTCCTCATAAAGAACGCAAGTCATCATAAAAAGTGCAAGTCATCAACAAAAAGTTCAAGTCATTAACCAAAAATGGAAGTCATCTATCACTATCTCTATGCCAAATTTCATCCAAAGCGGTTCAGCATGAAAAGGTAACAGACAGACAGAGAGACAGAGTTACTTTCATATACATTCTGTTAGTAAGGAAAATGTGCAAGTCATCATAAAAAGTGCAAGTCATCAGAAAAAGTGCAACTCATCATAAAAAGTGCAACTTATCATAAAAAAAGCAAGTCATCATAAGAAGTGCAAGTCATCATAAAAAGTGTAAGTCATAATAAAAAGTGCAAGTCATTGTAAAAAGTGCAAGCCATCATTTCAAGTGCAAGTCATCATAAAAAGTGCAAGTCATAATGAAAAGTGCAAGTCACCATAGAAAGTGCAAGTCATTATAAAAAATGCAAGTCATTATAAAAAATTGAAGTCATTATAAAAAGTGCAAGTCAATATAAAAAGTGCAAGTCATTATGAAAACTGCAAGTCATGATAAAAAGTGCAAGTCATCATAAAAAGTGCAAGTCATTGTAAAAAGTGCAAGTCATTACAAAAAGTGCAAATCATGATAAAAATGTAAGTCATCATAAAAAGTGCAAGTCATCATAACAAGTGCAAGTCATCATAAAAAGTGCAAGTCATCATAAAAAGTGTAAGTCATAATAAAAAGTGCAAGTCATTATGAAAACTGCAAGTCACGATAAAAAGTGCAAGTCATCATAAAAAGTGCAAGTCATTATGAAAACTGCAAGTCACGATAAAAAGTGCAAGTCATCATAAAAAGTGCAAGTCATTATGGAATATGCAAGTCATTATAAAAAGAGCAAGTCCTTATAAAAAGTGCATGTCATTATGAAAAGCTGAAGCTTTGCGTTTTTTTTTCATTTTCATAAGTTCATATATCCCTAGAAACTTTAACCACTCTTGACCCCCCATAAAATCATTGCCAAAAACAAATACCTGTTAAGTCAACGAATTTTCGACCACCCTTGAACACCTAATGAGATCAACTCTAAAAACAGAAAGCACCTTATGTTATTCATCGGATCATAAAATATCTCCGTGCCAAATTTCATTTAAATCGGTTCAGCGGTTTAAGCGTGAAAAGGTAATTTTTTTTTTCAAAATGTTTTAACGAAATATTGAAAAATGAATACAATAATTATGTAAAATATCTATAGACCTAGAGCTTAAAAAAAATTTAGTTACTTAAAAAAGATCGAAAAATTATATATGTATAATGATTGTGTATTTTTTTCAAAATGTACGAGTGCGGACCGATTCTAGTTCACAGGAAATCTAAGTTTGAAAAAAGCCCCTTGAAACGCGATCAGTTTGGTTCGATTTGGTTCAGCCGTTCCCATACATACACATACATACAGACGTAGTAACGGCATCTCAAGAGGAAAGTCAGGAAAGTTTTCTAGGAACTTAAAACGTCGGGATCTAGTGAAAACTCGATTTTTTCAAAACCAGGTACTTTCTGATTTTTTGAAGTTTTCGAAACTTTCTTACCGACAAGTCAAAAATTCGTGGATGCCACTTGCCTGATTTGTTATTCTATATAAACCTCTCTCCCATCCAAACTTATGATTCAATGAAAAAAATTTTAAAAGATTAAAAACTGTGTTTTCTATTTAATTCATATCCTGCGTTCATTTTGGCACATCTTTTAGTCTCCTTTTAAAGTTGTCGTGCAGCTAAGCAAAATATATTGCATAAAGTGTGTAAAACTCTATATAAGTTTACTAAATTTTCAGAAAGCTGATGAGATTAAAATTATTAAGATTCTTAGAGAAAATTTTTATGTTATTATCTATTTAGTTTTATTAATTTATTTATATGCCATAATACCAACTTGAATGATAAAAATATTAATATACAGGCCTGTTCTGTAAATCACGTGGTTTGAAATCGTGTGATTTTAGAAAATTATCTCCACTAATAGAAATATTTTTCCAGACATTTTTCAATGTTGCTGTTATATATAGCTTAAAATATCATATCCAGAAGAAAACTTCCGTATCTAATTTTAAGAACGTTTTCAGGGCCATGATTTATTTTTGAATTCACGCGATTTCAACCCGACGTGATTTACAGAACAGGCCCGATAATAAAGGAAAATTAAGCAGAAGTTTATTAAAAAAATTTAAGATACTATCAATCAGTTTCCCAAAAAAAATTATCTCCCGATTATTACAAGACCGTCCTTAATTTGAATTTCGTTCAGGCACAGATTTCAAAAAAAACATCTTGATTTCTATACATGACTTTTACAATACAAGACATTTTTTCAAACCATCACAGGGGACAAATTACCGCATTCGATATCAATCGAAATTTCCATTTAAAAGGTATTGAAATTTCAATCGATAGCAAATGCGGTAATTCAATCCCAGGTTTTATCAATTCATTCACTCACAATAAATTATATGATTTTGTTACTTAAACAAATTTCCAACAATTTGGTCTTTTTTCCTGGAAAATTTCTGTGGCCATGCTTTGCCATCTTCTTTGAATGCAAATAAATTGATAACAAGAACAAAAATTAAAAAGGCGTTGTTTCCATGATTAATGCCGATTTCTCTCCCTGCATGTCTGTTTCGCAAATAGGTTTTGTATTCTTGTCCTGTTCGCTGTGGTATTTTTCCTCTACATGCATGTTGGTGCATGCTGGTGCATGTTGGTGCATGCTGGTACATGTTGTTGCACGTTGTTTCCTGTGGAAGACTAAAAATAATAAAAGTATTTGGTATTTTGCTCTTTACGCCAACATTTATCATCTGGCAGATACAAAACAATTCTACAGCAGCTCGATATTCGTATAAATTTTTGCTCCTTCTTCTTTGTCGATTTCTACACGGACAAGTACAACGGCACATGAATGAATCTGTCCTTTAAAGGAAGATATTGCACTGGAGTTTTAACAGCAGTAGTAACAGCGGAAAAATAGTTAAAGCAACTACGACAAATGTTCTCGGTTTACATTATCAGCAGCAACTAGAGACTAGTGTACAACAAAAAGTTTTCAAGAAATAAAAATAAAAAGAAAAATGCATTAAGCTCCAACCGCTTTAACAACTCTTGACAAGGTGTGTAAGTGTTTGATACGATCAAACACTTAGACTTGATGTCAACTTTAGGACAATTCCACGAAATCCTATTTCTTATCGAGGCATTAAATATATTCCATTGATGATTTTTAACTAATCCCAATTTCTTTTAAAGCCTTTTTCTAATATATTAAAAATTAAGTTTTATGAACAATAACAATATTTAGTAGTTCTCGTATGTGTAAAACATTCTTTTCCACAAACAAGAGATTTCCATCGCTATACCCATCACCAAAAATTGTGAAAATGAATATGTACAGGTTTCCGCAATGTTAATATGCCACCATAAAAAAATATATAGCCTAGATCCTTAAGAATAGGGAAGTTAAATAAATGAAGTCCCTTTGACTATCAATCTATATATGAAATGGGTTTGTTTTCATATGCACCAGAAAAGCTACACTTCGGCGTTGAATTAATATATTGGATATAGTCTTAAATATATTGTTATTAAAAATCCACAAAAGTGAAAATACAGTTCCAGAGCTGGAAAATTTAAAATTCTTTTTGAAATATAAAAGTAACTAAATACAACTAATTTTTGTTTTTTCTTTACTTAAACCTATTTTCTACTTCAGGAGCACTTAAATTAGTATTACAAATCAAAATAACTTTAAAAGGGAATTCCAGGGTTGGAAAACTGGATTATTTTTTTTTAGTACCTAAAACTTAGGCTACTAATTTTTTTTTTTTTTTATTCTATTTTTATTATTTTTTTTTTGTTAATTAAAACTATTTTATACTTCAAAAAGAATTAAATTCATATTCAAAATCAAGAAGAATATTCCAGAGCTGGGCAATTCACTAATTACTAGTTACTAATATTTGTTTATTAGCTTATTAAAACTAGTTTATACTTCAGTAAGAATAAAATTGGCACCAACAATGAAAAAGACGATTCCAGGGTTGGACAAATGAAATTTTTTTTTTGGTATATAAAGACACCCAAAAAGATTACTATTTAAAAGAATTTGGAGGGTATATTCACTTTGTCATTCCGTTTGTAACGCATCGAAATATCCATCTCAGACCCCATAAAGTATATATATTCTTGATCAGTGATGAAATCTAAGATGAACTGAGCATGTCCGTCCGTCCGTCCGTCTGTGGAAATCACGATTCAGTCCAAACGAAAAGAGCTAGACTCTTGGAATTTGGCATAAATATATTTTAAAGCTTAGAGCAGGTTAAGTTCGAAGATGGGCTAAATCGGGCAAGAGGGAAAAAAGTTCCCCTAAGAAGAACCAAACCAACCCAGAAAAAACAACATAATTTTTAAAGTTTTTTGGTTATTTTGTTAAGCAAATGATATATTTTTATGTCAAATACGGTCCAACGCCTTAAACTTGGAGCCATTAAATAAAATAAAAATATGTTTTGACCCCGCCCAAAAATAGGCAAAAATAGCATAAAAATTTAACAAATTGTTTTACTTAAGCCTACATTCCTTAAAAATAACACTTTTAAGCTTTAATGACGAAGCTGAGACGAAACCTGGTACTACTCTGCCCTACCCCCTCCTTCCCCTTCGCCCTACCAAAAAAAAATTTTTTTTTAAATTTTGTATATAATCATCCCAGGAATTTATCTTTAGAGTTTTATGACTGCCGATTACTGCCCCCCCCCCCCTCCCGTCCACCTCTTCTTTTGCCCCCTAAGTGACCCTACCAAAAAAAAAATTTTTTTTTTAAATTTTGTATATAATCATCCCAAGCATTTATCTTTAGAGCTTTATGACCGCCTGTTGCTGCCCTACCACCTCCTCCCCCTTTGACCGCTAAATGACCCTATTAAAAATAAATAAAATTTTTTTTAATTTTGTGTATAATCATCCCAAGCATTTATTTTTAGAGTTTTATGTCTACCTGTTTCTGCCCAACCCCCTCTCCCTCTTTGCCCTCTAAATGACCCTATCAAAAAAAAGAAATTTTAATTTTGTATATAATTATCCCAAGCATTTATTTTTAGAGTTTTATGACAAAGGTGAAATGTTTCCCCCACAGCCCTTGCCAGAGCGACCCCGCCAAAATACAGTTTTTATACCCTCCAACCCCTTTAGTTGGCGTTGACGTACGATATTATATAAAGGACCTCTGTCCCACCCAGTTAAACATTTCAAATTCACTTACTAAATATTTGGAGGGTATTTAAGATTCGACCCGGTCGAATATAACGTTTTTACTTGTTTATAATTAAAACTATTTTGTACTTCACATAAAATAAAATTGGTACTAAAAATCAAAGGGATGATACCAGGGATGGAGAATTTAAAATTTTTATGGTACATAAAAGTAACCAAATCGGTTATTAACTTTTGTTTTGCTCTTAATTAAAACTATTTTATGCTTCAAGAAAAATTAAATCCATAACAAAGATCAAACAGACGATTCCAGGGTTGACAAATTGAGACTTTTTTAATACGTTAAAGTAATCAAAATTAAAATTTTTTTTTTTTTTTGTTTTTTGCTAATTAAAACTATTTCCATTTCAGTTTAAGTAAAATTTTTATTAAAAATGGAAAAAAAATCCAGAACACGGTTCCAGGGATGGTCAATTGAAAATTTGTTAGTACAAGAAACTAGCCAAATGAAAAAAATATATTATAATTAAAACTAGTTCATGCTTCAGAGAGAATTATATACATAAGAAAAATCAAAAATGAATAAAATTGGTATTTAAATTCAAAAAGATGGTTCCAGGGTTGGACAATTGAAAGTTTATTCTTTTTTGGTACATGAAAGTAACTAACTGAAACAATTTTTTGTTTTTTTTTTATAAATTAAATATATTTGATATTTTTGAGAGAGATTCTTTGGTATTACAAATCTGAAAAGCCAAAAAGGTAGCCACAGAGCTGGAAAATTTTAATTTATTTTCAAATATTAAAGTAAACTAACAATACATACAGCGTGTTTCTTTTTTTCAGTGTCACAACACCAGATCAACGGGTGCAAAGTGTTGAAATTTTTAATTAAAATAATTATTCTATTCGTTAAACTCCTCGCGCACTTCTTGCATTTTATGGTGTACATAATCGTCCTTCAGAGCCTCTAATTCGAAGAACAATAGATCGTTTTCTGAACACATTTACTGTTACTGATCATGTGCATTTCGCCGAGACGCCGAACAGTGCGCTCTGAAGAAGCTGTAGCCGCTGTACAGAAAAGCATTGAAGATGACCCTAATCCATCATTTCGTCGCCGTTATCAGCAACTGGGATTGTGTCCTTCCACTTTATGGAAGATTTATTTGGTTGTTGAAAATTGGTGTTGCAGATTGCGTTTTCTAAGCGCCAGCCGTGGCGACCACTTGGCAGAAATCATATTTAAACATTAATTGCATAAAATTTTCTTTCTAATAAATCCCGCTTCATTGATATTAAAAATATATTTCCTTGTTTTAATATGATTTAAACTTGTGGCACTCTATAAAAAACACCCTTTATTTTTTTCTTTGCTAGTTCAGAAAGCAATAAATTAGCAGTGAAAACCAGCAAGATCAAAAATATGGTTGTGGGGTAGAAATGAATGCATGTGTATACATCACACGTAAGTGGGTGAAGGGTATATATGATTCGGCATAGCACTTTTACTTTTTATTTTTTTTTATTTTTTTAACACGTACTCGAACATGTCAAATATGCTCTAAAATATTATGCTTAAAATTTAAGCTATTGATTTAATAGCTGGCAGTTTATTTATGAGCGAATATATCAATCACTTTTCATTATTTTTTTATTTTCCGCATTTTGTTCTAAAATGACTCAAAGTGTTGTACACAGTGGGTCACAGTTCTGGGATCTTTTGTATTTTGCCCAGCTGGTTCTGCTTATAAGTGAGTTTTTATTTAAAAAAAAACTCAATATTTTATTAAAGTGTTGCTCAATCTTGCAGAAGGTCAGATTTTTATTTTGCCGACATGATTCTGACAATTCTACCCTAAACGTGTCAACTATTCCCAGTTACACTGTAATGAAGCCGTAATCCCATAAGCCTAACATGATTTGCTGGAAAATTATAATATTTTTAAGCATATTTTTTTGCTGCATGTATGTCATGCACAAGCTGAATATAGCCAAGATATAAATGTGTGTGTGTGTGTTTGTGTTTGAGGAAAAAGTCAACAAAGTTCGTATTTACTTATGACATGTTATTTGATTTTCTTCTTTAAGCATTTCTTACAGTTGAATGAAGTTTCATTTTCTTTGCCTACTTTCGTAAACTTTTTTATTTTGTTAGTTTTTATGTTCAAGCAATATTTAAGTTATTATTTATTTTCGTTGCTAGACCTTTGACTTGTTCTAATTTTTATTTTTTTTTATATGTTTTGAAATTTATAACTTTGTACTTACAATAAATATTGCTGTTAGTTGAAAAAGTTTTCTATCTCTTGCTAGCTGGCATCTGCCATATGGCAGATCTTTATCTTTTAGTTTTCGATTGTGTTTCTTGACAATTTACTATTTCTGCAGAATACAACACATATATTTTGTATTTAAAATTTATAAAAAAAAGCAGATTAATATTTACAAGAACACATATTAATGCAAAATATATTTTAAATAGAATTGAGCTGGTGGCAGTTAAATCATCATTAAAACGCAAACAACAACTTATGCAGAGCCTGAGTTAAGCTACGATATTTATAAAAATTTTAAATAATTCAGTTTTTTTTTCAAATTCATTTCGAACACCAGCTAACAAAATTAGTCAATTTTCCATAGCATACTTTTCATTTCACATAAACCTGTTAAATCACTGAGCAAGTCCTATATTAAATTGTGTTAGATGTTAAACTAAAATTACACTACAGGCCTGAGGAAATATTATTAAATTGGCAAGCAAACATGTTTTCATCCGTATAGGCAGGCAGATTATAACAAAACAAAATTCTAAAATCAGACTTTTGCCCGTAAGCAATAATATCTTTTATCACTAATAGCTAGTAAAAACAAATGCTAAAATGAAACATTCAACCATAAAAAAAAACGCATTTAGTTTGTAGATCGAAATTGGCCAGTAAAATGTTACAGACCAATAACAGTACATGCCACCACCCCCAAAAGGGGGCACAAACCAAAAGGAAAAATAATTTAAGGTTAATGTTTCTCTTCGATACAAAGAAAAATGTACAAATAGAGCATAGCCTAAGGCTAAACACAAAAATGCTTAAATTGTTGTATACTTTGAGGCGACTTTAAACACCAAAACTTAGAAATTTAATGTTAAAAGATTATTTTTAATATTTCTCTTTAGAAAATTAAATAATATAATAATATAAAAATCCGAATAATATGTAAAGGGTGTCCAAAAGTGAGGCATGATTTTAATGTTGCTGCCATTTTGTTTCTGCTTGTAATTTTTATCCTAAACTTTTATTTTCAGATTCTAAATACATTTTGGTTAGTTAATATGGAACGATACACAACTCGGTTTTATTATTAAAGCTAGTTGGACACCTTTAGATTTTTATTTATTTTTCTTCTTTTATTATATTCTAATATTTTTAAGCTTAAGGTCGTCTCTTTATTTTAATTAAATTCTTAATTTCAATATTTCATCACTTCTTTGTGTGACTTCTTCAGGAAATTAATTATTTTATTAATTAGTTTCCTGAAAAAGTCACACAAAGGAGTGACAAATTATTGAAATTAAGAATTAAATTAAAATAAAGAGACCTTAAGCTTAAAAATATCAGAATATAATTATAATTAAAAAGAGGTCAAGAAGCCAGAAGAACTTTTCTTCTTTTATTTTTTATTGATTTGTTATAGCCACTTCAAAATTTTTTTATATTTTAATGTTATGAGCTAGTGAGGCTACGTTTTTATATAAATAAAACAATTTATTTTATTTCATTTTCCCGACGTTTCGTCAATTATTTGTGGACTTTATTTAGGGGTTTTGGGAAATCTATTTAATAATTAAAAACATAAGATTATTATATTTTACACTTTCGCTTATTATAATGGGAACTTACAATAATTTGTTTATTATAATTTACATATTAATTTTTAAACATGTTTTTATTAACAATGCTATTGTTTTCCATTTTTTTATAAACACAAATTACAGCTTACAGCTTTTTCACAGCTTTACTCCATAGCTAACTTATAATTAGTGCTTATGTTGTCCGTATCTTCTTTTAAATTCATCGTCCTTTTCCTTTTTTGTTGAATTCTTAAGCTTTCTATAGTGTATCTTTTCTTTTCAATGTTTTCCTTGTCTAGTATCTTTACATTTTTAAAATCAGCAGTGTGATTGTTGTCCAGTATGTGTTGTGATAATGCTGTTGAGTGTTTCTTCTTTTCTATGTCTGTCCTATGCTCTCTTAGTCTCATTTCTAAGTTTCGTTTCGTCGTACCTATGTATAACATATCACAGCTGTTATTGTTATTGCCATTGCATTTTATTTGGTAGACTACGTTATTTTGTTGTTCCTTATTTATTGGCGCTTTAATTTTTGAAAATATCATGTTTATTTGCTTTATTGTGTTTCTAATGTTTGTGTTGTCAGTTAGGCCAGGTATGTAACTTACACTATAATACTTATTTTCTTCCTTGTTGTTTTAGTATTTTCAGGTGTTGTGTTGTTAAATAATTTTGTGTAAGTTTCATTAATTAATTGCGCTATTACTTTTTTAGGGAAACTATTTTCAGTTAGTGTTTGTGTTATGTGTTTGATGTTCTTGTTGTGAAATTGGGTGTCGCTGAGGTGAAGGATTCTGTATATAATGTTCTTGGCAGTGTTGATTATTTGATTTCTTGGTTGTGTGGAATTGAAATTTATAATTCTTCCGGATGCTGTTTCTTTTTTGTGCCAATCTAGTATTAATTTATTGTTTTCTTTGTGTACTTTTGTGTCCAAATATGTGATCGATTGTTCTCTTTCTATTTCCATGGTAAATTTGATTCTGCGGTGATAATTGTTGAACATATTTAATATTTTATCTTTATCTTGAATTTTGATTATGGCAAAGAGATCGTCGGATCACTTAACCGACATAATAATTCGTTTTTGAACCGGAAACTACCTGCGACAACCTAATATAAAATATATTTAATATATGAAAGTTTTGTTTTTTTTTTTATTAAAATTAAAATGATGCCTCAAATTTGGACACTTTTTATTAGTGGTGTGCGAATGTTCCCTTTCGTATTGGAAGTGCCTAGAGTCCGACTATTAGTTCATTTTTAGATATTCTTATAAGTATTTATATTCGCCATTGCGGTAAATATTACAATAATAATGATAAGTGCAAAAATGTGGAACAAATTCTAAATGCATGTCAAAAAATGTATTTGAAAAAATTATTTTATTACAATTCTTGCAATAAGTGCCATATATTCTTACAAAATAGATTGTTTCTACAATCCATTGTAATATCTAAAAAATTGCATGCTAAATTTTAGATTAACAGAGCATGGCCTAAGGCTAAACACGAACATTTTAAAATAATTGTATACTTTTAGGAGACTTTAAACAATAATTCTTAGGGCCATTATTACAACTTAAAGTTAGTTGAAAGTAGGATTTTATCGGACGTATAAAAACTTTATCATTTGCAAAATTTTACTTTAACCTAAAGTGAGCGATCAATTACAGGTAAGTTTATCCTACCTGGTAAGTTAAATCCAATTTGCAAAAATGGAAAGCTTTTTAAACGTCTGCTAAAATCTTACTTTTAACTAACTTTAAGTTGTAATAATGGCCCTTAGATATTTAATGTAAAACCACATTTTTTAAATGTCCTTTCAAAAAAGCATATGAAAAAATCCGCGTAATATGTGCCATTGGTGTGCAAAAATATACACCAGCATATTGAAAATTTTTTTTTTTTTTTTTTTTTTTTTTTTTAGGAGTAGGACCAGCACTTCGGGGATGACCCCTACATATGCAATGCATTGCGCCGGAACTGAAAACGAGGGGATAGTATTGAGGGGACAGATTAGGAAAGATGAGAAGATAGACAGTCGTTTTGGTAGCTATTTTCAACCATTTACTTCGCCGGCTAATTTTTGCTACAGGGCCGAATATTCGATAATTGTTAGAAATTCGTATTAGTATTGGTATTCACCATCGAGCCGAATATTAGTCGAATATTTAAAAATACAAAAAATTATAATAATAATAGATAATAATAATTATTAAAACAACTAAATTCAATTACTTGAACTTTGTGGGTGCTGTTGGCTGAAGTAGTAGTACACGAGACTATGAAGCGGAGGGTCGTGAGTTCGAGCCCGCGCTGAGTCATGAAATATTGTGTTGAATTCTTCTGATCAGCATTAGTGCGTGGTTGTGTTAGTTGTTGCCAGCCTGTTTCAATGATGGAGGCATAGTCACTGGTCACTGAACATAATTGGCGGCGACTGACACTATCATGTACTAAAAAGCAGAGTAACAGCACCCACCTTCGTCGGCCCTGTAGCAAAAATTAGCCGGCGAAGTAAAAGGTTGAAATAGCTAAAAAAAAAAACTGTCTATCTTCTCATCTTTCCTCATCTGTCCCCTTAATACTATCCCCTCGTTTTCAGTTCTGGCGCAATGCATTGCATATGTAGGGGTCATCCCCTGAGTGTTGGTCCTACTCCTAAAAAAAAAAAATAACAAAAAAGCTTTAGTTATCAGCAGCCGATGGCTCTGGAAAAAGCGAAAGAGATACATGGAATATTGGGAATATTAATCGTCAGGGTTGGGGAATTTCGTACTAACCAAAAAAGGTAATAACTTAAAAATATGAATGTGATAACTTCTCATATTAAATTTTCGTTCAAATATTGGTTAAATAGTTGATATTCCTACTAACTAGCACCACTTGCAAAAGTGGAAAAATTGAACAAAGAACGCTGACGAGATGGCGTAGCGGCCTCGAAATCAGTACTGATCCGTTCTGCTGGTTTGATGATTATTGAAAAAATATTCTTAATATTCCAATCTTAATATAAATTAATAAAAATAGAATTTGAACAAATTCATTTATTAATAAAATAATAAAAAAAATGGTTTGCAGTCTTGCAGATTCGAACTTAAGCCCGTTGATAAAATTAGCAATTTACATAAGAAAGTTCGACTAATAAAAATTCATACATAATTTAATAATAATAATAATATATAAATGTAAAAATTTAGAACAACTTCTATATAAATCTCAAAAAATTTAGCGAAAAAATGCAAATACTCAAAACATAATTGTTGCTAATAGCTAAGATAGCCTAGCCTAAGGCTAATAAACATTGAAATATTTAAGTGGTTGCATACTTTGAGGAGACTTAAAACAATAGTTGATAGATATGTTATACAAGACGGTTTTTTATATCTCTTTAGAGATAAAAAAAGAAGAGAAATGAAACATTTAAAAAAATAAATAAAATATATAAATATGGGGCTTCATATTCAACCATTTTTTAGATATTCCCATTAGCATTTGTATTCGCCCATTGAGCCAAATATTAATACAGCATTTAGTAAAAAATATATCAATAATTGCATTAGCCCTAAATTTCACTAACAAATTTGTTGTAAAAAAAATTAAGACAATTTCTTTACTTCAATTCAAAGAATAAATAACATTGAATTCTTGCTTTGTTCACAGAGAAGATATGCAAGTCTTGTTTGCATAAGAAGTACATATATTTGGTCTTTAAATTTGTATATCCCCCACTATTAGCCGTGTCCGTCTGTGGATATCACAAAACAGTCCAAACGCAAACAGCGAGACGCCTGAAACTTGGTGTAAGTAAATCAACCACTAAAAAACCACATAATTATAAATTTGTTTGTAATTTTGATAAGTAACTGATATATTTTTAAGCCAAGATGGTTTAAACTATTGAACTAGGATCCAGAAAATCCGAAAAATTAAATTTTGGACCCCGCCTCCTTTAGGGGGTGTCAAAGTAATACATTACATTTATTAAAAATTTAATAAGTGCTTTTTTTTAGACAATATGTCGAATAAACGATTTTAAAACGTTAAAAATTTAATTTTTCATCTTGCATGACGAAGCTGAGATGTTCTCTGATCTTTCTCTACCCTTCCCTTTTGTTTGCACTTAATTACTCACATTTGGTGAGATGTTGCCCCCCACGGCCCTTTCCGGGAGTGAGCCTGTTAAAATAGAGTTTTCAAATTGGGAAATATCTTAAAAGAACTCTGATATAATTTTTAATTTATCTCCGCCCCATTTTGTGCACGTTGAAATTAAATAAATTGCTTTTATTGCGTTTTTACACTGACAGGGTTTTAATAAATTCTGGTTTGAACGTTAAAACCAACTGCTAAAACCTGGCTTTACCATACAAAATCATTTTGTTAAAACCAACTTAAAACCACTTTCGAATTGGTTTTAAGTAGGTTTTATGAATTGCAACCTTGTTTTAGGCTGTGCTAAGTTAAGTGCTGCCAAATTATATATTGGAAACAGCTGGTATTGTTTATGTTAATAAAAATATATACTACTGACGCCTGAAATATTATGAAAACATTGTCAAAATGGATACAGTCGCAAGAAGAACTAAAAAATGCCAGAGAAAGAATATTATGGACGGGCATTAATGAAAATATTTTCATTGATGTGTGGGAGGAGAAAATAGGCGAATCGAGAATTGTAAAACTTTTTTTTTATTCCTTCAAACAAAAACCTCGGTTGTACAGGCTGTCAATTAAGTGATGTAAAAATAGGGAACAAATTCACACATTTCTATGAATGATTTAATCTATTTTGAACAAATTTATAATACAGACTGTATGTTAAAATCACAATTTGCAGTATGAACGCAAAATCAGCTGTTTAGGGTTTTAATGCTAAAATTAGGTTTTAACTTTCAAAGTTAAAACACTATTGTGCTGATGGAAAGGTGTCTCAGTTATGTCACCCCCATTTGGAGGGTATTTAAGTTTCGACCCGGTCAAATAAAACGTTCTTACTGGTTTTGCCATTAACTTTAATGTACGTAAACAGTCATACAAAATGTTTCATTTCATATCATTTTGCATCATTAATGGAGCTGCAGTTAAATATTTGAAGTGTCACAGTAGTCGGATTCATATTTACAAATATTGTTTCAAATATTCGTATTCGTATTCGCTGCTAACTAAAATTGTTATTCAGCACATCACTAATACTTGTGCATATGTTGTCAAAATTAAAGCATTCCTCGACTTCTGTGAGATTTTTATTACACAAATTTGTCATTTTATACGTGACGCTATTAACTTGAACAAATGCTGCACAAACTGGAAAAGCTAATAAAAAAATTTACTACGCATTTCTGCCAATTCCACACTTAAGGGAATATAGAGTGTATGTGAATGTGTGTGTGTTTGTTATAAATAAATAATATAAATAAAAATCACACACGACACAAAAAAAAATGGGCTTATAACCCCAGGACTACTGGGAAATTAACCAGCCATGTGCGGCAATGTTTGTTGGTTAAGAAACATAAAACAACATGTGAAAAACAATATTTCAAATAAAACGGAAGTTTTTTTGCAGGGGAAAAAATACATACTACGAAATTAATACTCTCTCATTATGTAATTTGAAATTATTTAAATAATAAACACCAGCCTTTCGAAATATTATTCCCCACCCACAAAAACTCTCTAAATTTCTCGCAATCAAAATACCAGTTTACATAAAATTCATTTGACATGATATACGAGCACAAAACTGTCCAATTATTAAAATAGTAACAGGAAAGTTTCACTAGCACTAAATATGCCACCATGCGAATACACAAAAACATCCTTCTTTAGTCCTGCGGCACCACACTGAATGTCTTAATATTTTTACATCTTCAACACAACATTTTGCCACAAGCCAATTATTTAATGTAAATACATCTACGAGTATCTAATGCTGCTTTGCACCTTCTTCATCTAGTTTTTACAACATGATTATTTCTCATAAATATTAATATTTTCTCACAACAAAAGTCAAGATATCAAGCATGAATAATTTTTGCTTTTGCTAACCTCTGGCTTCCAGTTACCACGTCACGTTTATGTCTTTTTATACCCTTCAACAAAAAATGGTGAAAGGGTGTACATAAAATTGTCATGCCGTGTGTAATTTCCACAATATTTATATGCGACTCCTTTATATTCTACAGCCTTATAAATAGCGAAGTCGATTAAGTGGAGTCCGTCTGTCTGTACATGATAACGGTTTTCCCAAGCCCACAGAAAAGCCAGACTTCGGCCTTGGATAAATGCTTTGGAAGCAGCCCTAAATAGATTGCTATTAAACATCAGCAAAATCTAAAATACAATTACAGACCTGGAAAACGTAAATATATTTTAAATTGAATTAAGATTTTACAGGCTAATTGTTCGAAATTTTTTTGTTTTAAATTCAGAAGGACATGATGAATATTCCAAGGCACAAAGGAAAGTCAACATCAGTTTTTAGTTCTTCCACTTACACAGCAGAGCAGAACAGCTGTTTTCGAAAGCCGCAACGCTTTCATCCTCAGTGATCATGTGTATTGTGGTTGTCACCAATTATTAGGTGGCTTAGTTGTATAACAATTCTTATTTAACAAAATTATTATTTATATTTATTAGGGTATTGCATACGAGAACTGTATCAAGGTGATGGTAGCACATTTTTGTTTTAATACCCGTGTTGCGGCTTTCGAAAATAGCTGTTCTGCTCTGCTGTGTAAGTTGAAGAACTAAAAACTGATGTTGACTTTCCTTTGTGCCTTGGAATATTCATCATGTCCTTCTGAATTTAAAAAAAAAAATTTCGAACAATTAGCCTATAAAAAAATACTTACACGTAAATAGATTTTATTGGGTGATCAAAGTATTAGAAGAAAAGTAAGGGAAGAAATAAATTGGTATTAAATATGAAACAAAACCAAAAAGTCGATTCCAGGGTTGGATAATTGGAATTTTCTTTTTGTACCTAATATTAACTAGAAAAAAAAAATTTATATATATATACATATATATATATACATATATATATATATATATATATATATATATATATATATATATATATATATTTTTTTTTTTTTTTTGAACAATTACCACCTGTAGGGTATCCAAAACTCTATGGTCCTCACTTAGCAGCGTTAGGACTAGACAGCTTCTAACTTGTGGGAAGAAGTCGCTGGCACTTTTAGTAGGAGTCTTTGGACTTTCCCAAAGGAAACAGGAATTGCTTCGACGAAGAAGTAGAGCAGCCAGTACAGCATCTTCTCTGTGACTGCCCGGCCCTTCAGGAGCGTAGGCTTAGACATCTAGGCTCTCGTTTCCTGTGGGATCTATAGTGTCTCAGGTTTGTACTACTTGCTGCCCTGGGCGGACTTTGTGAGAAATTCTGGATGATTGTCAGGAACCAGTGCTTCATTTGTATGGATTCTGTAGGGTGTAGTCCTTTGGGCATCACAATGGGCCCTTTATGTCCTCCGATTGTTTTCTCGCTAACTTTGCGGGCAGTTATTTTAACCTAACCTAAACCTATTTAATACTGCAGGAATAAAACTACTCCAGGGTTGGACGGTTGAAACTTTTTTTGGTACATAAAAGTAACCAAATATGTTACTAAATTATTTATTTATATATACATATATATATATATATATATATATATATATATATATATATATATATATATATATATATATATATATATAGATATATATATAGATATATATATATATATATATTTTTTTTTTTTTAATTTTTTTTTTTAAATTTTTTTTTTAATTTTTTTTTTTAATTTTTTTTTTAATTTTTATATATATATATATATATATATATATATATATATATATATATATATATTTTTTTTTTTTTTTGTTTTTTTGTTTGTTAATCAAAACCATTTTATACTCCAGGAAAAAACATTAAATACACAAGAAAAATCAAAAGATGATTGCAGGGATGGAAAATTGTAACATATAAGTAACCAAATAAGTCACCATTGAGTTGTTTATTATGGTTTGTTATTCAAAGCTATTATACCTATATAATTCAGTCCTCCCTAAGGTCACAAGACGATTCCAGAGTTGGACAATTGAAACGTTTTTGGTTTTTACAACTCACCAAATAGGTTATTAATTATTGTTTTCTGTTTTGTTCCTTAACAACTATTTAGGAACAATAAAATTGGTATGAATCGAAAAAGAAGATTCCAGGATTGGACAATTGGAACTGTTGTTGGCAGATAAAAGTAACCCACTAAAACTAATTTTTCTGTTTTCTTCATAAATCAAATATAATTGATGTTCTTGAAATAAATTCATTGACATTAGAAATCAGAAAAGCCAAACAAACAGCTCCAGAGCTGGAAAATGTTGACTTTAGTTTGGAATATTAAAGCAAATAAATTAAAGTAATTTGTTCTGTGGTAATTAACCATATTTTCTAATTTAAAAAACAAATAATAATTTTTGAAAATCAGAAAGATCAAAAAGTATTCCAGGGTTGCAATGAATATTTGAATAGATTCTTCCACAAGCGACTTCCGAATTTTTAAATAATTAATAACGAGCATCGTGTTAAGACACCATTTGTCAAATTAGTTGTCATTTATTCAGTCTGTTTTGCGAAATCACCATTTGCGGACGGAGCATCCAACAACAATTGCAAATAATAAAATTGTATTTTCAAAATGGGTGTTCAGTTCGGGCAAGTAAAATTGCCGCATTTGGGAGGATACCAATCCTGACAAGATCCAACAGCGTCCAATACATTCGAAAAAACTAACTGTTGGGCGCGGGTTTCGGACTGGGTCCATATTTCTTTGAAAACGATGTTTGTGCGACCATCACTGTGAACGGCGAGTGCTAAAGATCGCTGATTACCTTCTTCTTTTTTTTTGTACCGGAATTAGATGATATTAAGGACATGGTCATCTCAAGTAGAGTGATGCAAACTGGCCAACAGAATCGTGTGATTTAACCCCCTTGGCAAATCCACCACAGAGGAGCTGTAGTATTTGAACGTCAATATATTCCATATATAATGGCATCAGCAGGTTTTTCAATTAAATAAAAATTCCAATAATTTCTCACATACATTTTCTGCCTGACCCACGAAGTCAAAAAAAAATTTCAAAATTTTCGTTTTTCTTCATACTTATGTATTTGTTCGACAGAATGATATCTAGTGACAACGTTGTTCAGGCAGTTCGTTTTAGGTAAATTTAAAGACACGAAGCACCTAATGAGAGACCCTTTCAATATTCCCGACGCACATCGGTGAAGGGTATATAATATTCGGCACAGCTGAATATAACACTTTTACTGGTTTCTATATATTTTTACAACTATTTTTACGTTCTGCATTATTTTTATTTGCCTGTTTTAAATCATAATTTGCATTTATATTGAATTTGTTCTTGAATAAAATTGTTGCCCTTTAGCTTTGGGTTATTTTATCGTGTGCCACACTGATGGGTGTGGGGGTGTGTGTGTGTAACGCATGTCTCAGATGTATACAAGGTCAATGAAGTCAATAGAGCACAAATAATAAATCATTTTTTAGATATAAACATAAATTGATTACGGAGCACCTTAAGATATGCAACGCACTTCTTTCAAATGATATTTCAATTAAACCAAAGGATATTAAAATTCAATTTTGCAAATGCTAATTATTTGACAATAAATGAACATAAATTGAAGCAAATGAAGCTTGTCAGTTTTTTTTTAACGATTAACTTACTAATCCTACGTTCACATCTATCAAATATTTGACGTAATAAGAGTAACCAAACGTTTTATTAATATTTTGCGTGTATGACCGACAAATGGAACAATAAAACACAATACTGATTGTGTATTGAATTATTTTCCCAAAAAGGTAATAACTTAAAAAATATGAATGTGGGAACTTCTCATATTCAATTTTCGTTAAAATATTGGTTAAATAGTTGATATTTCTATTGACTAGCACCACTTGCAAAAGTGGAAAAATTGAACAAAGAACGCTGATGAGATGGCGTAGCGGCCTCGAAATCAGTACTAATCCGTTCTGCTGGTTTGATGATTATTGAAAAATATTCTTAATATTCCAATCTTAATATAAAAAAAATAATAAATAGAATTTGAACAAATTCATTTATTAATAAAATAATAAAAAATCATTTGCAGTCATGCAGATTCGAACTTAAGCCCGTTGAAAAAACTATAAAAAAAAAAAATATTAAAAAAAAGAAAATATTAAAAATTTAAAAAAAATAAAATAATATAAAAAAAAAAATTAACAATTTTCCCAAAATTATAAAAACTTAAAACAAAATGATTGGTTACGCTTACTACGCAAATATTTGATAGATGCGAACCGTAGCTTAAGTTGAATGTTATTAGTCAGGCTGAAGTTCAAATCTGCCGATTTACAAATTACTAATCCACTTCTGTTTAGTAAATATATACATCCAGGGTTTATATTCAATACTGGCTATCAACCAATTTCGTCCAAAATACTTTTTTTATTGAAAACTCTGACACAAATCTCACTAACAAAAAATAACTTTTGGTGCTATTTGGTTACATTTTTATTATTTGTGTATCAACCATTTATATAATAAAATAAATTAGTTGTTGCCCCTCTTGAACAATTTCATAGCGGGCATTGAATAGAGGCCCTCGATATATTTATACTCTTCACGAAAAAGTAAATATATTCTGGATCCTTATGAATAAGGAAGTCGAATAAGCGACTTTTCGAAACCTCTAGAAGAGCTGGAGACCTCATTCATGAAAATCAGTCCAATCCTAAAATACTGTCCAGAGCTGGAAACATAACATTAGCTAGCAAAAAAAAAATTATTTTTTTTGTTAACTAAACCTATTTGATATACCAGGAAGGATAAAATTTGTATTAAAAATCAAAAAGACTATTCCAGGTTTGGACAGTTGAAATTTTTTGGTACATAAAAGTAACCAAATATATTGTTAATTATTTTTTATTATGTTTTTTATTAATTTATTTTTATTTTTATTTTTTTGTTTAATCAACACTAGGTTCTACTTCAGGAGGAATTTAATTGATAATAAAAAATATACTATAAGTCTCCTTGAGGTCAAAAGACGATTCCAGGGTTGGAAAATTAAAAACTCTTTGCGCAGAATGAGCAATATGTTTTGAATTCTTTACAACTTTTTTAATTTATATTCTTTCTTTTTTTTCAGTATTTTGTGCAGAAGATTTGGGGAATTAATTATGGGTCATTACACGATCGAACAATGTACAAAAATAAGTGAATGTTATTTTTCCAACCAACAGTCTATTGCGTTGACACAGCGTGCATATCGTCGTTATTTCAATGTGCACATTGCACCCACAGCGTCAGCAATGAACGATTGGATTGGAAATTTTCGTCAACATGGGTCTGTAAGAACCCTTCCTGGTGCCGGAAGAACACCTGCCGTGCACACTGGTCAAGATATTGAACGTGTACGGGAGAGCGTGCAGAATATTCCATCAACATCAACCATCAACAAGAAGGCGTTCGACACAACTTGTACTATCACAGCGGTCGCTGCAGAGAATTTTTAGTACATTAGACTTGTTCCCATATGAAGTTCAACTTGTGCAAGAATTCAAGACGACAGAGTAGCAGCAACGGCTTGAATATGCCATTCGTTTCCGTGAAAAAGCGGAGGAAAATACAGACTTTATTCACAATTTGGTAAGGAATGATGATGCCCATTTCCTATTAAATAGCAGTTCATCAGCGACAATCATACCCACTTAAGTGTACTGTTTGGTACGGTGAATCTTCCGAAAGCATAATTGGCCCATAGTTTTTGGAAAATTAAAGTGCTGTCTCAATCTCTGTCAGCGGTGGTGCATATGAGACGATGTTGGAAAATTTTGTTAGGCCAGCTGTGGAAAACCATCCAAACTTGTGGTTGCAACAAGATGGAGCCAGAGAACATATGCAGTATGTGCTTCAATGGATTTGTTAAGGAACATATTCGGCGAACGCAATAATTTCGCGCACAAGCGATTTTAACTGGCCTCCACGTTCACCAGATTTTACAGCTCCAGACAGTTTTCTTTGGGGATATTTGAAAGAAAGAGTGTACGTTAACAAACCAAGAAGCACACTCCCACTAAAACCCAACATTCGAAATTAAATCATGGCCCTTACACCCAAAATTTTGCCAAAAGTTAAGGAAAATATGCAAAGAGAGCACGTATGTGCGAAGCAGAAAATGGATATCAATTACAGGATATCATTTTTTATAACTAATTGCAAAAAATTCCCCATTCACAAACTTCTGCAAATTATCTGGCATCAATGAATTTTTTTTTTATTTAGGACCGGCACTCAGGGGATGGCCCCTACTCATGCGTACATTGTGCTGGAACTAGGAAAATTGGTTGTGGGAAGGAGGATAAAGGGAGTAGTGTCTATGAACATTCGATTTGAATTTCCTCATGCTATATACGGCAGGAAAGACCTCTACAGGGAGTTTATTCCACATACGGGCAGTACGGGCAAAGAATGAATTTTCCCTGTAATGTGTAGTGCGGTTCACTGGTAAATCCACCACATATGGGTGTGATCGCACTGTAGAGCGTGTTGAGCGTAAAAAAGTGCGTGTTTCGGGAAAAAGATCCATGACTTCGTCGGAACAAAACCCATTATAGTAACGATAAAACAGTGAAACGCACCCCACATTGAGTCGATGCTCAAGAGAGTCGATAGAGTTGGCTACCCTGCCGTCCCCTATGAGTTTCTTCGCCCTCTCCTGTACACTGTCGAGTAACTTAAAAATAGACTTTGAAGCACCGGCCCATACATGAGAGTTGTATTCCATCTTCGGTCGGTTGTAAGTGGTATAAATAGTAAGGAGATCAGATGGGGAGAAGTATGTCTTACACCGCCTTAGAAAGCCGAGGCACTTGAATGCTTCTTTTGAAACATGAAAAATGTGTTCTGAACATCAAGAGCTTCTGATTCCTCAATATCTATTCCGCCCATGTTTACAAATGAAGCAGCGTGATCGGGCTTGCGACGGTGTGTAAGCAAGCAGCATTGAGTCTTACGGGCATTAAAATTTACCCTGTTTCTGTGACCCCATTCAACAATCCTATTGAGGACATCGTTTAGCGCAACATCCATTTGCAAATTGAGAGAGTATTTAATAGTATTTTCAATGTATTTTGTTGGTGTATTTGCACAAGATTGTGAATAGGACTAATGTATTTAAAAGAAAAAAATATATAATAATCGCATAAATAAAAAAGTTATAAACCATTTAAAGCGTGTACCTCATTCTGCGCCACTTTGCATGTGTAACCAAATAGAATACTATTCATTAATTTTTGGTTAATTAAACCTATTTTATACCTCAGCATCAATGATATTGGCATTAAAACTTTAACAAAATCAAAAACATGATTCCAGGGTTGGGCAATTGAAACTTTTCTTGGTACACAATAGTAACCAAAACGGCTTTAAATTTTTGTTTAGTTTTTAAAACTATTTTCGTCTGCTTTAAAGAGAATAGAGTTGGCATTAGAAATGGAAAAAAATTAAAAAAAAACATTCCAGGGTTAGGCAATTCCAATTTTTTTTTTTTTTTTTTTTTTTTTTTTTTTGGTACATAAAATTGGTTCGAAATTTTTTGTTTCGCATTAAGCTTTTTTACGCTTCTGGAAGAAGAAAATTTGTATTTTTAAAATATAAAAATATATTGAAAAGACTCATCCAGGGTTGGGCAATTGAAAATATTTTTTGTACAAAAAAGTACACGAATTCTGATTACTTTGTGAATTAAACCTGTTTTATACTTCAGGAAGATTAAATTTGGAATAATAAACAAAACAAACAAAAAATAGCAAAGGCGATTCCAGAGTGGGACAACTAAATCTTGTTTTTAGTACATAAAAGTGACAAACAAATTTTTTTTTTTTATAAGTTAAAAGTAGTTGATGTTATTGGAAAAATTTTATTGGTGTTAGAAATAAGAAAAACAAAAATACAGCTTCAGAGCTGAAAAGTTTTAACTTTTTTTGAAACATTCAAATAACTAAATACTAACCCCATTATTCATAAAAATTATGAGAGTCTGATAACAGGGTAATAAAACAAAATTTCCCCTAAGAAGAAAAAAGTTCCCCTAAGAAGAACCAAACCAACCCAGAAAAAACAACATAATTTTTAAAGTTTTTTGGTTATTTTGTTAAGCAAATGATATATTTTTATGTCAAATACGGTCCAACGCCTTAAACTTGGAGCCATTAAATAAAATAAAAATATGTTTTGACCCCGCCCACTTCAGTGGGCGTTATTATAGGCAAAAATAGCATAAAAATTTAACAAATTGTTTTACTTAAGCCTACATTTCTTAAAAATAACACTTTTAAGCCTTAATGACGAAGCTGAGACGAAACCTGGTAATACTCTGCCCTACCCCCTCCTTCCCCTTCGACCCCTAAATGACCCTACCAAAAAAAAATTTTTTTTTCTAATTTTGTATATAATCATCCCAAGCATTTATCTTAACAGTTTTATGACTGCCTACCCCCCCCCCCCCTTTTCCTTTGCCCCCTAAATGACCCTACCAAAAAAAATTTTTTTTTTAAATTTTGTATATAATCATCCCAAGCATTTATCTTTAGAGCTTTATGACTGCCTGTTGCTGCCCTACCCCCTCCTCCCCCTTTGACCGCTAAATGACCCTATTAAAAATATATAAAAAAATTTTTAATTTTGTGTATAATCATCCTAAGCATTTATTTTTAGAGTTTTATGTCTACCTGTTTCTGCCCTACGCCCTCTCCCATGATACATGATATTGTATATTTTTGAACCCCGCCCCCTTTAGTGGGCGTTGACGTACGATATTATATAAAGGAACTCTGTCCCACCAAGTTAAACATTTCAAATTCACTTACTAAATATTTGGAGGGTATTTAAGATTCGACCCGGTCGAATAAAACGTTTTTACTTGTTTTTATTTACCTTTGCCGTAACGTTTCACTAATCAGAGAATTATATAAATTATTTGCAGTCTTCCATTGCATATTTTTATTTAACAACACTGTGCTTATAGTTTTCATTTTTAGTACTTTCAAATCCTTTTTGAGTTGCTATCGAAATGCGTTTTAAGATTAAGAAAAAACATATCTTGACCCATTTGTTTTACCAAGTGGAAAAAGCCAACATGGTTAATCAAAAATTCCATTTTAACAGTGCACACGGCAATGAGTGCCTGCTGCTTGCATGCGCCAATAAAAAAAACTTTAACCAAAATAGGATAGTCCTTGCGGACTAAATTGAAGTAGAAAATAGAAGAAAATGTATTAAAAAAATTGAACAATGCTTGACTATTCATGGTTTATGGTTTTATTTGCAACAAATTAAAAATAATAAACATAAAACTTTACAAAAGCAACTGAAAACAGATAATAAATAAAATGGAAAATAGAAAATGCAACAAGACGCATAAATGAGAACTGCACTTCGTGGCAAATTGGCACGTAGCGCTTCCCTGTTTCCAACAGCTCGTTAAATCAGTTGTCAATATTGAAATTTTGTTTGTCAGTGGCATCCCAACGCATTAAAATATTTGTGTCTCCATTTATTTATTTTTTTTTCTTTCTTTTTTAGACACCAACCAACTTCCAATTAATACTTAACCCTACAAATGGCGTCAACACAATGACCATCAACTGAAAATATCATCGAAATTCCCAAGCAAATATTTATTTGCTGCTGGCCTTTAAAGTTGAAAACTGTTTATTGTGCCACATTGTCAGCACAACAAAGATGATAGTGCGTAACTAAGGCGCCAGCCATCATGCCACACACTACATACACGAGTATTTTATTTAAGAAAAAAAAACAAGTAAGAACGTTATATTCGGCCGGGTCGAATCTTAAATACCCTACAAATATTTAGTATATAAAAATTAATTTTTATTCTTATTCAAATTTACATTTTTATGGCATTTGGCTTAAGTAAACAAGAAAACAAAATTATTTTAATATGGCCGTTTTCACTGTGTTGGGAGGAGCAGGACTGAGACACCTTTCCGTCAGCATAAAAACTCACGTATTAATATTTTATATCAACGTGCAAAAAAGGGACTGAGAAAAGTTACAAATGCTTAACCAGAGTTGCTTTAAGACATTTCTGTGGCCAATTTAAAAACTCTGCACAGGGTCTCTCCGAGAAAGGCCGTGTGGGAGACATCTCACTTAAATCGTAAAAACTTAAAACTATATTTTCGGGGTAGTTAGTGTACAAAAAAAATATTTCATTTAGGAGGCAAAGAGAGGCAGCGGAAAATCAATGGACATATTACGAATTTTTAAGACTTAAGGAATACAATTTGTTAAATATTTACAATATTTTTTTCATATAATATGTAACTTCAACACCCACTAAAGGGGGCGGGGTCCAAAAATAAAGTACAGTCCAATACGCTTTAGCGCAACATGTTTTACTGAAAGAAATCGGATTACTGAAAGCGATACAAATCCCCGCACAGATTTTAAACGCAGCTAGTTTTATTCACTTCGCTTTAGCGAAACATCGCTTTACTGAAAATATCGTATTACTGAAAACCAAAAGCAAATCCACAACTACCTTTTCTATGAAACTTACTTCGCTTTAGTGAAAAAATAAACAATGACAAATTTATTTATTAGAAATCGATTGCATAACTTAAGGCTGAAAAAATTGTCCGTTAAAAAATTAAATGCCAAAATTTATATGTTCTTTTCGCTCTTACGTACTTTATTGTATTTTTCTATTATATTGTCAATGCAAGTGGCTAGACATTTTCGAGGAATTCGTGAAAAATTTCAACAGCAAAATGAAAATTCTATTAATAATTTGTTTTAAATAAAGTTTTTACGTTAAATTGACTTAAAAATATATATGTATATAGAGATTTGATATAAAAAATATTGTTTTACTGATTTTAAGCAGTACGCTTAATTGTAACAAATTTCAGTAATACGAACTACGTTTTAGAGAAAATATCTTATAACTGATAAAATTGGGTTTTGGTTATTTCCAGTAAAGCGGAGTGGACTGTATAACGTATTTTCCACAGACGGACGTATGGGCATTGCTAGACCGTCTTAGACTTCATCACTGATCAAGAATATATATACTTTATGGGGTCCAATTCTTTTTGGAGGGTATTAAAACTGTACTTTGTCGGGGTCGCTCTAAACAAGGGCGATGATTATCCTAAAATGAAATTTTAGGATAATTCAGAATTTATTTAAAAAAAATTTTTTTTTTTTGATAGGGTCATTTGGACTGACAAAGGGGTAGGACGGGGTAGAGCAGAGGAGGATCAGGTTACGCCTGAGATTCGTCATAAAAGTTTTAAAATGTTATTTTTAAGGAATGTAGGCTAAAGTAACACAGTTTGTTAAATTTTTACATTATTTTTGCATATAATACCAAAAATTAATTTTTTTGGATATTATGGCTCCAACTTCAACCCCTTGGACCTTCCTCGCCTTAAAAATATATAATTTTCTTAGCAAAATTACAAAAAATAATATAATACAAATATTATTTTAGAGGTTGGTTTAGTTCTTCTTAGGGGAACTTTTTTTCTCCAGGGCCGATTCAGCACATTTCCGAACTTGACCTGTGCTATCCTTCAAAATATATATTTATACCAAATTTCAAGAGTCTGACTCTTTTCGTTTGGACTGAAACGTGACGGAAGGACGGACATGGCTAGATCGTCTTAGATTTCATGCCTCATCAGGAATATATATATATATATATATATATATATATATATATATATATATATATACTTAAAATGGTCTTAGAGGTATATTTCGCTGCGTTACATACGAAATGATAAAGTGAATATACCCGCCAATTGTTTTTAGGAGGGTATAAAAATGTCTGCCATTCTTCATGACGTCCATGCATATTTTGCTAAACAAAAATACGAGTATGAAAAATAGGAGCCCGGCTAAAAGTCAATGCAGGCAGAAAAAGTTAATACTATTTGTTTTAGTTGTGACCGAGGGGAGAAATGCCATGATTTAAATTCTCATTATAATATCAATGAAACGTTCGCAGATAATGATGATGAATGTGTGTTCGTTTTATCATCATCATCATCATCTCACTTTCATTATACACCAGGGAGACATAAATCGTTTCAATAAGGCAACTAAAAGAAAATAGCTTTCACAGCTACCACAGCAAATTTTCTTTTAAGCACGAAAAGTACGAGTACAATGACGAATACGGCATCAAAATCACAACAGGCATCATTACGGACGAGCAAGGCGCTTGATTAAAATGTCAAACGTTAGAAATATTTTAAAAATGTTTCAACCAGCAGAAGTTTTGCCTTTTTTTCATCGTCTTCTTCTTTAGTTGTAGTTGTGTGTAGGTACGAGTGTGAGTGTTTTTTTTTTCTAGTGCCTTGGGAAAATCAAATTGTAGTAAAAAATGTGTGTATAAATAAAATATGTACGCAAAAATTTCAAATATTTTTATACTTTAGCGGCGATAAGAGTTGGCACAATTAAATGTCATTGGGTTTTGCAGGACAGACAGCACATCACACGGAGAGATGTTGTTTGAGTCCCTCGAGATTCCTATTTGTATCTGAGCTGGTCTTTTTTTTGCTTTTTGTACTATTTTTAGTTTGTATGGCATTTCGTTTTGGGTTTATGTCCTTTTCAGCCAGTTAATGGTTGACTGTCGAACATATTGTTTGACTTTTTCTGCTCTTTTCTTGATGTTTATGGTTCTTCAACCAGAGTGGATTGCTAAATGGCAGTAAGATGTGAATATCTATTACAGAAACAAATTTTATCGTATCTAAGCATATGTCCTTCAAACACAACGTCATGCCTTTTTGGTGTCTATTCACTGTTCAATGGTGTTGGCTCTTCAATTAAAGTTTTTTGTTTAGAAATGCCGATTTGAAAGTTTTATTAAAGATACAGGTTGTACTGTTCTGTTCAGTTCTCAGTTTTTGTTATATTTTTACTTATGCCAAACTAATCGAACTACTTAAGCTGGTAGTGACGACTCATTCTCCAAGTTAAGGCCTTCATTTCAGCTTTTCAAACGCGCTTTCCCCAATTATTGGCTCATAATTTAGAAAAGTATTTTATATTGTGCTTGTTTACACAAAAAAACCTTTCAAACCACGTATAGCTCATTAAAATTAGCGGCAAATAAGTTACTTAAAAATGTACTACAAAAATATGTGCCACATAGGGTGTCTGGTAGCAGATTTATATTTTCAAACTTGAATAAAAAGCGTAAGTTTTGTAAAGAACATTGAACAATAGAATGGAAAGACGGATTTTATTATACCCTTCACAAAAAAAGTGTAAGGGTATATATAGGTTTGCCATCCCGTGTGTAATTTCCCCGATATGCACATGGGACTCCATAAAGTATATATATTCTGGATCCTTATGAATAGCGATGACGATTGAGCGATGTCCGTCTATCCGTCTGTCTGTACGTTGGTTTTCCCAAGCCCCTAGAAGAGCTAGAGACTTCGTTCTTAAACCGTTGGATCGGAAATGAACTTAAATAGAGTGCTATTGAAATTCAGAAAGATCCGAAGTACGGTTCCAGAGCTGGGAAGCTTGCATCTATTTCTCGACGCAAAATTTATACCAAAAATCAATTTTTTTTAATGTTTGTAAATTAAACCTATTTCATGCTTTGGGGAGCCTCAATGGTCTATTAAAACCTAAAGAAATAAAAATTTTTCCAGGGGTGGGAAATAAATTTTTTTTCAGCCAATTTCGTATTTTGTATACCTGTAGTAACTAAAATTGTTAAAAATTTCAATTTTTTCTTTAACAAAACCACTTTATACGTTGTGAAGATTTGCATTGGCAAAAAAAAAATTATGTTCAAATTTTGCTTCCAGCGGTGGGAAATTGATTTTTTTTATACATGTAAGTAATCAAACAGGCAACTGATGTTGTTTTTTTTTTGTTTTTTGCTAACTAAAACTGTCTTATAATTTAGGAAGAACAAAATTGGTATCAAAAATTCAAAGAATAAAAAATAAAATTTCGAATCCAGGGATGGACAAGTGCAATATTTTATGGTAAATAAAAGTTACCAAAATGGTAAAAAATTTGCAATTTTTCTTAAATAAAACTACTTTATACATCACGAAGCGTTGCACTGATAAAAAAAATTAAATTTCGTTTCCAGGGTTGGAAAAATTATTTTTTTTTGGTACATGCAATATTTTGTGGTACATGTAATAGCCAAAATGGTTGCAAAATTCGAGTTTTTCTTAAACAAAACTACTTTATACCTCATGAAGATTTGCATTGATAAAAAAAATTTTAAAAAATTTAAATTTCGCTTCCAGGGTTGGGAAATTGAAATTTTTTTTATACATAAAAGTAACAAAAAGGCAATTGACGTTTTTTTACTAATTAAAACTATTTTTTAGTTCAGGAAAAACAAAATTGGTATCAAATATTAAAAAAAAAATAAAAATGTTGATTCCAGAGTTGGATATTTTGTGGTACATAAAAATGACCTAAATGGTTACAAATATTAAGTTTTTATTAAATAAAACTATTTCATGCCGCATTAAGAGTTGCATTGGTAAAAAAAATTTTAATTTCGTTTCCAGGATTGGGAAATTGAAATATTTATTCTGCATAATAGTAACCAAACAGGCAATTTACATTGTTTCTTTTTGCTAATTATAGCTGTTTTATAATTCAGGAAGAACAAAATTGGTACTAAAATCTCAAAAAATCAATTTTAATTTTTTTGTCGAGTAAAACTATGTTACACCTCACTAAGAATTGCATTGGGCAATGCAATGGTTTTTGATGTTTCAATCGAGCCTCGTCGCTCCAAAAAATTGGATTTACAGTGCGAAAACGCTAATACATAATTTCACAAAAATTTTTGCGTAAATCAAAGTCACTTTCTTTCAGTTCTTGAACGATTAGAATTTTAAAAGGACAGAACTTGAGATCCTTCATGAATAATCGCTCTTAGAAGTCCCAGTGAGGGTGCTCTTTGCCGTACTGAAAGTCGCAAATTTTCACGTCAATTGCTTTCAACCAGTTCAATGTTTTCGGGACTCCCTGAAGATCGACTGGGCCCTGGCCGTGAAACATTCACAGCCGAAGCAATTGCGCGGAATCTCTGTACCCACGAACGAATTAAATTTACCCTCGGTTCATCACTTATTCACCGAATACCGAACTTTGAACAAAATTGTCGACGAGCAATGACGTATTACTCTTAAAAAATTTTCTTCACAGCGAAGGCGACATGCTCACTCGACCATTGCAACATCGTGACTGACAAATCCGCATAATCGCTAATTCTAACGGCGCCACCCTCCCTCCGCACCGTTTATTACTTTTTGATATAATCGTTAATCGCCATTACTCGCGCGGGGTGTAAACTACACCCCACGACTTATTATTTTTGCTATATCTCTTTTTTCCAAGAGGTCTTGTTCTCAATTTTTCTAATAGCTGCGTATAACGAACTATCTAATCATATGATGGAAGCCGCTTCCTTGCTTATCGTGTTTTTGAGAAGAGGGAGCACCTTCAAGTTTTGCTGGGGTGTCTTTTGCACCCCGCGACTATCCGCGTTACTAGAAATAAGCACTTTTCAATTCTCTTCAGCACACATTTTGTGTGATCGTGATCATCAAGTGGTAAGGTCAGAAATTTCATCCTTACCCAAATCTTTAAAAAGGACGTTAGAAGCACCCAGCACAAGTACCCAAAACAACCAAAAAAAGAACAGATGCTGCATTTGTCCCCGTTCAAGAGACTTGAAAGTTAGAAGTCAATGTCATTTTTGCCAAAAATTTATGTGCAAAAGTCACATGTCCAACATTTGCCCAAATTGCTTTTCTTCGCAATAAACTAGTTTTTTTTAGTTTTTTCTTTTTCTTTAGAAAGTATTTTATGTTTGTTAAAATTAAACAATACTTTTATCAATAAAAATAAATGAATTTTTTAAGTTAAATAAAATGATTCTAGAAATAACGTATTATAAGCTTATTTTCTGACCTTTTATTTTCTAAAATTTTTTCAATAAAATTGTTATGTATAACCTAGAAAATGATTTTATGTGTAGAGTTTAAGCTCTTTTCCGACGAAAGTTTTTAGTTTTGAACCTCTATTTGCTTAAAGTCATGAAAAAATTAGCATTTTGTCTAGGGGTGTACAAAACACCCCGCGAGTAACGACGTACAAAAACAAGTGCGCGAGTAAGGGCGGGTTAAACATATAAATTTGCCACCAGACAGACACCCGTTATATACGATTATTTGTATTTGTATAAAAAATACTTTGGAAAGTAAATTTGCTCAGATACTGACAGTTGACTGAGACCATATATCGGCGATATTGTTAACCCATATTTTATCCATTACTGAGACTGACTGTACACGACCGCAGGAAGTAGCAACGTAGTTAGCCATGGAAAATTCCTCAGAAGGACTGTCATGGGTGCTGTTGGCTGAAGTAGTAGAACACGAGACTATGAAGCGGAGGGTCGTGAGTTCGCGCCCGCGCTGAGTCATGAAATATTGTGTTGAATTCTTCTAAACAGCATTAGTGCGTGGTTGTGTTAGTTGTTGCCAGCCTGTTTCCATGATGAAGGCGTAGTCACTGGTCACTGAACATAATTGGCAGCGACTGACACTATCATGTACTAAAAAGCAGAGTAACAGCACCCACCTTCGTCGGCCCTGTAGCAAAAATTAGCCGGCGAAGTAAAAGGTTGAAATAGCTACAAAAACAACTGTCTATCTTCTCATCTTTCCTAATCTGTCTCCTCAATACTATCCCCTCGTTTTCAGTTCCGGCGCAATGCATTGCATATATAGGGGTCATCCCCTGAGTGCTGGTCCTACTCCTAAAAAAAAAATAGCTTCCAGAGGTGTTGAAATTAGTGAGACGCAAGAATCACTAGATCGCAAGAAAGAGAGTAAACGATCAGTAGTACGGCTGCACTTAAAAAATAATTGCCTACAAAGACTGACGTTGACTGACTTAGCGCTGCTTTGCGACTGTACAATTATTTATTTTTTGCATATCTACACTTAAATACCTTTTGAATCACATACGATCAATCGATACTGCTCGAAGATAAGATACCAAAAAGTGAACCACGAAAATGCGCATGATAAATTTATATATAAGAATATTTATTTTGTGTATATCTACACAAAAATGCCCATTAAACTGTATATGATTTATCGATACTGGTAGGCGATAAGATAGCAAAAAGTGTACCACAAATATCGAGTTTTAAAGCCAGCATGTCTAAAAGTGGCATATAAGTTACTGCTACCACACAGCCACACACATGTTGTAACCTTAGGACACAACTGTTATTTAAAAACTACCGGGTTTCTTAACAGGGACGCTACAAATTTAGAGCGACAGGGACAGCAAACGACGCCATATTTCTTGCCGCTCTTTTGACATTTCTCTTCAGTAAGGTTTGCCATTTCGGGATGGAAAGATATACGAGCCAACAACGAGTCGAAATTATTAAAATTTCCTTAGTATAAAATAATAAATAGAATTTGAACAAATTCATTTATCAATAAAATAATAAAAAAAATCATTTGCAGTCATGCGGATTCGAACTTAAAATGAAAAAATTAACAATTTACATAAGAAAGTTCGACTAATAAAAATTCATACATAATTTAAAACATTGCGGGGGCACGCGCACTTGTTCATTGTAGATTGACAACTAAATTCAATTACTTGAACATAAATAACAAAGAAGCTTTAGCAATCAGCAGCCGATGGCTCTGGAAAAAGCGAAAGAGATACATGGAATATTGGGAATATTAATCGTCAGGGTTGGGGAATTTCGTACTAACTAAAAAGGTAATAACTTAAAAATATGAATGTGGGAACTTCTCATATTCAATTTTCGTTAAAATATTGGTTAAATAGTTGATATTCCTACTAACCAGCACCACTTGCAAAAGTGGAAAAATTGAACAAAGAACGCTGATGAGATGGCGTAGCGGCCTCGAAATCAGTACTGATCCGTTCTGCTGGTTTGATGATTATTGAAAAATATTCTTAATATTCCAATCTTAATATATAAATTAATAAAAATAGAATTTGAACAAATTCATTTATCAATAAAATAATAAAAAAATCATTTGCAGTCATGCAGATTCGAACTTAAGCCCGTTGAAAAAATTAACAATTTACTACCGAAATTCGAAGTCAGTCACCTCATCCAAAAATCAGCTTCAGCGATGAGGCTCATTTCTGACTGAATGGCTGCGTCAATAAACAAAATATGCGTTATTGGTCAGACAGCAATCCACACGTACTCCATGAATCATCATTGCATCCCGAAAAAATTACCGTTTGGTGTGGTTTATGGGGGCGGCGGTGTCATTGGGCCGTACTTCTTCCGTGATGATCAAGACCGGCACGTTACTGTGAATGGGAATCGCTACCGTTGAATGATAACCGAATATTTTTGGCCCCAATTGGATGATATGGACCTGGAGGACATGTGGTTCCAACAGGACGGCGCCACAATCAATTTATTGGAAACCAAGTTTGGAGAAAGTGTTATCTCAGGGAATGGTCCAGTCGATTGGCCGCCTCGGTCGTGCGATATGACGCCGTTAGACTACTTCTTGTGGGGCTACGTCAAGTCTATGGTCTATGCCAACAACCCAGCGACGATTGATGAACTTCGTACGACTATCGTACGTGAAATTGCAGCAGTATCGGCCGATTTCTGCTTGAAAACCGTCGAAAATTGGGTTCAGCGTCTGGACTGCTGCAAGCGTGCCCGTGGTGCCCATGCAAAAGAAATCGAGTTTCATTCATAATGGCATCGATTGTACTTTCACAGGAATAAACAATTTCATTGATATCCAAAACCGTTTTTTGTTTTTAACTTTTGTAGCGCTCTTATTGAAAAACCCAGTATAATGCACGCATTTTACACCAGATCAAAACCATTTAAATAACAATTCTTTTGAACGTATTTTCCGCACTTCACAAATTATGCCGCAACAGCACATCACACTTCTGAAAGAATCATTAACTTTTAACTTTTTTTAAGTTTTTAATTTTCGCTGTTAACCCACACTGGCAACTCTTTATTTTAAATGTTAACAATAAAAAAACTTTTAAGTTCACATGTAAATAATATTTGGAGAACATTATATTCATACAAGCAAGATAAGAACAAAAATTAAAATACTTTTTACGAAAAGTTCCTTAAATTCTTTTCGCAATTCATAGTTTGGAGTGCAGAATTTCCATACCAAAACAACACTTGCTAACAGAAACATTGTGTTCATCATTTAGTGCTTCAGCCACTGGGAACAGCAAAAGTTTGTGTATGAAGAGCAATATTTTTAAGAATAAATGTTTATCATGTTCAGCAATAATGTCGGCAATAATAAAAACATAAAAACAATGATAACAGACAGCAGGAACACTAACAGCAGTGGCAGGCAAATGCTGACACAAATGGCACATTAAAAAATTGTTCACATGTGTTTTGGTTTGTCTCATAATTTCAGTGTTTGTTGTCTTCCTTCAACAGCAGAAGTGTTTGTGGTTTAACACAAACGGATTCGGACATTGTTTTTGTTTTGGTTTTATTTTTTCAATTTTAGGTCATTTCGTTTGCTTATCGTCGTAGTGTTATTAATAATATTCCATATAATTTGTTGCTATTTTGCTTTTCAAAACTTTGGCTTTTGTGTGCAATTAATGACAGGCAAATGTAAAAGTATTGAAATTGAGTGCCGTAACATTTTGTTATTTAATTGAAACATCCCCATAAGTATGCTCAAATATTTATTTCAATATACGTATAGTGCTAGTGTGTGCGCTTGTGATTTGTTAGTAAAAGTTAAGCATACTTTGCTTGATAATTTTTTTGGAAATAGTAAAGCATAATCTAAGGAGGAGTGAAATCATATGTAAGTATGTTGAGATTTCAATATTTATTTTTGTTTTACTAAAAACTTTTTATTGCAAACAGCCACAAGTAAACTTGCAGACTGCCAACCAACACTTTAATCCAAAATATTTCCAAACGATTACTGCCCTCAAATATTTAACATCCCTGAAAGTCCACATTTGTTATTTGTTGTTGTATCACGGTTTTATACCGTCCAAAAAAGAATTCACTTTGTCATTCCATGTGTAATGTAGCGATATATCCCTTTAAAAACCCATAAAGTATATATATTCCTGATCAGTGATGAAATCTAAGACGATCTGCGCACGTCCGCCCGTCCGTCTGTGGAAACCACGATTCAGTCCAAACGCAAGGAGCCAAACTCTTGAAATTTGGTTCCAATATACCAGGAAGAAAAGCACAGGTCAAGTTCGTAAATCGCCCGAATCGGCCCAGAGGGGAAAAATTTCCCCTAAGAAGAACTAAACCAACCTCTAAAAAACAACATAATTTTTAAAGTATTTTTTCGTAATTTTATTAAGCAAATGATATAATTTTTATGTCAAGAACGGTCCAACGCGTTAAACTTGCAGCCATAAAGTCCAAAAAATTAATTTTTGGATCCCGCCCTTTTTAGTGGGCGTTATTAAATGTAAAAATTGTTTAAAAATTAAAAAAATTGTTTTGCTTGAGCCTACATTCCTTAAACATAAAATGTTTAAACTTTAATGACGAAGCTGGGACGTAACCTGGTACTCCTCTGCCCTACCCCCTTCTCCCCCTTTGTCACCTAAATGACCCTTTCAAAAATAAAAATTAAAATATAAATAAAAATAAATGTATGTGTGTGAATATAAATATGCCGAGTTAAATATAATTTGACGTAAGGAGCTACGAAGTGAAATATGTTATGACGTTACGATATGGCAATCAGTAAATTTTTTTTTGTATAAAAATCCATATTTATATACAAAATGATTATGGGAGTATCTTCTATTCCATACATCAGTTTGGCAATGCATGCCAACTCCTTATTTGGCCACTTGTGCCAAAATCCCTCCAATATCAAACACACTCTCATGGGCTGCAAATATTTTCACAAAATGCTCAAAAAATTTATTATAAATGGATTTTAATAAAAGAAAACTTCACTGTTTGCCATTTCGTAACGTCATAACATATTTAACTTCACAGCTAAATACGTTGTTTCGTAACTGCTTACGTCAAAACATGTTTAACTCGGAATATTTATCTTCACTCACATAATAAATTTTACATTTGATTACCTCAAATATTTATTTTTAGAGTCTTGAAACTCGATACAGATAAATTGTTATGGATAGCACAGGTCAAGTTTGCGAATGCGCTGAATCCGACCAGAGGGGAAAAAGTTCCCCTAAGAAGTACTTCACCAACCTCCAAATAATAACATAATGTTTCACATTTTTTTTTTTGTAATCTTGTTAAGCAGATGATATATTTTTATGTCAAAGAAGATCCAAGGCATTGAACTTGCAGCCAGAAAATCTGAAAAATGCATTTTTGGATCCCGCCACCTTTACTGGGCGTTGATGTAACACATTACATGCAAAAATAGTGTAAATATTTAGACAATTTTATAATTTACGTCTACATTCCTTAAAATTAAAATTTTAATGCTTATAAAGGGTGTTTTTATAAGAGCTTGCTGATTTGAAATTTAAATAAAACACATGCCAAATTATGAAATGGCCAAAAAAAATTTTTTTATTTGGTAGATAATTTCTTGTCATTTAACATTTAAATATAATTTCGGGCATATGGCCACCACGACTATTTTGCACAAAGGTCATTCTGGAGATTCTATTTTCGACCACCTTTTCAAGCATTTGAGGGCGTATTTCAGCAATGACACGTTGAATACTGGTTTCCAAAGCGTCAATCGTTGCTGGTTTATCCACGTAAACCAATGATTTCAGGTATCCCCACAAAAAATAATCGAGTGGCATCAAATCACACGAACGCGGAGGCCAATTCACCGGTCCATTTCTCGAAATAATGTTGTCGTTGAAATGTTCTTTCAATAAGTTCATTGTTTCGCCCGCAGTATGACAAGTGGCACCATCCTGTTGAAACCACATTTCGTTTACATCCATATCTTGAAGTTTTGGCACCAAAAATTCATTGATCATGATTCTGTATCGATTTCCATTCACGGTAACGCGTCGTCCTTCCTCATTTTTGAAGAAATAAGGACCGATGATTCCACCAGCCCATAGACCGCACCAAACAGTACATTTATCGGGATGCATTGGTAATTCTTGAACGGCGTGTGGATTATCATTGCTCCAAATACGGTAATTTTGCTTGTTGACATATCCATTCAACCAAAATGCGCCTCATCACTGAAGAGAATTTTGCGGTAAAAAAGCGGATAAACATTTTTAATTGAACACTGTTTTTGAAAATAAATTTCCACGATTTGGAAGCGTTGTTCTGGAGTTAACCTGTTCATGATGATTTGCCAAACAATACTGATTAGAGACGTCACTTAAAAATGTCAAAACAGCTGTCAGACAACAGAGTGATTCGTATAAAGAAAAAAAACTTCATAAAAAAACACCCTTTATGATGAAGCTGAGATGTTCCCTGATCGTCCTCCCCCACCTTTGCTCTATGGCAAAGGTGAAATGTCTCCCCCACCGGTCCCTCCGCGAGTGACCCCTACAAAGTAGATTTTTTTATATACTAAACATTTATAGGGTATTTAAGATTCGACCTTGTCGAATATAACGTTCTTACTTTTTTTTGTATTTTTTTTTTTAATTTTCTAGTTTTTCAATAATTTAACTTCCAACCGCTGGACCTTATTTGTTTTACTTTTTCCACATTTTCGGTGCTAAATCTGGACAAAGATTCAGTGAGTTGTGTTTTGCTCAATGTGAGTTGTGTTTTGCTCAATAAACACACTTTTTAGCAGTTTTTACTCGATTTTATATTAATTAAGTATTAATTGAGCAATTACTTAATTAAAATTTTATATGGTTAATTGAGATCAATAAAGGCATTAATTGCGATAAGCTCAATTAATGCGTATGTCTGAACACCGTATTAATGTCATTCAAATTTGTGATTCCCCTGTTGACAAAAATGTGCAGAACGGCAAAAAAAAGATAATGTTTATTTAACAGTTATGCATGAAAGTGTTATAAGAAAAAGGTTTCACTTAAATAACATAAAAATTATACTTAACGCAGCTAATTGTTTTCTTAGCTTTTTTTAACACTTTCATACAACAATTGCAATCAATCGATCACCTGTTAAAATCTGTTTCCAGAAGTCAAAAAAATAAATAAATATTGTGCCAGCAAATAACATTTATTGAATAAGTAAAATCAAATAAGAAATAAGGTAATCAATTTGAAAATAAAAGTAATACACGTGTCTGATGTATGAGCATTTTATTGTAAATAAGGATGTGACAAATAAAATAATTTTTTTATGAAAAAGATTTTGCTAGAGATGAATAAATCAAAGAATGCGTATAAATCTCAATAATATTTTGTTCTGTCATAGTGCAACTTGGCATTGTAATATATTATCAAATTTATGGATAAATAATAATAATATTAAGGTGGCTCAAGGTTTTGAGTGCAAGTGTATTTAATGTGGTTTAAAGAAACAATTTTATAATAACTATTTTATTTCGACCTTTCCCTTTTTTTAAATTATTATATTATTACAAAAATATTTATACAAAGTGAAAAGTGCTTGAAAATAACATGATTTCATGTGATTGTGGATTATCAGCTGTTTCCTATATTTAACTTGGCAGCACCCAATTTAGCACAGACAAAAACAACACAGCTTTTGATATAAAAAGTTCATTTATTTTCCAACACAGTCTCCTTTGAGTTCCACATAAACAGTTCAACGTTTTTGCAATTTTTTTATACCTTCCGAAAATTATGATTTGTCGAGGTCATTAAAAAAGGCAATTATTTGTGCGATAATTTCGTCGTTGGAATCAAGTTTTCCGGCGAGCCATTTTGAGAGCAAGATTTAGTCACTCGGGGCTAAATCTGGAAAATAGGCAGAATGAGGTAGCAATTCGTAGCCCATTTCAGGGATGTTTGCCATGGGAACTGCTCATGCGTGCACCCTTGCATTGTGACCAAACGCGGAGCCCATTTTACGCAAAGCTTTCTCTTACCCAATTGATTATTTAAAATTGAATCCACTGAACCACTTGCACAATCTCCCTCACTTTCAATCTCCGATGGGCTTAAACCAAATTGTGAATTTTTTTTTCAGTTGTTTCGTAAGTAAAGACCATAACTGATAGTCCAGAACGATCGGCATCTTTCCTGAAATTCAGTGAACCACTTCTTTACCATGGAAATGGATGGTGCAGAGTTCCCATAATATTTATCATTTTTACCTTTACTTTGAGTGATAACTTTTTCTGCGTTACAGTGTTTAATCAGCACTTTAATTAATTTCCTTCTTGGAGTCGATTGTCAGCTGCCTGTTGACAGCAAGAGTTAATATTTCAATTAAGAGGCGGGGAATTCAAAAGTTGACGGACTTATTAACCCAACCTCGTATCACAATTCAAAAATGGTTTTAAACTGGTTTTGGAAAATATCATTTTGTATGATTAAACCAGGTGTTTTCAGATGGTTTCTAATGCATTAAACACATTCACGACAGCAGGCTACCGACTACAACCTGTCAGAAATAGAATACACGTGTTTATATGGGAATGATTATTTTAACGGCTACACAGCAGGTTGTTGTCCGTGCTACTTTTGTGGTTGTAGTCATATTAAAACAATTTCTATTTTCATTGGCGCCGATAAATAAATTGGTGCTGCCAATACAGTGACTTATTTATCTTAAATAAAAAAGGGTTTTAAAATATTTTCAAACTGGTTAAGAATATGAAAATTGTTAACAAAAAAATATGTAATAGCCCTAGAATAAAAATTATTTGGTAATTTTTATTTATCTATTTTTTGCGTTCTCTCTAGGCTTTTATTTTTTTAATTAATTTTTTTTGGTAATAAGTCCTAAAAAAAATATAGGCCCCATATAAACGATATGGGTATCATTTCAAAGAACTCCAAAATGTCTTTCTTATTCACATATTGAAAGTATTATTAAATTTTCAAATTTTGTATATGACTTTTTAAGTAAAAATTTTATTAGTTTGAATACTCAAATTTTTTATATATTTGATAGCCCTTATCGATAAAAGACGTTAGTTAGGTTACAAATGAATTAACTCATAAATTCAGTTTCATAGTGCCATAGCAAAAATAGGACATCAAAATGTATTTATTACAAATGCAAAAACAATAAAGAGTTATAAACAAATAAAGTGTTTTTATTATTAGTTTTGTTTCGGTCTATAAATAGATTTAGAATAAACGCTTTTTTATATATGAAAGTGGCAGCACTAAAATGAGATGTTGACAATGTGTTTTTGCTCAATATCAATTAAAGAAAGCGATTTTCGAAGTTGGGCAAAAAAATTGGCGGAATAGGACTGCGATAAGGAGTACTCCCCATACAAAATAATATTAAAAAAATTTGCTATCTAGAAACCTATCATAGTAAGAGGCTTCAAATTATTATTATTATTTTTTTTTTTTATTATTATTTCATTATTTAGTTCATTATTAAAAAGGGAATAAAAATACATAGTTAAACAGCTCTATTACGTATCTAATGCTTATCAATAACCATCATCATCTGTATAATTGGTATAAATATCATTATCATCATCACTGGCATTTTCTTCACTATCGAGACTTGAATCAAATATTAAGAATTGAATTGCTTGCATAGGCAAATTATGGGTTTTTTCTCTTTAAATTTTCTAATATATGATATTACAGGATCTGAACTAACTAATAGTCTTTTAAATATATTTTCATTTGATTTTTCTCTAGAACAGTTTCGCGAAAAATGCTGCGTAAAACTTTTTAAATCTTTGCTACGAGCTTCCTGTGCTTCTTCCGTCAACTGTACAATTGGTAGTAAAGCGTGTTTTACTATTTCTGGTCCATGGATTACCAGAAAACTTATGGATAGTTGAGGATATATAATACCAGGAATGCGAAATCTTGAAAGGCATTAGTGTTTATTTGAAAACCACTAGAAATGGTAACCATAATTGAATGCAGTTGTCTTACCAATTTTGCATCCAATTTTGTAATATTAGCTTAGGTTACTTATTGTTTTTGTTGCTATTATTGTTTAAAATTTTTATTGTTTTCCCTTTCTTCTTTTAATATGTTTTTATCTAGTCTAATTTAATAATTAAACCCAAGCTCTCATGAAAACAAAAGCAATAATAACACTAACGTTTGTATTGCTTTTTATAAAAAGTTGGTTTTTTATATGTCGGTGCAACAATACATTTGAATTTTATTTCAAAATGTGCAAAAAAGTGCAGACAAATTTTCCATACATATTTTCAAAAGCGTTTAAAGTTTTAGAAACGAAATGGTTTTTTTTTTTTTTCTTAATTTGGCTTTATTCACAACTATTTATCGACATATTTCACGAAATTCACTAATTTATAGGCTTACGCGTGAAAATTAATTAAAAATAATAACTCAAATTACACATAAAAACAAAAAACATAAATTAATCTTATTAACCTGAGGTTAAAGGTTCAATTAAAATATTTTTAATTAGCACTTTGGAAAACACTCACAACTAATTTTTAAGACACCAAAAGTTGAAATTTATATTGCACGCGAAGAAAACGTCAAATAACTCAAACTTTAGAATTGTATAGTGGCATAACGGTAGTTGTCAAAAACAAAATGTTTGCACTAGTGATGTGGAATGTTGTGTACTTTTACCGACTACAAAAATTTATTCGGTTCTCCTAAATTTCATTTTCCAATTAATTCCCATTTTTGGTATCAAAAACCCCACAGTGCCACGATTGTAGCTAACGGCTTTTGTAGTCGTGTATTCATGTAGCCTGCTGTCTCGTATGTGTTTAATGCATAATAGTGTTTTCATACGTACATGGTTTTAATAAATCCTGGTTTTAACGTTAAAACCAACTGTTAAAACCTACTTTTACCATACCAAATGATTTTGTTAAACTCATCCTTAAACCACTTTCGAATTGGTTTTAAGTAGATTTTATGAAATGCAACTTTGTTTTTGACTGTGCTAAGTTCAGTTATAAATTGTAAACAGCTATTATTGTTATTGTTAAGCAACAGAAATTTGAGAATCCGGTTACGTCTTTATATACAACTACTTGATTTCCAAGACATTTTTTACTGTATAAGTACTTCCACAATTTTAAAATATTCTTTCACAAAACGTAAAATAATTTCAATTTTAGAACGCATTGAAAAACTTTTTCTTTTTCCCTTCAAACAAAAACTCCGGTTGTATAGGTTGTCAATTAAGTGTTGTAAAAATAAGGAACATTTCTATGAGCGACTTAATTTATTTTGAACAAATTTATTGTACAGCCTGTATGTTAAAACTGCAATTTGCAGAGTGAACGCAAAATCAGCTGTTTAGCGTTTTAACGCCAAAACCAGGATTTAATTTTCAGTGTGGAAACACTATAACCTTAAACCAGGTCAGTGTGAAAACGCATTAATACTGACATATCATGTACCCTACGGGCCAACCTAAGCCAGAACGTTGAGGGCCGTGTTAGCGTTACAGTACATTCGTAATCAAAAATATGTCTTGCTCGAAGGTAAGTATGAGCCCAGCATCAATGCCCTGTTTGTAATTGGGCTGTTAAGCTGAAAGCATTAAAAATCCAGCTGCGGTAAACATAAAGACCCTAACTGACCAGATTAAAATCATATATGGCTTTCGGTTTTTCAATATGCACTTCAATTTTTATTGAAAATTAATATGTGGCCGTCTAATACTAACATTCAGACACTTCTCCTAAAATGCAAGAACATGAATAAAAATTTCATAAATGTTATACGTGAATATATTGAATGCAAAATTCAATCTCTTTAGCACTTTACAGAATGCAAATTCAAATGCATCAATACATTCAAAAATACATGAGAGAGATCAGAGTAAACATGGAAGTGTGTGTGTGGAATTGTTTGAATATTTGCATACGAGAGTTAAATGCTGGCATTCGAAGCATGTTTGCATGTATGAGTATTTAGATAAATTATTGTATATCTCTGAAAATGTCATTTCAGTTGAAGTAGACAGAAGAGAAATGCAATAACAAAATAGCTAAAGTATAAAATAAAGAAACTTACACACACACACACAACAATGCAATAGGATGACAGACAATAAAAAAAAGATAGAAAATCATCAATTCCTGCAAAAGAATGATGGTGGCGGGTGTTCCCGGAGCAAAGTCATTTGTTAGCTTGTGATCTGATGCAAGTTTGCTTAAGTGTGCAAGCGTGCATGATAATATGTGTTTGTGAGAAGTTTGTAAACGAATTTCATATGGATTTGTATTGGCAAAGATATTGTTTGTTGTAGCTGTTACCTGAATCTATTCAAGTGATGCAGCAAGAAGGTGTGAAAGTCAAGTATTTCAAATAAAATGTAAGCAAACACAGCAAACGTTAAGTATTTGAGTATAACTAAAATGAGTATAGAAATTGAGGTAGAAAAGAAATGATTGTAAGGTGACCGTGGAACGTACTTTATGGTCCTGGCAAGGGTATAAAAAACTTTATTTTTATACCCTTCACAAAAATATGAAAGGACCCCATAAAGTATATATATTCTGGATCCTTATGAATAGCGATGACGAACTAACTATGTCCGTCTGCTTGTCCCAGAAGAGTTGGAGACTTCATTCTAGGAAGTCACTGGAGACTATGGATTGGAAATGAACTTAAATAAAGTGGTATTGAAATTCAGAAAAATCCGATATATAGTTCCAGAGCTGGGAAGCTTACACCTATTTCTGAGCGCAAGATTAACTAGCAAAACCCAATTCTTTTTTTTTTTGTTTGTTTATTAATTAAACCTGTTTCACAATTTTGGAAGCCTCAAATGTGTATTAAAAACAAACAAAAAAAAATTTCCAGGGATGGGCAATTTATAGTTTTTTTTTTGGTCCATAAAATATTTTGTAGTACATGAAAGTGACCAAAATGGTATCAAATTTTAAGTTTTTCTTAAATAAAACTATTCTATACCTCATTAAGAATTGCATTGGTAAAAAAAGTTCAGGGTTGGGAAATAGAAAACTTTTTTTACACATAAAAGTAACAAAAAAGGCAAATGACGTTTTCTTTTATTTTTTTTTTTTGCTAACTAAAACTATTTTATAATTCAGGAAGAACAAAATCCGTTAATGAAAAAAATTAAAAAAATTTCGTATCCAGGGTTGGAAAAGTGCAATATTTTGTAGTACATGAAAGTGACCAAAATAGTGGTTACAAACTTTAAGTGTTTTTTCAAATAACAAGAAAACCAAACAAAATTAAAATTTCGTTTCCAGTGTTCGGAAATTGAATTTTTGTTTTTAGTACCTATTGGCAACCATATAAATTCCTAATTTTAATTTTTTAGTGAATTAAACCTATTTTATACTTCAGAAAGAATAATATTCGTGCAATAATAAAAACGAATTAAAAATTATATTCCAGGGTTCGAAAATCGATTTATGTTTTTATATAAAAATAGCCATATAATTTCCTAATTTAGTTTTTTTTATTGAACTAAACCTATTTCAATTCCAGGGTAGGAAAATCATTTTAATTATTTATTTATTTATTTATTTTTTTTTTTTTGTTGAATTAAACGTTTTTTAAACTTCAGGACAAATTGCATTCGTTACAAATGTTACGTTACAAAAAATTCATTAATTTTGTACAATATTTAATTTTTTTATTATTAATCAATTTAGAGTAACACATTCACTCAAAGATTATATCAAACGATTCTTAGAAAAGCATTGATTCGCCAGTACGAAAATAATGGCCACAGAAAAATAATATTTACTGATGAGAACACTTTTACTGTAGACGAGTCTTTCAATAAACAATATGATAGAATCTACGGTAAGTCATCTCTGCAAGCAACTGAATTGGTTCCTAGAGTTGGGAAGGGTCACTGTCTTGTATCTGTGATGACATGGTGGGAAGTCGCCTATGATGGGGTCACCAAACTACATTACTGCGAAAATGTTATCAAAACCATAAGGCAAAAATCACTCAAGACTGTTTAAAAAACAATTTGCCAAATTTTAGACTATAACTTGTGTTTCGTTTCAGAAGACGTGGTCGGCTCTCCTCACCACATGGTCTACTTAAGAATGCACACTCACCACACGGTCTGTACTGCTCACCACAAAAGTGCACTTAAGCGTGTACTTATCCGGACTGGACAATTTCCCCATGGAGATCGTGCGTACTGTAATAGACGATTGGCCTGTCAGACTTCGGTCGTGGCCCTCTAATCACGCCTGGTTATTTGCAACCCTAAGGCTTCATACAATTTCGAACACAGATCACGTTGTTTCCAGGGGAGATAAATAAAAAATTTTTACATTAATTTGTAAGATAAAAATTTTTGTTTTATTCAGACTCAAGTTAAAATCTGCAATCTGGTAATTTTTTTTTTATTCAATTCAAATTAATTTATGAAGAGTGGGATATTTACAATATTTTGATAATCATCAAACAGTAGAACCGATCAGTACTGATCTCTGCATTTTTTAAAAAAATAATTTGCTGATGGCAGATTTGAACTTGAGTCTGACCTAAAAAAAACAATTCTTATCTTAACAATAACATTAATAAGTTCGAACAATGCAAATTTACTTTCATATTTATACATTGAATTTAATTAGGATTTATTTCAAATATAATGAAACCCCTTTGGGTATTCACAAACTTTCTAAAACCATTTGAGAATTATTACAGAAACTGTACAGCAGCCCTTGAAATTTTTAAAACCACCGCAAAAAAAAATTGTTGTTGGTGTAAGACACACTGAAATCCATGTATATAGACCTACTTAACTTGCAACAAACAAATCATTCGTTTAATAAAATGACTAAAACAATATCTCGAGAAAAATGCAGTGAATGCTTCAGTGTATTTTTCGTTATGCCGTAAAAACGTTTAAAGATTAATTGTAGCGAAGCAGAGAAATAAAATGGATATATATCAAATTTAATTAGGGTTGATAGACCCAAGAGAAAGTCGGCATCTTAATTTAATTATCCAACTTACACAGCAGAGAAGAACAGCTGTTTTCGAAAGCCGCTACACTTTCATCATACGTATTCATGTGTATATTCGTTTTTCTTTGGCTTGGGTGCTTGTGATAACAGATTCTATTTATACAAATTTTATTAAAACGCAGTTGTTGTGTTCTGCTGTGTGAGATGGATGATTTAAATTCATATTGCTTCTCCCTTGTGCCTCAGAATATTTATTGTGTATTTCTAAAATGCATATAAGATTCGCCACAGCCAAATGAATATAGCACTTTTACATGCTTCATACAATATTTATTTTCGACGTTGGAACAAATCAAAACTTATTTTATGCAAATTTTTAAAAATGCCGCTCAACAAAAATTATAATCGAAAATAGTACACACTTGATAGTTTGGTGATGGAAATATCCATCACATGGTATGTAAAATCGTCAGCGATGATGGATATTTCCATCACCAAACTATCAAGTGTGTATTTTCGATATTTATTTTTGTAGAGCGGCATTTTTAAAAATTTGCTATAACAACTACACAGATGAAAGTAAAGAGCGAATTTGTCCACTTTCTTAATTTTTCTTATGTAAATTGACATATGCCACAACGAATGTTTGCTGGGTAACTACCGTTCATTGTAGTTCATTTCAAACTGTTATACCACACGAAAGCCACCCAAAAATAAGAAAAGTGAAATACAATACTTACAATATAAATGTCAGAGAGAAAATAGTATTACCTGCAATCAAAAAGAAAATTTTTATATTGTTATGAAAATTTTTTAAATATATTTCAAAATGGACATGGATAAAATTAAATTTAAAAAGTGTAATTGTAAAGTTATTAATTCGAACTCTTTTGCTTTTGAATCTCAACTGATTTTAGTAACCAAAGTTTTGTTAAGAGATATTCAGATAGATTTCGGCATGATTAAAAACTTTTTTATACATACGAGGTCTGCACAAAATTTATCTAATGTTGCAACTAAGGTTCATAGGTTAATTCAAGACGACATGAACAATATACTAAGGCACAAGAGAAAGACAACATCAATACAATTATTCAACTTATACAGCAGAGCAGAAGAGCTGTTTTCGAAAACCGCTACCTTTTCATCATCAGTAGTCAAGTGCATTGTTGTCTATCACCTCTTATTAGATGGCTTAGATGCGATAACAATTTTTATTTATGAAACTTTCATTATTAAATTGCATACTTCTCGTATGCAATTTTATAATAAAATCATGCCGATGGTAACACCCTTTTAATCTCTATGGTGCAGTTTGATTATTTACTCTATGTCGTATTTGGTGAATTTATGCTCCATTTTTACTTACTGACATTGAATTAATATACTTTTTATATTCTCCAAAAAAGAATTTGGAGGGTATATTCACTTTGTCATTCCGTTTGTAATGCATCGAAATATCCATCTCAGACCCCATAAAGTATATATATTCTTGGTCAGTGGTGAAATCTAAGACGATCTGAGCATGTCCGTCCGTCCGTCTGTGGAAATCACGATTCCGACCAACCGAAAAGAGCTAGACTCTTGAAATTTGGTAGAAATATATTTTGAAGCTTAGAGCAGGTTAAGTTCGGAGATGGGCTGAATCGGGCAAGATTGAAAAAGTTCCCCTGAGAATAACTAAACCAACCCAGAAAAAATAACATAATTATTAAAGTTTTTTGGTTATTTTGTTAAGCAATTGATATATTTTTATGTCAAACATGGTCCAACGCCTTAAACTTGGAGCCATAAAATAAAATAAAATTGATTTTGGACCCCGCCCACTTTAGTGGGCGTTATTATATGCAAAAATAGTATAAAAATTTAACAAATTGTTTTTAGCCTACATTCCTTAAAAATAAAATTTTTAAGCTTTAATGGCGAAGCTGAGACGAAACCTGGTACTACTCTGCCCTGCCCCCCCCCCTTAACCCCTAAATGACCCTACCAAAAAAAAAAATAGTTTTAATTTTCTACACAATTATCCCAAGCATTTTTTTTATAGTTTTATGACTGACTATTTCTGCTTTACCCCTTTCCCCCTTAAATGACCCAACCAAAAAAAAATAAAATTTAATTTTGTATACAATTATTCTAAGCATTTATTTTTAGAGTTTTATGGCTGCCTGTTTCTGCCCTACCCGCTCCTACCCTTTCACCCATTAATGACCCTACCAAAAATTTTTTTTTTTAATTTTGTATGTAATCATCCCAAGCATTTATTTTTAGAGTTTTATGGCTGCCTGTTTCTGCCCTACCCGCTTTTCCCCGTAAATGACCCTTTAAAATAAAATAAAAAATTTTATTTTGTATATAATTATCCCAAGCATTTATTTTTGAGTTTTATGACAAAGGGGAAATGTTTCGCCCCACAGCCCTTGCCAGAGCGACCCCCCAAAATAATTTTTTTATATCCTCCAAAGAGAATTGGACCCTATAAAGTAAATATGTATATACTTGATTAGTCTAAGACGGTCTAGCAATGCCCATACGTTCGTCTGTGGAAAACATGATATTGTCTATTTTTGAACCCCGCTCCCTATAGTGGGCGTTGACGTACGATATTATATAAAGGAATTCTGTCCCACCCAGTTAAACATTTTAAATTCCCTTACTAAATATTTTGAGGGTATTTAAGATTCGACCCGGTTGAATATAACGTTTTTACTTGTTTCTTATTTATTTATTCATCAATTTCCACTTCGTCCCTTCGGATATAATACGATTTTTAAATTGTAAATCTTACAGAAAAAAAATTAAAGGTTTCACCTACAGTCCAATTGCAGTAAAGATTTTTGAAAAAATATTAAAAATGTTACTGTTGTTATCCTAAATATGAACAACATTTTTGTGCTCTGTTTCTAGCGTTTGAAGTTTATGTGGAATCATTTTATACTTTAATACAAAATATCAGTTGGTTGTTTCAAAATTTATTGCTTCCAGGCACAAGGACATAATAAATAATAGTTTGATAAAACCAGCGAAGAGAAAACAACACAAAACTTTTATTTTTAAAAATAAACTGATATAGTAACACAATTTTGTATCATTTATCATATTAAAAAGAAAATAATTAAAAGTCATTCTATTTTTGTTAGAGATAAAAAACATACTATTTGCAATTTAGCAGGCAAAACGCAATGCCATAATTTGTTTAAGCAAAGTTTGTTTATGACAGTATGCAACAACAACAAAAACACAATCATAATGAAATTAATATGGAAATTGAAACAAATTTCTTACTCCTCTAATATTTATTATTATTCAAAGTGCTATTAAACAAAACAGCATTTCCTGCTTACGCTGATGTTTTCCACAGAAAGCAGTTGATCTGGTATGATGCCAACAAGGATTGCCAGAAACGTATCACACAATTCCAAATAGTCAAAAGTAACATTAATTCATTAAATTCTCTTCGTATTTGCGTAAGCCCATAAATTGTGAAAAGTTTTTGTACAGCAATAGTTACGACGAATTGCTAAATTATTTTTGCTAATTTCTTTTAGGATAATTAAAAGTAAATTTTAAACTAAAAAACCGTTTTGATCAAAACTTGGCATATGTTAAATATTTGTAGCAATCAACTCGTTTGTACTGAATATTTTTTAAACAAAAAGTAATTTATTAAAGAAAAAGTACTTTTTGGAAAAAGTACCTTTTGATGAAAACGTACTATTGGAAGAAAAAGTACTTTTTGAAGAAGAAATACTTCTAGAAGAAAAATTAATTTTTTAAGAATAGATAGTTTTGAAGAAAAAATACCTTTTGAAGAATAAGTACTTTTTGAAGAAAAAGTACTTTTTGAAGAAAAAATAATTTTTGAAGAATAACTTCTTTCTTAAAGAATAAATAGATTTTTAAAGGAAAAGTACTTTTTGAAGAAAAACTAATTTTTTAAGAAAAAATACTTTTTGGAAAAAAAAATATTTTTGAAGAAAAATTAGCTTTTAAAAAATAGAGTACGTTTAAAAAGCAACATACTTTTTGAAGAATTTGTACTTTTTTAAGGAAAATTACTTTTTGAAGATAAATACTCTTTGAAGACAAAATACATTGGGAAGAAAAAGTACCTTTTGAAGAAACAATACTTTTTGAAAAAAAAAAAAACTTTTTGAAGCAGAAGTACTTTCTGAAGAAAACGTACTTTTTGCAAAAAAAATTACTTTTTGAAGAAAAAGTACATTTTGAAGCATAATACCTTTTTTAAAGAAATAGGTCTTTTTGAAGAAAAAGTACTTTTTGCCAAAAAGTTCATTTGAAAGAAAAAGGGCTTTTTGAACAAACAGCAGTTTTTTTAAGAAAAAGTACTTTTTGAAGAAAATATACTCTTTAAAGAAAAAATACTCTTTGAAGAAGATATACTTTTTGAAGTGAAAGTCCTTTTTGCGAAAAAGTTTATTTGAAAGAAAAAGGACTTTTGGAACAAAATATACATTTTAAAGAAAAAGGACTTTTTGAACAAACAGTAGTTTTTTTAAGAAAAAGTAATTTTTGAAGAAAATATACTTTTTAAAGAAAAAATACTCTTTGAAGAAGAGATACTTTTTGAAGTGAAAGTGCTTTTTGCGAAAAAGTTTATTTGAAAGAAAAAGGACTTTTGGATCAAAATATACATTTTAAAGAAAAAGGACTTTTTGAACAAACAGTAGTTTTTTTAAGAAAAAGTACTTTTTGAAGAAAATATACTTTTTGAAGAAAAAGTACCTTTTGAAGAAAAAGTCCTTTTTGAAGAAAAAATCCTTTTTGAAGAAAAAGTCGGTTTTTGAGGAATAAGTACTTTTTTAATAAAAATGCAGTTTTAAAGAAAAAGTTAAATATTTTTATTTTATTTATATTTTTTTATTTTATTTATTTATTTTTTTGTTTTTTTATTTTTTAAATTTATTATTTTATTTATTTTTTGATTTTATTTATTTTTTTTTTTATTTTTTTTTATTTTTTTTTTATTTTTTTTTTATTTTTTTTTTATTTTTTTTTTTTTTTATTTTTGTATTTTTATTTTTTTATATTATTTTTTTTTTTTTTTATTTTTTCATACTTTTTCATTTATTTACTTTTTTTATATATTTTATTTCATTTGTTAATTTTTTTTATATATTTTTTTAAATTTGCTTCTTTTTTTATTTTTACTTATTTATTTATAATTATTATTATTATTATTATTTTTTTTTTTTTTTTAGAATATAAATATTTTTCAGAATCTAAGCAAAATAACTCTTAAAATGGTATTTCTGAAATTTATATCGAAACAAGTTGTATAAAATTTTGTGTAAAAGATAGAATTAAGTTCTCAGAAGCACTTGAACTGTTAACAGTGAGTCAGAATAATTTTTACGACTGGTACCGATTTTTCATGGAAGATCGAAAAGATTTGAATGACGATGCTCGTCTTGGAAGACCGATGAAACATTGATAGAGAAGTTGCAGAGGATGCAATTTCTTCGGAAATTTCGGCCATGAAGAGTACAGCAGTGAAATTCGTTCTAAAATTGTCTGTATCCATGCCAGCACTATATACTCAGACGTAGTTCGCTGAAAGGTACATACGATACGGCACAGCCGAATATAGCATTTTTACTAAATTTTCTTTTATTTCGAAGAAGTAGTGTTTTTAAGCATTTCGTTTCTCTAAAACATTGAAATTCTCAAAACTGATCCATGAAATTACTCAATTAAAAGATTGAAGGGAAATTTAAAAGTTTCATGTTTTATATTTAATAAAAACCAATTATTAGAAACTTATCCCTCAATGGAATTTCATTATACACTTTAGCCCTAGAACACAAAAATTGCAAGAATATCTGCTTTGAATTGCTGTGATTCCTTGTACTAGTAAAGGAATGACAACAACAAAGAGGCCACTGCGATATTAGTTGCTTTGAAATATGTCGTAATTAAAAATTTATATTTGATCGGCCACAGTGGAAGAATGTAATAAGAAAATTCATTCGTTCCCGCCAAATTCAGCTAAAGCTAATGAAATTCAAAGCCCTCCGCTGGTGGTATTATGCAAAGAGGAATGTGGTGGAAAAGGAGATTAGGCCACTGTCTGGATATGTGTGCTCGTGTGTATGTGTGTGCATGTATAAGTGTTTTAATGAAGAGCTAAATGTGAATAAGTGCGCCTTTCCATCCATACATGAATCTTGATTTATGGCTCTAAGCCATAATATAATTTAGCTGCCAACAATATGATGAAGTAAGTAAGTTTCCTTCTGCAATAAGTATCCGAAACCAACTTCAGTATATTTGAGACATTTTTTCAACTTGTCCGTTTTATTTTGGCTAACGTTGTTGTTGTTATTGCCGCTTGTTAGTTTGCTGTTTGGTGTTCTCCTCTTTCTATTCATCTTTTTATTTTTTTATTTTTTAGTTTTTGCTCCTATTTCTAACACTGACTTGTGCATGAAAACTTTAACTAGGACATCATGGGAATTCTCATAGTGGTTTCATCAAGCCAGAACAACAATGGCAGCAACAGCAGCAGCACAACGGAGAAAGAATTTTTTTAAATATTTTTAGACGAATGCAACCAGAAATACAGTAAAAAAAAGAGCATTCGTGCGAAAAATTACTTGTTTCTGGTAAACCATAAATATTTTGACTAAAATATCAAATGGAAACACACACAAACACAACCAGACACACTCTCTCAGCCATATTTGTATGCATCAACAAACAAACTTTAGCAAACACCAACATTTCCGTTTCCGTACAAGTTTAAGTGCAAAGTCCCAGCGTATTAAGCTGCTTAAGGAAATGTGTTTGGCTGTATGCGTGTGTGTTTGTGTGTGTTTGCATTCCTTTTAATCAAAAATATAAAAACGCATATTTTGTATACATAATTAGAGAACTTTCCGCACAAAATTTTTCTCCTTGTATTTCAGTTATTATTGTTGCTTAACTCAAGCAAGAAAAAGCTTGCCAAAACAAATTAACAATCAAGAGCTCACAACAAACAACATGAAACAACCAGGCCGGATAAATGCAGAAAAATAACAAGAAACTAAAAAGAACCTCATTATCTAGCCTTAATAAGTAACAACATTGGCTTACTTTTTTGGAACCAGCGGTGAAGCTGCTTAAGCGGTAAACATTTTCGATATCAAGCCCGAATCATATCAGGAAGCCAGATCAAGAATGGGGGAAATAACTTATACTTTTAATTAATTTCTTTTTTAATTTAAGTAATAATTATGAGCTTGAGGTCTTTTTTAAAAAATAATAACTTTAAAAAACTTTTATTTATTAATAATAATAATTTATAATAATTAATTAACAAAATATTTTTGTTGTTTTCTACTCTTTTTTTATGCGCTAACAACATAAAAACCTTAAAACAAAATTAATGACGATCATGATCAGGCATGCTCCCAGCACGGAAATATGTGCAAGTTAACATTTCCGGTGATTACCACTTTTTAACACTCGCATAATTAAATTTGTATTTTGAATACAAAACAAAATTTGTTAAACACACTGGAATACAATATCATTAAAAATATTATTTTATTTTGTGCAGTGTTCAGGCATACACCTCAATTGAGCCTACCGCGATAAAAAGCAATATTGAGCTTAATTATCCATATAAAATTTCAATTAATTATTTGCTCTTATTCTGTAACTATTTCTCAACATCATGTTGCAGCAATATCAATAATAGGGCAGTTACATTGTGGTTGTGGGCAGGCACTGCTGACGGCCTCTGACTATTTTCTAAGGCCTAGAAATTAACAAGAGGCTATTAAAAGTAGTTTGATGTCACGAAAAAATATTATGCAGATGTTGTAGCTTTTTTTTATCTTGGACCAGCACTCAGGGGATGACCCCTATATATGCAATGCATTGCACCGGAACTGAAAACGAGGGGATAGTATTGAGGGGACAGATTAGGAAAGATGAGAGATAGACATCTTTTTTTTTGCTATTTCAACCTTTTACTTCGCCGGCTAATCTTTTGCTACAGGACCGACGGAGGTGGGTGCTGTTACTCTGCTTTTAGTACATGATAGTGTCAGCCGGTGCCAATTATATTCAGTGACCAGGGACAATGCCTTCATCATTGAAACAGACTGGCAACAACTAACACAACCACGCACTAATGCTGATCAGAAGAATTCAACACAATATTTCATGACTCAGCGCGGGCTCGAACTCAGGACCCTCCGCTTCATAGTCTCGTGTTCTACTACTTCAGCCAACAGCACCCAACGGTCATGTGATGGAAATCGCTTATCGCATGAAATAAAGCGTTTTCGATTTGAAGTCACAAAATTGGTATGCTGGAGTTCGCAAGCGCTCAAACTCGTTCAAAAGAAATTGACGTTTTTCAAGTCGCATGTAATTCGACAATCGTTCAATTCACAGCAAATATATAATTGTCTTGACGTGACATTGAAAAATTGTTACAGAATAAGGGGGATTGTTCAATAAATATCAAATTGTTATAATATTACAAATGCATCTCTGCTAAAAAAATGTATTTAGTGAGCAAAATACAACTCACTGAACAAAGTTAGCAGAGACTTAGCACCTAAATTGTGGGACAGTGAAAAAAATCCATATGGCGAGCCATGTTGCAACTAAATTATTAACACTAAATTTATTATCAATTAGAAAATTGAAAAAAAAAAAAATTTAAAATTTAATTAATCAGAAAATTAAAAAAAAAAATCCCAGATTTGCAATTGCGATCCTCATGAATATAAACAAGTAAAAACGTTATACTGGACCCGGTCGAATGTTCACTACCTTCCAAATATTTAGTAGGTAAATTTAAAATGTTTAACTTGCTGGGACAGAGTTCATTTAAGACATTTCTGTGCCCAATTTTAAATCTCTATTTTGAAAGAGTCATTCCGGGAAGGACCTTGGGGAAGACGTTTCACCTTTACAAGATCAGAGAACATCTCAGTTTCTTATAGGCTTAAGGAATAAAAATTGTTCAATATTTACACTGTTTTTGCATATAATATCGTACGTCAACGCCCACTAAAAGAGGCGGGGTTCAAAAATACACAATATCATGTTTTTCACAGACGAACGTATTGGCATTGCTAGACCGTGTTAGACTTCGTTACTGATCAAGAATATCTATGCATACTTTATGGGGTCCAATTCTGTTTGGAGGGTGTTAAAACCGTATTTTGGCGGGATCGCTGCTCTGGCAAGGGCTGTGGGGGAGACATTTCACCTTTGCCATAAAACTTCAAAAATAAATGTTGGGAATAATTAAATGTAAAATTTATTTAAATTTATTTTTTATAGGGTCATTTGTGGGGTGAAGGGGGGTAGGGCAGAGGAGAATCAGGTTACCTCTCAGCTTTGTCATGAAAGCTTAAAAATGTTATTTTAAGGAATGTAGACCTAAGTAAAACACTTTGTTAAATTGTTTCGCTATATTTCCATATAATAACGCCCACTAAGGGGGGCGAGCTTCAAAAATAATTTTTTTTTATTTTATGGCTCCAAGTTTAACGCGTAAAAATATATCATTTGCTTAACAAAATTACAAAAAAAAAACTTTAAAAATTATGTTTTGGTTTGGTTTAGTTCTTCTTAGGGGAACATTTCTCCCTCTGGCCCGATTCAGCTCATTTACGAACTTCACCTGTGCTATCCTTCAAGATATATTTATACCAAATTTCAAGAGTCTGGTTCTATTCGTTTGCACTGAATCGTGATTTCCACAGACGGACGAACGGACATGCTCAGATCGTCTTAGATATCATCACTGATCAAGAATATATATACTTTATGGGGTCTTTGATGAATATTTCGCTGCGTTATAAACGGAATGACAAAGTCAATATATACCCCAATTCTTTTTTGGAGGCTATAAAAATGGGATCGCAGAATTTAGAGCCCGTCAAATAATTTTGAACTTAGTGATTTAATCTCCCAAAAAAGAAATTACTAATACAATCTTAAAGTAAAATTTAATTTTTTTTCCATACGGGCTGATTTATTAGCAACTTTGATTTTGGCTGCACTGTTCTTGGCAGCGCAGCTGTTTGCGCTTAGCATGTCACTTTTAAACATGTTCAGTTTAGTCTATATTTTAACTATGAATCGACTGAAAACGAATTAACGTTTGCAGATTATTGACTTTCATAATCGGAATTCATAAAATGTCCTGTTTGGAGTGGATTATGGTAGGGAGGCATCTATTTTGAAGACGACGACGGGAGGAACGTTACTGCGAATGGTTAGCTTTTCCGAATTTTTTTTTACCAAAAATGGAAGATGTCGACTTGGCTGAGAGTCGATTTTTTCACATTTGAGGCCTATAAATGGGCCCCCTAGATGGTTTTGGGTGAAACCATGTCATCACCTCCGATTTCAATGACATTCAACACAAATGTTATACACTATAAGAGTATAATTAAACAAAAAAATTTGGCCCCAGATCCATTCGGGTTCCGAATAAACGTTGTAAAAGTTGTAAAAAATGTTAAAAAATCACAAAAGTCTCCTTACAAAAAGCGATAGAACTTTTGAACTATGCAAGATAATTTAGTTTTTTTTTTTTTTTGGTATCGTTTTAAAGATGAAAGTGCATCCTTTAAAATGATATGCATACTGCGTTTTTCTATGAAAAGGTCAAAGGTCATTTTTTGGGGTCTTGAGTTCAAAGGTCTATATCTGAAAAAGTATATTTTTTAAAATTCTAAAAAAAATATATGTCAAGTACTAAACCCTCTTCTACATTTCCAGAAAATGTAAAGGTGGAGACTCGATTGGTGTCAAAGTTATAGACCAGAATGTGATCCTAAGTGTGTTTTTTGTTCATACTCAATTGATTGTTTGTTTTGTACAAGCTGAAGTATGTACATTAGGACGTCTCGAAAAAAAGTTCACCAAATATAAGCAAGGTGATTTCGAAAATAATTTTTTTTTCTTTTTGCCGAAAGTAGGGGTCCCTAAAATACATTTTTCATTATATATTCTGCATTTATAGTCGGATCTCAAAGAGTGATATGTCAATGTTTTTGACTTGAGGAGGCCAATGTGTTGCTTTAATAGTCCTTGGCCTCATATATACCGTTCTTGTATTTACCCACCAGATCTCAGTTCCTACCACCTTAATGTGCCACCCTAATATCAGAATATTATAAAGGTCGCAAAAAATCATTAAACTTTTGCTAAGAAAAATATATTTTTTTAAGAAATTAAAAAAATATATTTTTTCAGATCTAGACCTTCGAACTCAAGACCCCAAAAAATAACCTTTGACCTTTTCTTTAAAAAAACGCAATATGCATATTATTTTAAAGGGTGCACTTTCATGTTTAAAACGATACAAAAAAAAAACTAAATTATCTTGCATAGTTCAAAAGTTCTATCGCTTTTTGTAAGGAGACTTTTGTGATTTTTCCACATTTTTTACAACTTTTATGACGTCATATTTCAGAACCAGAATGGATCTGGGGCCAATTTTTTTTTTGTTTAATTATACTCTTATAGTGTATAACATTTGTGTTGAATGTCATTGAAATCGGATGTGATGATGCCGAAAATTAAATTTTTTCGTGATGGTTTGACGTGTTTTAACTCTTTTTTAAACAATTAAATTTAATTGTTTTTCTTTGGCTCATGTCAGTCAGGGACAACTCCATAACGGTTGACGCACTGTGAGTTAATATTGAAGAAATTATTCATGAGATTCTGGCCGATATGTTGGAGAGAATAGAACAAAATTGGACCCAGTGCATGAACCGCGGTCAACATTTACATGAAATCATTTTCAAACCTTGAATTATATAGATTGTTCTATTGACTCAAATAAAGATTTCATACATTTCTCTAAATTTTATTTTCAAAAATTATAATTTCAATTATCAGGCCACACTGCCACCATAAGTGCATTAAGTCTGACCAAAGAAAGTGGCCGCCCATCAAGCCATATTTCATTATCACAATATCATCCTAATTTGTCTGCTTTTTTTTGCTATATTTTCCTGCAAACAGCAGGATATCCTGCAATTTCTAAGCTCTTTGTTTTTGTGTTGCTCGTTTTCAAATCCTTTTGGAAAACATCTTTCTTTACTCGTTTCATTTGTTGTTAATTGTGTTGGTGTAGTTGTCATTTATTGCTGCTGTTATTTTATTAAGTTTTTTTTTTGTTAACATTAATTGCATTATCCTAGCTCTATACACACACACACAGACACACACACACAGAATACATATAAAAAGAGGGAGTTAAATTTGCCATGTTTTATTAACAGCCTAAATGTAGACTATAATTAATTTTGTTTATTTCCTGCTAAACATAATGAACACAATCACGCATATATTTAGCATTTAGCTAAACTACCCGCCCTAAACATTTATTATTAAATGGAAAACAGGATAAAGCATGAAAATTATATTTTAATCGACAACACTAATGTTGTGCTTGTTAATGTTGTTCTAATGGCTGTCGCCATAGTCATCAAACAAACAGGGGCAAAAAGGAGAAGAACATTTGAAAAAAGAAGAAAGAAGAAATAAATAAATAAGCTACGCTTTCTCTTTTTTATAATAAACCTGTTTTATAAAATACTGTCAACCAAAAAAAAAATATGATTAGATATGACAGCGAAGCGTTTCAAATGTCAAAATATGTAGATGTGTTAATAAATATGATTTCGTTTAAATAATGAAGTCTACTCTAAGACTTTTTATGTAATATAACTCTAGTACAAACGAAGAGCATGGCAAGAGAAATTTAAAAGGGAGGCAGGAAACATATTGAACTTTATATTTACTTTTTAAATTTAATTAGAACTTGGCATCCTCATGGATATGAAAAACTTTTAGTTTTATTTGTCGTTAATTGAACGGACTAAATTTTGTATATATGAACAGGAAGATAATTGTGGCAACAAAGTTGACTCAATTAATAATACACGTCTGAAGAAGGGGCTTCAAAATTTGCCGTTTACAAAGTGGTGCAGCTTAGAAATATGCTAAAAAAAATTCTCAATTTCGTAAAGCGATTGTAAGATAAAACCAAACTCCACTTTTTTGGTGGCAGTATTTCATTTAACACGTTCTAAGATGTTCAATATAAATAACCTCACAAAATTCTAAAATTTATTATGTATTTTGAATGGCAGAAAATTAAAGCCTGAATACAAAATCGTTGAAGGGGAAAAACGACAAATATCTTAAGTTATAAAACTCTATTGAAGTTGTGATTGTGTGTGTGTGTCTATGACAACGAACTCTGTTTCCCAACAAATCCTTTCATTTTCATTTTACAAATGTAATTATTCCCCCCTTTAACAAGAACTTATTGCTTATCAAAGGACACTTTACCAGAAATTATGTAAAACCAATTTAATTTCTATTACTTGGAAATAGCCAAAAGTACTCACAATCGATTTTTAAATAATAAATAATATTTAGTTCGGCACATGTATACGTTACAGATGCGCCTACTGATAAGATGCAAATAAGATGAAATTATTTATGTATTTCAATTATAAATAAAACATTTGTGCTAAACAATATTATAGAAAATATTAAAAGGACAATTTGCTTATTCCAAGCAAATGGATTGGAAGGAAGCGTATGCATTTCATTCGAAAATTATTTAAAATTTTATATTAAATTGCGCATCTGCTGTGCTCTACGAAGTTGCATATGAGTGTTGCTATATGATATTTTGAAAGAAGTAATTAATTGATTATGTAAAAAAAATTTATTTTTCGTCCTCTATTTTGTATATATTAAAAAATTAAGGCATTTCAAAATCGTTCGTTATTTGACGAGAATCATTTGATTTTTATTACACAGATTGCAAACATTTTTCCATTGCAGCAAGACTTTCAGTTCCTCTCTTTCAATGTTGGCAAAATAAAAAGACGTGATAAATATTTACAGGATTAAAGGAAAGTCAACATGAGCTTTTATTAATTATTCAACTTACACAGCAAAGCAGAATAGCTGTTTTCGAAGCGCGCTACACTTTCATCATCACAGCTTATCAGCATTTTGTTCGTCATCACTTATTATTAGATGACTTAGTTTATTAGGCAATCGCATACGAGAACTGTATCAAACCGATGGTAACACACTTTTGTTTAATACCCGTGTTGCCGTTCGATTATTTTCTTCATGTCTTATTCTTTTTTTATCGGTTGATAAATGTCATGCAACTTTTTTTTGGAAATTTTGGGCATGAAACGTGTGGCAGCGAAATTCATTTTAAAATTGGAGAATTTTAAGTTTTTGTGCAAAATCAGCATCGCAGTTATACCTGTACCACCGAATTCACTAGATTCGGCCTGCTGTGGCTTTTTCCAGTTCCCAAGATTGAAGAGAAGCATGAAAAAGCGGAATTTTGCTATGATTATAGGAGATAAGAGCTGAGTTGCTGAGCAAGACCGAGGACATGCATAAAAGTGAACATCAGAAATGATTGGAGAATTTGGAAATAAAACGTGTGCCAGGTAAATTATATCTGAGGAGGAATAACTTTGAACGATTGACGATTGAAATTTATAAATAAATAAAAAAAATTTTAACAAAATTTAACTCAATTTTTGAACAAACCTCGTATATTGCAATAATTAAGCAGTTTACGAAATTTAAGCCTTAGAACGACAAACGGAAAGCTACTGCAAATGAAAAGTTTATAATATTCAGAGTTCAGGTTGTTCCTAGAAGAAGCAGTTGATAGTGTTTTCACACTGAAAGTTAAAACCTGAACCCAAAACATATCGATAGAAGTTTCAATGCAACTGCAATTTCGATTGATATAGAATGCCGTGATTTGCTGCCTATTTTTAACATGAAAACTATAAACAATTGATTTTGCGTTTACACTACAAATTTTATAAATTCTAGTTTTACCAAAAACAGTCTGTCCACTACACATGATCACAATAAATTTAAAACTTTCATAGAAATAGGGTTTTTTTGTTTTTGTAATTTTCTTTAACTTTTATCACACTTCATTGACCAACAACACAACACCAGTTTTTGTTCTTATGAAAAAGTTATGTTTTCCTTTCTGAAAAATAATGTAACAATTTTTGCACTTTTCAATGAAAAATGGCAACATTTTGGCAACTGTTGCCATTTGGATATAGCAACTTTATTACAAACTAGTCTATCATCCTTTACCAAAATTACAATTTTTTTCAAAACTCTGGCTAATTGCAACTTTTTTGAAAAAAGTGCGAAAATGTTACATATTACGTAGAAAAGAACAGGTCGTAAAATATTTTAAAATGAATTTCAGATAAGAATTATTTAATAATTTGTAAATAAATATTTGAGAAATATGGAAAAAATTATAAAAAGTGAACGAAGTGCCTGGAAATCACATGATTTCATTTAAAAATCATGCCAATTCGCAATGAAAAAAATGCGATTGTGGCTGTTTTCAAATATTTAAGTTGGCAATGCCCAACTTAGCACAGACACAAACAAGCATGCATTTCAGGAAACCTACTTGAAATCACCCACAAATTTAATAGTATTTTCACACTGAAAGTTGAAACCTGGTTTTAGCATTAAAACCATAAACAGCTGACTTTGTGTTTACACTGCAAATTGTGGTTTTAACATACAGGCTGTATAATAAATTTGTTCAAAATAAATTAAAACGCTCATAGAAATATGTGAATTTGTTGCTGTACTTGTTCTCTATTTTTACAACACTTAATTGACAACATGAAAACATTTTCATTAATGCCCGTCCATAATTTCCTTTCTCTGGCATTTTTTAGTTCTTCTTGTGGCTGCAACTATTTTGACAACGTTTTCATAATATTTCAGGCATCAGTATATTTTATTTATTTATTTGTAGAATAGTTTACAAAGTAAATTTGCAAAATGTCGGTGCACAGATGTTGACATGTGACTGATATCGCATGTCGGCGATGTTATTAACCCGTATTTTTATCCGTTACTGTGACTGACTGTACACGACCTATGCCTTCACATAAAAAATAGAAACGTAGTTAAATACGAAAAATTCCTCAGAAGAACTGTAAATGTATACAAGTTATCAAAGGTATATAGATTAACTAGTGCGAGTGAGACGCAAAACTCTCGAAAGAGAGTAAACGATCAGTGATCTGGCTGCACTTAAAAAATAATAGCCAACGAGGCTTAATGTTGACTGACTCACAGCTGCTTTGTGACGAATCAGTAAATATTCTTATTAACATAACATAGGGTCTACAACTGCGATTAGCTCTGACATAATATTTGAGAGAACGTCGGCAGAATGAGAGAAGGGATTTCTTCATCTTAATCTTAATGTTTGCCAAGGGGAATACTACTCTTATAAGAATTCATAATCCATTGGCAGCCGTGGTGAGAGTTTTTATAATTTGCCATGAAATTTGATAAAATTATTGGTGTTTATTGTTTGCAGAGTGAAATAAATTGTAAAATAATTGTGTCACAATTGTAAAATAGACATTCACAAACGACTAAAGATTTTCAATGGCGACTTTTTATACACAAATACAAATTCATGTACTTATTTAACAGTTCATCTCTTCAGATTGTTGTTATAGGATTTCTTATAAAAACGCTCTTATAAAATATATTATAAGATTGACATAACACTAATTTGAAGTCTACACGTAACATAATTCGCTCTGCAATTGAATTTGACGCTCTCATCTTACGTGTAGACCCTATGTAAACAATACCAGCTGTGTCTAATATGTAACTTGGCAGCACTGCACACTTTTACTCCACATTATAGCAGTTAAATGTAAATTGAGGAATTACTGATAGTGTATTTTGTGAATTAATATTTTAAAATTATGGAACTACTTATAAAAAGTGAAAAACTTCTTGGAAATCATATAAAAAACAACAAATAATATTTCTGGCGACAGTATATGTATATTCTTAGTGACATAAACAATACCAGCTGTTTCTAATATATAACTTGGCAGCACTCAAATTAGCACTGGCAAAAACAGGCGAAAACATGGTTGAATTTATTAAAAAGGAAGAGAATTTATTAAACCATGTCAGTGTGAAAGCACTATAAAAGGAAAATTGTACAAAAATTAATATATATCTCTAAGAAACTCAAATTAATAACACTACAATTATTTTTTAATTGACTACCGTTTTTGCAGCGCTTCAGACGCACGTTATGTTGTCATGCTGTAATAAATGGATTCTGCTCTTGTGTATGACTGAACATCAGTTGCCACAGCTGTCTGTTGCCAGTGCTACAGACAATATTCCTGGCATGATAATAATGCTGACGACGACACACTCAAACTCTGCTTAAATATTTAAAATGTCTGTGTCTTCCTAATATCCATGACAAACTAATGCACTAAATCCATTTAAAGCAGTAAGAAATATTTATGCCCTAAAAGTCATGTTACAAACAGCGTTATGAATTTCCCATTATCATATTTCCATTCTATCTTTTTGGAAATATTTAGAACGTTTCGATGTTTAAATGTAAAAATATTATAAATATATGAATACTCGACTGGCATAATTCTCAAGTGCTTAAGACACACATTAATGTAGTTTTTCTCTCTGCCAAATGCTTGTACCATAATAGGAACAAATGCTGTGCAACAACAGAAATTATTCAAATGACATGACAATCGTCATGTTGTATGAAAATCTTGCAGCATGTAAATGCAATAGATATGGAAATGGCAAACATTAAATGTTTTTAGGCAAAAGAATTGTTTTGTTGTAGACTCGTACGAATAAAACTGAGCAATTGAACGGAACGTTCTTTTTAAGCTTTTAGTTTTCAATTTTAATTGTTATAATTACTAATGTCTCACCGAGTATTCGGCTTTGTTTTCCCACCTTCTGTTGGTTGCGGTTGGTACTTAGAAGAAAAACTGAAAAAGGCAGAACGGTAGCAGTAAAAAAGGTTTAGATTGAAATACTTTTCTTTGATTTTTCCTATAAAAATACTACATTGAAAAGTTTTAGCGGGTGTTCGACTATTCGTGTGGACTATAATTTGATGAATACAGAATTACTAATAAAGAAATCCTAGATTTAACTATAAAAAATTATTTTCATAAATCAACTTAAAACCATTTTCGAATTGGTGTTGTGACACTCTAAAAAACACGATTTAATTTAATGTGAGCAAATTTATTGAACAACCAGCAGCCTTATTCCGTAAGTCGCTAAAGAATTAAAGCAATGCCATTTTATTGCTTAAATTCTAAAAAGTATTTTTATCCAACAATAATTGTAAAAAAATAAGTTTGTGTCTGTGTTTGGCTGTGCTAAGTTGAGTGCTGCCAAGTTATACATTGCAAAACAGCTGCACAATAGCATTTTTTTCTTTGAGAATTTTTTCATTGAGGACTCTATATAAAATAATGTGATTTCCCAGCTCTTATTCACTTATTTTATAAGTGCTTTCATAACTTTAAACTATTTACTTACAAATTATTAAATAATTTCTATTTTAAAGTGGATTTTAAGATTTCTTACGACATATTCTTTTCTAGATAATATGTAACATTTTACCACCTCTTTCTAAAAACTTGCAATTAAGCGGAATTTTGAAAGAAATATTAATTTTGGTAAAGTTTAGTAGAGTAAATTCCAACAAATTCGATATTTTCAAACGACATTTTATTGCCATTTTTCATGAAAAAGTGCAAGAATTGTTACATTATTTTCTACAAAAAAAAAAAACAACAGCTTTAGCTTTTCATACAAAAAAAAAAAAACTGCTGTTGTCTAATTTGCAAATTAAATGTTATAAATGGAAAAAAACAACAATAATAAATACAACTGTTTATACAGGGTGTTGTCTATAGAGTGTCACAAGTTTAAATCATAATAAACCAAGGAAATATATTTTGAATATCAAGAAAATTTTATGAAATTGATGTGTAAATATGATTTCTGCCATGTGGCCGCCGCGGCTGTCGTGTAGAAGGCGCAACCTGCAACATCAATTTTCAACAATTGAAAAATCTTCCATAAAGTGAAAGGACACAAGTCACGTTGCTGAGAATGGCGACGAATAGATTGATTAGGATCATCTTCAATGATTTCCTGTACAGCGGCTACAGTTTCTTCAGAGCGCACTGTCTCACGGGAAGCACGTTATCAGTAACAGTAAATGTGGTCCGAAAACGATCTATTGTTCTTCGTATTAGACGTTCTGAAGGACGATTTTGTACGCCATAAAATAGAAGAGGTGCACGATGAGTTTGACGAATAGAACAATTACTTTGATTAAAATTTTCAACAGTTTGCACACGTTGCTTTGGTGTTGTGACACTCTAAAAAAACACGCTTTATGAGAGATTTAAGGCCAGCAGCCTTATTCCGTAAGTCGTGAAATGGCATTTCTTAAATTCTAAAAAGTATTTTTATACCACAATAATTGTAAAAAAAATATCTGCATATTTTTGGGGCTTATTTGCATAATAGTTACTTGTCCGCTACCAAATAGATAAAAACAAAATAAGCCCCAAAAATATGCAGAACTTTTTTACTAATACTATTTCGGCTAGAAATACTTTTTAGATTTTTACCGATGGATTTTAAGCTTTAGCGAGCTGCGGAATTACAGCATTTACAAGGTGTCCGCCGGGTAGGTATACTACTTTGTTTTGCCGCCATTTTGGTAAAAGTTAGTCTTGACAGTTCATATTTGGCAGTCCTGAAGTAGACACGTGGCAAATTTATCATGGAACAATATTCGATGCCATATCGCATATTGGAATTACTGCGAGTCCTCTTTCCACAACAAGTTATTTCAAGAAATGGTGATGTTGATATAAACATGGACTTAAGTTATATAAAATATTTTTATTGGATTTATATACATAATGTTCGGTTACAATTCGGCCGGTCTCTAGCAATAATTACATATCTTTATTTAATGACATAATAGCATGTAGTTTGCTTGTCGGTTATTTGTTTTCAAAATAGCACAAAAGCAGTTTTCCTGTTTCAATAATGCTGCTGTTGCTGCTTAACAAGTGTAGCATACTTTTCAGGAAACATTTGAATAAAATTATATGAAGCATACTTTTTCGCTAGATACATAATTGCAGTTTCAGTTTACGAATAATAAAACCAGGTAATTTAAAGCAAAACCTATTTAGACAAATTGGATTGTTATTTAAAATTGTATTTAAATAAAACTTACAATTGCCGCAGTAAGTTAAACTTTATTTATTTATTTACAGTAACAGACACTTAAGAGGACTTAAAAAATTAAACGAAGAATTCATTTGCGCCATAAACTGGTGAAGCAATTAAAAGAAGAACAGGTTATATGTAATTATTTTTTGTCGAATAATCGTATTATTATATTAAATTCAATTAAGATTTATAGGCTAATTGTTGGAATACATTCAGAGAGAGATGATATATATTCCAAGGCACAACAGCTTTTAATTATTCAACTTACACAGCAGAGCAGAACAGCTGTTTTCGAAAGCCACTACACTTTCACCATCTCTACTCATGTGTATCAGTTTATTCCAGTGCGCGACCACAAGAGCACGGCAACATACAACAGGAGTGAAAATAATATTTATTATACGTACCGATTTACAACCACAATCTCTCAATAAACTGATTTTTTTTTTAGAAATATTAGAAAAATTTTAATTTATGACGATTTTTAAATCTGTTACTAGCAATTTCATCAACAGTTCGTATCACATATGGTGATTTCTTTTCTGGAAAAAACTGTAACATTTTATCACCGTTTTCCTCAAAAACTACAATCGGGCGCATTTTTAAAATGCAAGTAATTTTTCTTAAGAAATGGTAGATTAATTTCTAACAAATTCACTATTTCCAAATGCCATAATATTGCCATTTTTTATTGAAAAGTGCAAAATAAGTAGCATTCTTTTTAGAAAAGAAATCAATACTACATTTTCACTAACTATAAAGCGAAAGCATTTAGATCAATTAACGTGTTTTATTTGACACATTGAAAAAATTCCGCTTTAATTATTTTCAACTTCATATACATTTTGTACTTCATATACAACTGCAAAAATGTTCGCTATATTTCCTATAATTTCTGCACTGTTTTTATCCTTCATATAAAATGTCAAAAAAAAACAAATTTCTGATATGACAATTTTCGAGTTTGTTTAACAAAACTGTTAATTAAATTGTTGTATTCCTCTCGTTTTCTTTATTATAATTTCCATAAAATGTTGAATTGTCTGAATGCAAGTTTTCCCAAAAATAGATATAAAAAAATATGGATTTTTTTACCCATTTCTATTTCAGTCTATCTGTCAAGTGCATTTAGTCACATGTGTATTATTTGGTTTTCTTTATTCCAATTTTTTTTCTGTTCGCAGTTGGTTTATTTTGCATTGGCTGTGCAAAAACCAGAGCAATAGGAGACATGTTTCATTTGCATGATTCTTTATGGCAGCAATGACAATTCATTTAACATTTTACACAAATGACTTCAGTTTAAAAATGCAGCTTTTTTTCCCCCCACTTTCATTTTATATTTTAGGTTTGCACATTTCGTAGAAAAATTAAAGATGAACAAAGAAATGAATCTCCCGATAAGTTTGCAGCTTTTGTGTTTCGTTTTATAAAATGAAAATGTCTGCAAAATTTCAGAGGTGGACACAAGCACAAGCATATTTACAATTTTGATCCGGAGGCGTGCTCACGACTAAGTTTTCACTTTAATAACAAACAGTCTTGTGCGAGATCTTCAAGGTGCCCTTAAAATCCAATATGCTAAACTTCTTCTAATGAAACGATAAGCAAAAGGTATTAATCAACAAAACAGTTTCTTTTATATATATGCATCAAATTTGTTATATTTCAAGGTGGTATATTTTTCAAAATATTGCAGAAGAAAACTTAATACAGCAAAATTTATCAGGAGAAAATCAGTAACTCCATACTAAAGACGCCTGGTCTTATTCTAATGGAAAACAGTGTAAGTTTGTTTCCTTCAAATTATATTTCTAAAACTTTTATAAGAATATAAGTTATTTTCAATAAATTACTTTTTCGAAAAAGTGCCTTTTGTAAAAAAGTACCTTTTGTAAAAAAGTACCTTTTGTAAAAAAGTACCTTTTGTAAAAAAGTACCTTTTGTAAAAAAGTACATTTGTAAAAAAAAGTATCTTTTAAGTACTTTTCTTAATATAAATTTTTTTTTTTTATTTTTTATGTACTTTTTCCAAAAATCTTTTTCTCCAAAACTTTTCGCATGGGAAAAGTACATTTTCAAATATTATATTTTTCACAATTATGTTTTCAAAATAGTACCATTTCCAAAAATATGATTTTAGAAAAAAAGCACTATTCGAAAAGTGATGTTTTCAAATATTTATGTACATATATACATATATTTAAAAATATATGATATATATGAAAAGTACTTCTTTGAAAAGTACTTTTTTGAAAAATACTTTTTGGAAAAATATATGAAATATTTAAAAAGTAATTTTTTGAAAAGTATATGAAAAGTACTTTTTTGAAAAGTACTTTTTTGAAAAGTACTTTTTTGAAAAGAACTTTTTTGAAAAGTACTTTTTGGAAATATATATGATATATATGAAAAGTACTTTTTTGAGAAATATATGAAAAGTACTTTTTAAAAAAGTACCAAATTAATCTGGCAGCCAATCTTTTAATGCTATTGTTAAAGAATACACTGTATCAGTTAAAAATATATAACTCAGATTTAAAATGTTTTCAACTCAGATTTAATGGGATTTGTCGAATTTGAATTTTTTTTGTATCTACCCTTTTTGGTACCTTTTTAGTCCCTTTCGAAACAAATAGAGTTTTTACTATAACGGCTGTAGGAAATGGAAATTACTCTTATATGCATATGCATAAGCATTTTATCTTTAACAAGTATCTAGCAAAAACGGGTACGATTTTACCCCTTTTGAATACTGCGAGTTTTAAAAAAATTCCAAGAAATATTTGAGTTTATTTTCATAAGTATACAAAGCGCCTTGACGACTTGTGTTTTCTGCAAACATGTTCACCTCTTTTGAAAGCTCCATATTTAATTCCTCTTAATTGCATTTAATGCCACTGTGTGCCGGATCATGAGCGTTTGACTCTAGTCACGTGAACTGTACCCACCTTCAGTTTTGGTATTCTTTTACTTTTATTTTTCTTATTTCAAAGTGTGTGTGTGTGGCTGTGTGTGTATAAAGTGTCTCATACTGGGTGCTTCGTGCTGCTTTGGTGTGTAACAAGAGGAGAGTATCAGAAGTATGAGGGTCTTTGTTTTCTTAGTCGGCCTGTCCGCTTGTCTTTAGTGTAAATATTTTAATTTCAGAACACAACAAGCACTTAATTCATGTTGTTTTCAATGCAGTCTGTGTCCTTTTATGCCCGCCGTAGACAGAAGTATTAGTATTTGACACAGCGTACACAGTTTTAGAGAACAACATGGAATCAAATTGTTGCTTTTGAGTTTTAATTGCACATGAATTTCTCTTTTTTGTCATCATAAGCTCTCAGTATTTATGGGATATTTGTAATGCAAATTTAAAATTGGTTAAAGGTTTGCTATTTTTATCCACATGTCAAACATGCTGTATATTTGCCAGAGGTAGAGTGTGTTCAACTCCTAACTTGTACCAAGAAAAACCTGGATTTTTTAATGGTGCTGCGATTACAGGTAACCAGTTGATTAGAAGGCTAGAGTAGGTTTTTTATTTCTTAATTCTTATTTAAAGTCTATTTTAAAACACACAATCAAATTGTGTTAAATTTTTTATATGTGTTATCATCCACTCATGAAACAATGAGATTTCTTATTTTATTTTTTTTTCTAATATTATTTTGTTAATGACAGTTTTGAGTATAAAATAAAAACAAAATAGGCAAATTTGATACAAAAACAATCACCAAGTGGACGTAATTTGGCGTTAATACTATGAAAAATGTCATAGATTCTAGATTATTTCTAGTGGGGCATATTTCTCGCCTTTACTATAAAACACTAAAAAGGAAATTTTTGGGTTTATTAGATCTAATAAAAAAATTTTTTTTGGTAGGGTCATTTAAGGGACAAAGGTGGGTGGATGAGTAAGGCAGAGGAAGATCAGAGAAAATATTACCTTCGTCGTTACACACTATTTTTGCATATAATATCTCACATCAACGCCCACTAAAGGGGGCGGATTCCAAAAATCCAAAAGAGAATTTGAGGGTATATTCACTTTGTCATTCCGTAGGTAACGCAGCGAAATATCCTTCTGAGAACCCATATAGTATATATATTCTTGATCAGTGATGAAACCTAAGACCATCTGACCATGTCCATGCGTCCGTCTGTGGTAAACATGATACAGTCCAAACGAAAAGGGCCACACACTTGAAATTTGGTATAAATATATTTTGACGGATAGCAGAGGTGAAGTTCGTAAGTGGACTGAATCGGGTCAGAGGGAAAAAAGTTCCCCTAAGAAAAACTAAACCAACCTCTAAGAAACAACATAATTTTTAATGTTTTTTTTTTTGTAAATTTGTTAAGCAAATGATATATTTTTATGTCAGAAAAGGTGCAACGAGTTTAACTTAGAGCCATGAAATCAGACAAAAAAATTTATTTTTAGACCCAGCCCCCTTTAGTGGGCGTTATTGTATGCAAAAATGGCGTAAAAATTTAACAAACTGTATTATTTAAGGCTACATCCCTTAAAAATAAAAATTTTTAAGCTTTAGTGACGAAGCTGAGACGTAACCTGGTACTCCCCTGCCCTACCCCTCCTCCCCCTTTGCCACCTAAATGACCCTATCAATAAAAAAAATTATATAAATTTAATTTTTTTATTTTTTTTAATCTTGGACCAGCACTCAGGGGATGACCCCTATATATGCAATGCATTGCGCCGGAACTGAAAACGAGGGGATAGTATTGAGGGGACAGATTAGGATAGATGAGAAGATAGACAGTTTTTTTGCAGCTATTTCAACCTTTTACTTCGCCGGCTAAGTCTTGCTACAGGGCCGATGAAGGTGGGTGCTGTTATTCTGCTTTTAGTACATGATAGTGTCAGTCGCTGCCAATTATGTTCAGTGACCAGTGACTATGCCTTCACCATTGAAACAGGCTGACAACAACTAACACAACGATGCACTAATGCTGATCAGAAGAATTCAACACAATATTCATGACTCAGCGCGGGCTCGAACTCAGGACCCGCCGCACAGTGTCACGTGTGTGGCCAAAAATGGTAATCACTGATGAAAGGAATTTCGGCTTATTTTGCACAATTTAATAAAAAAAACACAACAACTAGATAAAATGTAAAGTAATTGTCATATTATTGAGTATTTTTTGAGTTATTGTGGGTGAAAGTGTTGGTTTCTTTGGCTGGATACTGAAGTATTTACTGAAGACGTTTGTGTTGTGAGTTCTTCTTTGTATTCTGTAATATTTTATTAATCAATATAATCTATTTTTATTAGGAACCAAGTACAAGTGACGGTAGGGGCAGGCCCTCAAAGTGTTATGAGTGGGCTGCACATTAATGGGCCAAATTTTGAAACTGCTCTATTATACTTCAAATTGTATCCTTGGTACTACGTGCCTGCAACAGTTCACAAAATATTAATCCATGGTATAGATTTTATAAAATATTCTACCACTCCAATTGGAATGTTGTCGGAAGAGTCATTAGAATTAAGCCATAAAATTATAAGAAATGCACGACTAAGGCACACGAGAAAACGAAGCAGAGTTGATTGTAATAAGGACTTAATAGTGTACCTTATTATCCAATCAGAACCATCGATTTCTATCCACAGTCAAAAATAATAATAAAGTGTGGGCTAGGTGATTTAAAAAATTATCTAATTGAAAGCGAAAATTTTACAACAATACTTTCAATTAATGAATTAGTAGTGGAATCGGAAACTGATAGTTTCAGCGATAGTGAGTAGTATATATTACATTCTTGTTTATTGTATGTTATTTTAAATAAATTTAACCATTTTGAATAATAATTAACAAGTTTTATTATTTATTCGTTCAAGGGTATGTGGTGGGCAGGCATATTATTTGATATGTTCATTCAAGGATATGTGAGAGGTGGGCGAGTCCTTTGAGATAGTTTCATATAACTCACCTCAGTTATCAGTAATATATCAGAGACAAATCGAGCCAAATTTGGTTCAATTCCAACAACAATTTTGGAAAATATAAGTTTTTTTCATTTGAGGATATATGGGAGGTGGGCGAGTCCTTGGGCCGATTTTTTCAAAACTTCGGTTTTTTCCTTTCCTACTTATAATAGTAATGTGTACCAATTTTCACTCTTCTACGATAACTCCTTCTATTTTTGGCCGCCGTTTATATGAAAACACGACACTGTGCGCCGTTTCATAGTCTCGTCTTCTACTACTTCACCCAACAGCACCCATAAAAATTTCACTTATAATTATTCCGAACATTTATTTTTGAAGTTTTATGGCAAAGGTGATATGTCTCCCCCACAGACCTTGCCAGAGCGACCCCCGCCCAAAATACTGCTTTAATACCCTCCAAAGAGAATTGGACCCCATAGATTATAAATATTCTGGATGAGGGATGAAGTCTGAGACGATCTAGCAATGCCTATACGTTCGTCTGTGGAAAACATTATATAGTCTATATTTGAACCCCGCCCCGTTTGGTGGGCGTTTACGTACGATATTATATACAAAAATAGTGTAAATATTGATCATATTTTATTCCTTAAGCCTATAAGAAGCCGAGATATTCTCTGATCTTGCAGAGGTGAAACGTCTTCCCTACGGCCCTTCCCGTAATGACTTTGTCGAAATAGAGATTTAAACTTGTGTACAGAAATGTCTTAAAGGAACTCTGTCCCACCACGTTAAACATTTTAAATTTAATTACTAAATATTTGGGGGGCATTTAAGATTTGACCCGGTCGAATATAACGATTTTACTTGTTTTTTATCAAATCAAATTACACATATTTTATATGAATTTTTCAAAACAAGAAAATTTTTCTCTACAAGTTGCACCTAAAAAAAATCTTATTTTCAAACGATAAACTTTGCACTGTTTATTTTTTATTATTATTATTTTTTTTCATGGAACAGATTTGAAGTTGTAAATAAAATTCGTTCTACTTTTATTTCTGTGCTCTCAAGTTTAAGAGAAAAACTTTATCGATTTATTAGCCATTTCACACACCAGTTTCGTTTTAACTTCAGTCTTGTTTAATTTTTTTCTTCTTTTTTGTTCCTGCTTCTTCTTCGTTTGCGTTAACATTAGTGCTGTAAAATGACCCCCATGTGTGTTTGCTTAGCTCGCACTCTAAGTGATTAATTGATATTGTGTGTAATTTTTCAAATACCTTCTTGCTTGACCAGCAGGCAAATATCAAGAAGAAATTATATAAAAAAAAAATAAAATGTTCTTACTTCAGCTGTTAAGTTTTAACTGTTGAAATATGTTTTCTTCTTTTTTCTTTCCTTCTCTTTTGCTTGCAAATCCCTGGCCATGCTGACTGACACCCTCTTGCCGCAGAAGTTGAACGTAATCTAAAGTTTGTTTACGAGTGCATTTCTTTCAAAATAAAGGTGGTGCCTTGAATTGTTTTGTTTTGTTTAGTTTTATTTTCCTTCAATTGTCAGTTAATCTAGGGTAAGTGACTGTTTTCAATTTAATTTTTTTCCTTCTCCCTCTCAAAAAGCAACCGTTTGCATAACATGCATATTTGTGTAGTTACTTTTTTTTACTACAAGTGAAGAAGTAAAGAATTTATAAAAGATTTCTGCAAATCTACCAAAACTTAAGAATTTCTATGGAAATAATATTCTGTGCTGTTGTTTATATAATTTGTGTGTTTACGTAACGAAAACAAGTTTGTAGCCTATGTGCGGGCAGCCATTTGGTCAACAAAAGTGCTGCCTACCTTTGGATGGTAATTTATTTTATTTATAGTTTATTTGCCCACATGAATTGCACTATTTGGTATGCATGCAATTTGCCGATTAACCTTAAAACGAAATCGTGTTTGTTGAACTAACTATGCTAACATGTCGTCTATGAGACAATTTATTACCAGGTTGCTTATAAGCACGAAGCAGATAATTACAGCCTTTACGTATGCAATAAATTTTGGGTAATACATATTTTTTTTAAATTGAAATGCAGGCTTTGTGTTTTAATCTCGAGCTAGTCAAAATAAATAATGTCCCATTTTTGCCTATCTGACTTTGTGTCACACATACTCACGCTTAATGTAGGGATTTTATGGCAAAAGAAATTCTGCGACATACCTGGAATGAAGAAAGGAAAATAGTTATTGAAAATATGTAAATTTCTTTAACTATTACTAATATTTGTTTATTTATATTATATCTCTTACATAACACGAACTTCAGTGAAAAACAAAATTGAGACATAGATTAAGTTTAAACTTGGTTTAACGTTTGCCAATCATCTAAACCAAGTTTAACTGAGTTCTCAAAGCCCCAGCCTTGTAGTGTTTTCATACTTAAAGTTAAAACCTGGGTTTAACGAAAAAACGATAAACAGCTGATTTTGTTCACACTGCAAATTGTGGTTTTAACATATAGGCTGTATAATAAATTTGGTCAAAGTAAATTAAATCGCTCATAGAAATGTGTGAATTTGTTGCTGTAGTTGTTCTCTAGTTTTACACAATTGACAACCTTAATTGACAACCTGTACAACCGGTTTTTTTTTTTTTAAGGAAAAAAGACAACGTCTTACAATTCTTAAATCGTCTAATTGCTAATCCCGCACATTAATGAAAACATTTTCATTAATACCCGTCCATAATTTCCTTTTTCTCTGGCATTTTTAGTTCTTCTTGTGTGCATCCAGTTTGACAATGTTTTCTTAATATTTCAGGCGCCAGTATATATTCTTATTAACATCAACAATACCAGCTTTTTCCAATATATAACTTGGCAGCACTCAACATAGCACAGCCAAAAACAGGAAAAAACAAGGCTGCATGCTTAAAACCAATTCGAAAGTGGTTTTAAGTTGGTTTTAACAATATCAATTTGTATGGTAAAACCAGATTTTAATAGCTGGTTTTAACGTTGAAACCAGAATTTATTAAAACGATATCAAACACTATAAAAATTTAATTTTATAATTATGATTTACATTCTTTAAACAAGAAAATGTTCGACTTCAATACATACAAAAAAGTAATAAAATTTCCATGACTCTAGATAACGCTGTAATTTTTGGGGTTTCCATCCCAGTGACTGTAAATGCAAAACTCACAGTTGCCGGATTTATTGATTTTCGTCATTTTGACGATTATCGACATTTTGACGATTTTAGTCATTTTTACGATTTTCATCATTTTGAAGATTTTCGTCATCTTGAAGATTTTCGTCATTTTGGCGATTTTTGTCATTTTGGCGATTTTCATCATTTTAACGATTTTCGTTATTTTGACGTTTTCGTCATTTTGAAGTTTTTAGTCATTTTGACGATTTTCGTCATTTTGACGACTTTTGTTATTTTGACGTTTTTCGTCATTTTGACGATTTTTCGTCATTTTGATGATTTTCGTCATTTTTACGATTTTCGTTATTTTGACAATTCTATTGGCAGTACTAATCGAATAAATTAGTTTAAATTTGCTGCAACCACAACAGTAGCAGAGACAACAACCTGCGGTGTAGCCGTGAATATAATCGTTCCTATATAAACACATGTATTCTATTTCTGACAGCTTGTAGTCCGTAGCCTGCTGTCATCTAAAATGACGAATTTATAATTACTTTGAAAATATTTATGGTTTTCTGTTCAAAATGTGGCGTATTTTCCACTATTTTATTCAGCAACTTTGGCAACACTGCTGATGTCAACTTTTGATCAAGATGCGTCATTTAGGATGTGTTTGAAAGCCATTAAAAACAGACAGCCTCGTGAGTTTTAACAAAGATGGAAAAAAGTAAATTTCGTGAGCTGAAAATTATTTTTTTGCATAAAAAATCCCATCACTGAACCCCTAGGAAATACTGTGGGAACTCTGCAACAACAGTAGCAATGATTAAGAAATCGTTCATAGTCGTACCAGCACAAGTTGCCCAAAATGGATCAGCACGCCAGAAATCATCGTAAAAATTCATGGAATCATATTGGACCATCAGTGGCATTTTGTAACTAGACGTGCAACGTTCCAAATGTTGTTAGTAACTACAACAATTAAGCTAAATGTATTTATTTGACATTTTCACAGAAAAATTTTTATTTTAAAAAGCGAAACTATTTCGCATTGTGTGAGTAAATGGCACAAATAGTCATTAGAAACTCTTCTTTAAACAATAGGGTTTTTAGCAATCGCCGTCAACTTGTTTTCTGTGATAATTAAACTTTTCCTATTGTCTTGTAGCAGATATTCGAGTTTTTTTTTGTTTTCCAAATCGTTCGTTCTATTTGTGCTTGACAAATAAGCAGTAAAATTGATGTTGTATTCCACAATACCGCAAATTAATGGTGGTGACAAAATATTTCCTTGCTTTAGTTTTTCTATGCAATTGTCACTGGCAGTCCGGAATTCTAAAGATTTCAATTGAACTCTCTCTCTCTCTCTCTCTCTCGCTCTGCCAGCAGCAATTGCTACACATAAAACAAACAAGTTGCATAGCAATCTTACAAATACTTAAAAGCGTTCGAAGTATACAAATCGAATTAAAAGGAAATACCATTTAACTGTTCTTTAGTGAATTACTAAAGAAAAGTAGAACAAATAAAAAGATTTAGCGCGTTAACCGCTGCGCAATTAAAATCTAATTGTTTTATTGGAAAAATATTAAAAAAAAGACAAAAGTTTGTAGAAAATAAGACAAGTAATTTAAGAGCTAAAATTAAATAGTTTTAATTGTTAAATGGATTTTTTGTGTTGCAAAAAGTAACGGTTGTAACAGAAGTTTGCAATGGCGGTATTCAGTGTTCGGTGCAATAGGTCGTGCATAATTGCAAATGCAAAATATTTGTACTCAACACACACAGAAACAATTACTCTTCGAATTTGCACCGAACACTGAATACCCCCCATATTGATTGACTGCAACAAAAAAAACCTAGATTCCTATAGTTTTCGAGCTCAAAACTCCTGTAAGAGTCTAGTAAGAGTTTTCATGCATTAAACACATTCACGACAGCAGGCTACCGACTACAGGACTAAAGAAATAGAATGCATGTGCTTATATGGGAAAAGCAGCACGGACAACAACCTGCCGTGTAACAGTGAAAATAATCATTCCCATATAAACACATGTCTTCTATTTCTGAAGTCGTGTAGTCAGTAGGCTGCTGCTGTAAATGCATTTAATGCATTGAAAGGATGAATCAACCGATTCCTATGTGATTGACTTTGTAGCTTTTCGAGTCCTACAAAATAATCGAGATCACTAATTGAACAGATATATAATTTCGTAGTTTTTTAAAACATCACATCTTTCGATTGAGTCAAACAATTTTTACCCGGTTAGGGTGATTTTTCAATGTCGGGAGGTCATAAGTCTAGGGATTCGGCCTTTTTAAAATTATTATCAAAAAATAAACTTTAGAAAAATTCCTTTTGATTTTTATGAAATTTCACGAAATCTACTGATCCGAATCGGTTCAAATTCACAGGAAGGAAGTTTGATAGAACTTTTTGAAAAGCCACTTCTTTCTTTCGAGAGCCATTCAACAGTTAGAAGCACATCATATACTCTCTCACACACACGCACATACATACACACACTCTCAAATACATACACACACTCTGTGAGGCTGCCCAGGATATTTTAGCCCAGAGAGTCCTAGAAGAGAACTTCGATGTCGCAATCATAAGCGAGCCATATAAAGTACCGAAAAATAGCACCTGGATCGCCGATGAGTCAACAACGGCAGCTATTTGGACTTGTGGGTCATTACCTTTCCAGCAGACCCATACATTGGATAAAGGTTTCGTAATGGCGAAGATAAAGGAAACTTTTTTGTACAGTTGCTATGCTCCCCCAAGGTGGTCCGGTCCCTTGACGAATTTGAGAATATGCTAGAGAGTCTAGTTGCGAATGCACACTTAAATTCACCGATCACCATATGCGGCGATTTTAATGCCTGGCCGATGGAATGGGGCAGTGGGTGGACTAACGCAAGAGGTCGCAGTATTTTAGAAGCTTTCGCATCCCTGCGGGTCACGTTATTAAATGATGGAATGAGGAGTACCTTTAGGAGATCAGATACATGTTCTACGATAGATATATCGTTTGCCAGCGACAGCCTTGTTTCGCGAACGGTGTGGAGACTCACTGAAGACTTCACAAAAAACCGATCATCAGGCAATTCTAATCACGATTGCTGGGCAGAACACTGACACGGCAAGAATGCTTGAGTTCACTGGGCCTAAATGGAAAGACTCATGCTTTGATGGTGACACGTTTAAGCTGCTACTGTCTAGCTTTATCGCAACCGGGGACTTAGTAGATGATAGGGTGCAAAGCGTATACGAAATGCTCTATACTGCCTGCGATGCTGCTATGCCTCGAAGATATACACTTCGAGGACGGTCTCCCTGTTATTGGTGGAATGATGAAATAAGAGAGTTACGATCAGCATGCCTTAGAGCAAGAAGAAGGGCTCAACGTTCCAGAGGAAGATCATCATGGGAAGATTATCAAGTTAGATATCAATATCTACGCACCCAATTAAGGAAAGCCATAAAGAGAAGTAAAAAGCTATCCTTCCAACGAATATGCCAAGAGGCTAACATCAACCCTTTTGGAACGGCATACAAGGTAGTTTTCAAAAACATAGGAGCGCAGAAACATCCCAGATTGGGATGCCCAAATTTGCTTCGGAAGATTATTGGCACCCTGTTTCCACGAGGTCAACCGTATACGATTATAAGGACGGAGACGGCGGCGACTAACACAATCCCAGAGATCACACAAGGGGAGTTGCTTGCGGCATGCGCTAAAATTGGCGATAGAAAAACGCCTGGGCCAGATGGAATCCCGAACAAGGCGCTCAAGTTGGCTATTCAACATAGGCCGGACATATTTGCCACCATGTTCCAGAAATGCCTAGTCGAGGGTATTTTCCCCCGGAGTTGGAAGGTGCAGAAACTGGTACTTATCCCGAAACACGGCAAGCCTCCGGGTGAACCATCTTCGTACCGCCCAATCTGTCTCCTTGACACGATGGGTAAAGTTCTCGAGCGAATTATATACAATAGACTTCTAGCCTGCGCTGAAGCCAGAGGAGCTCTCTCCGACCTGCAGTATGGATTTAGGAAAGGCCGTTCCACTGTAGATGCGATTAGGAAAATAGTAGACATAGCAGAAGACGCAATAGAAGGCGGAAGATGGAGATTTGGTTCCAAGGAATACTGCTCGGTGGTCACCCTGGATATTCAAAACGCATTTAATTCCGTGAATTGGGGGAATATTGCCAAGGCCCTTTTCATTATGGGTACGCCGTCGTACCTAATGAATTTGGTAAACGACTACTTCCGGGATCGGAAACTTTTGTATGTGACCGATGATGGCGAAGAAGAATATAAAGTCACTGCAGGTGTACCGCAAGGTTCTATTCTTGGCCCTCTGCTCTGGAACATAATGTATGATGGAATACTGCGACTATCCTTACCGGATAAGACTTCCATTATTGGCTTTGCGGACGACATCGCCATAGTCTCAGTGGCAAAAACCGTGGAGAAGGTGGAGGTGAAGGCAAATGCGGCAGTCGAAAGGATTGAATTGTGGCTTAATGGGGCTGGGTTGACACTAGCTGCCCATAAAACAGAGGCTGTCTTAATAAGTAGCAGAAAAACAGTAGAAAAGATGACTGTAACAGTTGGCGATGCAAGAATAGAATCGAAAAGGGCCATAAAATACCTAGACGTAATGATCGATGACAGGTTAAATTTCAAGGAACATGTAAGGTTCATTGTCAAGAAGGCATCCGGCGCACAAGCAGCTCTGGCAAGAATAATACCAAATACTGGAGGACCAACGTCATTTAAAAGAAGGGTAATATCGTCGGTTGTGACCTCGATAATAATATATGCCTGCCCAGTATGGTCTGTAGCACTTTCCGAGGAGACGACAAGAAGAAAACTATCCTCGGTGTACCGTCTAAGTGCAATAAGACAAATAAGTGGTTTCAGGACAATATCCGATGACGCAGCAATGGTATTAGCAAGAGCAATACCTATAGATATACTGGCGGATGAAATGAGGCGAATCTACTTCCGTCGTCTTGAGGATCCAGGGCAAATTGCTACAATAAGGAGAGAGGAAAGGAGTGTTTCTATCTGCAGATGGCAGTCTAGATGGGAATGCAGTTCGAAGGGCAGATGGACTTATTATCTTCTGCCCATCATAATACCCTGGCTGGAGGCGAAACACTGCGAGCCAAACTTTTATATGACGCAGTTCTTGAGTGGACATGGTTGTTTTAGGAAATATTTGCACAAATTTGGACACGATAGATCCCCAACATGCCCAAATTGTGTTGACGAAGATGCGGACGCTCAGCACGCTTTATTTTGCTGCCCGTGATTTAGGGGTCCTTGGGAGTTGAATATTACTCCCCGTCAGCTTCTAGACGAGATTTTGGGTTCCGAAATTAAATGGAACGAGTGCAACCGCCATATATCTGTAGTTATGCAGGAACTACGAAGGCTGGAAAGACAGAGATCGAACGAGCGTTCATAAGATGAAGCGAAATCGCTAACCAGTCCTCCGCGAAGTAATACCTAGCGGCAGTCCCGCGGAGGGAGTGTGGTCGAAGGAAACAGGGGGTGGGTTTAGTACGTAGGCACCAGTCATGGTGAATCGTGCATGCTTATGATGGAACATAAGTATCTTTTGAAGATTACCACCTCCGGTTCTATACAAAAAAAAAAAAAAAACACTTCCTTCATGCACACACACACAACGTATTCTCAGGAAAAGTCAGGGAGCTTCCTAGGCACTCAAAACATCGAAATTTGGTGAAAATACGATTTTTTTTTTAATTTTCTTGACTCGAAGTTAAAAAAAAAGTTAATCAATTGTATGTAGGCTTTGAAATTTCAAAATTCTCCGCATGTTATTTAACAAATTATGTGCCAATGGATTAAGAAAAGTTGGCGCTGTTGACTCTGAAGTTTTTTCGAATGATGCTGGGACAGAATGATGTTTCCAACTTCATTCCAATATATTTTTGGTTGAAATTATTAGTCCAAACTTACAAGTTCGAAATCAGAACAAAATTAAGCCTACTGCTTGACTTAAATCCGGAGCTTGTGGTTCGTTTATTTGGTTATTTGGACTTTGACAATTGCAAATTATATTCGTATAAAAATTTAAAACAATGCGTTTTAAATTTTATTTAAAAATATAAAACTTTCACTTCTTAATATCCACTTGCCATAAAGTAAATATTAAGTGTTCATAATTTTCTTATTATCCTCTTCATCTTAAATATTATTTCTACAAACTTTTTCCAATACTTTTGCCAGTATTTTATTTTTATTATTATTTTATTTTAATTAAATTTTTTTTTGTGTTTAATTAACGCAAGTTTCGGTTGTAAATAACATGCAGCATCTACGCTGATAGTAGTTTAATACTTTGCAAGTAACAAACAATTGTTAAAAAGTACTATGAAACATTGCGTACATTTTTATCTCTTACACAATATGAAGTAATTACCGAACTATGAACAAGACGATAAGAAATTTTTCAACTTTTGTGTTCTTATACATATTTTCTTCTTGGGGGCAAAGTAACTTTTATGTGCAAGTGCTGAATATTTGAAAAAGGAAGCTTTCTTTGCATCGAGCATACATGCAGAGTAGGCAACTGGTTAAGAGAGATACAAAGTGTAGCATAATTGTAGACACACAATAAAATCGCCTATTTATTTTACATTAAAAATTTGTGATCAACTGTTGCAAACTGATAAACAATGTTTATGTATTTTTATAAAATTTTTCTAAATTTTCCTAAACTTTTTCTATTGATTTATTTTGTTGATTTTTTTTTTTTTTTTATTTATTAATTTTTTTATGGTACATTTTTAAGTACCGTATCATCCATCATTAATAATGAAAAATATATGATTTACCAGGCATTTTTATGTAGATATGTATAACATGAAGGTTTGTTCAAATTTTTAGCATAAACTTAGAATAAAGTGTCATTTATGATTTAGTTCAAAAGCAGCAACTAAACTTTTCTATTTCGTTTTTATTCCGTAGAAACATGAACGAAAACATGTACATACAAACATAAATGGTTATTGGCTGGCAGAAAGAGACCAAGTGATTTTTGTTGATCTGTTACTCGTTAATAAAAAAAAAACCAATGCAAGGACATTTGAAAAGTCATTTTAGGTCAGTGATGTCAGCGTCATACACAATTTTGGGAACAAAACTCACATGTACGCTTACGCTCTTTTATTTTGAGAGCGTAAAATATAATTGTTTACTGAGAAACACTCTCATTCAGCGGGAAGTATCGCAAGTCCTGTTTTGAGGCCTCTAAACAGAAATAATATATTTATATAAATAAAGGGTGTTTTTATAAGAGCTTGCTGATTTGAAATTTAAATAAAACACATGCCAAATTATGAAATGGCCAAAAAAAAATATTTCATTTGGTAGATAATTTCTTGTCATTTAACATTTAAATATAATTTCGGGCATATGGCCACCACGACTATTATGCACAAAGGCCATTCTGGAGGTCCAATTTTCGACCACCTTTTCAAGCATTTGAGGGCGTATTTCAGCAATGACACGTTGAATACTGGTTTCCAAAGCGTTAATCGTTGCTGGTTTATCCACGTAAACCAATGATTTCAGGTATCCCCACAAAAAATAATCGAGTGGCGTCAAATCACACGAACGCGGACGCCAATTCGCCGGTCCATTTCTCCAAATAAATGGACCGGCGGTTTCCTGTTGAAACCACATTTCGTTTCCATTCATTGATCATGATTCTGTATCGATTTCCATTCACGGTAACGCGTCGTCCTTCCTCATTTTTGAAGAAATAAGGACCGATGATTCCACCAGCCCATAGACCGCACCAAACAGTACATTTATCGGGATGCATTGGTAATTCTTGAACGGCGTGTGGATTATCTTTGCTCCAAATACGGTAATTTTGCTTGTTGACATATCCATTCAACCAAAATGCGCCTCATCACTGAAGAGAATTTTGTGGTAAAAAAGCGGATAAACATTTTTAATTGAACACTGTTTTTGAAAATAAATTTCCACGATTTGGAAGCGTTGTTCTGGAGTTAACCTGTTCATGATGATTTGCCAAACAATACTGAGTAGAGACGTCACATTAAACTGTCAAAACATCTGTCAGACAACAGAGTGATTCGTATAAAAATAAGAATTCATAAAAAAACACCCTTTAATAAACTGAAAAAGTGTGTGAGTTTTAGCGCAAAAAAAGTAATGTTGTCAACACTGCAAGTTAAAACCTAGTTTTAGCGTTAAAACCATAAACAGCTGATTTTGCGTTCATACTGTAAATTGTGGTTTTAAAATACAGTCTGTATAATAAAATTGTTCAAAATAAATTAAATCGCTCATAGAAATTTGTGAATTTGTTGTTGTCCCCGTTCTCTATTTTTACAACATTTCCTTGACAACCTGTACAACAGAGGTTTTTTCGAAGGTTAAAAGGAAAAATTTTTGAATGCGTTCTAAAATAGAAATTATTTTTCATTTTGTGAATGAATATATTAACATTATAGAACTTCTCATACAAAGTGAAGAATTTCTTGGAAATCAACGTAAGCGGATTCTGTAAGAAAAATTATAATTTTGCGAAATTTTGATCCCATATTTGACCAGCTCAGCAGCCATTTCTTTATATGTATATATAGGAATTTTCAATGGTTTTGTAATATTTCAGGCGTCAGTATATATTCCTATTAACATAAACAATACCAGCAGTTTCCAATATATAACTTGGCAGCACTCAACTTAGCAGAGTCACAAACAGGCAAAAACAAGGTTGCATTTCATAAATCCTATTTAAAACCAATTCGAAAGTGGTTTTAAGTTGGCTTTAACAAAATTATTTTCTGTGGTAAATCAGATTTTAACAGTTGGTTTTAACGTTAAAACCAATATTTATTAAAACCATGACATTGTGAAAACACTTTTACACCTACAGTTAAAGTTGGAAAAAAGCAAGCCAGTTGTACTATGACATAGAAAGACAATAAAAAAAGGAATAAGCGATTATAGAGTTCTTGTTACAGTCTTGATTTTTTGTTTAAGCTTTTCAGATTCAATTGAGTCGGAGTTTGAAATAATAGCTCTAGTTATTCTATGAAATGTTGGGTAAAAACCCTCCTCAATAATCAATTTTTATTTTTTTTTTTTGTAAATTTGGAAAAATAATCAGCACGAATAAAATTAAAGAATTTAGTGTTAAGCAACAGATTCCCATATATATAAAATAAACTAAGAATTGTATACGTTGAATTTAAAATTTTCACGTTTTTCTATTGTAATTTTTTTTATGTTTACACTCTCGTTTCGAACATCAGTTTACAGTTTGGCTAATCAACTGGGTGTTTGACGAATTTCTGGCGTCGGAAAAAACCGGATCAAAGAATTTGCATAAAACTTTGTGTAAAAAATGGAACTAAATTCTACAAAAAATTCTCTATCTACTCATCTCTCTTCATCGGCGCTCTTAATACCATCCATCCTTCTTTCTAGTTCTGGCGCAATGCATTGCATAGGGGTCACCCCATTAAGTGGTGGTCCTACTTCAAGAAAAGTAAAATCCAAGAGATTCTACTCTGAGACAAAAAAATTTTATAGGCGCTACTAGTTTTTCAGCATAATTCAAGAATATGAGAATGACGACGCTTGTCCTGCACGCAGCAGCACAATCAATGCGTGTTTTTATAGTGCCACAACTTTGACTTGGCATCACTGCTTTATTTGAGCAGCCATTTAACAGCTGATAGTGGCATTTTGTTTAGTTTGCTTTGAAATTTCATTACGAATCGACTAACAGCAGAGCAACGCGTGCAAACGCGTCAATATTTTTGCTTTTTTTTCTGTAGACGATATATTTTTTTGTATGTATTTAGGAACATGCAAGCCCTTCTTAAGAAGGGTTGAACATTTTTTAATCTAGTTTTGCATTTTGAGAAAAGCGACCTTAAAGGTAATGTTGGCTGTAAAAAGAGGTCTATTGTAAAACGCTGTAATTCTCAAAAACCAAAAATTAAAAATAAAATACTTTTTTTCTGTTTTTGCCTTCTTGACATTATTAAGTAAATTTTATTAAAATGTATGCAATTTTTTTTATAATAAAGAAATAATGAATGCATTTTTTTCTTAAAAAAAAAGATTTTCTTTTTATCTTTTTTAATTTGAAACGACTGAGTTATTATGTTTTGAACCAATTTTTTATGTATTATATAATTTGTTTGATCTATAATAGGAAAATTTCAGTACATCGCTCAAGATTTGATTTCCGTTTCAGCGAAGCGGTGGACCAAGTGAAACAAAAATTTTAAATTTACTAGTCGCATATCTCCTAAACTGTAAAGCAAAACCCCAAACACATACATCTTTTTTAAGTTCTTAGCATAAAATCTTTTTTTTATCAGATCAAAACTATGGGCTTGGCATAGGCTTAGGTTTTATCCACTTAAAAATTGCAGGGGTATATACATTTTATTTCCAAAATGCCCCACAGTGCGCTGAGTTTGTATTAAATGCGTCGGAAAAGTAAATAAAAATGGGTAAATAAATCTCTCCTCTCAACTTTTAACAACTGCGCTCGCAACTGTATTCTTTTCCTTCCCTTGTTCCAGCTCACTGCCAGAAGTGAGCAGAGAGCGATAGAGAGAGAGAGAGGAAGATAGCTAGAGAGAGCAAACGCGCATGCTAAATAATTTGCAGTCCAGTAACTGAAAAAATAATATCGACTTTAAGTTAAACTAGAACAGTGATGTCAAATGCGATTGCGTTGGTGAGATCACTCTTATCTCTTACATTCCCAGCGGGTTGCGAGGCCTAACTAATGGCCTTTTCTAAGAGTATCCTTTTATATACCAATAATATCTTCTAAATTTATATTGCAGTTGCGTAACAACAAAACATTTTTTAGGTTTGCGGATTTGAATTTATTGCGTTGTTTTGAGCAAATGTATTTCAAATCGGAAAATATATGTTCGCAAAGGTATGTTGAAGGGAAAAGCGACAAACATTTAAAGGAATTTTTTTTTAAAACAGGATATAGCGGCCCGTCTAAATTTTTGCAGAACTCAATAATATTTTCCCTATCTGGAGGATTAAATTCGCTCCTAAGTATGATTAGTTTTTATGCTGAACATTTAGTTAGTTTATATACAATATAAACAATTTTTACAAAAAGCCTCACTTATGAATTAATTTTAAAGCTACTTAAGAAATTTTCGAAAAGATGTAGCTACATACAGTGGCTCCAACTTATTTCAAACCTCTTATATACATTGTATATAAAGGGTGTTTTTTTATGAAGTTTTTTTTTATACGAATCACTCCAGAACAACGCTTCCAAATAGTGGAAATTTATTTTCAAAAACAGTGTTCAATTAAAAATGTTTATCCGCATTTTTACCGCAAAATTCTCTTCAGTGATGAGGCGCATTTTTGGTTGAATGATAAATGAGCAAAGATAATCCACACGCCGTTCAAGAACTACCAATGCATCCCGATAAATGTACTGTTTGGTGCGGTCTATGGGCTGGTGGAATCATCGGTCCTTATTTCTTTAAGAATGAGGAAGGACGACGCGTTACCGTGAATGGAAATCGATACAGAATCATGACCAATGAGTTTTTTGTGCCAAAACTTCAAGATATGGATGTAAACGAAATGTGGTTTCAACAGGATGGTGCCACTTGTCATACTGCGGGCGAAACAATGGACTTATTGAAAGAACATTTCAACGACAACATTATTTCGAGAAATGGACCGGTGAATTAGCCTCCGCGTTCGTGTGATTTGACGCCACTCGATTATTTTTTGTAGGGATACCTGAAACCATTGGTTTACGTGGATAAACCAGCAACGATTGACGCTTTGGAAACCAGTATTCAACGTGTCGTTGCTGAAATACGCCCTCAAATGCTTGAAAAGGTGCTGGAAAATTGGACCTCCAGAATGACCTTTGTGCAAAAGAGTCGTGGTGGCCATATGCCCGAAATTATATTTAAATGTTAAATGACAAGAAATTATCTACCAAATGAAAAATTTTTTTTTGGCCATTTCATAATTTGGCATGTGCTTTATTTAAATTTCAAATCAGCAAGCTCTTATAAAAACACCCTTTATATTTGAGAATCTGTTGCATTTCATATTTTTTATATTTTAACCATTAACTTTGCTTCAAGTGTCAAGAGACCGGTATGGGCTACAAATTTCTAGATAGGTGGTCTGGAAGTACGCCGCCAGTAGGAAAAATGGAGTTGTGTTAAGAAAAAAAGGGAGCGACTGAGGTCGCCAGAAATTCCACTTTTTGTGTAATAACAATTGATTCAATAGATCAGAAAATTTTGATTCATGGCTTGGCTAACAAGGGGATCGAACACTGGACTTTCGGTTTCGTAATCAACTCTTTGGCCACTCCAGCCAATAACTGAATTTTAAAGTGATTTCTGGCCTATTTAAGGCAAGAACATTTGTCTATGCCTACGATAATGCGCGATTGAATATTAAAAGGAAAATTACACAGAAATCACGATAACTGATTTATGCTCGTTGGCTGCCTCTATCATTTGGCTTTTGGTGTTGCAATACAAAAGAGTTTATTTGCCTCCAGACACTCGTACATCTCCACTTCACCTTTTAACAACGAGCAGGAATATAAACGAAAAACTTTTTGCTTCCGCTTTTGTTACAGTTTCAACGTTCCACTTTTTTTTTTGCTGCATCACAGCAAACATGGCATTTGCCATAAAAGCCTTTGACTCCATCAATACACTTTTCCATGCACTAGCAGCAGCTGGTTCCAGGTAAAAATTTTCCATTAAACCTGCGCTTGCACTTAAAGCAGCAAAGGAAGAAAACAAAACTCAAGGTAAATATTTTCAGCACGTACTTTTTCTAACTTGCAAAGTTCAACATTTAAAAAATACAATAAACAAAAATGCATTTAAGCGTAAGAGGAAAAGGATAGAGGGATGGCAAAAATAAAAAAAGAAGTGTTCTTATTGCCACTTACTTACAATAGTTTTATGTTTGTAGGCCAAAAGCTTAGTTAATGTTGACTATAACTCTCGAAAAGATCTACAACACGAAAATGTGGTACAACCTGGAAACTAGAAGCCAGTAATCGAAGTGCAACAAAAATAAAAACCAAAAAGAAACTGGAAAACAAGGAACAAAAAAACATTTTAATGCAATATTTTTCCTGTTGACTTAACACTAACAACAATTATTGCAAGTACCAGCACTTGCCTCCACCTTCAGGCAAACAGGACACAGTGTAGACAAGGAAAAAGAAATTCAAATAAGATTCCACACAAACTTTCAAAGCGAATGTGAGCAGCACTTAACTTGAACAACAAAAAAACTCTCTATTTAAACATGTGGCAAGTTTTTGTACTAAAAATGGTTTTCGCTGCTTTTTATTATAAAATCCTTTACTTTACGACCACTAAAGCCTCATTGCACAACAAACGATTGATTGAAAATGATACTTTTGCACAAAGAAGGGCACATTTTTTCATAAAAGTTAACCTTTTCCTTAACACACCGCGTACATTCTTCCCCAAGGACACAGGAAGAGGCCGAAGTTGGCTGTTGCCGCAAGTTAATTGTGCCGGCTTTCGGTTTCAATAACTCAGATTTTATTTTTTTATACCCTTCACAAAAAAGTGGAAAGATCATGGCGTGTGTAATTTCCTCCATATTAATATGACATCCCATAGAGCAGATATACGAGTACTATATTCTGGATACTTATAAATAGGGAAGACGAGTAAGCGATGCCCGTGTGTACGTCTCTCTGTACATAAAATCGGGTTTCCCAAACCCCCAGAAGAGCTAGAGACCTCATTCTTAGACTGATTGGAAATGAACCAATAGATTGTGGTTGATGTTGGCTGTAGCCGTATAACACGAGACTATGACGCGGAGGGTCCTGACTTCAACCCCGCGCTGAGTCATGAAATATTGTGTTGAATTCTTCTGAACAGCATTAGTGCGTGGTTGTGTTAGTTGTTGCCAGCCAGTTTCCAATGATGAAGGCATAGCACTGGTCACTGAACATAATTGGCAGCGACTGACACTATCATGTGCTAAAAGCAGAGTAGCAGCACTCTCCTTCGTCGGTCTTGTAGCAAAAAATCTAAAATACAGTTCCACAGCTGGGAAGCTTACATCTATTTGTAGCCACAAAATTAACCCGCCAAAACTGATTATATATATTTTTGTTGTTGTTAATTAAACCTATTTTATACTGCGGGAAGAACTAAATTTGTATTAATAATCAAAAAACTTCATTCGATACCAGGGTTGGGTAATTGAAATTTCTTTGGCACATAAAATCCAAGAAGCAACAGTTTTTCTTCTTTTTTTTTTGCTAAAATTATTTTATAATTTAGAAAGCATAAATTGGTATTAAAATTAAAAAAAAATCCAAATTTCAATTACAGGGATGGGCAATTAAAGCAATTTTTACTACATCAAAGTGTCCAAAAAGTTTACACATTTTAATTCTTTGTTAAATAAAACTATTTTATACTTCACTAAGAATTGAAATGGTATTGAAAATCAAAGAAATCAAAAATTCGATTACAGGGTTGGATATTCGAAATATTTTTGGGATATAAAAGTATCAATATAAGTTCCGAATTTCGGTGTTTTTTTATTATTTATACCTATCTTATGCTTCAGCAAGCATGAAATTGGTGTTAAAAACCAAAAAAAAATTAAAAATTCTATACTAGGGTTGGGAAACTAAAAATGTTTTTTGTACATAAAATAACCACAGAAGTTGCTAATTTTAGTTGTTTTAGTGAATTAAAACTATTTTATACTTTAAGAGGAATTTAAATGGTATTAAAAAGTAAAATTCGATTCCAAAGTTGGACAATCGAATTTTTTTGCTACATAACAGAAACCATATAAATCCATAATTTTTAAGGTTTTCTGTAAACTAAGTTTTGGGTTATAGAAATTGCTTTAAAATTCTACATTATAATTTAGCAAGCATAAATAATTATTGAAATAAAAAAACCCCAAATTTCCATTCCAGGGATGGTTAATTGATATATTTTTTGATACATGAAAATGTCCAAAAAAGTTAAAAATTTTTATTACTTTTTAAGTAAAACTATTTCATACTTCACTAAGAATTGAATTTGTATTGAAAATCAAAGAAATCAAAAATTCGATGCCAGGGTTGGACATTCGATATGTTTAGGTACATAAAAGTAACAATATAAGTTCAGAATTTTTGTTTTTTTTTATTAATTATAATATATATTATACTTCAGCAAGAATTAAATTGGAAACAAAAACCAAAAAAAATTAAAAATTTTATACCAGGGTTGGAAACTCCAAATGATTTCTTTTACATAAAATAATGATATAAGTTGCTAATTTTGGTTGTTTTAGTGAATTAAACCTATTCTATGCTTCAAAAGGAATCTAATTGGTATTAAAAACTAAAATTCGGTTCCAGGGTTGGATAATCTAAATTTTTTTGATACATAAAAGTAACCATATAAGTCTCTAATTTTGGGGTTTTCATGTATTCACCCTATTTTATACTTTATGAGGAATGGAATTGGTATTAAAAATAAAAAAAATTCAAAAAGACGATTCCAGAGTTGGATAATTAATTTGTTTTTTTATTACAAACCAACTGAAACAATTATCTCCTTTTTGCTTAACATATTTGACATTTTTGGAAAGAAGTTCAATGGTATTAGATATCAGAAAGGGGAAAAAGGACAGCTTCAGAGCTGTAAATTTAAAATTCTCTTGAACCATTATAGTAACTTAAAAAATTAAAATTTTTACTTGGGTAATAAAACATGTTTTCTAGGAAAGAAACAAATTAGTATTGAAAACAAGAAAGATCAAAAAGTGCTGCACTTCGGTGAAGGGTACATAAGATTCGCTGCAACCGATTACAGAACTTTTACCCTTTTTTTCTTTTCCCTTCTGCGTTGGTTAACGAAAATCTTAATTTCTTTACTGACGTATTTATTTTAATGTTCGCCAGTCCGCGTATAATTTCCGCAATATTAGTATGAGAATCCCCCTCGAAGTATATAGATTCCGGATGCCTATAAACCTGGAGGACGAATAAGCGATTTCCATCTGTCTGTACATGAAATCGATTTTGCGAAACCAGACTTCGGCCTTGGATAGATATATAGTAAAAAGTCCTAAATAGATTGCTATGAAAAATCAGCAAAATCTAAAGTACAGAGCTGGAAATTTAAACTTTATTTTTGATTTGAGAGTAACCAACTAAAAAAAATTTTTTTTATACTAAACATATGTATTTAACGTTTTTGAAAAAATTAGTAAAGCCTAAACGGCATCTCCAGAGCTGTAAAACTAAAAACTTTTCTTGATATATTAAATTTATTAAATAAAACTAATTTGTTTCTTAGAAAATTAAACATATTTAATATTAATATGAAAGTAACTCTGTCCGTCTGTCTGTTGCCTTTTCACGCTCAAACCGCTGAACCCATTCAGATGAAATTTGGCATAGATATATTTTGAGATCCGAGGAATAACATAGGGTGGTTTTTATTTTTGGAAATGGTTATATTAAGTGGTTAAGGGTGGTCTAAAATTTGTATGGACATATAAAATTATTATTACGCGCTGGTATGAGCAGATACGCTTTAGCTTTTTACAATGAGTTGCACTTTTTATAATGAGTTGCATTTTTTATCGTGAGTGGCATTTTTTATAATGACTTGCACTTTTTATAATAACTTGCACTTTTCAAAATGATTTGCACTTTTTATGATAACGTGCACTTTTTATACTGAATTGCACTTTTTACAGTGACTTGCACTTTTCATAATGACTTGCACTTTTTATAATGATTCGCACTTTTAATAATGACTTGCAAGCGATTTAGATGAAATTTGTCATGGTGATATTTTGAGATCCGAGGAATAACAAAATGGTTTTTGTTTTTGGAAATGATCATATTAAGTGGTCAAGGGTGGTCGAAAATTTGTATGGACATATAAAATTATTATTACACGCTGGTATGAGCGCATACGCTTTAGCTTTTTACAATGAGTTGCACTTTTTATAATGAGTTGCATTTTTTTATCGTGAGTGGCACTTTTTATAATGACTTGCACTTTTTATAATAACTTGCACTTTTCATAATGATTTGCACTTTTTATGATAACGTGCACTTTTTATACTGAATTGCACTTTTTACAGTGACTTGCACTTTTTATAATGACTTGCACTTTTCATAATGACTTGCACTTTCTGTGATTCATTACTCATATAATAAACATGAAAGTAACTCTGCCTGTCTCTTAGCTTTTCACTTTTAAACCGCTGAAGCGATTTAGATGAAATTTGTCATGGTGATATTTTGAGATCCGAGGAATAACATAAAATGGTTTTTGTTTTTGGAAATGATCATATTAGGTGGTCAAGGGTGGTCGAAAATGTTTAGCAATGACGTTATGAGCAGTAAAGGTTTGTCTAAAGTTTTTAGGGTTTTAAAACTAATAAATAAGAAAGTTTTAAACTTTGTTACAGTAAAAATCACATCATTGATATAATATACACATTAGATGAAGTTTCACATATTCTTCGCGGACAAAATTGCGGGTAAACGCTTGTAATATAATAACGTAGTTAACGAAAATCAGAAAAATTTAAAAGATGGTTTCACGATTGAAATGATTGAATCTATACAGTCCATAGATAAGTCGGTCAAGGGTATATAAAATTTGGCAGAGCCATAAATAGCACTTTAAATTGATGGCAAATAACATAAATAGTGTACAACCACCAAAATTCTTTGTATATCAAACTATTGCATTTAGGGAATAATACAGTTCCATAAAAAAACACAATTTACATAACGCGCTACGTGGAAGCATCCTCCCGTAAACAGGAAGAGTCAGCTGTTGGCTGTTGTCAAAACTTAACGTCCCGGTATGCTGTTTCAATAAATCACATTTTGCTTTTCACCTTCAACTCTGTGTACCTATAGCGTAATTTCTTTTTTTTTCTGTTAACACATTTATAACTGAACTTTTTTATTACTTCACTTTCACCCCCAAAATTCAATAAATATTTATTGCAACTTTCAATTATTAGGATTGTTAAAGCTTTAAATACGTGCATCACACAATTACTAATAATAAAAAAGAATCACTATAACCGTGATATAAAAACGTTGCAAAAAAAAACTTTATTGTGCTCCTAAAAGTATACTACACAATTCATAAATTTAAACTTGCTTTACAACAACAACCACGAAAGTGGTAAATCCCAACAAGAGTTATTTTTTTTGCTCTCTCTCTTTTTTTTTAAAGAAATATAACGATAAATTTACAGGGCTAAATAACTGCAAGTGTAAAAATATGTGCGCCTGATTTAGGTTACCTTAAAATACAAATAAAAAAAGAATCGTCAAACTTTTAACTTGTGCAACCACACATAACAGCAGGCCAAAAATGTTTAAAACTTGGCAAAAAAAAAGAAATATATATATACATTAAAACCTTTACGTAACAACTTCATGATACATATTTTCCTAACAAGCAAAAGTTAGTGTACAACAAAAAATAATAACGAGAAAAAATCCTGCGTGCTTGGGCCTACCAACGTATACATGACGGTGTTTTTCTCAGTTCCATACGAGCATATAAAGTTGCACGTTAAAAGTTCGTAATATCTGCCAGATTTTAATTGGATTGAAAAGTGTATCACATTCTTTGACATGTGCAAGTATGAAATGACTTCGTACATTGACTAGCAAACATGTGGAAGATATTGTAAATGGGTAGCAGTTGGCAAAGTGCGTTAACCAGAAGCGTACACAAAAATATTTCAATGAAAAGTTAGGCCCGTGATATAAGAGAAAATTAGTTAAGGGCTTTTCCCAAATTACTAAAGAAAAAATCATACCGAATTGTTTTTAAAAGACGGATATCAAACAATATCAAAGTATGCAAAAATGGATTTAATTCAATTTCGTTACTGCAAACACTTTCTCTCTATATATCTCGCTCGCTCGCTCTCTCTCTCTCTCTCTTCTATTTAATTTTTTTGTCTTGGAGCCAGGGCTGCCAGAAATTTTTCGTGAAAAATCAGCAAATTTCCCAAAAAAAAATCGGCATTATCGGCACTTTCATATCTTAAAATCCGCAAAAAATCAGCATTAATTAAAAAACTTATTTTGACATATAAACAACAACAATTCAATATAATTTATTAAATATTATACATAAAACAGCATGTATAGATCAATAAATTTGCACCTCACAAGGTTTGAAATTATTTTGGCGTTTCGTTTAATCTCCCAATTGGCAATTTAAAAGAAACGATTTGTTATTTTATTCATTTAGAATGACTTTTACTTACCAAAAATACATAAGATCAACTTGCTTTTTATAAAACAGTATAAAATAATTAAAAAAGATGTGTGGTGTCGTGGGACACCGGATAGGAACACAGTTCCTTATTATAAAAATATTAATTTTAAGTTCTATTCGAGGTATAAAGAAAATAATTATTCGGGTCTACATTTTTGTTCCCAAACGAAATTGAATTCTGTGACGGCCCGGCTGCGTATGATTAATATTTGTTTGTATGGAATTGTATTACTCATACGTCTTAAACATTGAGTTAGAAACAAAATATCTTACGTTACGGACGTTTCTTCCCGGTTATGCTAGAGTTAATGTCGACGCCGTTGACGGCGTTTCAACGCCGAAAAAGTTGAAATAGATTAAACTTTTACGGCGTTGCAACGCGTTGAGATTAACTGCTCTCATACAATATCATACGATTCAACTTTTTTTTTGACATTTGACGCCGTCGACGACGTCGACATTAACTCTAGCATTATTAGGGTACCCCTCCGCAACGTCTCATAAGGAACTTCGTTCCAATTAAAATATATACGTCTTTTCCAAAGATATTTCAAAATTTTGCTATTATACAATATTTCAGAATTTCCTAAAAATTAACTCTACTCGTAGGTTCTAAAATAGGAGTTACAAAATACAATTAAAAATTTAGAATATTATCTAATATGTAATTTTTGAACAAAATTCGTAAATATAACACAAAAATTGGAAATAATGTGGTTTTCATAAATCAATCATAAATATTTTATTTTGACATTTTTATTAAATCGTTATTTATTTCGCAATTAGAGTTTTTCATTTTCAAATAATCTTTAGAATAAAGAATTCCTTCTTTTAAAGTTTTATTTTCTAAGGAACATCGGAATTTCGTGCACACCTACAACAAGGCAATTGAATTGTTTTTAAAAGAAGAATTATATAATAATAGAATTATATAATAAAAGATGTTCCACACTATTATTAAAAAATCGGCATTTTTTAAGGGTAAAATCGGCAAATCGGCATATTAAAATTTTTGAAGTAAAAAATCGTCAAAATGCCGATAAATCGGCATTTCTGGCAGCCCTGCTTGGAGCTCTATTTACAAAATGTATGAAATTATATAAAAGTATGGTAACATTTTTGTGAGAATGAGTAGCAAAAAGTGAGAGAGCAACAAAAGACTCACTGCCAATATAAACAAGAACGTGATATTCGACCGGGTCGAATTTTAAATATCCTCCAAATATTTAGTATAAAAAAACTCTATTTTTATTGTTATTAAAATACACATTTTTATGGTATTTGCATTAAGCGAACAAGAAAAAAATCATTTCAACACGATCGTTGCCAATGAGTTGGAAAGAGCATGGCTAAGACACCCTTCCGTCAGCATAAATGCAATTCACGTATTAATATTTTATATAAATGTGTAAAAAACGGACTGAGATAAGTTGAAAATGTTTAACCTGCTGGGTCAGAGTTCCTATAAGATATTTCTGTGCCCAATTTTGAAACTCTATAAAGGAAAAGTTCCGGGAAGGGGTCCTATCGCATAGTCCTGCCGGTAGGACGGCGGTTTGTTGCCCGAACAGAACAAACATTTCAATAAAACATTTCTATCCGTCGTAGGAAATTTTGCTAAACAGATTGAATAAATAAATATCAATTTGACAGATGTAGCTTCAATAAGATGGCCATTATGAACTATCAAAGTTCGAAGGTCCTTGTTGGAGGACCCTTTAGTTTAATAGTGCCACTTTTACTTACCAAAAAAAAAAAAAATATATATATATATATATATATATGTATATATATATATATATATATATATATATATATATATATATATATATATATATATATTGCAAAATATTGATAATAATAATATAAGCAATCAAAATTAAAGTCAGTCTTAACCAATACGGCCCAACTTGTCCCTACTTTTAAAACCTTGTAAAGTCTTAACTTAATTCGGGATATTTTTTCAGGATCATTTTTTAGGATCTTTGGGATTTGATTAAAAAGGAAATACATAAAATTCATAGAATTGTAAGAAATCTTATTTGAGCCGACAGAAGGATCTTTATAATTCAAAATTTAAAGATGATTTCATGTAAATGTTGTCCCCGGCTAAGCTGCAAATGGTTCATACGCTAGTTTAAATTTTGGTGTATTACATATTGATCGGTGCCGCACGTATAAATTCTTCAATTCTGACTTCCACAACATCAACCCTTGCGGGTGTGACCCTATTGACATGAGCTTTAACAGCCCCACAAAAAATAGTCTAAGGTCGTTAAATCGCAAAAAATCAGCTGTTCATCGAACTCGCCTCTCAATAGCACCATTGTTGCGCGTGTTGTGGTACCGCCTTGTTGAAACCACATATCAGCCAAGTCCAGCTCTTCCATTTTTTACAAAAAAAAAAAATTAATTACCGCAAGTTAGCACTCACTATTCACGCTACTGCCTTCGTTATCTTTGAAAAAGATGCGAACGGCCCACAATCCCCACCAAACAGTCCATTTTTCTGGATGCTTTGGCAGTTAATGCAATACATTTGACTCCTCTTCATATCAAATACGACAATTTTACTTGTTCACGTATCCGTTCAACCAGAAATGATCTTCGTCTCTAAGCACAACAAGTGTACGATGCTGTTTCTTAACCGAACAGGAATTTTGATAACAAGTGAAAACGTTATGTACGACCGGGTGGAATCTTCAATACCCTGCAAAAAGCACCACGACCGAAAGAGCTTTCCATCAGCAATTTTTTAATTTTATTTTTTTATCTTGGACCAGCACTCAGGGGATGACCCCTATGTATGCAATGCCTTGCGCCGGAACTGAAAACAAGGCAACAGTATTGAGGGGACAGATTAGGAAAGATGAGAAGATAGGCAGTTTTTTTTTTTGTAGCTATTTCAACCTTTACTTCGCCGGCTAATTTTTGCTACAGGGCCGACGTTGTTTTTGCAGTTAATAACAAAAAGATAGATAAATTAAAAGGAGATACATTAAAAATGTTTTATATGCTGGGTCAGAGTTCCTTTACGGCATTTATGTTCCCAATATTAAAATTCGATTTTGACGGGATCACTCCGGGAAGGGCCGTCGGGAAGGCAACTCACCATTGTGGTAAAAACTTAAAAAGTAAATTTTTTCAGCAATTAAGTGTGGAAAAAAATTTTTTTCTAGGGTCATATCGGGGGAAAAGCATAAGGCAGAGGAAGATCGGAGAACAACACAGCTTGGCCACAAAAAGCTGAAAATTTTAATTTTTAAGGAATCTAGACTTAAGAAATACAATATTTTTCCATGTAATATGTTACTTGAACGTCCACTAACGGGGGCGGGATCAAAAAATATATTTTTCTGATTTTCGAACTATAGGTTCAACGCTTTAGACCTTCCTTGACTTAAAAATATATCATTTGTTTAACAAAATTACAAACAAAAAAAAAAATTTTTTAAATTATATTGTTTTTCAGAGGCCTGTTTAGTTCTTCTCAGGGCAACTTTTTTCCCTCTGGCCCGATTCAGTGCATTTACGAACTTGGCCTGTGCTATTCTTTAAAATTTATCTGTACGGAAATTTCAAGGGTCTGGCTCTTTTCGTTTGGAACGCAACGCCCACTGTCCACAGACGGACAGACGAAAGGACATGGCCACATCGATTTCATCACTGATCAAGAATATATATACTTTATGGGGTTTTAGAGGGATATTTCGCTGCGATACACACAAAATGACAAAGTGAATTTACCCTCCAATTCTTTTTTGGTGGTTATAATAAAATTCAATTGTTCGTTTGTAGACCAAACTGATCATGTTTAACGGTGACAGGTTCACATGGAAACATCTCAACTCCCAAAAACGAAGCATGCAAATGCAGGTAACAAGTTCTCGTGCAAACCCTGCACAAACACCACAATGGCGAATTCTCTTTGCACTTGTCTAGTCTGTATTTAGACAGTCAAGTCTCTGACTAGACACGTCAGTGTCAAACTTATTATTTATGGCTAGTCTCTGGCTAGACATACATATTCGTGTCAAGCCACTAGCCGTTTAAATCATTTTAATTATAGTTTACGGTTTGTATATTTCCAGCGCACACATTATAATTACAGACTCATACGTTATAATTAAAATAAACTCCTTGCGTTGAAATTAATACGGAACTGCCACTGATTATCCCATAAACGTGATTACCACTGCAGTGAAAAGACTGCTGCCAAACATTAAGCGCATTTGAATTACGGACGGTGTTCATTATTGGTTAACAAGAATTTAAAGGAACAAAATATGCAACATTAACAAAAACAAAAAAAAAACAAAAAGTTGAAACACTAGATACAATAAAAAAAAAAATTTGACACATTTTTCCCAACCGCAACCTTTTCAAGGATGTCATACTCGTATGAGTGAGTATTATGACTTGAGTGAAACTGGTGCGGCAGAGGATGGCAGCCATGCCACGTACAGTAAATGATGATGTGTTCGTATTCTAGAGTCACGCAAGAATATAGTGGTTACTTAGCTGACGTTTTAGCCTGTTGTACATGCACGGCAACTTCGATGAAGAAGAATGCGACAAGAATCGCGAAAAGTCTGTTTAAAGGAGACTTAACAATAACGTGGCTGTTTTGCTTGTTGGCACAAAAAATTAAAGGGGATGTGTGCAAATATTAAAACTACCTGGAAGCGCTAAAGGCGTTTAAATAAATGCATATTAACTGGCGTTTAAACGCAGATAATATACATATTTTTATTTTTTTTTTTTTTCATTTTTTGTCTGTGTGCTGATACCAACTGCTAACAAGTTGCATACGGTTTAAAGGAATATACATGGCATAACTTAAGGAGCTTTTATTTAACTTAATAATGGCAGACTTTTGGGCGATTGAGCTGAATAATTTTATCAGCATTGAAGTTTGAATATTATTAAATAACTGAGCCTCTTTTGTTATTTTTACAGGAAATTTATATTGTTAAGGGGTTTAAATAAAATACAAAGACATATCGATTTACATAGCGATTAAACAGCAACTTACAACAACAACTTACGAAGAAACATAACTAAACAATTCAGAAACTTTTAAGAAATATTTTTAACATAAATTGCTCTAAGGCCCTGAAATACTAGCCAGCAAGTGGAAAGAAAAAATTTCATAGCATCACTTCAGGCGCTTGTGCAATATTTTGCCTATGTTAAGGCTTAACACATTATTTAAATGTTCTTATGCCTATAAACACACAAAATATGAAATTGCCAGCATATTTTTATGTTTAGAACTATAAAAACATATACACATACGAGGTCAGTTCCAAAAATTAGTTGATTTTATTAAATTTCGAGAACTACGTATGGAGTAGTCCAAACAAAACGCATCATGTTAATAGTGGCTTACACCTTAGCGTCAAGTTTAGTGCCCAAGTTAATTTTGACATTTTCTTGCAAATTCAATTTATTCCGCCCAAAGTAATACCAGTAGCCACTTGACCACTAATTAAATATATTATATAACTTATGTATACTGCTTTCTTGTACTTTAAATATAAGATTAAATCTTGTTGTGCTTGATTTGAACATAAATAAATAAATAAATAAAATAAATAAATAAATAAATTAAATTTCCAAAGAAAAGTAAATTGCAAGTAAGCAAGTTCGTTCTGGGGACAACATTTCTGTCATTCGCGACAGTATGGCAGAAGAGCCGTTCTAGCTTGATTTGTCGTCGTGCAAAACAATTGAACATCTCACGTACATCACTGATGCGAATTTTGATTAAGGATTTCAATTTTCACAAGTTCGATTGACTAGAGAGCTGCAGCCTACTGACCATTTCAAGCGTCGTCAATACGCCGAATGGTTGATTGAACAGACAGACGTGAATGGTGACTTTACAAAGAAAATTCTATTCAGAGACATTTCGCCGCAGTGGATTCGTTACCAAGCAGAATTTTTTTTTTTTTTAGGAGTAGGACCAGCACTCAGGGGATAACCCCTACATATGCAGTGCATTGCGCTGGAACTAGGAAAATAGATTTTGGGAGGGAGGATAAAGGGAGTAGTGTCTGTGGATATTCGACTTGAACCCCCTCAAATTAAAAGTGGCGGTAGTTTGTTCCACATACGGACTGTTCGGCCAAACAACGAATTTTCTCTGTAATGCGTAGTGCGATTCGTTGGAATATCGACCACAAACGCATGCGCTCTTGATGAAAAACGCGTTGAGCGTAAGAAAGAATGAACGATACGCACCCCACATTGCGACGATGCTCAAGAGAGTCAATAGAGTTGGCTACCCTACTGTCTCCGATGAGTTTCATCGCCCTCTCCTGTACACGGTCGAGTAACTTCAAAATAGACTTTGAAGCACCGGCCCAAACATGAGAGTTGTATTCCATCTTCGGTCGGATGCAAGTGGTGTAAATATTAAGGAGATCAGAAGGGGTGAAGTATCTCTTGCACCGTCTTAAGAAGCCAAGGCACTTGAATGCTTCTTTTGCGACCTGAAAGACATGTTCCGTCCATCTGACATCACACTGCACTTTCATGCCCAGAACATCAAGAGCCCCTGACTCCATAATACTTACACCACCCATAGAAACAGATGAAGCAGTTTGGTCATACGTACGTCGATGCGTAAGCATACAACACTGGGTCTTACGGGCATTAAAATCGACCCTGTTCGCCTGACCCCATTCGGAAATCTTCGCGAGGTTACTATTCAGAACGTCATTCGTAAACTGGCTCCTCGTCTCGATTTCAGACGTTGACGGCCTGCAGTTAAATGAATAAGAATGCGAAAGGCTGCTATCATCTGCGAAAGAGTAAATAGGACAGGAAGTTTGGGATAGTAGATCGCTAAGAAAAATTAGAAATAGAGTAGGGGAAAGAACGGAGCCCTGCGGTACCCTTAATTGACTCTGAACTTATCGGATGAGATCCCATCTATAACAACCGCATTTGGGCGAATGGGAATCCATGAGTGATTGCTGAAAAGCCGATGCATCCACGAAGAGTGACTATTTGATGCATTTTACAGGTTGGCGGGGTCATGCAGCCGCACTTCATCGAAAATGAGGTCGGCGAAGCAGTTACCATGAATGGTGTTTGCTATCACGACATGATAATGGACTTCTTGTGATCAGAAATTGAGGATATGAACCTGGACGAAAGGTGCCACTTGCCACACAGCCAACGTAATAATGGCTCTTTTGCGCGAGAAATTCAATGGCCGTGTTATCTCATGTCGTGGCGATGTAAATTGGCCGTCACGATGATGTGATTTGATACCGTTGGACTTCATTCAGTGGCGATCTTTGCAAGAGAAAGTGTACGTCAATAAGCCACGAACAATTCAACAGCTAAAGAATGAAATAATTCGGGACATTAACGACATTCAACCTCAATTATTTCTCAGGGTCATTGAAAATGTGAACTATTGGGTAGAGAAGTATGCCATCTAAGCCTTGGCGAGCATTTGGCTGATATTTCGTTTCACACCGAATTGTCTTTCTAAATTCTTCTGTTAGAATAAAAAATATTAAGGAAATTTTCTGAAAACTTTTTATTTTGCACAATTAACAACATGCGTTTTTGGTTTCACTTGCTCAAACATACGAGTAAAATTTCAATTTGGTTGATTTGCGAGAGTCACAGCAGACAAGAGTGTTTGGCATAGTCGTCGAAAAATTGTATTAAAGAGTTTTCATTAAATTTTGTGTAAAATTGAATGGTGTTCAGACATGCAATTTCAATTACGTCAATACTCACTTTATTGATATAATTATCTTCCTGTTCACATATACAAAATTTAGTCAATTCAATTACCGTATGATAATTAAAAGTAAACATTTTTCATATTCACAAAAAAGTGAAAGGGTATATAAAGGTTTGTCATGCCGTGTGTAATTTCTTCGATATGCACATGGGACCCCATAAAGTAAATATATTTTGGATCCTTATGAATAGCGATGACGATTGAGCAATGTCCGTCTGTCCGTCTGTCTGTACGTGATATTTCTCAAGCCCCCAGAAGAGCTAGAGACTTGGCTCTTGGACCGTTGGAATAGAAATGAAGTTAAATAGAGTGCTATTGAAATTCAGAAAGATTCGAAGTATGGTTCCAGAGCTGGGAAGCTTACACTTATTTCTCGACGCAAAATGTATACCAAAAATCAATTATTTTTTTAATGTTTGTAAATCAAACCTATTTATTGCTTTGGGAAGCCTCAATGGTCTATTAAAAACTAAAAAAATAAAAAATTTTTTCCAGGGATGGAAAATTAAAAAAAATTTGTTTGGCCCATTCCGTATTTTGTAGTACATGTAGTAACTAAAATTATTAAAAATTTTAAGTTTTTCTTTAACAAAACCTCCTTATACGTCATGAAGATTTGCATTGGCCAAAAAAAAAATTTTTAATTCAAATTTTGCTTTCAGGGATGGGAAATTGCATTTTTTTATACATGAAAGTAATCAAACAGGCAACTGATGTTGTTTTTTTTTTGTTTTTTCCTAACTAAGCCTATCCTATAATTTAGGAAGAACAAAATTGGTATAAAAAATTCAAAAATAAAATATAAAATTTTGAATTCAGGGATGGACAAGTGCAATATTTAACGGTACATGCAAGTGACCAAAATGGTTAAAAATTAAAAATTTGTCTAAAAATAAATTACTTTATACCTCATGAAGCGTTGCACTGATAAAAAATAACTAAAAATTTAAAGTTCGCTTCCAGGGTTGGGAAAATTAAAGTTTTTTTTGGTACATGCAATATTTTGTAGTACATGTAATAACCAAACTGGTTACAAAATTTCAGTTTTTCTTAAACAAAGCTACCTTATACGTCATGCAGATTTGCATTAATAAAAAAAATTTTAAAATTAAAATTTCGCTTCCAGGGTTGGGAAATTGAAATTTGTTTTATACATAAAAGTAACCAAAAGTGCAATTGACGTTGTTTTTTTTTTTTTTTTGCTATCTAAAACAAAATTGGTATCAAAAATTTTCAAAAAAAATCAAAATTTCGAATCCAGTGTTGGGAAGTTTAAAGTTTTTTGGTACATGCAATATATTGTAGTACATGAAAGTGACCAAAATGGTTGCAAATTTTAAGTTTTTCTTAAATAAAACGACTTTATACCTAATGAAGACAAGGATTGGTAAAAAAATTTTAATTTCGCTTCCAGGGATGGGAAATTGAATTTTTTTATACATAAAAGTAACCAAAAAGGCAACTAACGTCGGTTTTTTACTAATTAAAACTATTTTTTAGTTCAGGAAAAACATAATTGGTTTCGAAAATTTAAAAAAAAAATCTAAATTTAAATTCCAGAGTTGGATAACTGCAATATTTTGTGGTACATGAAAATGACCAAAATGGTTACAAATACTAAGTTTTTCTTAAATAAAACTATTTCATGCCTCATTAAGAGTTGCATTGGTAAAAAAAATTTAAATTTCGTTTCCAGGGTTGGGAAATTGAAATATATAAAAGTAACTAAACAGGCAATTGAAGTTGTTGTTTTTGCTAACTCAAACTATTTTATAATTAAGGAAGAACAAAATTGCTATTAAAATCTTAAAAATCAAAATTTCGACTCCAGGGTTGAACAAATAAAATATTTTATGGTACATGAAATTGGCCAAAAAGTTAAATATTTAAATTTTTTTTGTCAAGTAAAACTATGTTATATCTTTTAATTAAACCTACTTCCTGTTTTAGCAAGAAAGAAAGAAGAATTAAATCTGTGAAGGGTATTTACGATTCGGCACAGCCGAATATAGCACTTTTACTTGTTGTGTTTTTGTTTTTTAATTTTCTTATTATTAATACGAAGTTTAATATCAATAACTTAACTTCTTAACATGCCCGGCATATTTTGGTTAAAGTTTGCTTTTCAACTTTTTCCCCATTTTAGGTGCTAAGTCTCGACTAACTTTCTTTAGTGGGGTTGCTCACTAAACACACTTTTTAGCAGTGCTGCATTTGTAATTCTACTCCTTGTTGTAGAAATTAAGTATTAATTGAGCAATTACTTAATTAAAATTTTATATGATTAATTGAGCTTAATAATGACATTTATTGGGATAATTTTAATTAAGGCGTATGTCTGAACACCGTTTTAAGTGCTCAAAAGCACTTGCAATGTCAACAGTGGCACACAGTGATTGCACTCATGAGTTAGAAATTTTTTTGCAAGTGCCACAAGCTTTAAAAAAAATTTTGAGAAGATGTGAACGACGGTGTTCGTCGTTAGCACATCAACAACCGATGAAAATGTTGTAAAAGTGAATAAAACTGTTATAGAAAGAATTGTCGAGTTGGTGAATATGTCGGCATACCAGCTTGACCATGTCAAGCAATTTTCTCGAATATTTTTAATAAAGATGTGCAAATATGATGATTTTTTCGTGTCACGCGTAATTCACGCGTTAATCGTAATTAAAAATTATTAAAATCAGGCGTGCATTCGTGAGCGAGATTAAAAAATTTGGGACCGTGCGTGATTTATAACACATATAATATTCACGCACTCAAAACAGAAGATAAGTTTTTTCTTCTGAATTTTTTATACTAAGGAAAATGTGTATGTACAAACACACATACATATCTATGAGTGGAGATACATTCTTCTGCCGATTTTGTAAAAAAGAAATCGTGCGTGAAAGTGCGTCATTAAAAATAATGCTTTCGTTAACGTGCGTGATCGTGAGCGCCTTAAATATTGCCGTGCATGAGCGAACGTAAAAGAAACTGCTGCATTTTTGCAAAAGAAAAAAAGACGTGTCTTCTTTATACCATCCCCTCCTTTCTAGTTCCGGCCCAAAGCACTGCATATGCAGGGGTCATGATGTATAAATAATTATTTTTTTGAGAAATTTAAAATTCACCAAATTTTTTTAAGCACACCTCGTATGTTGTAGGGAAAATATTCTTATTTAAGAGTGAGTCTGTAAATTTGTATAGCCTCCACAAAAGAATTGGAGAGTGTATCCACTCTGTCATTCCGTATGTAACGCAGCGAAATATCTCTTTAAGACCCCATAAAGTATGTTCTTGATCAGTGATCTAAAACGATCTGAGCATGTCCGTTCGTCCGTCTGTGGAAATCACGATTCAGTCCAAACGAAAAGAGCCAGAGCCTTAAAATTTTGTATTAATATATTTTGAAGGATACCACAAGTCAAGTTCGTAAATGAACTGAATCGGGCCAGAGGGAGAAAAGAAGACCTAAACCCTAAGAAGAACTAAACCAACCTCCAAAATATATATTTTTTTTTTGTAATTTTGTTAAGCAGATGATATTTTTGCATGTCCAAGAAGATCCAAAGCGATGAACATGCAACCAGAATATAAGAAAAATTCATTTTGGACCACGCCCCCTTAGTGGGCGTTGAAGTAACATATTACATGGAAAAATAGTGTAAATACTTAACAAATTGTATAATTTAAGCCTACATTCCTTTCAAATTTTGTTCTAAAGCTTTTATAACGAAACTGAGATGTTCTCTGATCTGTCCTACCCTTTCCCCCCTCCCCCCTTTGCCCCTAAATGATTCTACAAAAAAAAATTTACACTTAATAACCCCAAAAATTTACTTTTTTGTGTTTTATAGCAAAGGTGAGATGTCTCACCCACGGCCCCTCCTGGAGTGATCCTAACAAAATAGTTTTTAGTTTGCCTTTGTGCCTTGGAATATTTATCATGTCTTTCTGAGATTTAAATTAAAATTTAGAACAATTACCCTATAGAATCTTAATTCAATTTAATATAAAAATAGTTTTTATTTACTGAATATATGGAGAGTATTTAAGATTGCACTCGGTCGAATACAACGTTCTTACTTGTTTTTTTTTTTCTTTTTTGGTGCTTGCCTTTTTTGTATTAATTTCAGTTTAATCTTTGTGTGCCTGCGACTAAACAAATTTAAATGAATAATTTTTTAAATTACACACCGAAGTACTAACCACTCCTGTATTTAGGAAAATAATTTTTATTGTTGCACGATTGTCTTTTGATTTTTTTTTTTTTGCATTTAGAAATCAAATGCAAAACTGGACCAGTGCTTGATTCTTTTGTACTCCTTTCCTTGCATTCCATTCTTCTTTTTAGTTGCCTTCTGATCCTGCAAAATGAAATTGCATATACGGAGCAGGAAAGAAAAAAGGACTCTTGAATAAATGTTGTAGAATTTAACAAGAATCTTAAGAAGAAGTCACCAATACACTGCCACACAGCAATGAGAGATATTGATAAAAACAGGCCCCAAAGGCATTGAGATAAATGAAAGAAAAAAAAACACAAACACACACACACACACACACAAAATGAAAAAATTTAATGCATCAGCATAAAAAGGGAGTTGAGTGAAAAGCATGACATGGCAAACATTGACTTTAGTCATCATTGAAATGCAATATTCCTTTTCACCAACGACGACGACGACACAACCTCCGTCGCCATCATCAAACTTTATCTGCATCTCTATCAACATGATGCTCATCATAGTCGTTACGGCTTTTGTGGGCCGTTTGGTTTTTGCCAGCATTCCGCACATTCAATGCGCAAACTGCAGCATCGGTTAAGGAATAAAAACTTTTTAAAGGATTAAATATTTAAGAAACAAGCAAATAATGAAAAGTAAAAAGTAAAAAATAAAGAGCTTAACCTAAGCATTTCATTTGAAATAGACTCCAAATGTCTGGAAATTATTAGAAAAAAATGAATGGAATTGCTTAAAAATCGTAAACATTTTGTATGATTTGATTGAATTAATTTGAAACTGGGAGATGAAAATCTAAAAATTAAGTAGCGTAACGATAAATGAAATTGTAAAGTTGAGCGAAAGAAAAAGGACTTCAAGGAGTTTAAGAACAGATTATGAAAGTGATTAGTTTAAGGTGGTTTGCAGAAATATTATTAAGTATTTTTCCAGTTAAAAATATTTATTCATAATATGTAAATCCCTCTTAAAGTTCTATTAACAAAAAAGCGAATTTTTTTAAGAAGCGCAATTTCCAGCTCTGTTTGAAGCCTAATTGAAAAGTTTTCTTTTCTATACAGGACTTTGTGATAAATCATTTGCGATATTTTCTCAATTAATATTTAAATAGGGGTATTACTGTTACGAGGCCTGTTCAATAAGTAAGCTGAATTGAAATTTTTCTGAGAAAATATTTATTTATCCATAAAATTTTATTTAGTGGCTCTCAAAGCAGTACCAATTCTCAAATTTTATATCCTTCACCAAAAATGGTGAGAGGTTTGCCATTCCGCGTGTGGAATTGGAAAGCGGTGTTCCAAGCCTCCAAAAGAGCAACAGATTCTTAGACTGATGAATTGGCAATGAACTTAAATAGAGTGGTATTGATATTCAGAGAAATCTAAAATAAGGTTCCAGAGCTGGGAAGCTTACACCTATTTATGGACGCAAATTAACAAGCACAACACAATTATTTTTTTGTTAATTAAACCTATTTTATATTTTTGGAAAAATCAAATTTGTATTAAAAGCTAAAAAAAAAAATATTTATTCCAGGGATGGGAAATGGACATTTTTTGGTACATAATAGCAGCCGTATAAGATTCTGATTTTGGTTTTTCAGTGAATTAAACCTATTTTATACTTCAGAAAAAATTATTTTCGTGTAATAAATAAATAAAATTAAAAATTCGATTCCAGGGTTGGGAAATCGATATAGTTTTGATTCATAAAATAGCCATATAAGTTCCTAATTTTGCATTTTTTTTTTAGTGAAGTATATCTATTTTATACTTCAAGAAGAATTAAATTGGTAATAAAAAGCAAAATTCGACTCCAGGGCTGAAAAATCGAAATTTTTTAGCACATAAAAGTAACACAAATAAGTTCCTAATTTTGTCTTTTTTTTTTGTCAATTAAACTTATTATCTGTTTCAGGAGGATAAAAGAAATACATCTGTGAAGGGTATTTAAAATTCGGCACATCATTTTTTCTTTTTTTGTTTATAAATATATGTGAAAAGTAGGCAGTAGAAATAAAAAAAGACAGCTCCAGAGGTGGAAAATTTAATCTTTGTTTTTTTTTTTAATATTCAACTAAATAAATAAAACTAATTTTTTCTCAGGTACTCAAGCGTATTTTTAATGATAGAATGAAATAAATTAATATTCCCAGAGCTGGTAAACGCAAACTTATTTTTCGTATATACAAGTGACTAGCTAATTTTTACTTTCTTTCTTGCTAATTCAAACTATTTTATAATTCAAAACGACGATGCCAGGGATGGACAATTGAAACTTTTTTCGGTGCATAAAACTAACTAATATTCTTGTTCTTTATGAATTAAACATATTGAATGTTTTTGAAAAAAATTTTATTTGTATTCGAAATGAGAAATGCTAAAACACCAGAGCACCTGAGCTGGAATACTTTTTTTTTGTGATATTAAAGTATCTAAAAAAAACTTGTTTTTTCTCTGATAATCAAACTTTTTTTAAATTGTAGAAAGAAAAAAATTAGTAGCTATTGAAAATAAGAAAAATCAAACAGATTCCAGAGCTGGAAAACTTATTTTGGGTATATAAAAGAAGGCAGCTAAACAAATTTTTTAATAATTTTCTGATTTGGTAAAGCACCAATGAAATGCATATAGACATTGCTTGACCACCCAACAAATAAATTACATTTTTATAATAGAATTGTGACAATATGTCAAATAGAAAATTTTATAAATTTTTTTTTTTTTTTCGCAAATACACCTATTTTATAAGTCGGAACAATCAAAACGACAATTCCAGGGATGGGCAATTTTTTTATCTTTATAAATTAACCATATTTAATGTTTTTGAAAGAGAATTATTATTAGAAATCACAAAAGCCAACTCCAGAGCTGGCAAAATTTAATTTTTTTCTTATATTAAACTAATTAAATTTTTAAATATTTTTTTCTGGAATACAAATATGTTTTATACTTTACAAAGAAATAAATTACTATTATAAATTAAAAAAGATCAAATCGATGGTTCCAGAAATGGAATATATAGCACCTTTACTTTTTCCTCCCCCCTGAAAGTGCAAAAAATTTCACCGAGCCCAAAATAGGGATTCATTTTTAAAAGCCTGAAATATATTCAAAGTATCACAAATATGCACTTAAAAATACAGCCTAACTTGCGGCGTTTTACAATGCAAATAAATTAAAATTAAATTGCGAAATACTTTAGAGCCTGCTTTTGGTAAACATTTTATACAAAGTTAATTTATATTTTTTAAATAATATAATATTCCTAATTGCATAAATTTAATTTAAAATATAAACAAACAAAAATATTTAAAATAAATATGCCAATTTATTAAGCCAACTAATTAAAACGCATTTTATTTGTAATTAGAATTAAAAAATTCCTGAACTAAAATGCCCTCACTATTTGTTGGTTTAAGGCAATTTAGATATATTTAATTGAAAATGTTTTATTATTCAAGACAAGAAGAGAAAAAACGAACATAAAAACAAATCAAAAATGTATACAAAAAGCATTTTATTTACAACTGAAAATTGCATGTTTAATGTATTTGAACAACATGATTTTAATTACATTAAAATGCCACATTTAGGCAATACCTGCCTGCCAAATAGTTTAATTGGATTAAAATATGTTATTGCTTTAAATTAAATGAAATCAATTAGGTGCGCAATTTTATGGCATTGGAAGAGATAAAAAAAAAATAATAATGAGACTTAAATCATAAACGTAAACTCGCACTAAATCCAACTTTTAAGGGTTTAAATAAGAAAAAGCTGTAAGAACGTTATATTCGACCGGGTCGAATTTTAATTACCCTCCAAATATTTAATAAGTAAAATTAAAATGTTTAACTGGGTGGGACAGAGTTCTTTTATATAATATCGTACGTCAACGCCCTCTGAAGGGGGCGGGGCCCAAAATTAGACTACATCATGTTTTCCATAGACGAACGTATGGGCATTGCTAGACCGTCTTAGACTTCATCACTGATCAATAATGTATATACTTTATGTGGTCTAATTCGTTTTGGAGAGCATTTAATCTTTATTTTTTGGGGTCTCTCTGGCATGGGCCGTAGGGGAAACATTTCACCTTTGCCATAAGACTCTAAAAATAAATATTTGGGATAATTAAATGTAAAATTTATTATGTGAGTGGAGATAAATATGCAGGGTTAAACATGTTTTGACGTAAGCAGTTACGAAACAACGTATTTAGCTGTGAAGTTAAATGTGTTATGACGTAAAGAAATGGCAAACAGTGAAATTTTTGTTTTATGAAAATCCATATTTAATAAATTTTTGGAGCATTTTGTGAAAATATTTACAGGTCACGAGTGTGTGTGTGTGATCTTGAAGTGGCCAAATAAGGAGTTGGCATACATTGCCAGTGTATACAAAATGATGTATGGGATAGAAGACACTCCCATAATCATTTTGTATATAAATATGGATTTTCATCCGAAAAAAATTTTACTGGTTGCCATTTCGTTACGCCATAACATATTTAACTTCACTTCGTAACTGCTTACGTCAAATTATATTTAACTCTTCATACACATAAATTAATTTAAAAAATTTTGTTAAAGGGTCATTTAGAAGGCAAAGGAGAGGAGGGGGTAGGGCAGAAGAGTACCAGGTTACGTCTCAGCATTGTCATTAAAGTTTAAAAATGTTATTTTTAAGGAATGCAGGCTTAAGTAAAACAATTTGTTAAATTTTTACACTATTTTTGCTTATAATAACGCCCACTAAAGGGGGTCCAAAAATTAATTTTTTTATGGCTCCAAGTTTTAAGAATTGGACCTTCTCTGACATAAAAATATAATATCATTTGCTTAACAAAATTACAAAAAAAAAACTTTAAAAATTGTGTTGGTTTTTAGAGGTTAGTTTAGTTCATCTTAGGGGAATTTTTTTGCCCCTGGACCGTTTCAGCCCATCTCCGAACTTAATCTGTGCTATCCTTCACAAGATATATTTATACCGAGTTTCAAGAGTTTGGCTCTTTTCGTTTGGACTGAACCGTGATTTCCACAGACGGACATGCTCAGATCGTCTTAGATTTTATCACTGATCAAGAATATATATATTTCATGGGGTCTGAGATGGATATTTCAATGCGTTACAAACGGAATGACAAAGTGAATATACCCTCCAAATTCTTTTTTGGAGAGTATAAAAACTTATTATTAAAGTAAACAAACAACTTCATTTACAAAAACATTTAAAAACTGAAACGAAGCACAATCACATAAAGAATGGCAAAATTTGAGGTTAGGAAATAAATTGGTTGTCAAATGAAAAAATTTTAAGAATTAAATTGTCATCCTTTTGGCATTTATTTAGTAAGAAGTTGGGAAATTTTAGCCATGAAATGCTACACTCTTGAACAAAGAATTTTAATTATTAAAATTTACTAACGAAATGGTGAAAATTTTACTGTATCACTTCGTAAAATTCGGGCAGCTTTTACTAGTAATCAGGCTGCTTCTGAAACCGCTGTGCGTAATTTAATCGCCAAATTCGAGGCTCACGCTACTATTGCTGACAATAGACCAAAACAATATGCTCTTAGTCGCCGTAGTGATGCATCCATATCCGCAATGCAGCAAAGTGTTCAGAAGGGGCCTGGAGCATCAACTCGTTGACGTTTACAATAATTGGGCATCACTAGAGGCACTTTGCGCAACATTTTGCATTAAGATCTTCGTCATGTTCACTCTTAAATAGTTCAATCCGGTCGAAAATTATTTGTGTGGAATGTTAGAGATTTGGAAGTTGGAAAAATTGCATGAAAACAACACATTTTTCAACGAAATCATATTTAGGGATGAGACCCATTTTCGATTAGGCGATTATGTAAACAAACAAAATTGTCGCATATGGGCCTCACAAAATCCACAAACTGTCCTCGAAAAACCATTACATCCAAAGAAAGTGACCGTATGGTGCGGTTTGTGTCAGGTGGCATCATTGGCCTGTATTTTTTTTTTCTAAAATGAGCGATGAAACGCCATCACCGTGAATTCTCTTAGCTACCAAGCCATAGCAACCAATTTCTTGTGGCCACAATTGCCTAATGGTGACAATGGGTGCTGTTGGCTGAAGTAGTAGAACACGAGACTATGAAGCGGAGGGTCGTGAGTTCGAGCCCGCGCTGAGTCATGAAATATTGTGTTGAATTGTTCTGATCAGCATTAGTGCATGGTTGTGTTAGTTGTTGCCAGCCTGTTTCAATGATGAAGGCATAGTCACTGGTCCCTGAACATAATTGGCAGCGACTGAAACCATCATGTACTAAAAAAAAGCAGAGTAACAGCACCCACCTTCGTCGGCCCTGTAGCAAAAATTAGCCGGCGAAGTAAAAGGTTGAAATAGCTAAAAAAAAAAAAAAAAAAAAAAAAAAAAAAAAAAAAAAACTGTCTATCTTTTCATCTTTCCTAATCTGTACCCTCAATACTATTCCCTCGTTTTCAGTTCTGGCGCAATGCATTGCATATATAGGGGTCATCCCCTGAGCGCTGGCCCTACTCCTAAAAAAAAAACCAATTCAGTTTTGCGTGAATTTCTCGATTTGACGATGTCCATTGTCTGTCTCGTTCTTGTAATTTAACGCCACTTGATTATTTTCTCTGGAGCCATTTGAAAGACTGGGTTTACGTGAACAAACCACAAACAACTGACGCTCGGAAAGATGAAATTTGGTGCTGCATTGACGAGATAAGTGAAGTTTAATTGCAATATGTAAAATTTTGGGAAAAGAGCGAAAGTTTGCCGACATGCATTATAAACTCCTATATTTCTACTTTACATTGCTTTCCATAAAACTGAATTTGCCAACAAAAAAAAAATTATGTTTTTTAAGTTAATTTACATACGAACCTCATATTTGCTCACCCTTTATTAATGATTCGAAACAGAAATAAAACTATAGCATAGTTCGCGGCATAAGCCGAATTTCGTCAAAGTGTATTTTCAAATATTTATATTCCCCGCATAATAGGTCCGATAGTCGGGAATTATCCATCGGCTGCCCCGTACTGAGATGCTCAAATCTCGACAAACTTTTAAGCGAAAAGTTCAAAATCAATTTATAACTTTTTCTTGTAAATTTGGGAAGATAATCAGCACGAATAAAATTGATGTTAAACCACAAATTCCCAAATATAGAAATTTAACTAGAAAAGAAGTCTGGTTGCGGCTAAGAAATAATTGGCAAAACCTTTGCTGTTTAACCTGCCCCAAAACTGATTCACGAATGCCTCACAGCTCTAATATTTTATCTTTAATGTTACTTAATATTTCCTTATTTTCCATATCAAACACAAAACCTCCTGCAAATAATCAACACTTCGCACCCAAAACTCTTTCCTTTATGTGTACCCGGAGCATTAAAAGTATTAAATACAAGAAAGAAAAAAACAAGTAATTAATTGCTTCAATATATAAAACCTCTTCTAATTAGTGTGAGCAAATAATGCAAACGAAATGTTAACACATAAAATAATTACATAGTCTACATTAAGGCTAACAAAACTAAAACACAGAAAAAATATATATATACATCAAATTGTTTAGCCTATATTCAAGCTATTAAGAGCATAAAACAATGCAAAGAAACATTGCATACATTAAGGCTTAATTATAATTATATAAACACAGCATAACAAAGCTTACACTGAAAACAAATTAAAAACTGTTTCATGTGTTGGCCTTTTTCTCCCAGCTCTTCTGGATGTTTACCTAAAACGAGAATGAAAAGAGGGAAGAAAAAAAAACAAATAAATAAATTGTTGTGAAATGAATAATTTTTATACGCGTAATTACATAAAATTATACAATGTTTGGTTAAAAGAAAATAAAAATTAAACATTTTAAATGAAACTGTTGTTTGTTTTTCTTTTTTCTGTCTGTTCTCTTTAATATTTAAATTCACGTATTAATTGAAATTCTTATTAAAAGTGAGAATATATTTATTTAGAGATTTAATATATTTTTTTATAATCATCAAACCAGCAGAACGGTACAGTACTAGGGAACTCATTTAATTGGTTTGGTTTTAATAGGTTAATCGCTGGATTAGCTAAACCAGGTTTTGATTTAATCCGTTAATAATCGGTAAATTGTGTGCGGGAACGGTGGAACAATTAATAAATCAAATTATGTTATTTCAATAAATAAAAATGAGTAAATTATTTATTATTTGGAAGTTATTAGTAAAAAAAAACAAAACTAACAATTCTTGACCTTAAACTTGCACATTGTTGAAGCGAAATGTGAGTCAAGTCTTTCTCTCCCAATTTGGGCAAAAAAAATTGAGATCATAGCTCTTGGCATTTACAACAACGTTTCTGCCTTTTGTCATTTTTAAAAAAGATGTCACCGCACGATGGCTCAGAATCAATTTTCATTGACCAAAACCTATATTTTTTCTTGACATAGATTCTTAGAATTTTTATGTCATCAGAAAGGAAACAGATCATAACTAAGGTGGCCTAAAAATGTTGTCAAAATATTCGCAGTATTAGGCGGGGAATGTTGCTAAAGGCAAAGAATTCAAGTTAATTTAGAAATAAAAAAAATATAATATTTGATCTAATATTAATTAAGATTTCTTGAAGACTATTATTGAAAACACTGAACAACAAAATCAAATTTTTTCCAAAATTACAAGGTCCGACCTAAAAATTTTGATAGATGAGACAAAAAAAAGACACGTGTATCGGCGTTTTGAAAGTTTACTTCTGAATTTCATTTGAGGGTGCATTAAAGTTTCCCAGCTCTGACACATTCTTATTGTTAATCGGCATAAGAATCCATGTGATCCTTACATTTTAGGTACAAAATGTGTTCAGCAAATTTATGTAATATGTTACGGAGAACATTTTTGTAGAATATGTTAACCCTTTAACTCCTCAAGGTATGGGTCTTTTTTGTCCTTCTTTTAAAAAAGAGCAAATTTAACTAAAAATCACTAATATCTCTATTATTTTACCTTCGATAGCAAATTTGGATAGGAAGTATTCATTAATTAAATTTTTTTTAGCTCTGGGCAATTTCACTTCATTATCATACAATGTCCAGCATATTTCAGCGATAAGCGAACGAATGCTTTTGCCTTTATAGCGTTCTTCAATGGATGCGCACCCATTGAAGAAATGAATGGGTGATGAAATTTTTCATAATGCTCGTCAGATTTTGTTCCATCAACATAATGACTAGGACTTCGACGTTGTAGCACAGGTACTGGGAAATCGGAACTGGGATCATGGCTGATGGTACAGCTTTGTATACAAAACTCTTTCGCCTATATCTATTCAACTTTAATATAACAAATGCGACAGCAAAGCTTCGGCGTCCATAGTTCATCCGGAAAAACTTCTAGCACAAAATACCTTTTATAGATGTTTTCAACTTTACTATTGAAAAACGTAACTTTATATTCCGGTATAGTATGTTTACCGCAGACATAGCAAAATAAATCAAATTTTTCCAACCAATTGGACATTTTTGCCAAAACAAATCTTACACGTAAAGTTTAATTGTTTACTTTCATTATTTATTATTTTTTAAGTAAAACACTCAAATCACAAAACAAATTATGTGCACAATATACGAGTATGCACCGCAAATTGACACGTTTTCAGTACAATAAGAAATATAGCACTTGATTTTTGTTTTGATTTTGCTTTTCATTGTTTTTGTTGTAATGTAACGGATAATATTTTTGCGAAAAATTTTAACCCCTTAAATCCCTGATTTAATGGTGATTTTTGCTCTTTTTTAAAAGAAGAACAAAAAAGACCCATACCTTGAGGAGTTAAAGGGTTAACATATTCTACAAAAATGTTCTCCGTAACATTTTACATAAATTTGCTGAACACATTTTGTACCTAATATGTAAGGATCACATGGAATCTTATACCGATTAACAATAAGATTGCGCCAAAGCTGGGAAACTTTAATGCACCCTCAAATGAAATTCAGATGTAAACTTTCAAAACGCCGATACACGTTTTTTTTTTTTTTTTTTTTTTTTTGTCTCCTCTATCAAATTTTTTAGGTCGGACCTTGTAATTTTTTTTGTGTTGTACAGTGTAATGGGCTGGGTTTTTTTTTTTTTTTGTTATGTTGGGTGAATTTTTTTTTTTTTTTAGCAAATGGTATTTGCGCACCCTGTATATTTCGTAAAATATTAATACTGTATAACTTTTAAAGGACAAAAAAGGAACAAAAATCTAAATCATCCAAAGAAAGGCAAAAGTGTTTTCTTTAAACCTCATATATACTTTTGCACCCGTCCGGACCCGCCCGTAGAACACTTTCTTTATTTTAATGAAAATACTCGAAATTTTTTAAATTCACTTTAGAAACCATTCACTGCCATAAATACAGAGAAAGAGAGGAAAGTTATTAGTGGTATAAATTTTTCTTCAAATGGTTGACATCCTTTTAAAAAACTTCCTAGAATTTTTCATTGAATGATAGACGGAAACACTGCCCAGGTTTTGACTGATACAAAAGCTTCATCCAGCTGTATTATATGTGAAGCAACATCAAGTCAGTTAAACCAAGAACTGACAAAGTAGACAAAGTAGATAGTATAGAGGCATTTGAATTTGAATTTGAATTATCACCGCTACATACGAGGATGAGGTTTATGGAACACATACTGAAAATGAGCTATGATTTGGACTTTGGATCTTAAGGATCAGTAAGAAATAATGACACTAACAAAGAGAAAAGAAAATTGAAAAAGAAACGATTTGTATCAATCGATGGCAATACCGCAGGAAGATTATTTTTGCATTCCGAAACTGCATCTGATATATACATATATATATACAGGTGTTGATATAGATGTTATTTCAAGATTTAAAATAATTACTGAAGTACTTATTGATCCCTTCATCTTTAGTATTCGAAGTCAATGGAAAGTGAATCATTCGGATCTACATACCGAAGCTAAGGCACTGCTACAGGACAGAAGTAATACAGAGCAGAATATAGAATATATACAGGAAATATTGCAGCCAAATGAATAATAATTATAGTTTGCATTTAATATTTGAATGAAATAAAGTATACAAACATTAATATTAAATGCTATTTTATTTATCTACAATCTCTTTATAACTATAAATCTAATATATAAAATTCTCGTGTCACAATGTTCGTTCCCATACTCTTCCGAAACGGCTTGACCGATTCTTATGAAATTTTTTATGCATATTCAGTAAGTCTGAGAATCGGCTAATATCTATTTTTCAAACCTCTAAGTGATAAGATTTTTTATTATTTTTTGATAAACATTTTTTTTTTATTTTTTACTATATGCCATTAAAAAATACAAACAAGCCTATGTTTGCACTTTTCGATCACCAATCCCTGCTTTTTAATAGTCATTTTCATAATTTTATCATTTTTTATCTTGCTCGATAACATCAATTATTATCACTTGGTAAGTTATCCCTTCCATGTGTCTACCGGTATCACTTCTCACCCAGTACACAGCACGGAGTAGGGATGACAACGTAGATGATCTCCTATTTCTCTCAAACAATAAACCTTCTCTCACTCTCTCTCTCTCTCTCTACACTGTTTTCGGCTATTATTAGTGTTTATGCGTCAAGCGCAGTAGTTAAGCATTTTCACTGTCTCAGTGTAATTCTCATATCAAATATATTCTCGAGTAGGTTAGGTTAGGTTAGGTTGAAAAGAGAGGCATAAGCATCCCAATCCGTCCTGGATTACACTTAGGCCTCATAGGCCTGTTGTGCGCTCTAAATATTCTCGAGTAACTTTATTATTAATTTATTAATAACTAATATTATTGAATATAATTAATTATTAATAACTAATAAAATTATGAATTTTGAGTGTAATTCCCACGATCAGTGAATTAAGTGATTTACATAACCTCTAAAATACTCAACACGTGGCACGAGTTCCCGCAAACAACGGCTATTGCGTTGTAAGTATAAATTATTTTTTACTTTTATTAAAAAATCAAAAATTATTCTTTCTTATTTATAACGGAAGTGTTGTTGGGAATGGTGAAAAACGAATTCGGTGAAAGTTAAATTTGTATTACAATTGGGCATATTTTTGTGTTTGCTCTCGAGTGGGTAAACCATCAAGTTTGTTTGTATAAGCTAAATACGGGAAAAAATATTTCAATTTCCCAACCCTGGAAGCGAAATTTTTTAAAATTTTCTTTATCAATGCAAATCTTCATGAGATATAAAGTAGTTTTGTTTAAGAAAAACTCGAATTTTGACATCATTTTGGTTATTACATGTACTACAATATATTGCATGTACCAAGAAAAAAATTAATTTTTCCAACCCTAGAAACGAAATTTCAATTTTTTGTTTTTTTGTTTATTTTTATCAGAGCAACACTTCTTGAGGTATAAAGTAGTTTTATTTAAGAAAACTTGCAAATTTTTTACCATTTTGGTAACTTTCATGTACCATAAAATATTGCACTTGTCCATCCCTGGATTCGAAATTTTATTTTTGAATTTTTGATACCAATTTTGTTCTTCCTAAATTATAAGACAGTTTTAGTTAGCAAAAAACAAAAAGCAAAAAAAAAACAACATCAGCTGCATGTTTGATTACTTTCATGTATAAAAAAAATTCAATTTCCCACACCTGGAAGCAAAATTTGAATAAAAAAAAATTTTTTTTTTTTTTTGCCAATGCAAATCTTTATGACGTATAAAGTGGTTTTGTTAAAGAAAAACTTGAAATTTTTAACAATTTTAGTTACTACATGTACTACAAAATACGGAATAGGCCGAAAAAAAAAATTTTATTTCCCATCCCTGGAAAAAAAATTTTATTTTTTTAGTTTTTAATAGACCATTGAGGCTCCCCAAAGCACGAAATAGGTTTAATTTACAAACATTAAAAGAAATTGATTTTTGGTATAAATTTTGCGTCGAGAAATAGGTGCAAGCTTCCCAGCTCTGGAACCATACTTCGGATCTTTCTGAATTTCAATAGCACTCTATTTAAGTTCATTTCCAATCCAACGGTCCAAGAACGAAGTCTCTAGCTCTTCTGGGGGCTTGGGAAAACCGATTTCACGTACAGACGGACGGACTGAGGGACAGACGGACATCGCTCAATAGTCATCGCTATTCATAAGGATACAGAATATATATACTTTATGGGGTCCCATGTGCATATCGAAGAAATTACACACGGAATGACAAACCTATATATACAGTTTCACTTTTTTGTGAAGGGTATAAAAAGGAACTACTAAAAAATCTTTATTACTTAAAAAGCTACAGAGTTTTGGTCAATGAAAAACGATTATGAACCACTGTGCGCCGGCGTATAATCAGCACTCAACAGTTAACTTTTCGGGATGTATTGGAAGTTCTTGAAATTATTCTGGCTGCTGTTCAGCCCGCTTACAGCAATTTTGCTTGTTCACGTACCCATTCAAGCCAAAATGAGTCCGATACACTTTCTTAACCGGCCATGAAGTTGAGTAATAAATTCCAACAATCTGTAAGGGTTGTTCTTTTACAAGTCCATTCATTATTAAATTATAAACCAAACTGAACATGTTTAACAGTAACATGTTACACGAAAACAGCTGATCTGCCAATAACAGTGATACCCAATCGTTTGTTTTGCAGTTGTACCCTACAATTCAGTCGCACGAATTTATCTTCATAAGAAAGCCCGCTCACACATGCCGTCAGATTTATTTCCCAAATATTTTTTAATTCTGCTTCATCGTGTATCATACTGAACTCATATTCTCAGTTCTGTGCAGCACATCGATATCCAATTCTTTCAACGCACTATGCTGCACTTTGAACATTTATTGCACTTGCCACTGTACAGAATAGTTCAAGCAGTTAATTAAGTTGAAATTTGAACAAAACAAACCATAAGTATGCTAAGCAAACTACAGACTTCCATGGAAATAAAACATGCTATTTATAAAGATTTTTATGTATAAAATTAAATCAAATGTTTGCGGAAGAAAACAAAATAATAAATAAAATAAATTACAACACAAATGTCAATGCAACAATATGTTCAACACAATATTTGTTAAACTACAAATCTAGAAGCCATGACAAACTAAAAAACAAATTAAAAAAATGAAATTTTGTATCAACATATTTATGCATCTACAAAGAAGGGTGCCTTTAAAAAACATTAATGTTTAAATGTAAATATTTTGAATGACATAAAATAACACTTGCACACATTTATGTACATCTAGGAGAAATCTCACCAGACTCAGATGTCTGTTTCTAGCACAAACACACACACACAAACGAAGAAAGCACTTGTAGCAACAAATATATACATACATACATATATCTCATATGTGTGTACTAGTTGCCGCAAAAGTTGTTGCAAAAGTGGATCTTTGGATATAATATTTTCAATACTGACGATTTCGCTTATGCGGAGTTCAGACATGCATTTTTAATTGAGTCAATATCCACTTTATTGTCATAATTATCTTCCTGTTCATATATACAAAATTTATTCAAGTTAATTAACGTATGACAACTGAAAGTAAAAATTTTTCATATTCAAGAGGATCCGGAGTACACATTTTTATTTACTTTTTCCTATTTTATTTCTTTTTTTTTTTAATTTTCTAATTAATAATAAATTTTATGTCAATAATTTAACTTCAACATGGCGCCACATATTTTGTTGTGCGGTTTTTTTTTAACTTTTTCCCCTTTTAAGGTGCTAAGTCTCGACTAACTTTGTTCACTGAGTTGAGCTTTACTCACTGAACATACTTTTTAGCAGGCCTGCATTTGTAATTTTTCTCGATTTTGTAACAATTAAGTGTTAAATTGATTAATTAAAATTTTATATCATTAATTGAGCTCAATAATCACAATAACAGAAACTTCCTTCCGTTTATATACAATTTAGAATAAAAAGAAGTTCGATCTTAGCATCGTAATAGAAGCCTAAAAATTAAATTTTTAAGGAAATTTGGTAAATATTTACACTATTATTGCATATAATGCTTTACGTCAACGCCCACTTAAGAGGGTGGGGTCGTATCAATAGATTTTTCTGATTTTCTGGCTCTAAGTTCAATGCTTTGGTATAAAAATATATCATTTGCTTAACAAAATTACAACAAAAAAGCTTTAAAAATTATGTTGTTTTTCAGAGGTTGGTGTAGTTCTTCTTAAAGGAAAAATTACGATTTCCGAACCCTGGAATGGAATTTTAAATTTATTTGGTTTTTAATACCAATTTCTTCCTGAAGTATTAAATAGGTACAATTCACTAAAAATACAAAAATAAGGCATTTATTTGGTTATTTGTATACACAAAAATAAAGTTGATTTTCCAACCCTGGAATCGATTTATTATTATTATTTTTTTTTTTTTTTTTTTTTTTTTTTTTTGTTTAACAAATTTAATTCTTCCTGAAGTGTTAAATAGGTACAATTCACTAAAAATATAAAAATAAAGAATTTATTTGGTTATTTGTATATAAAAAAAATTTTGATTTTCTAACCCTGGAATCGATTTATTATTTTATTTTTTTTATTATTTTTTCAGTTAAAAAAATCAAAATTAGGAACTTATACGGCTGCTTTTATGTACCAACAAAATTTCGTTTTCCCGGATTCAAAGTTTTTTTATTTATTTTAAATTTTGAATAGCCTATCAATTTTTGTGAAGTATAAAATAGTTTTATTTGACAAAAAAAATAAGATTTTTAACTGTTTCTAAGACTTTTAGTTACCCAAAAAATATTTCAATTTCCCAAGCCTGAAATTGAAATTTCGATTTTTGTAAATTTCAATTAAAATTTTTTTTCCAAACTTCTAAAATAGTTTTATTAGCAAAAAAAATCTTTTATGTGCCAAAAATATATTAAATTTCCTGTCCCTGGAATAAAATTTTTTTTAGATTTTAATACAAATTTGATTCTTCAAAACGTATCAAATAGCTTTAATTAACGCAAAACCCCAAAAAAATTATTGGTTTTTGGTATTAAATTTGCGTTCACAAATAGGTGTACGCTTCCCAGCTCTGGAATCGTATTTTTCTGAATTTCAATACCACTCTATTTAAGTTCATTTCCAATTAAACAGTCCCATAAATGAAGTCTCTAGCTATTCTGGGGGTTTGGGAAAACCGATTTCACGTCCAGACAGACGGACATCGCTCAATCGTCATCGCTGTTTATAATGATCCACAATATACTTATATACTTTATGTGATCCCAGATTAATACGGAGGAAATTTCACACAGAATGACAAACCTTTCACTTTTATGTGAAGGATGTAATAAAGGATATATATTTAAGTGGAAATTCATGGAAGCTTGTTTCACTTGGATAACCGTCGTAACAGCAAATAAATCCTGACCCTTCGAAATGACATACACGTAGACATACACTTTCTGTCAATGGACAAATCTGCTGTGATGGTCGGTACCCGCCTACGAAAGATTACACTGCACTCGATTACAAGGTGCCAGGAAATCGCAATCTTAAGTGATCTACCACTATTTCACGGTTCGAAAAGATGTAGGCTCTTTTCGAGTTTACCCACATTGACTGCGGTTCCAGAAAAGACCTTCCATGCTTTTAAGACAGAGTACCGGTGACAGAAGCTCTTCTTGAAGGTAAACCTATTATTTTTTTTTCCTTTTTCTCAATAAGATTTCCTTACGTAATTTGCTTTATTTATATCTCTCACATTTTCCTTAACATTAATATGCAAAATTATGGCACAATTTGTTTTAATCCTTCCTCTTTATAACATGTAAATGTTGGGTACATGGTAGCAAGTGTTTTTGGTGGAATATTTTAGTGAAACGTGAAACGAACTGGATTGAATTAAAGTGCGCGCACACACACACACATGCACACACACACACACAAACTCATACGCCAATATGTAAATTTAAAAATATGGTACATTTAAAAAGTAAGACAGAGTAAAGAGTGCTCGTTAATTTTAAATAAAGTACTTAACACACAAAAACTGCAACAACTACAAGTTTAAATGCAGACATATACATGCATACGTAAAAAAAACAAATATTGAAGTATATATTAAGGCAGTACAAAAACGCACAACATGCTGCATAACTTTAGGATGAAATCAATATAAAGTGTGAGTTTAGCAATGAGATTATGTAGTTCAGACGGATTGTGTTCTTTACCTAATTGTAATTTTAGAATAAAATAATGTCTTTTTTTATCTCTCTGTTTCGCTCTCCCCCTCTCTCTCTCTCTCTCTCTTTCTCTATCTCTCTCTCTCTCTCTCTCTGCTTCTCTGAATGTTTTGCCTTTTCAGTATAATTTTGCATCATATTTGAATATTCTGGTTTCCTGATGACAATACTTACAACCTATATAATTATATCAACCTATTTAATTTCAAAATTGCACACAAATGAATAAGGCAATTTGAAAGTAATTGTTATTGTAAAATGAAGTTTTATGGCTAATTAATAAAAAATTGTTTGAAATATAGAAATACATGATAAATATTCTAAGGCACAAAGGAAAGTCAACACCAGTTTTTAATAATACAACTTACACAGCAGAGCAGAACAACTGCTTTCGATAGCCACTACACTTTCATCGTCAGCACTTATGTATGTGTTTGTTTGTTAACACGCAATAGGTGGTTTAGTGAAATGTGTGTTTCAAAGGATTCCCTGAAACTTAGATTTAGTGTGAATTAGAACCGGTTCGGGGCTGTACATTTGTGAATATTTAAAAAAATAACGAAAAAAAAAATTTTTTAAGTGTTTTTTTTTTTAAATTTTGGAGCATCCCGAATTTTGCTAAACATTTTCTGTTGTCATTGTTTATGCGGTTTAATTACATGGGCCCGTAATCTGTTACAATTGGCTTTCACGTGACTTACAGGTGACACTGACTGTGAATTTTTCAAATTTCACAAAATGCGTACATTTAATTACCGCTTTGTTTCATGATGCTACACTACTTTCGAAAAGTCCCTCTGGCCACACTTTCATTAAATTGGTCGGAGTCATTTTGATATTTTCGCGAGTCAAGGCATCACGTCTTTGACTCTGTCACTCTTTCCAATGTATAGATAAAGAACTAATTTATACTTTCTGGTCCAAATAACTTTCAGTTCATATTGTCAGATATTTTAGACAATCTAATCATGATCTTTTTAATAACCATAAGTGACAAAAACACTAACAACCTTTCAATCCTACTTTCAGCTGTGTCAGCTACACTCGTGTTTTACTTTCATATGCTAAAAAAATATTTAGTTCATTATATGCAATTGGCTACCCACGAACTACATGGCAGTAGTTCTCATGTGCGCTTCGTAGCGCCATAAGAGGTTTAGTAATTAACACTATTAAAGTTGCTGTTTTAGTTGTTGTAATAGTTTGAATTATATGCATGCAAATATTCGTGTAGTTGAAACAAAAATTATTATAACTTCCACAACGAGTTCATGTTAAAATTTTATGTTTTATGGAAAAAAAAACAAACAGTGAAATCTTCGCAGCAGCAGAAGTCACTTTTTAGAGAGTTTCTATTTTTACATATTAATTGACACCTTTTTTGCCAAGTTGAACAGCGCTTTTGTATAATTAAGATACTGAAAATTATTTGCTAAGCGTTTTGCTGCTTTCTTTAACTACTCCATTTAACGTTTTAGGAATTGTAATTAATTAAACAGTTTTTGCGAAGATGGTATACAAAATAGAAGAATTATATTTAAATATTTTTTTAATAGTTGAATAGTGAAAGTCAACTATTTTGAAGAATATATTTTAAAGATTTTATATATAAAATGGAATTTAAATTATTAATTGATATCAAGTCTAAAGAAAGAGGGTAAGGAATAAGAATAAGGATAAAAGTAAAATTGAGAATAGGAATAAAATTCAAAATAACAAAAAAAATATGAATATAAATAACAATAATGATAAGAATATGAACAACATGCGAAGTCAGAACAAGAATCAGTAAGAATATGATTCACAATATTAATAACAATATGAATAACAGTCACAATAATAATAACAATAATAAAAACGAGTAAAAGTCTTAAATATTTTTCACAGATGTATTTCTTTTTTTTTCTAAAACAGAAAATAAGTTTAATTCACAAAAATAAAAAAACAAAAACAAAGCTAGGAACTTATTTGGTTACTTATATGTGCCGAAAAAAATTTCGATTTTCCAGCCCTGGAATCGAATTTTCAATTTCTTTGGTTTTTAATACCAATTTAATTCTTGGAGAAGTATAAAATAGGTTTAGTTCAATGAAAAAACAAATATTAGAAACTTATATGACAACTTTATGTAACAAAATAAAATCGATTTTCCAACCCTGGAATCAAATTTTAAATTTTTCGGATTTTTAATACAAATTTAATTCTTTCTGAAGCGTAGAAAAGGTTTAATGCACAAAAAAGTGACATTTTTCATTATTTTATGTGCCGAAAAAATGTCCGTTCACCAAGCCTGGAATCGAATATGTATTTAATTTTTTTTGTTTTTGTTTTTAATACCAATTTAGTGCTTTCTGAAGCTCCGTTCTCCAAAATGTAGTATAAAATTACTTTAGTTCACTAAAAAAAAAACTAAATTAGGAACTTATATGGCTATTTTTATATAATAATCATATTTCGATTTTCGAACCCTGGAATAGAATTTTTAATTCTATTTATGTAGTACACGAATATAATTCCTCCTGAAGTATAAAAAAGGTTTAGGTCACTGAAAAAACTAAAAATTAGGAACTTATACGGCTGCTTCTAAGTGCTTAAAAGAAATCAATTTTCCAACCCTGGATTCAAATTTTGAACTTTTTTTTTTTAATACCAACTCAATTATTGCTGAAACATAAAAAGGTTTAATTCATCAAAAACACGAAAAGTATAGACTTTTTTTTGGATTATTTTATGTACGAAAACATTTACGTTTTCCAACCCTGGAAAATTTTGAATAGGATATGAAAGGTTTAATTTGTGAGAAGTATAAAATAGTTTGACTGAACAAAACAACAACATTTTTAACTTTATTTAATACTTTCAATGAGCGAAAAATATTTTAATTTCCCAACCCTGGAATCGAAAATTCGATTCTTTTAAACTGTATTATCAATTTTTGATCCCCTAATTTTTAAAATAGTTTTAATTTATGTAAATTGTAACAATTTAATCTTTAATACAAATTTCATTCTTCCAGAAGTATCAAATAGGTTTAATTAACAAAAAAAAAAAAAAAGCAAAAAATAATTGGTTTTTACTTGTTTATTTTGCGTCCACAAATATGTGTTAGCTTTCCAGCTCTGGAACCGTATTTTATATTTTTCTGAATTTCAATACCATTTAGCTCATTTCTAATCCACCCGTCCAAGAATGAAGTCTCTAGTTCTTCTGGGGACTTGGGAAAACCGATTTCGCCCCCAGACAGACGGACATCGCTTATACGTCATCGCTGTTTATAAGGATACAGAATATATATACTTTATGGCGTCCCATATTAATATTGAGGAAATTACACACGGAATGGAAAACCCTTATCTACCCTTTCACTTTTTTGTGAAGGGTATAATAACAATAAGAATAGAAATTAGAACAAGAATTTATTAAAACAAACTAATTTGCAGATGTGAACTTGAGACTAGACCTATACCGATTCCGATACGATATGCGTATCGACATTGAAATTGAACTCAAGTTAAAATTAACAAAATTCAACTAGAGTAATTATTTTATTATACAAAATTACAGTAGAAGAGATTATTAATATTTAAAATTGATAATTGCATTCATTCTGAAATTAACAAAAAATAAATTATTTTTTTTTTAACAAATTAATATTTAAAATTTATAGTAATAAGATTTTTGTTTAAAAAACAAAGTGTTCTTAAATTTTGCGGAGATGGACGATTCCGCAAATCCGTTTGAAGCAGACCTGCAGTACAAAATAAGTCTCTCATATGCCACAGAACTCATTTGAAAACTTCAGTATTTCTGCGCCAGTTTCTTTAAGTTTGGGTAGGTTATGTCATTGCGCCAGTAATCAAGAGGATCTGCGTCTCTAGGAGTATTAAAAGATCTAATATGAAATTTATTTTTTTTTTAGTAGATTTAGATTTTATTTTTCATTTTGCCTTACAAATACTTTTCTTGTTATCCAATGGATTTCTGATTGTATGAAGGTGTAGAAAAATAAAATAGATTCATATCGAACATACTTTATTTGTTGGTTTAGTTTTGTATGAGTTTCAAGGCCAACTATTCTTATTCTGTTGTGATTTTTGAAAATAGTTTGTAATTTACAAATTGTGAATTCTCACATAGTTTTCGGAAGTATGTGCATAAGATAAGAGGTTTTTAACTTTTCAAAACTGTGGTTAAAGTCGACTGATGATTTGGTAAAGCACCACCAATGAAATGGATATGGGCATTTCCAGAAAAAAGTCCACCTTGATCGAAAAATTAAAAGTTAACAAACAGATTTTTTCCTAATGTATTATAAAAGAGAAACTTCTAAAATAAATGAAATTTAGGAGCTTAAAGCTTTCTTTTGTTGGGATGGTGAAATACTGAGCTACAAGTTTGAAGTTCTCGTTTTTGTAAGTGTTTCTTAACTTCAAGGGCATTTTCTCTTTATAATTAACATTCCTAAAATCAATTTCATAATAATACTCTTATTGCAAAACTGTTGCCACAAAAATATTCAATCATAAAACAAATGCAAAATATATATTTAGTATATCGTAGTTTTTATATAATTTTCTAATATTTATGTCTTTTTCGCATTTTTTTAACATAATAAAATAAAGTGGAAATTTTAGTAATGTAGCGCCAGTAACGTAACGCCAGACCAATTTTCATTAAAGAAAAAAAAGGAAAAAAGATTTGTTCAATTTATAACTTGGAAAATAAATGTATATTGGTCCAAAACCTATCAAAAAAAATTTGATTAGAAATACTTGCCCAATTCGCAGAGTTCAACAATTTTGTTATCAAAGTCAAATCGCACTTCCGTTTTTTGTAACGTAACGCCAGGTCACTTTTTGGAGTATATCTTGAAATTCTTAGGCTCAACTATTTCCATTTTTTGGCTGAATATAGAGCTATCCAATCACTTCTCTAATGTGAGAAAAAAACTTTTTTAAATTCTGGTTTTTAACGTTTTTTTTCAACATATCGTCGTACAAAAGTAACGTAACGCCAAAATGGAAATGCTTGACCACCAACAAATAAATTTCATTTATAGAGGGTGTTTTTTTATACGAATCACTCTGCTGTCTGACAGCTGTTTTGACAGTTTAAAGTGACGTCTCTACTCAGTATTGTTTGGCAAATCATCATGATCTGGTTAACTCCAGAACAACGCTTCCAAATCGTGGAAATTTATTTTCAAAAACAGTGTTCAATAAAAAGTGTTTATCCGCATTTTTACCGCAAAATTCTCTTCAGTGATGAGGCGCATTTTTGCTTGAATGGATATGTCAACAAGCAAAATTGCCGTATTTGGAGCAAAGATAATCCACACGCCGTTCAAGAATTACCAATGCATCCCGATAAATGTACTGTTTGGTGCGGTCTATGGGCTGGTGGAATCATCGGTCCTTATTTCTTCAAAACTGAGGAAGGACGACGCGTTACCGTGAATGGAAATCGATACACAATCATGATCAATGAATTTTTGGTGCCAAAACTTCAAGATATGGATGTAAACGAAATGTGGTTTCAACAGGATGGTTCCACTTGTCATACTGCGGGCGAAACAATGGACTTATTTAAAGAACATTTCAACGACAACATTATTTCGAGAAATGGACCGGTGAATTGTCCTCCGCGTTCGTGTGATTTGACGCCACTCGATTATTTTTTGTGGGGATACCTGAAATCATTGGTTTACGTGGAGAAACCAGCAACGGTTGACGCTTTGGAAACCAGTATTCAACGTGTCATTGCTGAAATACGCCCTCAAATGTTTGAAAAGGTGCTCGAAAATTGGACCTCCAGAATGGCCTTTGTGCAAAATAGTCGTGGTGGCCATATGCCCGAAATTATATTTAAATGTTAAATGACAAGAAATTATCTACCAAATGAAAAATTTTTTTTTGGCCATTTCATAATTTGGCATGTGTTTTATTTAAATTTCAAATTAGCAAGCTCTTATAAAAACACCCTTTATTTGGAATATCTACTTCGTTAGCAAAACCTCAGCATGGGATGGACAGAGGCTCATCGTTCTCGGATTCTCATATATTTTTTTCACCAACGCTCCAAAGGCGAGTAGTTCCCTTAGACTTATCACTCTCCATCTCTCCGTTGATTCATGTATTATATTTTCGAATAATGTTCGAAGTCTTTTAACTAGCGGAATAGCGTAGCTTTGCTTATGGATTTTGTAGCCTCTTCAAAATAAGACAAAATTTTCACCACCTCTTCCATCATTATCCATTCCTCTGTTGTAAGTCCTACCTTGCATTTTATACGAGGTAAACAAGCTTGTACTGCAACGCTTTGCTTTAGCAAACGCCGCGAAGCCTGAAGTGTTGAATCCCAGCATGTAGATATGTCCTGTATGAAGACATGATTCGGAATATTGTGTGCATTTTGCATTTCTTTTAGAATTTTAGTGCTGCTTGAATCATTTCATTTACTTTATCGCCCTTAAAAAGGCTGGATTTGATTGTCAATTGCAAAGAATACGCTAAACACTTCACTGGCATTACATCGTAGGAGAGCTGAATCTCTCTAATAGTGACACCCAATCTTCTAAAGCTTTCTTTAGATTAGATGCTATGTTAGTACAGGAGTGCTGAGCTGCTTTAGTTGTTATGCAAAAAAATAGAAGCGTTGAAAATTGAATTGTTTGTTCTAAACAGCTCTAAAAAAAATGTATATATCGATATATCGCCAAATCAGAAGTAGCGCCGATATATCGGAATCGGTATCGGTTACATCCCTACTTGAGACTGAATAAAAAATTATTATCTTAATAATAAAATCAATAAGTTCGAATAATAAAAACTATTTTATTATAAAAAACTATTTTCCTAAAAAACCTGATGTAACCTCAATTTTCTTTTCCTCAAATAATGCACAATTTGTGGTTTGGCAGCTTCTCAGCAAATGCCCGGTATATTTGAGCAGCTATTCTTATGAATATTGTGTGTGTGTGTAACTTCTTAGTGACAATTTCTTAAAGAAACTTTTCATTTCTGTGTCTCGCAGTATGTGTGAGTGTAAAATATGAGAGGATGAATCAAGATGTACATGTGGTTTCCCTTTCCGCCTGTTTAATAACATTCTTAAGAGTTGCTTGTAGGGCTGCCAGATATGCCGATTTATCGGCATTTTGACGATTTTTTACTCCAAAAATTTCAATATGCCGATTTGCCGATTTTACCCATAAAAAATGCCGATTTTTTAATAATAGTGTGGAACATCTTTTATTATATAATTCTATTATTATATAATTCTTCTTTTAATAACAATTCAATTGCCTTGTTGTAGCTGTGCACGAAATTCCGATGTTCCTTAGAAAATAAAACTTTAAAAGAAGGAATTCTTTATTCTAAAGATTATTTGAAAATGAAAAACTCTAATTGCGAAATAAATAACGATTTAATAAAAATGTCAAAATCAAATATTTATGATTGATTTATGAAAACCACATTATTTCCAATTTTTGTATTATATTTACGAATTTTGTTCAAAAATTTTAGGATAATATTCTAAATTTTTGTTGTTAGCTTTTATTGACCTTTTCTTATATATGTATTTTAGAATGATTGAGCTCGAGGTCGTTTTTGTAAAAATCGTTATAATTTTTCTATTTTATTCGATATTTCGTCAACAATTTGTTGACATCATCAGGAATAACAATCGAATCATATTTCAAAACCAATTTATACAGAAAATTTTAATTTTCGATTGTTATTCCTGATGATGTCAACAAATTGTTGACGAAATATCGAATAAAATAGAAAAATTATAACGATTTTTACAAAAACGACCTCGAGCTCAATCATTCTAAAATACATATTCTAAATTTTTAATTGTATATTGTAACTCCTATTTTAGAACCTACGAGTAGAATTAATTTTTAGGAAATTCTGAAATATAATAGCAAAATTTTGAAATACTATTGGAAAAGACGTATATATTTTAATTGGAACGAAGTTCCTTATGAGACGTTGCGGAGGGGTACCCTAACCGGGAAGAAACGTCCGTAACGTAAGATATTTTGTTTCTAACTCAATGTTTCAGACGTATGAGTAATACGATTCCATACAAACAAATATTAATCATACGCAGCCGGGCCGTGATAGAATTCAATTTCGTTTGGGAACAAAACTGATTCTGTATTTTCGTTGATCGGCGAAAAGAAAAATCCTAATAAAAAATGTATACCCGAATAATTATTTTCTTTATACCTCGAATAGAACTTAAAATTAATATTTTTATAATAAGGAACTGCGTTCCTATCCGGTGTCCCACGACACCACACATCTTTTTGAATTATTTTATACTGTTTTATAAAAAGCAAGTTGATCTTATGTATTTTTTTTAAGTAAAAGTCATTCTATATGAATAAAATAATAAATCCTTTCTTTTAAATTGCCAATTGGGAGATTAAACTAAACCCCAAAATAATTTCAAAACTTGTGAGGTGCAAATTTATTGATCTATACATGCTGTTTTATGTATAATATTTAATAAATTATATTGAATTGTTTTTGTTTATATGTCAAAATAAGTTTTTTAATTAATGCCGATTTTTTGCGGATTTTAAGAAATGAAAGTGCCGATAATGCCGATTTTTTTTGGGAAATTTGCTGATTTATGACGAAAAATTTCTGGCAGCCCTGGTTGCTTGTTCTTTTAATTTGATTGTACTATTTTTAGCTTTTTCGTTTTTCTTCTCCAGCATAAAGTCAAAAAGTCTAATTTTATTTAATTTTTTTTCTCTGCGGTCTTCCTTATGCAAGAAATGAAGAAGACAAGTCACTAAATAGTAATTTTTCTCTTTTACTTAACGCTTGACCTATTTTGAGGCTTATTTAACATTTTATATGTAAAAGTGAGAAAGAAGTGTAATAATCATTTGCAGTTACCAACATAAAAAGAAGCATCTTATCCGTATACACAATGAGGCGAATTCGTTGATTAGGTTATTGGTTCGGAAAAATTTATTATGAAATATACACGATTATCATAATTAAGGCGGTTTGAATTACTCATCTCTATTATGCGCATTATCGAGATGTTACTGTTACACTCACACACACATACAAATTTATTTATTAAGATAATAATGATGCTGGTTAGGTTTTGTTATAAAAGTATTTATTACCAAGAGGGCCGGCCGAGTCGTTCATACAAACACACACATTTAAATCTACGGGGAATACAAAAATATATAAATGTTTTTTGTGTTTGCCAAAGTTTAAGTTTTCCAACTTTTTATGTTTTGGAAGGAAAAGGAAGCAAGAGAAAAAACTTTACTTATAAAGCAGTTGATCATTATTACTCTGGGTTATTTTCATTATAAATATTTTGTGGTTTGTGATTAATTAGAGGACGAATCGTTAGGTTATTTTGAATTTTTGGTTTGGAAATGAGAATATATGAATTCTTGGAAAAAGTTCAAATAATTGAAGCACAATTAAGACGTTGTATTTAAATTGAGCGAATTTAATATTTTACTATTTAACTAGATGGGAAGTAATAATTATTTATTAAACATTTTTTAAATAAAGAGGAAAAAATGTATTTAAATGTAGATAATTGCCAAAACTGACAACAAAAATTTTGGAGACTTGTGCTGAGACAGTTCGCAAACTCCAAAGAATCTTTAAGCGAGAAACTGCATCTAATATATATTATTTTGTTGAACCCAGCGAACATTTACTCTACGATTTTTTTTATTATAATAAATACTCATAATATGTCTTGCATAAATAAAGCTTGTACTCTTGATACGGATTATGATAATATGATTTGCTGCTGGCTGTGCCACAACCTATGCCATTTTATATGTAGTGGACTATCAGTAATTGTAGCTGATGCTGTATCTAAGAGCGAGTCTCTACGTTGGTGTTGCAATGGGTGTAAAAAGATTGATGTTCGTTTTTACAGATTCTTTGAAGGAACTAAAACAAAATTTGTTGAGCTCCAGAATGAAGCAATCAAGCTTTCGGATAGTATTTCGAACTATGGCAAACTTTTTGATGACTACAAGTCATTGGAAAATTTGAAATCTCCTATCCAATCTTCACCTAAGCGTAGAAAGTCGGCTAGGAAAAACAACAACAATAAAAATAAAGATGTAATACATATTCAAAATGAAAATAATGCTACGCATACACCGAAAAATACTTTAAATAGTATCAGTGTTACTTCTGATAAAGCTGCCGCTCATGTTATGGATTATTCGTCAAACACAAACTTGCATATTGAAAAACCTGGTGTATCGTCACAATGCGTTCCTGATAATATTTCAACCCCTGTGCAAGCTGTTGACCAGGTTTTTGCCCCAAATTGTAACAACAATCAACGTCTATCTGCCGGGAGGGTTAATAGTAATATCATTGTGCCCGCTTCTCACAGGGAATTGCACGTAATTCCTCCCAACAAGCATATATTTATATCCCGATTTGCTGCTGATACAACGTCTGAGGATATTGAGTATTTCATTAAGTCTAAACTTAATATAAATGTCGATATCTTTGTCCATAAATTTAGATATGCGCAAGAAAGAAGTATAACATCTTTTAAAGTTACAATTCCGTTTGAGCATTTTAATAAAGTTATTGAGCAATCTTTTTGGCCTCAACACGCATTAGTTCGAGAATATGAGCACACTTCATACCAACAGAAAAGAAATATTGCTCGTATTTCTCCTAAAGAATCAGATGTTCCAAAAAACTAATATTTTGTTCCGATAATCAGCTGCACCTATTATATCAGAATGTCCGTGGATTAAAAACTAAACTCACTAAACTTTTCTTACAAAGTTTCTGCATCAATCATCATGTTATTGTATTTACCGAAACTTGGCTGAATAATACCTTTTTAAACACAGAGATACTTTGTGATAAATTTAATATATTTCGTCGCGATAGAATTACAACTACTACAGGTGGTGGAGTACTAATTGCCGTCGCAAATCATTTTCCAGCGGAAGAAATAAGAATTAGCTTACCTGTTGATTTAGAGTTTATCGCTGTGGTTCTTAAAGTTAACAAGATTAGCATATTCATAACATGTTCTTATATCCCACCTCAATCTGATCCAATTCTATACAAATACCATACTGATGCTATTAAAATGGTGTCTTCTACAATAAATGCTGCAGATTTAATACTTGTATTTGGTGACTTTAATTTACCTCACATTAGCTGGGAGTTCTCCAATGAATGCTACTGTTATTTACCCGTAATACTTGATGAAAATGAAAATGACATTTTTAATAATTTATCCGGCGTGGGGCTTCACCAAATCAATGGAATACAGAACTATTTGGGTAAACTCCTAGATTTGGTATTTGTGAATGTGCCAGCTGAATTTACTTTAAACCGTACAGATCCTCTTGTATTGCCGGAAGATCGTTATCATCCAACGATTGAAATTAGTTGCAATTTACATTATACTAATCAAACTAAAAATTCTAGTAAAAATGAAAAGATTTTCTGTTTTAATCGTTGTAACTACAATGAATTGAATAATCTAATTTGTAATACCAATTGGCTTCAGCTGTTGTCTACACCGAATAGTATGTGGGATTCAGTAGACACTATGGTTAACATTTTTTATAAAATTATGTTTGGCTATATGGAGGAATGTATTCCTAAGTATATACCTCATTTAAATGGCGGTCCACCGTGGAATTCTAGACAACTTTCAGCGTTAAAAAACAAAAAGAATAAATACTACAAGAAGTACAAAAGCACTGGATCCTCGTTTTATTTTAGTAAATATTCAGTTCTACGTGCGAAATATAATTTACTAAATGTACAGATGTATAAAAACTATCTTCATGTCACCAAACTTAACTTTGCCCATAACCATAAATCGTTTTTCAACTTTGTAAACTGTAAAAGAAGAGCTTCGGGCTTTCCAAAAGTAATGAAATATTTACGTTCCGAGTCCAGTGATGAGCCTACAGTTAGCAACATGTTTGCGAAATATTTTGCTTCAACATACTCCACTGTTACGTATGAAAAGAACACTATCTACCCATACAAAATCGTTGATAATTTTACTATTTCGCCACCTGTAATAACTACCAGTCACATCTTTAATTGTTTAAATAAAACTAAGTCATCCAAGATTAGCGGCCCCGACGGGATTCCTAGTTGTGTTCTAAAAAACTGCGCTTCAGCTCTAGCAATGCCTTTGTCCATAATTTTTAATACATCATTAAAATGCGGTTACTTTCCTAAAATATGGAAAAAATCGTTTATTATTCCCTTGTTTAAGTCTGGAAACAAGTCTGATATCAGCAATTACAGAGGTATTGCAAAACTGAGTGATTTACCCAAGCTGTTCGAAAAATGTATGATTGATTGTATAACCCATCAAGTTTATCCTATTTTATCCCCATTACAACATGGTTTTCGTAAAGGATGTTCCACTGCAACCAATATTCTCCAGCTTACAACATTAGTAAACCAAGCTTTCAATAATGGCTACCATACTGACGCAATATACACCGATTTTAGTAAAGCTTTTGACAAAGTAAATCATATTCTTTTATTAAAAAAATTGGATTTATTGGGTTTTAGTAATATTTTCATCTCGTGGATAAAGTCATATCTTGTATGCAGAACGCAATCTGTTAAATTTAATAATGCAGTCTCAAGAAGTATTCAAGTTAAATCTGGTGTGCCACAAGGTAGTCACCTTGGCCCAATTCTATTTTTACTTTTTATAAATGATCTACCGGAGGCAATTAAACACTGCAACGTATTGATGTATGCTGACGACGTTAAGATATTTTTAAGTATTAAACAGCCAGCTGATCATCTTCTTCTACAGAATGACCTGGATAATTTTTACAAATGGTGTAAAATTAATTTAATGGAGTTAAATTTAAAAAAATGTAAACATCTAAATTTTTCAAGAGTTCGTGGTTCTGTATTTGCTTACAAGTTCGATTTGTACTGCTTAGACACTGTTGAAACATTTATGGATTTGGGCATATTGTTAGACTCAAAACTAAGTTTTGTGCAACATATAACGATGTCTGTGAACAAAGCGCGTAGCATTTTAGCTTTTGTGAAACGATGGTCGAAGGAATTCAACGATACTTTCATAACAAGACAACTATACATATCACTCGTAAGGCCAATTCTAGAGTATGGTTCCATCATTTGGGATCCTTACTACCAAATACATATTGATCGCATTGAGTCTGTTCAAAAACAGTTTCTTATTTTCTGCTTAAGAAACATTTACCATGACCTAACTCAACTTCCGCCGTATTCAACAAGATTAGCTGTAATTAACCTGCCTACTTTAAGAAGCCGGAGAATAATGCTCAATGTAGCTTTTTCTTATAACTTAATAAATGGTAGAATCTGCTCCGAGTTTTTATTGAGCAATGTCACGTTTAACATTCCACAACGCTCATTACGATCATTTCAACCATTATTTGTTAGAACTTTTCGTACCAACTTTGCTATGTCTGATCCACTAAGAAGATTATGTTGTTGCTTTAATGAAATGTATAATTTTATCGATTTTTCATTAGATATATATACTATTAAAATGAATATAATACTATTTTTAAATAACTAAATTTTAATACCAGATTTCTGGTTTATTGTAATAATATAGTTTGTAAGGAATTAATCCATAAACTAAATAAATAAATAAAAAAAATAAAATATGTTGTAGAAAAATTTTTAGAAACTGGGTCGTTTGGAGGCAGTAGGACTTTTGGGTTTCAAGGTACCGCACGGTTTGTGAAACAACGGCCTACATGTAAGAATTGAATTAAATTTTCTCTCGGGTGTAACTGGTATTAACAGTAAAGAGATCAGCTGGAGTGGAGAATCTCTTACAGTGTTTCTACACTGAAAGTTAAAACTTGGTTATAGCGTTAAAACCATAAACAGCTGATCTTGCGTTCACACTGCAAATTATGTTTTTAACATGTGGCAATTTGTTGTGAAATGTGTGAATTTGTTGCTGTACTTGTTCACTATTTTTTACAACACTTAATTGACAACCTGTACAACAGAAGTTTTTGTTTGATGGAAAACAGAAAATGTTTTACAATGCGTTCTAAAATAGAAGTTCTTTTACATTTTGTGAATAAATACTTAAAAATTATGGAAATTCTTATAAAAAGAGAAGAACTTCTTGGAAATCAAGTTGTTATATATATAAAAAACATTAAGGTAGTCGGTAAGAAAATATGCACATGTATTTATATCAAGAAATGATAATTTTGCAATCTGAATAAAATTTCAATCCCATATTTGACCAGATCAGCAGTCATTTCTCTATATACGAGTATATGGGAATTTCTCATTTTTTCCTCTCAATTAGTCTATTTTTTTCCTCCCACACATCAATGAAAATATTTTCATTAATCTACGTCCATAATTTCTTTCTCTTAAGCTGCATTCATTTTGACAACGATTTCATAATATTTCAGGCGTCAGTGTATATTCTTATTAACGTATACAATAACAGCTGATTCCAAGATATAACTTGGCAGCACTTAACTGAGGACAGACAAAAAAACAAGTAAAAACGTTATACTCGATCAGGTCAAATCTTGAATACCCTCCAAATATTTAGTAAATAAAAACGCCAGACTCTTGAAATTTGTTATAAATATATCTTGAAGGATAAAACAGGTCAAGTTCGGAAATGGGCTGAATCGGGCAAGAGAGAAAAAAGTTCCCCTAAGTAGAACTAAACCAACCTCTAAAAAACAACATAATTTTAATTGTCCTAAGCAAATGATACATTTGTATATCAAACGCATTAAACTTGAAGCCATAAAATCAAAAAAATTTATTTTTGGACCCCGCCCCCTTTAATGGGCGTTATTATATGCAAAAATAGTGTAAAAATTTATCAAATTGTTTTAGTTAAGCCTACATTCTTTAAAAATAACACTTTTAAGCTTTAATGACGAAGCTGAGACGTAACCTATTACTCCTCTGCCCAACCCCCTCCTCCCCCTTTGCCACCTAAATGACCCAATAATAAAAAAAGATATTAAATAAATTTGACATTTAATTATACCGAACATTTATTTTCGAACTTTTATGGCAAATGTGAAATGTCTTCCCCACGGCCCTTCCCAGAGCGACCCCGACAAAATACAGTTTTAATACCCTCGAAAAAGAATTGGACCCCATCAAGTATTTATATTCTTGATTAGTGATGAAGTCTAAGACGATCTGGCATTGCCCATACGTTAGTCTGTGGAAAACATGATATAGTCTATTTTTTTGACCCCGCCCCCTTTAGTGGGACGTACGATATTATATGCAAAAATAGTGTAAATATTGAACACTTTTTATTTCTTAAGGCTATAAGAAGCTGAGATGTTCTCTGATCTTGCAGAGGTAAAACGTCTCCCGCACAGCCCTTCCCGGAATGACTCTGTCAAAGTTGACGTTTAAAATTGGGTACAGAGATGTTTTAAAGGAACTCTATCCCACCAAGTTAAACATTTTAAATTTACTTACTAACCCCCATATTCATAAAATAAATAAAACGTATTTGAAATCTGTTTTAAGAAAATTTTGTATGAAAATATTTGATTAAAATACATTTCAAACTCATTTTAAATTTTATGAATACCGGGGTAAATACTTGGAGGGTATTTAAGATTCGACCCGGTTGAATATAACGTTTTTACTTGTTTTATTATGATTTAAACTTGTGGCACTCACACAATTTACAAAAACGTAAGCGGATTCAGTAAGAAAAAATGCGCTAGGGGGAACAATATCAATATATAACCTGGTAGCACTGAACTTAGCACAGGCAAAAACAAGGTTGCATTTCATCAAACGTACTTAAAAGCAATTTGAAGGTGATTTCAAGTTGCTTTTAATAAAACCAGGTTTTAACAGTTGGTTTTAACGTTAAAACCAGAATTCATTAAAACTAGGGATGTAACGATACGCAGTTTTGCCGATCCGATACCGATACCGATACTCAAAAAGAAATATCGCCGATACCGATTCCGATACCGATACGCATATTGAAATTGAACTCAAGTTAAAATTAACAAAACTCAAGTAGAGTAATTCTTTTATTATACAAAATTATAGTGTAAGAGATTATTAATATTTAAAATTGATATTTGAATTCATTCTGATAGTAACAAAAACAAATTATTTTTTGTTAATTTTTTATCGGGCTTAAGTTCGAATCTTGCATGACTGCAAATTATTTTTTGTTAATTTTTTATTATTAATAAATGAATTTGTTTTAAATTCTATTTATTATTTTATATTAAGATTGGAATATTAAGAATATTTTTAATAATCATCAAACCAGCAGAACGGATCAGTACTGATTTCGAGGCCGCTACGCCATCTCATCAGCGTTCTTTGTTCAATTTTTCCCACTTTTGCAAGTGGTGCTGGTTAGTAGGAATATCAACTATTTAACCAATATTTTAACGAAAATTGAATATGAGAAGTTATCACATTCATATTATTAAGTTATTACATTTTGGTTAGTACGAAATTCCCCAACCCTGACGATTAATATTCCAAATATTCCAATATCTCTTTTGCTTTTTCCAGAGCCATCGGCTGCTGATAGGTAAAGCTTCTTTTTTATTTATGTTCAAGTAATTGAATTTAGTTGTCAATTTACTTTGAACAAGTGCGCGTGCCCCCGCAATGTTTTAAATTATGTATGAATTTTTATTAGTCGAACTTTTTCTTATGTAAATTGTTAAAAAATTGAAAAATTGAACAAAGAACGCTGATGAGATGGCGTAGCGGCCTCGAAATCAGTACTGATCCGTTCTGCTGGTTTGATGATTATTAAAAATATTCTTAATATTCCAATCTTAATATAAAATAATAAATAGAATTTAAAACAAATTCATTTATTAATAATAAAAAATTAACAAAAAATAATTTGCAGTCATGCAAGATTCGAACTTAAGCCCGATAAAAAATTAACAATTTACATAAGAAAAAGTTCGACTAATAAAAATTCATACATAATTCAAATTATTTTTTGTTAACAAAATAATAGTGTAAGCGATTATTAATGAGTCCATTCAAACTGAATGTCATACTGTTTATTTTCTAAAATCATCCAAATTTTCAATACAACACACTATGTTTCAAAGGCCTACTTTTTCCGTGCGAAATTAATATCTTTTTAAATATTAAACTTTTTAGAGCAAAATTGAAAGCGGAGCTAAAGCAGGCATTTTTAAATAAATCTAAAAAAAATTAACCCATTGGTGACCAATAAGATGCAAAAAAAAACAGTAATAAATAATTTATTTTATTATTATTTTTTTTTTTATAAAAAAATTGTTTTATTTTAGTTTTGGATAAATCTAATCATTGGTGGCCAATTATATGTAAAAAAATTATTTATTTTATTATTTTTTTATTAAAAAAAATATTTTACTTTAGTTTTCAGTTAAATTGATTGTATCAGTTAACTGCAATTCGTTTGGAAGACACATTTGACTCAAAAAATTTATTGAAGTAGCGGGTAAAAATTCTCCTTGTTCGTAGTGTTTTCCTTCGTCCACATTTGCATTTATAACATTGGAACTTAGAAGCTCTATAACTTCACGTGGAAGGTTTAAAGGTTTATGTTGTTGCATGCGCCTGCTTAAGTATTTTGTCGAAATTATTGGATCGGATGTATCTAAGGCTCTGTTGAAAACATCTTGAAGATTGTTTGTTCTGCTGTTTTTCCGAGCATGATGCAATCTGTCGGATTTATAAATCTTATGGCGCGATTCCGCTGCCGATTCACTAAAAACACCAATTGGCCAATTAAAACCTTGTGAACAGTGGAGGTCATTGGAAGCCAACGATATAAATCTTGTATCATCTTTGCTGTTTGGAAGCAGTATGTTTCAAACTTGTTTGGATTTATGGGAAAGCTACACGACAAACAGTTTTTATTTCGAAAGTGATCTTCTCTTCTTCTACTTTTTGCCCATTTTGTTTCTAGATACTTGCAGAAAAGACGTACCTTCTCCACCAAAATTTTTTCGCAATCATCGTCCATCTCAGACGCATCAACTTTATTTAAGACATACTGGACAACTATATCATTTTTTGAGTTTTTTGAGGGTTCTTTTAACCAAATTTCAAAAAGTTCGATTTTTTTCAAAGTATAAGAATCTACAAAAAGTGATATTATTCGGATAGTGCAACTTTGAGCAATATGAGATAAATCCTAGTAAATGAACCAAACTTTAGTCTATTCAAATATGTTTACATTTGGTTTGCCAAACGTTAACATTTTTTTAAAAGGTTACATGAAATTAAAATTTTGAAAAAACCCATTTGCTTAAAGGTTATTTTAAAAAATTAATTTTTCAAAATCAAATTTTATATATTTTCAAAAATTTATGAGAAAAAACTTAAGTACTTACATGACAGATTATTCTCCATTACAGATTATTTATAAAATTTTAACACAATTTTCACAATAAATGCTCAAACTTTTGATTTAAAATTAATATTTTACAAAAATGTTTCAACACGTATGGCAACAATGACTTTGACTGCACGCTGTCAAATAGTGTTTTGTATTTTTCAAAAAAAAAATTGTCAATTTGTTTGAATTGGAGTGTTAGAAACTGCTTGGCAAAAAAACAAAGCTATATTGATAGTTTTGAAATTTGAATTTCGCACGGAAAAAGTAGGTCTTTGAAACATAGTGCAACGGTTAGTAAAAAAATTTAATTGTTTGCTCAAAACAGCTCTAAAAAAATTTAAGAAGTATCGTCGTATCGACTTTAAAATAACGCCGATATCGATATATCGGCAAATCAAAAGTATCGCCGATATATCGGAATCGGTATCGGTTACATCACTAATTAAAACCATGTCAGTATGAAAACACTATAACACCTCTTAGTAGATATTTCATGCCTAATAATTTAAATAAAAATCTAAATGATATTTTTAAGGTTAATTTTTTCAGCTCTTAACTATTCCGGACTATCCCCAATTTATATCCGCTATTAAAAAAATTCTTCATATTTCATTCCAAATGGCACGTTTCTCTTTTTTATTATTTTTGCCAATAACTTGGTGTTCTTCGGCATTAAATAAAAACGAATTGTCTATTACATAATTTACAAAGTAATAAAACAAAATATATAAATAAATCATGGGTTTTATTTATGCAACACAATGTATATAAATAATTTAGCTTGCCACATATTTTACTGTTAAATGACATATAACTTATTGAAATTATTATAATTAGCGGTTTGGCATGTAATACTTGTGAGTGAACCTAAAAAAAGTCTTTAAATAGGCACACACACACATAAGCACATACAGTAGTCGTATATACTTTTCATAGAAACTTATGTGTGCAGTCAAACTTGTAATAACAGAATGAAAATGTGATTAATTTTAATTAAAACTTGTGCCTCTTTATCTATTTTAAATAACCAACAGCATAAAATGGAATTTCACAAAATACAAAAAACAGTTACATTTCGCTGTCAATATTGGCCGCCGCCTCTGCTATTGCAGCAGTTGGAAAGCAGTTCAACGATAAAATCAGTTGAATTATTGCAGCGATGCTCCAGTGTTTGTGTATGTGAGGCAACATAATGAAGTCTATATGTGTGTGAGTGTGTGCTAAATGATTATTCGATAAAATGCTCATTTAAAATATGACAAAATAATCATTAAAGCATTTAATTTAAATGCAGCAGCATTTAATACAATAAAAAGTAAATTTAAAAAAATAAACAGAAATAGATTTCATCAATTGAAAAAAAATCTTTATACACAATTTATGACAATATGAACAAACCGTTTACAAAGCAAAAGGCAGTGACAGTAAATAATAGTATTTAATTAAATATTGTGCGAGTTACCCTAAATGCTGGCTGGTGTGGTCGTCGTCGCACTATTTGCCGCTTAACAATGTGACGGGCTCAAACATCAATTTGACATTAAGGCTACTCCTTCCGCTGGGCGCATATCACAAGACCCAAAATATAATTTATCATAATAAATTTTATAAATGTCATTGACAATCAACCAAACTTTTTTTTCTCTACTTTGGTTTATCATGAAATTGTATATAAAGTGCTTACAAAATTTGAAATTAAATTTCGTTTAAATTAAATTTCAGTAGTCCAATGAAAACAAAGAAAATAATGAACGTGAAAACAAAAATGATTTAATAGAAGAGATGTCTGCAGCGTAAAGCAAAAGTTTCAAGCGGATAAATTGAATTTTAAGTGAATTATAAATAAAAATAAATCAAGAAAATTGTGCTTAAATTGAGTTAAAGCATTTCAGCAATTTGAATGAAATTAGTTGGAAATGTAGGCAAAAAAAAAAATATGAAATAATAAAAATAAAAAGGGTGGCAACTTTTGCACAAATATCCGCCTACATAGAGGGTGGGCAAATTTGAGGTTAGGAAGTAAATTGCCCTAAAAAAGGATTTTTTTGAAAAATTAAGTTTTATTAAAAGCAATATAAAGTAGAAATATGGGAATTAGTAATGGAATATGAGGTCGGGCAAATGTCCACCTCTAGCACGTCGGTAGACGTCCGCTCTTTTCACAAAAGTTTTAATCACATGTTGCAAAAAATTATCGCTAATCTCGTCAATGCAGCGCCGAATTTCATTTTTCAGAGCGTCAGTGGTTTGTGGTTTCATCACGGTCTTTTAAATGACGCCAGAGAAAATAATCAAGCGGCTTTAAATTACAAAAACAAGGCAGCCAATTGGCATCCCTAAATCGAGAAATTACGCGACCGGAAAATTTCTCATGCAAAACTGAATTGTTTAAACGGCGTTAGGCAATTGTGGCCCCAAAAAATCGTTTATCATGGTTTGGTAGCGCACTGAATTCACGGTGACGGTGTTTCCCCGCTTATTCCCAAAAAAAAATATGGATCGATGATGCCGCCTGACCTCAAACCGGAACATACGGTCACTTTCTTTGAATGCAATCGTTTTTCGAGAACTGTTTGTGGATTTTGTGAGCCCCATATGCGACAATTTTGTTTGTTTACATAATCGCCTAATTGAAAATGTGCCTCATCACTGAAAATGATTTTGTTGAAAAATGCTGTGTTTTCATTCAGTTTTTTTTTACTGGATATTTTCACAATTAAAATTATTTATTGAAGAGTACAGCGTTCCATGGTTAACATTTCGCAACTCTTTATAAAATAAGCCAAAGCGAGGACATGAACGCGGGTAAACTATAATTTGTGGGGCTGTAATACAGGCAATAGGAAACCACCTCCAAGTAATTCATTGAAGCGGTTCCGGGGCGGAACAATTTCCACAAGAGGACAGAAGAGAGTTTTTTTAGCTACACACGGATACCGGTGGTCAAAAAAAAATATATTAAAACCAACTTCGTTGCCACACGCTCCATGCAGAAATAGACCATATCATTAAATTGAATTAGGATTTATAGGCTAATTGATCGAAATGTTTTCTTTTTTTAATTCAGATAGACATGATAAATATTCCAAGGCACAAAGGAAAGTCAACATCAGTTTTTAGTTATTCAACTTACACAGCAGAGCAGAATAGCTGTTTTCGAAAGCCACCACACTTTCATCATCCGTACTAATGTTTTTTGTTTGTCACCACTTATTAGGTGGCTTAGTTGAATATGATAATAGTTTTTATTTAAACAAATTGTATTAGGAAATTACATACGAGAACTGTATCAACCTGATGTTAACACAGTTTTGTTTTTAATACCCGTGTTACCGTTTAATTAGACTATATCATGTTTTCCACGTATGGGCATTGCCAGATCGCCTTTTTCATCACTAATGAAGAATATATACGGTCGACTACGCTTTACTGGAAATAACCAAATCCCAGGTTTTTTCAGTTATCCGATTTTTTTCTCTAAAACGTAGTTCGGATTATCGAAATTTGTTACAGATAAGCGTACTGCTTAAAATCAGTAAAACATACACATGCATATGCGCAAATTTTATTGTTGAAATTTTTCACGAATTCCTCGAAAATGTCTAGCCACTTGCATTGACAATATAAAAGAAAAATACAATAAAATACGTAAGAGCGAAAAGGACAAATACATTTTGCCATTTAATTATTATTATTTTTTTTTTTTAAAACAAACACAGCCCGCAAAGCTATTTGCTTGTCTGCGGAAAACACCCAGAGTCTCCGGCGGGAATCGAACCCACGACCATTGGACTGACAGGTAGCATTGCTATCCATCAGCCACAGAGGCACTTAACGGAAAAAACATGCACAATTTTTTCAGCCTTAAGTTATGCAATTGATTTCTAATTAATAAATTTGTCATTGTTTATTTTTTCACTAAAGCAAAGTAGGTTTCATACAAAACGTGATTGTAGGCTTGCTTTTGGTTTTCAGTAATACGATATTTTCAGTAAAGCGATGTTTCGCTAAAGCGAAGTGTATAAGACTAGCTCCGTTTAATATCAGTGCGGGGATTTGTACCGCTTTCAGTAATCCGATTTTTTCAGTAAATCGTGTTGCAATAAAGCGGATTTGACTGTACACTTTATGGGGTCATATAGGTTTATTTTACTGCGTTACACATGGAATGACAAAGTGAATATACCTCCCAATTCTTTTTTGGAGTGTATAAAAATTCAATTTGCCCACAATTTGCACAACATGAACTCATGGTCTAGTTAACAAATACAAGTGTGAATTAGGTCCACAAATGCAAAGCATTATTTCCCCAGGTAGAAAAATACTTAACAAAAATATTAAAGCAAATTTAAATAGAATACCGTAAACTTTTGTAAACTCAGGCCAAAAGGCCAGCAAACTGAAACATTTATGTAAATAAAAAGAAACAAAATAGAAATTTTAAAATTCACACCTCCGGCAATAAATTTAGATTATAAAAAAAAGTTTTCACATTGAATATTATTAACATTAAATGTAAAAATAAACTGAACATTAAGCATGATTTTATTTCTATAAGAAAAACTTCATACTTTTCTTATCGACATATAAAAACAAAAAGTTGTTATGGGGAAATATAAACGTTGGGGCCCCAAAAATAAAACGAAAAGAAATTTTAAATGCTTATTTATTTTCAGTGGCATGACCATGAAGTCAAGCTGCAAAGAAAATACTTTCAAAGCAAATCTAATCGATTTGAAAATGGTAAAGAGTGTATTTCGAACTTTTTCAAAGGTGCTGCACACAGAGTGAAGGGAGATTTTTCTTTCAATTCAAATAATAATAAAATAAAATATATTAAAATATTTTTAATGTCTGCAATGCAGAGAGTTTATATTTTGTCATTTACTAATAAAGATGGAGAATAATTTTTTTGTCCCCCCCCCCATGCAAATGAACATAATAGACCTAATAATTGAGCCATCTTATTGACTGAATTTCTATTTTCAAATGTTAAGCAGCTAAAGGGATGAAAACGGGGCAACTATTCAAACATCAAAAAACACAAAGCCGACGCTTTCCTGTACAGCGGCTACAGCTTCTTCAGTGCGCACTGTTCGGCGTCTCAGGGGATGCACATGATCAGTAACAGTAAATGTGATCCGAAAACGATCTATTGTTCTTCGTATAAGACGTTCTGAAGGATGATTATATACACCATAAAATGGAACAAGTGCACCATGAGTTTGACGAATAGAACAATTATTTTGATTAAAAATTTCAACAATTTGCACGCGTTGCTCTGGTGTTGTGACATTCTAAAAACACACACTATGCGAAGAAAACAAAATGTTTTTGTTGGGTACTTCTATGCATCAAAAAAAGTTTCAGTTGTCCAACCCTGGAATTTATATGTTGTCACGTCCCGTAAGACACCGAACAGTAGCCGCTGTAAAGGAAAGCATTGCAGATGATCCTAATCAATCAATTCGTCGCCGTTCTCAGCAATTGGGGTTGTGTCCTTCCACTTCATGGAAGATTTTTTTTAGTTGTTGAAAATTGATGTTCCAGGTTGCGCCTTCTACGCGCTAGCCGCTGCAAAAATCATATTTAAACATTCACTTCATAAAATTTTCTTTGCAATAAAGCCCGTTTCATTGACATTAAAAATATATTTCCTTGTTTTATTATGATTTAAACTTGTTTCACTCTATAAAAAAACACCCTTTATATTAAACCTACTGTCCTTTTGGAAAGAAATCACAAAAAGAAAAAGACAAGCTGTCCTTTCAGAGCTGAAATATATAAACTTTTTTGGAATATTAAATTAACTAATAAACCTAAACATTCTTTCTTTCTTTGCTAATCGAACATATTTTATATTTTAGAAGGACACAAATTTGTATTGAAAATCAGAAAGTTGAAAGAGATGCAGGGTATATAAGATTCGGCACAGCCGCATATAGCATATTTACATGGAGGGTATAAGCCTCCGCAAAAGAATTGGAGTGTATATTCTCTGTGTCATTCTGTGTATAACGCAGCGAACTATCCCTCTAAGACCCCATAAAGTATATACATATATTCTTGATCAGTGATGAATTCCAAGGCGATCTAGCCATGGCCATCCGTCAGTCTGTGGAAACCACAATTCAGTACAGACGAAAAAAGCCACACCCTTGAAATTTGGTAGAAATACATTTTGAAGGATAGCACAGGTCAAGTTCGTAAATGGACTGAAACGGGCCAGAGAGAAAAAAGTTCCCCTAAGAAGAACTAAACCAACTTCTAATTCTAATTCTAATATAATTTTTAAAGTTCTTTTTTTGTAATTTTGTTACGCAAGTGATACATTTGTATGTCAAAGAAGGTCTAAGCGTTGAACTTCCAGCCAGAATATCATAATAAGTAGTGACAAACACAATACACATGAGCACTGATGATGAAGGCGTTGCGGCTTTCGAAAACAGCTGTTCAGCTCTGCTGTGTAAGTTGAATAACTAAAAACTAATGTTGACTTTCTTTTGTGCCTTGGAATATTTATCATGTCTTACTGAATTTAAAATAAAAAATTTCGAACAATTAGCCTATAAATCTTAATTCAATTTAATATAACAAATAATTTTTTCAATCGCCTCCTTTAATGGATGTTATTATGTGCCAAAATAGTTCAAAAAGTTAACAAATTGTATTACTTAAGCCGACATTCGTTAACAATAACATTTTTAAGGTTTTATGATGAAGCTGAGGGGTAACCTGACGCTCCTCTGCGCTACACCCTCCCTCCCCTTTTCCACCCAAATGACCCTATCAAAAAAAAAAAAATAATAATAATAATTACACTTAATTATACCAAAAATTTATTTTTAATGTTTTATGGCAAAGGTGAAATGGATCCACCCGGGGCCTTGCCATAGCGACCCCGACAGTTTTAATACCGTCTAAAAGGAATTGGACCCCATAAAGTATATATATTCTTGATCAGTGATGAAGTCTAAGACGATTTAGCAATGCCGTCCGTCTGTGGAAACCACCATATAGTGTATTAAATTGAATTAAGATTTATAGGCTAATTGTTCGAAATTTGTTTTAAATTTCAGAATATAAAATAAATTTGTTTAAATAAGAATTGTTATCACATTCAACTAAGCCAACTAATAAGTGGTGACAAACACAATACACATGAGCACTGATGATGAAAGTGTTGCGGCTTTCGAAAACAGCTGTTCTGCTCTGCTGTGTAAGTTGAATAAAACTGATGTTGACTTTCCTTTGCGCCTTGGAATATTTATCATGTCTTTCTGAGATTTAAAAACAAATTTCGAACAATTAGCCTATGAATCTTAATTCAATTTAATATCGCAATATAAATGTTCGTTAAAATACTTACTACATACGATATGGTGTATTAAATTGCATTCCTTAAGCCAAAATTTCTTAAAAATTTTATTTATAAGGTTTTACGACGAAGGTAATAAGTATGTTCTCTGACCTTCCCCCGCGCTACCCCTCCACCCCCTTTGCCAACAAATTGACTTTATAAAAAACAAATTTACTTTTTAAGTTTTTACGATTTAAGGGAGATGTCTCCCCCACGGCCTTTCTCGGACTGACCCTGTATAGAGTTTTAAAATTGGGCACAGAAAAATGTCTTGAAGGAACTCTGGCCCAGCAGATTAAATATTTTTAACTTATCTCCGTCCCTTTTTTGCACGTTGATATAAAATATTAATACGTAAGTTTTTATGCTGACGGAAAGGTGTCTCAGTCACGCTTCTCCCAAGACATTGAATAAAATATTGTGAAATGATCGTAAAAAAGATTTATTATAAAGCGTGGTCCAACCATTTAATGATGCGTCACACCTCAAGTCAAGTTTATTGTCCAATTTATGTCGACATTTTCTTGTTTAAGTGTTCCGACAAATTGAATTTATTCCACCCAAAGTAATGCCAATAGCCACTTGACCAGTAATTAAATATATTACAAATTAAAGTTCGAAACAAACGTAAATTGCAAGTAAGCAAGTTCGTTCTGGGGACAACATTTCTGTCATTCGCGACAGTATGGCAGAAGAGCCGTTCAACCTTGATTTGTCGTCGTGCAGAACAATTGAACATCTCACGTACATCACTGATGCGAATTTTGATTAAGGATTTCAATTTTCACAAGTTCGATTGACTAGAGTGCTGCAGCCTACTGACCATTTCAAGCGTCGTCAATACGCCGAATGGTTGATTGAACAGACAGACGTGAATGGTGACTTTACAAAGACAATTCTATTCAGGGGAGAGACACACTTTCGCCGCAGTGGATTCGTTCGTTTTTTTAGGAGTAGAACCAGCACTCAGGGGATAACCCCTACATATGCAGTGCATTGCGCTGGAACTAGGAAAATAGATTTTGGGAGGGAGGATAAAGGGAGTAGTGTCTGTGGATATTCGACTTGAACCCCCTCAAATTGTAAGTGGCGGGGAAGACATCTGCGGGTAGTTTGTTCCACATACGGACTGTTCGGCCAAAAAACGAATTTTCTCTGTAATGCGTAGTGCGATTCGTTGGAATATCGAGTACAAACGCATGCGCTCTTGATGAAAAACGCGTTGAGCGTAAGAAAGAATGGGTCTCAGGAACAAGTTCCCTAATTTCACCAGAGCACCTGCCATTAAACTAACACCACACATTGCGACGATGGTCAAGAGAGTCAATAGAGTTGGCTACGCTACTGTCTCTGATGAGTTTTATCGCCCTCTCCTGTACGCGGTCGAGTAACTTCAAAATAGACTTTGAAGCACCGCCCCAAACATCAGAGTTGTATTCCATCTTCGGTCGGATGTAAGTGGTGTAAATATTAAGAAGACCAGAAGAGTTGAAATATCTCTTGCACCGTCTTAAGAAGCCACGGCACTTGAATGCTTCTTTTGCGACCTGAAAGACATGTTCCGTCTATCTGACATCACACTGCACTTTCATGCCCAGAACATCAAGAGCCCCTGACTCCATAATACTTACGCCACCCATAGAAACAGATGAAGCAGCTTGGTCACACGTACGTCGATGCGTAAGCATACAACACTGGGTGACTATTTGATGCATTTTACAGGTTGGCGGGGTCTTGCAGTCGCACTTCATCGAAAATGAGGTCGGCGAAGCAGTTACCATGAATGGTGTTTGATATCACGAGATGATAATGAACTTCTGACCAGAAATCGAGGATATGAACCTGGACGAAAGGTGGTCCCAAACAGGATGGAGCCACTTGCCACACATCCAACGAAACAATAGCTTTTTGCGCAACACATTCAATGGCCGTGTTATCTCACGTCGTGGCAATGTTAATTGGCCCTCACGATCATGTGATTTGACACCGTTGGACTTCATTCAGTGGCGATCTTTGCAAGAGAAAGTGTACGTCAATAAGCCACGAACAATTCAACAGCTAAAGAATGAAATAATTCGGGACATTAACGACATTCAACCTCAATTATTTCTCAGGGTCATTGAAAATATGGACCATTGGGTAGAGAAGTATGGCAACCAGGTCGTGGCAAGGATTTGGCTGATATGTTGTTTCACACATAATTGTCCTAGATCCTTCTATCATAATAAAAAATATCAAGAAAATTCTTCCTTTATTCTTATGCACAGACTTACGGCGGATATTGTCAGTCATTCTACAGGTCAATTAATATAGAACAGGGATACCCTACTGTCACTTTTAAACTGTTTTCGAAAGCTGTGGCCCTATATTGCTTTCACTGTTCTTCTGTAAAAAAAATAAATAAATAAAGCGATATTACAAAGTTACAGAAATCGTTTGTCTAAGATGCAATTAGAATTGTGTTGCGATTTCTTAAAGTGCAAAAAAATTAATGGCACCCTGAGATAGAGAATTGTAGAATTCGTGCAAAATACTAACGAATATATTTTTAAAAAGTTCAATATCTTTTTTTTTGGCACATAAATTTTATTGTAGTTGCTGGCTTTAATTCTTTATAGAAATGACTTTGTTGCTGCAGTGTGTGTGTGTGTGTGTGTGTGTGTGTGTGTGTGTGTGTGTGTGTGTGGATTATTGTGATCATTTGGATGCAAGTGTTTGTGTATATTTGACCTCTTTCCGAAACGAATACAAGAAGAAATAACAAACTAACACTCCCCATTCAAAAATATTTCCAACTCTTTAGGGATTTCTGGAGTATGTTTTTTTTTACAACCAACAAACATGTCGAGTGTATTGAGTTGAGTGCCAGCGAAAGTAAATAAAGTATAAATCAGTGTACATGGAGTACAACCGATTCGACTCTTGGGCGCAATTGCTTTAATGGGTGGATGGTTGGTTTTATACATGGATAAATACTTCGTTACGCTTGTGCCCATATGGTTCATTACAAACACAAACAGCAGCAGAAACAAACAAACAAACAAACAAACAACCAAACAACAAATGTATATGTAAAAACAAACAACTTTTCAACAATTTCATGTTACAGAAATAAAAAAGAATTAAAAATATGTTTGCCATAAAAATGATAGTCGCCCTAAAGAACAAAACCCAAAAAAAAATAAATAAAATAAAAACGTTATATTCGACCGGGTCGAATCTTAAATACCCTCCAAATATTTAGTACGTAAATTTAAAATGTTTAACTGGGTGGGACAGAGTTCCTTCATATAATATCGTACGTCAACGCCCTCTGAAGGGGGCGGGGTCCAAAAATAGACTACATCATGTTTTCCATAGACGAACGTATGGGCATTGCTAGACCATCTTAGATTTCATCACTGATCAAGAATATATATACTTTATGTGATCTAATTCTTTTTGGAGAGCATTAAATCTGTATTTTTTTTTTTGGTCTCTCTGGCAAGGACCGTAGTGGAGGCATTTGCCCTTTGCCATTCGACTCTAAAAATAAATATTTGAGGTAACCAAATGTAAAATTTATTATGTGAGTGAAGATATATATGCCGAGTTAAACATGTTTTGACGTAAGCAGTTACGAAACAACGTATTTAGCTGTAAAGTTGAATATGTTGTGACGTAAGGAAATGGTAAACAGTGAAGTTGTTTTTATGAAAATCTATATTTAATAACTTTTTTGAGCATTTTGTGAAAATATTTACAGGCCATGAGAGGTCAAATTACAGGTCATGAGAGTGTCTGTGATCTTGGAGGGATTTTGCCCCCAGTGGCCAAATAAGGAGTTGGCATGCATTGCCAGTATATACAATATGATGTATGGGACACTCCCATAATCATTTTGTATCTAAATATGGATTTTCATGCAAAAAAAGTTACTGACTACCATTTCGTTACGTCATAAAATACTAGTATTTAACTTCACTTCGTAACTGCTTACGTCAAAACATGTTTAACTCGGCATATTTATCTTTACACAAATAAATTAATTTTTAGTTTTTTTTTAAACCCATATCGTCCCAGATATTTTTTTCGAATAAGTTTATAAAACTTCATAGTTCAATTGTAATTTGGGTCCAGAAAATACGAATCAGATGTCCGAATTTTTTAAAAAAAAAAATTTTAATTTTTTTTTAATTTTCATTAAAAATTATATGTTCTTAGTTTTTCCTAAACAGAGAAAAAAAATTAAATGGTTGAAATTTACTGTTCGAAAAATCGAACACTGGGACGAAATGGGTTAAGGGTCATATAGGAGGCAAAGGAGAGGAAGGGCCAGGGCAGAGGAGTATAAGGTTACGTCTAAGCATCGTCAGCTTAAAAATGTTATTTTTAAGGAATGCAGGCTTAAGTAAAACAATTTGTTAAATGTTTACACTATTTTTGCATATAATAACGCCCACTAAAGGGGGCAGGGTCCAAAAATTTTTATTTTTTTTTATTTTATGGTTTCAAGCTTAACGCGTTGAACCTTTTTTGGCATCAAAATATATCATTTGCTTAAGAAAATAACGAAAACAAAAATTAAAAAAATATGTTGTTTTTAGAGGTTGGTCTAGTTCTTCTTAGGGGAACTTTTTTCCCTCTGGCCCGATTCAGCCCATTTCTGAACTTGACCTGTGCTATCCTTCAAGATATATTTATACCAAATTTCAAGAGTTTGGCTCTTTTCGTTTGGACTGATGCGTGCTTTCCACAGACGGACGGAGGGACGGATATGGCTAGATCGTCTTAAATTTTATCACTGATCAAGAATATATATACTTCATGGGGTCTTAGAAAGACATTTTCGCTGCGTTACATATGGAATGACAAAGTGAATATACCCTCCAAATCTTTTTTTGGGTATAAAAACAGTACAATTCTCTATAAATGATGACACTGTGGTTAATGACACTAAATCATGAACTTAAGACTCGTATTAATGATGTGCTGGAATTTATTTTTCTTCTTATTTGTGATTCATTTTATGTGAAGCATTAATTTGTATAGAAAAAATATTAGAAACTCCTACCATGTGACTAATTGTGTGATGTGCCATTTATTAAAAACACTCACTGAATTGCGGCCATGAATTAATTTTATTTGTTGTCATTAATTAATAAATAATATCTGCCAGGGGACACTGACCGCCCAAGATTGTTTTTTCTTCCCAATCTCGTTTCTATTATTAATTATTTATTGGACAGTTTTCATATGAAATTTATTTGGTTAAAAGTTTATCATAAGGACTTTTATCGTTAATCAATACCGAAAGATAATATTTTTTTGGCCTGAAATGAATGGCTTTTTCTTAGAAAAATAATGTTTAAGTGAAAAGAAACTAAACAACAATTTCTATTAGCAGATTTCTTGTTCTCAAATAGATGATGGAAATACTAACTTGAAGTTGAATAAAATTATTAATTGATTTATGAGTTAGAAATGCCACAACTATAATCAAAAGCTTTGATTAATAATAACGCCAGGTACAGCGTAATTAATTAATTGCTCACAATTGATTGGACAATGGCAAAAGAAATGGATGTAACAACAATAAGTATTTATTTGAAAAATGCCACATCCATGACTACAGCAAAAGGAATGGAGGCACACAGAAGCAACATATACAAGGCGACGCCAAAGTGTTCTTTGACTATTTAATTATTTTTATTTATTTTTTTTGCTTTAAAAATATAGAAATTAACTATAATATAGGGTTTTCACGCCCAAAGTTAAAACCTGGGTTTAGAGTTAAAGTCATAAACAGCTGATTTTGCGTTCACACTGCAAATTGTGGTTTTAACATACAGTCTGTATAATAAATTTGTTCAAAATAAATTGAATCACTCATAGAAATGTGTGAGTTTGTTGCTGTAGTTGTTCTCTATTTTTGTAACACTTAATTGACAACTTGTACAACCGGAGTTTTTTTTTTTTTGAAGTTCTGCAATGCGTTCTATAGTATATTTTATTTTACATTTTGTGAATGAATATTTTAAAATTATGGAACTACTTATAAAAAGTGAAGAACATTTTGGAAATCAAGTTGCTTTATATAAAAAGCGTTACCGGATTCTGACCTTGTGTTCATATCGAGATATTATAATTTTTCAATTTGGCAAAACTTCGATGACATATTTGACTAGGGGGTTACTGCGTAATTCGATTCGAAAGAAAATGCTTTTGAGATGCCATGTTAATAATATACAGTTGCGAACAGTTTTTTTCTTTGAAAATATTTTCATTACTCTCCGTCCATAATTTCCTTTTTCTCTGGCATTTTTTAGTTCTTCATCCATTTTGAAAATGTTTTAATAATATTTCAGACGTCAGTATAATATATTCATATTAACATAAACAATACCAGCTGTTTCCAATACATAACTTGGCAGCACTCAATTTAGCACAGCCAGAAACAGGCAAAAACAAGGTTGCATTTCATAAAACCAATTCGAAAGTGGTTTTAAGTTGGTTTTAAATAAATCATTATGTATTTTAAAAACAATTGATTTTATTGTTGAAACCAGAATTTATTAAAACCATGTCCAAATAACACCACTATGCAAAAATTCACTTTTTTCGATGTGGCACGAACTTTTGGAATAATTGTTAGATAAAATTATATTGGTTTTTTGTAGTTGGCTTAAGCTTTCCAGATATAATTTTGTTTTGTTAAATTTTTGTTTTTCAAAATATCATAAAAAATTAAAAAAAAAAACATACTTTCCAATATTTTATAGATGGGTATGTTCTAAGCAAAACGAGCTACATCTTGTTAAAATCAACCAAGAACTCTTGATTTCATTAAAAATTAAGTAACAAAAGGATACAATATTTTTTATCCACTATATAAATTAAAAAAAATTTTGGCGGTAGTAGATTTTGTTATAAATTTCAATAGATATACAGTCAAGAGTCATATTTTACCTCAAAATAATAAACTTAATTTCTCCAGACAAACCGCTTAGTAAAATAAATGGCACAAATGATTTAAATTCTTATATCATTTTGGTCTACCGACTTAAACCAGAATATTACCAGAAAATCTTTTTAAATGTATAAGCTTTTAAAAAAGTCATATTAGTGGCTCTTATTAACATGCCTAAAAAAATAATTATTAATAAAATTTTAAAACAAAACATTAACGTTATTTAATAATGTTTTTAGGGTTTTAATAAATTCTGGTTTTTAACGTTAAAACCAACTGTTAAAACCTGGTTTTACCATACAAAATTATTTTATTAAAACCAACTTAAAACCACTTTCGAATTGATTTTAAGTAGGCTTTATAAAATGCAACCTTGTTTTTGACTGTGCTAAGTTGAGTGCTGCCAAGTTATATATTGAAAACAGCTGGTATCGTTGATGTTAATATGAATATATACTAACACCTGAAATATTATGAAAACATTGACAAAATGGATGCAGCCACAAGAAGAACTAAATAATTACAGAGAGAAAGGAATTATGCAGAAAGATTAATGGAAATATTTTCATTGATGTGTGGGAGAAGAAAATACACGAATTGAGAGGAAAAGAGAAGAATTGCCATATATCCAATCCGCTGGCTTTTTTTATATAGAACAACTTGATTTCCAAGAAGTTCTTCACGTTGTATGAGTAGTTCCATAATTTTTAAATATTCATTCACAAAATATAAAATTTCTGTTTTAGAACACATTGGAAAACTATTTCTTTTTTCCTTCAAACAAAAACTTCTGTTGTTGTACAGGTTGTCAATTAAGTGTTGTACAAATAGAGAACCAGTACATCAACAAATTCACACCTTTCTAACAGCGATTCAATTTATTTTGAACAAATTTATTATTTTAACTCGGACCAGCAAACAGGGGATGTCCCCTACAGATGAAGTACATTGGGCCGCAACTAGAGGACAAATGAAGAAAGATGAGAAGAAGAGAATTTTTTCTTTTTTGTAGCTATTTCAACTGTTTTACTTCGCCGGATAATTTTTTGCTACAGGGCCGATGAAAACAGATTGCAGATTTGCTATTTAAATATTTAAAATAAAAATAGTTATCCACCTTAAAGAAAAACTCCGCTCACTGCATTAAGAGATTTTCCGCAGTCTGGGATTACGCCTTAAAACTTGTATAGAATTCATCAGACAGCAAACATTTTTGTCTGCTTCTGCTTTTAATTAAATACATAATGATCACCAGGTTTCCAACTTAAGAGAAATAAAATTTATGTTCTTAAAGATTTTTTTAATGGTTTTTATTATCCAACACTTGTTTATTTAATGACAATTTATCACTTAAAAAAAAAAAGAAGCAGGCAGGCAGGCAGAGGCATTCAAGCTGGCAAATTCAAATAATACATGAATAGAAATTAGCTAAATTGAAACATACTTGCGTTGGATACAAGAAGCGCTAAATTACACTAAACTAATGTTGAATAATATTACGAGAAAAAACACACAAAGAAAAAAAAAACGCCTCACACACACTTTTTATTAGCGCTCGTATGTTGAAGAGTAATAAATCTTGAGAATTTATTAAACGAAAACTTTTTTTCAATAACTGAATGGCGACACTGGCAACAATATTTCTTCACTCGCATGCTTACGGCCTGATGAAGATGATGATGACGATGACGAAGATACTCGAACTGCTGATTCTGACTCTGCTGCGGCCAAATGACAATAAAGCCACAAACAAACGCTTTCAAGGCACGAAAATAAAAGACGTGACAAAGATACACAACTTGCCAATAAATACCACTTGAAATTAAACAAGATTATTGTGGAAATAAACAGCAGAAAGAAAAAACGCCTGGCATGATTCAATAGTATTCCCTTTAAGCTGTTTTGCTCGTTTAAATACAAGAAAGAAAAAAAAAGTGGGCTTAAGAACAGGGAAGAATAAACCCAACGACCAACGAACTATCGGGGAACACACAGGCAAAACATAACAGGAGAGTGTTTGAACTGTGAACAACAAATTAATAACAATAAACGCGGAAATTGATAAATATTGCAATAATTTTGCGAATGTGAAATTTTCCAAATGATTGTGACATGCACACGCACACACACACACACACTCATATGCATAGGCAAGTAAGTGGATCTGTCAATGGGCTTGTTAATTTATGACTTTAAATGACAGGGGGATCCAACTGCCTCTTTGTACTTAAGTTAATATAATTTTATTTTATTTTTTTTTTTCTGTAAACTTTTATTAATATTTTCCATTTGTTTGTGTAATCAAATGTTTTGCAATATTCTATTTATTGGAGATTACAGTGTGAGTAATTGTTCAGCGTGAGCACCAGTTGACAGTCTGTTTAATATCAAATCGTGCTCAATTTTTCTCACTTCACGAAAACTTGTAAAGGGTGTTTTTTTATAGAGTGACACAAGTTTAAATCATAATAAAACAAGTAAAAACATTTTATTCGACCGGGTCGATTCTGAAATACCCTCCAAATATTTAGTAAATAAAAACTGTATTTATATTGTATTATTTAAATTTTTATGGTATTTGGCTTAATGTTATGGTATTTTAAAACGATCGTTTCCAATGTGTTGGGAGGAGCATTGCTGAAACTCCTTTCCATCGGCATAAGAGTAGAGCTGTACGGCTCCAGAATTAATTAATTCAATTGAATCATTCATTGAATTGAGCGAGGTGAATCTTTCACTTTACTGAGCGTTTTCAGCTCAGTTCTTTCACTTCTTTCAGTTCTTTCAGTTATTTCATTGGATCTGTCTCTTTCAGTAGCTCTTTTCAATGTTGTATGTCAAAATCTATATGAGAAAAAGAAATTAATTCACTCATATGTGCAGATGGTGTGGTGCCTTACATTATTAGAGTTGCCAGATGAAAAATGTGTAAACAGCACTGCCATGATACATATTTTAATTCTTATTAACTCGTTGCACTATTTATATGTATTTATTTTAAAGTCACAAATCGGATTGATTTCTATTATTGTGGTAAAACTAACGATTATCTAAATATTTATCCCAATTTATCATTTTTATATACGCGCAATTATTACTTATGTTGACTTAATGTGTTTTATATTACATATTAACGAAAAAAAACAAGTAAAAGTGCTATATTCAGCTGTGCCGAATCTTAAATACCCTTCACAGATGTAATTCTTCTTTCTTTCTTGCTAAAACAGAAAGTAGGTTTAATTAAAAGATGTAACATAGTTTTAGTTGACAAAAAAATTTAAATTTTTTAACTTTTTGGTCACTTTCATGTACCATAAAATATGTTATTTGTTCAACCCTGGGGTCGAAGTTTTGATTTTTTTAGATTTCAGTACCAATTTTGTTCTTCCTGAATTATAAACTAGTTTGAATTAGCAAAAACAACAAATTCAATTGCCTATTTGGTTACTTTTATATATTTCAAGTTCCCAACCCTGAAAATGAAATTTAAATTTTTTTCCCAATGCAACTCTTAATGAGGCATGAAATAGTTTTATTTAAGAGAAACTTAATATTTGTAACCTTTTTGGTCACTTTCATGTACTACAAAATATTACAGTTATCCAACTCTGGAATCTAAATTTTGATTTTTTTAAATTTTTAATACCAATTTTGTTTTTACTGAACTAAAAAATAGTTTTAATTAGTAAAAAACCGACGTTAGTTGCCTTTTTGGTCACTTTTATGTATAAAAAAAATTTCAATTTCCCATCTCTGGAAGCGAAATTAAATTTTTTTTACCAATCCTAGTCTTCATTAGGTATAAAGTCGTTTTATTTAAGAAAAACTTAAAATTTGCAACCATTTTGGTCACTTTCATGTACTACAATATATTGCATGTACCAAAAAAACTTTAAACTTCCCAACCCTGGAAGTGAAATTTTAATTTTTGTTTTTTGTTTTATTTTTAACCAATGCAACTCTTCATAAGGTATAAAGTAGTATTATTTAAGAAAAATTTATAATTTTCAACCATTTTGGTCACCTACATGAACTATAAAATATTGCACTTGTCCAACCCTGGATTCGAAATTTTATTTTTGAATTTTTTGATACTAATTTTATTCTTCCTAAATTATAAAACAGTTTTAGTTAGCAAAAAACAAAAAGAAACAACATCAGTTGCCTGTTTGATTACTTTCACGTTTAAAACAATTCAATTTCCCACCCCTGGGAGCAAAATTTGAATTAAAAAAATTTTTTTGCCCAATGCAAATCTTCATGACGTATAAAGACGTTTTGTAAAAGAAAAACTTAAAATTTTTAACAATTTTAGTTACTACATGTACTACAAAATACGGAATGGGCCAAAAAAATTTTTTTTCTATTTAGGTTCATTTCTAATCCAACGGTCCAAGAACGAAGTCTCTAGCTCTTCTGGGGGTTTGGGAAAACCGATTTCACGTACAGACAGACGGACATTGTTCAATCGTCATCGCTATTCATAAGGATCCAGAATATATATACTTTATGGGGTCCTATATTGATATCGAAGAAATTACACACGGAATGACAAACCTATATATACCCTTTCACTTTTTTGTGAAGGGTATAATAAAAATGCATAAGTGGTTGTTGTATTAGCTAGTCTGATTCTTTCATTATCTTTCATGATACTTTCATTTCATTAATTATGACTGAGCTAAAGAATCAACTGAGCTAGTGAATGAATTGAATGAATTAATTCAGTAAAGTGAGGGGAGCGGAAGAGAGCGCTCACTCAAAAGAGCTGTTTTGTACAACTCTACATAAGAGCATTTTACGTATTACAATATAAAATAGCAACGTGCAAAAAAGGGACTGCGATAAGTTAAAAATGTTTAACCTGCTGGGTCACAGTTCCATTGAGACATTTCTGTGCCCAATTTATACCGGGTCACTCCGGAAAGCCACGGTCCTCATCTCGCCTAAATCGTAAAAACTTGAAAACTAAATTTTCGCGGTACTTGAGTGTAGAAAAACAAATATTTTTTTATAAGGCCAGTTAGGGCAAAGAGGGCTGGAGAGGTAGGGCAGGGGAAGATCACAAAACATATTACCTTCGTCATAAAAGTTTATAAATTAAATTTCTAAGGAATGTAGGCTTAAGGAATACAATTTGTTAAATATCCACACTATTTTTGCATATAATATATAACTTTAACGCCCACTAAAGGGAGCGGGGTCCAAAAATTGACTATACCGTGTTTTCTATAGACGGACGTATGGGCGTTGCTAGATCGTTTTAGACTTCATCACTGATCAAGAATATATATACTTTAAGAGGTCCAATTCTTTTTCTAGGGTATTAAAATTCTATTTTGCCGGGGTCGCTTTGGCAAAGGCCGTGAGGGAAACATTTCCCCTTTGCCATAAAATACTAAAAATAAATGTTTGGGATAATTTAGTGTAATTTTTATTTCTTATTTTAGTGTTTTTTTTTTATAGGGCCATTTAGGGAAGAAAGGGGGAGAAATGGAGTAGGGCAGAGGAAGAACAGGTTACGTCTCAGATTCGTCATAAGAGCTTAAAAATTTTATTTTTAAGGAATGTAGGATTAAGTAATACAATTTATTGAATTTTTACAGTATATTTGCATATAATAACGCCCACTAAAGGGGAAGGGATCCAAAATAAGGGAACTTTTTCCCTTCGATCCGATTCCGCCTATTTACGAGCGTGACCCGTGCTATCCTTCATGATATATTTATATCAAGTTTCAAGGGTCTGGCTCTTTTCGCTGTGACTGAATCATAATTTCCACAGACGGACGGACGGGCATGGCTAGATCATCTTAGATTTCATCGCTGATCAAGAATATATATACTTCATGGGGTCTCAGAGGGATATTTCGCTGTATTACATACGGAACGTGAAGTGAATTCTTTTTTGGACGGTATAACAAGGAAATGCATTTTTAATATCAATGAAACGGACTTTATTGGAAAGAAAACTTTATGAAATTAATGTTTCAATATGATTTCTGCCATAATGCCGCCGCAATCTGGAACACCAATTTTCACTAAACTAAAAAAATCTTCCATAAAATTAAAGGACCCAAGCCCATTTGCTGAGAATGGCGACGAATTGATTGATTAGGGCAGAGATTTTGCCCAGCAAACATAATGTCAAACGCTTAAAATAAGAAAAACAGACAAGAGTTTTTGCCATATATAAATAACTTATTAAGTGAATGTAATTTTAATTTTAAGAAAAAAAATATCGGGAACCGTATATAGCAGTTATCAATATCAAAAAATAGAACAGTTATATTGAGAACAAAACAAAAATAAATCTATTTAAACCAGTTTTTTATGTTAGATTGAAACTTGAATGTTAGAAAAGCATAATTTATCATAAAATACTTTTCACATTTCATTCCGTGAACGTGTATGCTTTTGTTCAATTTCGAATTTAATTTTTGTGCTCAATTGTAATTGAATCGCTTGTGTTTGCTATGCTTCGTCCAACAAGAAGCGACAACAATGCTTAATAAATTTCTGAAATAAAATGACAACAACCATCCGCATGTGTTCTCATCGCTTGCTCAACGACGACTGAATGAAAATTTTTATAAGAGCATAACAAATGTGTGTAAATTTTTTAAACAATTGTTGTATGGGCTGAACATCTATGGATTAGGGTCATCTTCAATGTACGAGTAACAGTCAATGTGGTCCGAAAACGATATATGGTTCTTCGAATTAGCCGCTCTGAAGGACGATTATGTACGCCATGAAATGGAAGAAGTGCACGATGAATTTGACGAATAAAACAATTATTTGGCTTAAAAATTTCAACAATTTGCAGGTGTTGCTCTGCTGTAAGTCGATTAATATTGAAATTTCAAAGCAAACTTAACAAAAAGCAACTATCAGCTGTTAAATGGCTGCTCAAAAGAAGCAGTGATGCCAACTCAAAGTTGGTGGCACTGTATAAAAAATACCCTTTATTTTATTTATGTAACAATTGGAAGATAGAAATTCTTAGACCTTTACCGAATATTATTTAAAAAAAGTTTTCAAAGTAATTAAACTGCAATTGAAATAAACTTTAATATTATAGGTAGAAGTTAACAATTTTTTTACCGTGTACTTGGCATTCATTCCACACAATATTTTTCAATGCAGATGTTTTTATATTTCCAAGTCTTTATTTTCATATAGAATTTATGCACAATATTTTACTAGTCATTGACTTTTTATTTGCTTTAGTAGTCGTACTTTCATCAGTTTAGTTAATGTTTATTAGAAGTTCAAGTGCTATTAAACTTATTACACAGTCCATGTATAGATAATATTGAAATGGGGAAAATATTCAAATATAATTTATGTATGATTTAGACTTCGTAGACAAACTACAAAGCAAGAGACAGACAGCAAGTAAATGCAATGACTTTTAGAAGTGTTTTGTTGCTTTAGCAATTAAATTTACATTTTTTTATTTTACAAAAAAAGCCAAACGTTTATCTATTGCAAAACATAGACATAAGCTGAAAGAGCCACCCTCAACGATCCTCAAGTGGAAATAAAAATTAAACTAGTGGAAATTTTTTCAGACATAAACATTGTAAATAAATGGGAAAACCCAACTTGTATAAATTATTCGTATGTACTCGTACTAATTAAAGCAGCTCATTTAAATTTATGTTTAATTTACTGTTTAGTGCGACATCTACAGCCAAGCATTTCAAGAGGGTCTTGAAATAGAGCGCCAAATTAAAGCTAGAAGCGAAAATTTCCAAACCCGTTATTTTGATATTCACTGTACGCAAATTCAATATGAAATACTGCCAAATTTCTAAAAACAAGTAAAAATGCTATACTCGACTGTGCCGAATCTTAAATACCCTTCACACATGTATTTCTCATTTCTTTCTAAAACAGGAAATATTCACCAATAAAACCAAAATAAGGAATTCATTTGGTTACTTGTATGCATGAAAAAATTTCGATTTTCCAACCCTGCAATCGAATTTTTAATTTTTTAGTTTTTTACACGAATGTAATTCTACTTGAAGTATAAAAAACGTTTAATGCAAAAAAAAAATTAAGAACTTATTTGGTTACTTTTATCATTTACCAAAAATATTTAGATTTTCCAGCCTTGGAATCGAATTTTTTCATTTTTTGGATTTAATTCTTCCTGAAGTATGTATATAATAGGTATAATTCTCTAAGAATCAAAATTGGGAACTTATATGGCTACTTTTACATACAAAAAAAAATTAGATTTTCCAACCCTGAAATCGTATATTTATTTATTTTTTTTTTTGTTTTCAATACCAATTTAATTCTTCCCGAAGTATAAAATGAGTTTATTTCACTAAGAAAAACTAAATTAGGAACTTATGTTGCTATTTTTATATAACAAACATATTTCGATTTACGAACCCTGGAATGGTGTTTTTAATTTAATTTATTTATTACACAAATATAATTCTTACTGAAGCATAAAATAGGTTTAATTCATTTTTTGTTTTCTTTTTACCAACGCATTTCTTAATGAGGTATACAATAGTTTTATTTAACAAATATTTCAAATTTGTATCCATTTTGATCACTTTCATTTACTACAAAATATTGCTGTTGTCCACCCCTGGAATCAAAATTTTTATCTTTTTCTTTTTAATTTTTGATACCAATTTTGTTCTTCCTGAATTATAAAATAGTGTTAATTAGCAAAAAAAAAAAAAAAAAAGCAAATTCTGTTGCCTTTTTGGTTACTTTTATGTATAAAAAAAATCAACTTCCCAACCCTGGAAGTGAAATTTTAATTTTAATATCTTTTTCTTTTTTGTTCGAACTCTTAATGAGTTTTAATATAGTTTTATGTAAGAAAAACTTAAAATTTGGCGACTTTCATGTACAACAAAATATTGCATGTACCAAAAGCAAATTGCAATTTCCCATCCGTGGAAAAAATTTTATTTGTTTAGTTTTTAAAACAAATGTTATTCTTCCCAAAGCATGAAAAAGGTGTAATTAACAAACAAACAAAAAATAATTGGCTTTTGTACCAAAAAAAAAATTGCAATTTCCTGTCCCTGGAAAAAAACTTGTTTTTTTAGTTTTTAAACAAATTGTATTCTTCCCAAAGTATGAAATAGGTTTAATTAACAGACAAATAAAAAAAGGTTTTTCCTAGGTAATTTTGCGTCCAGAAATAGGTGTAAGCTTCCCAGCTCTGGAACCGTATTTTCCGAATTTCAATACCACTCAATTTAAGTTCATTTCCAATTCATCAGTCCAAGAATGTCTAGCTCTTCTGGGGGCTTGAAAAACTGATTTCACGTACAGACAGACGGACAGACGACATAACTCATTCGTCATCTTCATAAGGATCCAATATGTATATATACTATATGGGGTCCCATATTAATATTTGAGGAAATTGCACACGGAATGACAAACCTATTTCACCATTCTTGGTGAAGTGTATAATAAACAACTTTAATATCCCTCAATGAATATTAATTAGTTGGTTGGTATTAACGTTGACCTAAACAACATGTTCTTGTACGAACAATACAACTGCATACATGTTCATACTCATACATGGGTGTGTGTAATGAAAGGAAACTCATTGGCTTTAAATCCCTTTGATGAACAAAAAATTAATTCCCGCAATTCTAAAACCTACAACGAACAATATGTTACATTAAATGAAATGCTTTTTCCAGTTGCAATAAAAAACCGAAGGAATTAAGCAACAAGTTGTTTGTCTGTCTTATTATCTGCCACATGGTAATTTACTATTATGCTTTCTAAATGGAATATAATTTACATGGGAGTAATAAACAGCACAAATAAATATGTTTTAAAAATTTCTTAGAGCACACATTGTGTTAATTTTATTTCGTTTAATATGATTTTTTATAATTTTTGCCATTTCATGCTAAATTGGCAGCTTTATTGCATAATTTATGCCGCACACAAAGAAAATGTGTGAAAAACAATTTATTTTTTTTTTTCTTAAATGCTATACGAACAACTTTCAACACACTTATGGTATAGAAATGCGCATATAAACGATCTCAAAAGAGCTACAAGTCGCATGAAGGAAGAGAGCACATGAATTTACAAATTGTTTATTGTTGGCGGCAACATTTTGTGAAATAAAGTTTAAGTATGTTTTCTTACAGCCACACACACGCACCCATCGAAAGTTGTAGCGAAGTGCAGGAAAGTACTCGTGTACAGGGCACATACGAGGGCAGTTTGAAAAGCCAGCTTTAAGTTACTTTAAAGTTTTGTAGAAGGTGTGAAATTATCCAGGGGAATATCTGTCGTTATTTGCAGGCAGTCTCATCTCATAATAGGGACTCAAATCTAAATTGTCTCCTTAATATGAATAGAATGCAGATGATACTGTTTGTTTTATTTTATATTCAGTTGTTAAAAGTTGTTAAAAGTAAGATTTTAGCAGACGTATGAAAAGCTTTCCATTATTGCAAATTGGTTTTAACTTACCAGGTAGGATAAACTTACCTGTAATTTATCGCTCACTTTAGGTTTAAGTAAAATTTTTCAAATGATAAAGTTTTTATACGTACTTTAAGTTGTAATAAAGGCCCTTAATAATTAAAAGTTAAATCTAAATGTGAATTTTTCAATATTACAAATATTCCAAAAAAAATCCTATCAATATCATGTTTAATTTATTGGTCTAGTTCTTGGCCTTTTTTTGCAATTTAAGTAATAATAATGAGGACTTTTTTTATAAAATAATAACTAACTAGCACCGCTTGCAAAAATGGTAAAATTGAACAAAGAACGCTGGTGAGATGGCGTAGCGGCCTCGAAATCAGCACTGATCCGTTCTGCTGGTTTGATGATTATTGAAAATATTCTTAATATTCCAATCTTAATATAAAATAATAAATAGAATTTGAACAAATTCATTTATTAATAAAATAATAAAAAATGGTTTGCAGTCTTGCAGATTCGAACTTAAGCCCGTTAAAAAAATTAACAATTTTTATAAAATAATAACATTAAAAACATTTATTTATTTATTTTTCAATATTTCGCTATCCTCTCGATATCTTCTTCAGGATAACAATTGATAATAATTAATTAACTAAAATTTTGTTTATAATTATTATCAATTGTTATCCTGAAGTACATATCCCGAGGATATCGAAATATTGAAAAATATATATATATAAACGTTTTAAAGTTAATATTTTATAAAACAAAAGGCCTCAAGTTCAATATCATTACTTAAATCATGTTTATATTTGAACTTAATTAGCAGAGCAGAGTACCGCTGTTTTCGAAAGCCGCTACTCTTTATTCATGTATAGTTTTTATTTGATTACCTTTTCTTAAGTTACTTAGTTGAATGTGACAAAAATCTTTATTAAAACAAATTTTATAAGGAAATACTATACGAGAGTTGCATCAGTACTAAATTGATATTAACATACATTAAATCCACTTTGAGTATTTTCCTCATGTCGTATTTTTGTAACATTTTTTTTCAATTTCTTAAGTAAAAATTTTCTGTTTTTAATTTATGTATGAATTTTTATTAGTCGAACTTTCTTATGTAAATTGTTAATTTTATCAACGGGCTTAAGTTCGAATCTGCAAGACTGCAAACCATTTTTTTTTTTTTTTATTATTTTATTAATAAATGAATTTGTTCAAATTCATTTTTATTAATTTATGTTAAGATTGGAATATTAAGAATATTTTTCAATAATCATCAAACCAGCAGAACGGATCAGTACTGATTTCGAGGCCGCTACGCCATCTCATCAGCGTCCTTTGTTCAATTTTTCCACTATTGCAAGTGGTGCTAGTTAGTAGGAATATCAACTATTTAACCAATATTTTAACGAAAATTGAATATGAGAAGTTGTCACATTCATATTTTTAAGTTATTACCTTTTTGGTTAGTACGAAATTCCCCAACCCTGACGATTAATATTCCCAATATTCCATGTATCTCTTTCGCTTTTTCCAGTGCCATCGGCTGCTGATAACTGTTTTTAATTTTATAACTAATTCAGTGTAAACATTTAAGAGTTTAGAATTATGCTCAGCCCCAGTTGTTTAAGATTAAATGTAAATATATGTTTTACTGTATTTGAAATTCAATTAAGATTTAAGCTATAAACACTTATACGGCAGCAGACTATCGATTACAAACTGTACGTTTGTCTCCTTAATACCTGGTTTTAGTGTTAAACCATAAAAGTTCGGTTTATTAGCATAAACAATGGCAGCTGTTTCCAATATATAACTTGGCAGCACTCAACTTAGCACAGGCAAAAACAGACAAAAACAAGGTTGCATTTCATAAAACCTACTTAAAAGCAATTCGAAGTGGTTTTAAGATGGTTTTAACAGAATCATTTTTTATAGAAAAACCAGGTTTTATCAGTTGGTGTTAAAGTTAAAGCCAAAATGTATTAAAACCAGGTCAGTGTGAAAACACTATTAGTGTTAAATATGTTCAGTGTGGTCTATAATTTAACCATGAATAAATAGGATTGTAAACGAACAACGCTTCCAGGTTATTGAATTGTATTATCAAAATTTGTGCTCGGTATACAAAGTGCATTGTTGTCATTTCTAGTTTAACGGATACGTGAACAAGCAAAATTTTCCGTATTTAGTGTGAGGACGGGGTAGAAATATCAATGCATGCCGGAAGCTGCACTGTCTGGTGTGGCAATGCAGTCAGGAATGTTACTGTGAAAGGCAAAAGCTACCCTGAGATGCTACCGTATGATTCTTTTTGCCTAAATTGCCTAAAAGCTGGACTAGGCTGATAAGTGATTTCTAGAAAACGGTGTCACATGCCACACAACACGCAAAACAATGTCCCAATTGAGACGTAGTTTATTTCACTTTTGGATACTGGCTATTGACGGCTTAGATCTTGTCTTTAGACTACTTTTTATGAGTCTATGTGAAGGCGCATGTCTATGGGGGCAAAAAGGAAATATTTTTGGGAATTTATTCGTGACCGGCCCATAGTAGAAAAGAAAAATATGCCAAATTTGAACAAAACAGGTCATTTAAAATATCTCATATATTTCTATAACCGTACTTTTTTTTAAATCAAATCCTAAAACTTTAAAAATATTATACTTTAGAATACATGTCTTTATAGAGCAATGATTATGTTCATATCTACAAGACTGGTTGTTGTCCTTGCTACTATTGTGGTTGTCGTCATATTATTCCCATTTTCATAGCTGACAATACATATATCAATGCACAAATTTACAAAAAGCATAAAAAATTACAAAAAAAAAATATTAAAAAATTATTATTTTATTCTGATATTTTTAAGCTTAAGGTCTCTTTATTTTAATTTAAATTTTAATTTCAATATTTCGTCACTTCTTTGTGTGACTTCTTCAGGAAATTAATTAATTATTTATTTTATTAAAAAATTATGTAGTTTTTTAGAAGTTGATTTAGTTCTTCTTAGGGGAACTTTCCGATTCAGCCCATTTACGAACTAGACCTGTGTTATCCTTCAAAATATATTTATACTAAATTTCAAGGGTCAGACGGACGGGCATGGCTAGATCGTCTTAGATTTTATCACTGATCAAGAATATATATACTTCAAGGGGTCTTAGAAGGATATTTCGCTGCGTTACACACGGAAGGATAAAGTGAATATACCCTCCAATTCTTTTTTGTAGGGTATAAAAATGATGCGGTATTTTTTTCAGACGATCTCTTTTTTCTCCGGACTCACGACCACCATTAGTGCAACATCAGTTATTTGATCAACATTTGTTCTAGCGTTTGGATAGCAACTACTTCCCCCGAAGGAGAACACATTAAAGACCTGGGGGCAAATTACGGCATTCGACATCGATCGAAATTTGTATATAAAATGTATGGAAATTTCGCTCGATATCGAATGCCGTAATTTGGCCCCTGGTCACAAAATAGTTTAAGTTAAGTATAGGAGGAACGCGAATAACGCGGCGAATGTAAAAGAGTATAGAACATAATCAATTCAATTCTCAAGAAGGCACTTCGTCTGTGGATCATGCCAGAAGCCGTAGTAATTCATTACACACTTTCACGACAGCAGGCTACCGACTACATGACTGCAAAGGTATAAAATACATGTGTTTATATGGGAGAGATTGTTTTCGCCGCTACACGGCAGGTTGTTGACCGTGCTACTTTTCCCTTATAAATACATGTAATATATTTCTGTAGTCGGTAACCTGCTGTCGTTAATGTGTTTAATGCAAAACAGTGTACAGTATCAGGTCAAGCCTAGCAGAAAAATACCTGGAAGTTAACTATTTATTAAATCTACTAATTTTTGTATGCACATGTGCATTGTCGTTACTGTGCTTTTTCAGTATTGCCCTGCTCCCAACTTATCTCCAATATAATTGCCCACAATATAAATACATATTTCTTAAGCATAGAAACCAGGTGTGGTTAAACATCGACCTGCGTTACTGTACTGTCTGTCGCGTGGGTATGAGTTGTGGTTGAAGTGTTAACACTTTTAAATAATTTTCTATAAATTTTCCCAATTTCTTATTTGCAATTAAAGTGCCGTTTTATTACAAAGAATAACAAATAAAATACATAATTATATTGCCATCACAACTGCTGTACGCGCCATTATTGTGAAGTTTAACATCAACTTAAAATTACAAATAATATAAAAAAACCAATTGTCGGTAATAATGACGCTGCAAATGAAAATGACGATGACGATGACAACGACTTTAGTGACACTTTGAATTAAGTGTCATTTTATTTTTTTTTTTTACAAATTAAATGATAGAATTCCTTCATTCCCTTTCCACCGCTGGCAAATGCCAGCGTAAAACAATCATCGGTGACAAACACGCAACAACAATGTCGCGAGAATTGCAAATAAAAATGTAGTGAAAATTTATTGACAGGCCAACTAAATAAACTTACAACAGCAATAACAGCAACAGCAACCAATTACATTCGCAATGACAGCGGCAGCGAAATTGTAATAATTCACACACTTGTATAAATACTTAATTAAAGTCACATTAACATTACAGGGCTGGAACAGTTAAATTTCAAAATCAAATCACTAAAACGAATTACAGCATTTAAATTGTATTTTTCGCCACAAGCTTTGCTAAAGTTTTTAAATACTAATAGTGTGTTCACACTGACATGGTTTTAATAAATGCTGGTTTTAACGTTAAAACCAACTGTTAAAACCCGGCTTTATCATAGAAAATAATTTTGTTAAAACTAACTTGAAACTACTTTCGTATTGGCTTTAAAGTAGGTTTTATAAAATGCAACCTTGGTTTTGCCTGCTTTTGGCTGTGCTAAGTTGAGTGCTGCCAAATTATTTATTGGAAACAGCTGGCATTGTTTATGTTAATAAGAATATATACTGACGCCTGAAATATTATGAAAACATTGCCAAAATGGATGCAGTCACAAGAAGAACTAAAAAATGCTGGAGCAAAAGGAAATTGTGGACGGACATTAATGAAAATATTTTCATTGATGTGTGGCAGTAGAAAATAGATGAACGGAGAATTGTAAAACTTTTTCTTTTTCCCTTCGAACAAAAACTTCTGTTGTACAGGCTGTCAATTAAATGTTGTTAAAATAGGGAACAAGTACAGCAACAAATGCACACATTTCTATGAGCGGTTTTTGTTTTTTTTTTATCTGAGACCAGCACTCAGGGGATGACCCCTATATATGCAGTACATTGCGTCGTAACTAGAAAAGAGGGAATAGTATTGAGGGGAATGATGAAGAATTTTTTGTAGCTATTTCATCTATTTACTTCGCCGGCTAATTTTTTGCGACAGGACCGACGAAAAAATGTATTATACAGACCACAAATTGCATTGTGAACGCAATATCAGCTGTTTATGATTTTAACACTAAAACCAGGTTTTAAATTTCAATGTGAAAACACTATAAAACTCCGTTTGACGTCTTATTCTCCTGGAGTCTAAATCCGACATGATAATTGTACTTTTTTTGGTACAACTCAGATGTAAAAAGTACTCATTTGGTACTATTTGCAAAATTTTTTTCAAAATAAAATTTTATTACATCTCAATTTTCTTATTATTTTTAATACAATATTTTTGAAATGCAATACATTCGAACACACAGACATACTTTTGGAATCTTTAAAATTTGTATTCCAAAATGTTTACAACGATTTTTTGGACATAATGGGCTTTCAATGTTGAATATTGAAGAATGAAATGCTAAGCAGTTGTATAGAAACCTTTGAGAAGCTATAAAAAATAAAATTGAGCTTGAGAACGAATTTGAATTTACTCCCGAAAATATAATTTTTTTTAATAAAAATTGTCCCAAAATATTCTGCAAGTTATGACGTTATAAATACAGAGTTCCAATCTCTTCTTAAAAATGAAGATGTCGCTATTTTTTTTTTTTTTTTTTTTTTTTTTGTCCAAAGTATCAGCAATGAAAATTGAATTAGATGATTTAGTGAAGCGTGTTTTTTATAGATATATATAAAACTGTATGTTGGCAACATTTTTTTGTCAGCTTGTTGGCAACATTTTGTCAGCTGTCAAGTGACATGTTTAGCTGGGGTTGGCTTTTCAACATGCTGAACAACTCTTCCAAATTGAGTTCAAATGGACTCAAAACAAGATTGTCGTTGATCCCGATTTTCATAAACGAATTTTGTTTAGTGATTAAGCTCACAAGCAAAACTGCCGCATTTGGAATGCTGATTATTCTCAAGTGCATGTGGAGTCATTGGTCCGTGCTTCCTTAAAAACGATGCTGGTCAGAACGTTACAGTCAATGGTGACCGCTAAGAGCGCTATGATTACTGACTTTTTCGTTTATCAATTAAACACCCATGACGTGCAGGAGCTGCGGTTTTAACAAGGCGGCGCAAGAAGTCACGCTACCACAATTGATTTATTGAAGAAAACGTTTGGTAACCGCATAATTTCACATTTCGGACCAGTGAATTGGTCTCCAAGATGGTGCGATTGAACACCGCTAGACTATTTTCTGTGAAGTCGCTCAGTCTACGCCGTTAAGACCGAAACAATGGGCCACAAATGTTGGAAAAAATCAACAAAAATTGGATCTCCAGATCAGGCTACGCCCGAGACGTCCGAGGCAGTTGGGGCGGTCATATGCCAGAACTCATATTTAAATTATAATGCCAGAAGATTATCTTTCGAATAAAGTAAATTTCATGCCAATTTAAAAAATTCATTTTATTTTATGTACTTCGAAATTTGTTCTTTAACACTAACCCCATTTTCATAAAAATATAAAACGTATTTAAAATCGGTTTTAAGAAAATTTTTTATGAAAAAATTTGATTAAAATACATTTCAAACTCACTTTAAATTTTATGAATACCGTGGTAAATTTTTAATTTTATTCGTGCTGATTCTTTTTCAAAATATAGAAAAAAAAATTCAAAACTGATTATTGTGAGGTGTATTGAGGGTTTTTACAAAATTCATGTTTGTTTTATTGCATTTCAAAGTTCTGTACCTCAACACCCTTTACTTCCAAAAATTTCGAAAGAATATGGAAAAAAAACCAAGTAGACTATATGTGCCAAACATTTCATGTACAATCCAAACAAAATTTGTTTTGCTGTCATATGAAAATAACAACTGGTTTGTTGTAAAAAAGTAAGTGGCTTTAACATTTATTTTTAAATAGAAGTACAATTTCAATTGCTCCTATTTACATTTATTTTTACTAGACCGAATCAAACAGCCATTCCTTTCTGGTACTATAAACGTTCGGGCTTGTCTAAAAAATTTTGTACAACTTATAGTGTTTTCAGACTGAAAGTTGAAGTCGGCTTTTAGCGCTAAAGCCATAAACAGCTGATTTTGCATTCACACTGCAAATTGTAGTTTTAACATACAACACTTAACTGACAAACTGTACAACAGAAGTTTTTCTTTGAAGCAAAAAAAAAGTTTTGCAATGCGTTCTAAAATAGAAATTATTTTACATTTTGTCAATGAGTATTTCAAAATTATGGAACTACTTATAAAAAGTGAAATGGAAATGAAGTTGCTTTATATAAAAAACATTAACGGATTCTGTAAGAAAAAATGCACTTGTGTTTGTATCAACAAATGATAATTTTGCAAATTAGTGAAATGACAATCCCATATTTGATCAGGTCAGCAGCCATTTCTTTATATATATAGGAATTCTTCCTCCTTTTTCCTCAATTCGTCTATTTTATCCTCCCACACATCGATGAAAATATTTTTATTAATCTCCGTCCATAATTTGCTTTTTCTCTGGCATTTTCTAGTTCTTCTTGTGGCTGCATCCATTTGGACAATGTGTTAACATTATTTCAGGCGTCAGCAGCGTTGCCAAATGTGCAGATTTATCTGCATTTGACAGTTTTTCTAAGCATTGAGCAGTTTTGCAGTTTTTTTCTTTAAAAACCAGTTTTTCTGTAAATTGTGCAGTTTTTGCAGTTTTTACATTTTACTTTTTTACTCTTAATTTTGTTATTTTAATTCCAATTTCTGAAACCATAATTTTACCCCATTTGCTTAATATAACAGTGGCAAGGTTTAACTATACTTTTTTATACGAGTATGTAATTATCACATACATCTTTTTGCACCCCTGACCACAAAGCAAGTTGAATTTTACCAAGGTGTACATATATTGCAGGTGGGAGCACGAGCTCACTAGCCTAACCTGATAAAACGTCAAACTTAGTAGTATCGTTTAACGATTTTTGCAACTGTTAAGGTAGTTTCTACAATAAGTGTTCTATTTTTGTAGAAATGGTTGTACCTGTTAGATAGATATGCCTTGTGTTTTTCTATGTACATACAAACAAATATAAATTTTTAATTATTGGTTTCAATATAAATATGAAAACGACATCGACTTGTCGAGATTCTGGAACAGGCAGTATTATATCTGAAAAAACTATATATTTTTGTGAATTTTTTATGTGCAGTTTTTTTACGTGAAAACCAGTTTTTTTTCTAAAGTTGCAGTTTTTTTTGAAAAAGTTATGGCAACGCTGGGCGTCAGTATAGATTCTTATTAACATAAACAATATCAGCTGTTTCCAACATATAACTTGGCAGCACTCAACTTAGCATAGCCAAAAGCAGGCAAAAAAAGGTTGCATTTCATAAAACCTACTTTAAAACCAATACAAAAGTGGCTTAACTTGGTTTTAACAAAATCATTTTTAATTGTAATACCAGGTTTTGATAGTTGATTAAAGTTAGAAACATTATTAGCCGTTAAAGTTAGAAACATTATTAGCCTGACCTGTCATAGATTTTTTACATTAAAAATAATTTTTGTTGGGCCGTTGATACGGGGACTATTAGTCTTAGCCTAAGAGAACTTCCCCCAAAGAGAGAATCTACAGTCTGAAAGAGAATTCAAAATGTTATTGTATGTATGAAAATTTCTAATAAAAATTTTGTAAATAAAAGCAAGAAACCTAATAAGTGGCGACAAACATAAATACACATGATTACTGATGACAAACATGTAGCGGCTTTCGAAAACAGCTGCTCTACTCTGCTGTGTGAGTTGGATAATTAAAACTGATGCTGACTTTCTCTTTTGCGTTTTGGAATATTTATCATGTCTTTGTGAATTTAAAAACAATGTTTCGTAAAATTGTTCCATCAGTCTTAATTAAATTTAAATGTTATTGAATTTTCCATCTCTGTTGCAGAATGTTATTCATTTTTTTCCAAAAAATTCTCTGGAGAACTATTTAATGCAAAGAAATCAAGTGGCAATAATTCATTTAAATTTATAGTGACAATTTAACTATTTAATAATTCAAATCAAATATTTTCTTCATAAAATTGCTATTAAAGAAAGTTGGGGGTTTATTTTTAAATTTTTAAGGAAATGAAATTTAAGATTTCAAGTTTGCAAGGTTTAATAATAAAAACATATATTTCGTGTGTATCATTGATAAACAAGGCTTTTTGATACGATTTTTTATTTTTTTAATGAAGAAGGTTAGGCTTTGAAATTGCAGAAAATTTTAGAGTAATATCAAAAAAAATTTTGTAATAATTTAAAGACCATAACTACTACATATAACTACTTACTTACTTAGCACCTATTTTAGTCACAAGAAACTCTGTCAGCTTACCTGAAATTAAATATATAAAAAAAGTTATATTAGCAAAAAAAAATTTTAATTATACCAAAAAATTTGACAAAGTGATATTCAATTGTGGAGAAAAAGCATGCATTTGCACAGTGAAGTTCGAATTTACAATGTTATAATTATTCTGGCACCCTTATTCCATCTGTCGCCGTCAATTTTGAGGCAACATCACTTTAACTCAACATCGACATCAATCCAACAACAATTTTTCAATCTACAACTAGATTTCGGATTCGATTTCCCACTCAGTCATGAATGGTTTTGTTAGTTATTGTCTTCGGTCGGTTTCACTGACGAAGGCATATGTAGCACTGACAGCGATTGATACTATTATGCACTAAAAAGTGCAATTACAGTACCCTATTGCGCACTAAAAAGTGCAATTACAGTACCCTATTGCGCCGGTACTGTAGCAAAAATTTTCTGGTGTGGTAGATATTAATAACTATAATAAATGGTCTATCTTTATCTGTCCTCTTAACACTACCTCCTACTTACTAGTTCCGCCACAATGCATTGCATTAGTAGGGTTCCCAACCTAAGTGCCGGTCCCAGTAAAAACAAAACCCCTTATCATCAGGGTTAGAAAAACCCCCGCTTTTTCTGTTTTAATACCCAGCCCAGCGGATTTTTTAAAAAATTTGTGTTATTGATTTTTATTTTGAACTAATAAACTTCAAATAATAAATAATTTATAAATTTTTGTTTATTAAACTTAGTTAATTTATAAAAAAAAAAAAAAACTTTATTAACCGCTTAACGGATCAATAAAAAAAATACCTCTATATTTACACACGTTTCTTTAACATATTAGACTGTGTTCAGACATATACCTTTATTGAGTTTATTGCAATTAATGCCATTATTGAGCTCAATTAACCATATAATATTTTATATGGTTAATTGAAAAGAAAAATGTATTTTAATACTGTCGTTTCCAGTGAGTTAGGAGGAGCATGGCTGAGACACCTTTCCATCAGCATAAAAGCAATTTACGTATTAATATTTTATATCAACGTGCAGAAAAGGGACTGAGATAAATTAATATATATATTTGACCTGAGGTTCACAGTTCTTTTAAGACATTTCTCTGCCCAATTTTAAAACTGTATACAGAGTTACTCCGCGAGGGCCGGTGGGGGAGATATCTCACCGTTGGCGTAAAAACTTAATAAGTAAATTTTTGAGGTAATTAATTGTAGAAAAAAAAATTTTTTATAGGGTCATTTAGAGGCCAAAGGCGGGAGGAGGATTAAAGCAGGAAAAAATCAGAGAACATTTTGCTTACGTTGTAAAAGCTTATACATTTAATTTTTAAGGAATGTAAAATAAATTTTTTTATAGGGTCATTTTGGGGGGCAAAGGACGAGGAGGAGAATAGGGGAGAGGAGGATCAGGTTACGTCTCAACTTCGTCATATAAGCTAAAAAAATTTATTTTAAGGAAATGTAGGCTTAAGTAATTAAATTTGTTAAATTTGTATACTATTTTTACATATACTAACGCCCAATAAAGGGGGCGGGGTTCAAAAATTATTATTTTTTTTCTTTTATGGCTGCAAGTTTAACGCGTTGGACCTTATTTGACATACCATATACCTAAGTTTGCCTTAGTTATAATGGAGCAAAAAATTTCAAAAAAAATAAGACACTAAGAAAATAGTCAAACGGCAACACTGGTATTAAAGCAATAATGTGTTACCATTAGATTGATACAGTTCTCGTATGCAATTTCCTAATAAAATTTGTTTAAATAAGAATTGGTATCATATTCAACATACACAATACACAGGAGCACTGATGATGAAAGCGTTGCGGCTTTCGAAAACAGCTGTTCTGCTCTGCTGTGTAAGTTGAATAACTAAAAACTAATGTTGACTGTCCTTTGTCTTTCTGAATTTAAAACAAAAATTTCGAGCAATTAGCCCATAAAATCTTAATTCAATTTAATAAAAATCTATCATTTGCGTAACAAAATTACGAGAAAAAAAAACTTTAAAAATTATGTTGTTTCTTAGAGGTTGGTTTAGTTCTTCTTAGGGCCATTATTACAACTTACAAATAGTTAACAATAGGATGATAACTGGCAGATAAATTTTATTTGATTATTACAAGTTAAAATTAACCATAATGGTAACTGATCAGCTAACAGGAGGTTTACCCTCATGATAACTTTCAAAGTTAACTTTAAGCAAATGAAGCTGCCAAAGTTTTTTCTGAAAATATGGTACCTTTGACAACATTTTTATGTCAAATTAAATAATTCAAACTTTTGAACTGAAAAATGGACAATAGACAGCGTTTATTTTATTTAAATGATTTATTAACCCTCCGATGAGTGAGAAGCGACCTTTTTGCCTTTTCAAACTGAAATTACTCGTACTACGGCCACTACAAAATTACTCTGTATTCCAAGAGTATTTTGTTGCGCATCTTTTGGAAAAAAAATCAAGCCGATAGGATCATAGGAGTTATTGAGGTTTTAGTGAGAATAGTACGCGGACGTGTGAATAGGTCCGTATGGACCTTGTACTGAATTTCACTAATAAATGCATGTTTTTGGGCATCATTATAATTTTTTATTGTTTCAACACATAATTTACTTGTTCTGAACACAAAGACCTAAACTCAAAGACATTAGGGATGATGATAAAAACAAAAAATTCTAAGAACTAAGTTGAAGTTTTTGTATGTAGAATTTAGTTATAAACAATAAAAACAAAAAAAATATTAAAAAAAATTTTTTTATATGAAAAAAACATGATTTACAAAAAAGGTCCGAAGGGACCTTTTCACACGGCCGTGAAGTTCAGAACTGTCACTAATCGGAGGGTTAAATGATTTAGATGATTTAGAAGATTAGAAGATATTTTTCGCTCTCTTTTTGCTTGTTTAGCTTCGACATTATCTTCAATAACACAATTTACACAAACAACAAAAGCACTTAACACAAGTAACAAAATTATTTCACACACGGAAAAGATAATAACGTTTTCAAGTATGTAAATCGTTGCCACTACGCTTTTTTAAAACCACTAATAGTAGTCGGTATCCACCGCAATGCTGCCACAATATATAAATTTGATTTTTATACCCTCCAAAAAAGAATTTGGAGGGTATATTCACTTTGTCATTCCGTTTGTAACGCATCGAAATATCCATCTCAGACCCCATAAAGTATATATATTCTTGATCAGTGATGAAATCTAAGACGAACTGAGCATGTCCGTCCGTCCGTCCGTCCGTCTGTGGAAATCACGATTCAGTCCAAACGAAAAGAGCTAGACTCTTGAAATTTGGCATAAATATATTTTAAAACTTAGAGCAGGTTAAGTTCGAAGATGGGCTAAATCGGGCAAGAGGGAAAAAAGTTCCCTTAAGAAGAACTAAACCAACCCAGAAAAAACAACATAATTTTTAAAGTTTTTTGGTTATTTTGTTAAGCAAATGATATATTTTTATGTCAAATACGGTCCAACGCCTTAAACTTGGAGCCATTAAATAAAATAAAAATATTTTTTGACCCCGCCCACTTCAGTGGGCGTTATTATAGGCAAAAATAGCATAAAAATTTAACAAATTGTTTTACTTAAGCCTACATTCCTTAAAAATAACACTTTTAAGCTTTAATGACGAAGCTGAGACGAAACCTGGTACTGCTCTGCCCTACCCCCTCATTCCCCTTCGCCCCCGAAATGACCCTACCAAAAAAATTTTTTTTTTTTAAATTTTGTATATAATCATCCCAAGCATTTATCTTTAGAGTTTTATGACTGCGGATTTCTGCCCTACCCCCCCCCCTCTTCCTTTGCCCCCAAAATGATCCTACCAAAAAAAATTTTTTTTTTTAAATTTTGTATATAATCATCCCAAGCATTTATCTTTAGAGTTTTATGACTGCGGATTTCTGCCCTACCCCCCCCCTCTCTTCCTTTTCCCCCAAAATGATCCTACCAAAAAAAAAAATTTTTTTAAATTTTGTATATAATCATCCCAAGCATTTATCTTTAGAGTTTTATGACTGCCTGTTGCTGCCCTACCCCCTCCTCCCCCTTTGCCCGCTAAATGACCCTATTAAAAATAAATACTAATTTTTTTTTATTTTGTGTATAATCATCCCAAGCATTTATTTTTACAGTTTTATGTGTATCTGTTTCTGCCTTACCCCCTCTCCCGTTTTGCCATCTAAATGACCCTATCAAAAAAAAGAAATTTTAATTTTGTATATAATTATCCCAAGCATTTATTTTTAGAGTTTTATGACAAAGGTGAAATGTTTCCCCCACAGCCCTTGCCAGAGCGACCCCGCCAAAATACAGTTTTTATAGCCTCCAAAGAGAATTGTGATGAAGTCTAAGACGGTCTAGCAATGCCCATACGTTCGTCTGTGGAAAACATGATATTGTATATTTTTGAACCCCGTCCCCTTTAGTGGGCGTTGACGTACGATATTATATAAAGGAACTCTGTCCCACCAAGTTAAACATTTCAAATTCACTTACTAAATATTTGGAGGGTATTTAAGATTCGACCCGGTCGAATATAACGTTTTTACTTGTTTATTTTACCTGACAGTTGTAATAATGGAAAAACTTTAAACGTCACTTTATCGTTCACGTTAGCTAATGTTAAGATTAACTATTGGGAGCTTTAAAGTTAAGTTGTAATAATGGCCCTCAGGGGAACTTTTTCCCCTCTGGCCCCATTCAGCCCATTTTCCGTTTAGACTGAATCGTGAGTTCCACAGACAGACGGACCGATGGACGGACGGTCGGATATGCTCAGATCGCCTTAGATTTCAACACTGCTCAAGAATATAAATACTTTATGGCGTCTCAGATGTATATTTCGAATATACCCTCCAATTCTTTTTTAAAGGGTATAAAAAGATCGCAGATTTTAACTCGGGGTCCTCATGCATATGAAACAATTTTTACTTTTAGTTGTCATGCGTTAATTGAATTGACTAAATTTTGCATATGTGAACAGCAAGATAATTATGGCAATAAAGTGAATATTGACTCAATTAAAAATGCATGTCTGACTATTTAGCTCTAATATCTATTTACAGCTCTACTTTAAAAGTGAAAACGGTAATAAAAATAAACATTGATTTAATTATTGAATTTTTTTCAATTAAATCTTTTGCTGCGTAAGTGATTAAATAGTTTTTAATGTTCGCTTTTTTTAAATTTATAATACAAAATGTTTGAAATTATAATTTAAAAATCTCGCCAGTCTTCTACAACTTTAATTTTATTGCCTGTTTTTCTATGTTTAGAAAATAATTTTACGAATTGCGTAGCTTTGTGCTCCCATTTCAAAATTGTTTTCAATTTTTTTTTCTTTTTTTTCTAAATCAATCAAAATGTATTGTTAATCCAAGTACTAATGAATTCCTTGCAAATGGATCAGCTGTATTGTATAAATTTCAAATGAAAGAAATTTACATTTACAAGATTTCCATTTTAATTGTAAGCAAGTAGTGGATTTTGCTATTCTAAATACAACTGCAGTGTGTTGGCACGTGTGGCAGTTGAGTTGATGTGGAACACAAGCAAGAGTAGCAAGCAGAAAAATAAAATAGCTGCTGAATTTTCAATGCACTTGTAAAAGTATTGAAATCGTTAAAGCAGAAATAGCTGAAAACCAATTTGTTATCAATTCCAATCAGACATATTAAGTTCATTGAATAGTTTTGTTAAGTTGTTTTTTTTTCTTATTTTTTTTTTTTTTTTACTTCATTGTTTGATGTTTTTTTTTCAGTTTAAATCAAATCAAGTGGCTGTGTATGATGGATTAAACCATTAGGGCGGCATAAGTTACAACTTATTCAATGAAACCGTTTGGTTTTTGTATTACAACGAACATGAAGGCAAGTGCGTTCAGATCATTTTAAAATAATATTAATTACTAAATGTTGAACAAAAAAGTATTTTAAGAATTTAAATTCATAAATCTATACCACCCTAATTGCCGCAACATTATGTTGAGTGGCTTCTTGTCGTTTATTGTCAGCACCTGCTTTAGTTGTAACAAAACCGCAACTGCTGTTGCTATTGTAAATGTTGTACCACCTCCACCTTTGAGCATTCGTGGCAATTGGCAACATGCAACATTCTCTCTTTATTATTCAGTTTTTTTTTCTTTCTTTAATTCATCTCACTTGTAACAATGTTTACAAATACTTGTCAGCACTTGAAACCACAAAAAAATGTAAACACACACACACACACACTCACACATTGCGGAATTGTTTTCCAGTGGTTAAAAGTGAAAAATTAAGCAAAAAGTATTTGTTTTTTATTTCATACTTTTTCGTATTTATAAATACTGGCACACACATCCATATACACACCGTATATTTATGTTTTGCTGAAATGTATGTGTATTTTAATGAACTAAAAATTTATGAAATGCATAAAATTTTAAACTGTTTAAAAAAGCCATGCCTGTCACCGGTTAAAATAAAATAATACAACAAAGCTGGCCAAATGTCAAAATATATTTAATATAAAGAACAATCGCAAAATCAGAATTGAAGGCAGTTTGATTACACAAGTAAAGTGAAACAGCTATATCCGGCTTTGACGAATCTTATGTACCATGCACAGATGTATTTTTTTTTCTTTTTCTAACCCAGAAAATAAGTTTGATTCACCAAAAAATTATGATGTGATGACTTTTATGTGCCAAAAAAAATTCGATTTTCCAACCCTGGAATCTACTTATTGATTTTTTTATTTCTCGTGCGAACGTAATTCTTCCTGAAGTATGAAAAACTTTTAATTCAAAAAAATTCAAATTAAAATTAGGAATTGTTTGACGTACCAAAAAAATTTTGATTTTCCAACCCTGGAATTGAATTTTTAATATTTTTGGTTTTTGATACCAATTTAATACTTCGCGAAGTATGAAAAAAGTATAAATTCACAGCAAAATCTAAAAATTATGAACTTATCTGGCTATTTTTATATTCCAAAAATATCTCATTTTCCAACCCTGTAGTGGAATTTTTAATTTTATATATTTATTAGACGAGTATAATTTCTCTTGAAGTATAAAATAGGGTTAATTCACTGAAAAAACAAAATTAGGAACCCATACGGCTGCTTTTATGCACTAAAAAATCGATTTTCTAACCCTGGATTCAAACTTTTATTTTTTTTATTATTTCTATTTTATTTTATTTTATTTTATTTTTATTTTTTTGTTTTTAATACCAATTTAATTCTTCCTGAATTATAAAATAGGTATAATTCACTAAAAAACCAGAATTGGGAACTACTTTTATGTACTAAAAACATTTCGATTTTCCAACCCTGGGTTGAAATTTGTTTGGTTTTTAGTACCAATTCAATAATTGCTGAAGCATAAAAAGGGTTAATTCATCAAAAACACTATAAGTAGTGATTTTCACCAGCTCTGGATTCACATTTTTTATTTTTTATTTTCTTTTTTTTTTAAATATTGAATAGCATATAAATTTTTGTGAAGTATAAAATAGTTTTACTTAACAGAAAAAGTAAAATGTTTAAATTTTTCTTAACAATTTCAATGACCAAAAGATATTTCAATTTCCCAACCCTGGAATCGAAATTTTGATTTTTTAAATTTTCAGACTAATTTTTTTTTTCCTAATTTCTAAAATAGTCTTAATTAGCAACAACAAAAATATCTGTTATGAACCAAAACAATTTTTCAATTTCCCGTCCCTGGATTAAACATTTTTATATTTTTTTTTAGTTTTTAAGCTAAATTTGATGCTTCCAAAAGTACCAAATAGGTTTAATTAACAAAAAAAAGAAAAAAGCAAAAAAGCTTTCCAGCTCTGAAACCCTTGGATGTTTACTGAATTTCTATTTACGTTCATTTCCAATCCATATTAATATTGTGGAAATTACGCTTGTGTATTTTCAATGATATTTCTTTGTAACAAAATGGTGTTGTTCATCGTGAAGTTGGGTGCAGGTGTTATTTAATAGTTATTTTGTGCAAATTTTTTTTCTATTTTATAATGATACAAAACCAAGCCAGAGCACTGCTAGAGAATGGTTGAATTTATTAAATGAAATAATTTACTGAAACAAACGTTTAATGGACGAAAAATATCACGTAAAAGTGCTTATTGCTAATTGGCCAGCAAGATTGTGCGTTATAAGCCCGTTTCTTTGGGGATTTATCAATTGACATGTGGCAATAATACTTGGCATAAATTTAGTAAATTTTGTTAATTAGAGATTTTATTTTTGTTTCGCATTTTAAATCATTTTATTGTCTATAAAACGCTTAGCACTTCAATTTTAAAAAAATAGATTCATATTGAATAAAACAACTTCATAATAATAGAATTACTTATACAAAGCGAATAAGTGCTTGGAAATCATACTATTTCATATAAAAACATGAAAATCTTTTAAAACAAAAACAAAAATGTGGATGTGGAGGAATTTGTCGTGCAGCTGTTTCCACTATTTAACTTGGCAGCACCCAACTTAGCACAGACACAAAATAGCATGCACTTCATAAAACCTTCTTAAAACAAATTTAAAAACGATTTTAAGTTGATTATAACATATTCATTTTGTGTGCTAAAAGTAGGTTTTAACAGTTGGTCTTAATGTTAAAACCAGATTTTATTAAAACCATGTCAGCAGTTTTGTTTTACTGGTTGTTTTATTGTTATTTATTGTTTTATTATTCAAGATATTCTTAAGAACTTGTTTTAATTTTATTTTTATTTATCTTTTTTTTTAAACTTTTTTTTTATTTTTCCAAATTTTTATTTATTTTCAGTTTTTATCATTTTTTATAATTTTTCACTATTTTTTATTTTTTTATTTATTTTCTTTTATTTATGTATTTATTTACTTTTTATTTATTTATATTTATTTATTTATTTTTTATTTATTTTTTATTTATTTTTAATTTATTTTTTATTTATTTTTTATTAATTTTTTATTTATTTTTTACTTATTTTTTTGTTTACTTTTTTATTTATTTTTTACTTATTTTTTTGTTTACTGTTTTATTTATTTTTTACTTATTTTTTGTTTACTTTTTTATTTGTTTTTTTTATTTATTCTATTTTATTTTTTCTTTCTTTATTTTTATTTTTTATTTTTCTATTTGTTTATTTTTTTATCAATTTATTTTTTTATCAATTTATTTTTTTATCAATTTATGTTTTTATCAATTTATTTTTTTATCAATTTGTTTTATTTTTTTATCAATTTGTTTTATTTTTTTATGCAATTATTTTTTTTATTCAATTATTTTTTTTTATTCAATTATTTTTTTTTATTTTTTTGTCAATTATTTTTTTTATTTTTTATTCAATTATTTTTTTTTTTTTATTTTTTATTCAATTATTTTTTTTTTTTTTTTTATTCAATTATTTTTTTTTTTATTTTTTATTCAATTATTTTTTTTTTATTTTTTATTCAATTATTTTTTTTTTATTTTTTATTCAATTATTTTTTTAATTTCTTTTTTTTTATTCAATAATTTTTTTTATTCAATTATTTTTTTTTATTTATTTTTTTTTATTTATTTTTTTTATTTATTTTTTTTATTTATGTTTTTTTATTTATTATTTTTTTATTTATTTTTTTTATTCAATTATTTTTTTTTTTATTCAATTATTTTTTTATTTATTATTTTTATTCGATTATCTTTTTTATTTATTTTTTTTTTATTTATTTTTTTTATTTTTTTTTTTTATCTATTTTTTTTATTTATTTTTTTTTTATTTATTTATTTTTTATTAAATTATTTTTTTATTTATTATTTTTTTTATTTCTGCAACGCTTGCGACTCGTTAAATGCCATGAGTGTGCGCTGTGGTGTCTTTGGACATTCGCAAAACACAAGGTGGTTGGTTGAATATGTGTAATTGTTCAAAAAGCCAAAACGGTGGTGATAATTTTAAAGATAATTTTTGGTTGAATTTTCCTTGAAAACAAGTATAATTTTCAGAAAGCATCTGTTTCATATTAAATTCACTTTTTGAATAGTTGCAAGCAAAGTATTAAATTAAAATTCACTGAAACAAGGACAACAACAAACACCAAATAAAGATTCATAGCCTTTTTGAAAATATTATACATAAATCTTGTAACAAAAGATTATTTTACACAAATTATCTAATTTATTATTGTCCAAAAATATTTAAAAACTCTGGAAAATATCAAATTGTCGCACAGCTCATACAAATAATTAAATGTGTGTCTATGACTTTTGTACTATTAGTCATAAATTTGCTTGTAGTGTTACAATACTAAAAAAAAACATTTGCATCATAAACATCATGTATTTATATAGTTTAGAACAGTGGGCGAGAAAAGTTAGCAAACATATGTTCACTGGCATTAAATAATTTTCCAGTGTTTAATGATTTATTAAAAATTCATTACATTCATAATGATATTATTAGTGATGAATACGTTTTGTGTGAAAATAACAAAATTATTTATATAATGGCCGCTACAATAATAAATCTCTTACATATAAATCTATTAATTCAACAAGTTGGAGAGACAGCAAACTATTGTGCTACAGAACTTTAACTTCCATGTGATAAGACGATCTTATAAACTCTTGTGTTATATATTTCAAAGATTTATATTTAAATTTATGATGGCGCCAAAACTGCCAGCCACTTTTTGCCAAATTGGAGACAAAAATTAAAGCAAAAATTAAGCACAAACGAGAAGAGGAACAATAGTCGCACACACACACATATATAAATTAAAATACATCATAATATATTCGTGCATAAAAAAATACCAATAAAATGGAAAAAATAACTGGTAGCTTTTTCATAATGAAATCATTTCTAGTTAAAATGTAGTACAGATAATGGGTGTTTTTTTTTAGGTTATGATATTTAAATAGTTTAAACATTTATTTTGTGAACGTGGATTTATGTCTTTGGCATTATTTATTTTACTACTCGTTTTACATGAGACCATTAAATCCCGGGATAAAGCTGGTTAAGCGAGAAACATGAATTCCATAATATTATAAAAATACATAAAAATTATATATTTAGTCCCTTATATGGTGTTCAGACATATGAATTTATCGCAATTAACAGAATTATTGAGCTCAATTACCCATACAAAATTTTAATTAGCTAATTGATCAATTAACGCTTAATTGTCTATAAAATTGAGCAAGGTCTAAAATGCAGCACTGCAAAAGTTTGTTTAGTGAGCACCATAATGCCTACTGAACAAACTTTATGAAATTTGACAACTCATATGTAAACAAATTCACAAAATAAATGGCGAGTCAAGTTGAGGGTGAATTTTTAAAATCGAATTTTTTAATTAACAATTAAAACAAATGCAAAATAAAAAATTTATTTCGTACAACAACAGGTCCAAAGGGCAAAAGAAAGCGCATTTTATGGAACGACGCTAGTGAAGCAACAATGTAAACAACACCTTTTGTCAGCTGTCAAACGCTCATTGAGTTAGCTATATTGAGTATGTGTGAACACTTTTCAATTAAGTTATTATTGACTCAATTAAAAATTCAAGTCTGAACCCCATATTATTCATAAAAATTATGAGAGGCTTATAAGAGTGTAATGGAGCAAATTGCATGTGAAATTTTGTTTTTGATTACGCTGTTATTAGACTCTCATAATTTCTATGAATAAAAGAGTTAATAATTTAAAAAATAAACCTCATAAGATAAGCCAGAGTTGGGTACTTGGAACTTATTTTGACACATTAAAATAACCAACTGAAACAAAGTATTTTTCCCCTTATAAATTAAATAAATATTTTTGATATTTTTGAAAGGAATTCATTCGTATTAGAATTCAGAAAGACCAACCAGATCCAGAGATGAAAAATTTTAAATTTTTTCGTGTTACTAAAGTAATTAAATTCAACTAGTTTTTATAGCCTCCAAAAAAGAATATGGAGGGTATATTCACTTTGCCATTCCGTGTATAACGCAGCGAAATATCCCTCCGAGAGCCCATTATTTATTTATATTCTTGATGAAATCTAAGACGATCTGAGCATCTCCATCCGTCCGTCTGTGGAAATCACGATTCATTCCAAGAATCTTGACATTTGGTATAAATATATCTTGAAGGATAGCACAGGTTAAGTTCGGAGATGGGCTAAATCGGGCAAGAGAGAAAGAAGTACCCCTAAGAAGAACTAAACCAACCTCTAAAAGAACAACATAATTTTTTAAGCAAATGATATACTTTTATGTCAAAGAAGGTCCAACACGTTAAACTTGGAGTCATAAAATAAAATAAAATAATTTTTGTACCCCGCCCCATTTAATGGGCGTTATTATATGCAAAAATAGTGTAAAAATTTAACAAATTGTTTTACTTAACCCTATATTCCTTAAAAATAAAATGTTCAAGCCTTAATGACGAAGCTGAGACGTAACCTGGTACTCCTCTGCTCTACCCCCTCCTCCCCCCCTTGCCCCTTAAATGACCCTATCAAAAAATAATTTAATTAAAAATTAATTTCACATTTAATTATCCCAAACATTTATTTTTAGAGTTTTATGACAAAGGTGAAATGTCTCCCCCTCGGTCCTTGCCAAAGACACCCCTAAAAAATACAGTTTTCGTACAGTCCGAAAAGAATTGGACGCCCTAAAGTATATATATTCTTGATCTGTGATAAAATCTAAGACGATCTAGCAATGCCCATACCCTCGGCTGTAGAAAACATGATATAGTCTATTTTTGGACCCCGTCCCCTTTAGTGGGTGTTGACGTACGATACTATATGCAAAAAAAAACATTGTAAATTTTGAACAATTTGTATTCCTTAAGCCTATAAGAAGCTCAGATCTACTCTGATCTTGCAGAGGTGAAACGTCTCTCCCACGGCCCTTCCCTGAATGACTCTGGCAAAATATAGATTTAAAAATGGGTACAGAGATGTCTTAAAGCAGCTCTGTCCCACTCAGTTAAACATTTTAAATTTACTTACTAAATATTTGTAGAGTATTTAAGATTCGATCCGGTCGAATATAACGTTTTTAATTGTTTTCTTTGGTAATTAAAAATATTTTATAGTTTTAAAAGAAATAATTTACTATTGAAAATTGCAAACAAAACAAAAAAATATTGCCGCTTTGGAATGAATATAAAAGTTGGGCAATTTTTAGGTTAGCAAGTAAAATAGCTTAAACAAAAATTTTGTTTTCACAAATTCAGTTTTATTTTATTGTACCAATTCAAAGTAGAAATATGGGAATTAATAATGGAACATGATGTCGGGTAAATGTCCACCTGTAGCACATCGGCAGGCATCCGTTCTTTTCACAAAAACTTTTAATTACATTTTGCAACAAAACTTCGCTTACCTCGTCAATGCAAGGCCGAATTTCATCTTTAGGTTAGGTTAGAGACCGTTGTCCCTGGCGGGACAATACACTTGGGTCCGTCGAATCGGTCCCTTTGTGATGCCCTTAAGCAGAGGACCTCCTAAGGGATGTCCTCCGCCGTTTCAAACCATCCTGTACCCCTGAGGAAGGATGATACCCCTGAAAGCTCCATGTTTGCCAGGCTGTCTAAGTCTGACAGGAATCGGGAGTCCAGCGCCACTGCCCTTGCATTTGCAAGGGCAGGACACTGACACAGAAGATGGAAGACAGTCTCCTCCTCCTCTTCATCATTACAGCTTCTGCAATAGTCGTTGTATGTAAGACGCATCCTTCTCGCATGAGTCCCAAAGCTACAGTGTCCTGTCAGAAAAGTCACCAGTTGACGCATGCGCGCCTTGTCAAACTTGAGAAGGTCGCGTGTTCTGCGCAAATCATAGTGGGGCCACGTGGCCCTTGCCACGAGACAGTTAGCCACGCTTTCCCACCTAAGTTGAGCTAGTTTGTATGATTCGCTTTGAATTAGAAACTTGCATCGCGATAATGGAATGCCAGTAAAGTGACTGATCATTGAACTGTTCAATTCAGTCCCCTGTCTGGCAATCTCATCCGCAGTATGGTTGCCTGGACATCCAGAATGTCCCGGCACCCAAACCAGTATTACCCTCGAATGTCTCGCTATCTCGTTGATAGACAGTCGGCATTCGACCAAATTTCATCTTTTAGAGCGTCAATTGTGTGTGGTTTGTTCACCTAAGTCCGGTCTTTCAAATGAGACCAGAGAAAATAATCCAGAGCCGTTAAATCCCTAGAACGTGGCGGCCAATTGACATCCCCAAATTGAGAAATTACGCGACCGGGAAATTTCTCATGCAATAATTGATTTGGCCGGCTGTGTGTCTTGTGGCGTCGTCTTGCTGAAATTAAACGTCACTCATGTCAGCATTAGAGAATTGTGGCCACAAAAAAATCGTTTATCATGGTTTCTTAGTCTCTGCGCTACTCACGGTGACGGCGTTTCTTTGTTCATTTTCCAATAAATACGGGCCGATGATGCCACCTGACCACAAACCGCAACATACGGTCACTTTCTTTTTATGTGTTTTCGAGGGCTGTTTCTGGATTTTGTGAGACCCATATGAGACTATTTTGTTTGTTTCCATAATCGCCCAATTGAAAATGGGCCTCATCACTGCAGATGATTTTTTGAAAATTGCATTGTTTTCGTTTAGCTTTTCAAACAGTAAATTTTCACAATTAAAAGTTCTTATTCAAGAGTATAGCGTTCCGTGGTTAAAATTTCCCAACTTTTTACTAGGCAAATGTCAAAGGATGGCAGCTCAACTCTTGACGTCTCATCACCTGGCAGCCAATTTACTTCCTAACCTCAATTTTTCCCACACCCCCCTGTATATACTCCAGGAATCGAATTGCGGCAGCTGATATCGAGCGACATTGTCATTTTAATTGTATTAAAATTGTGATCATGTCGGTTAAGGTAACTTGGCCTCATACGAGGGCGGATTGATATTGATTTTCAAAAACCATTTATTTCTCAACATAGTCTCCTTTTAGCTCAATACACTTGGTAAAACGATATTCCAACTTTTTTATACCATCTGAATAATACGATTTTGGGAACCCCTCAAAATACGCGTTAGTTTCGGTAATCACTTCTTCGTTTCAGATGAATCTTTTTCCTGCGAGCCATTTTGTCAAGTTTGGAAACAGGAAAAGTCACTATCAACTAAATCTGGACTATGAGGTGAATGATGAACCAATTCGAAGAGTATTTCACGTAGCTTTAGCATCGTACTCGTATCTAATGCTGTGTGAACCGATGCGTTGTCTTGAAGAAAGATCACTTTTTTTCTTCTTTAAATGTGGTCGTTTTTTCTTGATTGCATCAATCAATTGATCCAATAATGCATGATAATACTTTCCTGTGATTGTGGATCCTTTTTCAAGATAATCGATGAGCAATATTCCGCGTGCATCCCAAAATATAGTGGCCATAACCTTGCCAGCCGATTTCACTGTCTTCACCTTCTTCGGAGCACTTCCACCAGCTTCTACGCATTGTTTCGATTGATTTTTGGTTTCAGGTGTGTAGTGGTGGACCCACGTTTCATCAATAGTTATTAATCGACGGCAAAAATCAACAGGATTACGCTTTATCATGTCCAAACACCGCAGTGAAGTGGTCTATCGACCTCGTTTTTGTTCCACGCTGAGCGAACGTGGCACCCATCTTGCCGATAGCTTTTTCATATGCAAATGTTCATGCAAAATGTTGAACACACGTTCATATGATACTCGTATGTTTACCATTTCAACAATCTCACGTAACTTGACTCGGCGATCATTCATACCGATATCGAGGATTTTCTTGATATTTTCTTCAGTAGCCACCTCTTTTGGCCGTCCTGTTGATGGCATTGTTGCAGTGCTTGTTCGGCCGCATTTAAATTCAGCAATCCAATATTTTACCAGGTAATCTGACGGAGCAGACTCGCCGCAATGCTTATCGAGCTTTGCTTTTGTCTCTTTCGCCGTTTTCCCTTTCAAATAACAGCATTTAATCACTGCACGAAATTCACTTTTCTTCCATTTTTCAAGAAACACAAAAGTTGCTTACTTCAAACGACGACTACAACAAATAAACTAATCGATGAATTTGGGTGAAATTTTAACAGCTGACGTTTGACAGATCGCAATTTCTAAAAAAAAAGTTTTTTGTGTTTGTGCTGTCATCTAGCGCTAGGTAGCTTTGATATCAATCTGCCCTCGTATGTAGTCGGGGAAAGGTATATAGATTTTTTTACAAAATTCTTTATTTAAAAATATAATATAATAAAAGACAATTGTTTTTATTAAAGAAAAAAAGCAGCTCCCATCAATTGTAATAAAGATTGATCGATCATTGCAACATTTCGGTAAATGCAACAGGCGCGTTTTTTAGGTTTTTCGGAATTTTCTAAGAGAATTTGAGTAAAAGGTTTCCGCGAAAAGCCCCTAAAATTATTGCCTTGATTATTTAAAATTATCAACTTGTGAAAAACAGATAAATTAAAATTTATTGTTAAATAAAAATGCGTTGATTTAATATCAACAAAATTAGTTGTTGGTTTCATCAATTTAAAACTTATCAGCCTGCGAAAAAAACACCCTAATCTTATATAAATGCTATGTAATATTTTAAATAGCTATTTTATAAAGTTATATGTTATTCGATAAAACCAACTAAATGAAAACACTCAACTGGAATAGGAAAAAAATTCCTCGTTTGCCATAAGAATGTAACAACTCCAAAAGCTATATCTACAATCTACCACTAACACTTTTTCAGTTCTATTTTCAAAGTTGCGGAAAATATGAATTTCTCTTACAAGAAAAAAAAATTATAAAACAACTTAGAACTTTCTTCGCGTAAATGGGCCGCATATTTTGTGCATAATGCAAATATTTTAAAAAAATCGATAAAATTATAGTTATGATTTCTTTTTATAGGATGTGTTTTGCCATGTTATTATTATCAAAAATTGGATGTCGTTAAAAACGTGTTAAACATCTGCATGAAAATGGTAAATGGCGCAGAGCTGTTGAAATAAAAATTAAGTGTCAGAATATTATTTTTAGATAGTCAGAAAAGTGCTGCACGTAGTTGTTAAAGTAAAGAAATAGAAAATTATAGTAGAGAAAGCTCTTCTTAGTTTTAAGTTTTTGTAAAACGAACACTAAAACAAAAATGTAATAATACGACTTTTTTCATGGATTCAAAGAGGTGTAATTGTAAATTACAATAAAAAAACTATATATTAAAGTTTAAAACAAAATTATGATTTATTTCAAAGATCAGCACATGGCGTTAACATTTGCAAATAAGTTCAGACGTATCAACATTCAGCTGGAGTGGTTAAATCGCACGAGTTGTGAGGTAAATTGAAAGCTCAAATTGTAGTAATAAAATTTTGTGATTTCAATATGTCGCTGTGTGTGGCAAGTAGCATCGTCCTTTCGAAACCTTATCTCACCTGCATCAATGCCATTCACATTTTCAAACAAGATTTAAATTATATTATATTTAATTAATAGTGTTTTCACACGGACATGGTTTTAATGAATTTTGGTTTTAACGTTAAAACCAACTGTTAAAACCTGGTTTTACCATACAAAATGATTTCTTTAAAACCAACTTAAAACCACGTTCGCATAGGTTTTAAGTATGTTTTATAAAAGCAACCTTGTTCTTGGCTGTGCTAAATTGAGTGCTGCCAAGTTATATATTCAAAACAGCTGGTATTGTTTATGTTAATAAGAACGTATACTGACGCCTGAAATATTATTTTTTGTTGTATTTATACCTTCCAAAAAAGAATATTCACTTTGTCGTTCTATTTGTAACGCAGCGAAATGTCCATCTGAGACCCCATAAAGTATATATATTCTTGATCAGTGATGAAATCCAAGACGATCTCAGCATGTCCGTCCGTCCGTCTGTGGAAATCACAATTCAGTGCAAACGAAAACAGCTAGACTCTTGAAATTTGGTATAAATCAGGGAAAGGCAACCTGTACTATTACATTTTGCGATTGTATTAATTATTACTCTCTGCGCTCTCACCACGAATCGGTATTGCCAATCAACTTTCGTCACTTCTCCCCAATTAAAACTTTAAAATCTCCAAAAACTAACTTAATTTTATTATGGGTATTTGCAATATATTAGAAAATTAGTATCGGCATGGCATTGGGGCAAAATGATGTTTGTGCTTCTGAATGCAGTGATGGTGTGTAAATGAGAAGGTCTTGTAGGACATTTGACAAAGAGTAATGCAAATACACATACGTACATATATATTTTTCATTGCATTATTCACCAACAGGCATTATTTGCAAAAAGTTTGAATGTAATGAACACTATGAATTGTGGTTCAAATTGTTAACAAGACACCAGGTGGTCATAAGGGAATGTCATTCATAATTTTCCGCATCTCTTCATACTTTTCGCCAAAGCATTTGCCTTTCCCTGTACTAGAATCAGCAAACATTTTTTTCATAAAGATTTCTCAACTGTGATCGGACTCACATTGCTTTCTGGCAACGCTGATTCTTAAAGTATGCGATAAACACAACCTGCCTGTTTGAATGCTGAAACTAGACTGATTAAAGTTGTATACATCTCTACAATGCGTGTACACACGTACGTAACAGAAGAGTAAATGAAAAGGCGCCGCGCCCTGCATTTGCCTTTCACTGGTATAAATATATGTTGCAGATAGCACAGGTTAAGTTCAGAGATGATCTAAATCGGGAAAGTGGAAAGAGAGTTCGCCTAAGAAGAACTAAACCAACAAAAAAAAAACATAATTTTTAAAGCTTTGTTTTGTAATTTTGTTCAGCATATGATATATTTTTATATTAAAGAAGGTCTAATATTAAAGGTCTAAAATAAAATAAAAAATTTTGAACCCCGCCCCCTTTAGTGGGCGTTATTATATGCAAAAAATAGTGTAAAAATTTAACAAATTGTTTTACTTAAGCATATTTTCCTTAAAAATACCATTTTTAAGCTTTAATGACGAGGCTGAGACGTAACCTGGTACTACTTTGCCTTACCCCCTCTTCCCCCTTTGTCCCCTAAATGACCCTATCAAAAAAAAAAAAAAAATTCATTTAAATTTTTTATATAATTATCCCAAACATTTATTTTTAGTTTTATGACAAAGGTGAAATGTCTCCCCCTTGCCAGAGTTAGCCCGCCTAAATACAGTTTTAATACCCTTTAAAGAGAATTAGACCCCATAAAGTATATATATTCCTGATCAGTGATGAAGTCTAAGACGGTCTAGCACTGCCTATACGTTCGTCTGTGGAAAACATGATATAGTCTATTTTTGGACCCCGCCCCCTTTAGTGGGCGTTGACGTACGATACTATATGCAAAAACAGTGTAAATATTGAACAATTTGTATTCCTTAAGTATATAAGAAGCTGAGATCTACTCTGATCTTGCAGAGATGAAACGTCTCTCCCACGGCCCTTCCCTGAATGACTCTCTCAAAATAGAGATTTAAAATTGGGTACAGAGATGTCTTAAAGCAACTCTGTCCCACCGAGTTAAAAATTTTAAATTTACTTACTAAATATTTGGAGGGTATTTAAGATTCGACCCGGGCGAATATAAAGTTTTTACTGGTTTTATTTTAGTTTTTTTTTTTTTTTTTTGGAATATTAAACTAACTAAAAACTATTTCTTTTTCTTTCGACAAAAGGGGGTGCTGTTGGCTGCAGCAGTAGCACACGAGACTATGAAGCGGAGGGTCCTGAGTTCGAGCCTGTGCTGAGTCATGAAATATTGTGTTGAATTCTTCTGATCAGCACTAGTGCGTGGTTGTGTTAGTTGTTGCCAGCCTGTTTTCAATGATGAGGGCATAGTCACTGGTCACTGAACATAATTGGCAGCGACTGACACGATCATGTACTAAAAAGCAGAGTAACAGCAGCATCCTCGTTCGTCGGTCCTGTAGCAAAAAATAGCGGGCGAAGTAAAAAAAGTTGAAATAGCTACAAAAATATCTCTATCTCCTCATCTGTCCCCTCAATACTATCCCCCCTTTCTATTCCGGCGCAATGCACAGTATATATGTGCATGAGGGTCATCCCTTGAGTGCTGGTGCGAGATAAAAAAAATATGGTTCCAGGTTAGAATGAATGCAAGTACATATATATTTTTGTTTTTATTTTAACGTTACTTTAGTAAGGGATATTAAAAATGTTACATAAAAATAACCATAAATCAACAAGTTCTACCATAAAATAAATTTTGAAGCGCACAAGAATTTCGTTTTTATTTTGACACAACGACCTGCTTCCAAGTAACAGCTAATAAGCCGCCAGTACTTAATACGAGTAATTTCTCAACATTTTTTTTTGGTTTCTAATTCAACAACAAAATTTTTAAACTAATATCAAAGTTATTTGTTTTCCTTTTTTATAATTTCGCTGTTCACAGTCAATCTTTTTTAAATTATGTCTTTCCTTACATGACAACCCTCAAAACTTAATTCATTAATTTTTTATTTCGACATGTTGTGCATTTATTTCAATAACAACTGTAGCATGAAGGAAGACAAAAAAAAATACAGTATAAAAAATTTATCGACTTTAATAAGTCCGTTACTAATTTCTTAAGCAGATACTCGTACAGCACGCATGTTGCCGTAAATAAATCTTAATGAAATATTACGGTGCCTGAGCACTTAGAACGCGACTCATATAAGAAAAGTCATCATGTAGATTTTGTGTTTTAATAAAAATAAAATTCTGTTTGCGTTTCCTTCGAAACAATTTTTTTTTTTTTTGTTTTTTAATTTTTTTCTTTATTTATTGTGCAATGCTCTTCAAATTATTAACGTGATTTGTTTTATAAATTTGGATTTTATATTAGGAATCGTGTAGAGAAGGAAATGTTTGCTTACAGATTTAAGCAAAAAAAAAATATCTCTTAATTTAACGGATAAGTCAAGCATCTTTTATTGTGCAATTATTATAAATAATGCAATGAAAAAGAAATTTTTAATAATAAAAGTTACTATCACACAAGCTGAATATTGAAAAAGCATGTACGTTGCCAAAGAAAACAATGAGGTATTGGATTTTGTGATCTGAAATTGGAGAAAGTTCTGAGTTTTATTGAATCAAACAATCTGTATCCTCAACATCAATTTGGATTTCGTAGGGAACATAACACTACACAATTATTACTACGAATTAAAAATATGGTATCCAAAAATTTTGACCTACAAAAGTCTACGGGGATGGTTCTGTTGGACGTCAGGGCAGCCTTCGACTCGGTATGGCCCGAAGGCCTAATTTATAAAATGATTCGTTTCAATATCCCTAGTTTTCTGATTAAAATAATCGATAGTTTTCTGAATAAGCGTTCATTCAAAGTTCACGTTGGCTTATCATGTTCTGAAAGTTATGACATAGATGCGGGATGTCCACAAGAATCCTGCCTAGCTCCCTCTTTATATAACCTTTATACCTCAGACCTACCTCAATTGGAAGGTTGTACCCTATCGGTTTTTGCCGATGATACGGCTGTACTATGCTCGGACATACTTTCATCCAATATAGTTTCTAATTTACAACGCGCACTAGACAAGCTGACACAATATTTTAATGAATGGAAGATTGGTTTAAATGCAGACAAAACTACTTCACTAGAAAGCGAAAAGCTTGCTATATTCCCCAGAACAACATATTGCTCATGAGTAGAGAAGTTCAATGGGAACATAAAGTTAAATATTTGGGAGTTATACTCGATCCAAAAATCAAATTTAAAGAACATATCGAGCCATAACCGCCAAAAAAGCTTAAGCGACATGTTCTTCGAAAATCGAGTTTTGATGATAATCCATTATTTACAATAATTTGGACCATCTGCCAATATGTCACAGTCATATTAATTACCGTTACGGAAATACAGCAAAAGAAATTTTAGCTCAACTGCATTTTTCCTTTAAATTTTAAATTTGTTTACATTTTTTTGTAACTGCAAAATGTCGGTTAAGCTAAAATTTTCTTTTTCATATAAAGCAAAAGTAGTATCAAACATTCAAGAATATTAATGAAACAGTTAAAGAACATCTTGCTAACAACGATAATTGCAAGCTTTTACATTTTTTGGTTAAATTAACTGATTTTTCACTACATCGAGAATAACTTAACCTTCAGAAACATGTATTATATTGTAGGAAATTCATTAGAACTATTTGCATTAAATATAACAATCAACTACAATCCCATTTGTCCAATATTGAGCTCCTACTTCCATTTAAACCAAGGATAATTAAAAAATACTTCTCCTGTAAAATTTATTTTTTGTCGCTTAAGCTTTTTTGGCGGTTATGGCTCGATATACAGCACATTATTAACAAAGTGAATGTTCTCACTCGCATACTATATCCCTTTATTAACAGAAACTCTAATCTTAGTATAGGAAACAAAATGTTAATGTTTAAATTGATTTTCCAGGCCGTAATGTTTCATGCAGCTCCAATGTGGGCAAAAAGTGCAGCATGTCACATTGGCAAACTTCAGGTTGCACAAAACAAGTTATTGAAATTGATACTCAACCTTCCGTGGTTCTTTTCTACATCTAGGCTTCATTCTATTTCAAATATAGAACTCGTTGCAGATAAGCTAGATAAACTTAGTACCAATTTTTACTCCAGGTGCTCTGGATCCAAGATTCCTTATATTAATGAACTGTCTTCATCTTAGGTAGTTAGTAAGTAAGTAGGTATTTAAGTTGTTTTTAATTAAGGGGGGAAGGAAATTCAAATAGGTTTTTTCAAATTTTGCCTCCAATAGTATTATAAGTGTATATAGCTTACATCAGTTGTTAAAATTCACTACAAACTTTTAAGAAGAAAAAGTACAAAACTTGAACTATTTATAAATAATTTTAAGAGAAATTGTAAACTAACATATTATCTGAATAAAATTTAAATTGAATTGAAGTTCTGATTTTTGCCAGTGATTTTCAGAGGGGATTGTTGTTACTGCAGGAAGTTGTGCTTTATGAGGCATATTATGGCGCATATGTTCTGAATGTTTAGGAAAATTTTTTTTTTTGGTTGTGCCAAACATTTTGTTTGACTGACAATATTTGTATTTAGGCATATTAAATTTAACATTGTTAGTTATATTAGCCTGGCAAGAGTAGGCCTCTCAGAGTGTGAGAATTCCACTGGAGCGTAACATTTTCATTAGCATTTTGGGCAATGGAAACTTTTTTTTTCGCAAAAGTTAGCAATTAAAACAATTTGTGTCTTTTCCTTTATATATTAAACACTTTTATATGGTGTTCATGCATTTTAATTGAGTCAATATTCACTTTATTGCATGGAAAGCATGGTGAATTTTCACCTAGTGAAATATCTAAGAGTCTAATAGCTTACTTAACGACCGCCAATATGGCTTCCGTAGGGGCCGCTCTACGGGGGACCTATTGGCCTTCCTTTCGGAAAAGTGGTGCCAGTCAATCCACCACTTTGGCGAGAGTAAGGTAGTGGCTCTGGATATTTCTAAGGCATTCGACAGAGTGTGGCAAGGAGCAGTTTTGTCGAAACTTATGGCTTTTTCTTCTCTCGATTTATATCGAGCTTTTTCAGGAATCGTGCTATAAGAGTTGTTATAGACGGGATTTCATCAGACGAGTATAGGATCAACTCTGGGGTACCGCAAGGCTCTGTTCTTTCTCCTACACTATTTCTTATATTTCTAAATGACCTTCTATGTCAGACTTTAACTCCTATATACTCTTTTGCAGATGATAGCAGCCTTTGCCATTCTCATATGCTTTCAATAATAGGCCGACATCGTCAGAGATCGGGGCGATGAGGCGTGATATAGATGTTGCGCTAAACGGTGACCTCAATAGGTTTCTTGAATGAGGTCACAGAAACAGGGTAAATTTCAATGCCCGTAAGACTCAATGCTGCTTGCTTACACACCGACGCAAGCCCGATCACGCAGCTTCATCTGTAAACATGGGTGGTATAGATATTGAGGAATCAGAAGCTCTTGATGTTCAGAACACATTTTTCATGTTTCAAAAGAAGCATTCAAGTGCCTCGGCTTTCTAAGGCGGTGTAAGACATACTTCTCCCCATCTGATCTTCTTACTATTTATACCACTTACAACCGACCGAAGATGGAATACAACTCTCATGTATGGGCCGGTGCTTTAAAGTCTATTTTGAAGTTACTCGACAGTGTACAGGAGAGGGCGAAGAAACTCTTACGTTGTCAATAAGCGTAGTCTCCTCACTATTTATACTACCTACATCCGACCGAAGATGGAATACAACTCTCATGTATGGGCCGGTGTTTCAAAGTCTATTTTGAAGTTACTCGACAGTGTACAGGAGAGGTGGAAGAAACTCATAGGCGACAGTAGGGTAGCCAACTCTATGGACTCACTTGAGCATCGACGCAATCTGGGGTGCGTTTCACTGATTAAATCGTTACTATAATGGGTTTTGTTCCGATCCGATTTGTCAGGGATCTTTTTCCCGAAGCACGCACTTTTTTACGCTCAACACGCTCCACAGTGCGATCACACCCATATGTGGTGGATTTACCCGTGAACCGCACTACACACTACAGGGAAAATTCATTCTTTGTCCGTATGTGGAATAAACTCCCTGCGGAAGTCTTTCCTGCCGTATATAGCATGGAGAAATTCAAATCGAATGTCCATAGACACTACTCCCTTTATCCTCCTTCCCACAACCAATTTTTCTAGTTCCAGCACAATGTACGCATGAGTAGGGGCCATCCCCTGAGTGCCGGTCCTAATTAAAAAAAAAAACTATCTTCCTGTATTCATACATCAATTCAGTAAACGTCAATTCAATTAACGTATGACAACTGAAAGTAATAAAAAGTTCATATTCATGAGGACCCGAAGTTCAAATCTGGGATTTTTTTATTTTTTATTTTTTAAGTTCCTAATTAATAATAAATGTAATTTCAATAATTTAACTTCAACATGGTCCGGCATATTTTGCTGTGCAATTTTTTCAAGTTTTTCCCCTTTTTAGGTACCAAGTCTCGACTAACTTTATTCAGTGAGTTGTGTTTTGCTCACTAAACACACTTTTTAGCAGTGCTGCATTTGTAATTTTACTCGATTTTACAGTAACTAACTGTCAATTGAGCAATCACTCAATTAAAATTTTATATGATTAATTGAGCAATCACTCAATTAAAATTTTATATGGTTAATTGAGCTCAATAATGGCATTAATTGCGATAAGCTCAATTAAGGTGTATGTCTGAAACGTGTGCAAGTATATTTAGTTATTTTTGTTATTGTTCTGTAAAGCCGTTAATAATTTTTTTTTTATAAACTAACTAATTTCAACATTTATTATTTGAAGTTTATTAGTAAAAAAATCAAGAACAAAAATTTTTTTATATAAATAAAGAATTCATAAATATATAATACATATTACATATTTGGGGGATTCACACTGTGGTCATAAAGTCATATGTCATAAAATAATAGCACGAAAAATATGACTAGTGTGAACAACCCGTCATAACTTAGTATGCTATTTCAAACATCGATCAGCTGATAAGATAACAACACATTTGCTGTTATCAAAGCAGAAGAAAATTAATACAATTAAAGATGAATCGTCTAAAAACTCCATTTATATATAAAATTATTAAATTTGTCTTCTGGTGCACAAGAATATCTAAATGATATATTAAATTGAATTAAGATTCATAGGCTAATTGTTCGAAATTTGTTTTTAAATCTCAGAAAGACATGATAAATATTCCAAGGCACAAAGGAAAGTCAACATCAGTTTTATTCAACTTACACAGCAGAGCAGAACAGCTGTTTTCGAAAGACGCAACCCTTTCATCATCAGATATCAAATATCTAAATGAATTTGTATGTATAAACTAAAACAGCTGCTGCCTTGATATGAGCTGAATACATTTTCTTTTACGGCGGCATACGGAAAAACGTTCAGTGGCTGCCAACGCGTTAAACTTGCAGTCGTAAAAACAAACAAAAACTATTTTTTCGACCCCGCCCCTTTTTAGTGGGCGCTATTATATGCAAAAATTGTGCAAAATTTTAACAAATTGTATTACTTAAGCTTACATTCCTTAAAAATAACATTTTTAAGCTTTTATGACGAAGCTGAGACGTGACCTGGTATTCCTCTGCCCTACCCCTCCTCTCCTTTGCCACCTAAATGACCCTTTTAAAAATAAATAATAAACTAAAAATAAATTTATGTGTGTGAGTGTACATATGCCGAGATAAATATGTTTTGACGTAAGCAGTTACGAAGTGAAATTAAAAATGTTATGACGTAACGATATAGCAATCAGTGAATTTTTTTTGGTCAAAAAAAATGCTCAAAAAATTTATTAAATATGGATTTTCATAAAAAAAACTTCACTGTTTGCCATTTCGTTACGTCATAACATATTTAACTTCACAGCTGAATACGTTGTTTCGTAACTGCTTACGTCAAAACATGCTTAACTCGGCATATTTTTCTTCACTCACATAATAAATTTTACATTTAATTATCCCAAATATTTATTTTTAGAGTCTTATGGCAAAGGTGAATGTCTCCCTCACGGTCCTTGCAAGAGAGACCCCGACAAAATACAGTTTTTATACCCTCCAAAAAGAATTAAGACCCCATAAAGTATATATATTCTTGATCAGTGATGAAGTCTAAGACGATCTGGCAATGCCCATACATTCGTCTGTGAAAAACATGCTAGTCTATTTTTGGACCCCGCCCCCTTTAGCGGGCGTTGACGTACGAACTATATGGAAAAATAGTGTAAATATTGAACACTTCTTATTCCTTAAGGCTATAAGAAGCTGAGATGTTCTCTGATGATGGTGAAACGTCTCTCCCACGGCCTTTCCCGCAATGACTCTGTTAAAATGGAGATTTGAAATTGGGTACAGAGATGTCTTAAAGGAACTCTGTCTCACCAAGTTAAACATTTTAAATTTACTTACTAAATATTTTGAGGGTATTTAAGATTCGACCCGGTCGAATATAACGTTTTTACTTGTTTTTTTTTAGCTGTATTGGAGGTTTCGGATCGGAGACGCAAGAACTTGTCAATGCTCATTCCGTTGGTCGCTGTCATTTTATGTGGTCGCCTTTAATATCTAATAAATGTTGCCAACGTCTTAAACTAGTTGCAGCTTCGTTCATAACACTCGAAGGACTATAAATAAGGATACAATTTTAAACTGCTTATAATACATTCGTTCACCGGAAGCTACAATTTTCGTTAGATGTAGACAAGAAACGGAATGATATGCATCCACACACTTTCATATCTATTGTGTTTTATTTTTAAAAGTTTAGCTCAAATTGCCAAACAGATTTTGAAAATCTGCATCCAGTTATAAAGTCATAATTGTTCAAACAATTGAATTTGTGTTGATTCAATTTAGAGCTTTTTTTTATTGTGTTGAAATTATACATCTTTATTTACACAAAAAAAAAAATAAACAAGATTAAATTGTATTTAAATAGAAATAGAGAATAAATTTGGTATTTTGTATTTGCAAAAATGTTTCAAACTTAATAATAAATTCCATTATCGTTTCAATTTATTATACAGCACGTTTTTGGCGTGCGTTTTTATATGAAATAAAATACATTTTTCTGTGTTTTCATGTTCATTCTCGTCTATTTGTCTGAGTTTCAATGGAAGAACTACGAATTAAGTAAAATAACAATTATTATTTTCAAACGTATTAGTTTGGAATACCAAATGACACACACTGTATGGCATAATATTTGCGTATTATTTAGACATTTTCTAAAAAGGAAAGCCCGTTTAGTTTCATATACACAAAAAAAAAAAAAACTAAAAATTAGATTTGAAATATTTATATGCAAACATTTACTTATTCTGCGAGTACGCGCCTGTACTGGAGCTCAGCCATTGCAAAGAACACTTATGCCATTATGGACAGTTTCGTCGTTGTAGCCGACTACAAGGGATTTGAACACGATTTTTTACTTTTTTTTCTACACTTTGAATTTAAATTTCAAATTTAGTACAAAATGTAGTTGATGCGACTTAATCAGTTTGTTAGTTCGATTGCAGAAATGTGGCGGCGATTTTGTTGAAACAGATGTATGGCAAACAAGAAACCCACATTAATATGCAAACACAATTTCCAATGGACGAGTGAGTGAGTGAGTATTCATGCAGTCGTGTATTTGCAGTGAGGTTTCAAAAACGCCAGGCGATAATAATCATGGTGATTTGAAATTGAGTGGTTAAGCTGCAGCGGAAGAGGGCGAACTATTTGTAGGATTCTTTTAGAAATTGCAAAATTTAACCAACAGTTTAATCAACATTAAAATAAATACAGTTTTTCAATGCAACCACATGAATGTGACGTCTATTAAAATATCTATTTTTTTTTCTTTTAATATTATGCACAGGACAGGAATCAGGTATTTAAACGATTATTATTTTATTTACTCGTATATTTAATAGCAAAACTGTTAACGAAAAAGTGTGTGTAATTCTTAGAAAACACTTGTAAAAGTATAAGCAGCTGCAAATGGGATTATAACCAATTCTTCACATGCCCCGTCGCTTGAATTAGAATATTCAAGATACTATGATTTTTATTATAAGCGGTTAATCGTCTAAATAAATAATATTTGTATTTCCTATATACAGAGTGGGGCAAATTTGAGGTTTAAAAGTAAAATGGCTGTCAAATGATGAAATGTCAAAAATTTAGTTGCCATTCTTTGACATTCATTTAGAACGAAGTTGGGAAATTTTAACCACGGCACGCTACACTCTTGAATAAAGAATTTTAATTGTGAAAATTTACTGTTTGAAAAACTGAACGAAAACAACGAATTTTTCAACAAAATCATGTTTAGGGATGAGGCCCATTTTCAATTAGGCGATTATGTAAGCAAACAAAATTGTTGCAATTGGGGCTCACAAAATCTACAAACGGTCGACGAAAAACCATTACAAGCAAAAAAAGTGACCGTATCATGTGGTTTGTGGTCGGATGGCATTATCGGGTCGTATTTTTTCGGAAATAAGCGAGGAAACGCCGTCACCGTGAATTATCTGCTCTACTAAACCATGGCAAACGATTTTTTGTGCCCACAATTGGCTACTGTTGACATCAGTAACCTTCGGTTTTAGATAGAAGGAGTCACACAATTTAGTTATTGCATGAGAAATTTCCCGGTCGCGTAATTTCTCGATGTTGGCAATGCCAATTGGCCATCTCGTTCTTGTGATTTAACGCCGCTGGATTATTTTCTCTGGGATCACCTGAAAGACCGGGATTACGTGAATAAATCACAAACCAGTGACGCTATGAAAGAACGCTGTCAAAAAAAACAGATTCAAAAAACAAAACAAAAATGTGTTAACATCCGGTTGATACAGCTCTCGTATGCAATTTCCTAATTTCAATTTGTGTAAATAAGAACCGTTATCATATTCACCTAATAAGTGATGACAAACACAATACACATGAGCACTGATGATGAAAGCGTTGCGGCTTTCGAAAACAGCTGTCCTGCTCTGCTATGTAAGTTGAATAACTAAAAACTGATGTTGACTTTCCTTTGTGCCTTGGAATATTTATCATGTCTTTCTGAATGTAAAACAAAAAATTTCGAAAAAATAGCCTATGAATCTTCAGTCCTGTTTCATCTTTAATTCTATTAAAAGTTGCACACTTTTAACCTTCTTCTCACAGAATGCTGCACTGAGTCGGTTTTAATAAATGCTGGTTTCAAAGTTAAGACCAACTGCTAAAATCTGGTTTTACCAAAATTGTTTTCTTAAAACCAACTTAAAAAGCACTTTCGAATTGGTGTTAAGTAGATTTTATGAAATGCAACCTTGTTGAGTGCTGCCAAGTTATATATTTTGGAAACAGCTGGTAACTTAATTTCCAAGAAATTCCTCACTGTGTATAAGTAGTTTCATAATTTCAAAATATTCATTCACAAAATGTAAAATAATTTCTATTTTAGAACGCATTGAAAAACTTTTTCCTTTTTTCTTCAAACAAAAACTCCGGTTGTACAGGTTGTCAATTAAGTGTTTTAAAAATAGAGAACAAGTACAGCAACAAATTCCCACATTCCTATGGGCGATTTAATTTATTTTGAACATATTTATTATAAGGACTGTATGTTACAAACACAATTTACAGTACGAACACAAAATCAGCTGTTTATGGTTTTAACGCTAAAACCAGTTTTTAATTTTCAGTATGAAACCACTCTAACATTGAGAGGGTGATTGTTCTAAAATTTGTTTTAAATTCAGAAAGACATGATAAATATTTTAATTCACAAAGAAAAGTCAACATCAGTTTTTATATATTCAACTAACGCAACAGAGCAAAACATTTGTTTCCGAAACTCGCTACACTTTCGTCATCAGTACTCATGGCTATTTTGTTTTTGGGTTTTATTTATTAGGAAATTGCATACGAGAACTGTATCAAACTGATGGTAAGATATTTTTATTTAATACCCGTGTTGCCGTTTGATTTTGTTCTTTATGTCCCATTTTTCTGAATTTTTTGTTCCTAAGCCAAGGTTTTTAATTTGTTATGCTTAATTAAATTCATTTTGGGGTAAATTCCTGTTTGCGAACGGAATTGAAATATGTGACATGAATATTTATTCTATAAAATTTTGCGATAATAATTTCTAATGGCTATTACAACAACTTGCGATTGTTATCTTTGTGCTGTAAAAACAAATAAGTTCGCTTTGTCGCTTTTATTGTAATTTTTTCTCTCTCTCTCTCGCCCTTTCTTCCCTCGTTGGCTATAAAGTGCTAATGCACTCACCCATGCTTTACAATTTCGTTTTTACCAAATATTTAAAATTTATGTATCGTGCACAAATACACGTACATACAGATAAATATTTATGCTGCATATCGGTTTAGTATTTGCCATTTAACTCGTATGACAGTAGAGATACAAAAAGCAGATAAGATTATCACACTGGCTGTCCCCCGTTCAAATGACTAATTTAGATTGAGACTATTTGGCTTGTTTGCATTAAAAATAATTACAACAAAAATAAATAAACTACTCGAGGCAGGTGGGTGTGCATGAGTGTGTTTTGTAGAAATGTTTGTGCGTACGAATATAATTTATTATAATTTCACTGGCTGGTCGGTCGTACATTATGGAAATAATGATTGTGACAAAGGTCATGCCTGCTGCATGATGCTTATTTTTTATTTAACAGTGGCGCTCTGGTGTTAAAACAATTAATTTATTATTCATTTAAAACTTAAGGTGGCAATTTATTATGGTTAGAAAATTTGCTTTATTTTGTTCTTGATCAATAATTTCGTTGTATTTAAATTGTTTATGTGTTTCATAAACCAATTTTTTCTCAGTACTAATTATGTAAATGTGAGGTCAAGTTTAATAAAATATTTAATAAGAAAACATTTTACTGGTAATAAATTTAATTTTATTTTGTTTGCCTAAGCCTGCTGTGACACTGATGGAATTTATTGCCGAGAGAAACTGCAATTATGGAACAGCTAAAGCATAAAAACAGCCTGCAGTCATTTATTGTTAAATTTAAATTCAAATATTTTGTTAATATTTTAATTAAAATATGACTAAAGTTTAAACATACGAAGGCGGTTCAATCACTACTTGACTTGTTAATATAATACAGGCTTTTTTGAACTCTATACACTTTGTGCAAAATTTTAAAAATTTTTTATCCCTTCCGAATACAAGATTTGCAAAGGTCGCCAAAAGAGTTCTTAATAGGTTTAAGTAGTCTCTCTGGGCGATTGGCATGACCAGTGAGATCCCAAACTTTTTTCTTTTTTTGTCGAATAATTTGTATTATAAAATTTTATTGGCATAAATCCCCTTCCAATAATTTCATTTCTATGAAATTTATCAAAAAAAACTTTAATCGAGTAATTTTAATCGAATAATTTTAATCGAATAATTTTATTCGAATAATTTTACTCTACGATTTTTTTAATTTCAGTCGAATAACTTTTTTCATAGGCATAATATTCGTATATATTCGTTTAATAAATTTATTGCTTTAAGATTTATTAAAATAATTTTAAACGAACACTTTCAATCGAGTATTTTTATTGGAATAGTTCTGCTCGAAGATTTAACTTTTTTCGCTTATTCTAAAAAAAATAAATAAATAAATTAACTCGAATAATTTTATCTGAATCATTTCTTTTTTTTTTTTTTTTTTTGTTTGTTTTTAGATTTACTTTTCACAACAATAAAACTTATTAAAGCTTATGCGAACTTATGTTTTTGTAAGAAATTATTCGACTAAAATGAATAGAAAAATATTTTCTAATTTTTTTAATTTTATTCTTTCTGATTCTTTTTCAAAATTTCACAAAAAAAAAATTCAAAATTTAAATTTAATGTTAAACAACAAATTCCCAAACATATCATAAACTATGAAAAAAAATATTTTTCGAGAATAATGATTCAAATAAAATTATTCGATTAAAATTAATTGAATAAATCATATGAAAAATAATGCCTTTGAAAAGAATTTTTCGACTAAGATAAGCAAACAAAAACAAAATCTTCGAGTAAAATTATTCGAAAAAATTTATTGGATAAAAATTATTCGAATAAAATTATTCGAATAAAATTGTTGTAATAAATTGCATGGAAATAAATTTATTAAAGCAAATTATGCGAATAATATACAATTGAAAAAAATTATTCGACTGAAGGTAAAAAAAATTCTTCGAGTAGAGTTATTCGAATAAAACTAGTCTATCAAAATTATTTGCTTAAGACAATAAAATTACAGGGTTAACTTTACTCGAATAATTTGTTTCAAATGTACTACTTTATTCGCATAATTTATTCGATTAACTTAAAAGAATAATTTTATACTGATAACTTTACTCGAACAATATTTTTTAAGTGCATAATTTTACTCGCATTATTTCCTCTAACAATTGTATGTCTACAAGATTTATTCGAATAATTTTAATCAAATATTTTTAATCGAATAATCTATATAATATAAAACTGAAAATTTAATAATTTCTGAATAATTTCTAAGCTCCAGGTCTTTGTTAAAAATAGTCCCTTTTATTCTGGAGTTATTTGTCAACGTCCCGCCAAGGCAATACTAGAAATAGATTATATAGTTACTCTTTTTGGACAACAATTGGCTGCTACTGACAGCCTACGACTATTCTTTAGGGCCTAGAAAATAAGAAAGGGAATGTTAAAAGAAATCAATTGCTGAGGAAAACGGTTACTTAAGTGGGCCATGATTTGTATTGCCCTGACGTGACACTGACAAATATAGATACAGAATAAGATGGAATATCTATTTGGTTCATAAGCACATTATGTTTTTAATTCAAAAAGGTACCTAATATAGAATCACCCTTTATATTTGGAACACTTAAGTGCTTATTCTTGTTCTAAATTTCATAAATTAGCAAAAAAGACCGTTTCCCATAATTTACACATTTAAATGTCCATCCTACTAAAGCTTTTTTTTCCTTGAACACACTTGATAACAATCTTTAAAAAGAGAAGCAAAAGATCGTTTTGATTTTAGCCGCAAAGAGTAGTAACCACATTATACTCGTATAACGTAAAAATACACCGCCAACAAAAAAATATTTCCAATTTTAACACAATAATTTAATAATGGGAGCTACTTATGGAAGAATAAAAAAATAAATAAATTTTAGGTGGATGTGATGTGTTTGTTATACTTTTTAGAAAAACTATATTGTGCAAGTACCCTACAGGCAAAAAGGATGGAAGTTTAAGACAAGTTGAACTGTAGGAATTTTAATTTAGTGCTTTTTTAATTTTCTTTTATTTTTTAGTTTTGAATTTCAAATCTTTTTTTTTTTAGTTCCACAGAAAGGTTAACCACTTTAATAGTAGATTTGTTTCGCTAACAAATAATCAAAATCTGTGTTAAAAAACAGCTAAATGGCAAAACGTGGAGAATAAATATTTTATAGTTTATGGCAAAATCTTTTTAAAAAATTATAATTTTAGTACGAAGACTACCGTTTGCATGACATTCGGAAATCAGCATAAAATATCTTCATACACATTTATTTTCTATGGGCTTTTTTCGTATTTTAAAAAATCAAAGAGTGGCTTGAGTATTACACCATATGCGGTTTTTAGTGCCACTGACTTGTATTACAATTCGGCGGCATATCTACTCATCATTTAAAACACATTTGAAGTAGACAAGAAATTTATGAAAACGAAATAATAAAAACACATTAAAAATTAACAAACAAAAAAAGGAAATATAAAAGAATAAATTGTTATTGTTAATCTTCTTGTTGATGATCTCTAATGGGATTAGTTTAGCAGACATTTAACAGCAGCAGCACCGCATTGTGCAGAGGCAACAGAGAAAACGAAACCCAAGCGAGAAAAAATGAAGTAACAGCGGAATAATAATGATGATGACGGCGTTGCTGGTTGCAGCAACAGCTGAAACAAACCATCAACTTTAGCAGCCATAAAGATTCCGATAAATATTAAGAACAGCAGTTTTGTCATCATTAACCCGTTAAATGTTTGTATGAAAATACAGGGTGTCCGCCGGGAAGGTATACTACTTTATTTAATTTTTATTAAATAAAAGGGAATGCATCTTATATTGATAAATGATTTATTTAATGTCGGCAGTTATGTATGGAATACAATCGCCCCTATTATGAATGACGACATCGACGCCGGTTCAAGACGACAGCAAAAAATTGTCGCTTGTCCAGTCTTTTTCGACAGCAACTGGCTACAGTCGAATCCGCTTTAGCGCAACACGCTTTACTGAAAAAAAAAACGAATTACTGACAGCGATACAAATCCCCGCACTGATTTTAAACGCAGATAGTTTTATTCACTTCGCTTTAGCGAAACATCGCTTTACTGAAAATATCGCTTTAGTGAAAACCAAAAGCAAGCCCACAACTACGTTTTGTATGAAACTTATTTTGCTTTAGTGAAAAAATAAACAATGAGAAATTTATTTATTAGAAATCGATTGCATAACTTAAGGCTGAAAAAATTGTCCGTTAAAAAATTATATGGCAAAATGTATTTGTCCTTTTCGCTCTTACGTACTTTATTGTATTTTTCTATGTATTATATTGTCAATGCAAGTGGCTAGATATTTGACATAAAAAATATTGTTTTACTGATTTTAAGCAGTACGCTTAACTGTAACAAGTTTCACTAATCCGAACTACGTTTTAGAGAAAAAATTTATAACTGAAAAAAAATTGGGTTTTGGTTATTTCCAGAAAAGCGGAGTCGACAGTACTATTGACATGTTCTATGCCCTAGAGAATGCTAAGAAATTATCAAGAGTCATTAATTGTTATCGACAACTTGCAGAAGTGTGATAATTTTTTACTGTCGAATTGATGTGCCGTCGACGTCGTCATTCATAATAGGGGCGAATATCAGATAAAAGTTCGCCTCTGTTAGCCTGACAAATGCGAACCCTTTTGAGCACATTTATCATTACATTCTCACACATTTCATGCATAAACCTTGATTTTCCCACAAGTAGAAGTCCGGAGCAGTCAAATCAGGCGACCGTGGAGGCCAATCAACAGCACTATTTGTTGTGGAAAGAGGTCTCGCAGTAATTCCATTGTAATCCGATTAAAACATGTAGGTTTATCGAATATTTTTCCATAATAAATTTGCCACGTGTCTACTTCACGACTGCCAAATATGAACTGTCATGCTTTAAACACATTCACGACAGCAGGCTACCGACTACAACCTGTCAGATATAGAATACACGTGTTTATATGGGAATGATTATTTTAACGGCTACGCTGCAGGTTGTTGTCCGTGCTACTTTGTGATTGTAGTCAAATTAAACTAATTTCTATTTTCATAGGCGACAATAAATATAATAGTGATGCCAACACAGTGGAACATCCTAAATAAATAAGCGTTTAAAAATATATTCAAACTGGTCAAGAATATGAAACTTGTTAAAAATAAAAAATTTAATGAAAGAATAAAAATTATTTTGTATTTTTTTTTAATTTTTTTTTCGTTCTCTCTCGGCTTTTATTTTTTAATTATATTTTTATTTTTTTGGCAATAACTCCTAGAATATAGGACCAATATAAACGTTATGGGTATCATTTCAAAGTACTCCAAAATGTCTTTCTATTGTTAGACATTTTTTTCAAATTTATTCACCTTTTGCAAGTATTATTAAATTTTGAAATTTTGTATCTGACTTTTCAAGTAAAATTATTTTGAATACTCTAATTTTGTATATATTTGATAGCCGTTATCGATAAAAGACGTTAGTTAGGTCACAAATGAATTAACTCATAAACTCACGTTCATAGTGCCCAGAACAAAAAAAGGACATCAAAATATATTTGTTACATATGCAAAAACAATAAAGAACTATAGACAAATATTTTATTATTAATTTTGTTTCGGTCTATAAATAGATTGACAATAAGCTGTTTTTTATATATGAAAGTGGCACCACTAAAATGAGATGTTGACAATGTAGCTGCCGTCTCAAAAATAATTAACTGACTACGAGGCGACGATTGTAGTCAACGGCTTTTGTAGTGGTGTGCTCGTGTAGCCTGCTCTCTCGAATATATTTAATGCATCAAGACTAATGTTTACCAAAATGGCGGCAAAACAATCGACATTGTGCCCCGGCGGACACCCTGTGCCTATGTAAATACAATTTATTGTTCCACAGAAAAGTTGAAGCCTTCGGTCTTGTATTGATAAATTGAAAATACCTGTATTCCGTTCATTTTCATTCACTTTGTACAGCTGCCGCCAATGATGCAAATTGTGTTCTTTTGAAATATTCTAAATTGTGAGCGTTTAAAACCACTGAAATAAAATTGATTTCCGAAAGTAAGCATCATTAGTATTTCAATGTTCAATATTGGTTTGTGACATCCCAGCAATTTTCAACAATTTTGGCACTTTCAGAGAATAATTCTTAATATCAGACTGTTTCCTTAGGCTCCTGGAACAGACGTAATGTGTACATCTGGCGCTTGTAAATTGTTATAGCGAGAGTCCTCGTAGGAAATCTTGCAATTCTTACACTTTAAATACAACTTGTGTTTGATTGGTTTGTGTAAAATAAAGCGTGTTTTTTTAGAGCATCACAACTGATTTAACAGCTGATAGTTGCTTTTTGTTATTTTGTTTTGAATTTTGAATCGACTCGTGCAAATTGCTGAAATGTTTATCAAAATAATTATTCTATTCGTCAAACTCATCGTGCACATAATCGTGGCGCACATAATCGTCCTTTAGAGCAGCTAATTCGAAGAACAATAGAGCGTTTTCGGACCACATTCACTTTTACTGGCCATGTGCATCCCGCCGAGAAGCCGAACAGTGCGCACTGAAGAAGCTGTAGCCGCTGTACATTAAAGCATTGAAGATGATCCTAATCAATCAATTCATCGCCGTTCTGGGGTTGTGTTTTTCCACTTTATGGAAGATTCTTTTTAGTTGTTGAAAATTGGTGTTCCCGATTGCGCCTTCTACGCACTAGCCGTAGCGGCCACGTGGCAGAAATCATATTTAAACATTAATTTCATAAAATTGTCCTTTCAATAAAGCCCATTTCATTAATATTAAAAATATATTTACTTGTTTTATTAAGATTTAAACTTTTGTCATTCTATAAAAAACACCCTTTAGAACGAGAAATATTTTTGTGCAACTGTTTAACCCTATAACTCTCTGTTTAATGGGTCCTTTGGTGACTTGATTGGAAAAGGCTTATGCACAACAATCAGAAGTATCATCTTAGAAAAGCTGCTAAGCAAAAATTTTTTAATTCTTTCTACCAAAACCAGTTTTGGTATTCTTTTTTATTACATTCAAGTACACCAATACCTCTCTTTGTGTCGTTTCCTTTTACGTTTTTTCGAATTTGCGTCGCTACATAATTATCACTATGCGTCGTTAAATTTTCGAAGTTGCGTTGTTTTCGTGTCGAGTCTTTAAATTTTAATTCTAAAAGATGGCAACGACTTTTGTTTTTATATAATTGCGCCATGCCGTCAAAACTCGGGGATTCCCTTTCTAACTGAAAATCAACGCAATTTTATTTTCCCTTTGATTTTATATTCACCCCTATTTCCTAAGTATTTGTCGACGTCGACGTCAATATTATATAGGTTAGGTTAGAAGGGCTGCCCGCAGTAAGAGAGAAAAACACTCGGAGGCCGTAAAAGGCCTAATATTATATGAAAAATAGGACAATAATTTACACTTTTTCTTCAGCAATTGTGTATTCTTAACAGCCTCTTGCTACTTTCTAGCCCTTAGGGAAAAGTCTAAGGACGTCATCAGTATTCTATTGTTGCCCACAAGGAGTATTTCCGTATCCAATTTTTTTTTTATCTTGGACCAGCACTCAGGGGATGGCCCCTATATATGCAATGCATTGCGCCGGAATTGAAAACGAGGGAACAGTATTGAGGGGACAGATTAGGAAAGATGAGAAGATAGACAGTTTTTTTTTTGTAACCATTTCAACCTTTTACTTCGCCGGCTAATTTTTGCCGACGTCTTGACTTTGACATCGACAAATAGTTACAGAATAAGGGGGACTAGTTATTTATATATAATTTTGTATTATTTTTGTTTTTAAAATGGTTACATTGTTTAATTTTCTTTTTAAAAAGCAGTATTTTCGTAACCCTGGAACCCATCTTCGATCTTTCATTGGTTTGCTATAGAAAATCATACTTCACTTTGCGCCGCGCTTATTTTTTAACGTAACCACGACGCAAAGTGAGGTATTGATGTAGTTTTCAACGTAAACAAACTCGTTCACTGTCTTGAATTACAAGACAGCAGCTCAAGTATTTTTTTTTATTAATTAGCCATCAGCTGCTTAAAAGGTTAAAACAAATTCGGGCAAGTAGTTCTTTTTTTTAGATTTGTTTTTAGGATCATAACAGCAGTTTAAGCCACATGAAAGTGAAACCGCAAGAAAAACGTATAAAACAAAAATAAAAAAGAAATACTTCGCAGCAAATGGTGACGGTGAATGAATGATACAAGACACGCGTCAATTTAAGTATAAAACTTCATAATCTCATGGTGGCTGCATGATGCCCTTTTTTTAATTTATTTTTATTTATTTTTTTCTTCTATCAAGACAAATGTCTAACAAAAGGTATACAATTTTTTTCTCAATTTCAAGTTTTGTTTTGCCTTTTTAGTTATTTGAGTACGGCTAATGTACATTATATGATCTTTCATGCTTTTTATTTAATTAAATTTTTTTATTTTTTTTTTGATATCACAAATAAAAAATTGTAGCACTTTTTGAGATCTGATATTTTATTTTTCATTAAAAGTCGTTGACTTTTAGGAATAAAAATACGCGTAATAATGAAAATGTGCCGGCTGTTGATGGCGATGATGATTAAACAAACGTTTAGACAATTAGTAACAGTTTGATGTCAAGTTGCCTTTAATAAAAAGATACGAGTATCATATTTAATTAATGGTTTACTTTTTTTTATTTATGTATTTATTTTTTTCTTGCTAAGCCAATATGTCAGATGCTGTAATAAGTTTTCAGCAAATAAACACACGTACCATGTAAATAACAACGATTACAGACAGACCTTTAGAATTGATGTGAGGTGTACAATTGAGATATTTAACTCCTAAGGCCAGATACGTAATTAATATCTTTAAATTCTGAAAGACATCTTATCTTTAGAGAGCCACAGATATGATATAAACGAAAAACATAATGCGTTATTTTATACACAATATTTCTTAATATCGGGTATTGAACTCTGCATGCCAGTAGCCTCATTTATCACTGTAACCGGCAGGCCGCCCAGTGGGATTTTTTGTGCAATAAGTAATTTTTTCGACACATAATATTTAAAAATGTAATGATGCAGTTTTGTAGAAAATTGATTCAGTATGAAGAATCCAAAAATTGTATCCCAAAAAAAAGTTCATTTGTCTTTGAAAGAATGAAGTAAAGTCACATGTAAATTTTGGTCTAAAATATTGAAAACTGTTTACTGTTTAGTGTTTGTACGTAAGATAATTTAATTGCTCGGATTTAAATAGTGATTTTTTTCAAATATATCCTTTCCGGCGTATTTAAAAAAAATATAAAGGTCGCTCATATGGTTTAAAAGAGATGATAGAATAAAATTTGTTCCATAATGTGCCGTGATTGCAAACTTCCTTGGAAGAAAAAAAGGGTTGTTCGGTCGTGCTAGGTGCTCGCGCTATAATCAAATGAAAGGTAAGACCCCATATTATCAATTAAAAAAATAGTTTAAATAATTAATAATATTTTATAATATCTTAAAATTTGTCTCTAAATTTATGAAATTTTTATAAAATAATTGTTTATAAAATAATTAGTTTTGGTATAGAAACAAAAAGTTGTGGGAAAAAATATATGGGTTATATGAGCGGCGAGTGGTGGGCGTTAATTGAGGTAATAAAAGACTTTGTGCCAAATTTCAAAAACTTTGGGCCAAAAATAAATTTTGGGTTCTATGGGCGGTGGGTAGTAGGCGTGGCCAATTTTGATGAAACTTTATTTTATTCTTAATTGAGGTAATAAAAGACTCTGTGCCAAATTTCAAAAACTTTGGGTCAAAAATAAATTTTGGGTTCTATGGGCGGTGGGTAGTGGGCGTGGCCAATTTTAATGAAACTTTATTTTATTCTCAATTGAGGTAATAAAAGACTCTGTGCCAAATTTCAAAAATTTTGCGCCAAAAATAAATTTTGGGTTCTATGGGCGGTGGGTAGTGGGCGTGGCCAATTTTGATTAAACTTTATTTTATTCTTAATTGAGATAATAGAAGACTCTGTGCCAAATTTCAAAAACTTTGCGCCAAAAATAAATTTTGGGTTCTATGGGCGGTGGGTAGTGGGCGTGGCACATTTTGACAAAACTTTATTTTATTCTTAATTGAAGTAATAAAAAGCTCTGTGCCAAATTTCAAAAACTTTGCGCCAAAATTAAATTTTGGGTTCTATGGGCGGTGTGTAGTTACCGTGGCACATTTTGATAAAACTTTATTTTATTCTTAATTGAGGTAATAAAAAAGACTCTGTGTCAAATTTCAAAAACTTTGCGCCAAAAATAAATTTTGAGTTCTATGGGCGGTGGGTAGTGGGCGTGGCCAATATTAATGAAATTTTATATTTTTCTTAATTGAGCTAACCAAAGGCTCAGAGCAAAATATCAACATTCTACGAGCACTCCTTATACTTTTTGCCAAACATTGTATGAAAAATCCCACTGTGCGCCGTAATAGAAGTGTTTGTTTTATTTTTACTGTGACTTTCAGCATATGGTTGCTGAATTGTCTAATAGTGTTTTCACACTGACATGTTTTTAATAAATTCTTATTTTAACCTTAAAACCAACTGCTAGAATCTGGTTTTAACATACAAAATCCATCCAACTTTGTTTTTGCCTGTTTTTGGCTGTGCTAAGTTTAGTGCTGCCAAGTTATATATTGGAAACAGCTGGTATTGTTTATATTATTACACAAGCGCATTTTTTCTATGAGAATTCGCCTACGTTTTTTCAAGAAGTTCTTCAGTTTGTATAAGTAGTTCCATAATTTTAGAATATTCATTCACAAAATGTAAAATAATTTTTATTTTAGAACGCATTTACAAACTTTTTGTTTTTTCCTTCAAACAAAAACTTCTGTTGTACAGGTTGTCAATTAAGTGTTGTAAAAATAGAGAACAAATACAGCAACAACTTCACACATTCCTATGAGCGATTTAATTTATTTTGAAGGCTGTATCCTGTATGTTACAACCACAATTTTCTGTGTGAACGCAAAATCAGCTGTATAGGGTTTTAACGCCAAAACCAGGTTTTAACTTTCAGTATTAAAACACTATAGGGTTTACTAAATGATATTTAGAAAGAATGAAAATTTTTTATTTATTTTTATTAACCTTATCAGTTTATTGTAATATTAATCAAGCTTGTGGTCGTTAAAAAATTTTATTTCCTGAAGATGTTAACAAGCTGTTAACGAAATATTGAATAAAAATTAGACAAAATATAATTTTATAAAAAACTACCACAAGCTTGATTAATATTATTATAAGAATTAAAGTTATTAATTTAATAAACTCCAGCTCAATTTGTCAACCTGCACTGCAGAGCAGAAGAATGCAGAAGTCGGTCCACTTCCACTGCCATTGGGAATGTGTACTCTAATTTATAAAATTATAAATTTGTTTATGAAAATCTCATTACTAATAAAGGATGCTTTTTAAGCAACTCTCGTTTTAGCGACTCTGCTTTTGGCAGCTCTGCATGTTACTGTTAAACATGTTCAGTTTGGTTCAAACATGAATCGACTTACAAACGAAATAATTTGCAGACTTTTGAATTTTATTATCGAAATTCATTTGCGTTTGCATGGATACGTAAACAAGCAAAATTGCCGTATTTAGTGTGAAGTGCATTGAGAAACACTGCAAGACCGAATAATGCACTGTTTGGTGTGGATTATGAGCCGGTGTCATCATAGGACCGTACTTTTTAAGGACGATGAATTCAGGAACGTTACTGTGATGAATAAAAAATTTTTGATGAAAAAATTTTAATTAAATCTATTTTATCTATACTTCGGGAAAAATTAAATTGATATTAAATATCAAACAAAATCAAAAACACTATCCCAGAGGTGTAAAATTGAAACTTATTTTGGTACATAAAAGTAAAAAATTTTTGTTTTTCTTTATAAATTCAACATTATTGATGTTTTTGAAAGATATTCGTTGGTGTTAGAAATCAGAAAAGCCAAAAAGGCAACTCAATAGGTGGTAAATTTAGTATTTCTAACTCTTTTCTTCTGCAATAAAATATATTTTAAAAATCAGAAAGATCAAAATGGTGGTTCCAGTGTTGGAATGAATGTATGTATTTATATACTCCAGGCGTTCATCATTGAAGGGTATATAAGATTCGGCACAGCCGCATATAGCATTTTCTCTTGTTTTTGTGTCAAAATGAGTGAATTCATTCACGCACGAACTATTTGAAACTTATATGTAGGCTATTGAGTTTAAAATGCACTCGGGACTCGTTTTTGTGGATTTTTTTAATGCGGATTCGAATTTATGCGATTTTTAAATGAACGATTTTGTTTAGAATTTAAACAGGATTTTTTACCGTGTTTAAATTCAGGCAAGTTTGCATCACTTATATAGTCGTTACGTATGCATGAGTGTTGTGTGTGTTATTATTGAAAGAACAAACTGGGGATTTCCCTTCTTATTAGCTAGTATTGTTTTAATCACGCTGCATTGTTTTTTCTGTGCATAGCTGATACACATGCGTGTTCTGAAAATTCCATATTTTATTAGGTGGTTCATTTGTTTATTACAGTGCAGTGAGTGAGTGATTCGATTGCTGTAACATTTAAATAGAAATTAGTTTTTAACCTTAATAAACATTTCACTTTGGGAAAAAGTAAGTGTAAAATTCATAAATTTTGGTGGCTTTTTTATTTCCTAGGTTCTTGTTTAAAAAAAAATTATTTTGTAAAATAACTATATTTTTGTTGATTTTTTTTATGCGACATTCTTTTAATTTTTTAACTAAAATTTGTATTTATGCGATTTTTCAGAATTTGGAACGAATCATTAGTTTTTATATGAAGCTAGAGTATCGTTTTATGCAAATTTGATTTTAGCGATTTTTTTTTTTTGAACGCATCTATAGCATAAAACGCGACTTGAGTGTACTTATCTTTTATTATTTATTTCTGAAACTAAATTAGTCACTTATAAATATTCTTTTATAGTGTTTTCACACTGAAAGTTAAAACCTGGGTTTGGCGTTAAAACCATAAACAGCTGATTTTGCTTTCACACTGAAAACTGTGTATAATAAATTTGTTCAAAATATATTAATCGCTCATAGAATCGCATAGTGAATTTGACAACCTATACAACAGAAATTTTTGTTTGAAGGGAAAAAGAAAAGGTATTACAATTCTCAATTCGTCTATTTTCTACTCCCACACATCAAAGAAAATATTTTCATTAATCTCCGTCCATAATATTCTTTTGCTCTGACATTTTTTTAGCACTTCTTGTGGCTGCATCCATTTTCACAATATTTTCATAATATTTCAGGCGTCAGTATATATTCTTATTAACATAAACAATGCCACCTGTTTCCAATATATAACTTGGCAGCACTCAACTTAGCACAGCCAAAAACAGGCAAATCCAAGGTTGCTTTTTATAAAACCTATTTAAAACCAATTCGAAACTGGTTTTTATACAATTGGTTTTAACGTTAAAACCTAAATTTTTTTAAAACCATGTCAGTGTGAAATTACTATCAGACAACAGTGACCATAAAGATCTTTTTGTGCATGGAAGTTCAAATTTAAGTTCTCCTTCTTAAATAAATCGGTAAACGTTTTTGATTTACTTTTGCTTTAACGCTTAATTAAAATTCGTTGAAAAATTCTTGTATAGTGTATGGCGTACATGTTTCAGTTGGTATGGACAAGAAGAATTATTTCCGTCCTCATATGCCTGCTGCTTACGTGCTTTAATTGAAAATAAAGACAAAAGAGCAACCAACCGCTGCGTTATCCCTTCTTCATACAGTCTCATAGTAGACATAAACCTAGAGTTTAACGATGAAGCGCATTATATTTGTATGAAATACGTGAGCAATTTTATTATTTAATTGTGTGAACATTTCAGACCGTGCCCATTGCCTTGGTCACCATTCAACGCCCTTTTCTATTTAGACCCAATGCAAATGAATTGATGGACAATTGTCTAAATTATCAGTTTCTACGCAATTTTATTATAAATTTCCTATGCAAAGGGAAATTCTACTGATTAACGGAAATTAATTAAATCAAATATTTTTTTAGTTAAAAAAACTTTTATATTCGTGTATACATAAATTGATAATAATTTATGCAGTTGATACAAAGTATTTTCATTCCAAAGTTTAAATAATTACTTTTTTTTTTTGTTATTTAAAATTATATTCAAAGCACCTGGAAACAATGTCAGTTAAATTTAGTACGGGAAATGGTTTTTAAACGCAATTCTAAGAAACATAATGAGATACTCGAAACTGAGGGCATGAGTTTGATTGCACATGAGATATGGCACTGACATTTTCTAAAAGAAGAAATATAGAAGAGAGTAAAAGCTGAAATACATGATATTATGCTGGATTCTCACTTTGACAAATATTTTATTATTATTATTATGAAATTCTCAACAGGGTAATTCTCAATTACTATGCTTTTTTGCTTATCGTAGAGACTACAGTAACAAACGCTTAACTTGGAGAATTAAATTAACTTTTTCAAGTTTAAAATGTGTTTATGCTACCTTCAGCCAGAATTAAGGCCATATTATAATTATTAGAAATTTATTACAAAAAAAGGACATTGACCCTCAAGGACATCCTTGCGCAACTTCCCACTAATTTTAACCGCTAAAAAACACTAGTATATTAATTGTGAAACAGCTAGAACTTTTAAATGAATCAACTGATTCCAGGGTGATAAGCGATCATTGATGACGTTTTTCGAGTCCCGTAAACGAATCGAGAAGACTAATTGATCAAATAGGTAATTTCAGAGTTTAGTTTTTAATTGTAACCACATAAACGCATGAACCGATTTTGACCCATTTAAAATTTTATCGGTTTTAATTCACAATGGGTGAATTCGATCCAGTCGTTCAAAAATTGGTCACATACTTAATTACACCCACACACATACACACACACACACACACACACACACACACACCCACACACAAATAATACAGATAAATCTGAACCACTGTGAGGCTGCCCAGGATCTTTTAGCCCAGAGAGTCCTAGAAGAGAACGTCGATGTCGCAATCATAAGCGAGCCATATAGAGTACCGAAGAATAGCACCTGGATCGCCGATGAGTCAACAACGGCAGCTATTTGGACTTGTGGCTCATTACCATTCCAACAGACCCATACACTGGATAAAGGTTTCGTAATGGCGAAGATAAAGGAAACTTTTTTGTACAGTTGCTATGCTCCCCCAAGGTGGTCCCTTGACGAAGTTGGGAATATGCTAGAGAGCTTAGTTGCGAATGCACACTTAAATTCACTGATCATCATATGCGGCGATTTTAATGCCTGGGCGATGGAATGGGGAAGTAGGTGGACTAATGCAAGAGGACGCAGTATTTTAGAAGCTTTCGCATCCCTGCAGGTCACGTTATTAAATGATGGACTGAGGAGTACTTTTAGGAGATCAGATACCAGTTCTACGATAGATATATGGTTTGCCAGCGACAGCTTTGTTTCGCGGACGGTGTAGAGGTTCACAAATAGCGATCATCAGGCAATAGTAATCACGATTGCTGGGCAGAACACTGACACAGCAAGAATGCTCGAGTTCACTGGACCTAAATGGAGAGGCTCATGCTTTGATGGTGACATGTTTAAGCTGCTACTGTCTAGCTTTATCGCAACCGGGGACTTAGTAGATGATAGGGTGCAAAGCGTATACGAAATGCTCTACACTGCCTGCGATGCTGCCATGCCTCGAAGATATGCACTTCGCGGACGGTCTCCCCATTATTGGTGGAATGATGAAATAAGAGAGTTACGATCAGAATGCCTTAGAGCAAGAAGAAGGGCCCAACGTTCCAGAGGAAGATCATCATGGGATCATTATCAAGTTAGATATCCAGATCTACGCACCCAATTAAGGAAAGCCATAAAGAGAAGAAAAAAGCTATCCTTCCAACGAATATGCCAAGAGGCTTACATGAACCCTTTTGGAACGGCATACAAGGTAGTTTTCAAAAACAGAAACAGCCCAGATTGGGATGCCCAAATTTGCTTCGGAAGATTATTGGCACCCTTATTGGCACCACGAGGTCAACCGTATACGATTATAAGTACGGAGACGGCGGCAACTAACACAATCCCAGAGATCACACAAGGGGAGTTGTTTGCGGCATGCGCTAAAATTGGTGATAGAAAAACGCCTGGGCCAGATGGAATCCCGAACAAAGCGCTCAAGTTGGCTATTCAACATAGGCCGGACATATTTGCCGCCATGTTCCAGAAATGCCTAGTCGAGGGTATTTTCCCTCGGAGTTGGAAGGTGCAGAAACTGGTACTTATCCCGAAACCCGGCAAGCCTCCGGGTGAGCCATCTTCGTATCGCCCAATCTGCCTCCTTGACACGATGGGTAAAGTTCTCGAGCGAATTGTATACAATAGACTTCTAGCTTGCGCTGAAGCCAGAAGAGCTCTCTCCGACCTGCAGTATGGATTTAGGAAAGGCCGTTCTACTGTAGATGCGACTAGGAAAATAGTAGACATAGCAGAAGACGCAATAGAAGGCGGAAGATGGAGATTTGGTTCCAAGGAATACTGCTCGGTGGTCACCCTGGATATACAAAACGCATTTAATTCCGTGAATTGGGGGAATATTGCCAAGGCCCTTTTCATTATGGGTACGCCGCCGTACCTAATGAATTTGGTGAACGACTACTTTCGGGATCGGAAACTTTTGTATGTGACCGATGATGGCGAAGAAGAATATAAAGTCACTGCAGGTGTACCGCAAGGTTCTATTCTTGGCCCTGTGCTCTGGAACATAATGTATGATGGAATACTGCGACTATCCTTGCCAGATAAGACTTCCATTATTGGCTTTGCAGACGACATTGTCATAGTCTCAGTGGCAAAAACCGTAGAGGAGGTGGAGGTGAAGGCAAATGCGGCAGTCGAAAGGATTGAATCGTGGCTTAATGGGACTGGGTTGACACTAGCTGCCCATAAAACAGAGGCTGTGTTAATAAGTAGCAGAAAAACAGTAGAAAAGATGATTGTAACAGTTGGCGATGCAAGAATAGAATCGAAAAGGGCCATAAAATACCTAGGCGTAATGATCGATGACAGGCTAAATTTCAAGGAACATGTAAAGGTTCATTGTGAAAAAGGCATCCGGCGCACAAGCAGCTCTGGCAAGAACAATGCCAAATACTGGAGGACCAACGTCATTTAAAAGAAGGGTAATATCGTCGGTTGTGACCTCGATAATAATATATGCCTGCCCAGTATGGTCTGTAGCACTTTCCGAGGAGACGACAAGAAGAAAACTATCCTCGGTGTACCGTCTAAGTGCAATAAGACAAATAAGTGGTTTCAGGACAATATCCGATGACGCTGCAATGGTATTGGCAAGAGCAATACCTATAGATATACTGGCGGATAAAATGAGGCGAATCTACTTCCGTCGTCTTGAGGATCCAGGACAAATTGCTACATTAAGGAGAGAGGAAAGGAGTGTTTCTATCTGCAGATGGCAGTCTAGATGGGAATGCAGTTCGAAGGGCAGATGGACTTATTATCTTCTGCCCATCATAATTCCCTGGCTGGAGGCGAAAAACTGCGAGCCCAACTTTTATATGACGCAGTTCTTGAGTGGACATGGTTGTTTTAGGAAATATCTGCACAAATTTGGGCACGATAGATCCCCAACATGGCCAAATTGTGTTGACGAAGATGAGGACGCTCAGCACTTTTTATTTTGCTGCCCGAGATTTAGGGGGCCGTGGGAGTTGAATATTACTCCCCGTCAGCTTCTAGACGAAATTTTGGGTTCCGAAATTAAATGGAACGAGTGTAACCGCCATATATCTGTAGTTATGCAGGAACTACGAAGGCTGGAGAGACAGAGATCGAACGAGCGTACATAAGATGAAGCGAAATCGCTAACCAGCCCTCCGCGAAGTAATACCTAACGGCAGTCCCGCGGAGGGAGAGTGGTCGAAGGAAACAGGGGGTGGGTTTAGTACGTAGGTACCAGTCATGGTGAATCGTGCATGCTTATGATGGAACATAGTAAGTATCTTTTGAAGATTACCACCTCCGGGTCGATACAAAAAAAACACACACACTCACACATACACAAATACATATCCATATACACACACTCACACACACACACAAATACATATCCATATACACACAGTCACACACACATACACACAAATACATATACACACATTCACACACACAAATACATACACACACACAAATACATACACACACACAAATACATACACACACACAAATACATATATACACACACTCTTAACATACCCTGCAGTTTCACAAGTAGTGGCTGGCAACTTTCCCCGACTACATCGCCATTGATTTTTCATTGACTACATCGCCGATTACATTGGTACTCAGTGGTAATCTGTAAGGTAGTGTCAGAGAGAAATGTAACCGATACGTCGGTTTGTGGTAGTCGATGAACTCATCGGCGTAGAGTCGATTACCAATACTGCAGGGTATATACACACACACGAATACATATATACTCACACACAAATACATATATACACACACATATATATATATATCCATATACCAGGAGTAGTCAAGAAAGCTTCCTAGGAACTCAAAACGTCGAGATCTGTTTTAAACTCGATTTTTTTTTCAAAACGGTGTAAAACCAGTAACTGCCCGATATTTTTTTAAATTTTCAATTTTGTTACCGGAAAGTTAAAAAAAGCAATACAAATTTATATCGGTCTCAATGAGAAAACAAACGAAAATTAAACAAGTAAGAACGTTATATTCGACCGGGTCGAATCTTAAACACCCTCCAAATATTTAGTAAATAAAAACAATTTTGTAGGGGTTACCTCGGGAGGGGCCGTGGGGGAGACATCTCACCTTTACCATACAATACTAAAAAGTTAATTTTTGGGGTTATTAAGCGAAAAAAAATGTTTTTGATAGGGTCATTTAGGGGGCAAAGGTGGGGGGAGGGTAGGGCAGAGCAAGATCGGATAATAGCTCAGCTTCGCCATAAAAACTTTCAAATTTCATTTTTTAAAATTTGTGGGCTTAAATTAATTTGTTATACACTATTTTTCCATGTAATATGTGACTTCAACGCCCACTTAAGGGGGCGGGACACAAAAATTTATTTTAAAACTATATCATTTGCTTAACAAATTTACAAAAAAAAAAACTTTAAAAATTGTGTTATTTTTTAGAGGTTGATTTAGTTCTTCTTTGGGGAACTTTTTTCCCTCTGGTCCGATTCACCCCTTTTTGCGAACTTGACCTGTGCCATCCTTCAAGATATATTTATACCACATTTCCAGGGTCTGGCTCTTTTCGTTTGGACTGAATCGTGATTTCCACAGACGGACGGGCGGATATGGTTAAATCATCCTAGATTTCATCACTGATCAAGAATGTATATACTCTATGGAGTCTGGGATGAATTTCACTACGTTACACGCGACATGGCAAAGTGAATATACCCTCCATACCTTTTTTGGAGGGTATAAAAAACAAATTAAGTCCAATATTTTTTCGGTCTTATAGTATCATATGAATTTTCCATGGAGCTAAAAAAATATCACACGATAAAAGATTTACAAAACTGAGTTTTTCCGGAGAAGCACTACTCAAATAATTAATGTCTAGGGGAGAACTGATTGCCTTCTATGGGAAAAGGTAATATGTCAGAAGTACGTATGATGAAAGTCATAGGTCAATAGTGATTAATAGCGTTCTGCATGTTTTTAGTGGACAAGGGAGCGAAATTTCGTTTGTCTTCTCATCTTTCCTAGTCTGTCCCCTCAATACTATCCCCTCGTTTTCAGTTCCAGCGCAATGCATTGCATATATAGGGGTCATCCCCTGAGTGCTGGTCCAAGATAAAAAAAAAAACTGTTGGAATATCGGGAAAATTGGGAGGCCCTATTAATGAACTATTCTTTACTGTAAGTGAATGAAAACTGTATGAAATTGTAAGCGAAAATTTTATTTTCCTCCTGCTAAAACAAATAACACAAAGAAACTCGGCTAAAAATAATAAAACCTCCCAATAAACACTTTGTGTAAGTGTTTTATCGTTCAAAAGAAGACAAAAAAAACATAAAAGAAGAAGAAACATAAAAGTGTGCCAATCATAAATTTCATCATAAGGATAAAACAAAGATTGCGATAAAGACAATTGCTACTAGTAAAGTGCAAAGCAAACAATTAGTAAGAGTGAAAGAGAGAGAAAGAGACGACGTTTTGCCTTTCCACTTGTAATGCCAATAAAAACTACACGTATAATTTCAAAAGAAGGTAGCAGCACTTGGTAACCACATCATATAGACTCTGATAGAGAAAGCAGCCGACACGACGACAAAACATTGACAGAAAGCCGAAAATCATTTTGCTTGTGGTGGCTGTTTTGAATGTCAAAAATATATTTAAATATTTTCTGTCTGAATTCAATTAAATAAAATCAAAAGTTTTTTGTATAAAATGTTCCTCATTTCCAACCAGCCAAAACTTAGTCGTAATTTCATGTCAGGAAATTTCAAGTGTTTTTAGGCGACACTTTTTTTATTTATTTATTTTTATTATATTTCTTTTTTTTTGCTTTTTATTTCGTTGGGCCGCGGTGGTAGTTGGTTAACCCCAAGGCAGGTATAGAATAGAATGTTTAAGAACATCTTTTATGTGTTAATAGAAAATAATGTCTGCCACATAAACGGAAAGTAAAATCGTGACAAAAATATCCTAATGATACTTAAAACATCAGTGAAGGAAATTTCCTTGAACAAAACAATGTGAGTATATTTTTGCTTAGTAATGAAATTTGATGACGGCACAGGTGATTTTATGTTCGAGAGCAGAAAGAAAGAAACAATAAGGTCTTTTCTTCATTGTTATTACAAGTGAAGTGCATTCATTTAGAGGGGGAAAAAAAAGGAAAGAGAAAGTGAGTGGCTTCTCGATTTGTTTGTACAAAGCACGAGGGTGGTTCACCTTAAAATATTGAAATATAGAAATATGTATACATGCGTAATAAAACTGTAAGACACCGTTTATGTAAATTAAATAATAGATGTTTTTTTTAAGTTTTATGGTGGCGGAGATGATAATCGATTTAAAATACTATAAATATAGTTTGTCTTTCTTTATATGTTTGTCAGACGGTCTGATCTGTATGGCCCTCTTTTTTCCATGACCATCTGTTTTGAGTGTGCAACCCCCTTTGGAAACTAATGAATGGATCTTAATAAATTTAAAATATATCATTTGGAAGGGGAAATATATTACGACGTCAAAGGCAAAACGACCATAAACGTTGCCGCGATTCAAAACTTGAATACTTTCTTTTATTTAATTTATTTTATTTTATTTAGGGTTTGAATTTGTAGAAATTGTTTCTAAAATTTCACATCGGTTGAAGTTACATCAGTTACAAAAACAAAGCACATGAGACTTTGCATCACTGCAATGCATATTGATGTTTTGGAATTCAGCCATCCTATGATTTTGCTTGTGCAATTCTCAATTCATTTTTGGGAATTTATGTATAAGCTGAAGGCTTTTTTTGTTATTTTGGAATTGACATAATTGATCGCATACAAACAAAAAGCACCAATTTAATTAAGACAATCCGCCTGATTGTGTAAGGCGTGGACGTTTACGACGAAGGCGTTTTTTGTACAAGATTAAAGAAACATACATGCAGTTTAATTTAATCTACTACGAAAAACGCCTGAGGCGTAAACGCCAATACTTTACACAATCAGGGGGAATATGTCGATTACACAATCAGGGGGAATTTAAAAATATTTTATTTATTTTACTTTTTTTTATTTATTTTTTATTGTATTTTTAATTGAGCCAATATTCACTTTATTGCCATAATTATCTTGCTGTTCACATATAAAAAATTTATTCAATTCAATTAAAGTATGAAAACTAAAAGTAAATATTTTTCATATTCATGATGACCTCAAGTTCATATCTGGGATCTTTTTTTATGCCCTCCAAAAAGAATTGGAGGGTATATTCACTTTGTCATTCCTTTTATACCGCAGCGAAGTATTCCTCTAACACACCATAAAGTATGTATATATTCCTGATCAGTGATAAAATCCAAGACGATCTAGCCATATCCGTCCGTCCATCTGTAGAAATAACGATTCAGTCCAAATGAAAAGAGCCTGACCCCTAAAGTATTTATATTCCTGATCAGTGATAAAATCTAAGATGATCTAGCCATATCCGTATATCCGTCCGTCCATCTGTAGAAATAACGATTCAGTCCAAATGAAAAGAGCCTGACCCCTAAAGTATTTATATTCCTGATCAGTGATAAAATCTAAGATGATCTAGCCATATCCGTATATCCGTCCATCCATCTGTGGAAATAACGATTCAGTCCAAATGAAAAGAGCCTGACTCTTGAAATTTGGCATAAATACATTTTGAAGGATAGCACGGTTGAAGTTTGTAAATGGGCTCAATCGGGCCAGAGAGGAAAAAGTTCTCCTAAGAAGAACTAAACGAACCTCTAAAAAACTACATAATTTTGTTAAGCAAATGATAAATTTTTATTTCAAAGAAGGTCCAACGCATTAAACTTGGAGCCATAAAATCAAAAAAATTAATTTTTGGGCCCCGCCCCCTTTAGTGGGCGTTATTATATGCAAAAAAAAGTGTAAATATTTAACAAATTGTACTCCTTAAGCCTACAGTCCTTAAAAATTTAATTTATAAACTTTTACAACAAAGGTAATATGTTCTCTGATCTTCCCCTGCGTTACACCTCCACCTCCCCTTTTCCCCCTTAATGGCCTTATCAAAAAAAAGTTTTTTTCTACACTTAATTACCCCGAAAACTTAGTTTTTAAGTTTTTACCACACGGCCCTTCCCGGAGCGACCCCGTATAGAGTTTTAGAATTGGGCACAGAAATATCTTAACCCTTAAACGCTCAAGAACACCGATTTAGGCAAATTAAATATATGATACGTAAAAATTAAGATAAAACAAAACTGTGTACTTAAATTTAAAAAACCAAATTTTTTTTAAAGTTACCCTGCAGGAGGATGAGTGTTAATTGTCTTTAAGCTACTGGTACAATTACTACTATAGCAAGCACTAGTTCAAAAGGTGATTGAACATATACAGAAAAGTACTAGTACTTCAAGTAGTTCATTTGTAGATTGATTTGACTTGTAGAATTTCATATTACTTTTTTATCATATTTTAATGCGAATTCCTAATTGTTACAATTTTTAAACATATTCAAATTTGAAACAAAGAATAGTATTAGAAGACTTTCCCACCTGCATATCAGTTTATTTATTCGATAATTTATGTAAGTAAGCCGCAGTTTTCTTGTGTGTTAAAAAAGTGACATTTTAAAAAAATAAATAAAATTAAAAGCTAATTTAAAAATTTTTTTATATGTGTTTTTTTGTTAATATTTATGTTCATATGTAAAATTATCGATCTTTTTTAAAATAATAAAAACAGATAAATGTATTGTATGATCATTAGTTTTTAGTATATGGTGGATTACCAAACGTAACTCAAGTTGTACAAGGCGCTAGTGGATTGAGTGTGCCCTGAAGGAACTTTCCAATTCCTCTTCTAAACTAAGAATAGATGAACCAAAAATTGCTTGTGAAGACGAAGACTTAACAAATTTCATTGGGTTTAAAAAAACCAATAAATTTAGGAATTTTTTTATATATAAACCAGTTCTTAATGCAGAACTGATTGACTAGTATCCGACTAGAAGAAATTATACTAGTACTCATCTATTACTTATAGTACTAGTATCCCCCTAGTTTCCATCTAGTACCAATGGTACTAGTAATTTTCCAAACACACTCAATGTTAATTTGAGCATTAACATGGTATAGAAATGTTCACAGTTGGGAACTAGTACTGGTGATTTTTGTACTAGTGCAATACTAATTTGATACTAGTTCGATCTCCTGCAGGGTATTTAAAAAAATTTGGTTGTCTTATAAGATACACTGAGCACTCATGAGGGAATATTGTTTAAACGAAATTGTTTATAATGTTTTAAAAAAAGACATGAATAAAAACTTTTAATGAATTTTTATGCATTATGCACTAAAACAACCAAACTACAGCTCAACATAAGAATGTCTCTAAACAATAAAACAGCACAAACTGTAAACAATAGCGGCTTTTATTTTTGCTAGCGAGCGCTCAGTGTATCCTTAAGGATACAACCATTAAATAAAGCTTCTAGTAAAGCTTTCGAAAATTTTTTCCGACTTTGTTCTTGCTTCTATTTCATCCTCATTTCAAGTTTTTGCCATATGAAAAACTTAAATAACTTAATTTGAGAAAATAATATTTTTGAGATTCAATTAGGCTGACAATTCTAGTATATTTTTTCAGTTAATTTAAAATACAAATAGTTTATGTTATCTTCCTTTTCCAATGTTATCTCTAGCTTATTTTGCTAAAAAAAAATATGCCTGTTGCAGCAATTTAAATGGTTGTATCTTCAAAGATACACTGAGCGTTTAAGGGTTAAAGAAACTTTGAGTCAGCAGGTTAAACATTTTTAACTTATCTCAGTCCCTTTTTTGCATGATGATATAAAATATTACGACGTAAGTTTTTATGCTGACGGAAAGGTGTCTCATTCATGCTCCTCCCAACCCATTGGAAACGATGGTATTAAAATAAATTGTTTTCTTCTTTACTTAAGTTAAATACCATAAAATTTTTAACAAGAATAAAAATAGAGTTTTTATTTACTAAATATTTGGAGGGTGTTTAAGATTCGACCCGGTCGAATATAACGTTTTTACTTGGTTTTTGTTTTTTTTTTTTTAATTTTTAAATAATAATAAATTTAATCTCAATAATTTAACTGCAACATGGTTCAACATATTTTGTTTGTGCTTTTTTTGCTTTTTCCACAATTTAGGCGCTAAGTCTCGACTAACTTTGTTCAGTGAGTAACATTGAGCATACGTTTTAGCAGCTCTGCATTTGTAATTTTACTCGATTTTATAGCAATTAAGTGTTAATTGAGCAGTCACTTAATTAAAATTTTATATGGCATTAATGACGATAGGCTAAATGAAGGTGTATGGCTGAAAACCATATAATCATAGTACCGAATGTTCAGACCATAACAATAAGACGGCATTATCCCTCTAAAACATCTGGGGAAAACATATTCATTCTCTTCTTAAACTCCTTAATATGCAAAACTTTCATATCAAGAATATTAGAAAGAAAAATAATTTTTGGAATATTTTCCAATTTTAAACAAGTAACAACGTTATATTCGACCGGGTCGAATCTTAAATACCCTCCAAATATTTAGTAAGTGAATTTGAAATGTTTTAGTTGGTGGGACAGAGTTCCTTTATATAATATCGTACGTCAACGCCCACTAAAGCGGGCGGGGTTCTAAAATAGACAATATCATGTTTTCCACAGACGAACGTATGGGCATTGCTAGACCGTCTTAGACTTCATCACTAATCAAGAATATACATATTTACTTTATGGGGTCCAATCCTTTTTGGAGGGTATAAAAACTGTATTTTGACGGGGTCGCTCTGGCAAGGGTTGTGGGGGAAACATTTCACCTTTGTCATAAAACTCTAAAAATAAATGCATGGGATAAAATAAAATTTTATATATTTTTTATAGGGCCATTTACGGGGCAAAGGGAGGGAAGGGGGTAGGACAGAAACAGGCAGTCATAAAACTCTAAAAATAAATGATTTTGTATATAATGATTATATACAAAATTTAAATTTCTTTTTTTTTTGATAGGGTCATTTAGGGGCAAAGGGGGAGGAGGGGGTAGGGCAGAAATCGGCAGTCATAAAGCTCTAAAAATAAATGCTTGGGATGATTATATACATAATTTAAAAAAAAAATTTTTTTTGATAGGGTCATTTAGGGCAAAGGGGGAGGAGGAAGTAGGGCAGATACAGGTAGTCATAAAACTCTAAAAATAAATGCTTGGGATGATTATGTACAAAATTAAAAAAAAAATTTTTTGATAGGGTCATTTAATGGTCAAAAGGGGGAGGAGGGGGTAGGGCAGAAATCGGCAGTCAGAAAGCTCTAAAAATAAATGCTTGGGATGATTATACACAAAATTTACAACAAATTTTTTTTTGGTAGGGCAAAGTAGTACCAGGTTTCGTCTCAGCTTCGTCATTAAGGCTTAAAAATGTTATTTTTAAAGAATGTAGGCTTAAGTAAAACAATACGTTAAACTTTTACACTATTTTTGCATATAATAACGCCCACTAAAGTGGGCGGGGTCCACAATTTTTTTTTTTATGGCTTCAAGTTTAAGGTGTTGGACCGTATTTAACATAAAAATATATCATTTACTTAACAAAATAACCAAAAAACTTAAAAAATTATGTTGTTTTTTCTGGGTTGGTTTGGTTCTTCTTAGGGGAACTTTTTTCCCTCCTGCCCGATTTAGCCCATCTGCGAACTTAACCTGCTCTAAGCTTTAAAATATATTTATACCAAATTTTAAGGTTCTAGCGCTTTTCGTTTGGACTGAATCGTGATTTCCACAGACGGACGGACGGACGGACATGCTCAGATCGTCTTAGATTTCATCACTGATCAAGAATATATATACTTTATAGGCTCTCAGATGGATACTTCGCTGCGTTACAAACGGAATGACAAAGTGAATAAACCTAGAGGTTTATTCACTTTGAGGGTATACAAATCTAATGCAAGGCACGACCATTGAAAATACAACTGCACAAGATTCTGTATCCCGCTAATGATCATGGATACCAAACCAGAATAGCTTCAGTTTTGAATGTTTAATAGATTCATTACTGGCCATTCGTTGCTCTTTTGCTACTTGCCATTTAAAAGAAAATGAAAACAGTCAAAAGCAATTTCATTTCCTCTGCTTTGCCAACTTCGTTTTAAGCATTGAGGCAATAATTTCTTATTTCATGCTGACTTATTTTTTTATTGTGACAGCAAAATGATTTTGTTTTTAATTTTTATAATTTTATTTTTTCGTATTTTTGCTTTCTCAACAGCTTTTGACAAAATGGTCGACTGTTGTGGTGGTTTCAATTTGCTTTTCCTTTTTTCTCTTTTTGCCCTCCAAGAATGCATTTGAAAAATGTTTGTATTCGGTATTCATCTTGAAGTCCTGGCAAGAAAAGAACTTGAACTTGTGAAATGTTTTAGAAATAACTCGTATAAAAAGAAGACGATTTTGTACAATGAAAATACAATTTTTATAATCCTGCATATTTCCTTATCTGAAGTATAACTGCAGAAAAAAGTGTGTGGAAATACGGCTGTTGTATATTTTTGCACATCTTTTTAATTCCAAAGCAGAGCAAATGAGAAAGAAGACGGTCCACAGACCAGGAAAAATCTGAAAGACAAACTAAATGAAGTTTCATTGTTCGTTGTGCTTGAAAAATTTATATTTCAGCGGGCTGAACTTTATGCGTTCAAGATTGTGTTTTCATTTTTACTTGTTTCACAACCACGTCATGTGTCTCTTTTTCCTGTTGTATTTTATGCGGTGGTGCCAACTTTTTTCGACAAAAAGCACAAAAAGGCTCTATAAGGTCAGAAAAGCGCTAAATCGTTTCTTAATTTAAACGAAAATCTGATTTCTTATATTTATTTAATTTTTTCTTATCCTCTTTTTAGCTTCTAATTTTCTCTATCTATTTGGGTTATTTTTTATTAAAAATTTTTCTTTTTTATTCTTTTTTTTTATTTTTTTGTTATTTTTTTTTATTTTTTTTTTTATTTTTTTGTTATTTTTTTTTATTTTTTTGTTATTTTTTTTATTGTATTCTGATATTTTTAAGCTTAAGGTCTCTTTATTTTAGTTTAATTTTTAATTTCAATATTTCGTCACAACCATTTGAAATTAAAAATTAAACTAAAATAAAGAGACCTTAAGCTTAAAAATATCAGAATATAATAATAATTAAAAAGAGGTCAAGAAACCAGAAGAATTTAGTTATTTTTTTTTTATTTTTTCATATATTTTTTTTTACTATAATCAATTATGGTATTTTTGAATATATTCTTTTTTTATTTTTTTTTTATATAAAATTTTTTTTTAATTTTAAAATTCTTTTTAAATTTTAAAACTTTTTTAAATTTTACATTTTTATTCCTAATATTATTTTTTTTTAATTTATGTTATTTTGCCCTACCCCCCCCCCCCCCCCCTCTTCCTTTGCCCCCTAAATGACCCTACAAAAAAAAATTTTTTTAAATTTTGTATATAATCATCCCAAGCATTTATCTTTAGAGTTTTATGACTGCCGATTTCTGCCCTAGCCCCCCCCCCCCCCTTCTTCCTTTGTCCCCTAAAATGACCCTACCAAAAAAAAAATTGTTTTTATAGCCTCCAAGGAGAATTGTGATGAAGTCTAAGACGGTCTAGCAATGCCCATACGTTCGTCTGTGGAAAACATGATATTGTATATTTTTGAACCCCGCCCCCTTTAGTGGGCGTTGACGTACGATATTATATAAAGGAACTCTGTCCCACAAAGTTAAACATATCAAATTCACTTACTAAATATTTGGAGGGTATTTAAGATTCGACCCGGTCGAATATAACGTTTTTACTTGTTTTTTTTGTATTTTTTTTTGTATTTTTTTTTGTATATTTTTTTTGAATTTTTTTTTTGTATTTTTTTTTTTTGTATTTTTTTTTGTATTTCTTTTTTTGTTTTTTTTTTGTGTTCTATTTTTTATTTTATTAATTTTATTTTATTTTTTTTTATTTAATTTGTTTTTGTTTTTTCTTTGTATTTCATTTTTTATGTAATTTGGTTTTATTTGATGTTATTATTTTATTTTCTTTTATTTTCTTATTTAAATTTTTATGTTCTCTTTTTATATTTTATATTTATTTTCTTCTTCTTTTTTCTATTTTCTCCTTTCTTTCATTTTTATTTTTTGTTTTTAATATTTTGCTTTTTTTATTTCTTTATTTTTATATTTTTTAATTGAAATTTTTTTTTATTTTTATTATTATATTTTATTTTTATTATTTTATTTTTATTATTTTATTTTTTTTTTTTTTTTATTTTATTTTTTTTTTTTATTTTATTTTTTTTTTTTATTTTATTTTTTTTTTTTTATTTTATAATTTTTTATTATAATTTTGTCACATTCTTTTGGTTTCTTGGCCTCTTTTTAATAATTATTTTATTCTGATATTTTTAAGCTTAAGGTCTTTTTATTTTAATTTCAATAGGAGTGACGAAATATTGAAATTAAAATTTAAATTAAAATAAAGAGACCTTAAGCTTAAAAATATCAGAATAAAATAATTATTTTGTCACTTTTTTTATTTTTTTATATTTTTATTTTTGTCTTTTTTTTTTTGTTTTTTTTTTTTTTGTTTTGTTTTTTATTCAATTTTTTGTTTTTTATTTAATTTTTTGTTATTTTTTATTTTTTTCTTTATTCTATTTTTTTATTTCATTATATTTTTTGTTTTATTATATTTTTTATTTTATTATTTTATTATTTTTTTATTTTATTATTTTTTTATTTTCTTATATTTTTTATTTTCTTATAATTTTTATTTTATTATTTTTTTATTTTATCTTATTTTTATATTTTGTTGTTTTTATGTTACTTTTATTTGGTTATATATTTTTTATTGTTTGTAATTTTATGGATTTTTTTATATTTGTAGCCTAACGTTTTTAAATTAAATTTTTTAAATTTATTTTTATTCTATTTAATGTCTTTTAATTTAATTGTTTAACCTTTTTTATTTATTTATTTTATTTTACTTGTTTTATTGTATTATTTTTATTTTATTATTATTATTTTATATCTTCTATTTTATTTTATTACTTAATCTCAGAAAATATCAGTTCTAAAAGCGCTAAGTTGGCATCGTTGATTTTATGGATGTATTCTTGATACATAATTTTTTTCATTTTAGCGGCTTAATTTTGAACTTTTAAATTGTTCTTTTATGTTCCTGTTTTACATTGAAGATGGGTCATAAGAAGAAAAAATTGTGCACATAAAGCAAAGCAAAAATAAAAAGATTAAATTAATCTGATAAACTTGAAATAAAATAAGAAGAGAAACAATGTTGTGGTCAAGTGGTATTTATTATTTAAGTGGACGTGGAATTCATAAATCGTGTCGTTGATAAATTGTAAGAAATGTATTTTGTTTTAAAATCAAAAGGTTTATGAGCGCATGAGATGAATACAAATCAACGATAAATTTTTCACAATCAAAATTTTACAAATTCACATACAATCTCATTAAAATCTGTTTATTTAAATATCTAATTTTTATCCGGAAAATTTTAACCCAATTAAAAATATATAAAAACATTCTACTTTCCAATTCATTTTGTTTTCCAGTTTGAACAAATCTTTGCTACTTAATTTAATTAATTAAATATCTACTAAATAAATGTATAACAAATACTGGGAAATTTGGTTTATTTTCAAATTATATTTCTGCTTGTTTATACATATGAAATTAACGTGAAACAAAACTTTATGGGGAAAATGATAGTTAATCTCTGTATTGTATTATTTCATATGAATTTGAAACGCTTATATTGTGATTTCTTCTATTATTGCAATTACACATACATGGACATCTACAAACAACATGTTGTTGTTGTAGTGTTGGCCCAATTTATAACAAATTTATTTTTAGTAATTTGTATTTGAACATTTCCTTACACAACATTTATAAAATATTTCTGCGTATCAGTTTATTCTGTTGATAATTTAAATTCATAAAAATTTCAATTGCAATTGCAATACATATAAATTTAAATTTAAAAACCTCAAATTGAGTTTGTTATACTATTTACACAAGTTATTAAAACGTAGTAAATAAAAGCAGTCATATAAAAAGAATATATTGAATTAAAGCATGTTAATTAAAAAAAACGTATCAATAAAATAGTGAATGGCGTATAAAAATCTTAATGAAGTGTAATGAAAACTCAAAACCAATATCGCACCTTAAAAGCCATAAATGGAAGAGCAAACGAACGAACGGAAATGCAGAACGTCGTACGAGTAGATGCCTACAGATTAGGGTATTCGTATTAAACGGTTTTTCTAACGATTATTTAAACGAAACTGCGGGTTTTCAATTGAACAAATATTGAAGAAGAAAAGTCAGCTGGTGCAGAATGATAAATTAAGAAAATAAACAAACGAGTGATTATTTTAGCTCTTGATATTTTGACTATATGAATTTGGGTAAAGGGTCCCTTCCTTTAAAATTCTATCTTTGAATTATTTACTTGGGAATTGGGGAAACAGAATTATATTAAAATTTATTGCAAAACTTTTTATACCCTCCAGAAAAAAATTGCAGTGTATATTCACTTTGCCATTCCGTGTGTAAAGCAGCAATGACGATCTAGCCATATTCGTCCGTCCGTATGTGAAAATCACGAGTCAGTCCAAACGAAAAGAAACCACAGCCTTGAAATTTGCTATAAATGTATCTTGAAGGATAGCAGAGGTTAAATATGCAAATGGACTGAATCGGGCTAGAGGGAAAAAGGTTCCCCTAAAAAGAACTAAACCAACCTCTGAAAAACAACATAATTTTTAAAGTCTTTTTTGTAATTTTTTTTTCAAGCAAATGATTGATATATTTTAATTGAATTAAGATTTTTTTATAGGCTAATTGTTCGAAATTTTTTGTTTTACATTCAGAAATGCATGATAAATATTCCAAAGAACAAGGGAAAGTGAACATCATTTTTCAATTATTCAATTTACACAGCAGAGCAGAACAGCTGTTTTCGAAAGCCGCCACGCTTGCATCATCAGTGCTCATGTGTATTGTGTTTGTCACCACTTATTAGATGGCTTAGTTTAATATAATAACAGTTCTTATTTAAACAAATTTTATTAGGAAATGGCATACGAGAACTGTATCAACCTAATGTTAACGCATTTTTGTTTTAATACCCTTGTTGCCGTTTGATTATTTTCTTCATGTCCCATTTTTCTATATATTTTCATGTCAAAAAAAGTCTAATGCGTTGAACTTGAAGCCATAAAGTAAACAAAATTAGTTGTTGGACCCCGCCCTTATTTAGTGGGCGTTATTATATGCAAAAATAGTGCAAACATTTTACCATTTTGTTTCACTTAAGCCTACATCCCTTAAAAATTAAATTTTTAAGCTTTAATGACGAAGCTGAGAGGTAACCTGATCCTCCTCTGCCCTAGCCCCCCCCCCTCCTCCCTCTTTGCCCCCTAAATAATCCTATCAAAATATTAATTTTTTTTTTACTAATGATTATGGCAAAAATTTATATTTGGTGTTTTATGGGAAAGGTGATATGTCCCCCACGGTCCTTGCCAGAACGGCCCCGACAAAATAAAGTTTTAATACCCTCCAAAAAGAGTTGGACCAGATAAATTATATATGTATATTCTCGATCAGTGATGAAATCTAAGACGATCTAGCCATGTCCATCCGTCCGCCCCCTTTAGTGGGCGTTGAAGTTATATATTACATAAAAAAATTTTGTAAATATTTAACAAATTGTATTCCTTAAGCCCACAGTCCTTAAAAATTTAATTTATAATCTTTCACGACGAAGATAAGACGTTCTCTGATCTTCCCCTGCCCTAACCCTCCACCCCCTTTGTCTACTAAATGACCTTATCAAATAAACAACTTTTTTCTACACTTAACTACTCCGAAAATTCAGTTTTTAAGTTTTTACGATATAGCTGAAATGTCTCCGCTACGATCTTTCTGGGAGTGACCCTGTATAGCGTTTTAAAATTGGTTACAGAAATGTCTTAAAGGAACTCTGACAGCCCCAGAAGGTTAAACATTTTTAATTTATCTCAGTCCCTTTTTTGCACGTTGATAAAAAGTATTAATACATAAATTGCTTTTATGCTGATGGAAAGGTGTCTCAGCCATGCTCCTCCCAATACATTGGAAACGACCGTTTTAATATAAATGGTTTTCTTGTTGACTTAAGCCAAATACCCAAAAAATTTAAATTTTATTAACAATAAAAGTAGAGTTTTTATTTATTAAATAAGTGGAGGGTATTCAAGATTCGACCTGGTCGAGTATAACGTTTTTACTTTTTTTTTCGCTCAAAATGGAAGAAATGGACTTGGCTGACATAGATATAGGGTTTCAACAAGACTGCGTCTTACGCCACAAAACACGCGAAAGAATGGCGCAAGTGAGAGGTGACTACGACGAAAAATTAAATTCATGTTTGGGGTCCGGCCAATTGGCCGCCTGGATCGTGCGATTTAAAGCATTTCAACTACTTTTTGTCAAGCTATTTAAGGCTCATGCCTATAGAGATAAATCCGCAACGGTTGACTCACTGGCAGCGAATATTGAAAAGTTTATGCGTGAGATACCGGCCCATATGTTGGCGGGAGTATGTCAAAATTGGACGCAGCATATGAAACATTTGAGGCATAAGTCAATATTTAGCTGAAATAATCTTTAAACATTGAATTGTATGCATCGTTCTATCGACTTAACTGCCAGTTTCGCAATGTCGACGGAGTTCTTTTGTGTAAATACATTTGAAACAAAAAAAAAATTATAAAATTTTAAATTGAATTATGTATGAATTTTTATTAGTCGAACTTTCTTATGTAAATTGTTAATTTATTCAACGGGCTTAAGTTCGAATCTGCTGATCCGTTCTGCTGGTTTGATGATTATTGAAAATATTCTTAATATTTCAATCTTAATACAAAAATAATAAATAGAATTTGAACAAATTCATTTATTAATAAAATAATAAAAAATCATTTGCAGTCATGCAGATTCGAACTAAAGCCCGTTGAAAAAATTAACAATTTTAAATTGAATTAAGATTTATAGGTCAATTGTTCGAAATTTTTTTGTTTTAATTTCAGAAAGACATGATAAATAAATATTCCAAGACAAAATGGAACGTCAACATCATTTTTCAATTATTCAATTTACACAGCAGAGCAGAACAGCTGTTTTCGAACGCCGCAACGCTTTCATTATCAGTGCTCATGTGTATTGTGTTTGTCACCACTTATTATAAAATTTTTGCTTTTGTTTCAAATATGTTTTTACGAAAGAAAGAATTCATTCGGCATTGTAAAATAGGCAGTAAATAAAGATTTTATACATTTTTCTAAACTTTATGCTTTTTTTAACAAATTCCCTATTTCGTTCTAAAAAAAATTGTTTGAATTGAGCGAATAGTTATTTATTCGTGGAGAAATGGCAAATTTTGGTGTTTTTTGTGTTCGGCCGCCTAATGCAATAGCTACCAAAGTGCAAACTCCAAAATATTAACCAAGAATACTGTCACATGGTATTTGAAATTAGATATTGGCCTGATTTTTTTTTCTGTATAACTAAAAATAGGTTTATACACTCTTCTTCCTCCGTTTGTTTTGAATACTTTAAAACATACACAATTATGATGGAAAGCCCCATATACTAAATTTAATTTATTACTCCCATAAATTAATAATGTCTAAAAAAGCTTTCATATCTAATGCCCTTATTTTGATAGGCGTTTAAGCGTTTAGCCAAAACCTTGATTACGGCCTTTTTCGTATGGTACGAGTATCTTTAAGCTCATCGATTTTGACACCTTTTTTGGTGGATATAAAAATTATTTATTATAATTTATGTGCATATATTTAATGGAATTTATCGCTAAAGTCTCTGTGCTATTTCGTTTAACCACATGCTGTTTATGTAATAGGGTTTCCCAAAAGCAGGTGCTAAATTAGAGTTCAGCCTTTAAGAAGCTAGAAAAATATATAAGGGAAACTGGATTTGTTTTGCAACTGAAAACCGCAAAAGAATAGTTTATGTTTTCCATTTCAGTTGGCTTAGCGACATGAAATAGACACTCACATAAAATGTGATGGAAAAAAATAAATTTAAAAAACTGTGTAGAGAAAATTTATGTTTTATTTATGTTACACAGCTCTTAAGAGAAGTGGATCCCATTAAAACTAAACTTTCATAAATAAAGTTCAATAAATGGGAAACTGTTTGGCTGCTAGAAAAGTATTTACTATTACAATATATAGCCAGATGATTAGTTTTAATTTATATGCATTTATGGCCAAAACAAATCGTGTTTAAATCGCGTTACGTGCCAGTTTATATGCATTACAAAGTGTTAATTTATAAATATTTTAAAATCAAAATATATTGGAATCTCATATTTTGATGCATAAAATAAATTATCAAAAACATAAAAACGCACACCAAAGTTGCTAAACTAGATTAAAAAAACAAACAACCCAGTGAAATATATGGAAGCAAAAGCTTCATATGAAAATCGCTTTAATAATTAATTATCTAAACAAGAGAAAGTGTGGTATGCGGTTGTGCCGAATCTTTTATACCCTTCACCGACGTACGTGTGAAGAGTACTTACATTAATTGCAACACTGGAACCATCTTTTAGATCTCTGATTTTCAATAAAAATTTAATTTTTTTTTATACCCTGCAAAAAAGAATTGGAGGGTATATTCTCTTTGTCATTCCGTTTGTAACGCAGCGAAGTATCCATCTGAGAGCCTATAAAGTATATATATTATTGATCAGTGATGAAATCTAAGACGATCAGAGCATGACCGTCCGTCCGTCCGTCTGTGGATCACGATTCAGTCCAAACGAAAAGAGCCAGATTCTTGAAATTTGGTATAAATACATTTAGAAGGATAGCAAAGGTCAAGTTCGTAAAAGTTCCCCTAAGAAGAACTAAACCAACCTCTAAACAACAACACAATTTTTAAACGTTTTTTTTGTAATTTTGTTAAGCAAATGATATATTTTTATGTCAAAGAAGGTCCAACGCGTTAAATTTGGAGCCATAAAGTCAAAAAAATTAATTTTTGGACCCCGCCCCCTTTAGTGGGCGTTATTATATGCAAAAATAATGTAAAAATTTAACAAATTGTTTTACTTAAGCCTACATTCCTTAAAAATAAAATTGTTAAGCTTTAATGGCGAAGCTGACACGTAACCTCTGCCCTACAACCTCCTCACCCTTTGCGCTCTAAAGGATCCTATAAAAAAAAAGAGTTTTAAAACAAGTTTTCATTTAATTATCCCAAAAATTTATTTTTAGAGTTTTGCGGCAAGGGTGAAATGTCTCCCCCACGGCCCTTGCCAGACCGACTCCGACAAAATACAGTTTTAATACCCTCCAAAAAGACTTGGACGCCATAGAGTATATTTTTGATCAGTGATGAAGTCTAAGACGGTCTAGCAATGCCCATACGTTCGTCTGTGGAAAACATGATATAGTCTATTTTTGGAACCCACCCCCTTTAGTGGGCGTTGAAGTTACACATTATAAAAAAAATTGTGTAAATATTTAACAAATTGTATTCCTTAAGCCTACATTCCCTAAAAATTTAATTTATAAGCTTTTGCGACGAAGCTAATATTTTCTCTGATCTTCCTCTGCTCTACCCTTTGCCCCTCTTTGCCCCCTAAATGGCCCCATCAAAAAAAACGTTTTTCTACACTTAACTACCCTTAAAATTTAGTTTTTAAGTTTCTAGGATTTAGAAGCGATGTGTCACCCACGACATTTCTTGGAGTGACCCTGTATGGAGTTTTAAAATTGGCCACAGAAATGTCTTAAAGGAACTCGGACCCAGCAGGTTAAACATCTTTAATTTATCTCAGTCCCTTTTTTGCACTTTGATATAAAATATTAATACGTAAATTGCTTTTATGCTGATGGAAAAGTGTTTCAGCCAGGCTCCTTCCAACACATTGGAAACGACCGTATTAAAATAAATTTTTTTTCTTGTTTACTTAAGCCAAATAAAATAAAAATGTAAATTTTAATAAGAATAAAAATGGAGTTTTTATTTACTGAATATTTGGAGGTATGTATTTAAGATTCGACCCAGTCGAATATAACGTTTTTACTTTTTACTCTTCATACCAATTTAATTTGCTGATTTTCAATAGCACTCTATTTAGGACTATCTCCCATCCATCAGCGCAAGAATCGGAAAACAGATTTCACGTACAGGCAGCCTAACGTCGCTTTCTCGAGTTTTCTAATTACAAGAATCCAGAATATATATACGTTGTGGATTCGCATTATAATATTGCAGAAGTTACACATGGATATAAAAATAAATTCAAAATTCTATACTAATGGCAAAAAAAGTTTTAACAAGCTTTCGAGAGTTGTTTACATCCATCCTTAAAGAATTAGGTGAGTTCAATTAAGATTGATAGACTAATTGTTCGAAAATTTGCTTTAAATTGAGGCAGAAGGCAGAAAGGAATGTTAACATCTGTTTTAAATTATGCAACTTACACAGCAAAGCAGAACAGCTGTTTTCGAAAGCCGCTTACTTGAATACGATAGACATTTTATTAGGAAATTGCATGGGATAACTTCAACAACCCAATGGTAACACTCTTTTAATCCCCGTGTTGCCGTTTGGTTATTTTCTTCAAGTCCCACTTTCTGAGGTTAGGTTAGGTTGAAAAATAGTTGTTCTAATTCATTAATGATTATACTTATTCCATTAAGGCAAATTATACGTTCTTACGAGAGAATGTTGGGCGGAATGCGCAATATAGAAAACTTGAGGTCAAGTTACCGCATTCGATATCGATCGAAACTTCAACACAATTTAAATATAACTTTCGATCGATATCGAATGCCATAATTTGCCGCCTGTTATTATACCCTCCGAAAAAGAATTGGACGGTATATTCACTTTGTCATTCCGTTTGTAACGCAGCGAAATATCCATCTCAGAATCCATAAGGTATATACATTCTTGATCAGTGATCAATCTAAGGCGAACTAAGCATGTCCGTCCGTCGGTCTGTGGAAATCACGATTTAGTCCAAATGAAAAGAGCTAGACTCTTGAATTTTGGTATAAATATATCTTGATGGATAGCACAGGTCAAGTTCGGAAATGGGCTAAATCGGGCGGGAGGGAACAAAGTTCCCCTAAGAAGAACTAAACCAACCTTTAACAAACAACATAATTTTTAAAGTTTTTATGTAATTTTGTTAAGCAAATGATTAATTTTTATGTCAAAGAAGGTCCAACGCGCTAAAGTTGGAGCCATAAAATCAACAAAATTAATTTTCGGACCCCGCCCCTTTAGTGGGCGTTATTATATGCAAAAATAGTGTAACATTTTTTACAAATTGTATTATTTAAGCCTATATCTCTTAAAAATAACATTTTTAAGCTTTAGTGACGAAGCTGAGACGTAGCCTGGTACTGCTCTTCCCTACCACTTCCTCCCCCTTTGCATCTTAAATGGCCCTATAAAAAAAATAATAATTTAAATAAATTTTACATTTAATTATTCCGAACATTTATTTTTGAAATTTTATGGCAAAGGTGAAATGTCTCCCCCCGTTTTAATACCCTCCAAAGAGAATTGGATCCCATAAAGTATACATATATATTCTTGGTCAGTGATGAAGTCTAAGACGGTCTAGCACTGCCTATACGTTCGTCTGTGGAAAACCTGATATAGTCTATTTTTAGACCCCCCCCCCCCCCCCTTAGTGGTCCTTGACGTACGATATATGCCAAAATAGTGTAACTATTGAACAACTTTTATTCATTAAGCCTATAAGAAGCTGAGATGTTCTCTGATCTTGCAGAAGTGAAACGTCTCTCCCACGGCCCTTCCCGGAATGACTCTCCCAAAATGGAGATTTAAAATTGCGTACAGAAATATCTTAAAGCAACTCCGTCCCACCGAGTTAAACATTTAAAATTTACTTGCTAAATATTTGAAGGGTATTTAAGATTTGACCCGGTCGAATATAACGTTTTTACTTGTTATGCTAAGAAATGTCCAAAGTGTTCGCCTACTTAAGCTTAGAATTTCTGTATTTCGTTCACGCCTAAAGGCTGTGCAGAAAATTTCGTTCGCGGGAATAAAATCTATTTTAAAAGATTTTATGCCTATATGACAAGATTACCGGGTGCAAAATTTTTTTAACTATAAAATATTCTTTTTGCTGGGAAGTCAGAACCGACAAAAAATAATTGTGCAAAAAATGGCTTTATTAGCGTAATCACGCAGAATTGTTTGGTTTGTGAGAATTATTATCAAAAATAAAGTAAAGAAATAGTAACAAGCTGAAAGTCAGCAGTCGAAAAAAACGACACCAAAACTGGAAAGCCTTATTAATAACGGTGGCGCCAAATCCGTTTTATTCAGTCTTTATATCAACGTTTTTTCTTTGTTATTATTTAGATTTTGTTTAGTATTTAAGTATGCAAAAATGTTATAAATAAATTTACAAGTTTGATTAACTTTTTATACATATTATGTTATTATTTATCTTTTTTATTGGGAATTCCTGAACGTAGAAATGCCATAAAACCAAAACATTTTTGTCTTAAACTTGATAATCACTTTCGACAAAAACTGGTTTAGTTTCGTTAAATCTTCCGCCCAAATGGAAATGTTCATAGGAACCAAAAAACAACAACTTAGTAGTGGAATGATTTGCCAAGTTTAACACCTTCGAAATTATTACAGAGTGTACGATATAATAAAAACATTTTTGTTAGCAAAGTTTAAACAATATGCAGTGTTTTTTATAAATCGTGTAATTAAAGTTTCATCTGGGTGTTAAACTTAAGTCTAACAGCAATAAAAAATATATGGAGTGCTGACAATATTCCCATATTGTAGCGACTAGTTTCTTTTCAGCTCCATGGTAACCATTGAGTAGTTGCTTTAATTGATTTTTCACAGATTTTAAGTGATTTGGTACAGCCATGTTATAGGCCATCCAAAGATTTTAACTCAAAATATAAAATTAAAAAAAAAAAAACAACTACACAGAGAAATTTTTTCAACAAAAACATAAAGCAGACATATTTTTATTATATTTGTTATAGAAAAATTTGAGCAAATTTATCAATGAAAGCGTACTTTTTTAAAAGGACTTTTTTGCAAAGATAATTTTTGAATAAATACTTTTTCAAAAGGGTAGCTTTTGCCAAAGTACTACTTTAAATACATATTTTTGGGAAATGTAGCCCTTTGTAAGCTACTTTCTTCAAGAGATACTGTTTTCAAAAGGCACTTTTTTTCAAAAGGTACTTCTCTTAAAAAGGAACTTTTCATGAAGGTACTTTTCTTGAAAAGGTACGTTTCATGAAATGTTAGTTTGCTTGAAATGGTACGTTTCTTGAAAAGGTAATTTTCTTAAAAAGGTACTTTTCAAAAAATGGAACTTTCCTTAAAAAGGAAGTTTTCTTGAAAAGGAAATTTTCTTGACAAGGTACTTTTCTTGGAAAGGTACTTTTTTTGGAAAGGTACTTTTCTTAGAAAGGTACTTTTCTTGGAAAGATACTTTTCTTGGAAAGGTACTTTTCTTGGAAAGGTAATTTTCTTGGAAAAGCTACTTTTTCTTGGAAAGGTACTTTTCTTGGAAAGGTACTTTTCTTGGAAAGGTACTTTTCTTGGAAAGGTACTTTTCTTGGAAAGGTACTTTTCTTGGAAAGGTACTTTTCTTGGGAAGGTACTTTTCTTGGAAAAGTTACTTTTCTAGAAAGGTACTTTTCTTGGAAAGGTACTTTTCTTGGAAAGGTACTTTTCTTGGAAAGGTACTTTTCTAGGAAAGGTACTTTTCTTGGAAAGGTACTTATTTTGGAAAGGAACTTTTCTCGAAAAAGTACTTTTCTTGCAAAAGTACTTTTCTTGAAAAAAGTACTTTTCTTGAAAAGGCAATCTTTTTACATATTTTTTTTAAATCAATTTTTCGAAAAGAAGAGGTACTTTTCTTGAAAATGTGATTTACTTGATAATTTACATTTCTTGAAGAGGTACTTTTCTTCAAAAGTTACTTATCTGGAAAAATTATTTTTCTTGACAAGGTCTTGAAAAATTACTTTTCTTGAAAAAGTAATTTGCTTGAAAAAGTACTTTTCTTTAAAAGTTGCTTTGCTTGAAAATGTGCTTTTCTGCAATAGTTTATTTTCTTGAAAATGTACTTTCACCTTGAAAAACTTACATTTTTCTTGTCAGCTTGAAGAGATACTTTTGGCTTTCTAGAAAAAGTACTTTTTTAAAGGTACTTTTCTTGAAGAAATGGTTTGCTTGAAAACAAATTTTTGTTTTGAAAAGCAACTTTTTCTGAGAATGTGCTTTTCTTGAAAAGCCTGGTTTCTTGAAAAGGTGCGTTACATGGAAAGGTGAACTTTTTGAAAAGGTACTTTTTTGTAAAGGTACTTTATTGTAATAGTACTTTTTTGTAATAGTACTTTTTAGTCAATGCACTTTTTAGTAAAGGTACTCTTTTTTTAAAAGTATTTTCTGATTAAAAGTACGTTTTTAGTTAAAGTACTTTTTTTTAAATGTATTTTTCTTGAAAAGGATCGAAAAGAAACTTTTTTTGAGAATATGATTTTCTAGAAAAGTTTGGTACTTGAAAAAGTGCGTTACATGGAAAACTACTTTTTGGAAAAAGTACCTTTTTGGAAAAGGTACTTTTTTGTAAAAGTACTTCCTTGTAAAGGTACTTTTTGAACAAGTACTTTTTGATAAAAGATACTTTTTTGAAAAAGTACTTTTTGATCAAAGGTACTTTCTTGAAAAGAAACTTTTTTGATAAGAAACTCTTTTTGAAAATGCACTCTTTTTGTAAAAGTACTTCCTTGTAAAGATATTTTTGTAAAGGTACTCGTTTTGAAAAAGTACTTTTTGATCAAAGATACTTTTTTGAAAAGGCACTTTTCTGGAAAAAGACCTTTCTTGAAAATAAACTTTTTTTAAAACATTTGTTTTTTGAGAATATGCTTTTCTTAAAGTCTGGTTTCTTGAAAAGCTGCGTTATAGGAAAATGTGCGTTATATGAAAAAGTACTTTTATTGAAAATGTAGTTTTCCTGAAAAGCTACATTTCTTGATAAGTTACTTTTCCTGAAAAGGTACTCTTTGGAAAAACCAAATTTCTTGAAAACATACTTTTGTTGAAAAGATACTTTTTTGATAAGAAACTTGAAATATTACGTTTCTTAAAAAGGAAAAGGTACTTTTTTGAAAAGCCAAATTTCTTGAAAAGGTACTTGCTCTATCAGTAGAGTTCAGTGACAAGTTCGTCTATTGTTATGTCCATTTTCTTGTGACTTTTTTTTGTGTTCTTAACCGATTGTTTTAACAAGAGGAATATCCATATTGGGATCGGAAATACATGCGTATATGTAAATTTGAAATGAACCTAGCTTTTGTATGTTTGTATATAATTTTTCAATATAAAAATGAATATTCGACTCACCTGATCTTGACAAAAATAACCGAATCCAATTATACCCGCTATGGCCAAAAATAAACAAAACACGATAATGGTTCGTATTTTAGAGCGTGGTTCCATTTTTTTTATTTCATAAACACCGCTGGGCAGAAGTAAAGCAAAATCACTATCAACTTGTACCGATACGTTTTTGCGCATATCCTTGATAATTTCTTTGCACTCTGTCTTTTCCTTCACCAAAGGCATGATCCATAACGTGGAACAACAACAACGGCAACGATACTAATAAAACTAATTAACTTAGACAAGCAGCGGCACGACAAAAAGAATGAACGTTTAAAAAAGTTTACAGTTAAAAACTGAGAAGATTTTGTTTGCATTAAATAAGACATAAAAACACGCACGTGCCTTTTGCATTTGTAATTTTAAACGTTTAATCTGACAGGAATTACGAATTTAACTATTCGAAACGAATAGCCGCGGCGCGGGTAGTTTGGACTAGATGTAGTATAGAGTTTATTCTTTTGCCGTCGTTTTGGGCTATTGTGGCTTGAGAACGCAGATTTGTTAGGTTTTTTCCAGCTGTACAGCTTTATCTTAATGTACAATTTAATCCTCTGAGTTTTAGCGTTTTTACGTGTTAACAAGTTTTGTTGTTTGTGTTTGTATTTCTTTTTTATTGGCTTTTCCTTTTAATCTCCTGAGGCAACACAATATGTTTGATTATTTGCCAGCACTTGGAATGAATTAATCCGATTTTTTTCGTTTCCTTTTTGGTTGTTTGGTTGCGTGTAAGCGTGCAGTTGGTGTATGGGTTGACAAATAGATGTTGATAGAAAAAGTAAGGCCCTTGTAGCGTGTTGATGTTTGTTACAACCTATTTATTTGTATTGAAATGAGTTTAAGCAGTAGCTTTTGGAATTAAAGATGGAGTTGTATAGTAAAGATTTCTTTGTTGTTCACTAACACACATAACAATTTCTATTCTATTCCCAAGTAAGATATTTTCATGTTTACAGATACAGTGATTTTTGTATGATTTAAGTTTCACGTGAAAGCTTTTTCTTCAATTCATTTAATTTGATAGGCTTAACGATTGTACAAGTGCGTTTATTCTTGTTCGAATACTGGCAAAGGATTTAACTGATTTGTAGTTATCGTGTGTGTATTTCAATTGGACTACTGCGACTTTTCTCTATTTTATTTCAGATTTGGCTTTTGTATTTCTTCCTATTCACTTTATTATAATACAATTAGCGGCGCTTTATGGAGTCTATGTTATTTGACAGCAACCAGAAATTGTTTAAATGTTCCTTGTTTTTTCATTATTGTGTTCAGTATAGTGCTTTTAATTTGCTAACATTTGCCATGCCTTTTGCCATGCACAAACTGTAAGCAATCTCTTTTACGGCACACTTTTAAACATCCAGCTACACACTGCCAAACACCAACAACATCATGCCAGCATTGTGGCATCTGCTAGATCCTTCTCCCGGCAGCATATCCAACATTTAACTTTAGTGGAGGAGCTCTGTTTCAAAGATAAGAATGAAAATAGAGAATAAGAAAAAATGGGTGGCAAATTAGTTTGTTAAAACTTTTTTCTCTCATTATTTTGCGTTATATTTCCACTTTTAGGAACAAAAAAAATTGGATATGTAATGGTTAGAAGCATGGGAAGTTAAAGAAAAGAACAAGAAGTGAGCACTATATACGATATAAAATTATAACGGTAAATTCACATTTCTAAGACTAATTTCTATGCAAAAACAGAAAAAGGCGCGTCCCCAAATGATGTCATTTTGTGAGAATATGACAATTTCTCAGCGCTTTATTCTTTTGTCGGCCACACAAACAAGAAACGGAAAACAAATATATATAAATCCAAATTTTCTGTATAGAGATAACAAGACTTGTTATAGTGTTGTCACACGGCCATGGTTTTCATAAATTCTGGTTTTAACGTTAAAACCTGGTTTTACCAAAAAAAAAAAAAAAAGATTTTGTGAAAACCAACTTAAAACCAGTTTCGAATTGGTTTTAAGTAGTTTTTATGAAATGCAACCCTGTTTTTTTCCTGTGCTAAGTTGAGTGCTGCCAAGTTACATATTGGAAGCAGCTGGTATTGTTTACACGAGCGCATCTCTTTTTTCAGAATTCGCTTACATTTTTTATATAAAATAAATTGATTTCGAAGGAGTTCTTCATTTTGTTTAACTATTCCCATAATTTTAAAATATTCAGTTACAAAATCTAAAATAATTTCTATTTTAGAACGTATTTTAAGATCTTTTCTTTTTTCCCTCAAACAAAAACTTCTGTTCAATAACTTTTGTTCTCACTTCAATAAAGTGTTGTAAAAATAGGGAACAAGTACAGCAACATTTTCATACATTTCTATGAGTGTTTTAATTTATTTTGAACAAATTTTGTTAGACAGACTGTATGTTAAAACCACAATTTGCAGTGTTAACACAAAATCAGCTGTTTATGGTTTTAATGCTAAAAAGTTTTATATATTTGCCATTTTTTTAATTAAGCCTTGAAATATATAATATTCCCAAATAAAGACTACAAGTAACAGACGTTTATTAACTGCTTGAGAACCATCGATATCGTTAACTGTCATTGAAAGTGTCAAACTGTGTAGGCCGTTTCTGTTTGTTAATCTTTGGCAAGGTTTCTCCAGAAATGTAGCCGTTATTCCATTTGGAATACATACACTCAGATTTTTCATGCTTAACAGCGCTATGTTAACATGCAAACAGAGCCCTGTTAACGTACTTGGTTTGTGTCTAGGGTTATAAATTACGAAATTGATGCAGGTAAAATAATCGACCTAGTGAACAAGCAAATCGTGCAGTTATTGATCTTTTTCAAAACCAGAAACAAAACCAAAGGAAAAATTTTTAATTTCCCAAGCCTGGCAGCGAAATTTTGATTATTTTTTTTTAATTTTAATACCAATTTTATTTTTCCTAAATTCTAAAATAATTTTAATTGGCAAAAAAAAACTTACTTTTATGTACCAAAATAAAAGTTCATATACCTGGAATAGTAATTTTTATACCCTTCACAAAAAAGTGAAAGGGTATATATAGGTTTGTCATTCCGTGTGTAATTTCTTCGATATGCACATGGGACCCCATAAAGTATATATATTCTGGATCCTTATGAATAGCGATGACGATTGAGCAATGTCCGTCCGTCCGTCCGTCTGTACGTGAAATCGGGTTTCCCAAGCCCCCAGAAGAGCTAGAGACTTCGTTCTTGGACCGTTGGATTGGAAATGAACTTAAATAGAGTGCTATTGAAATTCAGAAAGATCCGAAGTATGGTTCCAGAGCTGGGAAGCTTACACCTATTTCTCGGCGCAACATTTGTACCAAAAATCAATTATTTTTTTTAATGTTTGTAAATTAAACCTATTTCGTGCTTTAGGAAGCCTCAATGGTCTATTAAAAACTAAAAAAATAAAAAAAAAATTCCAGGGATGGAAAATTAAAAATTTTTTTTCGGCCCATTCCGTATTTTGTAGTACATATAGTAACTAAAATTGTTAAAAATTTTAAGTTTTTCTTTTACAAAACCTCTTTATACGTCATGAAGATTTGCATTGGCCAAAAACAATTTTTTTTATTCAAATTTTGCTGCCAGGGGTGGGAAATTGCATATTTTTTTCATACGTGAAAGTAATCAAACAGGCAACTGATGTTGTTCTTTTTTTTGCTAACTAAACCTGTCTTATAATTTAGGAAGAACAAAATTGGTATCTAAACTTAAAAAATAAAATTTCGAATCCAGGGATGGACAAGTGCAATATTTCATAGTACATGAAAGTGACCAAAATGGTTAAAAATTTGAAATTTTTCTTTAAAAAAATTACTTTATACCTCATGAAGCGTTGCACTGATGAAAAAAAAAAAAATTTTGCTTCCAGGGTTGGAAAAATGAAAGTTTTTTTTGGTACATGCAATATTTTTTAGTACATGTAATAACCAAACTGGTTACAAAATTTGAGTTTTTCTTAAAAAACTACCTTATAGCTCATGAAGGTTTGCATTGATAAAAAAAATTTTAAAAATTTAAATTTCGCTTCCAGGGTTGGAAAATTTAAATTTTTTTTATACATAGAATAACCAAAAAGGCAATTGACGTTGTTTTTTTCCTTTAACTAAAACTATTTTATATTTTAGGAAGAACAAAATTGGTATCAAAAATTTCCCAAAAAAATCAAAGTTTCGACTCCAGGGTTGAACAAATAAAATATTTTATGGTACGTGAAAGTGACCAAAAAGTTAAAAAATTTCAAATTTTTTGTCAAGTAAAACTATGTTATATCTTTTAATTAAACCTACTTCCTGTTTTACCAAGAAAGAAAGAAGAGTTACATCTGTGAAGGGTATTTAAGATTCGGCAAAGCCAAATATAGCACTTTTACTTGTTTTTTTTTTTTAGTTTTTAATACAAATTTAATTATTTGCAAAATATCAAAGACCGAAACCATATTTTGAATTTTTCTTTCGAAATGAGCAAGGAGCTCATATATATTTTTGAGGGTTCTGTTGTTTGAGTTAGTTAAAAAGATACTATGAAGCGGAGAGTCCTGAGTTCAACCCCGCGCTGAGTCATCAATATTGTGTTGAATTCTTCTGATCAGCATTAGTGCGTGGTTGTGTTAGTTGTTGCCACCCTGTGTCAGTGATGAAGACAAAGCACTGGTAACTGAACACAATTGGCAACGATTGACACTGTCGTGTACTAAAGAGCAGGGGAACAGCAAAGTTCATCGTCGACCCTGTAGCAAAAAAATTAGTCGGCAAAGTAAAAGGTTCAAATAGCTAAAAAAAAATTCCATCTTCTCATCTTTCTTCATCTGTCCCCTCAACACTACCACTTCCTATTAAAAAAATTAAAATAATAACTGTTTTATCAAACTCTTGATAAACTTTTGGGCTCCAGTAGTTAAAAAGCCCAAAGCCTTGCGGTTAAAATTAGAGGGAAGTTGTAGGGTGAACGTTTTGCAGTTTTGCAGTCCTTTGCATAAGAATATTTCCTTTGCGCATATTAAAAACAATAACGTTAGAATTGGAAATATTGGTTGAGGGAAAATAAAACTTAATATTTTTGAAAAAATTGCTTTATTATGAGTGAATTGAAAATTATTGCTTCAATTTTAATTCATGTGAAAGACTTATTTCATTTCAGATACTCATAGCTTCATAATGCACTAATAAAAATCGTCAGTTGATTTTTTAATAAATTAAAAATTAATTGAAAAAAAAATTTATTTTTCACAAACTAATAATAAATCTGCTATTTTTTGTTCTTTTTTGCATTAAATTTACTTAGTAACGTTTTAATATCAACGCAGTTTATAGGGTCGTAGACAAAATTGTATCAGCCTCTGTTCTGAAAAATGAGTTGGGTTGAAATCAAATTATTTTAGAAAGCTAATTGCACTAATATAAATATTTTTTGATAATTTTTTAAATTTTGCTATTATAATTAAATGGCCTGAGTATCATAATTGAAAAAAAAACTATGGTATATGATTTCAAGAACATTTTCAGCATTAGTATTTGTTTTGGAAATATTACAATATCACATTGATTCGATTTACCCTATTGTTCTATATTCCATCTGAAATGAAAATCTTCGGAATAATCAAACATTTCTTGCCACAAATTATTATTTATAACAGCCAACAATGTTGTGTGGTGAAATTTTTCATTTTTTTTTTATATTCAGACATTTATTATGAAATAACAAAATTTATTTTCATGTCATTTAATTTACATATGTACATAAATAAAAATCATAAATTAGACATTCTACAATCAAGGAAACAACACTTCCTACAAAAAAATTACTATAAATAAAAAAAAACAATTTACCAGAAATAGTTGTCTTGTAGCACAACACATTTTTTTAAGCACAGACAGGCAATTTTATTTTACTACAAAGCAACTTGAATATTTGTTTTCCATAGATATTCGCTGCCATACCTGCCACTAAATGAAACACTTTAAGAAACCCTCCAAAATATATTCAAATAAATATAGTGAGTAAATTTTTAGCTCATAAAATGGTATCTGTATGTACATACTCCAGTTTTTTCATCAATTTTCCATTAATGGATTTGTTGTATTCCACAACTTTTATTGCGCTGACATTTGCACAAATTGATGAAAAAAGGAGAAAATAAAAACGAGAACAAAAATTCAGAAATTTTACTTGTTATACAGTAGATTTTTATTCGCTGAAAACTAAAGAAAAATAACAGCACAAACAAATGCCAATTGTTTATTTTCTAGTGGAATAGTTTTTAAGTGAAAATAAAAAACAAAAGGATTTGGTAGATACACATCCATACATTGTAGTGGTATCTGGTGATTTTCTAGCAACTGTGTTTCTGGCAACACCATCTTTGGCAGCTCAACTGTTTTCGTGTAACTGCCAAACATGTTCAGTTTGGTCTACCATGAAGGGACTTATTTATTATTTATTTGCAATATTTAAAGACATAATCAATTATGTAATTAAATTAAGAGGGTACTAACAGCTGAGGTTTATCAAAATTCATGACGGGTTAAGGAAGTGTATCGTGCACTTCTTATATTGAGCGGCGAAGCGCATTGCTATGAAGGCATATAGTGCCAGAAGCACTGTGTGGTATACATTATCGGTCGGGGCATCATTTTGACTGTAAAAGGCGAAGGGTTACCGTACCATGACTACAATTTTTTTAACCCTCCAAAATAAATTGGAGGGTATATTCACTTTGATATTGCGTGTGTAACACAGCGAAATATCCCTCTGAGACCCTATAAGGTATATATATATATATATATATATATATATATATATATATATATATATATATATATATATATATATATTATTGATCAGTGATGATATCTAAGACGATCTAGCCATGTCCTTCCGTCCGTTTGTGGAAATCTCGATTCTGTCCAAACGAAAAGAATCAGACCTTTGTAACTTGATATAAATACATCTTGCAGGATAGTACAGGTCAAGTTCGTATATGGGCTGAATCGGGCCAGAGGGAAAAAAGTTCCCCAGAGAAGAAATAAACCAACTTCTAAAAAACAATATAATTTTTAAAGTTACCCTTTCACATGTACTTAAGTAGAAAATTCAAACCAAAAAGTTTGACTTAGGTATGATGGAAACAAAAATTCAGAAAAATGGGCAGGAAGAAAATAGTCAAACGGTAGCACGGGTGACAAACACAATACACATGAGCACTGATGATGAAAGGGTTGCGTCTTTCGAAAACAGCTGTTCTGCTCTGCTGTGTAAGTTGAATAAAACTAATGTTGACTTTCCTTTGTGCCGTGGAATATTTATCATGTCTTTCTGAGATTTAGAAACAAATTTCGAACAATTAGCCCAGGAATATTAATTTAGAATAAATTAATTTTTGGACCCCACCCCCTTTAGTGGGCGTTATTATATGCAACAAGTAAAAGTGCTATATTCGGCTGTGCCAAATCTAAAATACCCTTCACAGATGTAATTCTTCTTTCTTTTTTCTTGCTAAAACAGAAAGTAGGTTTAATTAAAAAATCAAAATGATGTTATCGGTTACTTTTATATTTATGAATACGTTTAAATTTTTCGGCTAGGAAGCTAAATGTTTGGCTCTTCTGAACGTGTTTCAAATATATTATATACGTTTAATTTAAAAACAAAAAGAAAAAATCCGTTTCATGTACCCCAAAAGGTTCTAATTGTCCAACCGTAGAATAGTCTTTTAGATTTTTTTGGTTTTTAATACCAGTTTATTTCTTCGTGATATATAAAGTAGAAATAATTGATCATAAAAATCAAAAATAGCAAATTATATGGTTACTTTTGTGAATCAGAAAATGTCGATATTCCAACCAATTTTTTGGTTTTTAATACCAATTTAACTCTTCGCGAAGTATAAAAAAGATTTCATTCACACACAACCAAAATAAGGAACTTATATGGCTGCTTTTATGTACTAAAAAATTTCGATTTTCCAACCCTGGAACCGAATTTTCAATACCAAATTAATTCTTCCTGAAGTATAAAATAGGTTTAATTCACTTAAAAAACAAAATTTGGTATTTATGTGGGTACTTTTATGTACCAGAAATATTTTGATTTTCCAACTCTGGAAGCGAATTTTTATTTTTTTACCAATGCAATTCCTAGTGAATTTTTAAACTTTTTGGTCACTTTCATGTACCATAAAATTTTTCATTTGTCCAACCCTGGAATCGAAATTTTTTTAATACCAATTTTGTTCTTCCTGAATTATAAAATAGTTTTAATTAGCAAAAGCAACAACGTCAATTGCCTCTTTTGTTATTTTTATGCATAAAGAATATTTCAATTTCCCAACCGTGGAAACGAAATTTTAATTTTTTTTTGTTTTTTTTACCAATGCAAATCTTAATAATGAGGTTTATTAAAGAAAAACTTAAAATTTGTAACCATTTTGGTCACTTTCATGTACTACAAAATATTGCAGTTATCCAACCCTGGATTCGAAATTTTGATTTTTTTTAATATTTGATAGCAATTTTGTTTTTCCTGATTTAAAAGTTAGTTTTAATTCGTAAAAAACCGACGTTAGTTGGCTTTTTAGTTACTTTTATGTATAAAAAACTTTCAATTTCCCAGCCCTGGTATTTAATTTTTATTTTATTTTTTTGCTCTTTTATCAATGCGACTCTTCATGAGGTATAAAGCAGTTTTATTGAGGAAACATTTTAAATTTTTAACCATTTTGATTACTTTTATGTATAAATAAATTTCAATTTCCCAACCCTGGAAGCGAAATTTAAATTTTTCAATTTTTTTTTTTATGAACACAAATTTTCATGAGGTATAAAGTGATTTTATTAAAGAAAAACTCAAAATTTGTAACCATTTTGGTTATTACATGTACTACAAAATATTGCATGTACCAAAAAAAAACTTTCATTTTCCCAACCCTGCAAGTGAAATTTTAATTTATTTTTTTTTTTCTAACGCAAACTCTTTATGAGGTATAAAGTAGTTTTATTTAACACAAATTTACAACTTTTGAAACATTTTGGTCACTTTCATATACCATAAAATATTGCACTTGTGCAACCCTGGATTCGAAATTTAGATTTTTTTGGAGTTTGCGATACCAATTTTGTTCTTCCTAAATTATAAGACAGTTTTAGTTAGTAAAAAAACAAACAACATCAGTTGCCTGTTTGATTACTTTCACGTATAAAAAAAATCAATTTCCCACCCCTGGAAGGAAAATTAGAATGTAAAAAATTTTTTTTGGCCAATGCAAATCTTCATGCCGTATAAAGAGGTTTTGTTAAAGAAAAACTTGAAATTTTTAACAATTTAGTTACTACATGTACTACAAAATACGGAATTGGGCGAAAAAAATTGTTTAATTTCCTATCCCTGGAAAAAATTTTTTATTTTCTTAGTTTTTAATAGACCATTGAGGCTCCCCAAAGCACGAAATAGGTTTAATTTACAAACATTAAAAAATATTATTGGTTTTTGGTATAAATTTTGCGTCGAGAAATTGGTGTAAGCTTTCCAGCTCTGGAACCGTACTTCGGATCTTACTGAATTTCAATGCCACTCTATTTAAGCTCATTTCCAATCCAACGGTCCAAGAACGAGGTCTCTAGCTCTTCTGGGGGCTTGGGAAAACCGTACAGACGGACATCGCTCAATCGTCATCGCTATTCATAGGGATCCAGAATATATATACTTTATGGGATCCCATGTGAATATCGAAGAAATTACACACGGAATGACAAATCTATATATACCCTGTCACTTTTTTGTGAAGGGTATAAAAATAGTGTAAAAATTTAACAAATTGTATTACTTAGGCCTACATTCCTTAAAAATAACATGTTTAAGCTTTTATGACGAAGATGAGACGTAATCTGATCCTCCTCTGCCTCTTTCCCTTTGCTCCCAAATGACCCTATCACACTTTTTTTACACTTAATTACCCCAAAAATTTATTTTTAATTTTTTATGGCAAAGGTGATATATCTCCCCCACGGCCCTTGCCAGAGCCACCAACACAAAATACATTTTTAATACCCTCCAAGAAGAATTGGAACCCATTAAGTAGATACATATATGATTGATCAGCGATGAAGTCTAAGATGATCGGGCAATGCCTATACGTCCGTCTGAAGAGAACATGATTTAGTCTATTTTTGGACCCCGCCCCGCTTTAGTGAGCGTTGAAGTTACATATTATATGAAAATATAATGTAAATACTTAACAAATTATATTCCATAAGCATACATTCCTTAAAGGGAAGTGACTCTGTATTGAGTTTTAAAATTGGGCACAGAAATAACTTAAAGGAATTGTGACCCAGCAGGTTAAACATTTTTAACTTATCTCAGTTTTTCTTTTGCACACATAAAATATTAACACGTAAATTGCTTTTATGCTCATGGAAAAGTGTCTCAGCCATGTTCCTCCCAAAACATTTGAAACGACCGTATTAAAATAAATTGTTTTCTTGTTAACTTAAGTTAAATACCATAAAAATGTTAATAAGAATAAAAATAGAGTTTTATTTACCAAATATTTGGAGGGTATTTAAGATTGGACCCGGTCGAATATAACGTTTTTACTTGTTTAAGGCGCTGTTTTTTAAATGAAATAAAAATATTCGTATGAGATTTTATATAGTAATAAAAACAAGGTTTTTTTCATTGTTGTTTCAATACACTTAGACGAAAAGTTTTATTTTGTTTACAAAAACAGTCAGTAAATGAATTAAATCCGAAAGTTCTCAAAAAATCACCCATCAGTAGCTGTTTGTTATCTATTTTTATAAATCATGGCAACAGACGGTTAAAAATGCATTTCCTGCTGCAACATCAACATACAAATATGTGTGTTTCTTTGCACATGCATACATACGAGTACATATTTATAAAATCAAACGAACTCACTAAATAGAAGACGTAAAGGCACCAACACCTCCCACTTTCTTCATTTTCTCATACTTCAAACACTCTTCTTATTCACATTTACGCAAATAAATAAACACTCACGGAGCGCTACATATTTCTACTTAACGGTATGCGTCTTAAATTAAATTAATCAAACACTGACAATGACAATTGATTTAAAAATCGATACTTATTGCAAAAAGAACAGCCTACTTGCAATTTGCTGGAACATGTTGTAAAGGATTGCAACATGATGTGTCTTTCGTTTGAGTGAGTCACAGTAATCGAACATAATAAAATTGGATACTCGATTAACAGACGGTTCCTGTAAACGGGAACGACAATTTGTTTCTTATGGTGTGAATGTAAACAAAAGCACATTTGAGTTATTTACTTTTTCCCAATAAATATACATACATACATACATACATACATACATACATACATACATACATACATACATACATACATACATACATACATACGTACATACATACATTTATACATACATTTATTAGGCAAAAAATATTGTAACAAGCAGTTAAGTTGTTTGTTAGTGGCAAGTAGACGAATACATATGCAAAGGTATGTGAAGTTAAATTACGAAATTTATAGCCCTAGACACAAACCAAGCACGTTAACAGAGCTCTGTTAGAATGTTAACATTGCACTGTTAACCATCACAAATCCCCTTTGATTTTGCGTACATAAAAATTGTCAAATTCTAGACAGTATTAGCCGGGATCCTAGGAAAACGGGAATATGAGGGCTACAAAAAATTATTTTATTTTGTAGCTGTTGTGGCCCTCTATCACGTTCAATGGCCAAACTCTTAACAGTTGGGTTTTTAATAGAGAAATTTGAATTTTAGTGACGGGGAGGAATGAGTACACATATGCCACTACCCTCATATTGTGGCCGAGGAAGCCCTCTATTTTGCACAAAAAGTCTTATATCTGAAATAATTTTGGAATTCGAATAATCACCCCTATCTTCAATAACAAGTGGAATTTTTGTTCACATGAGATGTTTATTCCACTCGAAAAGAAAAATGGTATCGTAGCGAAGAAGCTGAAAACAACATGATAATCAAAGAAATTTGTGTTGCAAAAATTTATATTTTTGTAATAATTTAATTTTCTTAATAGTAAAATAATTTGTATACATTTTGGAAACCGAAGAAAACAAATTAAAAATATTCTAAACGTTTGGAATTGTAGCAACAAGTTTTACAAAAACGCAGGCAATTGATTTGTTGCAAAAATATCAGTTTGTGTCTTATTAACAGATCTTGCCCCTAATATAAAATTTACAAACTCTAACATTCGAATTATAATACAAAATACTTACATTTTCTACTCTATTCCCCACCAAAACCTAAGTGAACAAATTAAAGGGAAATGTGAAAAACTCGCGGGAAAAAAATCATTCATGATAAGGGGAATTTAATTTTAGCATGAACTCATTCACGGGAATTTTTTCATGATTGCAATTTTAGGGAGAAGGGTGTTACCTGCAAACGCTCAAAACACCCACGGCCCTTGGCGTAGTAATAGCAACAGCGGCACCTTGGTTTGGGGTTAGTTTGAAACTGATGCAGTGTGAGTGCGTACTGACCCATTCTGAGGAACAAATATACATCCCGTATCATGTTCCGTTTTTTATGAGACTTTTGTCATGGGTAGTACTCTTAAATCTAAGAATTATGGTAGAAAAATTTTGGAGCGGACGCACTTAGTTTGGGAATTATACATATACATACATACATATACATACATACATATACATACATACATATACATACATACATATACATACATATATACCTATAACATCCTCCATATTAGTGCTACATAGTTGATATAGATATCGTTGGAAACGGTATATAACAGCCTAAGGTTGTACTGAGCTGGAAAGGCTAGGGGTTGAAAATTCATTTTTTTATATTGACTTTTTTTTACAAAATTACTGTTAAATCGAAAAGGGGTCTATATAACGGTATTTTATTTTATACTAAAACTAGTAGAAGACATTCACACCTTTCATTTGACACCTATACCATAAATATGTTATAAGAAATGAATACACTACAGAGGATTTAAAAGTTGAAGATAGTTATTTTTTCATAGAATTACACGTATTAAGTATACACAAATATACAATAAGTGTAACACAAAATTTTTTTTAATTTTTCCTGTGATAATAGTGGACTGAAAATCTAGTTCTGCCGGGCTCTAAGATTTTCTTCCTCATAATATTTCGTACCACAACGAGCCCATATAAATATTTTTCTCTAAAATAATTTTTATGTTCTACTATTTTATATTAGTGCAAGATTTTCCGCACTGCCGGCCTCTGGCCGATCTTAAGGATTTTCTCCTCTATGTATGTCGAACAATGTGTGTGAAGATAAATATGCCGATTTAAATATGTTTGACGTAAGAGCTTACGTCATGACATATTTAACTCAAAGTTAAATATGTTTTTAAGTGCCATCACTGACATATTTAACTATACGTCATATATTTTTTGCAACGTATTAGATTTTCGAACTTACGCTACCTGAAAAACCATCCCCTATTTCTCAATTGTATTTGTGAAATTTTTTATAAGAATATCAAAATCGACTTAGTGATTTTTTCAGCGATCTTGGACAGATTTTGGCCATTTCTGGCCAAATCCTTATTTGTCACTCATATTCATCTTATTTCGTTTTTAGCTATGGACGTACGCTACCCGAAAAACCAACCCCTATATCTCAATTGTATTTGTGAAATTTTTTATAAGAATATCAAAATCGACTTAGTGATTTTTTCACTCATCTTGGACAGATTTTGGCCATTTCTGGAAACATCCTTATTTGTCACTCATATTCATCTTATTTCGTTTTTAGCTATGGACGTACGCTACCCGAAAAACCAACCCCTATATCTCAATTGTATTTGTGAAATTTTTTATAAGAATATCAAAATCGACTTAGTGATTTTTTCAGCGATCTTGGACAGATTTTGGCCATTTCTGGCCAAATCCTTATTTGTCACTCATATTCATCTTATTTCGTTTTTAGCTATGGACGTACGCTACCCGAAAAACCAACCCCTATATCTCAATTGTATTTGTGAAATTTTTTATAAGAATATCAAAATCGACTTAGTGATTTTTTCACTCATCTTGGACAGATTTTGGCCATTTCTGTCATAGCATCTAAGTTCGAATGTCCAAAATTAACATTATATTCCTTTATTTCCATATTTTTTCATAAAAAAAATTCACAAACACAATTGAGAGATATGACTTTGATTTTTAGGTAGCGTAGGACCCTAGCAACATAAGTTGAATATGAGTGACAAATAAGGATTTGGCCAGAAATGGCCAAAATCTGTCCAAGATCGCTGAAAAAATCAATAAGTCGATTTTGATATTCTTATAAAAAATTTCACAAATACAATTGAGAAATAGGTGTTGGTTTTTCGGGTAGCGTACGTCCATAGCTAAAAACGAAATAAGATGAATAAAAGTGACAAATAAGGATTTGGCCAGAAATGGCCAAAATCTGTCCAAGATGAGTGAAAAAATCACTAAGTCGATTTTGATATTCTTATAAAAAATTTCACAAATACAATTGAGAAATAGGGGTTGGTTTTTCGGGTAGCGTACGTCCATAGCTAAAAACGAAATAAGATGAATATGAGTGACAAATAAGGATTTGGCTAGAAATGGCCAAAATCTGTCCAAGATCGCTGAAAAAATCACTAAGTCGATTTTGATATTCTTATAAAAAATTTCACAAATACAATTGAGAAATAGGGGTTGGTTTTTCGGGTAGCGTACGTCCATAGCTAAAAACGAAATAAGATGAATATGAGTGACAAATAAGGATTTGGCTAGAAATGGCCAAAATCTGTCCAAGATCGCTGAAAAAATCACTAAGTCGATTTTGATATTCTTATAAAAAATTTCACAAATACAATTGAGAAATAGGGGTTGGTTTTTCGGGTAGCGTACGTCCATAGCTAAAAACGAAATAAGATGAATATGAGTGACAAATAAGGATTTGGCCAGAAATGGCCAAAATCTGTCCAAGATGAGTGAAAAAATCACTAAGTCGATTTTGATATTCTTATAAAAAATTTCACAAATACAATTGAGAAATAGGGGATGGTTTTTCAGGTAGCGTAGGTTCGAAAATCTAATACGTTGCAAAAAATATTTGACGTATAGTTAAATATGTCAGTGATGGCACTTAAAAACATATTTAACTTTGAGTTAAATATGTCATGACGTAAGCTCTTACGTCAAACATATTTAAATCGGCATATTTATCTTCACACACATTGTCGAACAGTGGCTTCGCTGAGGAAAGATTTTCTGCATTGCCGGCCTCAGGCTTGTTTTTACATCTGTATCAAATGTTTCAACGTTCAGTAAAATCATAGCTGGCCTTATTTTAAGTTTTAATTCCTTAGTAGTGTCTTCATTCCTTATCAGATATTTATGATATAGGTTTCAAATGAAAATTGACTTGTATTCATTTTACTATATAATAAAATACCGTTATATAGACCCATTTTCAATTTAACGGTACTTTTGTAAAAAAAGTCAATACAAAAAAATGAATTTTTAACCGCTAGCCTTTCCAAATCAGTAGAACCTTAGGTTGTTATATATCGTTTGTAAGACTTCTCCAACGATATTCATATCAACTAAGTAGCAATAATATGAAGGAAGGTATAAACACATATATGTTTGAACTTTAGAGGCCTATAACTACCAAACTAAGTGCGTCCGCTCCAAAATTTTTTTTACCATAATTTTTAGATTTATGAGTACTACCTATGACAAAAGTTTCATAAAAATCGGAGCATGATACGGGATGTAAATTTAAGCCCATTCTGATGATATTGAGTAGGTACAAATACTCAAATTGGGAAGCCACAAAGTCATCTACATATTTTAAAGCTGCCAGTTTTTAAGCTTTCAATCAATTTACAGTTAAGTGTTTTTTGAGTTATATTCTAAACAACTGAAGTATTTTACTTTAGAAGGATTTTCTTCGGTCGAATTGTTAAAAATATACATTTGTAAAAGAAACCAGGAGATAAAAGTGAAATTAGAAACTGCATACAACTAAAACTAATAGTACGAAACGAAATTTAGTTCCAGAAGTGCAAATATGGTCACACTGAATAGAGATGTAAAACAATTCATCTACGTAGATATGTACAATGCATATGTATAGATTTTTGTTATTATGCATAAAAAAAAAAAACATTGCTAAAAGAGGAAGAGGCAGACAGGCAATATACAAGGAAATGCAAGAAAAATCAGGGGGTATTAGCCAGAAAATAACATAAAATATTTATGCAAAATCCCAATGAAGAAAAACTAACGCGAAGTAAATGCCATTAAAAGTAGAACAACCGGCAGATTGCAACTAAAAATAGAATACCGAATTTAGAGAAGACCACAACCAACTACATACAAATTATTTAAAAATGAATGACAAGGACAATAGTCTACGTTATCATTGGTTTTGCAATTAACTCCCCCACAAGGAATAAAAAATTTAAAATAACAAAACGCAAAGGGTAATCAGGAGTCACAGACGCCATTGCCGTCCCATTGTCTGGCCAAGCTGTCAAATTGACAAACAACAAAGTAAAATGGAAGAGGAATGAGAGAATTGGAGCACAAAAAAAATTAAAAACAGCTGTAAACAATTGCCAAACAGAAATTTTAATAAGAAACACCAATAAATTTTTTAATACAACAGCAGTATTAATGATATTATACGTAAAATATCCAACTTAATAATTTTAGACTATTCAGTAGAAATAAACAATATCAAGAATAAAATTGCCAATAATTACCTTGAAGATATTTATGTAAATTATCGTTTAGTTTCTAATCTTTAATTGCACTCTCTATTTACATTCATATAAAAAATATTAATTTTACACTACACTTTCTTTTGAATTATCTACTTTTATATGGAAATTGTAATGTTTTTTTACAACATTAAAGGTTAATAAATATTTCTATATTTTCTTCAATTTTCCTTTTCTCGGTTGCCGTACACAATTCTTATTTACAAATTAATGAAATTGCACAAAAGCACACATTGAATATAATGCGGAAACTTATTGTTGATTAGTTGAAACTTTGTAATGTTATTCTCGTAAGTTTTTACATTCTAACATAACTTTTCAGTGAATTCAGAATTGAACACTTATTAAAAATTAAGAAATTTTATTTATAGTTTTATCAACTTCGGTAAGTAAATTTATCAATTTTATTCCACGCACCGCCGTCACAACATGTTTTCATGTTGGTGTCAATTCAACAACTGTCAAAAGTTTGTGTTTTGTAAGCTGAGGGTGTTAAGTGAACAGTATAACTTTTTTTGTTATTTGGCAATGCAAGCCTTATCTACACAGAGAATATCGAGTACAGATGAAAAAGAACGTGCTACGATTGATATATGTTCTAAATTTTTAATTAAAAATATAACATGTGAAAATTTTATATACACTGTTATTTCTAAATAATCCTTTGAAAAAAATAAAACAAAATAATTGTCCAACCATATACAGAGATAGCAAATTATTATCGTAATATGTCAGCTAGCAATATATATATATATATATATATATATATATATATATATATATATATATAGCTAGCAATATATATATATATACATATATATATATATATATATATATATATATATAAATATATATATACATATATTTTTTTTTTTTTTTTTTTATGGACGTAATGATAGCAACTATCAATAGTGGCCCCACGACAACTTCACTAGCACCACCCTGGGACAGCTTTGGCATTTCATCAGGGTGGGTAGTATTATCAGTATTATTCCTACGTCCTCCTTAGTTCCTAGGTAAGGAGGTTCGGAACTGATGCGCATATTTAATCGTCAGTAGCTAACGAATCCTAAGACGTACTAACTCTCCTACGAATCTGTGCTAATCTGCGAAGTTCCATCAGAACAAGCTGTACAAAACTACACACTCTGGTCCAATTCAATAAGGATTCCAGCATGGTCGGAATAATATTCTCCGGGCTGATCGTACGCCCCAAGCCTTCCTCTAAATACGACCTCCAGTTGCTGAATCGTGAGCAGACAAAGACGACATGCTCAGCATCCTCAACCACATTCCCACCACAGTGTGGACAGAACGGAGAGTCGTCGTGCTTAAAACGAAATAGATATGACCTAAAGCAACCATGTCCAGACAAGAACTGTGTTAGGTAATAGTTCAGATCACCATGTTTGCTAGTCAGCCATAATCTGATGTCGGGTATTAATGAATATGTCCATCTTCCCTTTTCAGTGGTTGACCACCGTTCTTGCCATTTTTGCATACATAAATCAGAGTTATCCCTATTCATGATTTCTAAATCGATAGGGATCATACCCGCAATGACAAAAGCCGCCTCGTCCGACACTGTCCGAAATGCACTACATACTCTTAAAGCAGCTAGCCTATACACAGGGCATACCAGCCCCACATATGTGGAATATCTAAGTGAGTCTGACCATACCGGGTGTGCATATAGGATAATGCTCCTTACTACTCCAGCGAGCAGTTTCCTCTGAAGATACTTTGGCCCTCTCGTGTTTGGCATGATCCGAGATAGCGCCAAACAGGTCCCTGATGCTTTGGATGCTATATATCGCAAGTGCTCGCGAAAAGATAGCCGTGTGTCAATCATCACACCCAGATATTTCAGAAATGCCTTTGATTCTATGGAACAGGTGCCAACATTGAGGGTAATAGTTTCCCTAGCCTTACGACTACTAATCAAAACCGCTTCGGTTTTATGATCAGCTAGAGTCAATCCCATTGCAGTGATCCAGGACTTTACTAATTGTACGCTGGCATTTGCAATGGTTTCTGCCTCCAGCAATTCCTTAGCTTCACACACCAGCGCTATATCGTCTGCGAATCCCACAATCTGCACTCTCTCAGGTAACCTCAACCTTAGTACTCCATCGTACATTACGTTCCACAACAATGGTCCAAGTATCGATCCTTGGGGAACACCACCACTAATCCTACGTTTCCTTATACCCGCATCTGTACTATAGATCAATTCCCTATACCGGAAATAATCCTGCACTATCCCTATCAGATATTCTGGGATGTCCAATCGAGTTAGAGCATCAACAATATGCACCCAGCTCGCTGTGTTGAACGCGTTCTTCACATCCAGCGTCACAACTACACAGTACTCCTTTGTGCCATTCCTCCAACTCCTGCCATAGATAGTCCGTGCAGCAGTTTCTACTACCACGTTTATAGCATCCACTGTTGACCTCGCCCTCCTGAAGCCAAATTGGTTGTCTGATAGACCATTTCTGTCATCAACGCAATTCCCAAGTCTTCGGCAGATCACACCCTCTAGCAACTTCCCACATGTATCTACCATACACAGTGGCCGATAAGATGAGGGATCATCTAGGGGTTTATTGGCTTTTGGTATTAATACCAACTTCTGCCTCTTCCATCTTGTTGGAAAAATTCCCCTACCTAAGCATGTATTCACCATTCTTAAGAACTATATATATATACATATATATATACATATATATATATATATATATATATATATATATATATATATATATATGTATATATATGTGTATATACATATATATATGTATATATATATATGAATATATATATGTATATATATATATATATATATATATATATATATATATATACATATATATACATATATATATATATATATATATATATATATACATATATATATATATATGTATATATATATATTTATATATCTATATATATATATATATATATATATATGTATATATATATATATATATATATATATATATATATATATATATATATATATATATATATATATATATATATGTATATATATATATATATATATATTTATTTTGCTAGCTGACATATTAAGATAATAATTTGCTATCTCTGTATATGGTTGGACAATTATTTTGTTGTATTTGTTTCATCACTCGCAGTGTATGTCAGAGCATGTTTTTATGTTGCCAGCCATTGCTTGATAATATTGTGGCTATATATCAAAATGTACGGATATGATAGAAACGAAAACTATTTGATTAATTTTACGCCACCAGGTTGTATATACCAGCAACACAAGCATATGTATGGTTGTAGCAATTCGCTAATGAAATAACTGTGTTCGGGCTGCCAGCTGATGTATTTTTATTATGGTCCGATCTGTCATATATGCCATACCTTACCAACAGACTGGGACAATATATCGAATTGACGATAGCAAAGTCTTTTAGTTGAGTGATTCAAAACATCAATGAAAAATATTTATATAATGTGGCTTTTTAGCAAAAATGTGTTATAAAATGAGTAATGATAGCTGCTATGCAGAAAAGAGATATTATACAGTATAAAGGCAGTTTGTTTCACTTATTTGATTGTTCATCACAATCTATTTATATATATATATATATATATATATATATATATATATATATATATATATAGGTATATCTCAGGATAAATTTGACAAAACAAATATATATGCATGCGAATTCTCTCGTAGGTACCTAGTATTGATATACCTTGAACCCCACCTTGCATTATTTTGCATATATTCTCATAAGGCGAATTGATAATTTCGCCTATATTTTAAAATTTCATCTGATTCAAGGCGAATTAATAGTTCGCCGTGTGCTGTAGCTTTTGTCAAAGCAGATTTAGGTAAATCTGCCTTGGTTTTTGTTTACAAAATGTTAAAAAAAGTAAGCTTGTCCATGACGAGAGTGAACAAGAGGGTCGTCTTACTGACGGCAAGTCTGGCTGCCTACCACTGATAAAGAAGATAAGTGATGACTACCTCATTAGTAGTATGCACAGGCGGATACTGGAGGCTGATTTCATCAGGATTGAATTACATTACATACCCGGACATTCGAACATATACGATAATGAGATAACAGACAGGGCTGCCAAGGGGGCACTAGAACAGGAGGAGATATCTGAGACAGAATTGACAATCAAGGACACAGTGTGCAATATTGAGGACGAGCTATGGCATGAATGGGCAGACGAATTTGATGGATTATGCTCAATGAAGGGCTGACAATATGCCCCCGCGTGGAACGAGGTGACTCGCGGTTTAAGGGGATCAAGAATATGAAACCAAACAAGATGAAAATAATGAATAGACTGATGAGCGGGGACTCATTTGGTTAGCGGACCCTTGCAAGGATGGTCGTAGGCGATACGGCCTTAAATGATTACCACGGTGAGGTGGAGGAAAACTCACATGTCATATTTGAGTGTGAGCAGTACCAGACGGTTAGGAGAGTATACCCACTCTTACTTAGGCCTTCATCTGTTGCCGAATTTTTCCGGCGGGTGGACGATTATATAATACTAGTAGAATTTCTTAGAGAAATAGGGATTAGTTTGTAGAACGAGTCGGTGCGAATTGGTGGTGGTGGAATTGTTTTAGGACTGTCCAAATAATTCTCCGGTCGATGACTGGAGTAACAGGATAGAGGGCGAAAAATAAGCTTGTCCATAGTACAACCTGCTTAATACAACAGATCACAGAATATACAATGGATGAACGGGTTCGACTCAAGTCGATTTTCCACAGGCAAACATAACAGTATGCATTTAAAAAGACAAGATAAAGAATACAATTTATGCTGGAACATTTAATACTACGTATATAAGATGTTTCAAATTTGAGAGGCAAATGAAAAAAAAATCGATAGAAAGAGTTCTAAATCTACAACACAGTCTTTCAGAAAAATATGAACATCTTGCAGATTTGGGAACTAAACACTTAAATGAACGAGGAAAGCATCGAATAATATTTTCAACGACAAAGGAGAATTATTGATTTGCTTCGTTGGTGAATAACTCAAAGTTAACCTTTTTTTAATTAACTGAATTTACTCTTAAAAATATCCTGATTTGCAGTCGTTTTCTATCTAAAAGCTGTGTGTTCAAATAATAATTTTCATGCGAAATTCATTTTAGGTATAAATTATTATTTATATGATTAGCGCTTAACTGCGTTTCTATTCAAAATGTATTTTTTACAATTAAATACAGAAAATTGGTTATTTTAAAATTTATTTCACCAATTAAGAGAACAGAACGATAAAAAAAATAGTTGTGAAAAACGTAGGAAATCTGAAAATGGGAAATTTAAGAAAAAGTCTTGAAATAATTTAAAGGATAATAACTCATTGAGATAGTAAATTCGCTCCAAAACAATAATCTATTTAATTGAAGGATTGGAGTTTTTGTATGCCTGCTTAGTATGTTCCAAGCTATTTAACTTGGCGATTTTCTTAACAGTATCTAATTCCTTTATAAAAGCGGCTAAAACATCTTTAGTGGCACCCAAGTCTGCTTCACGCAAATCAGGCAAGTCATCCTCATTTTCTAAAACTAAAATAAAGTCAGTCGCATATTAGAATGAATGTTTAAAATATAGACATTTTTACCATCTATAGCCGCTTCTATGTCATTTAAACGTCCCATTACCAAGTCCTGTTGAATTTTAACATGCTCCATTAGACGTTGTTGGCATTCGACGGGATCAATTGGAGCTTCTGGCTGTGGTACATTTGGCACAGGCCGCGCTGGGGTGGTGGGTTCAGATTTAATTTTCCTTGTAGGCGTTACAGGTAAGTCAACGTTCGTTCTTTTATTTTCCTCGCCACTTTCTGGTTTAATTTCCCTTTTTATATCGGTCGTTAGATCTTCATCCCACTTCTTAGCCCAGAGATATAATTTGGGATGACATTTATTGCCAACTATATTAATTTTAACTCTTAAAGAATGAACGTAACTTTTCAATTCCAAAAGATTGCCAGTTAGGATATGGGAACGTTTAAGATATTCTGATCTTTTGTGTAATTGAATAGAATTGGAAGCGTGGTAATTTGCAACTGGCAATTTGCCTTCATACAACCAGTCCTGATCATGTTTGAAGCGCAAAGACTCACGAACTCTTTGTGGATTACGACATATATAACAGACATATTTATCGGGAACATCTGAAACTTTGTCGATGCCATTACACAAGCCATGTTGCCAACAGAGACAAAGTTCGCATTGTATCATTAAACCGTCCTCTTCGCAGTAGCCACACAAACAGTTAATAATTTCTTCTTGGCGCATGTGCACAATTTTTATTAATTCGCCGTTTTCTTTTATATACTGAGGAGGTTGGTTGATTGTGTCATTTTCGGTAAAACTCTGGGGTGGTTGGAAAGAATTTGAACCGGAATCTGCCGTTATGGGAGAATCAGCACTGCTGAGAGGAGTGTTGGGAGGTATAATAGTTTTACGTTTTTTATTATCTTTATTTATTTCTGGTGTAGCATTGAACGAGTGACGTGTTTCTTCGAATTCAGCCACGCCAGTAAAGCTAGTTTCAGATGCAGCTGGCAGCGAAGAAACAATGGTTGCCACACCAGCGGAAGCCTGGGCTGCCGTAAGATACTTCCTTGTAGTTCTTTGGCGATTACTCTTTCTAGAACCGGATGTCTTCTTATTGGGGGTAAATCTTGATCTTTTATTAACAGGAGGTTCTGTCACAACAGTTTCCATGGCTGTTGAATCTTCGGCTGCACTAGTAGAAGCAAAAGAACTGTCCACAACCACACTGGAGGTGGTATTATTAAAAGAATTATCATTTTGTGAGTTGTCCATATTTTGCAAGTTCTCCTCCAGTTTAACATTGCTTTCGTCTGCTTGTTCTGTTTTGACTTCGGCTGGTGGCAAATCGACAGTGGGCTTCAAAACACCGGTACTTCTACGATGAGCCCTGGTTTGCTCAAGGTCTTGTTGATGCAATTTGGCAAAAAATTGTTGATTAGGTATTTGATTTTTCGGCACCGGTTCAGCAGCTTCATTGCTACCGGAATGAGTGCGTTTTTCGGCCAACTCTAACATTTTTGGACAGGACCCAAGTAATCTATAATATTAAATAAAAATTTAAACATGCAGAGAATCTTTTTTTAAAGAAGCCGCTTACTTTACTAAATTGCGATGATAGTGTTTAACGTGAATTTGCAAATGATTTTCTTTCCGGAAATTTTTCGAACAGCCCTCTTGTGGACAACGAAATAGATTATCGATGATTTGCACCTTTAGGCCACCAATAAGAGCTAAAAGCATACGGATTTAATAACCAACTTTTAATAAAAAAAATCATACATACCAAAACCATCTTCGACCTTTTGTGAGTCTTCTAAACCTGTTGAAGGAGTTACGTTAGAAACTGGAGTAGGCGTTCCACAATCTGACGATAGTACTGCTTCTTCCCTCAAACCAACTGTAGGTGTCGATGTTGGGGTAGGGGTCGAACTAACTTCGGCTGACTCTAAAAGCTGTTTCGGCACTTCTGCCTCTACTTGTGTTACACTTTTATCTTCTGCTGCCAGACTTGTGGAAGAAGTTAGCAGTTCTATTGGTGGCAAAGGTTCCGCTACGGGTGTATCCATATATGGTGAACCCACAGCATTCGGTAATGTTTCCACAACAGACGAGGACTTGTCTTCCATACTGGTATCTAGGGAAGTATTTAATGAGGTCTTCGATTTAACCGGCTGCTGTGGCACATAGTCAGAGGTATGAACATAGCAGTTAATATCCTTTGCCCTCCGCCTGTGAATGCTGAAGTCATAAATATCTGGGTTATATACTTGACCCAGTTCTTCCAAATAGGTTTTAAGGTCTGCTTTGGATCTAAAACGTTTGCCATTGGGCGTAACTAATATAACATCCCATTTTCCCAAAACATTGGATCGTTGATACATGTGTTTGATCCAACCGGGAGGTAAACGCCAATCTTCGACAATTACTGTAGGTTTACGATGTTCGCCAACAACTAAATAACCTTCACGACCTATGGGTTGATCATTAACCCAATGGCAAGTCCACTCGCCATCCTTGGGAATATCAGGGAGATTAAGAGATGCTGAAAAAGGAAAAAAACTTATTATACAAAATGAAGTATTATAATTGTTCGAATATAAAAAACTTTTTATATTTCTTTTCTTATATATGTATTTTAGAATGATTGAGCTCGAGGTCGTTTTTGTAAAAATCGTTATAATTTTTCTATTTTATTCGATATTTCGTCAACAATTTGTTGACATCATCAGGAATAACAATCGAAAATTAAAATTTTTTGTCATATTTCAAAACCAATTTATACAGAAAATTTTAATTTTCGATTGTTATTCCTGATGATGTCAACAAATTGTTGACGAAATATCGAATAAAATAGAAAAATTATAACGATTTTTACAAAAACGACCTCGAGCTCAATCATTCTAAAATACTTTTTATATTTCAATTCTATAACGTTTAAGCTTTTTACTTTTCATAAAAGTCTTCCACTAGAAAAATTTTACACGCGTTTTATGTGGTATTTTCAATCTTCACATTAACTTTTCCTTAACTTATATATTTTGTATATGGAGTAGTGTATCTCTGCGGCACTGACATATTATATTATACTTAAACAATTCCATTTTATATCGTATGAAACAAAGAGTAATTTGATAAATGTACCAAAATTTGTGAAAGTAGATTGAAAAATATAAATTTTTGTTACCTAAATCCAACTTTGATAAGTCCAATAGTGGCCAATCCTTTCTAGTACTGTTGGGAGTACGTTTTTTGGGTGAAGGTCCGGAGTTCTGTCCAGATGATGGCCTTTTGACAGCTGTGGCTGCAGTCGGCATGTTCGCAACGCTCTGCTCGCTGCTATTAGGATCAACTGGCATAACAGCAGTTATTTCGGCCGATACAGTCTCAGCAATGTCTGGCTCAGCAATAGTCTTTGAGTGCACTTTATTCATATGAATAGCACGAACGTTCTTAATGTACCCATCATCAAACAAAATTTCGTAAACATCGTTTGGTAGGATTTTCTTGACAGTACCCGGAAATTTGCGAGGTCCCGACCAACGTGCCAAACACTTTTCCTCCAACTCAAAATTCAAAATAGTTTTAGTTGAAATACGTTGCCGGAGACGTGAAGAGTTCATGGGTATCCATTCTTCGGTGCCGGCTATATTTGATTTGTTTTTAGAATTCTTTTCGAATTTTATGAGTACCTCACGGTCATCATTGTCAACTTCAACGATACGAGCCATATGCCAGACACTATCAAAGTCTTGTGCCTCCAAACGAGCACCAGGATTAAATGAAGTAACCGGTTCAAATTTAACATTCGGAGGTGTGGGAGGTATTGCTGCTGTGGCATCATTGGATGGTTCCTCAAGAGCGCCTTCAGCTTTCTCCACTTTTATGCCAGCTGCTGCATTTAATTCGGCAGTTTGTGCCATTATTTGGGCTACTGTAGCTGCCACAGTAGCTTTTGTGTCTTCATCAACCGCAGTCGAAGTTGTTAGCAAATTGTTAGGCGCTGCTGCGCTAGTAGAATTTAGAAACTCCAAGTCTTCTTCGATTTGTGCAGCATCTATTTTACCCCAGGGAAATACTGTGGGAAAAACCTTTTGCTTTAGCATATATTTACCGCTACGTTGTGGCTGGAAGTCAGCGCGGCGAAAGTGTCGGGAGCATACTAAAACGCTTTTTGTTATATGACGATCGGTACTTATTTTGGTATTTCGTATCCAAATGGTGCGTGCACTTTGGTCAGAGGGAAAGGAATGATAAGTAACTCCATGATGCTCCGGCAAACGTGAAGTCGATGTGCAACCGGTTATACAGCACCGGCGACCCATTGTTTATGTTTGTCTTATTTCTTTTGTTTATATTTGATGCTGATGATAATAGCGTGTAATTGATTTAGCAATTGCGTCTGTAGTTGTCAGAATTTTTCTATTCTTCTTCTTGGAATTTTTTATGACGAAATTGTTGCGATTTTTAACACACTTCTTTCTCACCCAAATGTATTCACTGAAGTATAATTTTATATGAATAACATCATCATATATTTAGTTAACAATCTCGTTTAGTTTTTGTTAATTTCTAAACCATTTTTTAATTATTCTCGGACAATTTGCACACAGCCTACTACGTACACGCGTTTGCTAGTGAAAAAATGCTGCAAACCTGCTTTATCTAATTAGAAATGGGTTTCATAGCAATGAGTATTCATATATAGCAAGAAGTACTGCCAAGTGCAATTTTCTCTAAGGTACTGCCAGTATGCTAGTTAAAGTATTTAAATATTTGAGCAGCAACATTTGAAGCAGTTTTATTAGTACATATTTAAATTTTGTTTAAAAATTATCAATATACATATTTGTTGTATTAAGAGCGGGAAAAAAGTATAATTTTACTATCAATTAACGAGAACAAAACTTTTTATACCATTTGAAGGAAAGTTCTCAAATTCCTTAGCATATTTATTTGGTGTAACAATTATTAAATACCACAAATTTTTATTCTTTCTAAACAAAGGGTTTATATGGAATGTGTGCAATGCTATCTAAGTGCTGTTATTAAAACAAAATGAATTAGCTGTATCAGAACTTTTGCAGCAATTAAACCTCTAAAAGTCATTAAGAATTTAATAAAGTATGAATGTACATACTCGACTTACTTATACGAATGTAAATTATATTATATATCTACAGTTTGCATAATATGTATATATATCACACGTTGTTTATTCAGAAAAATTCAGCTGCCAAGTTTTTTGTTCATTAACACGAATTGATTTAATGACCTATTTTTCAAATTGATTGACATTTATAATCAATAAGTAGTTAATGAAAATATTTACTATCATGTAAATAATTTTATTGGATTTGTTGCCAAGTCCTTTATTGTATGTTTGTTAAAGAAATATTAGTATTCATAAAGCAAAAATCAAAACAAAATTTTCAACGATAATGAACTTGAGGTATACAATCACTTATTGAGTTGGCAAAAATAACTTCAACAAGAATAATAGAATTGAAATTTTTTTTAAATAAATTTGGCCATTTGACCAAAACATGAAGCGGAAATACATAAAAGCGATATAAATAATATAATAAAATTTAGAATTTTAATATTGTTATATGATTTAAAATAAGACCCCAAAAAAATAAATTTAAACGCCCTGATAGAATGGCCAGAAGACGAATAATTAAACTTGCACTGCATGCAAAGTGTTACGGGTAGACTTTTATGTACTACACATACATAATCGATTAAAAAGACAAATAAAGAAAATTTGTTTACGTTATTGTCTGATTTTAAGTAATTTTATTTATTTTGCATTTTGATTATAGTAGCAAATATTTTGCAAGGAAATAATTACGGCAGAAAGATCTCGAGCTTTGTAAAATATTTATGTATGTATGCGGCAGTAAATTGTCTTCATGCGTTATTTAGAATCCGTATTGTGTCAAATAAATTCTCACTCGATAGGCGGCGTTTTTTCATGCACAAACAAAATTAAGCCAGCCAAACTTCAAGGTGACAAATTTTAACGTATATTATTGCAGTTTTAAGAACAATAAAAAAAACTCAAACTTTAATACGAGTAAATCGCCTTCCAAATATTTTGTGTGTTATTTCAACTTGTCTACATATTAATTGAAATTCCGCACACATATGTATTAGTAAGTTAAAGTCAAACATTCAGCTAAACTATCTAGTAAAGTATTATTTTTTTAGCTTTTGAGGTTTCAAACATTTCGTACGAGTGCCAAATGTCATCACCTACAAAAGTGATAACAATTTAAACGTTTAATATTATGTTATGTACTCATTTGTTAAAAAAAAGTACATGTACATACATTTCACTCCACAAATTTGTTTTCATATTAGGCCAAAGGAAGCCTTGGCCTCTAAAACCATAAATGTCTCCCTTTGATAAACTGAAATGTACGAAATCAGATATTTGCAAATAAATACGTGTATATGAGTAATTCCTGAGTACCCACAAACGGAATATTAAAATTTTGCTAAATATTGGGATGAAAATATGGTCGTTACGGATTTCACGTTTTGCTGAATCTTATCTCACATATTGAAATAGCATGAGAGCCATGAACAGACAAATTGAAAAATGGCGCTTTTAAATATGCTTTGATTTTTATTTGAAACAAAAACATATTTTATTCAACAATTTAATAATAAAAAATAATAAAAATTAAATAAACACAACTAAAAACAAGCAAAAGTGCTATATTCGGCTGTGCCGAATCTTAAATACCCTTCACAGATGTAATTCTTCTTTCTTTCTTTCTTTCTTTCTTGCTAAAACAGAAAGTAGCTTCAATTAAAACATAATTAAAACAAGTAAAAGTGGTATATTCGGTTCTGCCGAATCTTAAATACCCTTCACAGATGTAATTCTTCTTTCTTTCTTTCTTACTTACATTTAATTTACAAACAAAACAAATAATCCGTTTCATGTACCCGAAAAAGTTCTAATTGTCCAGCCGTAGAATCGTCTTTTAGATTTTGTTGGTTTTTAATACCAGTTTACTTCTTTCTGATATATAAAGTAGGTATAATTCATCATAAAAATCAAAAATATCAAATAAAATGGCTGCTTTTATGAATCAGAAAATGTCGATTTTCCAACCCTGGAACCGAATTTTAAATTTTTTAATACTAATTTAATTTTTTCTGATATATAAATTAGCTTTAATTCACTAAAAACACAAAATTTGGAATTTATGTATGTACTTTTATGTACCCAAAATATTTCGATTTTCCAACCCTTAAACCGAATTTTTAGTTTTTTTAAATTTTTAATACCAATTTAATTCTTAGCGAAGTATAAAATAGGTTTAAGTCACTGAAAAAAAACAAAATTGGGAACTTATATGGTTACTTTTATGTACCAAAAACTTTCGATTTTCAAACCCTGGAACTGAATTTATAATTTTTTGATACTAGTTTAATATTTTCTGAAATATCTAATAGGTTTAATTCACTAAAAGCACAAAATTTTTACTATTATGTACGAAAAATATTTCGATTTTCCAACTCTGACAAAAAAATTAAAATTTTAAACTTTTTGGTCACTTTCATGTACCATAAAATATTTCATTTGCCCAACCCTGGAGTCGAAACTTTGATTTTTTAAGATTCTAATACCAATTTTGTTCTTCCTGAATTATAAAACAGCTTTAATTAGCAAAAAGAAACAACGTCGATTGCCTTTTTGGTTACTTTTATGCAGAATAAATATTTCAATTTCCCAGCCCTGGAAACGAAATTAAAATTTTTTACCAATGCAACTCTTAATGAGGCATGAAATAGTTTTATTTAATAAAAACTTAATATTTGTAACCATTTAGGTCATTTTCATGTACCACAAAATATTGCAGTTATCCAACTCTGGAATCTAAATTTTGATTGTTTTTTTGATACCAATTTTGTTTTTCCTGAACAAAAAAATAGTTTTTATTAGTAAAAAAACAACGTCAATTGCCTTTTTGGTTACTTTTATGTATAAAACATATATTTCAATTTCCCAACCCTGGAAGCGAAATTTAAATTTTTTAAAATTTTCTTTATCAAAAGGTATAAAGTAGTTTTGTTTAAGAAAAACTCGAATTTCGCAACCATTTTGGTTATTACATGTACTACAAAATATTGCATGTACCAAAAAAAATTTAATTTTTCCAACCCTGGAAACGAAATTTTAATTTTTTTAGTTTTGTTATCAGCGCAACGCTTCTTGAGGTATAAAGTAGTTATTTAAGAAAAATTGCAAATATTTTACCATTTTGGTAACTTTAATGTACCATAAAATATTGCACTTGTCCATCCCTGGATTCGAAATTTTATTTATTATTTTTGAATTTTTTATACCATTTTTGTTCTTTCTAAATTATAAGAAAATTATAAGTTTTAGTTAGCAAAAAACAAAAAAAAAACAACATCGGTTGCCTGTTTGATTACTTTCATGTATAAAAAAGTTCAATTTCCCACCCCTGGAAGCAAAATTTGAATAAAAAAAAATTTTTTTTAACCAATGCAAATCTTCATGACGTATAAAGTGGTTTTGTTAAAGAAAAACTTGAAATTTTTAACAATTTTAGTTACTACATGTACTACAACATAAGGAAAAGGCAGAAAAAAATTTTTAATTTTCCATCCCTGGAAAAATTTTTTTTATTTTTTTTAGTTTTTAATAGACCATTGAGGCTCCCCAAAGCACGAAATAGGTTTAATATACAAACATTAAAAAAAATATTGATTTTTGGTATAAATTTTGAGTCGAGAAATAGGTTTAAGCTTCCCAGCTCTGAAACCATACTTCGGATCTATCTGAATTTCAATAGCACTCTATTTAAGTTCATTTCCAATCCAACGGTCCAAGAACGAAGTCTCTAGCTCTTCTGGGGGCTTGGGAAAACCGATTACGAACGGTTTTCCCAAGCCAGACAGACGGACAGACGAACATCGCTCAATCGTCATCGCTATTCATAAGGATCAAGAATATATATACTTTATGGGGTCCCATGTGCATATCGAAGAAATTACACACGGAATGACAAACCTATAGATACCCTTTCACTTTTTTGTGAAGGGTATAAAGAGAACAAAATGATGTTATCAGTTACTTTTATATTTAAGACAACGTTTATGTTTAATTTACAAACAAAAAGTAAAACTCCGTTTCATGTACCCCAAAAGGTTCTAATTGTCCAACCGTAGAATAGTCCTTTAGATTTTTTTGCTTTTTAATACCAATTTATTGGTTTCATCATAAAAATCAAAAATTACATATTATATGGTTACTTTTGTTAATCAGAAAATGTCGATATTCCAACCCTGTAATTGGATTTTTAATTATTTTAGTTTTTAATACCAATTTAACTCTTCCCGAAGTATAAGAAAGATTTCATTCACACACAACCAAAATGAGGAACTTATATGGCTACTTTTATGAACTAAAAAATTTCGATTTTCCAACCCTGGAACCGAATTTTTAATATCAAATTAGTTCTTCCTGAAGCATAAATAGTTTTAATTCCCTAAAAAAACAAAATTTGAAATTTATGTGGGTACTTTTATGTACCAGAAATATTATATTATACCCTGGAATCGAAATTTTAATATTTTTTTATATTTGATACCAATTTTGTGTTTCCTGAATTAAAAAATAGTTTTAATTAGTAAAAAACCGACGTTAGTTGGCTTTTTGGTTACTTTTATGTATAAAAAAAATTTCAATTTCCCATCCCTGGGAGCGAAATTTTAATTTTTGCCTTCTTTTTTTACCAATGCTAGTTTGCATTACTTATAAAGTAGTTTTATTTACAAAAATGATTACTTTTATGTATAAAAAATTTAAATTTTCCACCCCTGGAAGCGAAATTTAAATTTTAAAATTTTTTTTATCAATGCAAATCTTCATGAAGTATAAAGTGATTTTATTTTAGAAAAACTCAAAATTTATAACAATTTTGGTTATTACATATACTACAAAATATTGCATGTACCAAAAAAAACTTTCATTTTCCCAACCCTGGAAGCGAAATTTTATTTTTTATTTTTTATCAGTGCAAGTCTTCTTGAGGTATAAAATAGTTTTTTTTAAGAAAAATTTAAATTTTTTCACCATTTTGGCCACTTTCATGTACTACAAAATATTGCACTTTCCAACCCTGGATTCGAAATTTTGAATTTTTTTAATTTTTGATACCAGCTTTGATCTTCCTAAATTATAAGATAGTTTTAGGTAGCAAAAAAAACTTCAGTTGCCTGTTTGATTACTTTCACGTATAAAAAATATGCAATTTCCCACCCCTGGAAGCAAAATTTTAATTTAAAATTTTTTTTTTGCCAATGCAAATCTTCATGACGTATAAAGACGTTTTGTTAAAGAAAAACTTAAAATTGCTAACAATTTTTGTTACTACATGTACTACAAAATACGGAATGGGCCGAAAAAAAAATTTTTATTTCCCATCCCTGGAAACAAATTTAAATTTTTTTAGTTTTTAGTAGACCATTGAGGCTTCCCAAAGCACGAAATAGGTTTAATTTACAAATATTAAAAAAAGCAATTGGTTTTTGGTATAAATTTTGCGTCGAGAAATAGGTGTAAGCTTCCCAGCTCAGGAACGGTCCAAGAACGAAGTCTCTAGCTCTTCTGGGAGCTTGGGAAACCCGTACAGGCGGACGGACATCGCTCAATCGTCATCACTATTCATAAGGATCCAGAATATATACTTTATGAGGTCCCATGTGCATATCGAAGAAATTACACACGGAATGACAAACCTACATATATATACCCTTTCGCTTTTTTGTGAAGGGTATAATAAAATAACTGTACAAGAAAAAATATGTGTACTTTATTTTATAAGATCAAGGAATTATAATTAAAAGTCTATAATTCTGTAGATCACGTCATTAAATTGAATTTTAAATGGATCTGTTGTTATCACTTTATTATAAATAACGGGTGTCTGCCGGCAAGGTATACTATTTTGTTGTTTATAATGATTAAATGAAAGAGATTGGATCTGATATTGATAAATGTTTTATTTAAAATAAATGTCCGCCTCTGTTAGCCTCACAAATGCGAGCCCTTTTGAGCACATTTTTCATTACATTCTCACACATTTCACGCGGCATTTCATCAATTTCATCACGAATATTTTGTTTGAGTTGCTCAAGTGTTTCTGCTTTGATTGCATAAACCTTGCTTTTCAGAAAGAAGTCCGGAGCAGTCAAATGAGGCGACCGTGGAGGCCAAGCAACATCACTATTTGTTGTGGAAAGAGGTCTCGCAGGAATTCCATTGTAATCCGATTAAAACACGTTGGTTTATCGAATATTTTTCCATAATAAGTTTGCCACGTGTCTACTTCACAACTGCCAAATATGAACTGTCAAGACTAATGTTTAGCAAAATGGCGGCAAAACAAAGTAGTATACCTTCCCGGCGGACACCCTGTATACACTTGTTAACACAACTTTGTGTAATTACAGCTGAATTTTAAAAGAAAAAGCTGATTAGTTAAAGGCTTTTAAAACCAATTTTTGTATTAAATCAGAAATGTTATAAATTTGGCCTTTAGTCCTTATTCAATTATCTTCAATTTTCTCTGTAAAATTCAAAGTCAAACTTAGTCGCTATTCCGAAAACAAGTAAACAAAAGCTAAAATTATAATTCGCCAGAGTTACAAATCAAAATAATATAAAATAAAAATATAAGATATTTTGGAAAGCGGATTTAAATATAACAAGTAAAAACGTTAAATTCGGGCGCGTCGAATCTTGTATACCCTGCCAATATTTAGTAAATAACAACTCTATTTTTATTCTTATAAAAATTTTTATGGTATTTGGCTTAAGTAAACAAAAAATAAATTTATTATAATACGATCGTTCCCCATGTGTTAGGAGGAACATGACAGAGACACCTTTCCATCACCAATAAAAGCAATTTACGTATTAATATTTTATATCAACGTGCAAAAAAGGGACTGAGATAAGTTAAACATTTTTAATCTTCTGGGGGTCAGAGTTCCTTTAAGACATTTTTCTGTGCCCAATTTTAAAAAACTATACAGGGTCACTTCTTTAAAGGCCTTGGGGATCTTCCCCTCTCACCTAAATCGTAAAAACTTGAAAACTAAATTTTCCGTGTAATTAATTGTAGGAAAAAACATATTTTTTGATAAGGCCATTGAGGGGGAAAGGGGGAGGTGGAAGTTTAAAGCAGGGGAAGATCAGAGAACATATTACCTTCGTCGTAAAAGCTTAAAAATTAAATTTTTAAGGACTGTAGGCTTAAGAAATACAATTCGTTAAATATTTAAAATATTTTTGCATATAATATGTAACTTTAAAGCCCACTAAAGGGGGCGGGGTCCAAAAATGGAAGTTCTGATTTTCTGGCATCATATTCAATGAGTTTTCCACAGACGAACGTATGGTCATTGCTAGATTGTCTTAGACTTCATCACTGATCAATAATATTTCTATATACTTTATGAGGGTATTAAAACTGTATTTTGTCGCTCTGATAAAGGGCCGTGGGGGAGATATTTCACCTTTGCCATAAAACTCTAAAAATAAATGTTTGGGATAATTAGATGTAAAATTTATTTTATATTATTGATGTGTTAACATCTATACGCGCGCCTCTAGGGCAGTAAACTATCAGTTTCAATACATACGCAAGTGTAAGTGTAAGAGTTTGTTTGTTTGTTGTTGTTGCTTGGCAGTCGGTATTGAAAGTGATTATTGGGCGTTTTTCATATAATTTTCCCACGCGATTTTCTCCGGAAATTCATAGCCGATTTTATTAATTTTTGGATTAAAACGCTAGTGCGGGTTTCGACGAAGAGTTTAGGCCAAAAACTAAGGCGATCCGATATCGGCGAGCGGAGATTTAAGTGTTTTAATTCGAAGTATTAATTTGGAGTAATATTAAAAAAGTGTTGATCTTCGGTTTTGTCTTATGCATAGCAAAGAGAATAGTGACGTGGTTATACGTACATATATAAAAATGAGATAGCAAGACAGCAACGTATGTAGCTTATGTACAAACATAACAATGTATGTATGTACATTTGTCTGTTGCTTTGCATTCTCTTTGTTTTTTGTGGGCTTAATATAAAATATATAAACAAAAAGGTGTTAACACATCGCCCGTGAGTTCGAACACTCATTGATTTTTTTTATATATATTTTTTTTTATGGCAAAGGCGGAGGAGAGGGTAGGCCAGAGGAGGATCCGGTTACGTCTCAGCTTCTTCATTAAATCTTAAAAATTTTATTTTTAAGGAATGTAGGCTTAAGTAAAATAATTTGTTAAATTTTTATACTATATTCCAAATTTCTTGTTCAAAAATGTTGTTTTATTTTATGCCTCCAAGTTCAACGCTTTGGACCCTCTTTGGCATAAAAATATATAATTTGCTTAGCAAAATTACAAAAAAAACTTTATGTTGTTTTTTAGAGCCTGCTTTAGTTCTTCTTAGGGGAAAATTTTTCCCTCTGGCACGATTTAGCCCACTTACAAACTTGACCTGTGCCATCATTTAAAATCTGTATATACCAACTTTCAAGAGTCTAGGCTCTTTTCGTTTGGACTGAATCGTGATTTTCACAGACGGACGGACGGATATGGCTAGATCGTCTTACCTTTCATCACTGATCAAGAATATATTTATGTACATATATACTTTATGGGGTCTTAGAGAGATACTTCTCAGCGTCACACACGGAATGACAAAGTGAATATACCCTCCAATTCGTTTGTGGAGGTTATAATAAATCACTTGACAGCTGTCGAAATGACCGCCTGTTAAAAAGTGTTGCCAACTTAACTTTTTATACCTTTATAAAAAACACCCTTTATATGGATTGAAATTTTTTATACACTGAAATAAACCACGATAATCAAAATTAGCATGTACAGTTGACAAAATCAAATTAAGTTTTCATTATCGTACCAGGCTCTTTATGTCGTAAACCGTACGTTTAATTTTAGAACTTTTGTATTCAAGATATACGCTAAACACATATTGCTGTTGTTGTTGTTGCCGTTGTTATTGATGTGTGTCTTGAATATTAAATTATATTTTTAACTACACGCCTAGCCTTCCCAAATTTCCAATTTTAAGTAATTAGTTTTTAATAAAAAGTTACCCTGTATTTGGGGTCTATGATTATATTATAAATATGTGTAGTAAATATGTATGTGTGTGTAAGTTTGTATACAAGTGTTTATTTACATATGCAAATACCTACATTAAAGATTTTTTTATTAAACACATCAACTTTTAATTCTGTTAGGAGATTGTTAATCAAACTTAATTCAAAGACACGTGTATTTAAGTCGGACATGATTAACACCACACAACAGCAAAAGGCCAGAACGGCTTCAGTGTATTCTGATTAAATACAAATTCTTAATGGACAAATTTTTCCTAATAAAATCCTGCAGAACGAAACTGTATGCAGTCAAAGCTCCGTATAACAAATACTCACTTTAACGAATGGGGGTTTGTATACCCTCCAACAAAAATTGGAGGGCATATTCACTTTGTCATTTCGTGTATAACGCAGCGAAATATCCCTCTAAGACTTCATAAAGTGTATATATTCTTGATCAGTGATGAAATCTAAGACGATCTAGCCATGTCCGTACCTCCGTCCGTCTGTTGAAATCACAATTCAGTTCAAACAAAAAATTGAGATTTGGTATAAATATATCTTGTAGGATAGCATTGGTCAAGTTCGTAAATGGGCTGAATCGGGGCAGAGGCAAAAAAGTTCCCCTAAGACGAACTAAACTAACCTCCAAAAAACAACATAATTTTTCAAATTTTTTGGTTGTAATTTCGTTAGGCAAATTATATATTTTTATGTCAAAGAAAAATCCATTTTTGGACCCCGCCCCCTTTAGTGGGCGTTATTATATACAAAAATAATATAAAAACTTAACAAACTGTATTACTTAGCCTACATTCGTTAAAAAAACATTTTTAAGCTTTTATGAGGAATCTGAGACGTAACCTGATCCTCCTCTGCCCTACCCCGCTCCTCTCCCTTTGCCACCTACATGACCCTATAAAAGAAACATTTTTGTTTACACTTAATTATCCCAAAAATTTATTTTTAGTGTTTTATGACAAAGGTGAAATGTCTCCCCCACGGTCCTTCCCAGAGCGATTCCGACAAAATACAGTTTTAATACCCGCTAAAAATAATTGGACCCCATAAAGTATATATATATTCTTGAAAAGTGATGAAGTCTAAGACAATCTAGCATTTGTGAAAATCAGGATATAGTTTATTTTTTGAACCACGCCCCCTTTAGTGGGCGTTGCAGTTACATATTATATGAAAAAATAGTGTAAATATTGTATTCCTTAAACCTACATTCCATAAAAATTTAATTCATAAGCTTTTACGAAGAAGGTTTTCTGATCTTTCCCTGCACTACCCCTCCAACCTTGACCTTTTCAAAAATATGTTTTTCTACACTTAAGTACCCCGAAAACTTTGTTTTACGATAAGGGTGAGATATCTTTCACACGGCCCTTTCCGGAGCTACCCCGTATAGAGTTTTAAAATTGGGCACAGAAATGTCTTAAAGGAACTCTGACCCAGCAGGTTAAACACTTTTAATTTATCTCAGTCCCTTAAGTAAGTTTTTATACTGAAGGAAAGGTGTCTCAGCCATGCTCCTCCCAACACATAGGAAACGACCGTATTAAAATAATTTTTTTTTCTTGTTTACTTAAGTCAAATACCATAAAAATGTACACTTCAATAAAAATAAAAATAGAGTTTTAATTTACTAAATATTTGGAGGGTATTTAAGATTCCACCCGGTCCATAACGCATTTAAAAACAATTTTCTATAAAAAATTTCATTAACGCCACCAATTCTTAACTTAAGTGCATCAAGTGTTTATAATTTGTGGTAAAGGCTGGGCCGTCAAAAAGTTTACATTTGTCGGGTAGTGTAATCATAACTTAAAATAATTATTTGTCATGGTGTTTACTATGGCCATGAAAAGCCAAACATTTCAAAACCCTAATAAATAAATTAATAAAACACTTATATAAAATTATGGAAGCCAATGGAAGACCCAGCACAAATTGCAATTATTATTATTACGAGTAGAAATATTTGTTGTTTTAAATAATAAAAAATAAAATGTGTTTTGCCAAATTGTTAACACAAGCTCAGCTTAAAGCGGCCAGTAAATACAATTTGTTCAAATAAACGTGAATTGCTTTAGAAATTGTTTATTGTCAGTAAAAGATTAATAATTATTTTCTCTTTGTTGCTGGAAATTATGTAAGAGTTTGAAATGAATAATCTTTAGTGTTACACTGAAACAAATTTGATATCTTCTGTACTTCTGAAATCGTAAAAGATTTTACATCATCCACCCGAATTGTGTTGTAAAAATCTATATAAATTTAAAACAAATTGTCTGTACATCTTTACATTACGATCAATAGCTGTCATGTGCAAAGTTATTTTCCAATAATTATTGGAATAGATTTGTTTTTTTAATAATAATAACAATTTCCTGAAGAAGTTAACCAAAGGTTAACGAAATATTGAAAAATAAATATATATATTTATCATAAAGACCTTAAGCTTAAAAAATATTGTATTATTATTGGAATTGTATAAAGAAAGTTGTTTGAATAACAATATTTTGGAAAAAGGTTTTCACCTCCTTACTTCCTTACTAACATAATAATTATTTTCACGCTTAAGCCGCTGAAGCGATTTAAATGAACTTTGGCATAGAGATTTTTTTGTCAAGGGTGGAAATATGAAATTATGAAACTGATAATTCTGAACATTTTAAACTTTGATACGGTTGATTTAATAACGTTGGCAATGTACACCACCCCTAATTATTAGGGGTGGTGTACATTTTCTAAGGATATATGAAATTATGAAAATGAAAAAATCTAACTTTAATAATTCATAAATGCTTGTATGAGCGCATAAATTTCCGCTTCTTGTAATAACTTGCACTTTTTATAATAACTTGCACTTTTTATAATAACTTGCACTTTTCATAATGGCTTGTACTTTTCATAATGAGTTGCAATTTTTATAAATACTTGCACCTTTTATGATGACTTGCACTTTTTGTAATGACTTGCATATTTCATGATGACTTGCACTTTTCATAATTGCACTTTTCATAATAACTTGCACTTTTTATAATAACTTGCACTTTTCATACTGACTTGCACTTTTTGTAATGACTTGCACTTTTCATAATGGCTTGTACTTTTCATAATGAGCTGCAATTTTTATAAATAGTTGCATCTTTTATGATGACTTGCACTTTTTGTAAAGACTTGCATATTTCATGATGACTTGCACTTTTCATAAATGCACTTTTCATAATTGCACTTTTCATAATAGTTTTCACTTTTTATAATGACTTCCACTTTTCATAATGACTTGCACCTTTTTATAATGACTTGCACTTTTCATAATGGCTTGTACTTTTCATAATGAGTTGCAATTTTTATAAATACTTGCACCTTTTATGATGACTTGCACTTTTTGTAATGACTTGCATATTTCATAATAACTTGCACTTTTTATAATAACTTGCACTTTTCATACTGACTTGCACTTTTTTATAATGACTTGCACTTTTCATAATGGCTTGTACTTTTCATAATGAGCTGCAATTTTTATAAATACTTGCACCTTTTATGATGACTTGCTCTTTTTGTAATGACATGGATATTTCATGATGACTTTTCATAATTGCACTTTTCATAATAACTTGCACTTTTTATAATAACTTGCACTTTTCATAATGACTTGCACTCTTTATAATGACTTGCACTTTTTATAATGGCTTGCACTTTTTATGATGACTTGCACTTTTTTTATAACTTGCACTTTTTATGATGAATTTCACTTTTCATAATGACTTGCATTTTTCATACTGACTTGCATTTTTCATAATTACTTGCATTTTTCATATAATAATTGTAAAATGGGTGATTAAATTTATGTTGACTTTCCCTTGTGCCTTGGAATATTTATCATATCTTTCGAACTTTTATTATACAATTAGATCGGTCTATGCTTAAAGCTTCACTACAATCGGTTAAATGATAGAGCTGCAAAACTATCGATAGTCGTCTCCATCTATAGTTTGAGAAAAAACTATCGATAGTGTTGATAAACATACATAACATATTGTTTATGAATAAGGCGGCTAAGAACATGCGTAGAATAAGTTGTTACAAATGTTATGCTGGGTACATATAATCAGTTTCGTATTTACTTTAAAAACTTGTCGGTAGTATCGCTATCGAAAAAAATATCGATAGTCAGTCAAAAATAAAACTATCGATAGTACTATCGATTGTTTTGCTGCTCTATTACATGGATTCAGAATGAGAAATCTTTAATTTGACTAGTGCGGAGGAATAAAAAAGATGGGAATACTCTCGTATATGCAAAGCATTTGTCAGATTGCATGACTAGTGAAAAATAAAACTGCATATGAGTGAGAACTGATGATGAAAGTGTAAGGACTATTGAAAATAGCACTGCTCTGCTGTGCTGTGTGCGCTGAAAATTAAACTGGAATATTTATCATGTTTTTCTAAATTTAATATTACGAAGATTACTGCCTGTTTTTTGTGAACAAAATTAAAATTTTTGTTTGGAATTTGATATTGAAAAAGAAAAATAAATATTATCATATTCTGATATTTTTAAGCTTAAGGTCTCTTTATTTTAATTTTATTTCTTAATTTCAGTATTTCGTCACTCCTTTTTCTGACTTCTTCAGGAAATTAATAAAATAATTAATAAAATAATTAATAAAATAATTAATTATATATAATTAAATATATATATATTGATAAATTGGCTAATGGAAAGTGCATAAATTGTACACATATTTTCAAACATGATAAATTTCGTACGAGTTAAAAAAGATTTTTTTTTGTAAAGGGCTGACGTTTGAACTAGTCATCGATAATGATGCACATCAACACTACAGAGAGTTAGACATGCAGACGGAGTCACTCATTGAATGTTTTCAAATTAATTGTGGTCGACATTTTTTCCCTAAATGTTTGTGAACTGTTTTCTGTTGTTGTTTTCAGGCAGTTTTTAGTTTTTTGTATATTTGGTTAGTAGAAACATCTTCCGCATTTTAGACAAGCAATTTGTTTGGTTTGACATAAGAAGAGTTAATTATAAGGGTCAATAAGTAAGAGTATTTCCAGTACAGGCGTGAGTAATGAAAACAGGTGATTTAGAAATTTTAATGCAGAGACATGACGAACTAACATTTTTTGTAGCAAATTACTTAAAACAAAATTATGTATTATTTATGGACTGTTTGTTGTCGGTTGCTACCCTTATTGTTATATTACCAAATTTTCGTCAGCCAAAATGCATACAAACACATAAGTATACTTATATATGCCGCTTTGCTATTTACAAAAAAAAATAAAAAATAAAAATCTGCACCTCATAATGAAAGTGCCTTCCCTCGTCATGTTTGACTTTGACTTTTTTAAACTATTAAAGTGGTTTTCCAGCAACTTTATCACAAAATTACATAAAGATTACAAAAATTTACTTTAAGAATAAATAATGAGCATCATATTTAACAACAATAACAACAACTACGGCAGCAACAAAATCACTTGAACAATTTCGACCAAGGTCAACAAGGTTTTTATTTTATAGCAAGAAAAAAATGTGTCAGACATCAATATGAAATTTCACCAAAAAATATGCGTTGAAGAAGGGGGAAATTTTAAAACAACCTTAAATAATTTGTAATATTAAATCAAGTTGAATAAAATAAAAGAAACGAAACGAAACGTTAAAAACGTGTTAAAATGCAAAAAATGAAAATAAATAAAATTAAAGCCGATATAACTGCGTTTGTTGACTCCAGCTGTCAAGATAATAATAAGGGCCATGTTTTTTGTTTCTTTTTGGGTTTCTTTAAAAAAAACCATAAAAATAAACTAAACCCGAAATCACATGTACCGCTTAAAAATAAATGTTAAAATTGTAAAATATAAATTCACAGCTTAACCAGGCCTAAAAATCTTAATAGAAAACTATTAAATTTAAGTACATTTTAATTGAATGTTCATGATAAAAATAGAAAAAAATAATGAACAGAAAATTCAAAACGAAAGACTTAAGAAGCAAAATAGAGAAATATATAAACGACGCTGCTGAGATAACCACCACTCATGCAATAAGAAGGAAAATTAACTGAAGAAATATACCCCCTTATTCTGTAAATGTTTGTCAACGCCGCGTCAAGACAATGTCAAAAATAGGCCGGTTACCGATTACTGCCAACAGTCTCCGACTATTCTCCAAGACCTAAAAAATAACAAGAGGCTGGTAGAAGTCATTAAATTCCGAGGAAAAATAGTATTTAGATGTCATATTTTTGCTATTGCCTTGACGTGACGTTGACAAATAGTTACAGAATAAGGGGGATAGATTAGATATTTGTTTTAATTTACTTTCAGTGCAGGCAGGCAGTGTAAATGCCTTGCAATTGACAGGTAATAAATACTTCTGCAAAAAAAATCCATTACACAGACGAAAAGTTCAGTTACAGAAAAAATTTCTCAGTGTTACATACGAGAATATATGTATGTATGTATGTATGTATGTATGTATGTATGTATGTATGTATGACTTATGGTAGGAACACAACTGAGACGAACGATGAAATTCGTTCAGTACGACGAATTCGGTGATGATGTCCATTTTTTCCAGAACAAATTCCTTTTTGTAATTATTTTCGGAAATTTTTTTTTCTGTAAATAAATTATTCTTTCCATTTAACAGCTGATGGGGTGACCATGTGAAAAAGTAAGAAATAAGAAGAAATACTATATTATAAAAAGTGTTCCAAAATAATAAAAATTCGTTAGGATGATAAATTTTTGTGAATTGGTGAATGCATTTTTAGTATGGACTGAAAATGTTCGTGCTAGATGCAACAATACAGCAGTGAACTATGTTTTTCCACAAAAAAACAGTTTGAGTATATGAAATCTGGCCACCTTATATTGATTTGTTGGTCGTTCGCTGACGAAACAATTAGAAATAAATCTATTTAAACTTTCGCTGAGTATGACGAATTTCGACCAACACCACGCATTTTCATATACACCAATGTGTTTTATTTTTGGCGACGAATATTCCAGACCAAAAATTCGTCGTTCGTCGCAGTTGTGTTTCTAGCATTACTGACGAATCGACCATAAGCGTATACATTTAGTGTGAGCATAATTTCATTGGAGCTTATTTCAAAGTATGTAGAAATTTTTAACAGCCATCCCTAAATACGGGTGGAAAGCGAAACGTTTTTATCCGCTGAACTTTAACGCTGAAATGCCATACCTAAACAAAAGCGACAACCTTATGTCAAAAAACAATAAAAACAGGGTTATCAAACAAACAAATTAAACAACCCTGATTATTTTAACAGCTGGACGGACGACATTTGTGATTTTGTTATTGAAATTTTGTACAAATTACAAACTTGCATACATATGTATGTATATAATCATATTGGAAATATTTCCTAACCTCCATTTTCTAATACGAAGTGCACAAATTTTTTGTTTTATTCACCTTTATTCCATTTACCGTCGTCGTCATCGTCATCAATTTAATATCAATATCAATTTCTATCGACATCGTCATCAATGCGATACAAAACTTATATTCCATAACAGCAATGTAACGATGTCGACGGTTTATCGTTTTTTTAAATCACATCTCTAATAATTTGGACAGCTGGTTTGTTTTGTTTTCAATTTTTCTAAAAAACTTTTCTTGAAAACTTTAAACAACTAAAATGTTGTTTGTTCCTGTTTGTAAATCCGATCAGAATGATGAGGAAATGAAAAAAAATTGGTGTTACAAAAAAAATTGGTTTTAGCACTATTTATCTTACATTTTGCCAACCTTCACCTGCTCTTTTCAGTGGACCAACATCATTTAGTGTAATTGCAATTCTTTTCCACTGCTCTTTAAAATCGCAAGGAAGACTGCCTTTTTGAAATATTTTGGCAAGTGAAGGATTTTTTTCCATCTCCTCCACTAACTTCTGGAATTGCACAACGTTTGTAATTTTTTTTTTCTTTTTCCATTTTTTTAAACAGGTTAATTATTATTGAACAAAATTTAAAAGAAATAAAACTGTTTCGACACCAATAACAGTGACGATAAAATGCGAGTCAATTTAAATCGATGCCGGCGTTAACGTTGCTTACGGCATACCAAAATTACATCGACGCTTATCGATAACATTTTATATTGACAATGGGCATACCGATTTAAAACAATTGATACAAAACGTTATCGTTTCGTATTGATGACGCTAAATGGAATATGGGTGATTATTTATATCACTTTTGTGAATTTTTGCTTTTTTTTCTCTGGTTACAATTCGATGCCTCCATTCTATAACATTCTAAGTCGAAAATGTGAGTTTTGAGCTACGAGCTCTCAAAGTTTTGTGTGTAGTCTAAGTATATTTATGCCTATAACTTTGGAACGGATCGGCCCATCTTAACCAAATTTTGACAGTATTTAAATTAGAGAATGTAGGATACAAAAATTCAAGAACATTAAAAACGTCAAATTGTTTTCTTTTGCAACTAACTTCATTGGGAAACGCTTTGTCAAAATCGGATTTTCCAATAGCAAAGCGTTGCCGCCGCGTTATTCCGGTATGCTCCATACAAAATGTATGGACATGAGAACTTTTGGCAGCTAAAAAACGCTTGCCGCCCGTATTTAGGGATGGCTGTAAGTTGTAACTATAGTTTAAGAGCTGATAAAGTCACACTGTGTTGACATTTCTGTCCACCAAGGCTTGGCATGTCATCATGAATCGTTTAATGCCAGAACAACACTTCCAAACTTACTTTGAAAAAATTTATCAAACATGTTGTTTTTTTTGTTGTGAGTTAATTATGTATGTCTATATGTATGTTATTAGTTCAAAACGTAGATAGCCATCAACTTAGTTCTGAAATAATAAAACCTCTTAGGCACAAAGTTTCAACTTGCTGCAATACTCAATGTCCAGTAGAGCAATTCTTGAATACTAGAGTATTAAATTTTTTATTTCATTTTTGTAGTAGAAGCAGCATTCAGGTGATGACCCCTGCATATGTAGTACATTGTGGCGCAGCTTGAAATGAGGGTGCTGTTACTCTGCTCTTTAGTGCTACGCTTTCTTTTTTACTGCAACAGGCCTACAACAACCATTGCACTCGCTAACGCTGATCAAGAAAATTTGACACCCTATTCATGGCTGAGTGTGGAGTGTAGAACTCGGGACTTCTAGATTTTTAGTGCCATTGCACATTATACCTTTTTAGCCTGCCTTATCAGAGGAAGATCCGAGACCATCTCAGCTTCGTCATAGAAGCTTTAAAATTTAACTTTTAAGGAATGTATGCTTAAGGACTATAATTTGTTAAATATTTAAACTATTTTACCATGTAATATGTTACGTCAACGTCCACTAAAGAGGATGGGGGTACAAAAATTGATTTTTCTGATTTTTTGGCTCAATGTTTAATGCTTTGGACATTCTTTGACATAAAAATGTATCATTTGATTAACAACATTAAAAAAAAGAAACAGGTAAAAACGTTATATTTGACCGGATCGAATCTCCAAATGCTGTGCTGTTGGCTGAAGTAGTAGAACACGAGACTATCAGGCCTGTTCTGTAAATCACGTAGTTTGAAATGGCGTGATTTTAGAAAATTATCTCCACTAATAGAAATATTTTTCCAGACATTTTTCAATATTGCTGTTATATATAGCTTCAAATATCATATCCAGAAGAAAACTGCCGTATCGAATTTTAAAAACGTTTTCAGGACCATAATTTATGTTTGAATTCACGCGATTTCAACCCGACGTGATTTATAGAACAGGCCCATATGAAGCGGAGGGTCCTGAGTTCGAGCCCGCGCTGAGTCATGAAATATTGTGTTGAATTCTTCTGATCAGCATTAGTGCGTGGTTGAGTTAGTTGTTGTCAGCCTGTTTCAATGATGAAGGCATAGTCACTGGTCACTGAACATAATTGGCAGCGACTGATACTATCATGTACTAAAAGCAGAGTAACAGCACCCACCTTCGTCGGCCCTGTAGCAAAAACTAGCCGGCGAAGTAAAAGGTTGAAATAGCTACAAAAACAACTGTCTATCTTCTCATCTTTCCTAATCATTCCCCTCATTACTATCCCCTCGTTTTCAGTTCCAGCGCAATGCATTGCATATGTATGGGCCATCCCCTGAGTGCTGGTCCAAGATAAAAAAAAAATATTTAGCCCCATATTTATAAAAAAATAAAACGTATTTGAAATCTGTTTTAACAAAATTTTGTATGAAAAAATTTGATTAAAATACATTTCAAAGTCATTTTAAATTTTATGAATACCGGGATAAGTAAGTAAATTTAAAATGTTTGACTTGGTGGGACAGAGTTCCTTTAAGACGTCTCTGTACCCAATTGCAAATCTCTATTTTGACAGAGCCATCTTGGAAAGGGTCGTGTTGGAGATATTTCACTTCTGCAAGATCGGAGAACCTCTCAGCTTCTTATAGGCTTAAGAAATACAAATTGTTCAATATTTACAATATTTTTGCATATAATATCGTACGTCAACGCCCACCAAAGGGGGTGGGGTCCAAAAATAGACTATATCATTTTTTCCACAGACGGACGTATGGGTACTGCTAGATCGACTTAGACTTCATCACTGATCAAGAATGTATATACTTTATGGGGTCCAATTCTTTGTGAAGGGTATTAAAACTATATTTTGACAGGGTCTCTCTGGCAAGGGCTCTCTGGCAAGGGGAGACATTTCATCGTTGCCATAAAACTCTAAAAATAAATGTTTAGGATAATTATATGTAAAATTAATTTTTATTTTATTTTTTTGATAGGGTCATTTAGCGACAAAGGGTTAGGAGGGGGTAGGGCAGAGTAGTACCAGGTTACTTCTCAGCTTCGTCATTAAAGCTTACAAATTTTATTTTTAAAGAATGTAGGCTCAAGTAAAAAAATTTGTTAAATTTTTACACTATTTTTGCATATAATAACGCCCGCTAAAGGGGGCGGGGTCCAAAAATTCATTTTTTTAATTTTATGGCTCCAAGTTTAACGCGTTAGACCTTCTTGACATAAAAATATATCATTTGCATAACAAAATTACAAAAAAAAAAGCTTTACAAATTATGTTGTTCTTTAGAGGTTTACTTATGCTAGGAACACAACTGCGACGAACGACGAATTTTTGGTCGCGAATATTCGTCGCCAAAAATAAAATACATTGTTGTATATGAAAATGCACACAATCGTGGCGTTGGTCGAAGTTCGTCATACTCAGCGAAAGTTGAAATACATTTATTTCTAATTATTTCGTCAACGAACGGCGAACAAATCAATACAAAGTGATCTGGTTTCATATGCACAAACTGGTTTTTTGTGGAAAAACATAGTTCACTACTGTATTGTTGCATGTAGCACTAAAGTTTTCAGTACATACTAAAAATGCATTCACTAATTCACAAAAATGTATCATTCGGACGAATTTTTATTAATTTTGAACACTTTTTATGATATAGTTTTCCTTTCTATTTCTCACTTTTTCATATGGTCACCCCATCAGCTGTTAAATGAAAATAATAATTTATTTACAGACAAAAAATTTTTCAGAAAATAATAACAAAAAGGAATTTGTTCTGAAAAAAAATGAACAACGCCGTGATAATTATTGAGTGTCTAAACAATCTGGCTGGCATCAGAGGATTACATTGATTTAAAAAACAAATATTAAAATTTTGTTTGCTTATTATTTTAATTTATTCGTCGTTATTGTGTTTCATACGACGAATTTATAGAACAATTTTTTACCAACGAATTCGTCGTACTAAGCGAAATTCGTCGTTCGTCCCAGTTGTGTTCCTAGCATTAGTTCTTCTTTTTTAACTCTGACCAGATGGAGTCCATATACAAACTTCACCTGTGCTATCCTTTAAAATTTATCTGTACCAAATTTCAAGCGTCTAGCTCTTTTCCTTTAGACTGCTTTATAATTTCCAAAGACAGACGGACGGACATGGCTAGATCGTCTTGGAATTCACCACTGATCAGGAATCTATATACTTTATGGGGTCTTAGAGGGATATTTTGCTGCGTTACACATGGAGTGATAAAGTGAATATATCCAATTCTTTTCTGGAGGATATAAAAACTGTGTTCGTGGTAAAATATTTCACAGCAAAGAGAAGTTGCTGTATGTGATTTTAAGTGCTTTAAAACGTTAATGAACAAGATGTATCCAATTAAAACCAGACTGGGCAGTAAAAGAAGGGATTAGTGTCGAAACCATTTGTCTGTTTTGTAACGAATAAGAATTAAATAATTTGTTATCTATTTAAAAAAATTATTAAAAATAAATAGGGTATTTCAAAGCTGCCTATAATTGTCAATATAAATTCATTAGTTTTTTAAATCACTTGCTATGCAGAATCGGTTTTTATACCCTCCAAAAAAGAATTTAGAGGGTATATTCACTTTGTCATTCCGTTTGTAACGCATCGAAATATCCATCTCAGACTCCATAAAGTATATATATTCTTGATCAGTGATGAAATCTAAGACGAACTGAGCATGTCCGTCCGTCCGTCCGTCTGTGGAAATCACGATTCAGTCCAAACGAAAAGAGCTAGACTCTTGAAATTTGGCATAAATATATTTTAAAACTTAGAGCAGGTTAAGTTCGAAGATGGGCTAAATCGGGCAAGGGGGAAAAAGGTTCCCCTAAGAAGAACTAAACCAACCCAGAAAAAACAACATAATTTTTAAAGTTTTTTGGTTATGTTGTTAAGCAAACGATATATTTTTATGTCAAATACGGTCCAACGCCTTAAACTTGGAGCCATTAAATAAAATAAAAATATTTTTTGACCCCGCCCACTTCAGTGGGCGTTATTATAGGCAAAAATAGCATAAAAATTTAACAAATTGTTTTACTTAAGCCTACATTCCTTAAAAATAACACTTTTAAGCTTTAATGACGAAGCTGAGACGAATCCTGGTACTACTCTGCCCTACCCCCTCCATCCCCTTCGTCCCCTAAATGACCCTACCAAAAAAAAAAAATTTTTTTAAATTTTATATATAATCATTCCAAACATTTATCTTTAGAGTTTTATGACTGCCGATTTCTGCCCTACTCCCACCCCCCCCCCCCTCCACTCTTCTTTTGCCCCCTAAATGACCCTACCAAAAAAAATTTTTTTTTTTAAATTTTGTATATAATCATCCCAAGCATTTATCTTTAGAGTTTTATGACTGCCGATTTCTGCCCTACCCCCCCCCCCCCCCCCTCTTCCTTTGCCCTCTAAATGACCCTACCAAAAAAAAAAATTTTTTTAAATTTTGTATATAATCCTCCCAAGCATTTATCTTTAGAGTTTTATGACTGCCTGTTGCTGCCCTACCCCCTCTCCCCCCTTTGCCCGCTAAATGACCCTATTAAAAATAAATAAAAATTTTTTTTAATTTTGTGCATAATCATCCCAAGCATTTATTTTTAGAGTTTTATGTCTACCTGTTTCTGCCCTACCCCCTCTCCCCCTTTGCCTTCTAAATGACCCTATCAAAAAAAACAAATTTTAATTTTGTATATAATTATCCCAAGCATTTATTTTTAGAGTTTTATGACAAGGGTGAAATGTTTCCCCCACAGCCCTTGCTAGAGCGACCCCGCCAAAATACAGTTTTTATACCCTCCAAAGAGAATTGTGATGAAGTCTAAGACGGTCTAGCAATGCCCATACGTTCGTCTGTGGAAAACATGATATTGTATATTTTTGAACCCCGCCCCCTTTAGTGGGCGTTGACGTACGATATTATATAAAGGAACTCTGTCCCACCAAGTTAAACATTTCAAATTCACTTACTAAATATTTGGAGGGTATTTAAGATTCGACCCGGTCGAATATAACGTTTTTACTTGTTTTAAATTTCATCTGTTTACAGCCTGCCCATCCCATGCATATTTCTTACATACTCTAAAATACTTTTCCCTTATCTAAATATTTATATTTATTATTTTGTTTATTGTTTTTGGTTTTTTTTTTACTACAAATAATTGTGAAATATTAACTTGTACAGTTGAGTACCAGTGCTTGCGATGGCGGCAAAAAATAATATGTGAAATCTTTCTTTTTAACACATATTGCGTATTTAAGCAAACAAACAAAAAGTCATGATAAATCAAAAAGTTATGTATTCTTTGAATTGCTTTACATACATATTAATGCACATATTCAATAGGTTGTTACGAGTATCTCACACCCACTTAATTGTAAATGGCGTTAATTGTATATCTTGTCAACTTAATTTGCTTTATAATTGTGTCTATGTTAATAAATTTTTTATTTAAAGTTAATAATTTCTACAGATTTATTTAATGATTTAAGTTAGAATTTGGTGACAAGAAGTTGAAGTCTCCTAGAAAGTACCCTACAGTCTATCACACGCATTTTAAGTTAGCGATGAAACTTCATAAACATTTTTGTTGTAACATATTACATGGAAAAATACCAACTAGTGGGAGCCACTTGGATATCAGCTTTTTCACTTAAAGCCTAGTACTCTGTTTGAATTTGTGGAATATGTTGCGCAACATGACTTATTTCAGTTACAGTTTTTTTCCTTTTTAATTGAAATTATGTTTTCCATTTTCAATGAGAAATTTTTTTTTTTCGTTCGAAATAAATAACATTCATGTTATTTCACATGTTTTTCATAATTAAAACAGAGTACTAGTCTAGCAACATTTTTCCACAATTATTTCGATTGAATATTTTTTGTATGGGTTCTGTCAGAATTTCACATGAAATTTGAAACAGAATACTAGGCTTAATAGAAAAATTTTTCAAATAAAGAATTCCTTTAAGCCTAGTACTCTGTTTGAATTTGTGGAATATGTTGCGCAACATGACTTATTTCAGTTTCAGTTTTTTTCCTTTTTAATTGAAATTATGTTTTCTATTTTCAATGAGAAATTTTTTTTTTTCGTTCGAAATAAATAACATTCATGTTATTTCACATGTTTTTCATAATTAAAACAGAGTACTAGTCTAGCAACATTTTTCCACAAATATTTCGATTGAATACTTTTTGTATGGGTTCTGTCAGAATTTCACATGAAATTTGAAACAGAATACTAGGCTTAATAGAAAAATTTTTCAAATAAAGAATTCCTTTAAGCCTAGTACTCTGTTTGAATTTGTGGAATATGTTGCGCAACATGACTTATTTCAGTTTCAGTTTTTTTCCTTTTTAATTGAAATTATGTTTTCTATTTTCAATGAGAAATTTTTTTTTTCGTTCGAAATAAATAACATTCATGTTATTTCACATGTTTTTCATAATTAAAACAGAGTACTAGTTAAGTAACATTTTTCCACAAATATTTCGATTGAATATTTTTTGTATGGGTTCTGTCAGAATTTCACATGAAATTTTAAACAGAGTACTAGGCTTTACTCAAAATAATTTTGTGTAATTTAGTAAAAATATTATTCGAAAAGAAAACTGGATGATTACAGTGCACACAAATTTGATTCCATATTCATGACTGAGTACGTTATCGAACCCACCACCTTTGGCTTAGCATGCAACAGCACACACCTTAACTTTAGGTGTATGGTGACGCTTATTCGAGACTTCATGAGACTTTTCAGCTGATATCATGTAGGTAAGTGTTCCATTTTTATACCCTTCACTAAAAGGAGAAAGGGTATATATAGGTTTATCATTCCGTGTGTAATTTCCTCAATATTAATATGGGACCTCATAAAATATATATATTCTGGATCATTATAAAAATGGCGATGACGAATGAGCGATGTTCGTCTGTCTGTACGTGAAATCGGTTTTCCCAAGCCCCCAGCAGAGCTAGAGACTTCGTTCTTGAATCGATGGATTAGAAATGATCTTAAATAGAGTAATCTTGATAGATCCGAAATACGGTTCCAGAGCTGGGAAAACTATACCTATTTCTGGACGCAAAATTAACTAGCAAAAACCAATAACTTTTTTGTTTGTTTGTTAATTAAACCTATTTCGTACTTTGGGAAGAATATAATTTGTATTCAAAACTAGACGAATAAAAATTTTTTTCCAGGGATGGGTAATTGCAATTTTTTTTTTTGGTACATGTAATATTTTGTAGTACATGAAAGTGACCAAAATGGTTACAAATTTTATGTTTTACTTATATAAAACTATTTTATATCTTATTAAGAGTTGCATTTGTAAAAAGAAAACAAGAAAATTAAAATTTCGATACCAGGGTTCGGAAATTGAAACTCATTTAGTACATAAAAGTACACCTATAAGTTCCTAATTTAGTTTTTTTCAGTGATTCAAACCCATTTTATGCTTCAGGGAAAATTATATTCGTGTAATACATGAATAAAATTAAAACTTTTTTCCAGGGTTCAAAAATCGAAATATGTTTCTTATATAAAAATGGCCATGTAAGTTCCTAATTTAGTTTTTTCAGTGAACTAAACTTATTTTTTACTTCAGGAAAATTAAATTGGTACAAAAAACAAAAGTAAAAAAATTGACATTCGATTCCAGGGTTGGAAAATCAAAAATTTTTGGTACATAAAAGTAACCAAATAAGTTCCTAATTTTTATTATTAATCTTTTTTTTTGTTGAATTAGAGGTTTTTATAATTCAGGAAGAATTACATTTGTATAAAAAATTAAAAAGATTAAAAATTAGATTCCAGAGTTGGAAAATCGAAATTTTTTGGTACATACAAGTATCCAAATAAGTTCCTTATTTTTATTTTTTTATGAATCAAATTTATTTTCTGTTTTAGAAAGAAGAAAGGAGAAATACAGCTGAATATAGCACTTTTACTTGTTTTTGATATTGATTTGACGTTGAGGTCACCAAATACGAGTTACAGAATACGGAACAACATAACATTAAAACTTGTAGCATCTAAAAGTGAATTAATATTTATATCGCTTGTATTTAAATCCTACATATTTAGTTAAAATTTGTTAACAAAAATATTTTAAAAAAATTGTTTACATACCTATAAAATCAATAAAAATTATATAATTTTATTTAATATGCTTTTTAATGTATTTCCCTCTGTGCAAAGTAATTAAAAACAAACGAGATAAAGAGATAAAAGTGTGAATACACTTGCGCTTGGAGTTCGTTAGCAAAAAATTAAGCAAACAAAACTTTATGATTTTGTAAAGCAAATTTTGTTTTTTTTTGTTTTTGCTTATTAACTTTGACAAAACAAAAACCAAGATTTTCTTAAATACGAGTAAACTCAAATTTCATTAAATATTATGTAATAGTGAGCCACAAAATTGGTACACAGTTGACTTTACTTATATTTTATACGAATGACAAACTGCAACACCCTTAAAGTGGCATAACGAACATGCACACATACTTATAACAGCAACTTTATAAAATCACTAATTATATTTAAACTTCAATTGGAGTAAATATTTGAACAATGCCACAGGAAAACGAGAGACTTAGAAAAAAATAAAATAAAAGAAATGCCTAAGGAAAACTTAAAAATTTAAACAAAACACTTTCGTAGTCTGTTCTACTTAAAACTGTTTGTATAACTATGCAAAAGTTATTGCAAAAAAGGCAACAAAAGGTTTATAATAATTTAATATGTATTTACAAGATAAAAAACACTATTCGCAAAATAAAAATAAAAAAAACAAAATCAAAAGAAATCTATAAACAAAAGTCTTCCGGCTACATTTTACAAAACCCAAAATTATATCTGAAAAACAGAGGAGAAAACCACTGATACTCAAATTGTATTAAAACACTAAACAAATACCGGTTTCCTCAGTGCCCTACATCACTAAATTCAAACCATAATATCAATAAATTATTTCACACCTTCCCAGAGCTCGCAAAACAAAAATATTTACTGTTTTACTTAATATATTTACATGAGATCAAACTCAAATTTAAACTATAGAGTGTTTTTTAGAGTGTCACAGCAGCAGATGAACGCATGCAAATTGTAGAAAGTTTTAATCAAAATAATTGTTCAATTCATCAATCTTACAGTGTACTTCTTCCATTTTATTTTAAAACTATGTATAAGTCGTCTTCCGACGATGCTGTCAACATAGTGGGAAATTAGGTGTCCACTACCACCTCTGTTATGACTCAGGGGCTCCCTTAAGTGACCCATGGTCGTTCAGGTGGCAATTTCTAGTACATGGTAGGGTGATAATCCATGCACTAACACTTTGCTAGAGTGTCTAAAAGATCTACAAGATCTTTGCTACTTTGAGACACGAATGTGCCATAAGAAGCATCTGTGGATTCACAAAAACACAGATTTTGCTACTATCAGCCGGACCGAAGCCCAACCATAAAGATCGGTCATCACTCCTTATTTGACAAATCTTCCATCAATTGGTGTCAACCACAAACCGCCACGTGAACTCCCGAAGGAGACCTCACCAATATCCAGTCGCAGTAATACTGCTGGGCCAGTACTGGATTCCGTGGTACCAGTTTGGACTACTGGTGAAGCCTCGAAAGCTAAACCAGTGTAGGTTCTATAAAATTTCTGTGGACTTCATTTTCTGTCTTACCCAAACTTAAGTGTCCTTGCACCTGTTGTTTCTTACTCAGACTCGTAGACGAACCTACTTCTTTTAGATTCTTATATACACATCCGTTCCACTGTTATTTAGAGATTGGGCAGTAGCATATTAGTTTTAAGGAGCTACCTGGAAAATAAATGTCTGAAAAGCATAGTAACCCCTTCAAAGCCAACCATTATAGGTACGGTGACCATATTTTTCAATGCAAAAAAGAGGACATTTAGATATGTAATAAAAATTGTATTTACTATTTATAGTCAATTGCATATGTTCTAGGCATGGCCGACTTACTTACATATATTTATGTTTTTTAAACAAAATATGCCCAGAACTTAAAATATGTCCAGAAATGTTACAGTCTTTCAAATGACAGATTTTAATTTCTGCACAATCCATTTGATAATTATAGTTTCTTTTTGAAAAAATAAAACGTTTAATTTTGGAGTTTAAACAAAAAAGTTTTAATAAAATAAAAAAAGGTACAATAAAGGACATTTTAATTAAAAAAAGGACACTTTAATTTTTGTTAATCTAAGAGGACATCATGTAAAACAAGTAAAAACGTTATATTCGACCAAATTTGTTTAAATAAGAATTGTTATCACATTCAACTAAGCCACCTAATAAGTGGTGACAAACACAATACACATGAGCACTGGTGATGAAAGTGTTGCGGTTTTCGAAAACAGCTGTTCTGCTCTGCTGTGTAAGTTGCATAAAACTGATGTTGACTTTCCTTTGTGCCTTCGAATATTTATCATGTCTTTCTAAGATTTAAAAACAAATTTCGAACAATTAGCCGATGAATATTAATTCATTAAAAAAATGTTTTTTTTTGTTGATAGGGTCATTTAGGGGGCAAAGGAGGAGGAGGGGTTAGGGCAGAGTAGTACCAGGTTACGTCTCAGGTTCATCATTAAAGCTTAAAAATTTTATTTTTAAGGAATGTAGGCTTCAGTAAAGCAATTTGTTAAATCTTTACATTATTTTTGTATATAATAACTCCCACTACAGGAGGCGGTGTCCAAAAATAATTTTTTTTTATTTTATGGCTCTGAGCCTAACGCGTTGGATCTTCTTTGACATAAAAATATTTCATTTGCTTAACAAAATCACAAAAAAAATTTAAAAATTATGTTGTTTTTTAGAAGTTGGTTTAGTTCGTCTTAGGGGAACTTGTTTCCTTCTTCCCCGATTTAGTCCATCCCCAAACTTAGCCTGTATTATCCTTCAAGATATATTCATACCAAATTTTTTTTTTATTTTTTTAGGAGTAGGACCAGCACTCAGGGGATGACCCCTACATATGCAGTGCATTGCGCTGGAACTGGGAAAATAGATTTTGGGAGGGAGGATAAAGGGAGTAGTGTCTGTGGATATTCGACTTGAACCCCCTCAAATTGTAAGTGGCGGGGAAGACATCTGCAGGTAGTTTGTTCCACATACGGACTGTTCGACCAAAAAACGAATTTTCTCTGTAATGCGTAGTGCTATTCGTTGGAATATCGACCACAAACGCATGCGCTCTTGATGAAAAACGCGTTGAGCGTAAGAAAGAATGGGTTTCAGGAACAAGTTCCCTAATTTCACCAGAGCACCTGCCATTAAACTAACGATAGAACAACGATACGCACCCCACATTGCGACTATGCTCAAGAGAGTCAATAGAGTTGGCTACCCTACTGAATCGTGATTTCCACAGACGTACGGACGGACGGACGGACATGCTCAGATCGTCTTAGATTTCATCACTGATCAAGAATATATATACTTTATGGGGTCTCAGATGGATATTTCGCTGCGTTACAAACGGAATGACAAAGTGAATATACCCTCCATATTCTTTTTTGGAGAGTATAAAAAGAGTACTGTCCTCTTAAAAAACGGACGAATGGTCACCGTAATTGTAGGTTTTAACTTTCTATTGACTTTTGGTTCTTAACTAGAATCTGGGCGTCCTCGTGTCTACTTTCTTATTTTAAACTACTTCAGGTCTTCTTACAGTAGTCCTGTCCCGCATCCTATTTGGTCACTAGGCAGGCACATATAAGTTCTATGTGTTACCAGCAAAAGTTATGTTTGAGAAAACTTTGTAAACCTCGAGAGCAAAACCAGTATAGGTTTTCAGGCGTCCTTAAACCTTCTTTCTAAAGACCTTAATTTTAAATAAAGCGCGTTTTTGTAGAGTGTCACGACACCAGAGCAACGCGTGCAAATTGTCGAAATTTTTAATCAAAATAATTGTTCTATTCGTTAAAGTGAACGTGCAATGCTTCCATTTTATAAGGTACTTAATCGTCCTTCAAAGTGGCTAATTCGAAGAACAAGAGATCGTTTTCGGACCACATTTACTGTTACTGATAATGTGCATCCCGTAAGACGCCCAAAAGTGCGTACTGAAGAAGCTGCAGCCGCTGTACAGAAAAGCATTGAAGATGATCCTAATCAATTAATTCGTGTCCGTTCTCAGCAACTGGGGTTGTGTCCTTCCACTTTATGGACGGGTTTTTTAGTTGTTGAAAATTCATGTTTCAGATTGAGGTTTATACACGCCAGCCGTGCCGGCCACATGGCAGATATCATATTTAATCATTAATTTTATAAAATTTTCTTTCCAATAAATCCCGTTTCATTGATATTTAAAACATATTTGCTTATTTTATTACGATTTAAACTTGTGTCGCTCCATAAAAAAACCCCCCTCTACATTGGAGTTTGATATTTTATATGTTTAAATGAAATTACCCGTTTATTTCGGATAAAATCTCTGTTGCGACAAAATTTTATGAACTGAGGTTTTACGTCTCTTTTAGTGAGAGATAGAAAGAGAGATCTTTATACAAAATTTTGTCTAAAGAAAAATTTTGCTCTAAACAAATTGGTGAATATAAAACACATAACAATTTCCCTCAAGTTAGGGAGAAAATATTAATGCAATATATTTTTTCAATTAATATAGTGATTGCAAGAAGCAGCTCATTTAATTAAATAATTTAATTGCAGCAATTAAAGCTCCAATACTTGTGCTTCCAACAATGCCAGCAATCACAAAAGCAAAGAAAACGTTTTTCTACTATAAATTATACAACTGACAATACGAGGTCTGTCTAGAACATAAAGTGAGGTTAGGTAAAGTTTATTTTTCAGTAATTGCAATAATTTGGCACTAAGATATCGCTATGCACGCAAAAACTTTTACTATTACAATAAAATCTCTAAAAATGCAAATTTAATATTGCATGTTTGATAATCATAATATTCGTTAACATTTTCTTTCTTCTTTTCAACACTAGATTTTGTAAATTTTATAAATAATCAGCAACATCGGTTTTTTTTAGTTTTGGCCACCTAAAAGTGCTCAGAACAGTTGCATTAAAGAAACTTTTGAAAAATTAAATTCAAATTGCCACTATAGCACAGTTTATCATATAAAATAGCTCTGATTATTTTATTTATCTAACAAACAAACAAATTTCTCAAAAAGCTTCCTTTAATAAATACAAATTCATAGAAAACATTTAAATTTGAAACTAAACTTTTATATGAAACTTGTCCTAAGCACTCAAACCATAAGCACGTAGGCACCGATATAAAAAATAATAATGAAATCAAATGAATTTCTGAAATACCAAATAGCAATGGTAGACAGAAAAACCATTTTTATTCAAGTCTTTTCCACAACAAAAAAACAAAACAATGCAAATTAAAAGCCAAGATCAACCGTAGCAAACCGCACTACACATAATTTACTCTCATAATTTTGAGGAAAGAAAAAAAACTCACTCAATATGTGCGCAAGATCAGCTCAACTCAAAATTAAATTTTTGTGTTTCTGTGTCTATTTCTTTTAGGTATATAAAGTGAGCAGGCATATAAAAATTCATGTCATTTCATAAATTACGGTCGTCGTTACGTTACGAATACAAAGAAATTCCCAGTGGTGGTGTCGTACTATCAAACGAAAACGAAAGTGTTGTGTTTAATTAAAATTTTAATACATAAAATTAATAAAACGAAATTAGATTAATTAAAATGAAAGCCTTTGTTGTGGCCAGTGTTTGTTTCTTCAGTGTATTGAGTGTTGGTTTGGCACAATTCTCCAATGGTCGTGTGCTCGATCCACCAAATCCACAATTGTGCGCTCAAAGAATTGTACACGAAAAGACACCCGATGGCAAAGGGTGAGTTGAGAATTTAAAAAGAAATTCTAAAGGAAAAAGTTATTGTTATATAACAAAATAAAAAATGTTATTTAATGACAAAGCATTATTTTCTGTAGTTCTAAAATGATATATGTAAATTGTGGAATTTATGACTATTGGAATTTTAACTTCTATTTGTAAAATTGTCAAAGTTTAATTAAAAAGTTAGCCAAAAAGTTATTAAATGAAATAAAATTACACTTCGAAGTTGCCACGGTTGTTTTTTAATATTTATTGCTACAACTTCATTAATTGTAATAAATATGACAATTTACAACAGTAAAGGGAATATTGCATAATTAAAATAAAGCTAAATTAATAACATATAATGCGAATAAGATTTTTTTCCTAACATTTTCTCGAATATTTTTTTTTTGCCAAAATTGATTCGAATAATTATTTTTCGCAAAAATGTATTGCTACAGAATAATTATATTCGAATAAATATATTCGAATAATTATATTCGAATAATTATTTTCGAATAATTATATTCGAATAATTATATTCGTATAGATTTACTGGGATAATTTTATTCGAAAAAATGTATTTATTTTTATTGAAATAATGTTATTTCATGCATTTTATTCAAATAATATTAAATTAATAACTCATATTCGAAAAATGGAATGAGTTTTCCAAATTTTATTGAAAAAATTTTTCGAGATAGTTTTAATATCTCAAAAACATCATTTAAAAATTCATTAAAATTATCACATTCCAAAAGTATTTTACATAAGAATCATGTTATTTGATGAATATGATTTAAATAATTTTGCTCGAATAATTTTTATTGAGATAAACATATAAACTTATTCGACTAGTTTTATTCAAATATACGAATAGTCTTACTGCAATAATTTAAGATTAAATGAAACGATGAATAATAAATATTTATTTTGGCAAAAAATTATCCGAATAATTTATGTTCGCAAATAGTTATTCGAAAAATTGTTTTTTGTTAAACTCCATCTATCTAATAAGTATATTCGAATAATTATATATGAATAATTTTATTCGAATAATTGCATACGAATAATCATATTCGAATAATTTTATTCGAATGATTTTATTCGAATATTTTTGGTCAAATAACTTTATTCAAATAATTTTACTGGTTTTATTAATATAATGCTATTTGATCAATTTTATTCAAATAATATGATATGAATAGCTGTTATACGAATAAAACTTTATCTAGGACGTTTTTATTTCTCAGAAATAATTGTTATCTTCATAAGGGTTACAGCATACAAAATGTACCATTTAATTAATGGAAGAGAAATTGAAAGAACATGGAGTAATTTGCAAATTGGGAAAAAAATTTTGTGTTAAACAACAGATTCCCTAATACATAAACTCAAGATTGCGTAATATTTTGAGGCTAATATTTTGTAAAAACGTAGTTTTGATCGAATAATTTTAAATAAATAAATTTCATTCAAAGTTTACTCTTTCAATTAATAAAAGGAAGATTCGCTGCAAGCTTAATTTTAATCCAATAAATTTATACGACTATGTTAACCATAGGTAATCTGATACGAATAATAGTTTTTCGAAAAAAATTTCTCCGAATAATTTATCGTAAATTTTATGTTTCTAGAATATTCAATAGTTTTATGAAAAATAATATATTGTTGCATTATTTACTTGATTGTTTTATTTTTTCACTTAATCATTTAATGATTTTTTTTCGAAAGCTTAAAACTATTTTTGTGTATGAAATACGCAGGCACATTTCCTATTTGCAGTGTAGTTTTCTTACAAAAATGTTTGCGTTGGACCGCAAATATGACTTTGTCATTCTTTATTAGGAATATTATTTTAATTAACTTCCATATAAAATATTTAAATAATATATTAATTATTCTTTATATGTTTAGCTACTTTTTCTCTTGGCGCGACCCTGCCTTAAAGGGTGTCGAAGAAGATTGGTTGAGTGCCAGAAACTATTGTCGCAGACGTTGCATGGACTCAGTGTCATTGGAAACTAGTTTGGAAAATGAATGGATTAAGCAACGTGTTGTTAATGAAAAGGTAAGTTAGTAAATATAACCCATACAATTTATAAAAGAAAGCTTTTTGGGATTCATTTATCTGTCCTAAAACTTAACTTATATCGAAAAAGTTTATCATATGTGTCATAAAACAAATTGTGTCATAGCTTTCTACGGCCTTTGAATGAAATTAAATTTGCTTCATCTGTGAAGGTGAAGTTCAAGTTTTGCTTTAGGTAAAATTCAGCAAAGGGCAGTTAAAAATGATTATTTTGCTAACAAATATTATATTCATTTAACGAATTATGTAATTTAAAAAGAAAACAACAAATATTTAGTATGATGATTTCCTGGAAAAGAGATTTCTTCCATAAAGAAAAAATGCTGTAAGAGTAAAATAAGAAAGTAAGTTTTTTTTGTGGAATGTCTGTAACCTGTAAAATGTTTACAAAGTGACACTTTAACCAAACAGAAGACTTAAGACAACAACCTGATTTCGTACACTCGTGCAGTGTTGCCAAGTTGTGGTTAATTAGCTAAATAGCGTGAAGTTGCCATACCACTGTGTAAAATTAAACTATTAGCCTAGTGCGAAAACAACGATAATGCAAAGTATAAATCGACTAATTCAGAATTAACTTTTGGCCGCGCAGACGACGCTTACTGCATTATTTAAGTGAACAGCTGATAAATTAGTTGCAAAGGGCCGCAATTAACACTTATGGATGTATAGCAGCCATATATATTTTAGCCTACACTTTACTTACATGTAATCAGTATTTAATATATTTTACTGTTTTCAATTATTCAGTGCGTATTTATTTTAAAAAATCACTCAAATAGTAATGGTTAACATAAAAAAATCATTCACAATAGTGACACAACTGCCAAAATTCACCATAATGTATCAATTAATACACATCAACTTTCTTAATTGGCATTATCGTAGTCGTCTGTCTAGGCTATGCCATGTTTAATTCGTTTCGGACGATTTTTTTTAGTCAGTTGTATTAAATGTCGGAAGCTAATCTAAATATGAAAACATAAATCCCCAGTAAGTTAAAGACATTTTTGGCGATTGCTTGGCGTTTCCATACAAGCACAGCATAAATTTGCCGGTTTCTTTTCAGTTTTTGATGTTCTCTTATTCTCTTTACAGTGTTGCCATAAAAAATTATATTGTTTTAGAAAAATTCAATACCAAGGTGAATTAATACAAAGTGACGTTAAAATTTGGTTTTTTTTCGCTCAGACGTTAGTGCCAAAGGTTCTTAAATTTGTGAAAAAAAATTTTCATTAAAAATCATGTTACTATTGTTTGTTACATTCCCATACTAACTCATAAACTTCATTCAAAGAAGTAGCTCAAATTCTTTAAAAGAAACAAAAATTTTCTAATCGTTGAAATAAAACAATTAATTTGCATAATTTTTTACATTTAACAACCATTTTTGCCATTTAGAAAAAATATATGTAATAAATAAATCAGAACGTTGCGAATATCTATAGAAAGAATATGAATATCTTTAGTAAGAATTTCACTTTTAGAAGAACGGGTTTTAAACTGGAATCTGGAAAAATTTGCAAAAGCCTAAATAAAATATTTTAAAAAATCATTATTAAGATAAGAATTTTTTATTCAGACTCAAGTTGAAATCTGCAAACTATTTTTTAAGAATTTTTATTTAATTAAAATTGTTTCATTAAAAGAGAAATATTTAGAATATTTTTATAATCATCAAACTAGCAGAATGCATCTGTACTAATTTCGAGGCCGCTACGCCATCTCATTAGCGTTTTTTGTTAAATTTTTTCCACTTTCCACGGAATATCAACTACAGGGTGTCTGCTGGGAAGGTATACTACTTTGTTTTGCCGCCATTTTGCTAAACATTAGTCTTGACAGTTCATATTTGGCGGTCGTGAAGTAGACACGTGGCAAATTTATTATGGAAAAATATTCGATGGCACATCGCATGCAGCCAGGATTACAATGGAATTCCTGCGAGACCTCTTTCCACAATAAGTTATTTCAAGAAATGGTGATGTTGATTGGCCTCCACGGTCGTATGATTTGCCTGCTCCGGACTTCTTTTTGTGGGAATATCTGAATAGCAAGGTTTATGCAAACGAACCAGAACCGCTTGAACAACTCAAACAAAATATTCGTGATGAAATACCGCATGAAATGTAATGAAAAATGTGCTCAAAAGGGGTAGCATTTGTGAGCCTAACAGAAGCGGACTTTTATCTGATATAGTATTCCACGCATAATTGCCGACATTAAATAAAACATTTATCAATATCCATTATTTTTCATTTAATCATTATGAAACACAAAGTAGTATACCTTCCCGACGGACACCCTGTATTTAACCAATGTTTTTAAATAAATAGAATATGAGAACTTATATTCATTTTTTTAAGTTAACTGAACCGCTTTGCTAGTTTCATGATTGCAAAAATATTCTAAATATTCCACTCTTCACAAAATAATTTGCATTTAATAAAAGTTCTACAAAAAAAAAATTATTTGCAAACTTGAACTTGAGTCTGAATAAAAAATGCTTATCTTAATAATAAAATTAGCAAGGTTAAAAAATAAAAATTTTACATTCTTCTTTTAAAAAATCTATGCATTAAAAAATATTACAAACGACTTGAGAAAATATTTTTTTTGCGAATTTAAGCAATTTGCAAAATAAAAATCAAATCAAATATAGACTCTGTATGTAAGGCAGATTAGTTCATTAAAAGTTAGCTAATTCTTTAAACAAGCGGTTAAGTGTAAAAAAAAAGTTTTTGTCGGCCTTGATTTTATATTTAAGTTGCAGTAGTTCTAAGTTTTTTCATTCCTCTTTTAAAGTTCTCTGCAATGCGTCTAATGTCGCCATTGAAACAGTGCTACCAACTTGAAAAACAAAAAAAAAATTCTTACATGTTAAAACAGTTTCATTTCAATTTCAATTCAATTTTCACTTTTATTTTTCTTTGGACACAAAATATTTTGTTGTACTAGAAACTGTTATACGAGGTCTGCTCAAAAATTAGGGCGAACTTTAATTTTTCTCAATAATTTTGTATACATATATTCAATAGTTCCGATTTTGTTCCTTTCAAAGTAGTAGTTCAACCCAGTAATTAATTCTGATAAAAACTTTTTGGTATATCCTTGAGCTCTCTCATCTTTACGGATTTATCTACCCAATCGTCACAAAGCGCCCTCCTTTCAAGGGTGTCCATAATATTATATAATAATATAATAATAATATAATAATAATATAATAATATAATATAATAATATAATATAATAATATAATATAATATTATATATAATATAATATTATATATAATATAATATTATATATAATATAATATAATATTGGAAACAGGCAAAAGTCTAAGGGCACCAAATCTGGTTAATAGAATGGCCGTTGACAATTCCTGAACGTTTTTCATGTGACGGTTCTTTTTTTGTTGGTCCTGAACGATTTTCATGTGACGCTCCTTTTTTATGGGCTAAAAATTAGAAACTCTGGAATGAATTTCGTTGCCCCACGCTACATGACAAAAATTTCCATAACAATTTTCTTAAATTTCTCAATATTTTCATTGGTTTCTGATATACGAGTACTGGGACATCTAGGATAAGTCCATTGGCGTAGCTAGGCCCTTCTAAAGACCTAAGCCAACCCCCGAAACTTGTTTGCCACCCTAAAAATTCAAAATATTAGAGTAATATCAGTAATATGTATATACAAAGTGTATGGTCTAATAAGAACTAAAGTTGGCCACCAAAGTCGTAAGAGGTAACGGAGTTGGACTATTTCCTTGTGGGGATATGTCAAATCGCTTGTCGATGCCGATATCTTTGAGACACAATATTGGCCAAGTTACAAGTATTTAAGAAATATTTCCGAAATTGCTGCTAGGCTTATATGAAAAGTATAAATGCAAATTTTGATTAATACGTGACTGAAATCATATTCAAAAATGTATGACATAAAATTGTCTTGCCAATTTCCTTTATATTAAAAATATCTCTCTTTCTTTTAAATTAGTTTAAAACTGTGCGATTATAATAAAATACACAATATACTTATATGTACGTTTATTATATTTATTTACTACAAATATTTTTTTTATTTTGATAGGCCCATAACATTTTTTCTAGCGCTTGTAACAAATTGCCAAAATAATTCAAAATGGTGGAGAATATAATTTAAATTGCACAAGTTTGTCTTCCACTGTTACTAAATATTTTATATTTAACTTGTGGCAACACTGACTGACGTGTATGCTCACCGCACAAAAGACTTAAGAAACAAGCGTGTTGTAAAAAATATTTAACACATACATCCGCACACAGGCAAATAAACTTTTGTACGATTTGCTATTGTGGAATCTTCTTAACAAAACAATTTCGAATTCTGTATTCATGACATAAAAACCGAAAAATATGATGAGATATTGTGCGATAGATTTATTAAAATAGTTCGAAATAAATCGATGGTGATAACAGACACTTTCGTCTTCGATTCAAAACATGTTTTCTATGGCAAAAATCGGCTTCACAACGTATTACAAAATCATGATATTTCTTATATTTACAGCACATATCAAACACAGTTTCTGAAAACCATTAGGCATGCAAAAAGCGAAACTTACATAACAAAAGTTGCTATAAGCATGAATATGTACATGAAATACATAAATGAAGTGCTACATGCGCTGGCAATTGCACGTAAAACTCTCGTCAATAGAAAAAAAATTAATAATAAAAAGCAAGATATTTTACATTGAACTTAAGGCTTGAATGAAGAAAATTAGTTGCCGGTTTTCGACAAAAACAAACTTTTCATTGTATGCGTGCATGTGTGTTCATGATAATAATGGTGGATATGTTTGGCATACATTAAAAATGTGTGTTTTCCAATGAATAAAGAAGACACACTCATACACCGTCAACACAAAAAAAGTAATAAAAAAAAAACAAATAAGATGTTAATGATTGCAGAAATTGCCGGAAATTTTTATTAACAATTTTCTTTCGTGTCCGCTGTAAAATAAATAAATAAAAATACTTCTGGTTTAAAGTCATTTTTACTTAATTATGTTTCATATGATTTTAACAAAAACAACAAGTAGTACATGATGTTGCAACTATATATTTGTTATTCTCATATATTATAATTATAGACTATTAATGACAAGTTTCAATTCAAGATTGCTACAATTATCACTTAAATAAACATGATTATTGTTGGCCTAAATTGGGCCATCTTGAATGTGTGTCAATTTCATGTTTAAAGCCCGTTTAATGATCTGAAACTGTCACTACTTATGTTTTATGAATGAATGCATGAATCAAACTGTTTGTTTGTTTGTTTAAAAATTTATTTATACACAAGTTTTAATGGCATTTTGTAATAAATGATTTTATGATTATTACCATCAATGTTTTTTAGCCGCTTTTGTATGAAAACAAAAGCTTGTTTAAAAATATAAAAATAATGATCGTTTATTGAAAACTGTATGAATTGGTTAAACAATAGAATTGAGCAACAGTCACACATAAAAAAATCGACAATTGGTAGCAATTTAATGCTAGGCAAACCATAGAAATTTAGGCAACAATCTTGGTTAATTTGTGCTATTAAAAATACTATAAGACATATGAATTAATATAATTTGCAGAGTTAAGAAAATTCGCGGATGACTTACTCGGTGAGTTATTTGGATGGAAATTAATTTAATTGCGTTTATGCCTTTTTATAATATAGGAGTATATTTATTTTGTTATTAAATAGTATTTTTTGCTTTAAAGAAAAAAACATATGTCTTAATGCTTTTTTTTTTGTTGTTATGTGGTCAAGTATGTCTATATACCTGCAAATCATCAGTAGACTTTAACCTAATTCCAAAATAACGAAACCTCTCAGCTTATACATAAACTCCCAAAAATGATTTGGGAATTACACAAACAAGACCAGCCAGCATTTTTGGAAATTTTAAATCGAATTCGAGTTTTTTTTGATTCTTCTGCGCGATTAAAACTCTAAAATAGGCGCTCATTTTCTGATCATAAAAGATACTTTTGTCGGGAGAAAAAAGTGACTACCCGCGACTCTTCTTAAAAAGTCATTTATGAGTCATTTTCTATATTAGTTTAGAGTCATTTTCGACCCTGTTACTAGTACTTTTATGATCATTTTCAAATCGCTTTCTGATCATTTATTAATCTTAATTAACTTACTTTATGATTCTTTTTCGAGTCGTCTTTCAGTCATCGTTTAATCACATACGAGTCTTTTATGAGTAATTTATAAGTATGTTTAGGAATCCTTTCATAGTCATTTATCAGTCATGTTTGTATTAACTTGGACTCCTTTTTACGTCATTTAAGCAGTGTTTAATCATCTATCTGCGCAAAATATGATCATAAAATACGTAATTACAATCACTTTTCAAACGCCTGCATGATCTGTTTTGTTTCATGTTTCATGATAACGGAAATAATAGTCACATTTCATACGTCTGGATGATTTATTTCCGATTGCTGTACATATTGTTATTGTATTTTAAATCGAACTCATTTTATTCATTGGCGCGAATAATTTTTGAGTCATTTTTTAATCGTGTAACCGACTAATAACTTTTTGATCACCAAAAGTAATCTAAAAAGACTCAGCAAGGTAATTTTTGTAAAAACAATCTTCGAAATGCTAGCAGGGTAGGATTTGAAATTCCAGAAAACACAACAAACAAATTTTATTCTAAAATGCTTCCCTTTTAATGAAATATTAAATGCTCTTAATATATATTAACATATAACATTGTCATTTTCATATAGAAGCATTTTTAAAACTAAATGTACGCTTTTGTTTTAAAAATGAGCTTTTGTTTGTATTAAAAAAAATAATAATTCAATTAAGATTTATGGGCTAATTGTTAAAAACAATTTATTTGTTTTAAATTCATAAAGACATGATATATATTCCAAGGCACAAAGGAAAGTTTTTAGTTATTCAACTTGCAACGCAGAGCAGAACAGCTGTTTTCGAAAGCCGCAACGCTTTCATCATCAGTGCTCATGTGTATTGTGTTTACCACCACATATTAGGTGGCTTAGTTTAATATAATAACAGTTCTTATTTAAACAAATTTTATTAGGAAATTGCATACGAGAACTATATCAACCTGATGTTAACACATTTTTGTTTTAATGGCTTTATTGCCGTTTGATTATTTTCTTCATGTCTCATTTTTCTATATATTTTCATGTCAAAAAAAGTCCAGTTAAACTTGAAGCCATAAAATAAAAAAAATTTAGTTTTTGGACCCCGCCTCCTATAGTGGGCATTATTATGTGCAAAAATTGTGTAAAAATTTAACAAACTGTATTATTTAAGCCTACATCCCTTAAAAATAAGATTTTTAAGATTTAATGACGAAGCTGCGACGTAATCTGGTACTTCTATGCCGTACCCCCTCCTCCCCTTTGCCACCTAATTGACCCTATCAAAACAGAAATTTTTTTTTTACTATTACTTATGACAAAAATTTATATTTGACAGAGCGACCTCGACAAAATAAAGTTTTAATACCCTCCCAAAAGAGTTGGACCAGATAAATTATATATGTATATTTTCTCGATCAGTGATGAAATCTAAGACGATGTAGCCATGTCCATCCGTCCGTCTGTGGAAAACATGATACAGTCAATTTTTGACCCCTTTAGTGGGCGTTGAATTTATATATTACATAGAAAAATTGTGTAAATATTTAACAAATTGTATTCCTTAAGCCTACAGTCCTTAAAAATTGAATTTATAATCTTTCACGACGAAGGTTCGTGACGTTCGCTGATCTTCCCCTGCCCTAAGCCTCCACCCTTTTGTCTACTAAATGACCTTATCAAATAAAAAACTTTTTTCTACACTTTACTACTCCGAAAATTCAGTTTTTAAGTTTTTACGATTTAGCTGACATGTCTCCCCTACGATCTTTCTCGGAGTGACCCTGTATATTGGTCACAGAAATGTCTTAAAGGAACTCTGACCCCCAGAAGGTTAAACAGTTTTCATTTATCTCAGTCCCTTTTTATACGCTGATATAAAATATTAATATGTAAATTTTTATTCTGACGGAAAGGTGTCTCAGTCATGCTCCTCTCAACACATTGGAAACGACTGTATTAAGATAATATTTTTCCCTTCTTTACTTAAGCCAAATACCATAAAAATTTAAATTTTAATAAGAATAAAAATTTAGTTTTTCTTTACTAAATATTTGGCGGGTATTTAAGATTCGACCTAAACAATACCAGCTGTTTTAAATATACAACTTGGCAGCACTCAACTTAGCACAGCCAAAAACAAGATTGCATTTCATAAAACCTACTTAAATCCAATTCTAAAGTTTTTTTAAGTTGGTTTTAAGAAAATCATTTTCTATGGTGAAACCAGGTTTTAACAGTTAATTTTAACGTTAAAACCAGAATTTATTAAAACCCATGGCAGTGTGAAAACACTATAAGGTGACGATGTGTAGTTTTGAAACATAATTATTTTACAAAATTTACTTAATGCAATTTTTTACAATTTGTATATGAGCAGACAACAGATGACCAGTCCAGTCCTGCTTTGAGTGCCTGGTATACAGTGTAAATTCAATCACGTTCTTTACATAAATAAAATATTTAAATATCACGTTTCTTCATACATAATTTTTTTTCCACAGAAAATGCAATTTGACCCCACAATATATTTTTTATCTAAGCAAATATTTAATTATATACAAATTTTTGGTTTTAGAAAACTTAGCGTTCACAAATTTAGTTTAAAAAACCACAAGCCAAACAAATAAATCTCGAAAAAAAAACAAATAAAAATATATTATTCGTACAATAAAAAAAAGTATATAAAACATCTATCGGTAAATACTTTAGAGAAAGTGTCTTTATATAGTCGCAGGTAAAATTGTAAAGTATTGTTGAAAATAAAAATCCAAATGTTTTTGTTACCAGGGCAGCACGTTAAGGTGGAGCTTAGGGTTTAAAAGCAGTTGCTTATTAACCAAAAAAATAAAAAGTTAAGCGACGAACACTTTAAAAAGTGATGACAATTTACTGTTTGCTTGTTTATAGGCACGTTTTTTTTTCTTTTTATTATTTTTTCAATTTGGTGTGTTACTGCTGCACAAGGAGGGCTTTTGATGTTAAAATACTTTAAATGTTTTGCTTTTTTACATTGAACTTTTGGATAACGATAGTTTCCGTTATATTTAAAATACTCGTACAGACAGTAAAATTTTAATGCGATTTTGGTATCATTGACTTTTCCTTTTTTTTTTTTTTGCTGTCTGCACTCATTGAAAATATGAAAAATTCAAATTTTCTATTTTATGCTGGTACCAATTGGTGTCAGTTTGTTTTAATATTTTTTTTATATTTTATTTTTATTTACATTTTGTTTGTTAAAAACGCGTAGAATAAGTTGCAGAGATAATAAGGAAAAGTAATGTAGTGTAAAAACGTTTGGTTAATGACTTAAAATTACACGCTCATTTGGCTCTGAAGTGTTAAATTGTTGAAAACCCAAAACCATACATTAACATAAATAGATTAAATTTCATCCTTAGTACCACAATCGTAAATAAAGTGACTACACAATTCTGTCGTTGCATCGGGTATTTTTTTTTTTTACTTGCTTGACTACTTAAAATAATAATGCAAGACAAAAATATAATTGAAACAAGTAAAAGCGTTATATTCGACCGGGTCGAATCTTAAATACCCTCCAAATATTTAGTAGGTAAAATTAAAATGTTTAACTGGGTGGGACAGAGATCCTTTATATAATATCGTACGTCAACTCCCTCTGAAGGGGACGGGGTCCAAAAATAGACTACATAATGTTTTCCACAGACGAACGTATGGGCATTGTTAGACCGTCTTAGACTTCATCACTGGTCAAGAATATATATACTTTATGTGATCTAATTCATTTTGGAGAGCATTAAATCTGTATTTTTTGGGGTCTCTCTGGCATGGGCCGTAGAGGAGACATTTCACCTTTGCCATAAGACTCTAAAAATAAATATTTGGGACAATTAAATGTAAAATTTATTATGTGAGTGAAGATATATATGCAGAGTTAAACATGTTTTCACGTAAACAGTTACGAAACAACGTATATACCACAGTTGCCACAGTTGGTAACATTCTACCAAAATTGGTAATTTTTTTTAGGGTTGGTAACTTGGTAACTTTGTTTTTAAGGCTTGACAAACTATCAAATTATTGCTTTTCTTTTATCATTTTTCCGCATTACTCAACACTGAGAAAAAAAATCATTAAAAACAACTGTGTGAATGTGCGCCAAATTGTTCAACGGCGTAATATGCAAATGTCATTATGTTTGGTCAGCAAAAGATTATTTTAAATGACTGCAATATTAAATAATTTATTTAAATTAAATACTGAATTCGTAGGTATAATGAATTGAAATATTTATTTATGTTCTAAAATGAATTAAAACGTTTTATGTTATTTTTTTTATTAATAAAAGTTGTTGTTTTTATTATAATAAAAATAAATATTTTTGTTTTTATAAACAAATTTTGGTAACTTTTTGGTAACATTTTCGGAAAATTTTGGTAAAAAATTTTTTTACTCAGTGGCAACCGTGGTTATGACGTAACGAAATGGCAAACACTGAAGTTTTATTTTTATGAAAATCCATATATAATAAATTTTTTGAGCATTATGTGAAAATATTTACAGGCCATTAAAGGTTAATTTACAGGCCATGAGAGTGTTTGCGATCTTGGAGGGATTTTACCCCCAGTGGCCAAATAAGGAGTTGGCATACATTGCCAGTGTATACAAAATGATGTATGGGATAGAAGACACTCACATAATAATTTTGTATATAAATGTGGATTTTCAAACAAAAAAATGTCACTGATTGTCATTTCGTTACTTCACTTCGTAACTGCTTACGTCAAATAATATTTAACTCGGCATATTTATCTTCACACACATAAATTTATTTTTAATTTATTTTTAAAGGGTCATTTAGGAGGCAAAGGAGAGGAGGGGATAGGCCAGAGGAGGAGCAGGTTACGTCTCAGCTTCGTCATTAAAGCTTAAAAATTTTATTTTTAAGGAATGTACGCTTAAGTAAAATAATTTGTTGAATTTTTACACTATTTTTGCATATAATAACGCCCACTAAAGGGGGCGGGGTCCAAAAATAATTATTTTTTTTATGGCTCCAAGTTTAACGCGTTGGACCTGCTTTGACATACAAATATATCATTTGCTTGACAAAATTACGAAAAAAACTTTAAAAATTGTGTGGTTTTTTAGAGGTTTAGTTTTTCTTGGTTGAACTTTTTCCCCTCTGGTCCGATTCAGCTCATTTACGAACTTGACCTGTGCTATCCTTCAAGGTATATTTGTACCAAATCTTAGGAGTTTGCCAGACGGACGGACATGCTCAGATTGTCTTACATTTCATCACTGATCAAGAATATATATACTTTATGGGGTCTTAGAAGAGGAATATTTCGCTGCGTTACATACGAAATGACAAAGTATATTCCAATTCTTTTTTGGAGGGTACAAAAATTAATACGTACAAAAATATATTGTATAAAAATATTGAATAAATAAATGAAGGGATCCTGTTAAAGCTTTATTTTTTTTGGAGAAAATACGAAAAATACTTACACACAAAAATATAAACATCAAAGTAAAACAAGAAGAATAGTCTAAATACCAAGGTTCGCAATCGTTACGTCTGAATACCAAGGTTCGCAAGTGGTTCACTTTGCCGTGTGAACATACTATACATAAACGATTTATGATTAGTTGCCAAATCTTCCTGAATAGGAATTTCTATACAATTTTACATTTTCAGCTATCAAACCATAGTTATCGATATCGTTAGTTCTCATGCAGCTAAAAAACACTCGATACATTGTATTTTGTATGCTAATGGGCCTTTATTGAAGAAAACTGTGGAATTACACTTTTTCACAAATAGTTTTACAATTAATAAAAACTTACAATAACAAATATTCTTCCTTATAGTGAATGACAACATCGGCATCGAATCACAACAATATATCAATATTATATGCCTTAAAAAATAATAAGATATTGTCAATAATAACTAATTGCAGTCGACAACTATGCAGAAGTGATACTTTTTTTCTGTTCATCAATAGGAACGATTAAATATTATTTCAAGTCTTGAAAAAAGTAATAAAAAATAGTCCGACGTCTATAAGATATTTGAGAAAAACATCAATAAAAATATTAAAATATTATAAATGAAATTTATTTGTTGGTGGTCAAGCAATGTCTATATGCATTTCATTGGTGCTTTACCAAATCATCAGTAGACTTTAATCACAGTTTTGAAAAGTTAGAAACCTCTTATCCTATGCATATACTTCTCAGATGGTTTTCAGAAGTATAAGAGGTTTTTAACTTTTCAAAACTGTGGTTAAAGTCTACTGATGATTTGGTAAAGCACCAATGAAATGCATATAGACATTGCTTGACCACCAAAAAATAAATTTCATTTAAAATAGTATTGTGACAACAATATGTCAAATAAAAATTTCATAACAATTAAAATATTATACGATTCTGATCTGAAAATGTATAAAGGAATTGACATGGATTCGGGTCAACATGCCTTTTGAAATTTAAAGTTTCTGATAGAATTTCATTATTATAACCTTTAAGTTAACAAACCGGTTACGGATATGTGCCCAATTCAGAGTTCTCTTTATAAATGTTTTTTTTTTAAATAATAATATATTTAAAATATTCAAAGGCCAAATTTTAACACAATTTGAAACAAATTTTCATCGATGTCGAATACCCTAATTTTCTACCATAACTTCATTAACCTTAATTACCGATATTTTGCTTAGTACGCTTTCTTGGACACTACTTTTGGAGTAAAACAGAGCTGTACAGGTTCAATTTAAAACAAACTGATATTAATTTAGATATACTAGTTATTTCTTATGAGGATTTGCACTTTAATTTTAAATAAAAAACCTTTCCTCTTGATTGATCACATATAGAATGCTTTATTTCATTAATTTACTCAAAAGTAAAGTTTGCAATAGCAAATAAATGCTGACAAAGTATTTTAGAAGTTTGAAAATTATTAATGAATTGACCAATCAGAAAACAACACAACTGACAAAAGTTGAAACCAAATATATTGAACAGAAATTGCAAATTTAAGCAAGTGCTCTCGTATCACCAGCACGCGCAAAAGAAAATTAATTTCATACCGCGGTATGGGTATTCATACAGTGTCCATAGTACAATATGGGTATTCACGTAGCGTTGCTAACTTCATAATTTATAATTTTATCAACATTAAAACATTATTTTTTTTCTATTTAAAGGTAAAATACATTTGGACTTCCGGTCGCCAATGTGACTTTAAGGGTTGCGAACGTCCCGACTTACAACCCACAAACGTTAACGGCTGGTTCTGGACTGCGACCTTGCAAAAACTTGCCCCCACTAGCGAACGCAGCCAAGGTGATTGGTCTCCAACTGGTGGCATCGGTCTACCGCAACCCGACAATCGTGAATATAAACAAAATGGTGCTCCTGAAAACTGTTTGGCTCTCTTGAATCAATTTTATAATGATGGTGTTAACTGGCATGATGTTGCCTGCCATCACAAAAAACCATTCGTCTGTGAGGAAAACGATGCTCTATTGAAATATGTTCGTTACACCAATCCTCAATTACGCATTTAAATTGGTGGGCCAAAAATGGAAAAATACATGCATAAGATAAGAATTTATAGAAATTCAGAAACAAACAAACAAACACACACACACACATCTTTTAGAAACCAAAAATATTTAAATTTTGTCTTGCATCCTTATATTTTTTTAAAATTAAAGAAGAAATCAAAGGTATTAATAATGGAGTGGTAACTGTTGTATGCGTTGTATGTGCTAAGGTGTAATATTGTAGTTGACATTTTTCGTAAAGAATATTTTAATAACCAGAAAATATGTTTAAATATTGGCATAAAAATCTATGCAACAGTTCATAAAAACTTGTAATATTTCTTACTTCGAATATTAATTCCATTTGTATGTAATTACATATATACATACATATACATACATGTACATATGTAAGAGTACTTGAATGCATTTATTTGTAAAACTGTAAAATTGTATTTTTATTTTGCTATCTATTCCTTTCATACTTAATTAGTTTAATTTTTTATTTTTTTTATTAATTTATGTTAAAAATAAAAACAAAAGAAACAAAAATACTAAAAGAAAAAATATTTGTTTTGATTTCTCAGCATTATTCATCACAGAAACGATCAGGGAAAGCCGAACCTCGGTTGTGATTAGATCTTGATCTTTATTTTTTTCTTTAACTCTGGGGATGTTCCTACATATGCTGTGCATTTCGCCAAAACTACAAAGGAGGGGATAGTATTGAGGGGACAAATGATGAACCTATTTACTTCGCCGGCTAATTTTTTGCTACAGGGCAGGCAAGGGACGGTGCTGTTCCTCTGCTCTTCAGTATATGATAGTGTCAGTTGCTGCCAATTATGTTCAGTGACCAGTGCTAAACTAACACAATCATGCACTAATGCTGATCAGAAGAGTTCGCCACAATATTCATGGCTCCACTTCATAGTCTCGTGTTAACTACTTCAGCCAACAGCACCCTCATGGATCTTAAGGATCTCATAATAATTAAAACCCAAATCTTTTCCGACAAATTTCGATAACGACAACTTTCCAGATATGATTTGCTTATATTTTTGGTTTAATCGGTTCCGATCACGCAGAGTTTTACATGCATACACAAACTAAGTCACAAACATGCATAAATACAGTGCAAGTCGGTATTCGCGACCACCCATCATCGGTCAGTCGGCCCGGTTATGGCGACGTCTTAATTTAAAAAATTGCAGGTTCTATAATCGCGACGGCTTAATTTAAAAATTGCAGGTTCTATGATCACGACAGTTTACGAAAAATAGGTTCTATTTTTGCGACTTTTATTTATGTTTTAAATTTGATTACAATCTCTATAACCAAAAAAGGAAAATTCCCGTCTTTTGGTATATTTACCTTTTTGGATGATTTTGATCTTCAATTTTGTCACCTTATTCGCGTTATTTACTTTGCAAATACATCTCTTAAAATGGGAAAAGTTCAACATTTTTTTGAAATCAACGATTTCTCAAAAATTAGAGATCTTAAAAAAATTTAAAAGTGGAGACTCTATAAATTCTTCCGTTTTCCGCATTATAAAGCAAGAAAATTCCTTAGAAAAGTTCGCACGTACAGCAGAAAGTTTAAAATGTATGTAAATGTATAAATAAAAACAATTCTAATTTTAGAAATTACATAAAAGTTTTAAATGAAATTTTGGTTTGGAACATCGAGAAAATATAGTTTTCGCGCTAGGTCGGGCTTTTAATTAGTCGTGAAAATCGAGCTTGCACTATACGTTCAAGCGGGCATATTCGTGGAAATAGATTTGATTCGCATGACCTCAAAACGTTAACATTTGAAGAGCACTCGACTTTCTAGTATCGAGTGATTTTTTATAGCGAGAAGTGAGGTTAGGTTAGCAATAAGAAGAAAATAGTTTAACCTATTGGAGTCAAAGAAAACTTACACAAGTACATTTCAGATAACTGGAGAAGTAAAAAGAGCAGATGATAGTTCTAGTGCAGAAGATGGGTCATGTACATACGTCTCATGGGAATCAGCGACTGAAACGGTTCTCCTAATAAAGATACTGCAATTCTTAAGCCCCACTTCAGATATGTGGCAAAGCGTGCTGAAGGATTTCTTGCCAAAAAAGTAAAGGTTCCAGAGCGGGACAGAGGCAGAGGATATGCACATTGACCATCATTGGAACTGAAACATTATTCATTGTACGGGAAAAACATCCAAAAGTTAAATATAACAAAAGGGAAAAACATTTGATATACTTTCTTTTTAATTAATGTGTTATATTTTATCATTCTTTAAAACTATTCCACAAATTGTCCATGCAATAGCCATTATTAATGCACTTACTTTTCAATTTGTATTTTTCTATACAGATTAATATATGTATGTGCAACATAATGCTTCGTTTGTTGTGTGGTCAAGTATGTCTATGAGCTCTTTAACGTAATTATCAGTAGACTTCATCTAATATATGTAAGTAAATATAGTGACAAAAGTAAATATCATACCTGAATCAATATCAAAATTATTTTCAAAACTAGGCTCCTGTTGCCGTTAGAGTTTGTTGTTCTTCGATTATTCCGATGTAATGTGCAAAGTACAGCTGCTGCATGCCAAAATGTTAATTTTATCACGTTTTCCACACATTTGGAATAGTTTTGGACGATTTACACTACATTATTTGATGGAGAGGATCTTTGCAAGTCTTTTTACAATCCGTAAGAACGTTCAGAAAGTTAAAAATAAAGGAAATAATAGATGAGCGTTTCCTTTAGACCAACTCTGTGAAAAGTAGGCCGATGCTACATACAAAAGCTGATTGCTATGAAACGTTTTCTCATAATTGAACTATCAGGAGTGGAAAATCGGTATTTCGTACGGTAACTAATCTTTGTTGTTTTAATATCATGATTCACTTTCGCATATAGTCTTGCGATTTGTCTTATATATCGTACGATTTGTCAAATATATCATTTGCGTTCAGAAAGTGTTGCTAAAAATTCGGAGTGTTCCAAGATATTTTAATATACATACATGTTTTATTGTTTTCTATCACTGCAGACTTTTCAAACCATTTTTAAAGTCGGACAGAATTTGCTTTGATATCTTTTTGACATAATCATAAGGCTGTCTAATGTAGTTTATAATGTTCTAATAGAATACAACTGCTCACAAGCACTTAGCAAAATTATACTGGCTTGTCCATCTCCGATTAGTTGTGACAGCCGCATCCGTGTTTTTGTTTACATTGGTTTTTCGCCTGCAAAATTGGATTAGAATTCAAGGAAATATTGTATTAATTAAAACTAAATATAATAACCAAAGTTTTCGTTAACAACTATGGATATTGGAGAGCTGCTGTCTTTTAAAGTAAGATCATTTGAATATTACAAATTACACATGATAGAACAGTACAAAATTGTTTATTAGCCGGAATCTACGCCAAAAAGACCGCATGAAGATGATGATGATTATAGTGGTTCGCCCGAACGTTCTGCAACACGCCAGGATGAAAAGTCGAGACGCTTAAAACGTATAGCGCAGGCTAAAGAAGCCGCAGATTTTGTAAAACCGCAAGCGCCGTCCTTGTCGGCAGTACCTTCATTTTTACTGGATCCCGAATTGACAGATGAGGAACGTTTGAATATTTTAAAATATGTAGAAAATGAAGAAGCCGAGGGTGATGTATTGGATGAGCAAGGATTGAAGAAGCTTTTATTAGTGTTTGAGAAGAAAAATTTAAAAAATCAAGAGTTACGAATTAAGTATCCCGATAATCCGGTAAAGTTTATGGACTCCGAGTTAGAATTGCACGGCGTTATACAAGAACTGAAGGCAGTGGCTACAGTGCCTGATTTATATTCAGTTTTGGTAGAATTAAATGGCATACCCAGCTTATTAGAGTTATTAAATCATCCCAATACTGATGTAGCTGTTGCAATTGTTGACTTATTGCAGGAAGTTACAGATGTTGATATATTGGGTATGTTTGAATAATACCAAAACATTAATAATTATTTATAGTTACCTGGTTTTATTTTTAATTAATAGGCGAAAGTAGTGAGGGCGCAGAGGTACTAATTGAAGCATTACGTAAGCAACAGGTTACGGCACTTTTGGTACAAAACCTGGAACGTCTTAATGAGCAGGTTAAAGAAGAGGCTGATGGTGTACACAATACCTTATCGATCATAGAAAATTTAACAGAAATCATTAGTGCAGTAGTACGTGAAGCCGCCGAACAGGGTCTAATAAGTTGGATTTTAAAAAGATTAAAGCAAAAACCGCCGTACGATGCCAATAAACTGTATTGCAGTGAAATCTTATCCATACTTATACAGACCAATAATGAAAATAGACTACTGCTGGGTGAAGTGGATGGCATTGATATTTTATTGCAGCAATTGGCTTTCTACAAGAAACATGACCCCGGCTCTAGTGAAGAGCAAGAATATATGGAAAATCTTTTCAATTGTATGTGCTCTGCTCTAATGGCCAAAGAAAATCGAGAACGCTTTCTGAAAGGTGAAGGCTTACAGTTGATGAATTTAATGCTAAGAGAAAAGAAAATGTCTAGAAATGGCTCTTTAAAAGTACTAGATCATGCTATGTCCGGATCTGATGGTCGCGAGAATTGTAATAAGTTTGTTGATATCCTAGGATTACGTACCATATTTCCTTTGTTTATGAAAACTCCAAAGAAAAGCAAACGTTTGCTATCTGCAGATGCACATGAGGAGCATGTCTGCGCGGTAATTGCCAGCATGTTGAGAAATTGTAAAGGAGCGCAACGTCAACGATTGTTGTCGAAATTTACCGAAAGTGATCATGAAAAAGTTGATCGTTTATTGGAATTACATTTGAAATACTTGGAAAAAGTGGAAGCTGTTGATAGGGAAATAGACCAGCAGCAAAAGGTTTGTTATTTTTTTTAGCTTTGGAAATGTTTGGAGATTCATATTTTTAATTTTAGGATCAAGATGAAGATGATGACGAAGAAGCCGAAAGTAATTATATTAAACGTTTAACTGGTGGTCTATTTACTTTACAAATGATTGACTATATTATTTTGGAAATAAGCTCTACAACTGAATCTATAAAGCAGCGTGTAGTTCAAATACTAAACTTAAGGGGATCTTCTATGAAAACAATACGCAACGTGATGCGGGAATATGCCGGTAATTTGGGTGATGATGGCGACACAGATTGGAAGGAACAAGAACAAACTCATATTTTGTCGTTAGTTGATCGTTTTTAATTAATATTATTGAATTTTTTGGCATTAAAATAAAAAACAATTTAGTGCAAATACCAACTGTGTGAAATTAAGAGGTAATACATAAATAAATATAGGACCAAACAGGAACTATAAAGTTTGAGAGCTGAAAAATTATATCTTCAATAAATTACTTAATAAAATTTTACGTTAAGCACGATAATTTTCCTCAGTTCAAATTATTCTGTTCAAGAAAAGGCACTTCCTTTGTTGGACATAGTTATTTTCTTTAAAAATACATATCAGGAAACTCTAAAGTCTGCTAATTCGAAATTTATTGTCTTTGGGATTACTTGCCTTTTTTGTACTCAGTACTTCAAAATATCTATGCAATACTTTAAGAAGAATTCTTAGTAATAAAGGAAGTGAAAATCTCAACAGCAAAAATGGATCTATGTGTCCAAATACATCTGCATTCATCAGTAATAAAAAAGCATCGATTAGTATACGGCCATGTGATGGAAATCGCTTATCGCATGAAATTAGCAAACATCTCTTATTTATTAAAACTAAATACTCAAGGCCTGAAAATTGTTTGTTGAATTAAAATTTTGTTTGCTGAAAAAGAAAACTAAATTTTCAATTATTTTTTGTTATAAAATTTGAAAATAAAAATCCCAATGATTATTTTACTCTTTGGTGTGTTTAGCTTTCTTTTAAATTGGCGAGTCAAATATGAACAGCTTTTTTTATATTTCTTTTTAAAAAAACTAAAACGAGTGAACTCCAGAACACGTTCAAAAGAAATTGGCGACTTTCAAGTCGCATGTGGCTCGACAATCGTGTGATTCACAGCACATACATGATAGATTACTTGAAAGTGTTAGAAAATCCCCAATAATAATTCGTATGAAATTTTCAAATACTTTGTCAACGATAATCGAATTTTATAAAAGACATCATACGATTTTGTTCAGGAGGTGTTTCATATCAATTAGCATTAAATGTTATGATCACAATGGAGTCACCATGAGAAGGTTCTCGAACTTGACATCTCAAGCACCGCTCAGCAATTCGAAGCGAATGAAAATGATTGAAAATTGCATTCATAAATTCGAATAAACTGCATATTTTTTCTTTTTATTTCACTTTACTATTATGGCATAAACTGAAAATATATAGAAATAAATCTTTTTTTAAATTTATATTAAAGAACAGAAATGTTTCAATATAATCAACATAATTATAGGTAATTTTTGTATTCAAACAAAATGAAATTTCAAAATTTATATTGAAAGCGCAGAAATTTGAAACAAAAGTTTCAAAAGCTTAAATTGCAAGCATTACTTTTTGCTGTCCCTGGCAAAAAAGAAAACAAATGAATTAGAAACAAAAATCAACAACGAAATAAATAGTAGATATATTAAAGTGGCATTTTATGTTAAATATGTTGTGATTTTTTATGTTTATATTATAACTTAAAATAGAGAAAAAATTAAACATTCACTTAATGATAAACGTGAGAGCGTATAGAAATTAATGTAGTAGGAGAAGTAAAATTATAATTAAATAATAATGAAGATATAACTTAAAAGCGATCAATACATACTAAAGATATACAACCAAAAATCTACAGTCGATGTTTGTAAATGTTCTGCAAAATATAAGAATGTAGATTTACCAAGATCGAACTATTACAGAAACAAACACATTTATTTACATTTAGATATTTAATTCGGTGCCAATGTATCTATTTATAATCTGATTAAATTGTGCTACAGATTTTGGTTTATAATTAATTCAATTATAGGCTTCAATAGTAATTAAATCGAATTTTTTGTTTGCAAAACACTAGGCTTATGAATTTGATATAATGTGCTAAAGTACAATAGAATATGGTTCGCTATATTAACAAGTTTATGTTTTTTCGAAGTATATGATAAAAGTAGCAGTATTGAGTTTTTTTTAATTTGTAGAAAGATCGAAAGATGCATGAAAGTATAAAATTAAAATATCTACTTGACGCTGTCGGGAATTTCGAAGCTAACATCCATTTTAACCTCACGCGCCAGCTCGACAATTTTAGCCAAATGTACCGATAAATTGGCGGCTTCATCTAAATCGTGGCGGGGTATAATTCTCAAGCCCGATTTCTTAATCAATTCACGGGCTTCATTTACTTTGGTGCCCTGGAAAAAAAATTTCAAATTGCTTCGAATACATTATTCGAATAAAACAAATTGCTGCTATTCACCTGTAATCTAACAACAATAGGCATTTTCATGTTTAAATCCTTGGCGGCAGCAATAATACCCTCGGCAATAACATCACAACGCATAATACCGCCGAAAATGTTGACCAATATGCACAACACTTTAGGATCAGAAGTGATAATTTTGAAGGCCTCTTTCACAGCTTGTGCAGTTGCACCGCCACCAACATCCAAGAAATTGGCTGGCTCACCTCCGTACAATTTAATTATGTCCATAGTGGCCATGGCTAAGCCAGCACCATTCACCATACAACCAATGGTACCATCCAACGCAATGTAATTCAAATCGAATTTGGCAGCTTCGACTTCTTTGGGGTCTTCTTGAGTCCAATCACGCAAGGCGAACAATTCCTTTTGGCGGAACTCACCATTATCGTCGAAACGAAATTTGGCATCGAGAGCAAAGACTGTGATGGATTTGCAAATAGATTGGGATTAATATTTTCATAAAGTTATAACAAATTAGTTAAGCGTTAAAGCACACAATTGTAAGCGATAAGGAAATGAAATTAGTTTGAAGCAACTTAAGAAGACACTAAATTAAGGTTTTATAGTATAGAAAGGAATAAGGAAAATATTTTATATCAGAGAGCTAGTGATTGTTAAGTAATAAAATTTTTAATTGCTTTAAGACAACGACAAGTTTCCATATCCTTCACCAAGCTGATAACTCATTTGTAAATATTAATATTACTTGTTAACTTAACACTTTGTGTAATTTAAATATAATAAATTGAAACGAAGTTATTGTCAGCATCCAACTCTTTAGAAATACAGTTCAAGTATGAATGATTGTTATGAAATTTTCTAATATCAGGTATGGTTTAGTAGAAATATGTCTTTCACTATTCCTGGGGGCAAATTACGGCATTCGATGTATTTAAATGGTATAGAAATTTCGATCGATATCGAATGCGGTAATTTGGCCCCTGTTTTTTTTCAGTCACAAATGCAATGTTTTCGAATTAAATTTGGAATTTTAAGAATTTCAAAGCCATATTTAAAAGTCCAAAAGAAAAAACTTTTTACCGAAGCAAAAAAATATTATTCGTAAGTATGTTGGGAATCAATTCAGATTAAATCGAGTTTAGATATTTTTTCGAACTGTATTGATTTTGTTCGAAGCAACGGCATTTTAAATCAGAATTAAGTTCGTTGGTGTATTCTGTATCAAATGACCGTATTTATAAAATTCTCAGAGAAAGAAAAACTGTTTAAAATAACGATACTACTTTCCATTCTTAAAAGTTGCAAATTTATAAAGGATTTTTCAACAAGAACTTTGTTTTACAATTGTGGCTACAACAAACTTCTGACATTTAGTTTTTTGACGTATTCGTAGTAGATGCATTGGCAATTGTTACAATGAATTTAATTTCGCTCGAAAATTGCATTAAAATAATTAAAATCCACTATAAAAATAGTGGTTCTGTTAAAGTTCGTTAAAATTCGTGATATTTTCTGAAAAAAATTAGATTTTGGTCGTTAAATTTGAGCGAAGACGCGATACAAAATATGTCAATACCAACGCGTGTTCGACCGGGTCGTTTAACAGAAAACATCGCAGCCGTGAGCCACAGTGTTGAAGCAGATCCAAATTTGTCAATTCCTCGACGTGCTCAACAATTGGGGTTATCCACATGCCGAATTTTGCGTTAGAATTTGGCTTTGAAGTCTTAAAAGGTTCAGCTGGTACAGGAATTAAAGCCGACCGACCATTCACCTCGCCGTAGATGCGCTCAATTAATTCAGGAACAAATCGCTGGTTTTTTGTGACATTTGCCTGATATGATTTTTCATTCATTATTGCCGAACTTTTCTCTTCGTAATACAATAAAAATAGGAATTGACTTCATCTAAATTATTTGTTTTAGGAAACAAAGTTCTTGTTGAAAAACCCTTTATGTAATATTAAATATTAAATTCAATTAAGATTTATAAGCTAATTTTCGAAATGTCTGCTTTTTAAATTCAGAAAGACATAATAAATATTCCAAAGCAGAAAAGGAAAGTCAACTTCAGTTTTTAGTTATTCAACTTACACAGCAGAGCAGAACAGCTGTTTTCGAAAGCCTCAACGCTTTCATCATCAGTGCTCATGTGTATTGTGTTTGTCACCACTTATTAAAAATTCGAAATTTTTAAATTCAGAAAGACATGATAAATATTCCAAGGCACAAAGAAAAGTGTTATTGAGAATAAGGTTGTCTATTAACTCCTAAATAATTATTATTTGTTATATATTTCATCAACTACCAGAGCATAACTACATAAATTTCGATACCTGCATTAAGTTTCAAAAAAAAAAGTTTCATAAATAAAATTAATTAATTAGTGTTTGTAAATGCAATCATAAGTTTAGTGTGCGCTTAAAACGAAGATAATTTAGAAGTTAACCATTTTAAAAACGAAGTGAGTCCTGAAACTCCTATTTACAACTTCAACAAGTAAAATATTATTATTCCCAACCCCTGAAAATGCAAAAGCACCCAAAATCAGTTGGTTAATAATTTTCCCACAACCTACATTAATAACTAAAAATAGTTTAACCATTACAATAATGAGAAACATTAATTAATTAAAGAAATAAGAAACAAGTGAATACATTTTTTTTAATTAAGTCATAAAGTTATATATAAAGATACGTTTTTAATGGCATAAAAGCTTGTACTACATTTGATATCAAAAAAGGTTTTCCAAAAACTCTACTTACAGCCTTTTTAAATGGTCATCACATAAATGGAGGGAGTTGCAATAAGAAATGAAATGTGCATAAAAAAACGTTTGTATTTCAATAGCTTTTAAACCAATATAAAATTTAGAAGTTTGTTTTATAAATTGAAATGATTTAATAAAGGCAAATAAAAATATCTTTTAATAATTTTATTTAATAAAATAATAATTTCTTTTCATTTATTTTATAAAACAAATTCATAAATATAAAATAAGATCCTCTTTTAGCTGAAAATCTGAGCTAAAAATTACTTTTATGGATTTCAAACAATCCTTCTTATTCTGTAACTCTTTGTCAACATCACGTCAAGACAATACCAAAAATGGAACAGTTAGCTACTACTTGTGGACAACAATTAACTACTTCCTACAGCGGCTGTGGCCTCTCTCTAAGGCCTGGAATATGACAAGAGTGCTAGAAATGATCAATTGTTTTTGAAAATAACGCGTTTTATTTTTGATATTGCCTTGACGTCATATCGACAATTAGTTTTGAAGGGGGAATATCTCCACAAAAATTCATATGAAGTTAATTTGTAATTTTCACAAAAATTTTCATAAAGATCTATTAAGTTTGAAAAACATAAATAAATGGCAACACTAACTTTGCGTATTATGAAAAAATTTAGAATACAAACGCCAAAGATTATTAGTTCTATCTTCCACTTAAATATAGTGTTATATATGAAACATTATTTGTTAAAAATAATTTTCTGTAACTTGTGAACAGTAGTTTTTTAAACTAAAAAAGAATTACAATTATTTATGTATATACCATTTTTGTCTTTGACCAAATGATCACACTGACTATCACATAGTTGCAGAAAACTTTCACACAAAATAGAAACTAAATCATCAATACTTACAGCCATCAATAGCATCTTCAGCATAAGGATTAATTTCAATTAACAGAGCATCCTTTTCCAAGAACAATTTATACATGTTAAGCAACATATTTACTGTATCCTCAGCATGTTTGGGATCGGTTAAGCCGACTTTTTGTACTACTTTATCAGCTTGATCTTTGGTCAAACCTTTTTTAATGTCAATTGGTTCGTAAATAATGGCATCGGGATTCTCAGCAGCAACTTCTTCAATATTAACACCACCCTGGGAGGAGGCAATAACTACGGGACCCTGTAAGCAAAATTTAAAATTCAAGCCAATTTCCACTAACGAACTGAAAAGGAAACTTACATTGAAAGCTCTTTCCATCATAATGGAAAAATAGAATTCTCTTCTGGGGAATTTACGTTCCGCAACCATAACTTTTTTGCACAAACGACCGCCAGATCCTGTTTGTTTGGTAACCAAAAGTTGATTGATCATTTTGCTGGAAATTTCTTCGGCTTCTTTGGGACTGAAATATAAAATTAGCGATTAGCACAAAACTTTAATGTAAAACATGTTAAAAACTCACTCATTGACTAGACGAACACCACCTTTCAAACCATTTTTAAAAGCACCTTTGCCACGTCCACCAGCTAAAACTTGAGCTTTCAGCACCAAATTGTTGGTATTTAGTTTTTTGGCAATATCACCAGCTTCCTTGCCAGATGTAGCAACGCCGAATCTAAAGGTGTATCAAATCATTTAATTTAAAATTTTATGTTCACAACACTATTGTATATGAATTAATTTTATGGCATTTAAATTAAAAATCAGTGTCTCTGAATTAAACTCTTTCTTATCAGGTAATATTTCAATTATGAAAACGCATGTAGTAGAAAATCTATTGGCTGCAGTAGACAGAAGATAAGGTGCACAATTCAATTGCAAATCAGTATTAAATTCATAAGATATTTTTTATACCCTCCAAAAAAGAATTGAAGGTTATATTCCACCGGTCGAATATTAAATACCCTTTAAAAATCTAGTAAAAAAATCTCTATTTTTATGGTATTTGGCTTAAGTAAAAAAAAAAATACTATTTTTATGGTATTTGGCTTAATTGCAAAAAAGGGACTGAAGTAAGTTAAAAATTTTTAAGCTGCAGGGTCAGAGTTCCTTTAAGACATTTCTGTGTCCAATTTTAAAACTCTACACAGGGTCACTCCGGGAAGGGCCGTTGGGGAGACATCTCACCTTTGCCATAAGACCCTAAGAAGTAAATTTGTAGGGCTACTAAGTGAAAAAAAAACAATTTTTTTTATAGGGTCATTTACAGGGCAAAGGGAAGGGGTAGGGCAGAGAACGATCGGATAACGTCTCAGCTTCGTCATAAAAGCCTAACAAATTTAATTTTTAAGAAATGTAGGCTTAGGTTTTGCATATAGTCCCCCTGATTGTGTAAGACATTGGCGTTTACGCCTCTGACGTATTTCTTTAATCTTGTACAAAAAACGACTTCGGCGTGAACGCCAACGCCTTACACAATCAGGCTGAGTATCTTACATCAACGCTCACTAAAGGAAGCGGTGTCCAAAACTAAACTTTTCTTATTTTATTACCCCAAGTTCAACATTTTGGACCTTCTTTGACACGAATCATTGGCTTAACAAAATTACAAAAAAAAAAAAAACATGATTACGATGTTGGTTTTAGCAACAACATTAAAGAATAAATATTGGAAAGAAATATCATTGCATTATTTAAAATCACTTTATGACTCTCGGAAAAATCCTATGTTTAAGGTTATTATTATTGTAAACTTTAGTGTTTACACCCACTATTTAAATGTTTAAAATAGTATGAATAAATAAATTATGGTCTACTATTTGCAGAAAAAAAGCTTAAAAATGCAAAGTACATAGATATATAATTAAATCAAATAATACAAAAAAAAATAAAACTGTTACGAAATATTTTATTTGACATATTGTCGTAAATCTATTTTAAATTAAATTTAAAATAATGCTAAAATTACCGTCTAAATTTACTTTCAAAATATATTTGATATTGTTGATTTTGACCTTTTTATTGACCTTATCAGTTTATTATAATATTAATCAAGCTTGTGGTCATTTTTTATAAAATATTATTTCTTAGTTAACAGCTTGTTAATATCTTCAGGAAATAAAAATTATTAAAATTTAAATAAGCTTGATTAATATTAAAATAATATATTTGATATTCTTTTGAGCTCATATAAATCAGAGTACTTCAAAATCACGATTTTTCTTGATTTTGTTCAGCACGCAAATTTTTGTTCATTGTAAAGATTAAAGAAAAATTCAATGATGATTAAAAATCATTTCATTCTGATGTATACATCAAATTCTGATTATGAGTAAAATTAACAAAAGCATTTTATGTGCAAGATCGCACAGGCAAGAGAAGGGCTTGCAGTAAATTCATCGTGTCCAAACGCTCTTATTCTCATTAATTCACACAACATGTTTGAACCGACCGTCTGTGTGACTTGAGCAATATGATATACGAACAATGCAAACAACATAACCAATTCAACACTGATACATGAGTGGAGGTACAGGTTTAGTATTTATTTGAATTTGTTCATCAAAAACAAAGTTAAAGGGAATACACATGGGCAAATGCACGGTGGTTTATGGGACTTTTTTCTTTCCAAAATTGAAACAAATGAGAATGTGTGCACAAGTTTGATCATTTGTTTGTTTTTTATTGTTAAACATGTGTCCGATTAAGAGAACAAATTTAGTTGAATTACATACGCCGAAATACACATGCAAATATGACATAAGGGAAAAAAATTTTTTTAAGTAAAATTTCCAAGAAAGTTTACACCTTGTCGGCTCGGCGTAAGGGAAAAAATATAATACGGTCCATATTAAGTGAAATAATTATGGAAAACGTATAAGTACTGGAGGGCTACTTATGCTGCAGAAAATTTGTGCTTCTCAATTTTAGCTTCATAAGAAATACAAATTAAATAACACAAAAAACACCACTGTAAAGGAGAACAAATAAAAATAAACAAAAATAATAATAAATATTTCTGAGATTTAAAAACAAATTTCGAACAATTAGCCTATGAATCTTAATTCAATTTAATATAATAATAAATATTATTTGCAATATCGAACTGCAAATAAAAATAATATTTTCTTAAAAAAATTTCCTATTTTGTCATAAACAACGCGAATGGACATCATAAACCACTGTAAATTAAAATAAAAAAACAAGCGTGCCTTTGTTGATAGGAATGAACAAATTCATACACAATGATTTCTTGCTTTTTGTACTTTAATGTTGATCAAATTTTTGAGCGTTGAGCGGAATAGACAAGTACACAAGTTGACAAGTTTGATTCGACCCAAGGCAGATTTACCAGGTACTCTTACTAGTACAACAATGAAACAACACCAAAAACCACACGTATTTTGTTGGTAGAAAATGTAGAGCTAAAGTCAAAATCAAGGAAGAAGAAGCATCATTAACAAGGAAGATTTAAGAAAAAAAAAAACATTTTATGTGGCTTGTATATAAACTTTTGACAGTAGCTCAACAAATTTCAATATACAGCTGCGGTACTGAGAGTACCTGGTAAATCTGCCTTGATTCGACCTATGATGAAAATAAGCAAGTGTTCAATTTGCATGTGGTTCGATTGCCTTATAATGAACAACGCATATAAAAGCTTGAGCAAGTTTGATTAATGTTTTTATTCCTAGCTTAAAAAAGATTATTGTTGTGAGTAAGCCGATGTGTTTAGCATCAGAACCAGCAAAGAGGAATATGTTCGGTTGATTTAAAATCAACAACAAAAGAGAGTGTGCGGGCAAGTTTGATCATTTGCAAATAAAAGACAAGTTTTTTGTCCCTTTGTTATTGTTGAACGGTTTTTTAATCAACAAGTGAAGTTCTCTGATATAAATACGCTGTCCGCTGGTATTGAAATGTTTGTTCTACCCATAAAATATCAAAATATGTGGCTCGCTAAAAAGAAAAAAATATCTGGGTGTAATCAATTGAACAGGAGTGTGTATATAGAAAATTAGGGTGCCCCCTGGCCAATTCAAAAAAATGATTGCCTAAGTATTTGAGGTGTTAATTATTGGCCTTTCAATTTGTTGCCATCAACAAATAAATTTTATTTAAAAAAATAACGCTTTATTTTCTAAAATTTTCAATAGAATGATGCTGAAAATGCCGTCGAACTTTACTTTTAAAATATATTTTATAAACTTTTGAGTACATTTAAATAAGTTACACGCTGTTATTAAAATGTTTGTTCTACCCATAAATCATTAAAATAATGGCCTGATATAGTGTATACGAATAGATAATACATTTGATTACTGTGTTCATATATGTACTTATGTACATATATGTATATTTGTACGTACGCACATATTCTTATATGCATTTCACTATCATATAACTGATAATTGCAAAATAAAACGATGCACTTGTGACCATTAACTTTTTACATTGTGATTATTTTCATATATTTATACATCAGCCAGTATATGAGTGCATATCTATATACCGATTATATGTACTGATAATATATATAATAATAATAAATAATTATTTGTATAGATTCTTTGGTTTAATTAGTTTTACGACAGAATGTGGCAACTACTTGTACGCAAAGTAGAAATAAACATGAATTGTCATTACCACTAATCTAGACATCTGTAAGTGAATGATTTTAATTTTTGCCCATTTTTTATTTGCATAGTGTTCAAAGGTCTATTTGTTGTTATTTTCTTTTATAAAATAAAACATCGATCTTTTTTGGCAAAGTTTCGTCTTTGATTTCGTGTCAAGTAAACAAACAATTTCAATATCAAATTCAAGGAACGCATGTTCATTTAATTAAATAGAAAATAGTAGTTTAAAGTTGTTGCAATTCTCAGAATTTTGTTTGTTTACAGTAAATCCAACGCCATTTCTGAAGAGTTAAAATCATATTAAACTTTACGTGAAATTCAGTCATGTGAGTAATGGAAAAGTAATAAATTTTTTATCGAAACTTTATACTCATTATAAGACAGGAATTCAAAATATTATTTTAAATTGGTTTCATTTTATTTATTCAATTTTTATATAAAAAAAAACTAAAAAACGTAATAGGAAATTGAATTTGAATATATAAAAATTCAATTTCCTATTACTTCTTCCTGATGATGTTAACAAATTGTTGATGAAATATTGAATAATTAAAGAAAAATGAAATAATTTTATATAAACAAACGACTGCGAGCTTAATAAATAATAAAATAAATTACCAAAATAAAGGCCATAAAGTTAATGGCAATTATTTTTTTCTGTTATAAAAATATTGTTATATTAATCTTAATTATAATTATTGCTCTGAAGAACGTAACCAAAGGATATTGAAATATCTGATAATAATAAATTTCAATTTCTTCTATAAAAAAGTGGCCTAAAACTTGATAAAAGAAATAGATAATTAAAAATCTGAACATGTAGAAGAATCAGCAATCAAATAACTTATAGAAATATTTCGATACAAAAATTTTAAACAAATGATTTCCAAATAATAAACAATAAACTTTCAAAAGGAGTGAAGGAAGATATGATACTTTTTTGCAGAAAAGAAGACGATAACTTATGCCGATGTATTTTAATATAATTTTTTTTAAATAATCAGCCTTATTGTGTTTGGCGTTTTTCGCCTTCAGATTCGACATTTTGTAATAGATTAAAGTAAAGTTTAACTTTTTTTCTTTAACCTATTACAATTTGTCGAGTTTGAAGGCGTAAAACGCCAAACACAATAAGGGTGAATATACTCCATAGTTTTATTTATTTCTATTTGTTTATTAAAAAAAACAATCGAGCTCTTAAAGAGTGTTTAACAAAACGGTATATAAGAATATATGAAAGAAATATACTTCTTTATATACAAGATCGAATATTGGGTTCATAAGAGCCTTCATGACTTTCATTTCCAAATAGTTTTATATGATGCCAGTTAGCAATGCTAAGCGTTTTTTACCGAGGTCTTGGGATAGATTCCCTCCTAAGACCTTTGGTGTTTGTGACGTTCAGGTAATACAATTGTACACACTAGGGCCCAGGTGGGCTGGATTTGTCAATCAAAAGTGGCAGTCTCTACAAACAAACATTCCCTTTTTAAATGAATCATTTGAGACAATTTTGAAAACATGTTTTTCAATCTAGGGACTTAATATTAAATTACTATACTCCGAAAATTAGGCTTTAACCATTACATACAGTGTTAATGATTTAATTATAACACTCATTAGGTAGAGATCTCTCGTAATTACTTTTTTAATTCGAATTTGAAGAAACTATCAACCATTTAAGTCTTGTTGTTGTAAGTTTGTCCATAATTGTGGCTGTACCAAAATAAGCATTCCGGTTCAAACTCATACAAATGAATTGACTTGATTTTTTCAAATGTTGAGATATTTCAGTTGCAAGAAAATATTTTCAAACTTACTTGGGTGTTGCAATACCAGCTCCGTTGAGAAGTGTGTAAGAGACATGTTCTTGCACGTTTAGATTACGCTTCTGATGACAATGACCGGCGGCAACCGAACCCAAAATCTGTAAAAATACATTTTAATCAATAATAGTTGTTTCCCAATATTTCAAATTGTATTCATTCCGACGTCCAAGGTTCAATAAATTGCGGAACACAAAACAAATGTGATAACAGGTTAAAGAATAACAACAAAATCTTATATACAATGACGGCAGAATTTAGAAAACACAAATAAGTCACGCGATAAGCAGTTTAATATGAATCATATCTTGAAAGTTGATCTACATATTTGTATGTATGTATGAAATCGTCATCATCGGATCATTAATATTAAAGGTTAAATCGATAACTAAAGTTTTTTAAAGTTTCTCTAACACAATTAATGAGTCTGAAAGCCGTCTATTCATTTCGATTTTAAATACATTTACTTAAATCAATACAAGGTCCAATTACTATTGATCATCACCTTGAGGGTCAAGAATCTGTACAAGAATTTACGATCACTTTGTTGTATGCAAATGTCAACAAAACAAAAACCCACTGCATAGGTATTTTAACCAACCCCACAACCCCCCTTTTAAAAACAATTTCGAATGAAAATATGATTAGAATGGCAACACACAATATACGTAAGTAAATTCCATAAGAAAAATTAATTTTCTTTGTTACGTCACAATTTTGTCATAAATTTAATTTCTTTAAAAGAATTGACATTTTTCGTTTGTTTTTTGTTTCTTTAACAAATATCGTTTCAATATAAAATTGAACTATTTATGTAAATCAGTGATAATTTTAATAAAATTTGACAATTATGTAAATTTCTTCTGCAAACTATTTGCTTAATTTACCTTTTGGCTAAATTTCTGATTAATAATTTCAGCTACAACACCAGTACGTGTTATTAATGATGCCATTTTTGTCCTTTACGAAATTCTGTTAAATAAATATATTCAATTAGTTAATATTACGCGTTTTTATAATAAACTAATGAATTAAAAAATTATATTTTTGCCTTCGTACCGTGAAAAAAACTAAACGTCAAGAAGAATGATTTTCGAATGAAATCAATTGCGGATAAACAAGGCCACTTGATTTATGGAATCAGATGTTGATGTGGTAACTGAACATAGCTTTGACATGGCAATGCCACTTTCTTAGGATAGTATGGCAGCTTCCTAAATTCAGTTATGCGTAGCAAAGCTGCCGTACGTTCACAACTTTGAATGATATAAATTATTATTTTAATATTAATCAAGCTAGTGGTCGTTTTTTATAAATGAAATTTATTTGTTGGTGGTTAAGCAATGTCTATATGCATACTAATATATAAATGAAATTTATTTGTTGGTGGTTAAGCAATGTCTATATGCTACTAATATATAAATGAAATTTATTTGTTGGTGGTTAAGTAATGTCTATATGATAACATATAGACATTGCTTAACCACCAACAAATAAATTTCATTTATATATTAGTAGCATATAGACATTGCTTAACCACCAACAAATAAATTTCATTTATATATTAGTATTGTGACAACAATGTGTTAAATAGAAAAACTTCATAACAGGTCGTTTTTTATAAAATTTAATTTTTTATAATTTTTATTCAATATTTCGTTAACAGCTTGTTAACATCTTCAGGAAATAAAAATTTTAATATTTATTTCCTGAAGATGTTAACAAGCTGTTAACGAAATATTGAATAAAAATTATAAAAACATATATTTTATAAAAAACGACCACTAGCTTGATTAATATTACAATAAACTGATAAGGTCAATAAAAACAAATCAACAGATATAAATTATTATATGTGCATATTGTGAATATCACATTTGATTAATTTTTTAATTGTTCCATTGAATAGCGCATCAACAATAATTTCTGCAATCGACATACACAGTGAAACTTCGATATAACGAACTTCGTTATAACGAAAAGCTTAATATAACGTATGTTTTATTGAGTTCCTTGAGAAAACCTCTTTATTGGAAAGTTTTTTATACAAAAATAATCGTACACTAGAGCTATAACGAAAAAATTCTGAGCAAAAAAGGCTCCATATAGCGAAGTATTCCTTCAAATGTCTCAATATAACGAAACCAGAATAAATCCTATATGTGAAGTCTCGTTATAAAAACAGCGAATTTTAAATGTATTTACAAGCGAATTTGTAAAGCCTCTATACAAGGAAGTTCTCGTACAAAAGTCTCTATACAACGAAGTAAGTATAAAATTATAACAAAATTATCAAGAGAACGAATTCTTAATTTGCGTGCAAAAGATTATATTAGCATTGTAATGTTAAATCGAAGTTGAATAAAGAAAACTATGGTTATAACGATGGTTATAACGATTTTTTTGCATATCTTCAAATTTGGTTATATCAAGGCTAGACTGATTATATACATAGGGAAGCAATGGCTATAACGAAGTACGTTCAGACCCACTTGGAATTCGTTATATCGAAATCCCACTGCGCGGATACTCTTCTTACAAATCAGAAATAGTGACAGTTAAGTACGAATAAAATTGTGCCGATTTCACTTTTTGAATATAATTTACAAAAAACGCAATTTTATTTTGCATTTCAAGTAAACATTGAACATTTCTGCTTTTTTCTTTTTTGTTAAAAAATAACCAAACAATACAAATGTCAAATTGATTTCGAAAATCCAAAAACAAAATTAGTTACATTTTATGTCTGCGGTTACATCATGAAAACACTTTGATATAATTTCCTCAAATCAACTTAATTTGCCCTTAGTGCTATTATAGAAAGGAGACTTTTTCCAGGGAGTGAAAAAATACCTACAATGCATTTCCATTTCTAAAAATCGCTAGATTTTAACACGAAAATATCGCTCTTCCAACTGTTTTGTTTTGTACACGTATACAAAAATACAACAAAATGAACCGTTACTTATTTTACTATGTACAAAAAAACATGAAAGAAGAGAATAAACCAGTTCCATTCATTTTTATCACAGTCAATCAAGTCGAAGATTACATGTACGAATGATTGGTACTCGCCATTAAAGAAGTCAATGTCTACAACGATTAAAACAAATTTAAACAGCGGTGCGACTGGTAGCAGCCTAGCAGCGTTCAAGAAAAAAATCACGTGTCTATTACGTTGGCGGCAAAAGCATTCCTCCAAAACCAAAGAAAAACATCAAGACCAGCAAACAAGCCACGAAGAAAAGTGCTATTTCCAATTTCACGAAAACTGGAAGAGACATAATATTAAACTATCTTCCAAAGACTATTCTTTGGTACAACGTTCCGCGGTCTATTGTAAATCCATTAGTACGAAAATACAAAAACTCGTCTCATCGCGGCAGCGCATTAACAAGATCAACACTGTGACCATTAACGATAGTGAGGGCCCTCGTCAATACGGTCGTAGAGTTGAAATTGTTGCCAAGCTGCTGTCCAGCACTTTAATAGCTAAAAGTACAACTGAAAAAGAAATTAAAGTAATCCAAAGAACCGATTGCAATTCACTATCAAATTTCTACGCTAACAAAATGACTGTAACGGATCTAACATTTTTGGAGTTACGTGAAGAGTATCCGGATTTGAATGCAGAAATTCGTAGTATCTTGACGGCACGTGCTCAAGAAGGTGCAACTATTTCGGAAATTCGTGGTAAGCAAATGTGCATGCATTCAAGTAGATAAATAGTGTTTTTTTGAAGTGCTTGGCGAAAAAAAAAAAGGAATTAGTGTTCTTTATTATGTGTAAATTTAAAGAAAAAATCCGGTCTGGTAGCATAAATTTGTGGTTCCTACAGTTTCATAAAAAAAAACCAAAATTTATTCCTAGATTTTGTTAACAATTTTATTTTACTAAATCTAGACGACACACTAATACATTTACCTACCGAAAGCGAAAATAGCCCGAAGTCCTTTATTAGAAAAAAAGCCCCAAGAGTAATTCATTGTGTAATTTAAATTTGACCAAAAATTAAGTGTGTGTTGCCATGCACTTTATCCCCACAAAAATTTTAATATCCCTTGATATGACCCGTTTTAAAGCCCTTACCTAAATCAACTTTATAAATCTTGATTTATATAAAAAAAATATATTATAATAAAGAAATAAATAAATAAATTTAAAAATAAAATTTAATAAACAAAAGAATAATATTATAAAAAAAAGAATAAAATTATAAAAAATAGAATAAAATTATAAAAAAAAGAATAAAATTATAAAAAAAAGAATAAAATTATAAAAAACAGAATAAAATTATAAAAACAAGAATAACATTATAAAAAAAGAATAACATTATAAAAAAAGAATAAAATTATAAAAAAAGAATAAAATTATAAAAAAAGAATAACATAAAAAAAGAGAATAAAATTATAAAAAAAGGAATAAAATTATAAAAAAAAGGAATAAAATTATAAAAAAAGGAATAAAATTATAAAATTCCAGTAATATTTCGTGGTGTAATTGAATTAGCGGGAAAATTGCAAAATGGTAACTCTGGCCTTAAAAATAACTGTAAATTGCATTCTTTTATAAAGAAGTGAAAAAGTTAATAAATATTTATGCACATCTACATACATAGGTATATGTATATGCATACCTATACATATATGTATGTATGCATGTATGCACATATCGTCATATAAATTGAAAGAGCCCTCAGTTGCGTTTAAACATTTTTACAGGAAAAGCAAATATGGAAAGTTTCGCAACTTTTTTTTTATCATTCCGTGTGTAATTTCCATTAATATTAAATTCTGGGTCCCTCTGAATAATGAAATCGAATAAGCGATATCCGTCTGCCTGCACATGAAATTGAGTTTGCGAAACTTCCAGAAATGCTAGAGATTTCTTTATTGAATTGATGTATTGGAAATAGTTCTAAGTTTAAGTTTTCCAGAGCTGGAATATTTAAACTTATTTTGGGCATATAAAAGAAATTGGCTAAAACAAATTTTTGTTTTTCTTTTATTACTTAGACCTATTTTATACTTCAGCAATAATTAAATTGGTATTAAAAATCAAACAAAATCAAAAAGACGTTTCCAGGGTAGGACAATTGAAACCTTTTTTTTAATTTTTTTCTTTTTCTTAATAAATTAACATAAATGATGTTTTTGACAGAAATTCATTGTTATTATAAAGAAGCTGAAAACAAGATGAAAAGTCAAAGAAATTTGTGTTGAAAAATTTACATTTATGTAATAATTTAAAAAAAGAATTAAAAAAAGTATGGCTAAATAATTAGTAGTAAAATAATTAATTAATAATATTAATAATATTCTTAATGTTTAGAACTGGAGCAACAAGTTTTACAAAGATGCAGGCAATTGATTTGTTGCAAAAATATCAGTTTTTGGCTTATTAACGGATCTTGCCCCTAAAATAAAATTTCTAAACTCAGTTATTCGAATTATAATAGAAAATACGTACGTTTTCCACTCTGTTCTCCACCAAAAACTATGTGAGTAAATTAAAGGGAAAAGTGAAAAAAACTCGCGGGGAAAAAATCATTCACGATAAAGGGAAATTTAATTTTACTATGGAATCATTCACGGGGAATTTTTTCATGATTGTTATTTTAGGGGAAAGGGCAAAATTTCGAGAGAAAAATTATTAAAAAATTGTTGATTAAAAGCAAAAAAAAAAAATTAAAAAATTAAATAAAATGTTAGATTCCCTGAAGAAGTTAACTAATAAATATATAAAACATAGACCTAAACCTTTAAAAAGTAGTTTAATTACTTAAAGAAAGAGGTCGAAAAAATAATTAAAAAAAAAATTGAATAAAACTACTTAATAAACAATAACTATTCTAGATTTTAGAAAGAAAGAAATTAGTATTGAAACTCAGAAAGATTAAAAAAATGTTTCAAGACGTACACAACCGAATATAGCACTTTTAGTTGTTCAATTGAAAATTATTGCTTAGAATGTTAATTTTAATTGTAGATGTTTAAAATTGTTGTATTTGAAAATGGCGCAGCATAGTTAATCAAGAAGACGATTTTGAATTCTGTTGTAACTGAGGGCTTTTTTGAAATCATGTTACGATATGTATTGACAGATATTGTACTATTGAATTTTGTTACTTCAATCAACAAGTTTTCTCCAAGGAGTCAAGTCACACATTCTAGTGACGTGGATTTATATTATTTATTTATTTTAGCAAAGGAAGTTGCTAAAAATATTGTTTTAACGTTTGAGTTCGGGTGCGCTATAAAAATTAAAATAAATGCATAAATATATATGCACATACTTATATATGCATGTACTTGGGTCTTTGCTACAAGGCTCATCATAACTCGAAAATAATTTATTCAGTGATAAAAGTCAATTTTATTTATAATTGAAGAATAAATGACATAAATGTGTACAAACATACATACGAGTACATATGTATATGTATGTATGTATGAATTTATATCTCTGAAGAGGTAAGTTTTCAAGATATCTACATACATATTGTCGGCTTATACTGTAAACCTGCCAAGTCAATTTTTTGTAATCCCCCTGATAGTGTAAAGGCGGATTCACCCGTGTTGACCGAACAAAATTTTTGTCCGGACAAAATTTTTTCTATATGTAGTTTGACGTCTCTCTTCTTGAGAGAGAGAAAATATTTTGTACGAACAACTCTCAGCTTGAATTGGTTTTAAGCCGTTAGCGTTTACACCTCATGCTAGGAACACAACTGCGACGAACGACGAATTTTTGGTCGCGAATATTCGTCGCCAAAACTAAAACACATTCGTGTATATAAAAATGCACACAATCGTGGTGTTGGTCGAAATTCGTCATACTCAGCGAAAGTTGATATAGATTTGTTTCTAATTGTTTCGTCAGCGAACGACGAACAAAACAGCATCAGGTGCCCAGGTTTCATATACTCAAACTGGTTTGTGGCACGAAAATTTTCGTTGCATACTAAAAAGGCATTCACTAATTCACAAAAATTTATCATTCGGGCGACTTTTTATTAATTTTGAACACTTTTTAAAATACAGTATTTCTCCTATGTCCTGCTTTTTCATATGGTCACCTCATCAGCTGTTAAATGAAATGAATAATTTATTTACAGAAAAAGAAATGTTCAGAAAATAATTACAAAAAGGAATTTGTTCTGGAAAAAATAGACACCACCGGGATAATTATTGAATGTCAAAAGAATCTGGCATCAGAGGATTACAAAGATTTAAAAAAACTGTGCAATTTTTGTTGTTCATTATTTTCATTTATTCGTCGTTATTGTGTTTCATACGACGAATTTATAGAGCGAATTTTTACCAACGAATTCGTCGTACTGAACGAAATTCGCCGTTCGTCCCAGTTCTGTTCCTACCATCAGGCGTTTTAGTAGTAGGTTAAAGAAAACAGCTTGTGTGTTTCTTTCTGAATGTACAGGGTCCGCCAAACAAGGTTTTTTTTTTAAAATGCTATAAAAAAAACTACTGAATATTTTCTCAAATTTCTTTTTTATTTGAAAGTACAATCCTTCCGGTTTATAATGGAAAATAATTTCATTCAAATGGCTGCCTCGCTTGGTCATGCAGTAGCCTACACGATCGGTCCAATTTTTAAGCACATTATCGATTGTGTGCAGCTGTATTTCACCAATGGCTTCACGAATATTGTCCTTTAAAGCATCAATTGTCTCTGGCTTGTCGACGGAACACTTATCTTTGACGGCACCCCACAAATAATAGTCTAACGGTGTCAAATCGCAACTCTGAGGTGGCCAAACGACATCAGCGATAATGCGATCTTCAAAAACAGGGCGCAAAACATTGAGTGTAGCTTCGGCTGTGTGGCACGTAGCGCCGTCCTGTTGAAACCAAATGTTGCCAATATCTTCTCCTTCAATTTTTGTGAACAAAAATTCGTTCAACATGGCCCGATAACGATCGCCATTGACTGTAACGGCCACGCCTTGCTCATTTTCGAACGATGAAGTAGTTAGGGTCCCGAGTTCGACTCCGCGCTCATTCATGAATATTGCGTCGAATTTTTCTGATCAGCTTTAGTGCATGGTTGTGTTGTCCTGTTTCAGTGATGAAGGTATAGCACTGGCCAGTGAACATAATTGGCAGCGACTGACAGTATCATGTAGTGAAGAGCAGAGGAATAGCAGCGCCCTCCTTCGTCGCCCCTGTAGTAAAAATGTAGCCGGCGAAGCCAAAAGGTTTAAATAACAATACTATTCCGTCCTTTTTATTTCCGGCGCAAAGCACTCATCGCATGAGTGCCGGTACGAGTTAAAACAGGGAAAATTCGGTATTTCCGTAACGGTATTTCACATGGCTTTCATATTTTGACAGATGGTCCAAATTATCAGAAATAGTCGGCTTCTGTTAAAGACCGAATTTCGAAGAGCATATCAATCAAGTTTTGAAAGTATGTGTACATGTACATATACACTTATGTAGGAGCCATTTTTTAAGCACTGGTTGTTTATTTAGATAAATTAGGAAAACAAATTACCAATACGGTTTTTGAAAATAAATAACTAATCTATAATATAAAATTTCATTTGCAGACGACTACCGTAAACTAACTGGCTTAACATTTCCCATTTACGAGGATGTTACTGAATTTCTTCTAACCATACCTCATGTCACGGCATATTGCACGGAAAATCGTACCAGGATATTTAACATCAAACCAATAGATAAAACAAAACATATTCACGATATGGTATTGCAGCAGAAACCTGCGGCAGAAAACATGACACGACCTGCAGCCAATCACTATAATTATCGAAAACGTTTTCGAAATACCAATTATCAGACTTCAAATTCAATAAATGTTGGACATCCTGAGCAGCAAGAGCAATTAATACCATACACGGATAATAATTTATCAAGAGATGGATCGGAGAAATTCTTCGAAAATAATTGTTATCAAGACAATTGTAAATATTTGTAAGTAAAAATGTCCTAAAGGATGTTGTTTGATTTTAAATTACTCCTGTTCTGTTTGCAGGTACAATCGCATTTACAATCCGCAAATACAAGAACCTCTACCAACTCAATTTATCGAAAAGGCTCAACAAAATCCAATAAAACCAGCTGCCACACCTACTTTTAATAACGAAAGTAGCAGTACACCTTTGAATAATTTTAATACTGATGTCCAGTTATATAAAAATAATAATCATTTAAATAATATATTTCAACTGCAGCATCAATGCCAACAGAATTTGAATAACTTGAGAACTATAGACACAAGACGGTGTTCGCTTAATCCTTTTAGGATTGCACTGCCAACATCAAGTAGATCATCATCACCTGCCGCCAAAAGTTGGTATACAACTGAGTCAGCTTATACAGAAAGTGATTATGAAGCTCATCTTTTGGATTTTTTACTCTTGGGTGATGATTTCCTATTGTACATGGCCCGCATGGAATTAAGATGTAAATTTAAGAAAAGTAAGATGATGCAATTAATTTAGTTAAAAGAAGAAAATAAAAATAAATTATAGATTTTTTTAAACAACAACATTAACAGTTAATTTTCTTCCCCTCTATACAGATCAGCGCATCTTACAATCCGGTCTTTGTGTCTCGGGTCAAACGATTGGCGCTGCTATTAAACGTGTACGAGGTATGAACGATCAGCGCCGTTCTATTATTATAAATATTGGCTCTGTGGATATAATGCGGGGGAAACAGTTAATCCAAATAGAACATGATTTTCGTGAATTGTTGATAACCATGATGAACAAAGGCATCAAACCGATATTAACCACATTGGCTCCCTTGGCAAACTACAGTCATAATAATGGAGTGAAACGAATGCTGGAACGCTTTAATGATTTCATCAAGCGAGAAGGTCACAAAAGGAAATTGGTTGTAATAGATATATGGAGATGTTTGGTTAATGAAAAAGGATATGTTTTTTTCGATTGCTTTCAAAAGTGAGTATTTTTTTTTTCAATTTACAATATTACATATTTGAAAAAAAATCAAATTATGGAAATACAAGCCAAACACGGCAACTGTGCCACGAAGCATATTTCTTTGAACCCAGACTTTCTTTGAAAAGTTATTGAATATCGACATTCAAATGTTGCATGCCCGCAGTGTCCTATTGTGATATGATCATAGTTTCCATGCTATGAACTGAATAAACTGCTTTTTTCTTCTATTTGATAATATCTAAGCAGTTAGTTCAGGTATCTTACGATAAAAATGAGAGAAAAACAGAATGTTTCATACTTCAATATGAATGTACTTGATTCGTTCTCGGATTTACGTGGGTCTCGGGCCTAGGGCAGCATTATTTAACTTTACGGGTACCAAATTACCACATTCGATATAGCGCGAAATTCCCATACAGTTTAAATACAAATTTCAATTGATATCGAATGCCGTAATTTTTCCCCAGAACTTCAAAATTTTAGAATCCAAAATATCTAATGACGTCTAATGAAACATCACAAATAAATGTACATTCAAACTTATCAAATATAGGGTCCGCAATCTAACGTTTTTTTTAACTAGTACTTATTTCGTGAATGGTAACACTTAAGGCCGAGACACATAGAATCCGTCATACGTTATACGTCGCCTTTTTCAACTGACATGAACGTACTGACGGAAAAGGCTGGCACAATGAGTACTTTGTTGACGGATATTAAATCAATTGTATGTTCCCCATTTTATTTATTTATGTTAAATTTATATATTTTATAAAATTTGTTTGTATATTATTTAATTTTTCCTGAACACACAAAACAAAAAATTGATTAAAACAATTTGAAAAGCTCATCAATTTCTGTCAAAGTATTCAACGTACGTCAAAAGTTGGCCAACTTTCGTACTTTGCTTTGACGCAGAAGTACTGAATGTGACAACTCACATAAGAAAGCATGTATTTCAACTCAGCTGTCAGTTGAAAAAGACGACGTATAACGTATGACGGATTCTATGTGTCTCGACCTTTAGCTCTTGTCTGATTTGACATATAATTAGTTTTATCCTTCCGCTGAACGAATATGGTTGACCATCCAATGCGTTTTCGCTTCGCTAAGTGGGCCTGCGATCGACATACAGAAGATGTAGATTTTGTCAAAAATAATCATCTTTTCAGATGAAGCTCATTTTGATCTTGGCGGATATGTAAACAAGCAAAATTGTCGCATTTGGCGACGAACCCAAAACGAGTCACTGTTTGGTGCGGATTTTGGTCCAGACGCATAATTGGGCAATTTTTTTCGAAAATGAGCAAGGCGTGGCCGTTACAGTCAATGGTGATCGTTATCGGGCCATGTTGAATGAATTTATGTTCACAAAAATTGAAGGGGAGGATATTGGCAACATTTGGTTTCAACAGGACGGCGCTACGTGCCACACAGCCGAAGCTACACTCGATGTTTTGCGCCCTGTTTTTGAAGATCCCATTATCAGTCGCAGAGCTGATGTCGTTTGGCCACCTCGGAGCTGGGATTTGACACCGTTGGACTATTATTTGTGGGGTGCCGTCAAAGATAAGTGTTACGCCGGCAAGCCAGAGACAATTGACGCTTTAAAGGACAATATTCGTGAAGCCATTGGTGAAATACAGTTGCACACAATCGATAATGTGCTTAAAAATTGGACCGATCGTGTAGGCTACTGCATGGCCAGCCGAGGCAGCCATTTGAATGAAATTATTTTCCAATATTAACCGGAAGGATTGTACTTTCAAAGAAAAAAAGAAATTTTAGAAAATATTCAGTAGTTTTTTTATAGCATTTAAAAAAAAAGTTATTTGGCGTACCCTATATTTGCCCAAAAAAGCGTATCCCCTTCATACCAAAGAAAAATATTTGGATAAATAAAATAGTTTCAAATACAACTAATAGAATCCCATATTATTGGCTGCTGTTTAGCTCAATAAACACTTGTCTGAATTAAAAGAATTTTCATTAGTGGTTACGTTTTTTGACCAACTATTTGATCAGTGTAAACATAAGCTTAAAACATTTTGTACCGGTTGAATTTTTACAACGAATAATTGCGATTATTATAAAATTCACAATAAGAGCGCTACCATCTACAGGACCTTTAAAATAAACTTGAAGATTCCAATTTGATGTCCATCGAATGTTTAGATTAAAAAAAAGAGCTGTTGCATTTTCCCAACTTGGCCAAATACTCGTACAACCGTAATCATGCCATTGTCTTTAGCGGACTTGATTCCTGTGCCTTTTTCCTCTTGAAAAAACCCATGAAAAGTCAATGTTTCACTACTATTGAGCAGATAAAAGATGGATCGCTCAAGGAAATACAAACAAAAGTGCAAATCAGAACTGTTTAGAAGATTGGAAAAGAACTCCATATCTCAGTGGTACCACCACTTTGAAAAAGACAAAAGAGAGATTGACGAATAAACAAAAAATATTTTGGGAAAAATTAAAATTCGCCTTAAATTTTGAATGATAATATTGAATCAAAACTTATAGAATTTTATAAATCAAAAAGGGCGGTGTGTCAGAGAGGTTATTATTGATTCAGAGTTCATTTGTAACAGTTTAACATAAATACTCCTCTGCTATGCCTGTTCGAAATTTTATATATTTTATAAAAAATTTGTTTCAATTTGACTCTCCCTCAGAGTACTGAGTGATACTATGAAATATATGCATTTTAAAGTTCCTGTAACCATATTTTTACTTACATTCAAATCTCCATATATTTCTAAGTAAATTCAGTATCAAAATCGAACCGAGGATCAGGTTACGTCTCAGAAATATAGAATTAGGTATTAAATTTTTTTACATATTTGCACTATTTTTACATATACGGTCGAATCCGCTTTAGCGCAACACGCTTTACTGAAAAAAAATCGGATTACTGAAAGCGATACAAATCCCCGCACTGATTTTAAACTCAGGTAATGTTATTCACTTCGGTTTAGCGAAACATCGCTTTATTGAAAATATCGTATTACTGAAAACCGAAAGCAAGCCCACAGCTAAGTTTTGTATGAAACTTACCTCGCTTTAGTGCAAAAATAAACAATGACAAATTTATATATTAGAAATCGATTGCATAAGTTATGGCTGAAAAAATTCTGCATGTTTTGTCCGTTAAAAAATTATATGGCAAAATGTATTTGTCCTCTTCGCTCTTACGTACTTTATTGTATTTTTCTATTATATTGTCAATGCAAGTGGCTAGACATTTGATATAAAAAATATTGTTTTATTGATTTTAAGCAGTACGCTTAACTGTAACAAATTTCAGTAATCCGAACTACGTTTTAGAGAGAAAAAAACGGATAACTGAAAAAAAAATTGGGTTTTGGTTATTTCCAGTAAAGCGGAGTCGACTGTAACAACGCCCACTAAAGGGTGTGGGGTCCAAATTTTTTTATATTATGGCTCCAAGTTTAACTTGTTGGACATTATTTGACATAAAAATATATCATTTGCTTAACAAAATTACAAAAAAAAAACTTTAGAAATGATATTGTTTTTCAGAGGTTGGTTTAGTTTTTTTTTAGGGGAAATCTTTTCCCTCTGTCCCGCTTCAGCATATTTAGGAACTTAGCCTGTGCTATCCTTCAAGATATATTTATAGCAAGTTTCAAGGGTCTGGCTCTTTTCGTTTAGACTGAATCGTGATTTCCTCAGACGGACGGATGGACATGACTAGATCGTCTTAGATTTCATCACCGATCAAGAATATATATAATTAATGGCGTCTCAGAGGAATATTTCGCTGCGTTACACACGAATTGACAAATTGAATATGCCCTCCAATCCTTTTTTGGAGGGTATAAAAACAAATAAAAAATATGAATTAAGATTCTATAGGCTAATTGTTCGAAATTTTAATTTAAATCTCAGAAAGACATGATAAATATTCCAAGGCACAAAGGCAAGTCAACATCAGTTTTATTCAACTTACACAGCAGAGCAGAACAGCTGTTTTCGAAAGACGCAACCCTTTCATCATCAGTGCTCATGTGTATTGTGTTTGTCACCACTTATTAGGTGGCTTAGTTGAATGTGATAACAGTTCCTATTTACACAAATTTTATTGTGAAAAAGAATACGGGAACTGTATCAACCTGATGTTAACATTTTATTGTTATAATACCCGTGTTACCGTTTGATTATTTTTCTTCATGTCCCATTTTTCTGAATTTTTTGTTCCATCATACCTAAGTCAAACTTTTTTGGTTTGAATTTTATACTTAAGTACATGTGAACGTTTTTCTAATATTTTATTATTGGTAGCTCAAGCCATAGCTTATATTTGTATGTAGTAAGAATTTTAACGAACATTTATATTGCTATATTAAATTGAATTAAGATTCATAGGTTAATTGTTCGAAATTTTAATTTAAATCTCAGAAAGACATGATAAATATTCCAATACAAAAAGATACAGTTCTCGTATTCTTTTTCACAATAAAATTTGTGTATATAGGAACTGTTATCAAATTCAACTAAGCCACCTAATAAGTGGTGACAAACACAATACACATGAGCACTGATGATGAAAGGGTTGCGTCTTTCGAAAACAGCTGTTCTGCTCTGCTGTGTAAGTTGAATAAAACTGATGTTGACTTTCCTTTGTGCCTTGGAATATATATCATGTCTTTCTGAGATTTAAATTAAAATTTCGAACAATTAGCCTATGAATCTTAATTCAATTTAATATAATAATAAAAGTTATTTTTGATTTTTATATATTTATATCAATAATAAAAATCAATTCAAAATTCATAACATAGGTAATATGTTTGTGTTTCTATGGCTTCGAAAATTAGCTTTAATTGTTCATTCTGTACCTGCCACTCAAGTCTGTGTAGAAAGGTCATTTTCAGCACTCAGATTAATATTGGGAGATTTGAGATATAATTTATCTGAGGAACATTTAAAATCAATTATGATGGTAAAATTGAACACCTGAAAACGACCTCTTAACACTGACTTGAATGGCAGTCAAAACTTATAAGGTATTTCTATGCATTCATGTTTTTATAGCTGATAATGGATAAGTCACGTAATATATTATATTCATATAGAAATTTGAATGAAGCAGCATATTATAATACATACGGCATCAAAAAATAAATAAGAGTTTTGAATTGATTTTTATTATTGATATAAAAATATAAAAATCAAAAATAACTTTTACATTTCATTTAAAAATATAAAAATAAAAAATAACTCTTATTTTTCATTTAAAAAAATAAAAATCAAAAATAACTCTTATTTTTCATTTAAAAAAATAAAAATCAAATATAACTCTTATTTTTCATTTAAAAAAGTAAAAATCAAAAATAACTCTTATTTTTCATTTAAAAAAATTAAAATCAAAAATAACTCTTACTTTTGATTGTTAAAATAAAAATCAAAAATTTAAAAATCATGCAATATGTTGGATGCATTTTGCCTAAAAATCATGATGGTGTAATTAAAAGTTTTCTACGATGTTCATTTATGTATGATTTATTTCATCAAAAATTGAAAAATAACTCTTTTTTCCGGCCCCTGGTTATAATACTATAAGAACTTAAAAATTAGGGATGTAACCGATACCGATATCGATTCCGATATATCGGCGATACTTCTGATTTGCCGATATATCGATATCGGCGATATTTTAATGTCGATACGACGATACTTCTTAAATTTTTTTAGAGCTGTTTTGAGCAAACAATTAAATTTTTTTACTAACCGTTGTATTGAAAATTTCCATGATTTTAGAAAATACACAGTATGACATTCAGTTTGAATAGTCGTTTACACTATTATTTTGTTAAAAAAAAATAATTTGTTTTTGTTAATTTCAGAATGAATTCAAATATCAATTTTAAATATTCACCCTTATTCCACTTGGCGTCGCCAATATCGTTGTCAATTTTAAGGCAACATCAATTTAACACAACATCAATACTAAAACGATATTCCCTAACAGAAGTAGTGTGACGTTGCCTGTTTATCGATAATGCTACCAAAAAGCAACACACATATCTAATGTTTGAGTCAGCTGGTTCGTTTTGTTTATATTTTTTTAAAAATAGTGTCGAAAAAATCTATATAAATTGAAATAAAAATGATTTTCTTATATGATTCGGACTCTAGTGATGAAGATGCGGTTGTAGTTAATGGCTCAGCTAATTGAGTTGCTGCAGATGTCGACGGCGCGGTGGCTGTTAATGGTGCAGTAACTTTGTTTTTGGGTGCACTTTCCTGTAATAATGAAATACTAATGGGTCGCATGTATATGTACACGTGGACAGCAAATATGGCTTACCGTTTCAAGCAAATCTAGTAAGTTTAGGTCAATGCTGGATTCCATTTCTGGCAGCAGCTCAGTTTCACTGCTTGCGACTCCTTGAACCATACCCTCAGGATACAGTTGCTTCTGGAACTGTAGGAGATTTGCTACAGCTACTTCCAAGGGACTTAGGATGGCTTGCTGGAATACACCACCTCCCGTAGCTTTACACTCTGCTTTGTTTTTTGTTAATTTTCTTTTGGCTTTAAACTTTAAGAGTCTCCAAATCTGTAAAATAATTCGTCAGACAACATGTCTAACATCGCATTTACCTTACCTTTCGCCATCCATCTGAACTTCTAATTGGTGGACCAAGGGAATTCAATGTAGTCGCGATACATTCCCACTGTTGCTTGAAATTAACAGGAATAGTGCCCCTGCGAAATCCTCTGGCGAGTTCTGGATTTTTTTCCAACTCTTCCTCCAGTTTTTCGAATTGGCTGGGATTTGTTATTTTTATTTTCTGATTTTCCATTTTTTTTAATTATTTTTATATTTTCTTTAAAATTTAGTTTTTGTTTTAAAACAACACAACACAATGCAAAAAAACCCGACGACAGAATGAAAGGCAATTCATGGCAATATCAATATAAAATTTTCTTATAGAATATCAAACATTTCCTGGTAGTAATCGATAAATGGCAATACTAGCATATGGAATACCGATTGGCAACAAAACATAAAAAACGGCGTCATCTTGTGTTGCCGACGCCTAGTAGAATAAGGGTGATTAATAATCGCTTACACTGTAATTTTGTATAATAAAAGAATTACTCTACTTGAGTTTTGTTAATTTTAACTTGAGTTCAATTTCAATATGCGTATCGGTATCGGCGATATTTCTTTTTGAGTATCGGTATCGGTATCGGATCGGCAAAACGGCGTATCGTTACATCCCTATTAAAAATGTTATTACATCGGTTAAACGACTGAAATTAACCGGTTTAATTATTTTAAAATATGAATTCTAAAATCGTATGCCCTAAAACTTATAAATTTCTTTAGTGAAACGATATTTGCGCATTCTGCTTAGTTGTTGTTCAACAATTTATTTTGATTTATTTCAGCGAACCTCGACCTGTCAGCGGCACCTCCGAATCGTATCTATTTTGGAATAAAATTGGCCGCCAACGTGTATTACAATTGATTGAATCAAAGTTGGAATATTAAACTCAACACTAGCACCAGCCTATAAAACGAGATTATAAATGTGATAAAAAGAGAAACCAGATTTTAAGCTGCTTTTACAATTTTAAAAAAGATTTCAAAACGCTGTTTTTACACAAACTAAAGTTTATAGAAATTATATGTGTAATTTATGTGTGTGTACATGTTTTTTGTTTGTAGTGCAAAATGCCGTGTCCTTTAAATGTTTTGTTAATTATGTTGTTCATGTGTAAATGTAAGGAACTATTTTGTTAAAAGCTTAATTCTTTAAATTCTTTGATTTTGTGATATATTAGGGGATTTCGATAATTAAGCTTTAATTTAGGCTATTCCATAAGTTTGGTTTTCATAAGGATCCCGAAAGCCTAGTATTATTTAAGTTAATTTAGTAGAAGTTTTAGTGTAAGCGCTAGGTGAACTAAAAAGCTGGCTTTTGAAGTTCTAGAGTTTTGACGGGTGAAAAATTTCTTAAAATTTCCTTAAGACTTTCCCCTTCGCTCTTCTAATCAAAAAAAAAAGTCTAGCAAATTTTAAGGAATTTTTTATTTCCTAAAAACTCGAAATTTTTTTATTATTTTGGTACTTTTGTCTTGTTGTTTTTTTCTGGCCCCTTGTCTCGTCCCGTTGCTTGTCCCCATTTTCAGTCGTGAGACCCCCTGGTAAAGCAAATTTATACTTTTGTGTATTGGCGCGCACATATACAATTGACTATAAATTAGCTTGGAAATATTTTCATTTTCAAAATACATTTAGGTTTCAGTTGAATATTATTTGTCAGTTTGTGTATGCTTTAGTAGAATTCGGTTTGATTTTCAATTAAATCAATAAACCGCGGTTGATTTTTGATTAGAATATTTGAAACTGAATTTTCTTTAGCATAAGTGCTAGTCTTTAAGTGTTAAGTGTTAAGTAGCGTAGGTTCCCACAATCATTTGTAAAACATAACTACACTGAAAAAAATTGTATGCTTAAACAAATTTTTTGTACTGTAGTTTTGTTATTGTTGTTGCCAATGTTACTAATTTATTTTTAAGCTTCTATAATTTTTCCTTACATTTATTTTTGATGTCTTCAACAAATTGTATATAGAATGTTGAAAATGTTTATGTATGTCTTGTGTTACGTGCGTATTTGCCAGTGTTATTTATGTTTGTGTAACCCATAACAAGCTTTCCAAGTAAAATCCAAAAAAAAAAGAAAAAAGATTGTGTTTTATTCATTAAAAATAATTTTATTTGAATGGAAATCTATGCCAAGCCTACCACTCTTGTTGCATTTAGACATTAAAGCTTTTGTTCATTATTTCTTAGTAAATTTTTTTTTTTGCTATTTCAACCCTTGCGTTCTTGCCGTATACATTTCACCTTCTACAAATGTGCTCTTGAAGACGTGTAAAATGGGGGTAAGAAGATTTTGCAAACAAGTGTTTTACAAAATTATTTACATTTGTTTAGCAAATGTAAATTTACTGGTTTGGGTGCATAAATGCAGTGGCGAATTTACGCTTGCTGACGCCCTGGGCTCTGACTGATGCACCGCACTTTTTGATTTACCAAATTCTATTCTTTTCAATTCAATATTCCTCTGTAACTATATTTCAACGTCACATCAAGACAATCACCCTTATCGTGTTTGGCGTTTTTCGCCTTCAGATTCGACATTTTGTAATAGAAAATTTTAGCTTTTTGTCTTTAAGCTATTACAATTTGTTGAATTTGCAGGCGTAAAACGCCAAACACAATAGGGGTGAATATGAAAAAGAAAGCACGTATGCACTTCTTTGCTTATGCAATTGACAATTTCTTATCTGAGGCCCTAGAGAGATATCACAGGCCATCAGAAGTAGTTAATAGTTGTTCGCAAGGAGTAGGCAAGTGTGCCATTTTTGTTATTGTATCGACGTGATGTTGACAATTAGTTACAGAATAACAAGAATAATGATTTAGGCAGATCTCTGAAAAAATAAGGTGAATACATATTAATTTTTCTCAAAAATATTCTTCCTTATTCTGTAACAATTTGTCAACGTCACGTCAAGACAATATCAAAACTAATACATCTGCATACTCTTTTTCCTCCGTATTTATGTAACTTCCTTTAACAGCCTCTTGTTATTTTATAGGCCTTAGAAAATAGTCAGAGGCTGCCAGGAATAATCAATTGGTGCCCACCACCAGACTGCCTTCACGTGACGTTGACAAATAGTTACAGAATAAGGGGGATTTATTTTGTCCCCTAAAAAGTAGAACTCCTCGGATATATGTACAAGTAATATATTTGTACCAGAGTTTTCTTTTCCAATCCTCGAAGCAGTTTTGATTTGCACTTTTTTGACCGATTTAGCTTTTAGCTTCTCAATCGATCCGAATAGCCGACTCTTCAATCTTGGGAATAGCAAAAAGGCACTGGGACTAAATCCGATGAGTACATTGACATGTTGACTGTCTACTAGTTGCCGATAACAATTAATTACTCTTGACAATCTCCCAGTATTTTCTAAGGCATATAAGATTGATAGAGCCCATCAATAGTAGTCAATTGCTGTCGACAAAGAGTAGACAAGAGACAATTTTTTGTCCTTGTGTTGCGAATATGCAACCGGTTATTTAAATCAAACATTTCTATGGAACTTCGCTGCCACATCATCAAAATGGGCAAGAATCTTTAATGTTCCTAATAATTGTTCTCACAATTTTAGGAACATTTAATAAATTCTGATTTAAACGTTAAAATCAATTGTTGTTAAAACCTGGTTTTAGCATACAAAATGATTGATTGATGAAACACTTTACAAAGTAAATTTGCAAAGTATTTGGTGCACAGATGCCGATGGGTTGACTTAGACCATATGCCGGCGATGTTATTAACCCGTATTTTTTCCGTTACTGTGACTGACTGTACACGACCTATGCCTTCACACAGGAAGTAACAACGCAGTTAACCACGCAATATTCCTCAGAAGAACTGTAAAACTATACAGTTATCTGAGGTGTTGAAATTAACTAGTGCGAGTGAGAGGCAAAACTCTCGAAAGAGAGGCGGCAATTAAAAAATAATTGCCAAAGAGGCTTGATGTTGACTGACTCAGAGCTACTTTGCGACTCTACAAAATGATTTTGTTAAAACCAGCTTAAAACACTTTCGAATTGGTTTTAAGTAGGTTTTATAAAATGCAACCTTGTTTTTGGCTGTGCTAAGTTGAGTGCTGCCAAGTTACATTTGGAAACTGCTGGTATTGTTTATGTTAATAAGAAGATATACAGAATGCACTTACATTTTATTTATATGTAACAAATTGATTTCCACGAACTCCTCCACTTTGTATAAATAGTTCCATACTGTTAAAAAATTCATTCAAAATGTAAAATAATTTCTATTTTAGAACGCATTATAAAACTTTTTATTTTTTTGCCATCAAGCTAAAACTTTTGTTGTACAGGTTGTCAATTAAGTGTTGTAAAAATAGAGAACAAGTACAGCAACAATTTCAGACATTTCTAAGAGCGATTTAATTTAAAACCACAATTTGAATAATTTAATAAACTCAATTATTTATAAAATTTTTTCCGGTACAAAATTTCTTCGTCGTGCTGTTGTATTAGACGTCATTAAACATTTGGAAATCTAAAATTAGGGCCTCACGGGCCTAGTCGTAAATGCGCCAGTGGATGAATGGTGTATTGAACCCAACGGTGTTTGTTTTTCCTTCAATCTCGAAATAAAGATGTACGTATTCAATATAAATACGTTATTGTGAACTTCATGAGCGAAATTTAAATACTTGATACGAAGAGAACTTAGTTTTTTTATTAGGGCAGAAATTTAGTTTTGTTGCAAGCTTTTTATTTGAGGAGGGGGGAGGAGAGACATAGTAAGGTGCCATTATAGGAATGTTTTCACTGTTAAATATATTTTCTTGTGACATGCACGTATATAAAAATTTTTCTATTCTAGTGAATATTGCACACAATTCTGTTTGATATATATATATATATATATATATATATATATTTTTTTTTTTTTTTAAATCGGTAACTGGTTATCTAAATAATGCAGTACAACATCTAAGGCATTTTCTTTCAAATATAGAACGGGGATATATTAAACCATATTTGACATCCATATGTTTTAATAGATCTGGTTAATTATTTATGCATGGTAATTTGAAATTTTTTTTTGTGCACGATTTTAGAGAAAACATTCTTATTCATAAAAAATTGCATTTCTAGCTTTCATAAGCTGTTGAGATACACATGTGACTGCTGAAGTACAAAAAGTTATCTAAATGTATTGCTAAGTAGTTAAGCGTCTTTTTGATCGGTATCGTTGTGTTGTCACTTGATTTGATACCAAAAAAAAAGCGTCCAGATTTATCTAAACTTGCTATTGCATTTATTGACTGGAGCTCTGAAAAGAATGCTTTCGAATATGACGCTGTATAATCAAAATAATAAACAGATTAAAAAAACGATTGACCCTAAAAGCCATCTCTGCAACTCTCCGCTAATTTTAGTCGCTAAAAATGCTACTATTTGAATCAAGGCGAAGAGTAGTGAATTCGCCTTGATTTTGATTTTCAAATTGCTATAACTTTTGAAGGGATCAGCTGATTCCCACGTAATGATCTTGTTTTACTAATTGAGCACATATATAATTTCAGAGTTTTTAATATATTAAATATTTTAGAATTTTCTCGTTCACGAAAGCGTGAACCGATTCAGCGATCGACGTGGGTTTTGAATGTTAAGATCTGAGAAGTTTCGATCTGCAAAGCTATTTAAAAACAAGTAAAAACGTTATATTCGACCGGGTCGAATCTTAAATACCCTCCAAATATTTAGTAAGTGAATTTGAAATGTTTAACTTGGTGGGACAGAGTTCCTTTATATAATATCGTACGTCAACGCCCACTAAAGGGGACGGGGTTCAAATATATGCAATATCATGTTTTCCAAAGACGAACGTATGGGCATTGCTAGACCGTCTTAGACTTCATCACAATTCTCTTTGGAGGCTATAAAAACTGTATTTTGGCGGGGTCGCTCTGGCAAGGGCTGTGGGGGAAACATTTCACCTTTGTCATCAAACTCTAAAAATAAATGCTTGGGATAATTATATACAAAATTAAAATTTCTTTTTTTTGATAGGGTCATTTAGCGGGCAAAGGGGGAGGAGGGGGTAGGGCAGCAACAGGCAGTCATAAAACTCTAAAGATAAATGCTTGGGATGATTATATACAAAATTGAAAAAAAAAATTTTTTGGTAGGGTCATTTAGGGGGTAAAGGAAGAGGGGTGGAGGTGGGTAGGGCAGAAATCGGCAGTCATAAAACTCTAAAGATAAATGCTTGGGATGATTATATACAAAATTTAAAAAATTCTTTTTTTTTTTGGTAGGGTCATTTAGGGGGCGAAGGGGAAGGAGGGGGTAGGGCAGAGTAGTACCAGGTTTCGTCTCAGCTTCGTCATTAAAGCTTAAAAGTGTTATTTTTAAGGAATGTAGGCTTAAGTAAAACAATTTGTTAAATTTTTATGCTATTTTTGCCTATAATAACGCCCACTAAAGTGGGTGGGGTCAAAAAATATTTTTATTTTATTTAATGGCTCCAAGTTTAAGGCGTTGGACCGTATTTGACATAAAAATATATCATTTGCTTAACCAAAAAACTTTAAAAATTATGTTGTTTTTTCTGGGTTGGTTTAGTTCTTCTTAGGGGAACTTTTTTCCCTCTTGCCCGATTTAGCCCATCTTCGAACTTAACCTGCTCTAAGTTTTAAAATATATTTATGCCAAATTTCAAGAGTCTAGCTCTTTTCGTTTGGACTGAATCGTGATTTCCACAGACGGACGGACGGACGGACGGACATGCTCAGTTCGTCTTAGATTTCATCACTGATCAAGAATATATAAACTTTATGGGGTCTGAGATGGATATTTCGATGCGTTACAAACGGAATGACAAAGTGAATATACCCTCCAAATTCTTTTTTGGAGGGTATAAAAACACATTTGAAAACAAATTTTCTTAGTTTGTTTGATATTTCTCGAAATATACCGGTCCGAACCGATTCCAATTAACAGGAAATCTAAATTTGAAAGAACCCTTTGAAACTCGACTATTTTAGTTCGATTCGGTTCAGCCCATTAAAAGTTATAAGCGGGTCACATACTAACACACACACACAGAATAGTGGCGGCCTCTCAGGAGTACCCGGGGAAACGTCGAGAGCTGGTTGGAACGCGATTTTTTGTAAAATGGTGTAAAACCAACAATTTTCCGATATTTTTTGAATATAAATTTTTTTAACGAAAAGCTAAAAATTGTATTTTTAATGGAATTTATATATGGAATTAAAAAAAAATATATATATTTCATAAAAAATGGAGACACTGCTGAGCAAAAAAATATGTTGTCTCTCTTTTAAATAAAACTATGTGGACTATATAGATTTTGATGCGCTAAACTCAAACTTGTGGGTGCTGTTGGTGAAGTAGTAGAACACGAGACTATGAAGCGGAGGGTCCTGAGTTCGAGACCGCGCTGAGTCATGAAAATATTGTGTTGAATTCTTCTGATCAGAATTAGTGCGTGGTTGTGTGAGTTGTTGCCAGACTGTTTCAATGATGAAGGCATTGTCACTGGTCACCGAACATAATTGGCAGCGACTGACACTATCATGTACTAAAAGCAGAGTAGCAGCACCCACCTGTCGGACCTGTAGCTAAAACTAGCCGGCGAAGTAATAAAGATTGAAATCGCCACAAAAAAAAACTGTCTATCGCCTCAGCTTTCCTAATCTGTCCCCTCAATACTATCCCCTCGTTTTCAGTTCCGGCATAATGAATTGCATATTTAGGGGTCATCCCCTGAGTGCTGGTCCAACTCCTAAAAAAAATCCGTTTTCGGTTTTTTTCCATCAGGTCGGGATTATTTTTTAAATTTTTCCCCCTAAATTAGTCAGGTACGGAGACATACATATTTCACCCTAACTCGAGAACGAGTCATCCGGTTTTCAAAAGTAAAACACCAGAAGATGTGTAACAAAATTGTATTATTTATTTAGTTTTTATGGTATATAGCTTATTAAAATAAAATATAAACCATAAAAATCGGTTAAAAATGTGTGATTTTATTGTCAATTTACCGCAGGTACCCAATATTGTAATGCAACCACCCTTACATATGACGATAGCATTTAGCCACAATTTTTAACAAATTTTTATGGTTTATTGCTTATTTTATTTTTAAGATATGTAGCTGTCAGAAAAATGTGCAAAATGTTGAATATTTGCTTTTTTTTTTTTTAATTAAATTTTTAAACTGAAAAAATTACGAATTTTGCATTAATTTCTTTTTTTTCTCCATTAATTTCTGAATAATTCCAAAACGATACGACATAGAGAAAAATTATATTCGACTAAAATAAATACAATCAAAATCCATATAGTCCACATAGTTTTATTTGAAGGAGGATTTTGCTGCTGAGCAGTGTAATCAGAGCAATCAATACTTGGTTTTTTTTAGTGAAATTTTATATATGTGATCTGCTCCACGAAAAGGGACCTCTGCGCCGAAAAATTTTTTTTTTACTTTTTGAGTGATTCTTATAGGAAAAAAACGCTCTTTCAAATACCGCAAACCGCAAGTTTCTATGACTTTTAGTTTTTTTACAAATCGCCTATAAAGATGAACATAATTAATGAAAAAATTTAAAAATGTGATATAAACAGATAATATATATAATACATATTTGAAATTTAAAAAAAGTTCAATATCAAAGTTGCAAAATTACCCTTTTCGTTGAGCAGGTCACATATGGAGTTTGAATTCTCTATTTAACAAAATCTATAAATAATATTTGTATTTGTATTAAAAATACTTTGCAAAGTATCGGGTCACAGCTGCTGGCAGGTGACTGATACCGTATGTCGGCGATGTTGCTAACCCGCAGTTTATCCGTTACTGTGACTGACTGAACACAGAAAATTCCTCAGAAAAACTGTAAATCTTTACAGTTATCTGAGGTGTCGATATTAACTAGTGCGAGAGAGACGCAAAACTCTCGAAGGAGAGTAAACGATCAGTGGGTCTTGGCTGCACTTAAAAAATAGCTGCCAACGAGACTTGACGTTGACTGACCCAGAACTGCTTTGCGTTTGACATAATCTTCGACGAGACGAACTATTCATTATTATTCGATGATTAAACTGTTTAAAGTGTCTGGCATGAATGAGCTTTTATACGGAAACCTTTTCAAAAACTAAACTCTTAACATTTTACTTTTGATTATTGTTTGTTTATGTTACAACAGCGGCTGCAATTGTAACAATTGCAACAATTAATATGATGGATGTTAATATTTAAAAGTACGTTTACACTAGCTGCGAAAAATTTACTAAACTTTTTTCAAATATATTAACTGTGAAATGCAACTTGATTTCATATGTTTAGCCTTAAATTATTTTAAGTGTGTACATATATTGAGCAAATAAGAACGTTATATGCGACCGGGTCGAATCTCAAATACCGTCCAAATACATATTTAGAAAAAAAAGCTCTATTTTCTAGGGCTTAAAAGTAAATTGTTGGGGTTATTGAGTATAAAAAAAATGTTATAGGGTCATTTAGAGGACAAAGGGGGAGGGGGGATCGTAGGGCAGAGGAAGATCCGAGAACATCTCAGCTTTAAAATTTAATTTTTGATTAATTTAGGCTTAAGGAATACAATTTGTTAAATATTTACACTACTTTTGCGTGTAACATGTTACTTTCAACGCCCACTAAAGGGGGTGCGGTCTAAAAATGAATTTTTCTGATTTTCGGGCTAAAAGTTGAAGGCTTTAGACCTTCTTTGACATAAACGTTTTCTTACCAAAAATAACAAAAAAACATTAAAAATGATGTTGTTTTTTAGAGGTTAATTTAGTTCTTCTTAAAGGAACCTTTTTCCCTCTGGCCCGATTCAGCCCATTTCCGAACTTGACTTGTTCTATCCTTCAAGATATATTTACATCAAGTTTCAAGTGTCTGGCTCTCTTTGTTTGGACTGAATCGTGATTTCCACAGACGGACGGACGGACGTAGCTAGATCGTGATAGATTTTATCACTGATCAAGAATATGTATACTTTATGGGGTCGAATTCTCCTCACAATTGGGCCATTGTTTCGCTTGCTCTGTGGTACGGTCTTGAACCACATGTCAGCCAAATACAACTCTTCTATTTTCGCCCAAAGAAAATTCTGTAATTTTCACACGGTAGCACTCGCCATTCACAGTAACATTCCTGTCTTTGTCGTATTTGAAAAATGAAGCCGCTTGTCCATAATCCACACCAAACAGTCCATTTTTCGGAAAGTAGTGGCAGCTCTTGCAATGCTTCTGGCTGCCCTTCATATCAAATACGGCAATTTTGCTTGTTCACGAACACAAGAAGTGCACGATGCACTTTCCGGCAATGGACTTTGGTACTAAAATTCAATAATCAGGAAGCGTTCTTTGTTTGTAAGTCGATTCATGGTTAAATTATAGACCAAACTGATCATGTTTAACAGTAACGTGACACAAGAAAACAGCTGAGCTACCAAAAACAGTGTTGCCAAATAAGAAAGATGCGAAAAAACTCTTCTTAACAATTCTCATTAACTTTTCCTAAGAATCTACCACAAACTATTCCTACTTATAGTGAAATAAGTCGATTCGTGCTTAAATTATAGACCAAACTGAACATGTTTAATTGTAAAATGATAAGAAAACAGCTGAGCTGCAAAAAATTATGCTAAAAAATCAGCCCATGTGAATAGGGTTGCCATTTCCCATTTTAGAAAAGGAGGACAACAACCTTAAAAAAAGAGGACATTTGACTCAAAAAAGAGGACTATTTTTTTGCAAAAATTCAAATATAAAAATCAAAAAACTGAATAAAATATACAAAATTACTTATTTCATTGCAATACATGTCTACCACATTTTTTCAAATATTCATGAAGTGCTTAACAATTCATACAGTGATGCCAACGCAGTCCCTAACGCATCACTTATAGCCCTTTTTTGTTCAAAATAGTGATTTTTACTGGCTGTTTCACTATTTCGAATAAAAATTGATTCGTACGAAATCTGTGTTATTTGTAAATTATTTTGGGCGTTTTGTTTTTAAAAATTTAGCTTGACTACTTATGAGCGAAAATGTAGCAGTTTTGATATTTTGAAAATGTAAAAGCAGCAAAAAGTAGGACAACCCCAGACAATTGTTAAAAAAGTAGGAGGACGGACCCCGACGATGTAAAAAAGAGGACGGTGTCCGGGGAAAAGAGGACGGATGGCAACCCTATACGTGAATAATCTTTTTCATGCATTGCTGGCACCTATAATATTAAAATAAATATTTATATTACAAACGGCAGAAAGTGTGCATGATATTCATTACTTGACTAGTGTAAACAGTTTATTGTCAACTACGTTTTATGATGGATGTGGCATTTTCAGTTGTGTCTTAATTTATATGGGATGGACTATAAAAAAAGTTTTATTTTTTATATAATTTTCTTTTCATCAACTTGTGTTGGAATGTTTAGTTCTCTTGATATAAACCTGTGCATAGAGTAGAGATTGGGAACTTTGACGTGATTTCAAGTGATAAGGAAATTTAATGCATGTGTGCCAGGTGTCCTTAAAAAAATTGTTTAAAAATTTTTTAAGGTAAATAATTAAGTAAACTTCTCGTTTATTCCATTGATTTTTTTCGAGAGTATGTCGTGAGTTTGAGTTTTCATGTTCCTAAGCAATTTACATATGTATATATATTAAGGATGGTCAGCTGAAAAATTAAAATTGTACACGAGTAATAATTTTATATTTTGACGTGAGTCTGAATGACTGTAAGTGAAAACTTATAATTCACTATCTCATATCTCTAGTACAGATAAACTTGGGAGTGTGACAGTATTCCGTTTTACTCGGAAATAACATGACAAATATTTGCATGCAGTGCGAGTATGCATGCACATCTACTTCTTCTACTTTACTTGAAACTTAAAGTGAAGTTTGTTTACAGCAAAAAAGTAAATCAAGGGATAAAACTATAGTTATTACGTGCAATGATTATTTAGGCCTAAAGATATTTGTGTAGGGGAAGTTAACTTAAGGGAAAATAATTGAGAAAATTTTATCAATTCAGTTGTTGGCTGAAACAGTTAACACGAAACTATGAAGCAAAGCGTCCTGAGTTCGACTGCGCACTCAGCCATGAATATGGTGTCGAATTCTTCGGATCAGCATTAATGCCTGGTTGGGTTAGTTGTTGTCATTCTGTTTCAGTGATGAAGGCATAGCAGTGGTTACTGAACATAATTGGCAGCGGTTGACACTATCATATACTGAAGTGAAGAGCAGAGGAACAGCAGCACCCCCCTTCGTCGGCCCTGTGGCAAAAAATTAGCCGGCTAAGTGAAAGGTTGAAACAGATAAAAAAATCCTATATCTTGTCATCTTTCTTCATCTACAAGGGTGATCCCCTGAGTGTTGGTCCGAGATAAAAATACCATATTATGTATTAAATAAAAAGTAGATCAATTTATTTTTTTAATTATTAAGCTCGAGGTCGTCTTTTATATAAAATTATTTAAACTTATTTTAATTATTCAATTTGTTAATATCATCAGGAATAAGTACTCGTAATAGGAAATTTAATTTTAAATATATATTTTATATATTAAAAATATATTTTATATAAAAGACGAAACAATAATTAAAAACGCCCAAAAATGTTATAATACTACGAAAAATTAAAAATTTTGATGCATCGGTTAATCGACTGAAATTAAGCGGTCTAACCATTAATCGAAAATAACCAATTTTAAATTAACCGTTTAGTTAATCGGGTGGTAATTAGACGGTTAAACGCATGAATACCCTAATAAATATCATTTATTACTTGGTAATCCATAAACATGTGGTAAGAAGTAACAAAATTCTAGGATTTTAATATTTTTATTAATATATTTCTTTCAGTGAGAATTTATTAAGGGATCTTTTTATAAATTTTTTTTTTAAATATATATAATTTTTCAATATTTCGCTACTCCTTCAGGAAAATGTTACTTGTTTTTTTTTATTTCCTGAAGAAGCCATCCAAAGAACCACAATTCTAATGAAAATTATTACTAAAATAATATTGAAAGGTCAAGAATAAATAGAAATTATTAATTGGGGGATTCACACTGTAGTCATAAAGCCATAAGTCATAAAATAATTACAGCTGATAAGAAAACAAGACATTTGTAATCAGCTGTTATCAAAGCAAATGAAAATAAAGACAATTATGATGAAGTGGTTTGAAATTGCCAAAAACAAGTGAAAAACATGGAAAACGGTTGACGTTAAAGGCCATCCCTGAAACTTCCCGCTAAAAATGGTATTATTTTAATTTTGAAACTGCTATAACTTTCGAATGGATCAGTCAATTCCCATGTGGCAAGCGGTGATTGATATTTCGATACTTATAAAAGAATCGAGAACACTAATTTATCACATATATAATTTCGGAGTGTTTTAAAATATTCACTTTTCTCGAAAATTTCGTTCACAATATCTCGCGAACGCGTTAACCGATTTTGACGTCGTTGGTAGCGCTCGACGTAATTTTCAATTGTAAAGAGCTGTTTAGTTTTTGGAATCGATCAGAAAATCCGTTTAAAAGTTATTAAAAAAAAAACTTTTGAAAATTTTTTTCCTACCGGTACGATTCGGTTCCAATTCACAGAAAATCGAAGTTTGAAAACAACTTTGAAACCCGACCAACTTGGATCGAACACTAATTGATCAGTTATTTAATTTCAGAGTTTTCTTTAAAACACTACTTTTTCGAATTTGTCGTTCACAAAATCTCACGAACGCATGCAGTTACTAGTGCTCGACGTGGTTTTTGATTATTAAGAGCTGATTAGTTTTGGAATCGATCGGAAGATCCGTTTCAAAGTTATTCTAAAAAAATAAACAAAATGTACCGGTGCGAATCGGTTCCAATTCACATGAAATTTGAATTTGAAGGAATTCTTTGAATCGTGACCTGTTTGGTCGGATTCGGTTTAGCCGTTCAAAAGTTATAAGGGGATCAAATACTTACACACGGACACACCCACACACACACATGCATACATACAGACATAGTGGCAGCTTATCAGGAGTAGTCAGGAAAGCTTCCTAGGAACTCAAAACGTTAAGATCTGGTAACAACTCATTTTTTTTTTCAAAACGGGGTAAGACCAGTAACATTTTTGAAAATTTTCAATTTTCTTAGCGGAAAGGTAAAAAGCAAAATTATTAGTGTTTGTGTGAAAACTGTTGTAAATGAATTTGCACGTATAAACTAAAACACCTGCTGCCTTGATAGGAGCTGAATAATTTTTTTTTTGGCGGCGGCAAACGAAAACACGTTCAGTGGCTGCCAGTTACATAAGTTAAACGAGAAAAAAATTGTCATAACATAATGGGCCTTATTACGGTTCTCGATTCGATTCGAGAGAATGTAATAGACTAAAGAAATATATACGATTTTTCTTTAATCTATTACAAACACTCGAGTCGATTCGAGAACGGTAATAAGGCAGAATATTTCGATTTTGAGATGTAATTCTCTTTTACTTATTTTTGTGTTATTCAAATATGATTTAATGTAGAGACATAAAGGTATGAGGAATATTTTCCCGTTTATTATTCATAAAGTAACAGCGGCGAACATATACAATCGCCGTCTCGCCTACAGAGTTTCAACCTTTCGGCTCAGATTTGTAGAACTATTTTATGACAAACAAAATCATACCTGAAGGTGTGCTATTATTTTATGACTTTTTTGTATGCAGCACAACAACAACGTTTTGAACCTGGGGCCGAATTACCGCATTCGTGATCGAGTAGGCTTTCGTATCGAATAAAATTTCGAAATGTATCGAATGGATGGATTACTGCAATAGGAAGCTAACGTATCGAAATTTTTATAAATTGTACCATATCGTTTTTTACATTGGAATGGAATTAAAACGAAGCTGTCATATGTTTATTGCAATTCAAGCTAATAAAAACAAGTAAAAACGTTATATTCGACCGGGTCAAATCTTAAATACCCTCCAAATATTTAGTAAGTGAATTTGAAATGTTTAACTTGGTGGGACAGAGTTCCTTTATATAATATCGTACGTCAACGCCCACTAAAGGGGGCGGGGTTCAAAAATATACAATATCATGTTTTCCACAGACGAACGTATGGGCATTGCTAGACCGTCTTAGACTTCATCGCAATTCTCTTTGGAGGGTATAAAAAATGTATTTTGGCGGGGTCGCTCTGGCAAGGGCTGTGGGAGAAACATTTCACCTTTGTCATAAAACTCTAAAAATAAATGCTTGGGATAATTATATACAAAATTAAAATTTCTTTTTTTTGATAGGGTCATTTAGAGGGCAAAGGGGGAGAGGGGGTAGGGCTGAAACAGGTAGACATAAAACTTTAAAAATAAATGCTTGGGATGATTATACACAAAATTAAAAAAAAATTGTATTTATTTTTAATAGGGTCATTTAGCGATCAAAGGGGGAGGAGGGGGTAGGGCAGCAACAGGCAGTCATAAAACTCTAAAGATGCTTGGGATGATTATATACATAATTTAAAAAATTTTTTTTTTGGCAGGGTCATTTAGGGGGCAAAGAAAGAGGGGGGGGGGGGTAGGGCAAAAATCGGCGGTCATAAAACTCTAAAGATAAATGCTTGGGATGATTATATACAAAATTAAAAAAAAAAAATTTCTTTTTTTTTTGGTAGGGTCATTTAGGGGGCGAAGGAAGAGGGGGGGCGCGGGTAGGGCAGAAATCGGCAGTCATAAAACTCTTTTTTTTTTTTTTTTTTTTTTTTTTTTATCTTGGACCAGCACTCAGGGGATGACCCCTATATATGCAATGCATTGTGCTGGAACTGAAAACGAGGGGATAGTATTGAGGGGACAGATTAGGAAAGATGAGAAGATAGACAGTTGTTTTTGTAGCTATTTCAACCATTTACTTCGCCGGCTAATTTTTGCTACAGGGCCGACGAAGGTGGGTGCTGTTACTCTGCTTTTTAGTACATGATAGTGTCAGTCGCTGCCAATTATGTTCAGTGACCAGTGACTATGCCTTCATCATTGAAACAGGCTAGCAACAACTAACACAACCACGCACTAATGCTGATTAGAAGAATTAAACACAATATTTCATGACTCAGCTGGGGCTCGAACTCACGACCCTCCGCTTCATAGTCTCGTGTTCTACTACTTCAGCCAACAGCACCCACTCTAAAGATAAATGCTTGGGATGATTATAAACAATATTTAAAAAAAAAAAATTTTTTTTGGTAGGGTCATTTAGGGGGCAAAGGAAGAGGGGGAGGGGGGGGGGGGTAGGGCAGAAATCGGCAGTTATAAAACTCTAAAGATAAATGCTTGGGATGATTATATACAAAATTTAAAAAAAAAAAATTTTTTGGTAGGGTCATTTAGGGGGCGAAGGGGAAGGAGGGGGTAGGGCAGAGTAGTACCAGGTTTCGTCTCAGCTTCGTTATTAAAGCATAAAAGTGTTCTTTTTAAGAAATGTAGGCTTAAGTAAAACAATTTGTTAAATTTTTATGCTATTTTTGCCTATAATAACGCCCACTGAAGTGGGCGGGGTCAAAAAATATTTTTATTTTATTTAATGGCCCCAAGTTTAAGGCGTTGGACCGTATTTGACATAAAAATATATCATTTGCTTAACAAAATAACCAAAAAAACTTTAAAAATTATGTTGTTTTTTCTGGGTTGGTTTAGTTCTTCTTAGGGGAACTTTTTTCCCTCTTGCCCGATTTAGCCCATCTTCGAACTTAACCTGCTCTAAGTTTTAAAATATATTTATGCCAAATTTCAAGAGTCTAGCTCTTTTCGTTTGGACTGAATCGTGATTTCCACAGACGGACGGACGGACGGACATGCTCAGTTCGTCTTAGATTTCATCACTGATCAAGAATATATATACTTTATGGGGTCTGAGATGGATATTTCGATGCGTTACAAACGGAATGACAAAGTGAATATACCCTCCAAATTCTTTTTTGGAGGGTATAAAAATGTTGGTGGGTTTTTTAAATTAAATTTTGTGAAATAAAATACATATTGTGCCAAAACAAATGTAATTGTTAAAAAAAATGGCTTCATTCCTCTTCTCGTGTTTACCGTCTTCTGATTTTGAAGACGATTATAATACAGCACGTATTAGAAGAGAAATGCGAGACAAAAGTGATCCAATGTCGTTGCCGCCAAATGCGTAAATAAATTGCAATATTCTATTGTCCTTTTTTATTTCTTTATATGTTTTAGATTTATTAAACGTTTCCGGCTTTCAAAAGAGGCGGTTAATTTTCTTCTTTCCGAGCTGTGTTTCGAAGGACATATGCCTACTGCACTTCCACCAAAGCTACAATTGGCTGCAGCCATACCTCTTTTAGCATGTGGAGGATTCCAACATACTGTTGGAAATGATTACTTGGTGCTCCAACATACACTGAGCCAAGACATCTTTTTGTCTGCCATTTATTTTGTTTATATTTGTCCTAAAAAACTAATAAAGCTGTATTAAATAGTTTTACTATGTAAAATATGCATTTATAAACTTACATTTTTGTCTTTTTGATGTGTGAACATCATACGCGCGCCTCTAGGGCAGTAAACTATCAGTTTCAATACATACGCAAGTGTAAGGTGTAAGGTGTAAGATGCAAGAGTATGTGTTTGTTCGTTGCTTGGCAGTCGGTATTGAAAGTGATTATTGGGCGATTTTCATATAATTTTCCCACGCGATTTTCTCCGGAAATTCATAGCCGATTTTATTAATTTTTGGATTAAAACGCTAGTGCGGTTCGACGAAGAGTTTAGGCCAAAAATTAAGGCGATCCGATATCGGCGAGCGGAGATTTAAGTGTTTTAATTCGGAGTATTAATTTGGAGTAATATTAAAAAAGTGTTTTATGTTGATCTTCGGTTTTGTCTTATGCATAGCAAAGAGAATAGTGACGTGGTTATACAACATATATAAAAATGAGATAGCAAGACAGCAACGTATGTAGCTTATGTACAAACATAACAATGTATGTATGTACATTTGTCTGTTGCTTTGCATTCTCTTTGTTTTTTGTGGGTTTAATATAAAATAAATAAACAAAAAGGTGTTAACACATCGCCCGTGAGTTCGAACACTCATTGATTTTTGCACACACAACTTAAAAAATATTAATTTCGATTGACACAGAGCTAACGAGTGAATTTTAAACAGCCGGTACTGGATTATGTACTCGTTATCGAATGCTATAATCAGAAATTTCGAAAGCACTTGTTCGATAACGTTTGCGATAATCCCAAAAAGAAAATTTACGAACAATTTTACTCGATCACGAATGCGGTAATTCGGCCCCTGGTCTAAAGTATTATTACTTTATGACAATATGACTAAATAGCATACAGTGTGAATACCCCAAATATATTTCTATACATGCGAGTATTTATGCAACTATGCCTATGGTCATCATTCCCTTATCATGTGATTATGATGAGCTGCAACTCTTTAAGCATTTTTAATTGCAAATCACGTCTGCATCTACTACTATTTCCTTCTAAATATGCTCTCTACAATATAATAATTATCTTTACAACTTTGGACTATAAAAAAATCATATGTGTATGCAGTCACTCGTGTTTACTACTGCAACATCTCACTCACATCTTACTGGGAATCAGCTATTTAACTGAAAGATGAACAGTTGTGTCGTTGTTAGTCTTATAGATTGCATGCATGCATGTCATGTGCTCGTGTGCTAAAGAAGCTCAGAAAAGAATCTTAAAAAAAAAAATTAGCAAAAGAGGAATTAAAACAAACGCCTTAACTGTTGCACTTAAAACAAAAATTTCTTGCATGCAGTTTCAGGTGTTTGTTCATGTAAGCTGTTCATTTTAAAGATATGACTGAGTGGTTCTAATGATTTTACTTTTTGTTCCTATTAACTTATCACGCATTGTGTATGAGCTGCAAATATCATTCATACTCGTACATGAGTTTCATGTGGTTGCTTTGCATGCTGGTGGCATGGCTTAAGATTTTGCAAATTTTGCGATTTGTGATAAAGGGTGGTTTTTAATGAAATGATTCTTTTCTTTTTTTTTTTTTTTTTGCAATATAAACAGAAGTGTGCCACCCCTATTTGATATTGACATACAGTGTTGTTGCACTGAACTTTAGAACATTTTATCAAGATTTTCATTACCACCAGCCAACCAGTCTTTGCTTCTTTGAATTTTTTTTTTTTTTTTTTTGCTAGAAAATCAATATGAATAAGTATGTATGTAGGTAAGTATTAAAGATGCTGTAATGACTGCATGCCAAGTATTTAAATGGAAGATTTGTTAATAAGTAAAAAGGGGATTTAACCGGCTTATGATATTGCTGAGCTCACGAGAAGCACTAAAATTATATTATTTATCGTGGAAGTTATTTATTAAGTAGTTGGCAAAAATCACAAAACTTCCAACAAATAAATTACGAATGGCAGCAAATTTGGGAATATAGCAAAAGAAGTGTATTAGTACAGTGAAACCTCGGTATGACGAATTCCAAGAGGATTCGAAAATACTTCGTTATAGCCATTGCTTCGCTATTATACTATAATCAGATAAGCCTTGTTATAATGAAATTTGAAGGATTACGAAAAAAATCACTATAACTAGTTTTCTTTATTCAAATTCTATTAAACATGAAAATACTAATAAAATCTTTTGCACACACATTAAGAAATCGTTCTTTTGATAACGGGACTTTATAATTTTGCAATAATTTTATTCTTACTTCGTTTGTATAGAGGCTTTCGTACAAGTACTTCGTAGAGGCTTTAAAAATTCGCTTGTAAATACATTTAGATTTCGTTGTTTTTGTAACGACGCTTTATTTCTATTCTATTTCGTTATATTCTATTCTGATTTCGTTATATTAAGGCATTTGAAGGAATAGTTCGCTATATAGAGGCTTTTTTGGTCACAATTTGTTCGTTATAATCGCAGTGTATTTCTGTATGAAACACTTTGCAATAAAGAGGTTTTCTCAAGGGACTTAATAAAACATACATTATGGGTGAATCCCAAAACATCATAATACTTTGCAGTGATGCCAAGTTACATTGGTTACAAAAACAAAACACATGAGACTTTGCATCACTGTAATGCATATTGATGTTTGGGAACTCAGCCTATATTAAGTTTTTCGTTATAACGAAGTTAGTTATATCGAAATTTCAATGTATTGGTAATTTCATGATCTATTAGTGGACGTCATTGGTTTGGGTGTCTTTATTCCAGGGTATTTTTAATAGCCTTAAAATCATTATTTTCTAAATCTAAAATTGCTATGATTGAATCTAAAGCTTATGGAATTGTTTTTCGAGAAATCATTTTTTAACTAAATAAATTTTATTGTTAAATTTTTAAATGGGTATGGAGCAGGGATCGTAAATTGCAGTTATCGAAAAACTGTCTATGAGTCAAACAGAGATCTAAACATACTCTCAAGTGTGCTCTGAAAGTGCTACTGGCTAAAGTAGCTAACACAAGCGGAAGGTCCTGAGTTCGACTCCGCACTCAACCATAAATATTGTGTCGAATTCTTTTGATCAGCATTAGTGTATGGTTATGTTAGTTGTTGTCAGCCTATTTCAGCGATGAAGGTATAGCACTGGATACAGAACATAATTGGCAGCGACTGACACTGTCGTGTATTAAAGAACAGAAGAACAGCATCCCCCTTCGTCGGACCTGTGGCAAAAAATTAGCGGGCGAAGTAAAAGGTTCAAATAGCTACAAAAAATTCTCTATATTCGCATCTTTTTTCATCTGTCCTTTCAATACTATCCCCTCCTTTCTAGTTCCGGCGCAATGCACTGTATATGTAGGGGCCATCCTCTGAGCGCTAGTCCGAGTTCCAAAAAACAATAAAAATGCCTTTGATTCGTATACCAATACAGAATCTAAGGCGATATAAAAAAACAATCTCATCTCCACAGTTAAGAGTTCTTTTCAACAACAAATTTGAGGTTAGGAAGTAAATTGGCTGTCAAATGATGAAATGTCAAGAATTGAACAGTCATGCTTTAATATTTATTTAATAAAAAGTTGGGAAATTTTACCATGGAACCCTGAACTGCACTACCAAACCTTGATAAACGTTTTTTTGTGGCCACAATTGGCTAATGTTGACATCAGGGACCTTTGGTTACAGTAAGACGGCGCCACAAGCCATACAATTCAGTTATTGGATACAACATTTCCCGGTAGCATAATTTCTCGATTTGATGATGTCAATTGGCCGTCTCGTTCTAGTGCTTTAACACCGCTTCATTAGTTTTTCTGTGGCCATTTGAAAGACCGGATTTACGTGAACGAACCACATCAACTAAAGCTCTGAAAGATGAAATTCGGCGCTGCATTGACGAGATAAGCGAAGGTTCGTTGCAAAACCTGGTTAAAAATTGCTAAAATTCATCACATCATATTCCATTATTAAGAATGTAATTTAAAGATAAATTTAAAAAAACAATGTTTTAAAAACATGCAACTTTTCCTCAATGAACAAGTGAATAACAATAAATTGGAAAAATTGGCAGATATTACCAAATGAATTATGGGGCTTTTGTATTGAATTATGTACTTTTCAGTAAAAATGGAAAACTATCGATAACGCTTTCGATACTATCGACATCTGTTTTTTCGTAACTAGTGATGGTTTTATTTTGCAGCAGATCAACATTAAAAAATAATCGATATACCTTAATCGAAATCGTTAAATCTACTTAAAAATATTCAACAAGGCTGTAGAAATAATTGCGACATAATATTGAAATATAAATTTCAATCGATACCGAATGCCGTGATTTGCCCTGTGCATAATTTTGTTGAAAAATATTTTATTTTGGAATTTTAGCGCAAATAAATGCAACCTAGGAGAAGTATATTGTTGCCAAAGCGGCAACGTTGCGAGCTTTGCAACATGTCTAAACTGCAATTTGTTAACAACAAACGAATATGGCTTGCTACAATAGTCTGCCTGTCATACCCAACATCGAACCAAAATAATTTCATTTGATAGTAGAGTTTTTATGCCGGTAAATCACGGGATAAATTTCTCGGGAATTCTGCTAATATATTCCGGGATTTTTTTGTTGGGGATTCCGGATATTAAAAATGATCAGAGATTAAAACTATGTGTTTCTTGTATAACTACACAACTAAGTGGATATGACGAATTGAAAAAACGGCAGAATAAATGTAGTAAGAATTTTAACGAACATTTATATTGCTATATTAAATTGAATTAAGATTCATAGGCTAATTGTTCGAAATTTGTTTTTAAATCTCAGAAAGACATGATAAATATTCCAAGGCACAAAGGAAAGTCAACATCAGTTTTATTGAACTTACACAGCAGAGCAGAACAACTGTTTTCGAAAGACGCAACCCTTTCATCATCAGTGCTCATGTGTATTGTGTTTGTCACCACTTATTAGGTGGCTTAGTTGAATTTGATAACAGTTCCTATATACACAAATTTTATTGTGAAAAAGAATACGAGAACTGTATCAACCTGATGTTAACATGTTATTGTTATAATACCCGTGTTACCGTTTGATTATTTTTCTTCATGTCCCATTTTTCTGAATTTTTTGTTCCATCATACCTAAGTCAAACTTATTTGGTTTGAATTTTATACTTAAGTACATGTGAACGTTTTTCCAATATTTTTTATTATTGGTAGCTCAAGCCATAGCTTAAATTTGTATGTAGTAAGAATTTTAACGAACATTTATATTGCTATATTAAATTGAATTAAGATTCATAGGCTAATTGTTCGAAATTTGTTTTTAAATCTCAGAAAGACATGATAAATATTCCAAGGCACAAAGGCAAGTCAACATCAGTTTTATTCAACTTACACAGCAGAGCAGAACAGCTGTTTTCGAAAGACGCAACCCTTTCATCATCAGTGCTCATGTGTATTGTGTTTGTCACCACTTATTAGGTGGCTTAGTTGAATTTGATAACAGTTCCTATTTACACAAATTTTATTGTGAAAAAGAATACGAGAACTGTATCAACCTGATGTTAACATGTTATTGTTATAATACCCGTGTTACCGTTTGATTATTTTTCTTCATGTCCCATTTTTCTGAATTTTTTGTTCCATCATACCTAAGTCAATAAGAATAAAATTATTGTAAAAAGAAAACGAAGCGGAAATATTTAAAAAACAGGATTTGACAAAATCAGCTATTAAAAGAAGGGATATTTCAATGATTGAAGATAAATGGATAACCAACAATATTAATATTTCCTTTTTCTTTAGAGCTAGTTATTCATTATTAAACATAAATGAAAAACAATAAATTGAATTTATTTGTTGGTGGTTAAGCAATGTCTATACATATGCGTTTCATTGGTGCTTTACCAAATCATCAGTAGACTTTAACCACAGTTTAGAAAAGTTAAAAACCTCTTATCCTATGCACATACTTCCGAAAACCATCTGAGAATTCACAATTTGTAAATTACAAATTATTTTCGAAAATCAGACCAGAATAAGCATAGTAGTCCTCGAAAATCATACAAAACTAACGCAAGAAAAAAAGTATATTCGATATGAATCTACTTTATTTTCCTAAACCTTTTTTTTTATTTCTAATTGTATAATTGTTATTTGTCTATGCTCTATACAACGAAGTACTCGTACAAAAGCCTCGATACAACGAAGTAAGAATAAAACTATAGCAAAATGGTACAGTCCCGTTATGAAAAGACCGAATTCTTAATATCTGTGCACGATCTTAATGGCCAATAGACCGCCCCAAAACGTGAAATTTTGTGCTCACCCAAATATTCTCTCAATAAATCCATTGATTGATGCGATGTGTGGGAAGTGGCGCTGTCTTGCTGAAACCAAATGTCGCCGAGATTACGAACTTCAATTTCAGGCATCAAATAGTCGGTTATCATGTCCGAGTTGCTGCGAACGGCGCCGAATCGACTCTCCACGGTCTTCGTGTACACTCTCAGCTACGGCCGCTATATTTTCTTCACAGCGTGCTGGACGTGGTCTATTCGTTCGAATATTATCCAATAATGAATGCTGGGTCTCAAAATGGTTGATGGTGTTGCGAATAGTACGCTCAGTAGGCCGATTATGTTGACCATAAGTTGAACGAAGTGCACGAAGCACATTCCTCACAGAACGTGAATTTTCGTAATATTAACATTTTTCGTAACATTATGAAATGGCAAACGACTCACACGTGATCTGTCACAAAGAGGCTATTGAAAAAAGTATCTCTACTTGAATCACTCATTATTTATAGCGAAGCAATGGCTATAACGAAGTATTATCGGATCCATTTGAAATTCGGTATATCGAAGTCTCACTGTACAATGAATATTCATCTAAATTGTTTTAGAAAACAAAGTTCTTGTTGAAAAACCTTTTATTTAATAATAAATTCCCAAATACCCGGGAATGATTACAAAAAAATTTCGATTCCTGAAAACTAGAAAAAGTTTGGAAATCAAGAACCCTATTTGAGAGCCACGTTGGAGAATATGGCAACATCATGCTGTAATCGTTGTGTGTGCATGTGTGAGTGTTTGTGTGCATCAGGGAAATAAACAATTGTTTTATTCATACTTGTTGTTTTGTTTTATTTATTTTCCTTTATTTTCTATTTTATTATTATTTCGTTGTTGTTTTTATTTGCCTCTGCTCTTTCATTTCACTAACGCTGCATTAACTAAATACTCAATAGAGACAGACTAGTTGTTTGTTAATTATCGTGTTGTTGTATGACGAGTTCGTTGTGTTTCTTTTGGCGTACACGAGAGGCTTGTGATAATGTTTTGTTTAAGAGCCGGTTTAGTCTTAACGTAGATTTTAAGCGTAATGGAGGTGTTTTGTTGTGTGTTGAATTGAGTTTTTTTTTTATTTTTAAATAAACTGCACTTATTTTACTTCTATTCCTTGATAACATACTACGACCAAATAACTATTCTTTTACTTTTTCAGTTGTGTTGTGCTAGTAAACAGTATTTTTAATGCGCGTCGGTTTTTAGAATTAACAAAAAAATTAGAAAACAAACGCTATTACGGAGCATGGCAAACAAATCCAAGTGAAGAAGAATTTAAACAACAACAAATTACAAAATCTGGTCATTCAGTTTTATTTACCTAAATTTTGTTTATTTTGCAAATTTTGTCGGCAAAAGAGAAAGAGAGAAAAAATTGAAAAGTGTTTTAGTAATAAAATAATTATAATTACAGTGGAAACTTAATACGAAATAGTTATTAGTTTCAATCATGAATTTACAGTAAAAATAAAAATTTTTAATTATTAATTATGAAAAAAAGTTAAAGAAAAGTAGTGAAACAAATTGTTTAAACCAGAAACAAAAAATTCTTGGAAAAAAATGAGTGAGACTCCCACAAATTCAGCGAACATGTCACGCGAAGAAGAAGAAGAGGAGGTGCGTACTCTATTGGAACGTCACCAGGAGCGCATACGACTTGATCTGGCCAATACCGAATTGCTGGCCGTTTTAGTTAAAAACTCGGTACTAACACAATCCGAAGAGGATCTATTGCTAAAGCCCCACAATGCCAGCAATACTCAGCCATCGTCAGCTCCCTCTAGTGTGGCCTTAACAAAACGTAAATTAAGTGCCGTTATCAGTAATGCTAGCGGCACTAGCAGTAGTGCGGGTAGTACCACAAGTGCCACAGTAGCGAATAACAGTGTGAGCACTTCGCGTAGTGCTAGTGTTGTGGGCGATAATGCCCAAAGTGATAATCGTTCGATTACACCTTCTGTGATCAATCAGCAACAGAATTCGGACAATTTATGTGATTTATATGGCACGAAAGATGAACTGAATCATCATATATTGAATGACGCCGATCTTATACGTTTGCAATGCGCCAATTTAATTGAGATCATTGCCAAAAGTGGTTTCGAAAAATTTAAGCAATTTTGTTATGCCATCGAGAATGAGTGTCCGCAATTGATAGAGGATTTAATAAATGATCGTCTGAAATCTGGTAAGTAATTTATTTACTTGTGTTGTTCATTATAATTTGATTAGTGATTGGCAGTAATTGTATCTATATAACGAGTTTTGAGAACTTACGTTTATTTTGCAAGCAATCTTTTTTCTTTTTTATAATCAGAGCTACGAAATAAAAGTGGGTGTTTTTAGTTGGTCCTGCCAATTTGCTACACCAAAACCAAACATTTCAATTTTAATGTCTTGTCTGCAAGTTTTTGGTTTTATACTAGTATTGACGAAAAATATAAAATATATAGTTACCTAAAATGCAAAAGGCTCTTTTGGAAATCAATCTTTTAAAATTTGTGTAATCTTTAGATTAAAATCCAATTTGCACTAACGGAAATTGCGATTTTAATTATATCATTAAACTGGAAAAATTTGTATTTTAAAATGCATTTTTGCATCTCGTGTAAAATTACCAAAATGTCAGGCAAGACGTTTTGCGTTTCTGCTAGCCATACAATATATAATATCGAAATATAAAGATATCAGAAATATTGCCGTTTTCTTTTCTAATGTCATGGCAATTTTTTATATACTAAGCAAATTTTTCGGAACTATAAAAAATAATTTTTTTCAAATTTCTTTAAAATAACTTTTGGACGGCTACACCCATCGATTTCAACAATTATTAAGCTCTTGACAATAAAAAATCACGAGGAGCGCTACCAACCATGTCAAAATCTGTTGATGGGTTCTTAAGAATTTGTGAGCGAAAAAATTCGAAAAATGTGATTTTTTAGAGAAAACTCTGAAATCATATAAATACATATCTGATCAATTAGTGTTCGTCCGAAGCTAGCCGCGTTTCAGCGGTTTCTTTCAAGTTTCAATTTCCTGCGAATTGGAATCCGTTCGGACAAGTACATAGATTTTAATATATATAAAAAAAACTGTTTTTTTTTCCAAAAATGTTTTTTTTAGAATAGCTTTTAAACGGGTTAAAATCGGTTAACGCGTTCGTAAGATATCGCGAACGAAAAGTTGAAAAAAGTGAATTTTTCAAAACACTCCGAAATTATATACATATGTGATCAATTACACCGCGTTACAAAAACGAACTTTTTTCTGTCCTATGAACCAAATATACTTTTTCGGAAAGTGGAGACAAAATAAAAATACACGTGTATCGGCGATTTTCATGTACACGTCAGATTTTTTTTTTATAAAATATTAAGCTCGTAGTGTCCGTCTGTCTGACTGTGTGAAAGACTTTGGATAAGTTTTTTACCCTTTTTCCGCGAAATGGTCAAATTAATGTCGCTAAAGATCTATTTCCTTCACAGTCATTTAGATTTTTTCCCTGATGATTTAGAAGCTTGTAGCGATGAGCATGGCGAAAGGTTCCATCAGGACATTGCGGCTATTGAAAAACGCTTTAAAGGACAAGACATTACGCATATGCTTGGCGAATACTGTTGATCTATTTGTCGCGATGCTGACACAAATGCTTACAAACGCAAGAATTAAAGGCCGCAGTTTCTTTAAAAGCATTAAAATTTTTAATGTAACAATTCTCAATGTTAACATAACAAAATTAATAAAAAAAAATCGGTTTTTTAAAGAACTGAAACCGTTACAAAAAAACCGATAACCAATTTTTTAAAAAAATTGAGGAAAATATGAGAATTGATAAAAATCTATTTTTTTTTTAAATTTGACGTGATACAAACATTTCTAGGAGTCTGTCTGCAAAAATTCAACTCGATTGGATCACGGAAAAGGGTTAAAAACGTATCCAAAGTCTTTCACACAGTCAGACAGACGGACACTACGAGCTTTATATTTTATGAAAATCGCCGATACACGTCTATTTTTATTTTTTCTCCCCTTTCCGAAAAAGTATATTTGGTTCATAGGACAGAATGTGTGTAACGCGGTGTTATGTTCTCGATTCTTTTATAGGTATTGAAGTACTACTTCAATCACCACTTACCACGTGGGAATCGGCTGATCCATTCGAAAGTTATAGTAGTTTTAAAATTAAAATAATACAATTTTAGCGGTTAAAATCACCGAATTGGCTTTTAAGGTCAACCGTTGTCCATATTTTTTTTTGAAAGTAGAAAAAAAAACACAAAATACTAACAAAAGTCATGTACATATAAATATGTATGTATATGACTTTTCCTTAATGAGTTTGTTTCTATGTGCGAAAAACGTAAAGAGAAATATTGAAATTTTCATGAAATGTTTAACCTCGCAAGCTTCGCAACATCTCTCACCATCAAACCAAAATAGCCGGCCTGTAAAGACAGGTTAAAAAGGCATATGGGGGATTCAAACTGTAGTCCTAAAGTCATATGTAAAATTTCTAAAAACTCTTTGCGGTTTAAATCTTTTGTAATTATTTTTATGTTATAAAAACTTTATTTAAGGTAAAGGTATAAAAAAGTGTAAATACTTTTTAAATCGTTTTTTATTCATGTATCATATATGTATAAGTCACTACGGCTAATATAATATATTAATAATATAGTATATTATACTAGTATTAAAGTACTATTGTAGAGCTTGTACATATTGTAGATTTAGTAAATCTTGATAAATTTAAAACTTGACAACAACAAAATGCATACGTTTTTAATTTACTAAATTAACAACCTCTACAATACCACAAACAGTAGTAGATTTAGTAAACATAGTAAGTCCATTTATTTACAACACTGATTGATTGTAGCGGCAAAAATATGTAAACAAAAGTCAGCTGTATAGGGCGGTTTGCAATACCAAGGAAAAAGTCGTTGACACTTAGAATTTTAAAATAGTGTTATATTTATACATAATACAAAGAGTGAGGACCGCTTGTATATTATACTAGTATATTATACTATAGTATATTATACTATCACAGACTACTAAAAAGATATCCTGAGAGTAGCACATTGCATGAATATCCCATATTGTGTAAATGCACAAGCGTTTTTGTGGGAAATTTTTACACTTCACGCAAACAAATTTTGTTCGAAACTTTATTTAAGTTTCTTTGTGAGGCTGTCTTTTCGTGCGTTTTTGAAGCAATTTGGGGTTTTTTGATAATATATTGCTATTTTTACCAAATTCGGATTTCTTGCTGGTGTTTAGAAAAATAAATGATTAATGAAACTTGAAATTTAAGGGGATTTAATAAATTTTCTTTATCTCACATGCTTCTGTGTGTGGAAATTTTGCTTCTAGTAAAATATACTAATCATACTGGAAATTTTTAAATATGCTATTCATATTTATGAATCTGCATGTAAATAATTAATTTTTTTTTTGCAAATATGAAATTTTAGTGCATTTAATTTTTTCGACTACTCATCGCAATAGAAAAATTAGGAAAAAGTGTGAGAAAAATATAAACATCAATTATTTGATTGTAAATAAATATTGTTGAAATTATAAACTTTAATTACATATAAACTTATATGAGCACCACGGAGTCCAGGCAAATTACAAAATTAATTTGTAGGTGAGAAGTAGACTAAAAGAGAAGTAAAAAGTACGAACTTTATATTCGACCGGGTCGAATATTTAGTAAATAAATGCTAAAATGTTTAATCTGCTGGGTCAGAGTTCCTTTAAGACATTTCTGAGCCCAATTTTAAAAAAACCATTTTGACTGGGTCACTCCGGGAAGGGCCGTGGAGGAGACATTTCACATTTGTCGTAAGAATTTAAAAAGTAAATTTTTGGGTTAATTAGTTTTGAAAAAAAAAATTTTTTGCATAGGGTCATTTAGAGGCCAAAGGTGGGTGGAGAGATAGGGGAGGGGAAGATCAGAAAACATGTAACCTTCATCGTAAAATCTTAAAAAATTTATTTTTTAAGGAGTATAGGTTTAAGGAATACAATTTGTTAAATATTTACACAATTTTTCCATGTAACATGTTACTTTAACGCCCACTAAAGAGAGCGGGGTACAAAAATGAAAGTTCTGATTTTTTGGCATCATATTCAATGCTTTGGACCTTCTTTGACATAAAAATATATCATTTGCTTAACAAAATTACAAAAAAAAACTTTTGAAGTGATATTATTTTTTAGCGGTTGGTGTAGTTCTTCTCAAGGAAGTTTTTTCCCTCTGGGGCGATTCAGCCCATTTACGAACTTGACCTGTGGTATTCTTCAAAATCTATCTATAAAAAATTTCAAGAGTCTGCCTCTTTTCGTTTGGCCTGTATCGTGATTTCCACAGACGGACGGACGGACATGGCTAGAGCGTCTTAGATTTCATCACTGATCAAGAATATATATACTTTATGGCATCTTAGAGGAATATTTTTGGAGAGTATAAAAACTTACTTCTGTCTAAAATAACTTCTACATAACCCACTAATGATGTTTCCACACTGAAAGTTAAAACGTCGTTTTAACATTAAAACCATAAACAGCTGATTTTGCGTTCACACTGCAAATTGTGGTTTTAATATACAGGCTGTATAATAAATTTGTTCAAAATAAATTAAATCACTCAAAGAAATGTGTGAATCTATTGCTGTACTTGTTCTCTATCTGTACAACACTTAATTGACAACCTGTACAAGAGCAGTTTTTGTTTGAAGGAAAAAAGAAAAAGTTTTACATTTTGTGAATGAATATTTTAAAATTATGGAACTAATTATACAAAGTAAAGAATTTTTTGGAAATCAAGTTGTTGTATATAAAAAACGTAAGCGAATTCTGATAGAAAAAATGCGCTTGTGTAAACAATACCAGCTGTTTCCCATATAAAACTTGGCAGCACTCAACTTAGCATAGGCAAAAACAAGGTTGCATTTCATAAAAACTACTTAAAACCAATTCGAAAGTGGTTTTAAGTTTTTTGTACCAAATTAATTTTGTGTGGTAAAACCAGGGTTTAACCTTTGATTTTAACGTTAAAACCAGAATTTATTAAAACCATGTCTGTGTGAAAACACTATAACTTGCGTTATTGTCTAAAAGATCTATAATATAATTTGCAGCCGATACAAGTTGTTATCGAGAAGATAAACTTTTCACGTCGCTACAAAATAAAATTTTTACGCGTTTTGTTTTTATTGCAATTTTATTAGTTCTTTCGCTGTTTCCAATTTGCGAATGTCTTGAATTTTGTTTATTAACTTCAGTCTTGTTTAAACTATAATTCACATATTCTATGGTACATATGTGTGTGTGTGTGTGCGTGTTACTAATACAGCCTTAACTTAATTGATCTGGTTTTTATTGTGTAAAGTGTAAGAATAAGAAATAATGCCATAGACGACTTCAATTCAATTAAATTAAATAATTACCAACCAGTTTTGACAGATTTTTATGGTTTGATAATTATAAAAATACTGAGTTTGATATAAAACATATATTTTTATTGCTTGTTTGTTTCTTAACGTGCTTATCATGTCAATAGATGAAAAAGAGATCGAGGAATATGGCTTAACAAATCACATCACGAAGTTTGAGTGTTGGTGCTGCAAATTATATTTAAAATGCTAGTCGCAATAAATCCGCCACTTTTAAGTCATTGATTACGTTCTGAACAATTGAGAAGATCCAAAGTAGAATATCCAGAATAGTGTATAACGAATATCATATCTATAGGTAGATATAAATGAAGAATCTTAATTCAAGTCCGGTAACATATTTTGTTGTTGCTATAATTCTCATTTGGTTAATGTGGAAAATAATAAAGAGTGGGCAAATTTGAGGTTAGGAAGAAACTTGGCTAAAAACACACCTTTTTTTTTTGTCAAATTCAGTTTTATTGATACCAATTTAAAGTAGAAATATGGGAATTAATAATGGAATCTGATGTCGGGCAAATTTCCACTTTAGGCAGACGTCCGCTTTTTTCTCAAAATTTTGAGCCACATTTTGCAACGAAGTTTCGCTTATCTCGTCAATGCAGCGTCGAATTTCATCTTTCAGAGCATCAGTTGTTTGTCGTTTATGCACATAAACTCTGTCTATCAAATGGCCCCAGAGAAAATAATCATGCGGCGTTAAATCACAAAAACGAGACGGCCAATTGAGAAATTATAGGAACGGGATATTTCTTATGCAATAGCTGAATTGTGTGGCCGGCTGTGTGGCTTGCGATGCCGCCTTCTTGTAACTAAAGGTAACTGATGTCAACATTAGCCAATTGTGGCCCTAAACAATCGGTTATAATGGTGTGGTAGTGCAGAGAATTCACGGCGACGGAGTTTCCTTGTTCATTTTCGAAAAAAACACCGGCCGATAATGCCGTCTGTCCACAAACCGCTCCATGCGGTCACTTTCTTTCTGTTTGTGAATTTTGTGATCCCCATATGGGACAATTTGGTTGGTTTACACAACCGCTTAATTGAAAATCGGTCTCGTCACTAAAAATGATTTTGTTGCTTTCTTTCACTTTTTCAGACAGTAAATTTTCACAATTAAAATTCCTTGTTCAAGAGTGTGGCGTTACATGGTAAAATTTTCCAATTTTTTATTTAATAAATATCAAAGGATGACAGCTCTATGCTTGAAATTTCATCAATTGACAGGCAATTTACTTGCTAACCTCAAATTTGCCCACCCCGTATAAATATACATATAAGGAATTCGGATCCAACACGCTAAATATTCCAAAGTACAAGAGAAAGTCAACACACTTTCGAAAGTCGCTACACTTTTATCATCAGTACTCAAGGGAATTTTTGCTTATCACCACTTATTAGGTGGCTTAGTTGAATCTAATAACGAGGGCGGATTGATATCGAAGCTACCTAAGTAGGAAAAAAAATTTTTTTTTTCAAAAATCATTAATTTCTCAACATAGTCTCCTTTTAGCTCAACACACTTGGTAAGACGATATTCCAACTTTTTTATACCATCTGAATAATAACACGATTTTGGGAACCCTCAAAATACGCGTTAGTTCCGATAATCACTTTTTCGTTTGAGATGAATCTTTTTCCTGCGAGTCATTTTTCCAAGTTCGGAAACAGGAAAAAGTCACTATCAACTAAATCTGGACTATGAGGTGGATGATCAAAAAATTCGAAGTGTATTTCACGTAGTTTTAGCATCGCACTCGTATCTAATGCTGTATGAACCGGTGCGTTGTCTTGAAGAAAGATCACTTTTTTCTTCTTTAAATGTGGTCGTTTTTTCTTGATTGCATCAATCAATTGATCCAATAATGCATGATAATACTTTCCTGTGATTGTGGATCCTTTTTCAAGATAATCGATGAGCAATATTCTGTGTGCATCCCAAAATACAGTGGCCATAACCTTGCCAGCCGATTTCACTGTCTTCGCCTTCTTCGGAGCACTTCCACCAGCTTCCACCCATTATTTCAATTGATTTTTGGTTTCAGGTGTTTAGTCGTGGACCCACGTTTCATCAATAGTTATTAATCGACGGCAAAAATCAACAGGATTACGCTTTATCATGTCCAAACACCGCTGTGCAGTGGTCTATCGAACTCGTTTTTGTTCGACGCTGAGTGAACGCGGCACCCATCTTGCCGATAGCTTTTTCATATGCAAATGTTCATGCAAAATGTTGAACATACATTCATATGATACTCGTATGTTTATCATTTCAACAATCTCACGTAACTTGACTCGGCGATCATTCATAACGATATCGAGGATTTTCTTGATATTTTCTTCAGTAGCCACCTCTTTTGGCCTTCCTGTTGATGGCATTGTTGCAGTGCTTGTTCGGCCGCATTTAAATTCAGCAATCCAATATTTTACCAGGTAATCTGACGGAGCAGACTCACCGTAATGTTTATCGAGCTTTGCTTTTGTCTCTTTCCCTTTCAAATAATAGTGTTTAACCACTGCATGAAATTCACTTTTTCCATTTTTCCAGAAACACAAAAGTTGCTTACTTCAAACGACGACTACAACAAATAAACTAATCGATGAATTTGGGTGAAATTTTAACAGCTGACGTGTGACAGATCGCAATTTCTAAAAACAAAAAAAAAAATCGTGTTTGTGCTGCCATCTAGGGCTAGGTAGCTTCACTATCAATCCGCCCTCGCATATGAAAATTTGATTAGCGGATTGCATTTCCTTTGAGCCTTGGAATATTTATCACGTCTTTCTGAATTAAAACGTGTCGCAAACAAGGTGTGTGAATATACATATATGTACATAAATAATATATTAATACTTAACTAAAATCCGAATTCCTCTATTAAAAATCCAACTGTTAGGGGTTTGACCATCAGACGTAATAGAGGACCACAAGAGCTACAAAAGAAAACAATTGCTAGTCGCCCACATGTTCCTGTTTTTCCAGGATGCTGTCTTATATTCTCTAGAATTTTAGAGTTTTTGTGTACAAAAAATCAAAGCTGATCGGCATAGCTATACCAAAGTATTAGTATATTATGAAAGCTATGGATGTGGTTGTCTGTTCCGTTAATTTTTTTCAAGGTTGGTTCAGAAATGTGGCCAGTATTCCATTTGCAAGACAAACATTCGAATTTTTCATGTTTAACAGAGCTATGTTAACATGTTAACGTACTTGGTTTGTGTCTAGGGTTATAAATTTCGACATTTCTCTTGACACGGGCTTGCAAACAATTATACTGTGTTCATATATGTATACGTTTTTAATTGAAACAATATTGACTTAATTGGCAATATCTTTTTGGTGTTCATACATACTCAATATTAGCAAAATTAGCATTTGACAACTGAAAAAAAATTATTTCAATATTCAAGGCTCAGCGCGGGATTGAACTCAGGACCCTCCGCTTCATAGTCTCGTCTTCTACTACTTCAGCTAACAGCATTAGTCGCATTTCGAAAAAGTGTATTCAATAAGTACTTTCGTTGTAAAAGCTTTCACTTTTGTAAAAGCTTTTCACTGAACACAATTCTGACAGTGTTGCATTAAAAATTTTACTCATTATTAAAACAATTATCTCTTAATTGCCAATAAGTTAATTGTAATTTTTATATGACAATTTAGTCTCAATAATGGCCTTAATTGTTATAATTTGAATATTGCTTTATATGTGAACATTATATTAGCCTTTTACTCTTAATTTAATTTAATATAGTAATAAATAGTTCTATACAAATTATTTACATATTTGTATTTCTTCTTATTCTGTAACTATTTGTCGACGTCAACGTCAAGACAATATAAAATATAAGACAATTGCTTACACTTTTTCTTCGTCAATTGCCTGTTTTCAACAGCCTCTAGCTACATTGTAGCCCTTAGAGAGTTATCTGAGGTCATAAGCAGAATTCAGTTGTTCATCACAACGAGTATTTAAGTATTGCATGTTTGATATTGTCTTGACATTGACGCCGACAAATAGTTACAGAATAAGGGGGATTATTTTTAACATTAACCAATTGAGAATTATTGTCAAAAAGTTTTTTTTTTTGTAAACCGCTCTTTGATTTGATGCACACATTTGTAATTGGGTTTTAGTTCTGCTTTGAATGTTTTGTTCAATTGTTATAAAAAAATGATAACGTAATAATGTAATGGGCAACAGTAAACAAGAATTTATGTTAAGAATATCAAAAATATGAACACATTACAAATATAATTGTGGTAGCCATTGCTGTACAAACCAAGCTTTCGCTTAAAATCATTTCCTGCGTAGACTAAGACGTTAATTTACAATTAGATTACTAAATAAAAGAAAATATCCAGCAAAAAGTTGTATATTTTATATAAGATTGCACCACAGACATCTCAATAGGAATGAGAAGAAGTGAAAAAAAGCGCAAACACTTTTGCATAATATTTTAAAAAAGTCATAAAATATTAAGCAAGGCGTCAGTTTATTTGCAATATTATTACGTGTGTTAAAAATTCGAATTTATTCGAATGTTCATATTGTATTTCAAAACCTGTTAAAGAAAAGTGCTGCAATAGTGGCAAAAAGCCAAGTCTAGTGAAAAATAAGATCACTTTAACCATTTAAAACAAGTTAAAGGAAAACAAGTAAAAGTGCTATATTCGGCTGTGCCGAATCTTAAATACCCTTCACAGATGTAATTCTTCTTTCTTTCTTGCTAAAACAGAAAGTAGCTTTAATTAAAAAATTAAATAAAAAAAAAAAACAACATGATGTTATCAGTTACTTTTATATATAAGACAACGTTTAAATTTTTTGGTTAGGAAGCTAAATGTTTGGCTCTTCTTACTTGTAATACACCTGAACGTCTTTTAAAAATATTAAATATATTTAATTTACAAACAAAAAGAAAAAATCCGTTTCATGTGCCCCAAAAGGTTCTAATTGTCCAACCGAAGAATCGTCTTTTAGATATTTTTGGTTTTTAATACCAATTTATTTCTTCCTGATATATAAAGTAGGTATAATTCATCATAAGAATCAAAAAAAATTCGATTTTCCAACCCTGGAACCGAATTGTTAATACCAGATTAATTCTTCCTGAAGTATAAAATAGGTTTAATTCACTACAAAAACAAAATTTTGTATTTATGTGGGTACTTTTATGTACCAGAAATATTTCGATTTTCCAACTCTGGAAGCGAATTTTTATTTTGTTACCAATGCAATTCCCAGTGAATTTTTAAACTTTTTGGTCACTTTCATGTACCATAAAATATTTTAATAATGAGGTTCATGCAACTCTTAATAATGAGGTTTATTTTAGAAAAACTTAAAATTTTTAACCATTTTGGCCACTTTCATGTACTACAAAATATTGCAGTTATCCAACCATGGAATCGAAATTTTGGTAATAGTTGATACCAATTTTGTTTTTCCTGATTAAAAAAATAGTTTTAATTAGTAAAAAACCGACGTTAGTTGGCTTTTTGGTTACTTTTATGTATAAAAAAAATTTCAATTTCCCATCCCTGGGAGCGAAATTTTAATTTTTGTCTTCTTTTTTTTTACCAATGCTAGTTTTCATAACTTATAAAGTAGTTTTATTTACAAAAATCTTAAAATTAGCAACCATTTTTGTCATGTTCATGTTCTACAATATATTGCATGTACCAAAAAAATTTTCAATTTCCCAGCCCTGGAATTGAAATTTAAGTTTTTTTTGCTTTTTTATAAATACGACTCTTCATGAGGTATAAAGTAGTTTTATTAAAGAAACATTTTACATTTTTAACCATTTTGGTTACTTTTATGTATAAAAAATTTCAATTTCCCAACCCTGGAAGCGACATTTTAATTTTAAAATTTTTTTTTATCAATGCAAATCTTCATAAAGTATAAAGTGATTTTATTTTAGAAAAACTCAAAATTTATAACAATTTTGGTTATTACATGTACTACAAAATATTGCATGTACCAAAAAAAACTTTCATTTTCCCAAGCCTGGAAGCGAAATTTTATTTTTTTATTTTTTATCAGTGCAAGTCTTCTTGAGGCATAAAGTAGTTTTATTTAAGAAAAATTTAAATATTTTAACCATTTTGGCCACTTGTCCAACCATGGATTCGAAATTTTGATTTTTTTTTGAATTTTTGATACCAATTTTGTTCTTCCTAAATTATAAGACAGTTTTAGGTAGCAAAAAAAAAAACATCAGTTGCCTGTTTGATTACTTTCACGTATAAAAAAATGCAATTCCTCATCCCTGGAAGCAAACTTTTAATTAAAAAAAATGTTTTTTGGTCAATGCCAATTTTCATGACGTATAAAGAGGTTTTGTTAAAGAAAAACTTTAGGTACTACATGTACTACAAAATACGGAATAAACCGAAAAAAAAATTTTATTTCCCATCCCTGGAAAAAAATGTTAATATTTGTAGTTTTTAATAGACCATTGAGGCTTCCCTAAGCACATAATAGGTTTAATTTACAAACATTAAAAAAAAATTGGTTTTTGGTATAAATTTTGCGTCGTGAAATAGGTGTAAGCTTCCCAGCTCTGGGACATTTCCAATCCAACGGTCCAAGAACGAAGTCTCTAGCTCTTCTGGGGGCTTGGGAAACCCGATTTCACGTACAGACAGACGGACATCACTCAATCGTCATCGCTATTCATAAGGATCCAGAATATATATACTTCATGGGGTCCTATATTGATATCGAAGAAACTTTACACGGAATGACAAACCTATATATACCCTTTCACTTTTTTGTGAAGGGTATAAAAAAAGAAACTAAAAAATCAAACTTCTTTATAAAACGTCAGGGAAAAATATGAACACTCCCACCTGCTACTTTGCACACTTTTCTTTTTAAAACACACTGATTTTAGTATAATGGGGGTCATGTGAAATCATTGGATCTTAAAAGCGAACCTGACACGATCTTGATATAAATGATGTGTTTACAGTTCAGACATGCATACGAGTGCACATGAATTTATAAGATCACTTTGGAGAAGAAAATTAAATTAAAATACAATCAAAAGAACAGCTATAATTTAGGGAAATAATTAAATTATAAAATAAATTATGCAATTACCATCACTAACGAAGAGTGTTCCATTCTCACAATGAAATTAAACTTTTTTATAAATATTTTACCAACGATATAGCGATTAAAAATTTCGGTAGTATTAAAATGAATTTGGTTTAATTTTTATGTCACTCGTTTAACCCAAAATCACTTTCCCGATCTGGTCGTCAATTCATTCGGAGATAATCCCCCTTATTCTATATGTCAACATCAACGTCACGTCAAGACAATATGAAAGTTAGAACACTTCTATACTCATTCTCTTCAACAATTGTCAATTTCTCACAACTTTTTGACATAGAGAGCAGTAAGAGGCTGTCAGAAGTAGTTAATTGATGCACAGAAAGGACATGTAAGTGTCCTATTTTTGATATTGTCTTGACGTGACGTTGACGTTGACAAATAGAATAAGGGGAAATAATTAAAATCGGTGAGGGCCTTCTACAAGTCCTGATACAAAAGTAACCCCCAAATAGAGATTTAAAGCTTATAAATATTTAAACAATTTATTTTATAATAAGTAAGAACGTTATATTCGACCGGGTAGAATCCTAAATACCCTCCAAATGTTTAGCAAATAAAAACGGGTCACTCCAGGAGGGACCGTGCGGTGACATCTCATAACTGTTATAAAACACTAAAAGATGCAGCGATGTTCAAACTGCAACGTATGCCTCAATGATTCGAAACAGAAGTACAAGCGACCTTCTTTATTAAGAAAATATAAATTATAAATTATAAATGTCAGTCGCAAAGCAGCTCTGAGTTAACATCAAGCCTTGTTGGCAATTATTTTTTAAGTGCAGCCAGACCACTGATTGTTTACTCTCTTTCGAGAGTTTTGCGTCTCACTCGCACTAGTTAATTTCAACACCTCAGATAACTGTATAGTTTTACAGTTCTTCTGAGGAATATTCCGTGGTTAACTACGTTGCTACTTCCTATGTGATGGCATAGGTCGTGTACAGTCAGTCACAGTAACGGAAGAAAATACGGGTTAATAACATCGCCGGCATATGGTCTGAGTCACCCCGTCGGAATCTGTGCACCAAATGCTTTGCAAATTTACTTTGTAAAGTATTTCAACATACAAATACAATATTAAATGTTTTAAGATATATGATTATTTGCTTGCAAATAGTGTTTTCGAATTGGTTTTAAGTAGGCTTTATGAAATGCAACCTTGATTTTGCCTGTGCTACGTTGAGTGCTGCCAAGTTATATGTTAGAAACAGCTGGTGTTGTTTATGTAAATAAGAATATCTAATGGTGCCTGAAATTTTATGATTATTATATTTTTATATATAACAACTGGATTTGCAAGAAGTTCTTCACTTTGTTTAAGTAGTTCTATAATTTTAAAATATTCGTTCACAAAATGTAAAATAATTTCTATTTTAGAACTCACTGTAAAAATGTTTCTTTTTCCCTTCAAACAAAAACTTCAGTTGTACAGGTTGTCAATTAAGTATTGTAAAATTAGAGAACAAGTACAACAACAAATTCACACATTTCCAAGAGTGATTTAATTTATTTTGAACAAATTTATTATACAGTCTGTATGTTGAAACCACAATTTGCAGTGTGAATGCAAAATCAGCTGTTTATTGTTTTAACCCTAAAACCAGGTTTTAAGTTTCAGTGTGATAAAAAATTAAGAAATATGTTGTGAACCACTGCCTCTGTTTCTTTCTTGGAATCATTTTTTAAAAGTGAAAGAAAAATAGCAAACCAGTCATACCAGAAATTACCCGACTTTAGGTTGAACAATTTTTATAACTTCGAAAAGTGCTAGACTGTATATTGAAGCCTGGGTGTATTTCATAGTTAAAGGCTATTTTTGATATTTAAGTCTACAAGGACTGACCCTTCGCCAATTACAGTGATTTCCAAATAGGATAAAATTAATTTATCTTTTAATTTTACTACATATTTATAAATTTTTTTGCTGAAATGTGTTCAGACAATCTACTGCAGGCTGATAAAATAAAAACAAGATTCTTGCTAATCTTACTATCGCCAGCATCACCAATCGTGAAGCCAAACAAAATTTTCGTTTCCCCACGCAGTGGCAACACCTTTGAGTTTAACTTACATCAGGAAAATAAACATCCGCACACGTAGCAATTTGACCATGTTTAGAGATCGTTCTACTACAGCAAAAACAAAAAAATAAACTACCTGTGGTCTTTTGTTAGGAAGTAGGCAGCAGCCAGTACAATTGACTACAAATGAAAAGAAATACAGAAAGAAGAACAGGAATGAAAGAGAATACGACAAAAATGAACACCGAAAACAAGTAACCGCTTCATAAAATTAGCAAAACAGAAAAGCACATTAATAGACCAGCCATTAAAGAGGCAGAATGAAAAGACAGAATGAAACATAAGGCCAATATGCATTTGCGGGTAAATAAATAGGGACCAGAAAGCTGCTATACACAATCACTTTTACTCTTCACTCATCAAAAATTGGGGCCATTTGCCAGATATCATTTCTCATTCACAATTGCCGAACTTAACTCTTCGTAATACAATAAAAGTTTGAATCATCTTCATCTAAATTTTTTGTTTTATTTTTTTAGAAAACAAAATTGTGGTTGAAAATTTATAATATTTAAGACTTTGTGGATTTCGCGAGAAAGAGTTAGAACTAAGAAGCTATTCACTTCTAGGTGGGGGACGAAGAGTATCTGAATGATAAGTTAGGTGTGGCGCAAAATGTGTTCAACAGATAAACTTCTCGTATTGCAAAGCAATGCGCTGCCTATATTTTAAATTGCCATAAATCAAACCAGTAAAAACGTTATATTCGACCGGGTCGTATGTTAAATACCCTCCAAATATTTATTAAGTAAATTTAAAATGTTTAACTTGGTGGGACAGAGTTCCATCTTTGTTCCCAATTTTAAATCTCTTCTGGGAAGGTCCATGGGGGAGACGTTTCACCTCTGCAAAATCAGAGAACATCCCAGCTTCTTATAGGCTTAAGGAATACAAATTGTTCAATATTTACACTATTTTTGCATATCATATCGTACGTCAACACCTACAAAAGGGGGCGGGGTCCAAAAACAGACTATATAATTTTTTCTACAGACGGATGTGTGGGCATTGTTAGATAGTCTCATCCCTGATCAAGAATATATATACTTTATGGGGTCCAATTCGCTTTGGAAGGTATTAAAACTATTATATTTTGTCGGGGTGTCTCTGGCAAGGGCCGTGGGGAAGACATTTCACTTTTGCCTTTAAACTCTAAAAATAAATGTTTGGGATAATTAAATGCAAAATTTATTTACTTTTTTTTGTTTTACTTTTTGATAGGGTCATTTAGGTGGCGAAGGGGAAGGGGGGTAGGGCAGAGGAGTACCAGGTTACGTCTTAGTTTCGCTATAAAAGCTTAAACATGTTTTTTTTAAGGAATGTAGGCTTGAGTAAAACAATTTGTTAAATTTTTACACTATTTTTGCATATAATAACGCCCATTAAAGGGGGCGGGGTCCAAAAATTATAATTTTTTATTTTATGGCTCCAAGCTTAATGCGTTGGACCTTCTCTGACATAAAAATATATCATTTGCTTAACAAAATTTAAAAAAAAAACTTCAAAAATTATGTTGTTTTTTAGAGGTTGGTTTAGTTCTTCTAAGGGGAACTTCTTTCCCCCTGGCCCGATTTAGCCCATTTACGAACTCGACCTGTGCTATCCTTCAAGATATATTTGTACCAAATTTCAAGAGTCTGTTTGGACTGAGTCGTGATTTCCACAGAATATATATATTTTATGGGGTCTCAGAGGGATATTTCGCTGCGTTACACACGGAATGACAATGGAATGGAGGGCTCAAAGCTGTACCGAACCAAGTCATGAGATATAGAAAATGCCAAAATTAGTGAAAAATTCTGCGCAAAATTTAACTCTATTTAGTTCGGTAACCTGCTAAGTCAAAAAAAGTTTCGTTCCTAAGGTAGCGGTGAGAAACCCAAGTCAATGGCAGTGGAAATTAAAGGCAGTTAATTTACTTAACCTCAAAATATCTTCAAATTGTCTTTTCGTGACTTGGTTCGCTTCAGCCCTCCATATTATATAAAGTTTTCTTGCGGCTATAAAATGATTGACAAAATCACTTGCTATTGTTTTCAGCACAACTGTAAGCCTCCTGAAATCATTGTCAAGAAACTGTATGTAGAACAGTCACCTTGTTTTATAAATACAAACGTACACATGTCATGTTTGTATGTGTGTATGTTTGTACGTGCCTGGATATCTGTCCGTCGCTTAGCCAGTTGTTTGTAAAAGCAAACGATTTCTGCTTAAGCCGTTGTCGCACTGATCGTGCTGTGCTGGATTCTCATAAAACGTGATCCAGGGTATGTTTTTCTCCTTATGCTTTCTTGTGTTGTTCTTATACACATTTTTTTCTTCAAATATTATTTTGCTTCCATTTTCTTAACAGATTTTGTTGTTTAAACCACGTATTTTACGTTATTGAAAGTAACTATTTTTGTTTTACTTCATCTTGTGTCCTCTTTTATGTTCCAGCATAAGAAATATATTCGTACCAGTGCATTCGCTCTATGGCTCAAAACCCTTTTTTTATACCCTCAAAAAAAGAATATGGAGTGTATATTTGTCATGCCGTTTGTAACGCAGCGAAATATCCATCTGAGACACCATAAATTATATATATTCTTGATCAGTGCTGAAATCTAAGACGATCTGAGCATCTGTCCGCCTGTGGAAATGACGATTCAGTCCAGACGAAAAGAGCCAGACTTTTGAAATTTGGTATAAATATATCTTGACCTGTGCTATCAGGTTAAGTTCGGAGATGGGCTAAATCGGGCAAGAGGGAAAAAAGTTTCCCTAAGAAGAACTAAAAAAAAAGAAAACGACATAACTTTTTAATTTTTTTTTGTAATTTTGTTAAGCAAATGATATATTTTTATGTCAAAGAAGGTCCAACGCGTTAAACGGAGCCATAAAAATAAAAAAAATTATTTTTGGACTCCGCCCCCTTCACTGGGCGTCATTATATGCAAAAATAGTGTAAAAATTTAACAAAATGTTTTACTTAACCCCCCATTCCTTAAAAATAACATTTTTAAGCTTTAATGACGAAGCTGAGACGTTGCCTGGTACTACTCCGCCCTACTCCCTCCTCCTCCTCTGCCCCCTAAATAACCCTAATTAATTTTTTTTTTAATTTGTATTTAATTGTCCCAAAAATTTATTTTTAGAGTCTTATGACAAAGGTGAAATGTCTCCCCCGCAGCCCTGGCCAGCCTCCAAAGAGAATTGGGCCCCATAAAGTATATATATTCTTGATCACTGATCAAGTCTGAGACGATCCAGCCCCCTTTAGTGGGCGTTGACGTACGATATTATATGCAAAAATATCGTAAATATTGAACAATTTATATTCCTTAAGCCCATTAGAAGCTGAGATGTTCTCTGATCTTGCAGAGGTGAAACGTCTATCCCTCGCCCCTTCCCGGAATGACTCTCTCAAAATAGATATTTAAAATTGGATACAGAGACGTCTTAAAGGAACTCTGTCCCACCAAGTTAAACATTTGAAATTTACTTACTAAATATTTGGAGGGTATTTAAAATTCGACCCGGTCGAACATAACGTTCTTACTCGTTTTTTTTTTGTGTGGTTCCTGATCATCTTCCCATACCACAATGCAAATGATCATCATTATCAATATTATTTTTATTATCATGAGCTTATAATTATATTATTTTTTTTGCATAATCTTTATTATTTATAAATTTGCAGTTGTTTTTACCTCTCAGTTTCATAATGTGTTTTCCTTTTGTGTTGCAATCCGAGATGTGTTTTTTTTTTGTAGTTTGTTCGAGTGTCCGGTATAATACTACGAGTATGAAAATGTGTAAAATGTTCCAGGAAAAAACAACACACACACACTTGCACACAACAATAATAAAGGGGAGATAGAGAGAAATCACAGTATTATAAGCGCAGCTGTTTTATATGTTTTTATTCTGTTGTCCAGGTTAATTAATGCCAATAAGGTGACTAACACTGTTAGCCAATTATGAATAAATATAATCAAAGCTTAGAGTTCAAGTTCTATAAATTATAAGAAATTCGTTCAACTCGAGCAGAAGTGTTACTATTTGTTAAGAATAGTTTTATAAAGAAGAATAAATTACCGTATAAAAATTGATTGAAATATGAATATGAAAATAGGTACAATGGAGGAATTATTGGAGGTAGGGGACAATATTGGGATATTTTAGTTTACTTCGACGGGGAATTTGTTACAGGGTTGCTTTTAGTACAAAATACTACGGATATGCAAATATCGTGATTTTTTCGTGTTACGTGTGAATCACTTGAATCGTGATTACAAACTATTAAAATCACGCATGCGTGCGTGATTCAAACATTTAGGACCGTGTGCGATTTTTAATTCGCATAATATTCACGTACACAAAACAGAAGATACGTTTTTCCAATTTTTGAATTTTTAATAAAGGGTGTTTTTTTAGAGTGTCACAACACCAGAGCCACGCGTGCAAATTGTTGAAATTTTTAATCAAAATAATTGTTTTATTCGTCAGACTCATCGTGCATTTCTTCCATTTTATGGCGCACAGAATCGTCCTCCAGAGCGGCAATAGATCGTATTCGAACCACATTTACTGTTGCTGATAATGTGCAATGTGTGTGATGATAAATATGCCGATTTAAATATGTTTGACGTAAGAACTTACGTTGTGACATATTTAACTCAACGTTAAATATGGTTTTAAGTGCCATCACTGACATATTTAACTGTACGTCATATGTTTTTTAGATCATATTAGATTTTCGGACCTACGCTACCCGAAAATACAAGTCCTATTTCTCAATCGTATTTGTGAAATATTTTATAAAAATATCAAAATCGACTTAGTGACTTTTTCGGTCATCTTGGATAGATTTGGGCCATTTTTAGCCAAATCCTTCCTTCCTTGTCACTCATATTCAACTTATTTCGTTTTTAGCTAGGGACCTACGCTACCTGAAAATTCAAGTCCTATTTCTCAATTGTATTTGTGAAATTTTTTATATGGCATCAGTGCTTTAGATGAGCACCCATTTAACAGCTGATAGCAGCTTTTTGTTTAGTTTGGTTTGAAATTGCATTATGAATCGACTTACAGCAGAACCAAACGCGCAAATATTTTATGGCGTACATAATCGTCCTTCAGAGCGACTAATTCAAAGAACAATAGATCGTTTCCGGAGCACATTTACTGTTACTGACCATGTGCATCCCGTGAGACGCCGAACAGTGCGCAGTGGAGGACCTGTAGCCACTGTACAAAAAAGCATTGAAGATCATCCTAGTCAATCAATTCGTCGCCGTTTTCAGCAACTGGGGCTGTGTCCTTCCACTTTATGGAAGATTTTTTTATAATTGCTAAAAATTGGTGTTCCAGATTGCGCCTTTTATACGCCAGCCGTAGAGGCCACATGGCAGAAATCATATTTAAACATTAATTTCATAAAATTTTGTTTCGCCCGTTGCATTGATATTAAAAATATATTTCCTTCTTTTATTATGATTTAAACTTGTGTCACTCTATAAAAAAACAAAGAGTTAAAAAAAAACAGCACCATAAGAAAAACTACCTGGCGAAATAAGAATTGAAATGGCTACAACAAATTCCTCTCATCTTTCACCATTTATCCTTTTATGATGCATGATTAGGCTTCATGACCAGCATGCCGGCCCAAATAACAAAAAAATCTGTAAAACGGTCATGCATGTGACTTTCCGCTAATCTTAAAACTAAAGCTATCGTAAAGTGGTTTGGACGGCTTTTTATGCTTCCAAGCACGTCGGGTTCAAAATTCTAATGAGTTTGATAATTTACTGTTATTTTAATTTTCAAACTGCTATAACTTTTGAATGAACTAAACGATTATGACGTGATCAGTGGTGATTGAAGTGGTTTTTCGAGTCCTATAAAATAATCGAGAACAAGAATATAATTTATGAGTTTTTGAAAATCACTTTTTTCGAATTTTTTCGTTCACAATATCTCATGAACGCATCAACCGATGTTTCAAAATTACCGTTCGTTCGGTCCATTGAAGCCGTTTAAGAATTATTAAAAAAACCTATGTATGCCCTTTAATTTTTTTGTGAAGGGTATAAAAACAAGTAAGAAAGTCGAGTCTGAAATACCCTCCAAATATTTTACTAAGGAAAATATACATACGAGTATATGTATTTACTTATATACATATCTACATATATGCTATAAGAGATATGTACATGCTCTCACGCACAAGAACAATATCACTATGAGAGTGTGCGATTTTGCAAAATGTTTACCAGCGTACGTGATCGTGAGCACTTTAAAGGTAGATTTAGCCGAGCGTCCTGTAACGAAACACCTGATCTTTTTTGTTGATTGAAAACAATGCAAACGCATAGCGAAATTTACTGTAACGTTGACGGCACGTCCAGCGTTGCCATAACTTTTTCAAAAAAAAAACTGCGTGAAAACTGGTTTTCACGTAAAAAAACTGCACATATCAAATTCACAAAAATATATAGTTTTTTTTCATATTTTTTTATTAAAACAAAAACATAACACAACAAATTAAATATGATATACATCTACATATAACAAAGCAATTCATTTTAATAAAAAATATATAGGTACATAGGGTTTAAATAAACAAAAAGAGTTCATTATTATTCAGATATAATACTGCCTGTTCCAGAATCTCGACAAGTCGATGTCGTTCTCATATTTATATTGAAACTAATAATTAAAAATTTAAATTTGTTTGTATGTACATAGAAAAACACAAGGCATATATATCTAACAGGTACAAAAATTCCTACAAAAATAGAATTGTAGAAACTACCTTAACAGTTGCAAAAATCGTTAAACGACACTACTAAGTTTGACGTTTTATCAGGTTAGGCTAGTGAGCTCGTGCTCCCACCTGATATATACACCTTGGTAAAATTCAACTTGCTTTGTGGTGAGGGGTGCAAAAAGATGTATGTGATAATTACATACTCGTATAAAAAAGTATAGTTAAACCTTGCCACTGTTATATTAAGCAAATGGGGTAAAATTATGGTTTCAGAAATTGGAATTAAAATAACAAAATTAAGAGTAAAAAAGTAAAATGTTAAAACTGCAAAATCTGCACAATTTACAGAAAAACTGGTTATTAAAGAAAAAAACTGCAAAACTGCTCAATGCTTGGAAAAACTGTCAAATCCAGATAAATCTGCACATTTGGCAACGCTGGGCACGTCTCAACCTGTATAAAATAGAATTTCATAACGTTGTTAAGTGACATTAGTAAGCCAGTGATGGTACTAATGTATGGTAAATGAAAGGGGGTATTTTGGCTCTGTTTTTCGGTACTTTTGTTAATAATAATATCTGTGTGAAAAACAATTTAAAATAATACATGAATATTTGCATATGCATATACATATACATACTCAGGTACATAAATACATACAGATTTATGTATATGAATATATAATAAAGAAATACATAAATGATATTAAAACCTCTTATTTTGTAAAAATTATTTCATGTTACATACATATGTATGTGTCTATATATTATAAATACATACAGAAGTACATACACCACTAGTTTTAGTAGCATTTACATATCTTAAGTACTTTTTCTTCGCCACAGTCATTATGAATGTTTTTCATTATAGATAAAATACATATTGCTTTAGCTAAAATGTAGTGCTGAAATAGTAATCCAAACAATTAATGAAGTATTAAAACATTTCTTAACACACAAGTACATTTTTGTTCCTATTCAAGTGTACTGGTACGTTTTTTACATGTTTGTAAGCAAAATGAAACTTCACAGTCCCCATCACTGTTGTGAACAGCTGATTGTATTAATTGCTAATAAAACTTACGAGCTATAATCATTTTTGTCTTTAACATTTTATTTGTCTTTAAGTAATTTTGTTGTATAATTTATGTGTGCAATACAAGAAAATTATATTAAAGTTGCAAACAAACTATTAAGCAAAACAAAATATCGTTGAATATACAATGGCTCTTTTTATATATTTTATTTGACGTACGGCACGTTTATAAATGTTCTATAAGCGTACAAAGGTCGTAACAGTACGGTACAGTGTGGTACGGAAACACCAACGTTCGGCTAAATTTTGTGTTTCGTGATCGTGCTTAATTTGACTCACGCGCACATCTCTATAAAATACAGTCAACCGCTCGATATGCGGATATGAAAATGTACAAAATCAATGATTAAGTTTTTATAATCGTAATTTCTTTGCTACTTTGAAAATTTGGATCTAATGGAGCGATTAAAGATAAATCGATACTAGAGTTGTTTGTAGTGTTTTGCTAAAATGAACGCATTTTTTTGCTTATATTTCTAACAATTATTTATTACTCAATTTTTATTTATTGATGCAGGCTTTAGCTAAAGAAGTACTTTTTTAAATACAACAATTTTTTTACGATTCCCCGTTGTTTTGATTTAGTAGTCTTCCCAATATCTCGTATGTGTGGTACCACAATAAACTTAACCCACTTAAAGTCTCTGGAAACCAGTTTTTTTGACTCTTACGCTTTTTGTACTTTTTGTTTACGTTTAGCTTTGCGCCATATCAATATCTTCTACTCGTACGGGTTTTAAGTCTGGAAAGAAGAAGGAAAAAATATAAAATTTAACTCACTTCGGATGGTGATGAATCATCACAGAAGCCCAGTTTTCTTAAGCTTAAGAAAAAGGCACACACAAGTCTTGCTTTTGAATATTATTTTTATTTCCATCGGTTTATTGCTTGCTGGCTGTTCATGCAACTGGTGCTGGCTGGTTGCAAGCAACAGTTGTTTGAGAGTTTTTTTTTGCATTCAAAGAATAAAATAGAAAAACGGAAAACAGTACGATCGGCTTGTGTAGTCATGCATTAAACTTGTTATGGGTTGGAAAGTACTACTGGCTGGTAAATGTTTTTTTGATTTACTTGCCGCTTTTTTGTAACTTATTTTGTTGGACTTTTTTAGTGGACTTTGTACCTTTTTGTAAACGTTGTATTATTAGTAAATTGATGCAGTACAATAATCTGTAATGTCGTAGTGATTTTAAAATTATAAAATTTGTGTCTAGAATTGCGCTTAATATTTAGTTTCGGTTACACAGGTTGCCAGTTTTTCAAATAGGAAATTTATGCCATTAGGGCTCTAATGAGAAGTACAACCTCAAATCCTTTGGCTGCAATTTTTTTATATAAAAATAAGTAGTTTCTGTTTTAATTTATAATCTCGTGTATAATACCTATAGGGTCTTCTTTTAAGCGACTTCTATTTTTGTACACTCCAAAAAAAGAATTTAAGGGTGCATTCACTTTGTCAGTCACTTGTGTAAGGCTGCTAAATATCGTTCTATGATCCCATAGAGTATAAATTCTCGATCAGTGATGAATTCTAAGACGATCTAGCCATGCCAGAGCAAGACCCTTGAAATTCGGTATAGTTACATTTTGAAGGACAGCATAGTAAATGGGCTGAATCGGGCCAAAGGGAAAAAGTTCACTCAAGAAGTACTAAACCAACCTCTAAGAAACATTTTATAATAATTTTTAAACTTTTTTTTGTAATATTGTTAATCAAATGATATATTTTTATGTCAAAGAAAGTCCAAAGATTTGAACTCGTAGCCAGTAAATCAGAAAAATCCATTCTTGGCCCCCAACCCGTTTAGCGTTGACGTAGGATATTACAGTGCACTCTCGGTATTCGCGACTACCCATAATAGCGAAGGTCCGATTATTGCGACATTTTAATTTTTAACATTGCAGATTCTATAATTGCCACAGTTTTTAATAAAAAAATTTTTGCGACTTTTAAGCGCTTAGTTTTTATTTTAAACAGAAAGATAAGGGAAAAAGGTTAATTCCAGTCTCATCGCACTTTAAGCTTTTTACATGATTTTGATGTTTGATTTTATCAGTTTAGGTGTACTATTTGTTGTGTAAACATATTTGAATATGGGAAAAGTTCAAAATATTTTAAAGCCAACGATTACTCAAAAATAATAGAGTATAAAAAAGTAAAGAATGGAGATTCCATTAATTCAATTTGCTTTAATTACAAATTATAACATAAATAATACCAGCTGTTTCCAATATATAACTTGGCAGCACTCAACTTAACACAACCAAAAACAGACAAAAACAAGGTTGCATTTCATAAAACCTACTTAAAACCAATTCGAAAGTGGTTTTAACAAAATCATTTTGTATGGTAAAACCAGGTTTTTGCAGTTAGTTTTAACGTTAAAACCAGAATTTATTAATAGTAAATAGATTTGTTTAAGCTTTTAGGTTATTTTATATTAATAATAATTGTTCGATATTTCGCTAACCACCAGTTAGCTTCTTCAGGAAATTATTTAGTTTTTTGACAAAACTAAATAATTTTCTCTGGAATTCGTAAGATGTAACTTCAAAAAAAAAAAAAAAAAAGCCGGTACCAATTGTTAAAGTTCAAAAGTGCCTGTTGGAAGAGCCTTTATATAGGATACCGAAACTTACAAATGAATCTCAAAGGTAGCAAAAATAATTGGCATTCAAAAGTGTTCTACTGTTAATTAACATTTTAATTGATAATGATGAAATAATAAAAAACTTGTTCGTGGTTTTTCTTAAAATTTTTTCGTTGGTATCCAATTTCTTTTTAACGGTCAATCTTCTAGTATTTCGACCTTTTAAATACTATTTCTTTGTTTTCTTTTGTTGAAAAATTGTTTCCCTCCATGTAATTTGAGTTGCTATTGAATCAAAATTTATTAAATTTTGTTTTTGTTTGTTTTGATGTGTCATTCTGTGGCATTTTTTTCATTTTTTTGAAAGATTTCAATTTATCGTTTCGTTTTTAACTACTTACATACCGGAATGTGTATACATACATACATATATACATAAATCCATATGCATGGCTGTATTATAATTTGTAAAACTAATTACGTTTGTGGGACTTTAACAGTTGATTGATTTTAATTGGTTAGAACAAATTTAGGTAGGAAGTGCATAAAAACTGTTTTGGTAATTATTTTCGGCGTTATAAAGATGGGAAAATATTTTTCTAGGGATTTGTTTATACCCTTCACTAAAAAAGATTTCACATTTGAAAAGATGTACCATCACATCATAAAACGCGCATATCTCTGGGAGGGAACACTTTTGGGGCATGGGATCGGTCTCATTCGATGCTCAGATGTTGTCCACATAAAAAAAAAAAAAAAAAAAAAAAATTAAAATTGTTTTTTTTACCCTTAGGTCCCTTTCTCTATGCGCTGTCACATATAGGTTTGTCATTCCGAGCGTAATTTCCGCGATATTAATATGGGACCCCATAAAGTATATATATTCTGGCTCCTTATGAATAGCAATAACGAATGAGCGATGTCGTTCTGTCTGTACGTGAAATCGGGTTTCCCAAGCCCCCAGAGGAGCTAGAGATTTCGTTCATGTACTGCTGGATTGGAAATGAACTTAAATAGAGTGGTATTGAAATCCAGAAATACTGTTCCAGAGCTGGGAGGCTTACACTTATTGCTGGACGCAAAATTAACTAGCAAAAAGCAATTATTTTTTTTGGGAAGAATAAAATTTGTATTAAAAACTAAAAAAATAAAATTTTTTTTTCCAGAGATGGGAAATTGTATTTTTAATTTTAGTACATGAAACATTAAGTAGTACATGAAAGTGACCAAAATGGTAAAAAAATGTTAAGTTCATCTTAAATAAAACTACTTTATAACTCATAAAGAGTTGCATTGGTAAAAAAATTAAATTTAATTAAATTTCGCTTCCAGGGTTGGAAAATCGTCTTTTTTAGTACATAAAAGTATTGTATGGTTACTTTCCCAATTTTGGTTTTTTTTCAGTGAATTAAACCTATTTTATACTTCGCTAAAAATTAAATTGGTATTAAAAATTAAAAATTCGGTTCCAGGGTTGGAATATCTAAATTTTTTAGTACATAAAAGTAGCCATATAAGTTCCTAATTTTGTTTTGTTTTGTGAATGAAATCTTTTTTATACTTCGGGAAGAGTTAAATTGGTATTAAAATCAATAAAATTAAAAATTCAATTTCAGGGTTGGAACATCGAAATTTTTTTATTCATAAAAGTTACTATATAATTTGCTATTTTTGATTTTTTATGAAGAATTATTCCTACTTTATATATCAGGAAGAAATAAATTGGTATTAAAAACCAATCAAATCTAAAAGACTATTCTACGGTTGAAACGGATTTTTTTTTTGTAAATTAAATATATATAATATTTTTGAAAGACGTTCATAGGCGTTCAATTAGCTTCCTAGCCGAAAAATTTAAACGTTTTCTTAAATATAAAAGTAACCGATAACATCATTTTGATTTTTTAATTAAACCTACTTTCTGGCTTAGCAGGAAAGAAAAAAAAGAAGAATTACATCTGCGAAGGGAATTTAAGATTCGGCACAGCCGAATATAACACTTTTATTTGTTTATTTTTGTAATTTTTGTTAAGAAAATTATGTATTTTTATGTCCAAAATATTAAACTTGTAAACAGAAAAGGAGAAAAAAATAATTTTGGACCATAATAATTTAAAGCTTCGTTAGTGACCCCGATAAAATAGAGTTCTTAGTTACTAAATATTTGGAGGGTATTTAAGATTCGACCCGGTCGAAAATAACAGTCTTACTTGTTTAGTATCTCTTTTTGATAAAAACAAACAATTAAGTTTAACCTGTGTGAAGTTAAATTTCGAAGTTCATAACCCTAGACACAAACCAAGTACGTTAGCAGAGCTCTGTTAGCATGTTAACATAGTTCTGTTAAGCATGAAAAATCCGAGTTTTTGTATTCCAAATGGAATACTGGCCACATTTCTGGACCAACCTTGAAAAAATTAACGGAACAGACAACCAGGTCCATAGCTTTCATAATACATTAATACTTTGGTATAGCTATGCCGATCAGCTTTGATTTTTCGTATACAAAAATGATCAAATTCTAGACAGGATAAGCCAGGAACCTGGAAAAACGCTGACATGTGGGCGACTAGAGTTTGTTTTATTTTGTAGCCCTTGTGGTCCTTTTTCACCGCCAATGGCCTCTAGAGAAATTCGAAATATGAAATGTCACTAAAGTCCATATTTCTCTATTAAAACTTATACTGTTAAGGGTTATGGCCATTGAAGGTGATTGAGTACCACAAGAGCTACAAAATAAAACAAACTCTAGTCGCCCACATGTCACCGTGTTCTAGAAATTCATCCTCTAAAGAAATTCCATATATAAAATGTCACTAAAACCATATTTCTCTATTAAAAATCCAACTGTCAAGGCTCATAGCCATTGGAGGTGATAGAGGACCACAAGGGCTACAAAATATAAATTTTATTAAGGCCTTTAAAAAGAAGGAAACTAGAGCTTTCCAAAGCGTCCATTTGCATTGAAATCTGATGATGTGTTCCAATTAAATTTAGTTGAAACCTCTTTTCATTCAATTGAATTGGGTTCGATATTTTAGATTGTGGAATAATATTTTGCAAACAACAGTATGAATTATAATTGAAGCACAGTGTATTGCTGCAACCTTGTTTTTTCTTTAAGTGCAGACACAGCAAAGACTGCAACCCGTTTAGCATGACACAGTGGAGCCAAACGCAAAATAAATTCGAAATTCCTGGTCTGTGGCTTAGATACTTTATATTATTAATATTTATTTTGCGATCAGTATTATTGTTTATTTGTCTTTAATAATTTGCTAAATCAAATTATTATCCCTGTCATATTTGAAGTTCATTTACATAATTTCGTATTTTAAAACATGCCAAACAATTGAAATAAAATTTATTATTCACACAATTCAACATAAATTTGAAAGAATATTTATGGCTTAAAGAAAAACGTGACTTTTCAATCCAAATACTTATTGTTGTCTGTTGTTGTTGTTGTTAAGTGAAACAGTTTACGATTCAACAAATATCAAAAAGTCTTCAATCATTCAAATGAATAAATAATTTATGTTTAAATTATGACGATAATAACGATTGTGACAAATGAGTGAGTGCTTTTGTGAAAAATATAAATTAAAGTTTTAAGTAATTTAACACAAATATTTTATAAAAAAAAATTATTTGCTTATTAGATCATGTTTTTTTCGAAATTCATCTCAGAAACACTGAAAAATAATTAAAATTTCTATTTAATGTTTATTTGCGTTCTATTTTTTGCTTGTGCTCTCTGTCACAAGACAGATCATCAGACAGATCGCTGCAAACATGGAATTTAAACAAATAATTGAAATTAAAATCTGTGTGTTATTTAATTTGCCTTGTAAATTTTATATCTTATGTTCATTTTTAGTTTGTACATCGTCTTGAATTTCTTTCTCTAGAAAGTCGTAGCAGAAATTTAAAATAAATCATGTTTTGTATTCAAGAAAATTACACAAACATTTAAAATGTATAATTTTTATTTAAATAATGATAATAGCGTTTGTTTTTTACTTGGCATAAATCACAGTTAATTTGATTTTAAAAGCAGGAAATTAAAACTGTTACGAAAGTTGAAGTTGGATTACTTTTACAAATAAGAAAGTTTAAATACGGTGACAAAATCTGTAGCTACTGTTAAGAAAGGAATATTAGAGTGATCAGAAGGTTGATGAGATAGTCACTTTAGATCACTTAAGATCGCTAAATAATTTTTTTTAATATAATATATTCGTAGCAAATTTCTATCCAAAAATGCAGCTGTAGATTATGAATTGCTTTGCTATTTGAAGTTTACATATTATTAATGATCGTGGCAAAATCTATAATTATATCCCTCAACAAAAATGATAAATGTGCATATATTTATCATTCTGTGTGTAATTTCTACAACATTCATATGCGATTTCATAAAGTATGTATTTATATTTTGGGTCCGTCTGTCTGTAAATTTTCAACGTCCCCAGAAAAGCTAGAGACTCCTTCTTGGATTGATGTATTGAAAATAGTTGTAAATAGATTGAAATAATTGTAAATTATGTATGAATTTTTATTAGTCGAACTTTCTTATGTAAATTGTTAATTTTTTCAACGGGCTTAAGTTCGAATCTGCATGACTGCAAATGATTTTTTATTATTATTTTTTATTAATAAATGAATTTGTTCAAATTCTATTTATTATTTTTTATATTAAGATTGGAATATTAAGAATATTTTCAATAATCATCAAACCAGCAGAACGGATCAGTACTGATTTCGAGGCCGCTACGCCATCTCATCAGCGTTCTTTGTTCAATTTTTCCACTTTTGCAAGTGGTGCTAGTTAGTAGGAATATCAACTATTTAAACAATGTTTTTAACGAAAACTGAATATGAGAAGTTCCCACATTCATATTTTTAAGTTATTACCTTTTTGGTTAGTACGAAATTCCCCAACCCTGAATAATTGTAAATTATTGAAAATAAGCAAAACCCAAAATACGTTTCCAGAACTGGAAAAGTTACACTTATTTTTGATATATAAAAGTAACCAGCTAATACGGTGTTCAGACATACACCTTAATTGACTTTATCGCAATTAATGCCATTATTGAGCCCAATTAACCCTAAAAAACTTTTTAATTAAATAATTGCTCAATTGCTATAAAATCGGGTAAAATTACGAATGCAGCACTGCCAAAAGGTGTGTTTAGTGGGCAAACAACTCACTGAACAAAGTTAGTCGAGACTTAGCACCTAAAATGTGGAAAAAGTATAAGAAACCATAAACAAAATATGTCGAGCCATGCTGACGTTAAACTATTGACATTAAATTTATTATTAATTAGAAAATTAAAAAAAAGGAAAAATTAAAAAACAAAAAAGGAAAAAAGAAAAGGAAAAAGATACCAGATTTGAACTTGAGGTCCTTATGAATATGAAAAACCATTGAATTGACTAAATTTTGTAAATTTTTGTTAACGGAAAGATAATTATGGCAATTAAGTGAATAAAACTAATTTTATACTTAATTATTAAAAATTACACAAAATCAAAAACACGATAATTATAAATTTTTGACTATATAAAAGTAACCGTGTGTGAAGATAAATTTAAATTTATATTAGCGAAGACGCAAACCGAAAGTTGTACCAAAGCTATTCTGTAATTAACAGAGCTCTGTTAACCACTTAACATTAAAGTAAAATTTGATTAAGTTCATTGGGAAGCCAAAATCTATTTGAAAATTTTCTCTGTCCCAACGAATTTGAAATTTTGGAAGTTCACCTCAATTGTATAATAATTAATATACTTTGTATAATTAATACACTTAATTGGTTATTAATTTATTAATGAATTTTATCTCTTTTCAGGTACGTACGTCCAAATTCTTTACCCTATAAATTGCAAGAGATAAGTATAAAATGATCAGAATGTTAAATAATTGTATATTTACCACCTTATTCGTGAGAGGCTTATAAGAGTGTAATAGAGCAAATTTCATATGAACTTCTGTTTTATTACGCTGTTATTAGACTCTCATAATTTTTATAAATAAGGGGGTTATTGTATAGGTTCATATTCAAGGCTTTTAAGGCATTCATATATCCATTATATATTATTTAAAATGAATGTCACCAGTCTTGAAATAATTAGCAGTTTCTTTTAAATATTCAAAATAACTTAAGCCCCATAGAAATTTACGGTCTTATTCTTAGAAATAAATTTATAGATTTATAAAGAGTTTATGGAAGAGATTTGTTTTATAAACACTTTATAAAGCAGAAATATTTTTTATGAATTAGACAGTTAATAGTAACTGTTGGCTGAAGCAGGTAACATAAGACTATGAAGCGATGGGGAGGGGTCCTGAGTTTGACTCCGATCTCACGGAGACGAACTCTGAACTTTCGGCTTCATAGTTTAGTCTTCACTACTTAAAAGTAAATACGACAGGATGGAGATGTTTTTCAGCAAATGAATAAGTTGGTTTTGATTTTTTTTTTACAGTGAGCAACATTCGTAGTCGTGTGGCTGTGCAGCCTGCTGGCGTCTATGTGTTTAAACCATATCTTACTAGTATGACAAAGGAAAAATCTGTGTAATGAACAATGAATTTGTTAGCAATTAATTATTGAACCAACATTAATTTTATTCACTTAGTGAAAATGAATGTTTTATAATATTTGATTAAAATGTAAATTATTTCTACAAATTTCCACAATCTGTAGCATAATCATTTGGATAATACGTTAAACCACTCCTTTGTTCATTTGAATTTATCAAAATTAATTACATTTTGTGACCAGTTTATTGCTATTTTTTCTATTAAAAACATTTAATATACGTAATTACATCAGTATGAACGAGAGTCTTAATTTTTTACAACGAGAAGTAAAAATTCTCACTCACGTAATAAAATATGAACTACATAAATTTATGAATTTGTTGTCTCTCGTTATAATTACAACCCAGCAAAAAAAATCAAGTTAGTGGCAGTAGTAATGGCCGAGGCATCGATGGCAGTTTCAACTGTTATCTAACAGTGTGTTCTTTTCTACAAACATGTAACACATTTTTACTTTATTGCTTTAAAAACTCTCAGTTAAACAAAAAATTCATTTTCGTAAGGGATGTTAGACAAATTCCTAATAAATTCACTGCTTTCAAAATACATCTGGTAATTTTTGTTTGAAAAGTGCAAAAAAATATTGCATTTTTTTCAAAAGAAAACATGAGTCTTATCACATTGCGTACTCCTGCATCAACGCAAAGTACGAAAGTTAGTCAACGTTTAAACTTTCGTGATGTACGTTGAATACTTTGACAATTTACCCGTATGAAGTTAAATTTCGAAGTTCATAACCCTAGACACAAACCAAGTACGTTAACAGAGTTGTGTTTGCATTTTAACATAGCTTATGAGTATTTCATGCACATAAATAATGTAACAGATTTTGTTAAAACCAACTTTAACCCACTTTCGAATTGGTTTTAAGTAGGTTTTATGAAATCCAAACCTTGTTTTTGGCTGTACTAAGTTCAGTGCTGCCAAGTTATACATTAGAAACAGCTGGTATTGTTTATGTAAATAAGAATATCTACTGGCGCCTGAAATATTATGAAAACCTTGTCAAAATGGATTCAGTCACAAGAAGAACTAAAAAATGCCAGAGAAAGCAAATTATCGACTGGAATGAAGGAAAATATTTTCATTGATGTGTGGGAAAAGAAAATTGAGGAATTTAATTGTCTTTTTTTCCTTGAAACAAAAACTTCTCTTGTACAGCTTGTCAATTAAGTGTTGTAAAAATAGAGAACAGTTACAGCAACAAATTCACACATTTCTATGATCAATTAAAATTATTTTGAAAAAAATTTATTATACAGCCTGTATGTTAAAACCACAATCTGCAGTGTGAACGCAAAATCGGCTGTTTATTTTTTCAATGCTAAAACCAGGTTTAAACTTTCGGTGTGAAAACACTATAACACAACTGGAAAACCGCTAACAAAATAAATGCCTCTGTGGTAGTCTGTTTCGAAGCCTCAGCAGCAACAACAACGATAACCAATTTGCTTTGGGCGAAGCAGTAGTTTTTTGCTGGGATGTTATGCCTCCTCTGTGGTCTCCGAAGCCGCTTCCATTGTATGCATTTCTTTTTTTAAGCAATTTACAAGTTAAACATGTTCTATATGAGTTTTATATGACTATGAAGTATATTTTATCTTGGCAGCATTTTAAAAGTAAAGAAAGTGTTAACTTTTTTATGGCCACGTAATACATTTTTTATACTTTTAACGTCTATGACAAACAATTTATTATGGGTTTCTTAAGTTCTTGAATTGTAATAATTATTTTTTTAAATTATTTTTTGTTAGTTTATCATAAGCAGATCACAAAAACAGTCTCTGTTCAATAGAAGGGATATTCACAGACTGCAGTTGAACAACAACGTAAAGAATCGAATAGTTTTTGGTCCGTAATGATTTTGGAAACTGAAAGAATCTATTTTACAATAAAAGATTTTTGAAAACATATATCTTGAGATCTCTTTTTTATGGCGCCTGGTCCAAAGATCTCTTGGCTACTCCTAAGAAGCCGTCACTAGGTCTGTATATGTGTATGTTTGTGTGTGTGTAAGTATGTGACCCTCTTATAACTTTTGAGCGCTTAAATCGAATCTAACCAAACTGATTGCGTTTCAAACTATTCCTTTAAACTTAGAGTTCCTGTGAATTGAAACCGGTTTGGACCGCTACATTTTCGGAAATATCAAACAAATTTAAAATAGTTGTTTATCAAAATATGTAGTTTTTTTATAAAAACTTTTAAACGACTTTACCGATCTATTCCAAAAACTAGTCAGGTCTTGACAATCAAAAACCACGTCGAGCACTACCGACCGGGTCAAAAGCAGTTTACGCGTTCGTGAACACTCCGAAATTATGTATGTTATCAATTAATTAATTCACCGCTTACCACGTGGGAATCAACTGATACAATCAAAAGTATTAAAATTAAAAAAAAAATATAATTTTTAGCGGTTGATCTTTAAGGCCAACCGTTTTCCATGTCTTTTTTTTTTGTTTGTTTTTTAATGCCAGGGTAAAAAACCAGCATGGTCTTTTCTAAATATGTTGCATAAAGGCAGCTAAATGAAATGATAAAAAATTATTCTTCTACAATTTAATAGTTACAAAAAATACTCAAAATATGCCACTTTTTTTAAAAACGTTCACATGTACTTAAATATAAAAAATTCAAACCAAAAAAGTTTGGCTTAGGTGTGATTCAAAATGCAGAAAAATGGGACATGAAGAAAAATAATCAAACGGTAACACGGGTATTATAACAATAACATGTTAACATCAGGTTGACACAGTTCTCGTATTCTTTTTCCTAATAAAATTTGTTTAAATAAGAAATATTGTCATATTCAACTAATCCACCTGCAACACTTTCATCATCAGCACTGATGATGAAAGTGTTGCGGCTTTCGAAAACAGCTGTTCTGCTCTGCTGTGTAAGTTGAATAACTAAAAACTGATGTTGACTTGCCTTTGTGCCTTGGAATATTTATCATGTCTTTCTGAATTTAAAACAAAAAATTTCGAACAATTAGCCTTTTGTTAAAAATTAGAATTTGATGAAATTCATAAAAAATAAAACATTATTTGCAGATCGCAGATATGAACTTAGAGAATGTTAAATAATTTCGATTTGGCAGTTTTCTTCAAAAAAAAAAATCCACTAATAAAATACGTTAATTGTTTAATATATATTTCAAGGAAAAAATATAAATGCAAAGTTTCATAACAACCGATCCACGTGCCTGGAATTATCTAGTGATATTTATAATATGAGTAATTGCAAATAGTATCAAAGTTTCGCATATTTCCTATGTTCCTATCTTATCTTGTCATTTTTCTTAAACGTGTGCTGTGGCGAAACTAATGAACTGTCATCCTCATAACGATTTTTTGTTTGTTTATAAAATTGCCATTGGCAGCACTGCCTATCACATTGACAGCACTTTTAACTCTTATTATTGTTGTATCAACTAATTAGCATATTTCAGTGGAAAAGCAAACAGTTTCAATTTGTTTTTCAAATTAAAATCTTTGTTTAAATTATTTCTTTTTACTGCTGAATTTTTGCATTTAATGTATAATTTTTTGTGCCCATGAAACTTTTTATTACTTGTTTGTGAAACTCGTACGAGTTACTTTTTGTATGTCCGTTGCCGGGATGGTGTTAATTTTCATTTACTTTTATATTGTTACATGAAGTGATTTAGGAAGTAGTCCAACAGACAAATCTTTTTTTTTTGCCAACTTTGGAAAAACGTTATACTAAAATAGCAAAAATAATTGAAATATTATGTTGGTTGACGCTGTTTCAGTTATTCTTTACTGCATTAATAATGTGTTGAACAAATATGTAGAATAATGCTTTAAAAGCATTCAGAACATCAGGCCAGCGACTACACAAATGATGCTAGCAACAATTGTCGCTGTGTGGTCGGCTACATAATTATTTTAAGCAGCTGATTTCAGTGGTGGCAATTGCGTATTTAATAATAAAATCGCTTATTCTAAATATAATTATATGTGAACATTTTTATAAACAAATCAATTTATATGTGAGTGAAGATAAATATGCCGAGTTAAATATGTTGTGACGTAAGCAGTTACGAAACAATGTATTTAGCTGTGAAGTTAGATATCTTATGACGTAACGAAGTGGCAAACAGTGAAGTTTTTCTTTATGAAATTTCATATTTAATAAACTTTTTGAGCATTTCGTGAAAATATTTACAGACCATGAAAGGTCAATTTACAGGCCATGAGAGTGTGTGTGATGTTGGAGGGATTTTGGCCCTAGTGGCCAAATAAGGATTTCGCATGCATTGCCAGTAAATAAAAAATTATTATGGGAGTGTCTTCTATCACACAAAACAATTGGAATTGAGTTTGTGAAAATATTTACAGGCCATGAAAGGTAAATTTAGAGGCCATGAGAGTGTATGTGATCTTGGAGGGATATTGGCCTTAAATGATCAAATGAGGAGTTGGCATACATTGCCAGTATATACAAAATGATGTATGGGATAGAAGACACTCCCATAATCATTTTCTATATAAATATGGATTTTGATACAAAAACTTCAATTATTGCCATTTCGTTACGTCATCACATATATAACTTCACAGCTAAATACGTTGTTACGTAACTGCTTACTTCAAAACATATTTAACTGGGCATAGTTATCTTCACACACATTCATTTAATCAAGTTATAGCATTGTTTTTGAATTTGAAGTAGTAACTTGTATTTTATGATTTTTTTTTGTTATGATACCTTAACAAATAAAAACGTTATATTCGACCGGGTCGAATCTTAAATACCTTCCAAATATTTAGTAAATCAAAACTCTATTTTTAGAGTGAGTCTGGAGCCAAGGGAGATCGCCAGATTACACAATCATATATATTTTAGAAAGGGCTATTTACTACCTTAGGAATTTTTTTATTTTCAACAATTTTCATATCTTTGAACAGTTTTTAAAAATGTTTAAACGCTTATTTACTTAAGATATTTATTTGACTGTGTTGGCATCACTAGTTTATTTATTGTCGCCTATGAAAATAGAAATTAGTTTAATTTGACTACAACTAAAGGTTGTTTTTCATAGAGTGATACACGTTTAAATCATAATAAACCAAGGAAATGTATTTTTAATATCAATGGGTTTTACTGGAAAGTAATTTTTATGAAATTAATGTTTAAATATGATTTCTGGCATGTAGCCGCCACGGATGTGGTGTAGAAGGCACAATCAACACCAATTTTCAACAACTAAAAAAATCGTCCATAAAGTGGAAGGACACAACCCCAGTTGCTGATAACGGCGACAATTTGATTGATTAGGATCATCTTCAACGCTTTACTGTACAGCGGCTACAGTTTCTTCAGTGCGCTCTGCTCGGCGTCTCACGGGATGTACATGATCAGTAACAGTAAATGTGGTCCGAAAACGGTCTATTGTTCTTCGAATTAGCCGCTCTGAAGGACGATTATGTACGCCATAAAATGGAAGAAGTGCACGATGAGTTTGACGAATAGAACAATTATTTTGATAACAAATTTCAACAATTTGCAAGCGTTGCTCTGGTGTTGTGACACTCTAAAACAACACGCTATACAAAAAGTAGCACAGACAACAACCTGTCGTGTAGCCGTGAAAATAATCGCCTTTACATAAACACATGTATTCTAATGTTGACAGGTTGTGGTCGGTAGCCTGCTGTCGTGAATGTGTTTAAAGCATAACACACCATGTTTCGACAGCAGAATGTGCAGATAACATACAGTTCGTTTGTTTGTTTATTATTTCTATCTATTTGTTTAAATATGTTGGGTTTTGTTGTAAAAAATAAAAAAAATAATGATAAAGAAAATATGTGCGGGATTTTAAATTTTGAAATTCCATTGTTGGTCTTGTGGTCGTCACTGCTGATGTTTGTAAATCACAAAAAATTAAAAAAAAGTCTGGAAAAGCTGTATAAACAGATATATTTCAAAGGAAACTCTTTAACTATTGTTTTATATCATTAATATTTATGGAAATACTTATATGAGCATATAAATATTTTGCGTATGTGGCAAGTAATATGTGAACATAAATCTGTTTATCTGTAAAAAAAAATTGATATTGATATGATCGAAGGCTTAGAAATTAAAGGCGACTGGACTCAATGGGTTTCTTCCTGATACGGGTGTATTTTGTTATTTCTATGCGAAGGCTTAGGGAAAAAGAAAAGTCGAAAACTTTCAATAGGTAACGCTTAATGCGGTCATTCCAGTGATATTTTTATACAAAAAAGAATTGGTCATTCCGTGTGTAACACAACGAAATATCCGTCTAAGACCCCATAAAATAGATATATTCTTGATCAGTGATGAATTCTAAGACGATCTATCCATGTCCGTTCGTCCATCTATGGAAATCACGACTCAGTCCAAACGAAAAGAGCCAGAGCCTTGAAATTTGCTATTTATATCATTTTGAAGGACAGCACAGGTCAAATTCGTAAATGGGCTAAATCGGACCAGGGGTTCGATTCCCCTAAGAAGAACTAAACCGACCTCTAAAGAACAATATAATTTTTAAACTTTTTTTTTGTAATTTTGTTAAGCAAATGATATATTTTTATATCAAAGAAGATCCAAAGCGTTGAACTTGGAGCCAGAAAATCAGAAAAATCCATTTTTGGGCCCCTCCTCTTTAAGTGGGCGCTGATGTAAAATATTGCATTGAAAAATAGTGTAAAAAATATTAAACAAATTGTATTCCTTAAGTGTAAATTCCTTAAAAATTAAATTTGTAAGCTTTTCGGATGAACTTGGGATGTTCTCTCACCTTCCCCTGCCTCTGTTTTCTGATCTCTCCACCCACTTTTGGCCCCTAAATGACCCTATCAAAGAAAATTGTTTTCTGCACTTAATTGCCCCAATAAATTTACTTTTTAAGTTTTTACCGTAAAGGTGGCATATCTTCCTCACGGCCCTTACCGGAGTGAGCCTGTCGAAATAGAGTTTTAAAATCGGGCACAGAAATGTCTTAAAGGAAAATTTTTAAATTATTTGCTAAATATTTGGAGGGTATTTAAAATGCGACCGGGCCGAGAATAACGTTCTTACTTGTTTAATTAGTTATCGATCACTTTCACTTAATATCTCATTACGAATCATTGGCCATTAACCGATTAAAAGTTAATCGATTGAATACTTTAGTCGAAACCCGTTATCGTCAATGAATTAAATACGGCAGGCAAACCGTCCATAAGTAAATAATCACTTAATGACCCTTATTACGATTGTCGTATTCGTAGTCGAAATAAAACGCCTCCACTGTTAAACATATGGAAAGCGTTGCCACTTTTCGAGGATTTCATCATGGCTACGACAACCATAATAATGCTGAATAAATACATGACCCAGCCAATCAATCCGCCTGATTGTTTGAGGCGTTGGCGCTTACGCCACCTTTAATCTACTACGTATTTCGTAGTAGATTAAAGAAAATTGCGTGTATGTTTCTTTAATCTTGTACAAAAAACCCCAACGCCTTACAGAACCAGGCCGATTATTGTAATACATCAATTCCTCAGTCTTTTTTGATACGTTAATAAATCGATCAATCATTCAATTCTACAAATCATCAATCAAATACATTAATCCAATGCAACAATACGCCAGTTGATTAATCCATCAACTTATATTTTAATTTTACAAGCTGTCTAAAATTATTGCATCAGTCTGCAATCAATCTATTAGACGCTCAATCAAATATATCATCAAGCACTAATTCATGAATCTAATAATTAGTCAGTCAGTATGTAAAATCGTCAATCCATCAAATAATGCAATCGGTGTGTTAATAGCATTAATTCGCCCAATTGATGAATTTATGTATTAAAAGATTGAAGCCACTGCTCTAGACTGATAAAATAAATGCTTGATTGCTGGATTGATTGAGGCATTAACATATTCATTCATAGTTTATTGTTCATCTGGTTGCTTGCCTATTTGAGAGATTAAAAAAAATCTTTTTTGCTATATATCTTTAATATGTTTTCTTAAAATTATTAACCACTTTAGAACAAAAAAGCTGCACACTGTTGTTGTGAATTTTTTATTAAAAGATATTTAGCACAAGAACCAATTCAAGCTACACTATGAAGACTTTAATTTAATACACAATTGTTTGAAATTGCCAAAGCGGAAAAAATTAATTCACCAAGTAAATTAAACATTCAACTGCTACCGGAAATTTGATCTAAATTATCGATATATGCAGATCGATAATTTACTTTAATGGACAAAAACTTAAAAATACTAGTTTCAGCAAAATATTAAAAGAAAAAAAAACAACTTAAACAATACCAAAACTAAACGTGCACTAAAAGTTTCACCAAAGAACCAAAGAAAACTATAAAAACTTCTCAAGTGGAAATAATGAATTAATTTGGTTTCCCAGCAAATCAAGCATTTAATTTTTCAGTTTATAAAAAAAAAACAAATGAGAATTTTTTTAGTTATTTATAAATTATGAAAAATGCTAAATTATGGATACATATTTGTGTTTAAAATAAAATATAAGGAATCATATTTATAATCATAAATAAAATATAAATTGAGATTTTAAAACCAGTGATTCCATACGAGGTTCATTGAGGAAATAAAGCCAGTTTTAATGTTCCTAAAAAAATATTTACTTATTTATCAATATCTATTTTGTCTCCCTCCTTTTACAAGATAACCTCCCCTATTATGAATGTCGACATCGACGTCGCATCAACATGATACCTTGTCTACTCCTCGTCGACAGCAATTGACTACTATTGACCTGTTCTATAAATATTACATGTCTTAAGGTACGGTCACACTCATGAAATATTTGCCCAAAAAAGCGTAACCCCTAAATACTAATGAAAACCCTTTTAATTCAAACAACTGAATACTAAGAAGTACGGTCACACTTTGCAAACACTTGCCCAAAAAAACGCAACCACTACTTTTGCTTAAGGTTAGTGTGATTTAACTTGGTTTTTATATCACAAAATGAAGTCAATTATGTCGCAAAATGCTAATTTTATATTTTATTTTTAATTAATGCGAACTCATATTAAAAAAAAACAAGTAAAAACGAATCTTAAATACCCTCCAAATATTTAGTAAGTGAATTTGAAATGTTTAACTTGGTGGGACAGAGTTCCTTTATATAATATCGTACGTCCACGCCCACTAAAGGGGGCGGGGTTCAAAAATATACAATATCATGTTTTCCACAGACGAACGTATGGGCATTGCTAGACCGTCTTAGACTTCATCACAATTCTCTTTGGAGGCTATAAAAACTGTATTTTGGCGGGGTCGCTCTGGCAAGGGCTGTGGGGGAAACATTTCACCTTTGTCATAAAACTCTAAAAATAAATGCTTGGGATAATTATATACAAAATTAAAATTTCTTTTTTTTGATAGGGTCATTTAGAGGGGTAGGGCAGAAACAGGTAGACATAAAACTCTAAAAATAAATGCTTGGGATGATTATATACAATATTTGAAAAAAAAAATTTTTTTTTTTGGTATGGTCATTTAGGGGGCAAAGGAAGAAGGGGGGGGGGGGGTAGGGCAGAAATCGGCAGTCATAAAACTCTAAAGATAAATGCCTTGGATGATTATATGATCATAAAACTCTAAAGATAAATGCTTGGGATGATTATATACAAAATTTAAAAAAAAAAATTTTTTTTTTGGTAGGGTCATTTAGGGGGCGAAGGGGAAGGAAGGGGTAGGGCAGAGTAGCACCAGGTTTCGTCTCAGCTTCGTCATTAAAGCTTAAAAGTGTTATTTTTAAGGAATGTAGGCTTAAGTAAAACAATTTGTTATATTTTTATGCTATTTTTGCCTATAAGAACGCCCACTGAAGTGGGCGGGGTCAAAAAATATTTTTATTTTATTTAATGGCTCCAAGTTTAAGGCGTTGGACCGTATTTGACATAAAAATATATCATTTGCTTAACAAAATAACCAAAAAACTTTAAAAATTATGTTGTTTTTTCTGGGTTGGTTTAGTTCTTCTTAGGGGAACTTTTTTCCCTCTTGCCCGATTTAGCCCATCTTCGAACTTAACCTGCTCTAAGTTTTAAAATATATTTATGCCAAATTTCAAGAGTCTAGCTCTTTTCGTTTGGACTGAATCGTGATTTCCACAGACGGACGGACGTACGGACGGACATGCTCAGTTCGTCTTAGATTTCATCACTGATCAAGAATATATATACTTTATGGTGTCTGAGATGGATATTTCGATGCGTTACAAACGGAATGACAAAGTGAATATACCCTCCAAATTCTTTTTTGGAGGGTATAAAAATGTTGTAATTAAAGAAAATGCAAATTTAGCTTGTCTGTTGGTCACGTTTTTTTCGGCAAATATTTGCAAGTGTGACCGTCAAGAGTAATTAATTGTTATCGATCACTAGTAGACAAGTGATAATATTTTGCTGTCGAGTTGGTGTGACTCGACGTCGCCATTCATAATAAGGTGGAATAACTTGAAAATATTTCAAACAATATTTTAAGAAGTTTTTGTTTTAAGAAGTCAGGAAATTAGGATCACTCTAATGTTATTTGGAATTATACAACGTTTATCTACAAATATAGTATGATTCGTTTTAATCATTTAATATTTACATGCAATTAAATATGAGGGCTTAATTGTAATATTAAAAAACAGTATTTTCCTTACAACATGAATAATTGTCGGCTACCGGAGTCTGTCAATCATAGAACATTCATTGTTGCACGATAAAACAACTGTTTGCAGAGGCATTAACGACATTCATTGTAAATAAATTTGTTTAAAATATAAATTCGATTTTACACAAGTCGGCTATTTTACTATCGTTTAAAGTTACTTAAACCATAATTTAAAATACATAATAATAAAAGAATAATAAAATAAAAATCAATAAAAAGCAATAACAAGTAGATTCAGAGATAAGATTAACAATTTAGTGTAAAACTTGAAACTAGTTTCTCCAATTTATAATTTTATTTAACAATTCCGTTTGCTGCCGCTCGGCAACTGCATCTGCAGCAAGAACGCTATTAAATGGGGTGTAAATGTAACCTGACGTTTGTGTGTGTGCAATTGATTTACATTTTATTTTCTTGCACCAACTTGAACGCGGCTAAAAGAGTCTGTCGCTGGCAGTTTTGTTTTATAGTACAAGCAAAATTGTAATTTATGGCATGCAGTAGAATTCCAAGAATGCCTGTGGCACAAAACATTTGATTTTATTTCCAATACTTTTTTTTTATCATTCAGCTTTTAGTTTTATTTCAATTTTATTTTTTTCTTTATTTTTAGTCTTCTCTTACGTTTAAATTAAAATAAAAGTTAAAGAGTTTGTAATAGATTATGACTTGGGCTATTGTCTAAAATTTGTAATAAATTTGTAAAACAAATTTGAAAATATGAGGACAGAAAATATGAGGAGAGAAGGTTTTCAGCTTTCGGTATCACTCCCTCGCGTGTTATTTAAAGCAGAAGGCGGTAAAAAACTTGAACCTATAGAGGAAGTAGTAATTGTAATAAAAGAGTGCCACAGTAAAATGCAGACAAGATATATTAAAATTTCTATATTGAGCAAAATTGTACAAATAGGGCATGTGATCGGGCATCATGTCATAAATTAAAAATAACTGTTAGGGATAGATCTTACAATACTGCAGTACAATAATAATAATAATAATAATAATAATAATAATATTAATAATGCAAAACTCTATCAAACAATTCTTTAATTAATACGACAAATTTTGTAATTACATGTTAATCGTTTGTGGGCATAGATTTAAAAGTAGCATAAATTAAGTTTTATTGTGAAAATAAATTCTCATCCTTTGCTGAGAAATTAAATTATCAATAAAGAAATTTCGAAATATTTTTCCCCAAGGAAATCTATTTAAGTGGTCAGTTGTAGGGGAAAATACTGAATGACAATGGCCTACTGATAAATACTATTCGTTGTTGTATTTTAAAAGATTTATATTCAAAAACTCGTGCTTGTGCCGGAAGTTTATGACAAACATTTTCTACTTCCCTTGTTATGAGAATGGGAAAGACAAGAATGAAACCAATTTGAATGAAATGTTTGATGTGAAAAATATGAGGAAAATAAGAACAACAAATTTTAAATCTAGAAAACACAATGCAACTAAATTAAATATGTGATAAGGCATGTGTATGTGTGTGTGTGTTAGATATGTTTATTTAAAAGTGTGATTTGGAAGTGCGATTTCAGAAAATCAATAAAGTAACCAGAGATAGAAGACCATATCGAATCCATGTGTCATGAACAGTTTGGAATATCTGCTTATATTCTGTTACAGTTGCGGTCAAAATATATGGCACTGAAATGATCTTTAAGTGCTTTCATTATTGCTGCCAAAGTACCTTATTTATATATCATATTTTTTAATATTTTTGTAACAAACGATGGTCGCGAAGCGCTTTGCTTGTCTGTAGAAAAGTAAACGGCGGGAGTCGAACCCAGGACCATTAAACTGACAGGCCAGCAAATGTTGCCCTTCATTGCTAAAATGATTTCACAACAAAAAAAAAAAAAGATTAAATAGCAAATCCTATGGTTTTTGTTGTGTAATTCTCGATTCATTTTTGGGGCTTATGTATAAGCTGAGAGGTTTTATTTTTTTATTTTGGAATTAGGTTAAAGTCTACTGATGATTTGGTGTAAGAACCAATGAAATGCATAATTGATCACATAATAAACAAAAAGCACTAATTTAATTAAGACAATATGTCGAATAAACGATTTTAAAAAAATAAAAGTTATAAATAATTTGAATTTAATATAAATTCTTATTATAAAAAAAAATCAATTGCAGACTTGAACTTAAAGTGTAATTGTCTTTTCACACTGACATGATTTTAATAAATTCTGGTTTTAACGTTAAAACCAACTGTTAAAACCTGGTTTAACCATAGAAAATTATTTTGTTAAAACCAACTTAAAACCACTTTCGAATTGGTCTTAACAAGGTTTTATAAAATGCAACCTTGTTTTTGCCTGCTCTAAGTCGAGTGCTGCCAAGTTATTAGAGTTGTACGGCTCCTGAATGAATTAATTCAATTGAATCATTCATTCAATTGAGCGAGGTGAATCATGCATTTTTCTGAGCGTTTTCAGCTCAGTTCTTTCAGTTGTTTCACTTCTTTGAGTTCTTTCAGTCGTTTCAGTTGTTTGATTGGATATGTACCTTTCAGTAGCTTTTTTCAATGTGTGTATGTCAAAATCTATATGAGAACATGTAAAAGCGTTATATTCGACCGGGTCGAATCTTAAATACCCTCCAAATATTTAGTAAGTAAATTTAAAATGTTTAACTTGGTGGGACAGAATCCCTTTAAGACATGTCTGTACCCATTCCGGGAAGGGTCGTGAGAGAGACGTTTCACCTCTGCAAGATCAGAGAACATTTCAGCTTCTTATCGGCTTAAGGAATAAAAATTGTTCAATATTTACACCATTTTTGCATATAATATCGTACGCCAACGCCCACTAAAGGGGGCGGGGTCCAAAAATAGGGTATATAATGTTTTCCACAGCCGAACGTATAGGCATTGCTAGATCGTCTTAGACTTCATCCCTGATCAAGAATATATGTATATACTTTATGGGATCCAATTCTCTTTGGGAGGTATTAAAACTGTATTTTGGCGGGGTCGCTCTGACAAGGGCTGTGGGGGAGACATTTCACCTCTGTCATAAAACTCTAAAAATAAATGTTTGGGATAATTAAATACGAATTAAACTTTTTTTTTTAAATTAGGGTCATTTAGGGGCAAATGAGGAGGAGGGTGTAGTGCAGAGTGCTGAGGTTACGTCTCAGCTTCGTCATTAAAGTTTAAAAATGTTATTTTTAATTTTTTCAACGGGCTTAAGTTCGAATCTGCATGACTGCAAATGATTTTTTATTATTTTATTAATAAATGAATTTGTTTAAATTGTATTTATTATTTTTTATATTAAGATTGGAATATTAAGAATATTTTCAATAATCATCAAACCAGCAGAACGGATCAGTACTGATTTCGAGGCCGTTCTGCTGGTTTGATGATTATTAAAAATATTCTTAATATTCCAATCTTAATATAAAAAATAATAAATAGAATTTGAACAAATTCATTTATTAATAAAAAACAATAATAAAAAATCATTTGCAGTCATGCAGATTCGAACTTAAGCCCGTTGAAAAAATTAACAATTTACATAAGAAAGTTCGACTAATAAAAATTCATACATAATTTTATATTTAGGTAAAACAATTTGTTAAATTTTTACACTACTTTTGCATATAATAACGCCCATTAAAGGGGGCGGGGTCCAAAAATTATAATATTTTATTTTATGGCTCCAAGTTTAACACGTTGAACGTCCTTTAATATAAAAATTTATCATTTACTTAACAAAATTACAAAAAAACTTCAAAAATGATGATGTTTTTTAGAGGTTGGTTTAGATCTTTTTAGGGGAACTTTTTTCCCTCTGGCCCGATTTAGCCCATTTACGAACTTGACCTGTACTAGCCTTCAAGATATGTTTATACCAAGAGTCTGGCTCTTTTCGTTGGGACTGAATCGTGATTTGGACTGAATCGTGACAGTCGGACCGAGGGACGTTCGGACGGACGGACATGCTCACATCGCCTTAGATTTCATTACTGATCAAGAATATATACACTTTATGGGGGTCTCAGATGGATATTTCGCTGCGTTACAAACGGAATGACAAATATACCCTCCAATTCTTTTTTGGAGGGTATACAAAATAATTGCAGATTTGAACTTAAAGCTTAATTGTGTTTTCACACTGACATGGTTTTAATAAATTGTGGTTTTAACGTTAAAATCAACTGTTAAAACCTGGCTTTACCATACAAAATGATTTTGTGAAAACCAACTTAAAACCACTTTCGAATTGGCCTTAACAAGGTTTTATGAAATGCAACCTTGTTTTTTCTACGTTAAGTGCTGCCAAGTTATGTATGGGAAACAGCAGGTATTCCTTACACAAGCACATCTCTTTTTTCAGAATTCGCTTACATATTTTATATAAAAAGAAATTGATTTCGAAGGAGCTCTTAAGTTTGTTTAAGTAGTTCCATAATTTTAAAATATTCATTTACAATTAATTTTGTGTATTTAATTCGACCTCATTTTTAACTAAAATTCTTATTTAAATAATTTTTTAGGCTCTAGGTCTAAGAATTGAAAATAAAACTCTTTTTATGTTTTATTTCGGTATATATTTATATATTTTATTTCGATATTTCGAACACCTTCGGTGTTCTTCTTCAGGAAAAATTGTTGAGGAAAGTCGTCCACTTTGAAAAAGGGTGAAATGTTTACATTCTTACACCTTGAGCCTAAAAAATAATTTAAATAAAAATTTTAATATGTATTTACAAAATGTAAAATAATTTCTATTTTAAAACGCATTCTAAAACTTTTTCTTTTTTCTTCCAAACAAAAACTTCTGCTGTACAGGTTGTCAATTAAGTGTTGTAAAAATATAGAAAAGGTATAGCAACAAATTCAAATATTTAATTTATTTTGAACAAATTTATTATACAGCCTGTATGTTAAAACCTCAATATCCAGTATGAACGCAAAATCAGCTGTTTATGGCTTTAACGCTAAAACCGGGTTTTAATTTTTAATGTGAAAAGACTATAATGATGACTCTTAGCTTAATAATTAAAATGAATAAGTTTGGCAACTAAAATTCATATTCATGTTAAAAAAAGAAAAATTTCATTATACTAGTATATATGTATGTATCTAAATTTATTTTTACGATGTAAAAGCCAGTGTGCTTAATTTTGGCCCTTACTGTACTATTATTTATATGCAACACAACATGCCAGAAATGTCATTATAATGCAATCATTTATCACTTGATAATTTATTACTGTATTTTACATACCCCAAGGATGTAAAAACGGAATGATGAACATTTATAGACCGAAATTCAATTCATTCCATAGGCAAGTGTTATCTGGTTATGAAATTTATTCTCCCAATCAATAGAACACGTTCCCAAGAAAGCACGAATGAAAGAAAGAGTTGGCCGTATGACTTTGTATCCCTTTCGTTACTGCTGTTTTAATATCTGCCCTGACCGAACATTGAAATTTCATTATTTTTATTACAAGAGTACAGCATTTTTGTTTTGTTTTCTTGTTTGTTTTTGTTTAAGGGATGTCCTGTGGGAACATAAAGGTGATTACACTACACGTATCACCAGCAGGCACATGCATGCACACGTAGTACTTACTTTCGTATTTCGAATGGACTGAATAGTTAATTGCCAATCGAAGCTGCATGAAAAATTTATGCGTTTAATGTTGCATGTTGAACAAGACTTGTGTGTATGATGCCAGTATATTCGAGCGTACTAGAGTCAAATGGAAAATATATATTTCACAGCTTTTGTGGCAAGGGAAGAGCAAAGTAAGATTTTTATCCTATAAATTATTATTATACAGTTTGTTAAAGTACTTCTCTTGGATTAATGGACATTTTTGTTGTGGTTTTTGTAAAGAATTATAAATATTCAAATAAATTTGTAGAAAAAAGGTAAATGGTCTAGTGCCTACTTTGTTTCTACAGAGAAAAATCATTTTTAATACTGACTGAGTTTTATTTCAACCTTTTTTATTCCTCTTGGGAGTATAGGTCTTCCACAAATCATCTCTGTGTTAAATTGGGTTTCCATACACATGTTCTAGGTTAAACCTTTTGATTTGTCCAAATTAGGTCTTGTTTTCCCATATACATATATTTTCTATATGATCACCTTATTTCAAATGACTTGATTTGCTTAAAATTGTATCGAAATTTGTCTATGCCCTACTGCGTGGGTGCTATTCTTCCAGTGCTTTCACACTGACGTGGTTTTAATAAATGCTGGTTTTAACGCCAAAATCAAAGGTAAACCCTGGTTTTACCATACAAAATTATTTAGTTACAAAAAACTTAAAACCACTTTCGAATTGGTTTTAAGTAGGTGTTATGAAATGCAACCTTGTTTTTGGCTGTGCTAAGTTCAGTGCTGCCAACTTATATATTGGAAACAGTTGGTATTGTTTATGTTAATAGGAATATATAATGAAGCTTGAAATATTTGTTTTTTGTGTTTTATAAATATATAAGTAAAGGGTGTTTTTTATAGAGCGACACAAGTTTAAATCATAATAAAACAAGAAAATATATTTTCAATATCAATGCAACGGGCGAAAGAATTTATGTAATTAATGTTTAAATATGATTTCTGGCATGTGGGTACCACGGCTGGCACATAGAAGGCGCAATCTGGAACATAAATTTTCAACAACTAAAAAGTATTCCATAAAGTTTAAGGACACAACTCCAGTTGCTGAGAACGGCGACGAAGTGATTGATTAGGATCATCTTCAATGCTCTCCTGTACAGCGCCTACAGCTTCTTCAGAGCGCACTGTTCGGCGTCTCACGGAATGTAAAACGATCTATTGTTCTTCGAATTAGCCGCTCTGAAGGGCGATTATGTATGCCATAAAATGGAAGAAGTGCACGATGAGTTTGACGAATAGAACAATTATTTTGATAACAAACTTCAACAATTTGCACGCGTTGCTCTGGTATTGTGACACTCTAAAAAAAGACGCTATACAAAAAGTAGCACAGACAACAAAATATCGTGTAGCCGTGAAAATAATCGCCTTTACATAAACACATGTATTCTAATGTTGAAAGATTGTGGTCGGTAGCCTGCTGTCGTGAATGTGTTTAAAGTATAACACAACATGTTTCGATAAAAGAGAAGAAGTGAGTTTGACGAATAGAACAATTATTTTGATTAAAAATTTCAAGAATTTGCACGTGTTGCTCTGGTGTAAGTCGATTCATCATGGAATTTCAAAGCAAACTAAACAAAAGGCTGGTATCAGCTGTTAAATGGGTGCTCAAATAAAGCAGTGATGCCAACTCAAAGTTGTTATAATCTAACAACAACACGCTTTACTACGAATAATTAAAAATTTTGTTACGTTGGTTAATCGACTAAAATTAGCTGGTTTAATAGTTAATTAAATTAATCGATTAGTTAATCGAGTAGTAATTAGTCGATTAGCCGACAAACGTTTAACCGAATAATTTTCCTAATACGACTTCAAAACGGATTTTGCGCTTTTTTTGTCTAACCTAAAAATTTGTTTCATTATATTTTTATGTTTTCATCTCCGTTTATTTTTTATAAAATATTTAAAAACTGTGTAGACCGATATTATAAAATATTTTTTTATTAATTAGCAATACCCAAAAGTTGTTTTAAAAGTGTACAGAATCTTGTTAACAAAAAAAAAAAATCAATTAAACAAAATCCCACTTCACCTACACACTGTAAACTGAGACTTCAACTGTCTTTTACTGATATTTTTATTTTTATTAGCAAAGTCTCACTGCCTCAATGTCATAAAAACGAAATTTATTGTCTGGTTATTGTAAATGCTGTTAAAACATTTAATTAAAAAAATATTAATTGACAATATAAAACTGTTTCCGTTGCGCCTCCAAATACTAAACAACAGACTACGCAAAATTTTATATTTTACATGAACTTAATTCGAAAATATTTTTGATACAATTTGTTTAACTTGACAAGATTAAGAAACAATCTCAAACATTTTTAAAGCCTTTTAAGAAATAATAGTGAGTTTGTTGGCGAATTATTAAGCAGCCTTTTTGCGGGGACTGTGCATACCCATATGCTAATCTGCGAAACATTCCAAAAATGTTTTAATGAAAGTTTATGATATATTACGGCATTTCCAAAGATATTCAGCTCTATCGTGAATAACAAGTGGAATTTGTGTTCACGTGAAATTTTTATTCCACTCGAAGGAAAAAATGGTATCATGAATTTCCTGTGAGAATTTATTCCCGCTATCACATACGCAAACAGCTGAGGTGCCAAAAACAGTCTTAGCAATTCTCATTAAATTTTCCTTAGGCCGAGGCCACGCAATGAGCGGCAAAGCGGTGAGCGGCAGAGCGGTGAGTTTGAGCGGCAAGTGTCTTATTACTGAGCGTCACTTCTGAGCGGTTAGTGCGGTTAGTTGTTAAAATGCCATTGTCAAGAGAGGTTTGTTTAATGTTTTCACGCGAAAATCGTATTCATATTTACAAGAATTTAATGCGTTTAAGAAAAAAAAGAAGATTTGATATTCATCCTATAAATCAAGCAAGGCGACATTACGGCGAATTTAATCATTTATATACAAATCTACGCAAATTTCCAATTTTATCGGTTATATTTTTATTTTTAAAATTTGGCAATCTATCTTGCCATAATAATGGTCGGCTTTGTACCGATGAAATTGTAAGTTCCGCATTCACTTTTGCCATGTTTATACTTCGCCGCTCAGAAATCAACTAAAAATTAGAACAAATTCTATTCCTGAGCGCCGCCGCTTAGACGCTCAGAAATGCCGCTCAATGCGTGGCCGCTTCAGTAGTATTCCATATGTAATAACTTTGTTGCCGCTAACCGCTCACCGCTTTGCTGCTCATTGCGTGGCCTCGGCTTTAGATTCTATCCCAAACTGTTCCTACTTATAGTGAAATAAATCGATTCGTGGTTAAATTAGAGACCAAACTGAACATGTCTAACAGTAACATATAACACGCAAACAGTTAAGCTGCCAAAAACAGTGTTGCCAAAAATAAAGATGCTAAATAAAAACGCTCCTTAGCAATTCACATTAATTTTTCCTAAAGTCTACCACAAACTTTTCCTACTTTTAGTGAAGTAAATCGATTCATGGTTAAATTATAGACCAAATTAAACATGTTTAACAGTAACAGGTTACACGCAAACAGCTGTGCTGCCAAAAAAAGTGTTGCCAAAGAAGAAAGATACTAACAGACGCTACTTAGCAATTCTCATTAAATTTTCCTTAGATTCTACCCCAAACTGTTCCTACTTATAGTGAAATAAATCGATTCGTGGTTAAATTATAGACCAAACTGAACATGTCTAACAGTAACAGGTTGCACGCAAAGAGCTGAACTGCCAAAAACAGTGTTGCCAGAAAGAAAGATGATAAAAAACGTTACTTTGCAATTCTCATTAAGTACTGTTTCTACTTATAGAGCAATTTTTAAAGTAGTCAAAGAAAGCTGCCTGGCCCTAGAAAGTAGTTGCTCTCGTATGACTTTTAAAGTAGCTGGCGACACATGCAGCTCTCAGTTGAAATAATGTTTGGAAATAATATTTTGAATTTCTTTTGAAAGGGCCTATACACCCCAACCTTAAAACGTTTTGTTTAAGCCATCAAAGCACTTTAACAATCGTCTACAACTCTCTTAAAAACACCATCAAACGAGAATTGCTAAAAATGCTTAATATTTTACGCAGCTGGAAAAAGTGTGGGTGAAAAATTTGCTGGATTGTTTGTTTACGATTTTTTTTCTTGTGTGTGTGTTTTCTTTTTGAAGTGTGTTTTGTGCGCGAGACTACTAGAACACAAGTGATTTAATACTCTTTTGTAAACTCAGCGTACGCCTACCTACTCTGCCGCCTAGCAAAACCGTTTCCATGGCCTGGAAGTAGTTGCATATCAAATCATGGCTATATTTTTTTACAACATTTCGTTAATAGATTTTTTTCCATTGTGTATAGCACGAGTATTGCTATTTTGGTGCCGTATCAAAAACGCAATACTTTGTTTTTTTTACTGTACAAGATCTTATAAAGTGAAGCAGAAGCAAATCCGGCAGCAGCAGCTGCAGCATCGAAAAAACAGCAGCCAGTGTAAATCAAATAAAATTTAAATAAATGAATTGCTGACTGATGGATGGACGGTTGGCTGGTTGGTTTGCTAGCTTGGCCGACTGCCTGCCTGCCTGCCAGCCTGCCGGACTAGATGAATGAATGAATGGTTGGATGGTTGGTTGAATGTATTTTGGCTGCCTGGCTGGACTCAATGGCCATTTTATTTGCTTTATTTTGAATGTCAGACATGACGAAACGTACAAGTAGATTTGGTTTATTTCAAACAACAAAATATTTATTTTTATTCTTTATTTTTATTTGCTTGCTTGTGTTGTTGACTTTTTTGGTTTAAATTACGAGCAGCAGCACAAAAAAAAAAAAATATACTTCAACATCTGTTTCGCGAGCTTATTTTCATGCAGTGATAGATAAACAAGATTAACTCCACTATAAGCGGGCAACATAAATAAGTGTTTTATTTACTCAGCAATAGTATAAATGCAATTATGGCATTTTATAGGATTTAAATTTAAATCAGAAAATAGTGTTAATATTTTTTGGCAGCTTAAGTGCATTTGTTTTACTTAAAAAATATAGATAATCAGTTTATTTAATTAACTGCATCACCTCTCAGCTTAGGCATACTGTTCAGTGAAATTTAAGTGCACTTTCGAATGGTATAAATAATAGATATATGTAAAATAAATTGATAACAAAGTATTGTGACGCACGCTACAGAAAGTTAACATCTAATTTCTAAAGAAAAAATAACTATTGTGACGCATGACACAAAAAGTAATTTCTAAATGTGGCGGTTTTTGTATAAATTCTTGAACTGTTTGTAACGCACGTTACATATTCTAAAATTCATTAAACAAATTAGTCATTAGTATCCCCATATGACTAAAAGACCATGATTTTATCATATAATTTAAAATCTAATTTCTAAAGCACAACAAAGTATTGTGACGCACGCTACAAAAAATAATTTCTAAAGTAAAAATGTGTATAGGAGAATTATAAAATATTATTTCTGTAGCGAAAATAATGTGCCGGTTTTTATTTAAATCCCTGAACCGTTTGTAACGCACGTTACATATTCTAAAATTCACTAAAAAAATTAGTATATTTATCTTCATATAACTAAAGGACCATGATTTTATCATATAATTTAAAATCTACTTTCCAAAGCAAAATAAAATATTGTGACGCATGCTACAAAAAAAAATTCTAAAGTAAAAATGTGTATAGGAGAATTATAAAATATTATTTCTGCAGCGAAAATAATGTGCGGGTTTTTATTTAAATCCCTGAACCGTTTGTAACGGACGTTACATATTCTCCAATTCATTAAACAAATTAGTCATCAGTACCTCCATATGACTAAACGACTATGATTTTATCATATAATTTTAAATGATTCCATATAGCAAGTTGTTTTTGATCTGTTTCTGGTAAATTAAAGTGGCAAGGGCATCTGCACTTGCTGCAGTGATTCGTGATCCAAACTTTGTTAATAGTGTTTTCACACTGACATGATTTTAATAAATTCTGGTTTTAACCTTAAAACTGTTAAAACCTGGTTTTACCATACAAAATGAGTTTTGTTAAAACCACTTTCGAATTGCTTTTAAGTAGGTTTTATGAAATGCAACTTTGTTTTTACCTGTTTTTGGCTGTGCTAACTTCAGTGCTGCCAAATTATATATTGGAAACAGCTGGTATTGTTTATGTTAATAAGAGTACATATTATGATTATTATATTTTATATATAACAACTTGATTGATTATATTTTATATATAACAAATTGAGCATTTGAGGGCCAACATTCGTGATGTCATTGCCAATGTACGGCCCCATGCACTCGAAAAAAATACTCGAAAATTGTTACGATCGAATGGTGTACTACGAGGCCAGCCGCGGCAGCCATGCGTGAATGCAATCATATTTCATGTCTAATCGGAACAATTGTACTTCACAAAAAAAATTAACTTGGACAAATTTCAAACCGTTTTTGCTTTATAGTATTTTCGCACTGAATCTGGTTTTAACATTAAAACCATAAACAGCTGATTTTGCGTTCACACTGCGAATTATGGTTTAACACACATAAATTAAATCGCTCATAGAAATGTGCGAATTTGTTGCTGTGCTCTTTCTCTATTTTTACAACACTTAATTGACAACCTGTACCACAGAATTTTTTGTTTGAAGGAAAAAAGAAAAAGTTTTACAATGCGTTTTTAAAAAGAAATTATTTTACACTTTGTGAGTGAATATTTTAAAATTGTGAAACTAATTATATAAAGTAAAGAATTTCTTGGAAATCAAGTTGTTGCATATCAAAATATTTCAGGCCTCAGTATATATTCTTATTAACATAAACAGTACCAGCTGTTTCCAATATATAACTTGGCACCACTCAACTTAACACGACCAAAAACAATGTTGCATTCATAAAACCTACTTAAAACCAATTCAAAAGTGGGTTTAGCAAACTGCCTATTTCTCATTGCCGAATGAATTCTTTCTTTCGTATAAATACATTTGAAACAAAAACAATTTATAAAATTTTGTTCTTGCTTTAAATATATTTGTACGAAAGAAAGAATTCATTCGACAATGAGAAATAGGCAAAATATCATTTTGTATGATAAAAATTTTTAAATTTGAACTTTACATGAAACTAATTTTTTTCTACAGGCATCAAACATATTTTGTATTTTAAAAAGAAATAAAATAGTCTCGAAAATCAGAAAGATCAAAAACAGGGTTACTGATTTGGAATGAATATATAAAATTCGACACAGCCGGACATTTTTACTTGCTAGTGTTGTTATTGGATTAAATTTAATTACCAAGGATATTGTTAGTTATATTGCAATTTAGTAGCAGAAATCCCTGTCGATTTCTGTGTCTTCTAACCCTCCCTCGATTTCTATATGATAAAAAAGTACTCGTATTTCGTTTAAAAACCTATTTTCGTTTATAGGAAATAACAGGGAAACAGCATTTAATAATTTGCCTGTAGGCCTGAAAATATTTTTGTACCAAAAGTGAATAATAATAGTTGGTATAGTTCTCTGTCCAATACAGTGAGTGGCAAAAGTGTTAAAACATAATTTGTTGTTAGAGTAAATTTGGACAGGGAGAATAAGTATGGAGGGCTAATGCTGCTTGCGGTGGCAGTTCCTAGCCCAAGATTATGGTTTTTTACACGTGTGCATTCCGATGTGTGAATTGTCCCGATGTGTGACTAAACACTAGAAATGTCCAAATGTCGTGATTTTTTCGTGTAACGTGCGTGAGCTTGAATTGTGCGTGATTTCTAATACGTATAACATTAAAGTACTCAAAGCAGAAGATATGTTTTTATAAACTCGAAAAAAGAATTGGAGGGTATATTCACTTTGTCATTCCGTTTGTAACGCAGCGAAATATCCATCTGAGACCCCATAAATTATATATATTCGTGATCAGTCATGAAATCTAAGACGGTCTGAGCATGTCCGTCCTTCCGTGGAAATCACTATTCAGTCCAAACGAAAAGAGCCATACTCTTAAAATTTGGCATAAATATATCTTGAAGGCTAGCACAGGTCAAGCTATTGCCCGATTCAGGGCTGAATCGGGCAAGAGGGAAAAAAGTTCCCCTAAGAAGAACTAAACCAACTTCTAAAAAACAACATCATTTTTAAAGTTTTTTTTTGTAATTTTGTTAAGCAAAATATATATTTTTATGTCAAAAAATGTTTAACGCGTAAACTTGGAGTCATAAAATAAAATAAAATTTTGGACCCCGCCTCCTTTAGTGGGCGTTATTATATGCAAAAATAGTGTAGAAATTTAAAAAATTGTTTTACTTAAGCCTACATCCCTTAAAAGTAGTATTTTTAAGCTTTACTCCCTCCTCCCTCTTTGCCCTCTAAATGACCCTATAAAAAATTAAAATTAATATTAATTTTACATTTAATTATTCCAAATATTTATTTTTGGAGTTTTATGGCAGAGGTGAAATGTCTTCCCCACAGCCCTTGCCAGAGAGACCCCGACAAAATATAGTTTTAATACCCTCCAAAAGGAATTGGACCCCATAAAGTATATTATTTTTGATCAGTAATGAAGTCTAAGACGACCTAGCAATGCCCATACGTTCGTCTGTGGAAAACCTGATATAGTCTATTTTTGGACACCGCCCCCTTTAGTGGGCGTTGACGTACGATATTATATGCAAAAACAGTGTAAATATTGAAAAATTTTTATTCCTTAAGCCTATAAGAAGCTGAGATGTTCTCTGATCTTGCAGACTTGAAACGTCTCTCCCACGGCCCTTCCCGGAATGACTCTCAAAATAGAGATTTAAAATTGGGTACAGAGATGTCTTAAAGGAACTCTGTCCCATCAAGTTAAACATTTTAAATTTACTTACTGAATATTTGGAGTAACGTTTTTACTTGTTTCTTTTACATGTTTAATACTAGGGAAAATATGTATGTACATACACAGACACACACACACATATCTGTGTTTTGTAGAGATGCATACGTTCACACACGAGAATAATTTTACTATGAGCTCGGGCGATTTTGAAACAATTTTTATCATTGAGCGTGAAAGTACGTGATTAAAAATAGTGCTTTCGTGAGTGTGAGTGATCATGAGCGCCTTAAATATTGCCGTGCATGAGAGTGCGTGAAAATTCTAGTTTCGTGATCGTGAGCTTAAGTTTACTCACGCGCACTTCTCTAGCAATCACGTCTGTGTGAGGCTGTACGCATCTAAGTTGAGATGCTTCACTCACCTCATCTATTTTTGTTTTCCGATTGTTTAATATTATTCCATAAATTTTATCGACGATTTCTGACTTGGTGACGTCTTTTGAATGACCTGAACGTACGGAGTCACTTGTGCTGTTACGACCACAACGGAACTCAGTCAATCACTTTTTTAAATTGATGGCCCTGAATTCACATAGTATTAATTCTTGGTTTCACTGATGATTTTTTATGCAAAAAATAGTGCTTAACCAACACACGCAACTCAATTTTTTAATTTTTTTTATTGAAATTCATGTCCGCTGCCAAAAACAAACTAAGTGACACAGATGCTAAAAGTTTGACAGTAGTTTATTATTAGATGACGTTTAACAGCAGCAGTTACTTCGAGGAAATTGAAAAATGTCACGGAATTATAAAACAACCCTCGTGCATCTAGAACCCTGTAAATTAGATCTGATGACAATAGAATAAGACAGCTTGACTATAGAATAAGACAGTTGAAGTAGTTAACACGGGACTATGAAGCGGAGGGCCTTGAGTTCGACTCCGCACTCGGCATGATTATGGTGTCGAATTCTTCTGATCAGTATAAGTGCATGGTTGTGTTAGTTGTTGCCAACCTGTTTCAGTGCTGAAGGCATAGCACTGGCCACTGAATATAATTGGCAGCGATAGATACAATCATATACTTAAAGAGCGGAGGAACAGCACCCTCTTTGGTCGGCCCTATAGCAATAAATTAGCCGGCGAAGTAAAAGGTTCAAATAGCTGCAAAAAATTCTCTATCTTCTCATGTTTCCTCATCTGTCCTCCTTTCTGGTTCCAGCGCAATGCACTGCATATTTAGGGATCATCCCCTGGGTGCTGGTGCAAGTTAACAATTGAAAAAAAGTAATAATAATAATTCCTTGTACTAAAAAACTCAAGTCTGATAGTTTCAACAGTTTTCATCGTGCTATTACAAAAATCATATTAAAACAAAAATACTTCCTGAAGTAATTTCAGCACTCACTGTACACTCCACTACTCTACATTTATTGCCTAGCTAATGGTCAGCTACGATATCCATGTATGTGCATAGCGAGCGGCGTAGTCTCGTTGGCGTGTCATCATACTTGAGGTGGTGTAAGTCAAGTAGCTTGATTGAATGTCGCCCGTTCAACACAGGCAGACAAACAGACAGACAGACTGAAAGACAGACAGACAGTTGAATTGGTAGATAGATGCATGTGTATTATGAATGGATGACTACATGGCATGTCAACGACAGCCACACTTTAATTTTATCATCCTCATCATTATTTTATTGATGTTTAAAAGTATGATGCACTTGTATGCAAAGGTTAGGCAAGTTCAACGAACACGTACTAAATTCTTTTACAAATTGTGTGCTTTAAGTATTTAAATGGCAAACGGAACTTAAAGTATGGAAAAACATGTAAAAACAAGAATCAATTATAAAAATAGTTGCTAATTCAATTAAAAAGTTACTTCGTTTTCACAAACAATCATTAAATTAATTTATATTATTAATTTGTGAGTTTTAATTGAATAGTTTATTCGTTTTCGATGCAATTAAATAACTATAAAATTAATTAAAATTATATTATAGGAAGCTAATTTTTTCGACGGGCTCAACTTCAAATCTTCGAAACTGGAAATTATTAGAGTTGTACAAAACAGCTCTTTTGAGTGAGCGCTCTTTTCCGCTCCGCTCACTTTACTGAATTAATTCATTCATTTCTTTCACTAGCTCAGTTGATTCCTTAGCTCAGCCATAATTCATGAAAAGAAAATGTCATGAAAGAATCAGACTAGCTAATACAACAACCACTTATGCCTTTTTATTTTTTCCTTAATATGTAATATAAAACACATTTATTGAACATAAGTAATAACTAGATAAAAATTTAAGTGATTTTAAATATTTTGCTTTCGAACCTATTTTAATTATTATTATTATTATTTCAAGTCTATTATAATTAAAATTACAATAAACAAAAAGAAGTGAAGGCACTAGCAACTAATGGCTATCGGCCCGCCTATTTTAATAAAGTAATATTTTCTATTTAACTTTGTATTTTGTAGATTTTTCTCAGTTAATTTATGTATATGTTTATATATGTATGTATGTATATATACGCACCAAGTTAATAAGTACTGAAATATGTATCATGGCAGTGCTGTTTAAAAATTTTCATCTGGCAGCTCTAATAATATAAAGCGCCACACCATTTGTGTATCTGCATTGAGTGAATTAATTCCTTTTTTCATATAGATTTTGACATACCAGCATTGAAAAGAGCTACTGAAAGAGACAGATTCAATGACGCAATTGAAACAACTGAATCACTGAATCAACTGAAACAACTGAAAGAAGTGAAAGAAAAGAGCTACTGAAACAAATGAAAGAAAAGAGCTACTGAAAGAAATAGATTCAATGAAACAACTGAATCACTGAATCAACTGAAAGAAGTGAAAGAAAAGAGCTAAAAACGCTCAGTGAAGTGAAAGATTCACCTCGCTCAGTTGAATGAATGATTCAATTAAATTAATTCATTCTGGAGCCGTACAACTCTAGAAATTATTTTTTATTTTTATTTTAATAAATAAATTTGTTCGAATTCTATTTGTTCATATTAAGAGTGGAATATTAAGAATATTTGCCATAATCAGCAAACCAGCAGAACGGACCAGTACTGATTTCGAGGCCGCTACACCATCTCATCAGCGTTCTTTATTCAAGCTGGGTTGAGGATTATGGAAAATATTCTTAATATTCCACTCTTAATATAAATAAATAGCATTTGTACAAATTCATTTATTAAAATAAAAATAAAAAATAATTTGCAGTTTCGCAGATTTGAACTTGAGCCCTTTCAAAAAATTAACATACTGTAACATTATTTACATAAGAAATTTCGACAAATAAAATAGAAATTCATACATAATTTAAATTAATTAAAATATTAATTGGGAATTTGAAAAGAAGTTGTTTCTTTCTTTAAAAAATTAATTAATATAATAAAATATAAACTATTTGCATTTATATTAAATTGAATTAAGATTCTGAAGGCTAACTGTTCGACATTTTAATTTTAAATCTTAGAAAGACATGATAAATATTCCAAGGCAGAGCAGAAGTAAGTGTTGACAACCACAATACACATGAGCACTGATGATGAAAGGGTTGCGTCTTCCGAAAACAGCTGTTCTGCTCTGCTGTGTAAGTTGAATAACAAAAACTGATGTTGACTTGCCTTTGTGCCTATGAATATTTATCATGTCTTTCTAAGATTTAAAATTAAAATTTTGAACAGTTAGCCTATAGAATCTTAATTCAATTTAATATAGCAATATAAAATGTTCGTTAAAATTCTTACTATTTACATTTATGTTTTTAATCCAGAATTCATTGTGATATATTTTAAAATATTCCATCTTCGCCATACGACAGCAAAATAAAACCAACTAAAGTAAATGTTGATGCAATTAGGCTATTAATGAAGAAACATTGAACAGTTAATTGGAATAAATTCTAGTTTAAGTCTTATAAAGATGAAGCTAAAGAAAATTGTAAAATAAAAAATATATACAAGTCGCTTCAATTTTGCTCAGTGTATGTTAAAGTTTGCAACGATAGATTAATAGAATCCTTATAACGACTGTTTTATTTTTTAACTTTCTGTTTGGCAACACTGTTTTTGGCAGCTCAGCTGTTATCGTGTATCACATTACTGTTAAACATGTTCAGTTTGGTCTGCAATTTAACCATGAATCGACTTACAAAAGAACAATGCTTTTTTGCTTTTTTTTTTTTTTTTTTTTTTGGAGTAGGACCAGCACTCAGGGGATGACCCCTATATATGCAATGCATTGCGCCGGAACTGAAAACGAGGGGATAGTATTGAGGAGACAGATTAGGAAAGATGAGAAGATAGACAGTTTTTTTTTTTTTTTTTTTTTGGTAGCTATTTCAACCTTTTACTTCGCCGGCTAATTTTTGCTTGCAGATGATTGAATTTTATGATCAAAATTCATGTTATGAAGAGCAGCCTGAAGAACTGCCAATGCCTGTTTGGGCAAAATTTTTCAAAGGCAATGAATGCGGAAACGTTACTGTGAATGACGAGTGCTAGCGTGCAATTATTGCACAATTTTTTTTTGGATAACAAGACTTTGCCACATGTAAAACAGCATGCGAAACAATGGACCAACTTAGAGAGGAGTTTGTTGAACAATTTATTTCACGTTTCGGCCCTGTAGCAAAAAATTAGCTGGCGAAATAAAAGGTTCAAAAATTCTCTATCTTCTCAACTTTCCTCATCTATTCCCTTAATACTATCTCCTCCTTTCTACTACCGCAGCAATGCACAGGTCATCCCCTGAGTGCTGGTTCAAGAAAAAAAAGGGGGAAAAATTGGCATGCCTGGTGACTATTTTTTGTGAGGTTATGTTTTTTTATTTTGGACCAGCACTCAGGGGATGACCCCTATATATGCAATGCATTGAGCCGGAACTGAAAACGAGGGGATAGTATTGAGGGGACAGATTAGGAAAGATGAGAAGATAGACAGTTGTTTTTGTAGCTATTTCAACCTTTTACTTCGCCGGCTAATTTTTGCTACAGGGCCGACGAAGGTGGGTGCTGTTACTCTGCTTTTTTGTACATGATAGTGTCAGTCGCTGCCAATTATGTTCAGTGACCAGTGCTATGCCTTCATCATTGAAACAGGCTGGCAACAACTAACACAACCACGCACTAATGCTGATCAGAAGAATTCAACACAATATTTCATGACTCAGCGCGGGCTCGAACTCACGACCCTCCGCTTCATAGTCTCTTGTTCTACTACTTCAGCCAACAGCACCCACAAACTGTTAAGACTGTTGTCTATAGGGGCAAGTTCGCAATGGTTAAGGTACTGGAAGCCAATATTGAAGAATATATTCGTGAAATGCCGGCCGAGATTCTGGACCCAGCCTATGAACCATTTGAGTCGTAGCCGCGGTCAGCACTTGCATGAAATCATCTTTAAACATTGAATTATTTAAATAATTCTATCTACTCAAATAAAGATTTCATAAATTTCTCGAAATTTTCTTTTATTTAATTTTTTTTAAAATCAAAAGCCCTTAAAAATTACCTATTAAACTGAGTTCTAAGACTCAAACAAAGAAAATACATTTAAGAACCTCTTCCTGCCACATGACTGTTGTTTCACTTATTTCTAGTCTATTTGTTTTTAGACCTTCCAAAAAAGTATTGGAGGATATATTCACTTTGTCACTCTGTGTGTAACGCAGCGAAATATCCCTCTAAGACCCCTCAAAGTAAATATATTCTTGATCAGTGATGAAATCTAAGACGATCTAGCTGTGTCCGTCCGTCTGTGGAAATCAGGATTCAGTCCAAACGAAAAGAGCCAGACTCTCGAAATTTGGTATAAATATATCTTGAAGGATAGCACAGATCAAGTACATCAATGGGCTGAATCGGGCCAGAGAGAAAATAGTTCCCCTAAGAAGAACTAAACCAACCTCGAAAAAAACAGCATAATTTTTTGTGTAATTTTGTTAAGCAAATGATATATTTTTGTGCTAAAGAATTTAGGCCTTCTTTAACACAAAAAGAACTTGGAATCATAAAATTAGAAAAATTGAGTTTTGGACCCCGCCTCCTTTAGTGGGCGTTGAAGTAACATATTATATGAAAAAATAGTGTAAATATTAAGGAAATTTAAGGATACAATTTTGTAAATATTTCTAGGCCCACTAAAGGGGGCGGGGTCTAAAGATGGATTTTTATGATTTTCTGGCTCCAAGTTCAACGCTTTAAACTTTCTTTGACATAAAAATATATCATTCGCTTAACAAAATTACAAAGATTCTCTATAATCGATTGCAACTTTACCTTTTCGCAATTTTCTTTTTAAATACATTTTCTTGGCAACAATCGTGAGTTTTAAATAGTTTTTGTTTGTTGCATGTTTTCTTTTGGCAAAACCTGTAATGGACTCCTTCCACTCTTAAGGGATTTTAATGTTTTTGTTAACAGTGAACTGCGAAAGGGGGTTTTTATTTAAGGAAATTTACCGTTAAAGTATCAGTTACAGCGTTTCATTACATTTGCACCCTTTCATTCATAATGTTTTGAATTTTGAACTTTAACCTTTAAGTTAACGAATTAATGTTTCAACTTTAATGAACTAAATAATTATTTTCTGTTCTTTTATTTTTATTTCTTTTCAGGTATGTAAACATTGTGTTGTTGTTACATGGACTTTAATTTTGAAATGGAATCTTAAGGATGAGTATTGACTGATTTAAATTTATTTTTCATTATCTGATTTGATTTAAAGCAATTGCAAAACTATTTAAATTAATTGGACAGAAGTAAGACAATTTTCCATCAGCATAAAAACAATTTAAGTTATTTTTGGAGTTAATATTTTATATCAACGCGCACAAATTAAAAGTGTTTAACCTGCTGGGTCAGAGTTGTTTTAAGACATTTTAAAACTTCCTTTTGACAGGGTCACTGTGGGAAGGGCCGCGGGGGAGACATTCACCTTTATCGTACAAACTTAAAAAGTAAATCTTTGGGGGTAATTAAGTGTAGAAAAAAATTTTTTTTTGATAGGGTCATTTAGGGAGCAAAGGTTGAGGGGTAGAGAAGAGGAAGATCAGTTTCGTCAAAGCTTCAAAATTTAATTTTTAAGGAATGTAGGCTTATAATGGTTGATCCATTTCGAGGTTCCCTACTTTTTTTAAAGAAAAACACACAGAAAATTCAAATTTAATGGATAATGTTTATTATCATTTGAAAGAACATTCTTTGGCATTTATTTTTTGAAGATTATGTCTATCAAATTTATTTTTTGAAGATTATGTCTACGTCGCAGATGGTCCATCCGTTGAGTCCAATTTTCGATGACTCGTTCGAGCATTTCGACTGGTAACTGGCGAATGACACGCGTGATGTTTCCCTCCAAGGCCTGAATCGAAGCGGGTTTATCCGCATAAACTTTAGACGTTACATATCGCCACAGAAAAAAGTCTAACGGTGTGATATCACACGATCTTGGTGGCCAATGGACCGGCCCAAAACTTGAAATTATGTGCTAACCGCAATGTTCTCTCACTAAATCCATTGATTGATGCGATGTGTGGGAAGTGGCGCCGTCTTCCTGAACCCAAATGTCGCCGAGATCACGAGCTTCAATTTCAGGCATCAAATAGTCGGTTCTCATGGTCATCGTGTACACTATCAGCTACGCCCGCTATATTTTCTTCACAGCGTGCTGGAGTATTATCCAATAATGAATGCTGGTCTCAAAATGGTTGATGGTGTTGCGAATAGTACGCTCAGTAGGCCGATTATGTTGACCCTAAGTTGAGCGAAGTGCACGAAACACATTCCTCACAGAACGTGAATTTTCGTAATAGAGTTGAACGATTTGTAAACGTTGTTCAGGCGTACGTCTTTCCATTATGAAATGCCGAACAATACTAAACAAAAATAACATGACAGCATGACACGACTCACACGTGATCTGTCAAAAAAAGGCTATTTGAAAAAAGTATCTCTACTTGAATCACCATTATTATGAATTCACATAGTATTAATTCTTGGTTTCACTGATGATTTTTTATGCAAAAAATAGTGCTTAACCAACACACGCAACTCAATTTTTTAATTTTTTTTATTGAAATTCATGTCCGCTGCCAAAAACAAACTAAGTGACACAGATGCTAAAAGTTTGACAGTAGTTTATTATTAGATGACGTTTAACAGCAGCAGTTACTTCGAGGAAATTGAAAAATGTCACGGAATTATAAAACAACCCTCGTGCATCTAGAACCCTGTAAATTAGATCTGATGACAATAGAATAAGACAGCTTGACTATAGAATAAGACAGTTGAAGTAGTTAACACGGGACTATGAAGCGGAGGGCCTTGAGTTCGACTCCGCACTCGGCATGATTATGGTGTCGAATTCTTCTGATCAGTATAAGTGCATGGTTGTGTTAGTTGTTGCCAACCTGTTTCAGTGCTGAAGGCATAGCACTGGCCACTGAATATAATTGGCAGCGATAGATACAATCATATACTTAAAGAGCGGAGGAACAGCACCCTCTTTGGTCGGCCCTATAGCAATAAATTAGCCGGCGAAGTAAAAGGTTCAAATAGCTGCAAAAAATTCTCTATCTTCTCATGTTTCCTCATCTGTCCTCCTTTCTGGTTCCAGCGCAATGCACTGCATATTTAGGGATCATCCCCTGGGTGCTGGTGCAAGTTAACAATTGAAAAAAAGTAATAATAATAATTCCTTGTACTAAAAAACTCAAGTCTGATAGTTTCAACAGTTTTCATCGTGCTATTACAAAAATCATATTAAAACAAAAATACTTCCTGAAGTAATTTCAGCACTCACTGTACACTCCACTACTCTACATTTATTGCCTAGCTAATGGTCAGCCAAATGTCGCCGAGATCACGAGCTTCAATTTCAGGCATCAAATAGTCGGTTCTCATGGTCATCGTGTACACTATCAGCTACGCCCGCTATATTTTCTTCACAGCGTGCTGGAGTATTATCCAATAATGAATGCTGGTCTCAAAATGGTTGATGGTGTTGCGAATAGTACGCTCAGTAGGCCGATTATGTTGACCCTAAGTTGAGCGAAGTGCACGAAACACATTCCTCACAGAACGTGAATTTTCGTAATAGAGTTGAACGATTTGTAAACGTTGTTCAGGCGTACGTCTTTCCATTATGAAATGCCGAACAATACTAAACAAAAATAACATGACAGCATGACACGACTCACACGTGATCTGTCAAAAAAAGGCTATTTGAAAAAAGTATCTCTACTTGAATCACCCATTATTATGCAATTTGCTAAATATTTACACTACTTTTCCATGTAATCTGCCTTATTACAGTTCTCGAATCGACTCGAGTGTTTGTAATAGATTAAAGAAATATCTTGTATTTTTCTTTAATTTATTACATTCTTTCGAGTCGAATCGAGAACCGTAATAAGGACCAATATGTTACTTAAACGCCCACTAAAGGGGGCAGGGTCCAAAAATTTATTTTTATGATTTTCTGGGGGTATGTTGAACGCTTTAGACCCTCTTTGACATAAAAATTATCATCTGTTTAACAAAATTACAAAAAAAAACTTATGTTGTTTTTAAGACGTTGGGTTAGTTCCTTTTAGGAGAACATTTTGACCCCTGGTCCGTTTTAGCCCATTTACGAACTTGATCTGTTCTGGTGTGTGGTGTCCTTCAAAATTTATCTGCACCAAATTTCAAGGGTCGGCCTCTTTTCATTTGGACTGAATCGTGATTTCCACAGACGGGCGGACGGACGCAAATTTGCTAGATCGTCTTAGATTTCATCACCGATCAAGAATATATATATATATATATATATATATATATATATACTTGATGGATATTGCGCTTAGTTACAAACGGAATGACAAAGTGAATATACCGTCCAATTCTTTTTTTTGGAAGGTATTATAAATATAAAAGTTTGGCCAGGGTTTAGGAAAAGTTCAGCTTTAAACACAATAACGACAGCAGACTACACGAACACCAACTACAAAAGCCGTTGGCTAGAATCGTCGCCTCGTAGTCAGCTACTAATTATTTTTGAGACGGCAGCTACATTGTCAACATTTCATTTTAGTGGTGCCACTTTCATATATAAAAAAGCGCTCATTCTAAATCTATTTATAGACCGAAAATAAATTAATAATAAAAACACTTTATTTGTTTGTAGCTCTTTATTGTTTTTGCATTTGTAATAAATACATTTTGATGTCCTATTTTTGTTGTGGCACTATGAAAATGAATTTATGAGTTAATTCATTTGTAACTTAACTAACGTCTTTTATCGATAACGGCTATCGATTATTTATAAAATTAGAGTATTCAAAATAATGGAATTTTTACTTGAAAATTCAGATACTAAATTTGAAAAATATGTCTAACAATTGAAAAAGAAATTTTGGGGTAATTTGAAAAGATACCCATATCGTTTATATGGGGCCTATATTCTAGGAGTAAATAAATAAATAAATAAATAAAATAAAAGCCGAGAGAGAACGCAAAAAAATAAATAAATAAAACTTACAAAATAATTTTTATTCTTGAAAGCGCTATTACATTTGGCCGGCGAAGTAAAAGGTTGAAATAGCTACAAAAACAACTGTCTATCTTCTCATCTTTCCTAATCTGTCCCCTCAATACTATCACCTCGTTTTCAGTTCCGGCGCAGTGCATTTGCATATATAGGGGTCATCCCCTGAGTGCTGGTCCAAGATGAAAAAAAAAAGATGTTTCACTGTGTTGGCAGCACTAATTTATTTATTGTCGCCTAGAAATTAGTTTAATTTGACTATAACCACATAAATAGCACGGACAACAACCTGCCGTGTAGCCGTTGTAGTTGATAGAATCCTGTCGTGAATGTGTTTAATGCATTAAATATGAAATTTAGTTACGAGGGCGGAATAGAATGGTTCGATCATTGCTAAGAACACAACTGGAACGAGTGGCGAATTTCGCTTGACAAGATGAGTTGTTCGGAAAAATATTTTCGTATCAAACACAATAACAACCATAAAATAGGTGCGATCGCCAACTTTCTTTTAAAATTAGATGTGCACACGCCTCAAAAATATTCCCATTTACAGCATCTTGCAGTACGGGATCTGCTCTGGTGCAAATTGCGATCCCGACACCTATTGTAATTTGAAATAAGACAACACAGCTGATATTATTTTAATTTTACTTTAATTTCAAAGTGCTTCTTTCTTTCATCCATCGTACAAGTTTGTGCTATAGCTGTTCCAAACATTCTGCTGGTTGTATAGCACTTCCAGGAAAATAATAAAAGTAAAATTTTATAGTTTCGCTTTTTTTCATTTTTAAAAATAAACAGTTTCACATATCAACCGCAGAAGTGCGAAGTAAATGTTTGAGTATTCAAATTAAAAGAAATTAAATTTGATTATCTAAACAATTTAAGGGCAGTTTCCGACCAACTTTAAACAAGAAGATCAGGTGTTGATTAGTTACAGTTGAATTATTATCTAAATATTTATACTAAAGAAACCACTAAAAAGAATTATCCCAAAAATGCAACCACATGTAATGAACACTCGAAAATATATAGAGTGACCAGATAAGAACAGTGGGAACTTGTTATTTAAATAAAAACTAAAAAAAAAACTATTTGATTTTGGAAGATACATTTATGCCATTAAGTATAGCATTCGAGTTCACAGCATGAGCCTTCAAATAATATTTTGGCCGATTTTGGGACCTTCCGTCAACATATTCAAATATGGAAGTTTAATAAATTTTTTTTTATAATTTCTACACATTTAGCGGTATTGAATGAAATCCTGATAGAAACTTTTCTGAATTTTTTAAAAGCCGTATAGAATTGGTAATTTTGTCTACTTCCGAAATATAGCAATTGGAAAATATTTCTTTACATCTGGTCACTCTATATCAAATAAATTTCAAAGTTAGGATATGCATGCAATTAATAAAGGCTAGAAAACATTGAAGTAAAAACAAAATGCTTAAAAATGCATTGAAAATTCAAAAGAAATTATCCAAAGAGAAAATACAAAGAGTTCAGGAAAATATATTTATAAATAACAACCACCAGCGTTTTATTAAACACTTAAGATCTTATCAATACTTTACGCCACTTAACATGGTACAGGGGTGGCGTACATTAAATAAATTTAAGAGAAAATAGACCACATCTGAAATATCGATTAGTGGTTTTTTTTTTATTCAAAACATCTTATAATACATATATTTAGCTTTTGCCTTAAAGTATGATTAGAAGGCTAAATAGCTTTCAGTGCGTCTTGCAAAACAAGACTGGCGTTTATTTATAAATGGCGCCGCTTTCATGTTTGACAATCGGCTTGGACAAAAATTAGGTTATTAATTTTGCCTTAAGGGTTTCTGTGTAAATCGGTTTATCGCACGTTTAATTAATCGAGGTTTTGATTTGTCCAGTTAATTTTAGATTAATTGGTTAACGTAATAATACAAATTTTCTATTAAAAATTTTGCCAACAAATAAATATATATAAAAATATTGCTTATTATTTTTGAATTCTCTACTGAAAGTTAAAACAATAAACAGCTGATTTTGCGTTCACACTGCAAATTGTGGTTTTCATATACAGGCTGTATAATAAATTTGTTCAAAATAAATTAAATCGCTCATAGAAATGTGTGAATTTGCTGCTGTAATTGTTCTCTATTTTTAAAACACTTAATTAACAACCTGTACAATAGAAAATTTTGTTTGAAGGAAAAAAGAAAATGTTTTACAATGAGTTCTAAAATAGAAATTATCTTACATTTTGTGAATGAATATTTTAAAATTATAGAACTACGTTTGTTGGTTAACTATTTTTTCAGCTTGAGGTATTTTTAATAGTAAATAAAATTAAAGCGTTTCCTTTTTAATTTTACATTTATTTTCCTCCAATATTTCGACCAACTCGGTTGGTCATCTTCAGGGAATTACAATTTTCTAAACAAAAACAATAAATTAGTTAATTTTAATTATACATTATATACAAACAATAATAATATAATAATTACCAATATCTGGACTCCAAAAAGGTTATGATCATCTCACATGGAGGTGATTTGAAGTGGCCACCGAGAGCGTGCGATGTCACCCCTTAGACTTTCGTGGGCGATATTTTTAAGTTGCAGGTGTATGCGAATAAGCTGCAAACCACAGCGGTTCTCAAAGGCAACAAAACGGATTTATGACACAGACTCGAGAAAAATTGGATTCAATAGGCTTTTTAAGGGAATATAACATTTCGATGATATTTCGCACGCACTTTGCTGTATTGAAATTAAAAAATTGGAAGAGCTTAATGAACCGAAATTAACCGATTTAATCGTTAATCGTAAACAGACCTTTTTAAGGTGATTTTTTAGTTAATTGGGTATTCTAGCAAGAACAAAAATATCTAGATATTATAACTAGTATATAATAGCGTTTTCACACTGATATGGTTTTTAACAAATTCTGGTTTTAACGTTAAAATCAATTGTTAAAACCTGATTTCACCATTCAACATTTTGTTAAAACCAACTTAAAACAACTTTCGAATTGGTATAATGAAATGCAACATTGTTTTTGTCTGTGCTAAGTTTAGTGCTGCCAAGTTATATATTGGAAACAGCTGGTTTTGTTTATGTTAATAAGAATATATGTATACTGATGCCTGCAATATTATGAAAACATTGTGAAAATGGATGCAGCCACAAGAGGAACTAAAAAATGCTAGAGAAAAAGACATTATGGACTGAGATTAATAAAAATATTTTCATTGATGTATGGGAGGAGAAAATAGACGAATCGAAACTCTTTCTTTTTTCCTTCAAACAAAAACTTCCATGGTACAGGTTAGCAATTAAGTGCTGTAAAAATCGAGAACAAGTACAGCAACAAATTTACACGATTTTAGGAGCGATTTAATTTATTTTGAACAAACACTATTAAATACATCGCTTGTGCAGTGTTTTGTCAATTTTTTAGATTTATAATAAAAATTCACGTATAGTGTGGTCACTGTGAAAACTTAAAATATTGTCGTGGGAAGAAAATGGAAGAAAAGTTATTCTTATTATAATATAATAAATCGTTAATTTTTCAACGGGCTTAAGTTCGAATCTGCATGACTGCAAATTATTTTTTGTTATTTTATTAATACATGAATTTGTTTAAATTCTATTTATTATTTTATATTAAGATTGGAATATTAAGAATATTTTCAATAATCATCAAACCAGCAGAACGGATCAGTACTGATTTCGAGGCCGCTACGCCATCTCATCAGCGTTCTTTGTTCAATTTTTCCACTTTTGCAAGTGGTGCTAGTTAGTAGGAATATCAACTATTTAACCAATATTTTAACGAAAATTGAATATGAGAAGTTATCACATTCATATTATTAAGTTATTACATTTTGGTTAGTACGAAATTCCCCAACCCTGACGATTAATATTCCCAATATTCCAATATCTCTTTTTGCTTTTTCCAGAGCCATCGGCTGCTGATAGGTAAAGCTTCTTTGTTATTTATGTTCAAGTAATTGAATTTAGTTGTCAATTTACTTTGAACAAGTGCGCGTGCCCCCGCAATGTTTTAAATTATGTATGAATTTTTATTAGTCGAACTTTTTCTTTAATATAAAATAATAAATAGAATTTAAACAAATTCATTTATTAATAAAATAACAAAAAATAATTTGCAGTCATGCAGATTCGAACTTAAGCCCGTTGAAAAATTAACAATTTACATAAGAAAAAGTTCGACTAATAAAAATTCATACATAATTTATAATATAATAAATCTTCAATATTCTGGAAAGCAAACCCCAAAAACTTTTGCTTTCTTTCACTTAACCAGAATAGATAGCAAAATAGCGACGGAAAATAATTTCAACTCTGAAATTGTGCCTATTAACAAAAAAAAAAAAAAAAACAAAATAAACAGAAGTAGACACACTGACTGACTCTCTTCATGCTTGACCGGCCTAACATTTTCTTATACACTTGACAATTGCTTCCAATAAAACTCTTGTAATCTTTTCTTTTTGCTTTTCTTGTGAAATGGAAGGAAGAAGACCTGCAAAAAGGAAGTCGTCGGCGTGTTTTGTGGATTATTTTACTGTTTGGTAAACATGAAATTAGAAATTATTTGATTTTATGCTTGGCTGCGTATTTTCTCTTTGCCAACCCGAACGAGTATCCTTATCAAAAACCAAAAGGCTTCATAAAGTAGACTTGTGTGCAGAATTGCCCTGACCAAAAAGCATTCTCTACTGAATGCATTTGACATAAAACTAGTGGAACTCCTTTTTCAACAGCTGCTTACTGCCAGCTTAAACTACAACTTGTTGTTTTTTTCATGGTTATTGTTTCATATCCTTGTATGAAAAGCAACAAAATTACACACGAGTAAGCAAAAAACACAAAAGAAAAAAAGTCGTCTGCCTGAAAGACAGTAAATACACTTGCCATTTTTATACGCCAGTATTCATTAAGGGGGTTCATCGACTAAGAATTTTATGTTTTTGATGAGTTTTTCTTCCAAATTTGGGAAGGCAAGACGAAATGTCATATTATTTGGCGTTTATCTTATAGTACGTTGCCACTGTGAGGAAATTAAGTTGATTTGGGAAAATTATGTCGAAGTGTTTCCATTATGTTGCAAGTAATTTGGTGTTCGAATTTTCGAAGCCAGTGGGACGATTGCATTGTTTGTTTAAATTTAAAATCAAAGGATTCAACTTTTGAACCATTTTATGCAACCTGCCGTAAACTGTGAATACCCCAAATGTTTTAAATGACTTCTTGTGAACGATATATCATGCAGTTAACTGTTTTTATTTTTCCTGTTACTTCTTTCGAAAAAAAAAATATCTTCGTAGACATGTTATATCTCCTAAATGTCACATTTTGTGCATTCTTTCAAAAAACCATTTACATTTTTATGACATTTGCATGTCTTCAACATACAACAGTTACAACACACTGTAACAAAAATTTTTCGTATGAAACCAACTTTCATACAATAATTTATATATGTGGTATGGCATTCGTATTTATGAATTAAACTACAATTTCAACAGCTGCCACAGTTCTTAACATTTTTATGAGCAAAATGTTTAAGTGTTTCTAACAAACAATTTCCTTTTTTTGATAAAATTGTATTTATTTTATGTTTTCCATTTCTCTTTGGAAGTGATAAGAATTTAACTTTAATCCTGTTATTCATGACTTTAATCCTGTTACTTAATGAAACAGAAAAGGGGGAACGGTGGCAAAAAAAAACTGTAATACAACACAGAACAAACAAATTGCAACTTCATGCAATTGTTTGTAATTCCATTATGAATGGAGAAGATTTTAATGGTTGCGCATATCGCAGCTGTAAAAGAATTATTCTTGTATAAATTGAAAAAATTTAAAAAATATATTTAATTAAAAATTCTGTCATCCTTTACAAATATGAAGAACGCTTAAATACATATGGCTAGTCTTGGATCGAACTTGTTCTTTTTGTTTGTTTTCCTAATAGTGTTTTCGCACTGATAATAAAAAATTCTGGTTTTAACGTTAAAACCAATTGTTAAAACCCGATTTTATCATACAAAATGATTTTGTTAAAGCCAATTTAAAACCACTCTCAAATTGGTTTTAAGTAGGTTTTATGAAATGCAACCTTGTTTTTGCCTGTTTTTGGCTGTGCTAAGTTGAGTGCTGCCAAGTTACATATTGGAAACAGCTGATATTCTCTATGTTAATAAGAATATATACTGACGCCTGAAATATTATGAAAACATTGCCAAATTGGATGCAGCCACAAGAAGAACTAAAAAATACCAGAGAAAAAGGACATTACGGACTGAGATTAATGAAAATATTTTCATTGATGTGTGGGAGGAGAAAATAGACGAATTGAAACTTTTTCTTTTTTCCTTCAAACAAAAACTTTTATTGTACAGGTTGTAAAAATAGAGCACAACTACAGCAACAAATTGCCACATTTCTATGATTTGTATGTTAAAACCACAATTTGCAGTGTGAACGCCAAATCAGCTGTTTATGCTTTTAACGCGAAAACTAAGTTTTAATTTTCAGGGTGAAAACACTATAAAAGAAACGAAAAAACGAAGGATTTTGACCCAAGTCTAATAAAATCCATATAAGACCTCTTTACATCTGTAAAGCATAGTGGAATTTTAGAAAACCATTGCTCTCGAAAAAGGCAAAATTCTAACTATTGCGGGGAACACAAAAACAATTGCCACTTAATTAGATTTAAGTGAGATTGATATGTTAATTATTCGTAACAGGATTGATGGGGAAATTACATACGAGAACAGTTTCAGACCGACAGTAACATTTTTTAAATTCTTGTGTTGTTATTCAATTATTATACCCTACAAAAAAAAAAAATTTTAGGGTATATTCAGTTTGTCATTCTGTATGTAACGCAGCGAAATATTCCTCTAAGACCCCATAAAGTATATATATTGCGTGGAAATCCCGATTCAGTCCAAACGAAAAGAGCCAGATCTTTGAAATTTGGTATAGATATATCTTAAAGGATAGCACAGGTCAAGTTCGTAAATGGACTGAATCGGGCTAGAGGGAAAAAAGTTCCCTTAAGAAGAAATAAACTAAGTCCTAAAAAATAATATAATTTTTAAAGTTTTTTTTTTGTAATTTTGTCAAGCAAATTATATATTTTTATGTCGAAGAGGTTACAAAGCGTTGAACTTGGAGCCGAAAAATTAAAAAAATTCATTTTTGGACCCCGCTCCTTTTAGTGGGCGTTGAAGTAACATATTCGCCCCTATCGTGAATAACAAGGAGAATTTTTGTTAACGTGAGATTTTTATTCCACTCGAAGGGAAAAATGGTATCGTGAATATAATGTGAGAAATTATTCCCGCTATCAGTTCTTAATGAATGTAAAAAAAGAGAAGAAGCCGAAAACAACATCAAAGATAAAAGAATTTTTGTTGAAAAATTTACGTCTATGCAATACTTTAAAAAATTTAAAAAAAGTGTAGCTAAATATTTAATAGTCAACTAATTTGAATACGTTTTAGAAATTGGACAAAACAATTTAGAAAAAATTCAGAAAAATGGGACATGAAGAAAAAATAATCAAACGGTAACACGGGTATTAAAACAATAATATGTTAACATCAGATTAATACAGTTCTCGGATTCTTTTTCACAATAAAATCTGTGTAAATAGGAACTGTTATCACATTCAACTAAGCCACCTAATAAATGGTGACAAACACAATACGCATGAGCACTGATGATGAAGGTGCTGTGGCTTTCGAAAACAGCTGTTCTGCTCTGCTGTGTAAGTTGAATAAAACTAATGTTGACTTTCCTTTGTGCCTTGAAATATTTATCATGTCTTTCTGAGATTTAAAAAACAAATTTCGAACAATTAGTCTATAAATCTTAATTCAATTTAATATAGCAATATAAATGTTCGTGAAAATACTTACTACATGCAAATTAGAAATATTCTAAATCTTTAGAATTGGAGCAACAAGTTTTACAAAGACGCAGCCAATTTGATTTTATGCAAAAAATATAAGTTTGTGTCTTCTTAACGGGCCTTGCCACTAAAAAAAATTTTGCAAACTCTAATATTCGAATTATAATAGAAAATACTTACATTTTCTACTCTATTCCCCACCAAAAACTAAGTGAATAAATTAAAGGGAAAAGTGAAAAAACTCGCGGGAGAAAAATCATTCCCGATAAGGGAAATTCAATTTTAGCGCAAAATCATTTACGGTGAATTTTTTTATGATTGCAACTTTAGGGAAAAGGGAAAAATTTCTAGGGAAAAATTATTCATGAATAATTTTTTTTGATTACATGGAAAAATAATGTAAATATATAACAAATTGTATAATTTAATTTAATTTTGAATAAAATATATTTGCAACTCATTTTAAATTTTGTAAATATGGGGTTAAATGTTTAAGCTTTTACGATGAAGCTGATATGTTCTCTGACCTTCCTCTACCATACCTCTAAATCCACTTTTACCCCCTAAATGACCCTACCTATTTTTTTAATTACTTCAAAAATTTACTTTCTACGTTTTAACGACAAAAGAGTGAGTCAATGGAAAATTCCTAAAAGCATCAAATGACAATTTTTTATTAACTAAATATTTGGGGGGTATTTAAGATTCGACCCGGTCGGCTTTTCTTACTTGTTTTTTAGCACTTAACTTTTGGAATTGGGTGGGTAATTTTTTTTTTACAAAATTAACAACAACAGTCCTTAAAGTTTTAATGCAATAGTATTTTTAAATATTCTTTAAAATGATTGATTTAGAAAACTCCGATTTCTTTGTCAGAATGATTTGCAATTTCTAATTTATTTTTTTTTTGGGAATTGTTGTTTAACACTAATTAATTTTTAATAAAACTAATTAATTTTAATAAAATATATATATATCAAAAGTGATCATTTAGGGTTTTTAAACTAGTTTCTATGTGCAATTCTCGGCCACTATTGAAAATAATAAGGGAATTTTTACACAAAATGTCTTAGAAATACCTAAATTAAAAATATTTTAAACTTCTACTCAATGGAATAAGAAGTTTAAAACAAAATCTCAATAACTGCTTGTGGTTTTTATATTCTCACTTGCGCTATCACATTCACAAAGGAATCATTCTTTTGCAGCTCTGGCAGGTAGGCTTGTGAACATGTGTTGCAACTTATGTGCGATTTTGTTGTTGTGGTTGCAGTTTTTGTTCTTCTTTGCATGCATTGCAGAAGCACTGAGATGTGAAAAGATCCAACAATTTGATTTCATTCAGACATTGATTGCATTTAAGGCTAAACAAATCCTTAAAGTTTAATAACAGAATGCAACTACAAAATTGCCAAGGTAACTGGCTGCTTTGTTCGATGTGTTGCTAGACAATAGAAATTTCAAATCCAAGAAAAACTTTTCTTTAACAAAATTATGTAGTGTTTATTGAAATTTATTGAGATGTTTTATATTGTGACTTAAGCAGTCGTTGCAGGAGCTGTTTAGATGAGGAGGAAGAGGAGTCAGTACATCATTTTCTTTGCGAATGTCCGGCCCTGCAGGAACGTAGGCTTAGACATCTAGGCTCACGTTTCCTGCGGGATCTGGACTGCTTATGTTTCAAACGATCTCTTTCTTTGACGCTGGAGAGATCAAATGTGAGTCATATCCAATTTCTGTGTTCTTAATCTTGTCTTTTCCAAAATTTGGTAGTATTCCATTTAACACTTTTAATAGTCTCGTTAAGGTCTCATAGAAAATGCTTTTCATTCATAACAAAAATCATATCTTCTTCAAAATCAAGGCGAATTTATAATAAGACACTACAAGGAAAATTTAAATTTCTTATTCTTCCCACATTTCATAAGATATGCATGTACCTTTTTGTGGTTTTTTACATAAACTAAAGCCATACTGTGAAAAAACAAATATTCGATTAATCGATATAAATTGTTAATAAAATCAAGCTAATCTTGAACTTTGTAAAATGTATAAATGTTATAAACAACAAAATAATCTGAAATTGACATTAAAATGAGGAATTTTAATTTATTCGAATAATTAATCGGTCAAAATTAATCGATTAATCGAATAGCGATTAAACGTTTGAATACCCTAATAAGTACTCATCACATACAGATTTATCAGTTTTTCAAAATTACTTGAGGAAAATATGATTTAATTACGTTTTGAACTGTTCTCTGCCCTTTTTTCCAGTTCTATCTCAGTGTTTAATATCAACGAGTTGCTGGAAAAGTGCCGTTACATTTATTTTGTGCCTAGAGTGATCGAATTTCAAGCACTTGAGGCCACTGCCTATATTCTTTACGATACAGAAATGTTGTTAAAATTAGAGCTGTGCGCGTGAGTATTATTAGGCTCACGATTACAAAATTCAAATTTATTCACGCACGACAATATTTAAGGCGCTCAGGGTCACGCACGCTCACAAAAGCATTATTTTGAATCACGTACGTTCACGCACGATGGTTTTCAAAATCACGCGCGCTCACAATAAGCTTGTTTTCGTGTGTGAAAGTATGTGTCTCTATAACACATATGTAGATATGTGTGTGTGTGCATGTACATACATATTTTCCTTAGTATTAAAAATTCAAAAGAAAAAACTCATCTTCTATTTTGAATATTATGCGTATTAAAAATCACGCACGTTCCTAAATTTTTTAAACATGCTCACGCACTTACGTGTGATTTTAATAATTTATAATCATGACTCACGTAATTCACGGTTGACACGAAAAAATCACGACATTTGCTTATTTATAAAATTCCTTCGGAAAATGAACACCTTTGGCCCCACTGTTTTTCTTTCAGATCAAAACTCCTAAGAAAGTGAACAATTTACTTCAAATAAATTTCATTAAATTGATTACAAAAAATTTTTCTTTAAATGATTAGAAACCAAATTCACTTAAAACCCTTAATACGGCAACGAAAAAAAAGAGGTGGGATTATTTTTAAAATTAATTCCAATATATAAAAAAATTATTTATAATTATTTGGCGCGTGAGGCAATCAGTTGTATTTCGGCATGTTGCCATTTGTACTTGTCAACGTTCTTAAGCTTATTTACTGTTTTAGTTTGTGTATAGGAACATTTCAAGTGCAAGTAAAAAGCATCTGCCGCAGAACTGGTGGTGGGAAGGGAGTGAGCGAGCGAGCATAAGTGAGGCTGCGGCTTGCAACCTGAAAACAGAATGCTCTTCCTTTTCCTGCTGCCTTCCATAATGCTTTTTGTTTTTGTTTATTATTATTGTAATTTTGTGTGTGTTTGTTTCAAACATATGGCAGTGTGGCAAGTATTCACTTGCATGTTGCATGATGCATGATGTGTCTTGCGTGCACATGAGTAGATGCTTAGGAATAGTGCATTTTGTAAAACGTGAAATTGTTTGTTCTCTCCAACTTGATTATATTTCAAGTGTAAAGAAAGAAATAAACTCATGTGGTTGTTTGAAAATACTTCGCCAAGATGTTTTTAAATTTATGGATTTCTTTCTCATGTGCATCATGCTTCAAGTCTTTGTGTTGTAATATTTAGCTGCTGGTACTCGGTGTCTGCACTTTGCTCGATTTATGCTTCTCAGTGGTAGCACAAAGAGCAAAGTTGTTATAAATATTATTTTTTTGTTTTTTTTTTTTAATAAAAAATGGGCATCTGCTTTGTGTCTCTTGACAAATTAAGTTAAATGAGTTTGAGGATTTTTGAGTGCTTAAGTAATTAGAAGAGTGCATGAAATATCGGTCAATAAACCATGGAAAAAGGGGTGAACAAAATTTAATTTAATTAAGCCACAATTAAATAAGAAGTATGCACTGGCAGCACTAGTAGGGAGGTTCCTAAATGAAATGTGGCTATAGAATTTGTACGAAGGAAACTTCCAGCCGTTTTGTTTTAAAACTAATTTTAAATTTAAAGTCTGCTTTTCTAGTCATGAATAATTTTTCCCTTGAAACTTTTCCCTTTTCCCTAAAATTGCCATCATGAAAAATTTGCTCGTGAATTTCATGCTAAAATTAAATTCCCCTTAACGTGAATGTTTTTTTCCCTCGTGTTTTTTCACTTTTCCCTTTAATTTATTCACTTAGTTTTTGGTGGGGAATAGAGTAGAAAATTTGAATGTTTTCTATTATAATTTGCATATTAGAGTTTACAAATTTTATTTTAGTGGCAAGATCCGTTAATAAGACACAAACTGATATTTTTTGCAATAAATCAATTGGCTGCGTTTTTGTAAAACTTGTTGCTCCAATTGTAAACATTAACTCCGATATTCATAAAATTTAAAATGAGTTTGAAATATATTTTAATCAAATATTTTCATAAAAAAATTTCTTAAAACAGATTTCAAATACGTTTTATTTTTTTGTGAATATGGGGGTAAGAATATTTCTAATTTGTTTTGTTCGGTTTCAAAAATGTATCCAAATTGTTTTATTGCTAAATTATTTTACCATTAAATGTTTTTTAATTTTTTTTTTTAAATTGTTACATTAAGGTAAATTGTTTAAAACAAATTTCTTTGATTTTTCATGTTATTTTCGGCTTCTTCGCTTTTTTTACATTCACTGAGAACTGATAGCGGGAATAATTGCTCACGGGAGATTCATGATACCATTTTTCCCTTCGAGTGGAATAAAAATTTCACGTGAACAAAAATTCCACTTGTTATTCACAATAGGGGCGTTTATTTTAATAATAATTATATAAAGGGTGTTTTTTACAGAGTGCCACAAGTCTAAATCATAATAAAACAAGGAAATGCATTTTTAATATCAATGAAACTGGCTTTATTGGAAAGAAAATTTTATGAAATTAATGTTTCTTAACGATTTCTGCCATGTGGGCGCCACGGCTGGCGAATAGAAGGCGCAACTCCATATTCAATGCTCTCCTCCGCACAGCGACTACAGCTTCTTCAGAGCGCTCTGTTTGGCGTCTGACTGAAAGCACATGATCAGTAACAGTAAATGTGGTCCGAAAACGATCTATGCAGGAAGTGCACGATGAGTTTGACGAATAGAATAATTATTTTGATTGAAAATTTGAATAATTTGCAGGCGTTGCTTTAGAGTTGTGACACTCTAAAAAACGCACTTTATTTTTTATTATTTTATCTTGGACCAGCACTCAGGGGATGACCCCTATATATGCAATGCATTGCGCCGGAACTGAAAACGAGGGGATAGTATTGAGGGGACAGATTAGGAAAGATGAGAAGATAGACAGTTGTTTTTGTAGCTATTTCAACCTTTTCCTTCGCCGGCTAATTATTGCAACAGGGCCGACGAAGGTGGGTGTTGTTACTCTGCTTTTAGTACATGATGACTATGCCATCATCATTGAAACATGCTGGCAACGACTAACACAACCACGCACTAATGCTGATCAGAAGAACTCAACACAATATTTCATGACTTAGCGCGGGCTCGAACTCACGACCCTCCGCTTCATAGTCTCGTCTTCTACTACTTCAGCCAACAGCACCCACTGTTTAGGCTTAAGGTAATTTTTTTTTATATAAAAGAATTAAATATATTTATGTCTGAAGGTAAATTTTATTTCTCGAACTTATTAATCTTATTCGGCCTGATTGTGTAAGGCGTTGGCGTTTACGCCGAAGTCGTTTTTTGTACGAGATTAAAGAAACATACACGTAGTTTTCTTTAATATATTATGAAATACGACAGAGGCGTAAGCGCCAACGTCTTACGTAATCAGGGGGATTATTAAGATAAGAAATTTTTATTTAGACTCAAGCTCAAATCTGTCATCTGCAATTTATACTTTTTTTACGATTTTTTATTCGATTCAAGTTCAGTACGGGACCGTTCTGCTGGTTTGATGATAATAAAAATATTCTACTCTTAATAAAACGACTTGAATTGAACAAAAATTCGTAAAAAAAATAATTTGCGGATTGACTCCAAATAAAAATTTAATTATATTTTCAGTAAATAATAATATATTTATTTATATTTTCATTAAAAAAAAATAACAGAACGTTATAATTGACCGGGTCGAATCTTAAATACCCTCCAAATATTTAGTAAATAAACTAAAAATGTTTAAGCTGCTGGATCAGAGTTGCTTTAAGACATTTCTGTGCCCAATTTGAAAACTCTATATTGACAGAGTCACTACGGGAAGGGCCGTGGGGGAGACACCTCACCTTTGTCGTAAATTTATTGGTGCAATTAAGAGTAGAAAACAAGTTTTTTTCTATGATAGCGTCATTTTGGTGGCAAAGGTGGGTGCAGGCAGGGCAGGGCAGGGGAAGATCATAGAACATCTTATCTTCGCCGTAAAGTGTAAAAATTAAATTTTCAAAGAATATGGGCTTAAGGAATACAATTTGCATCCTTTTATTTAATGTTTTAAATTTTTAACTTTAACCTTTAAGTTTACGAACTGATTTTTCAACTTTAATGAACTAAGTAATTATTTTCTTTTCTTTTATTTTTATATCTTTTCAGGTATGTAAACATTGTGTTGTTGTTACATGGACTGTAATTTTGAAATATAGTCTTGAGGATGAGTATTGACTGATTTGATTCAAAGTACTTGCGAAATTAAATTATTTGGTAAAAAGTAAGAACGCGCATAAATTAAAAATATTTAACCTGCTGGGTTAGAGTTAATTTAAGACATTTCTGTGCTCAATTTTAGAACTCTATTTTGTCAGGGTAACTCACCGTTGTCATAAAAACTTAAAAAGTAAATTTTTGGGGTAATCAAGTGTAGAAAAAAATTTTTTTTTATAGGGTAATTTAGAATGCAAGGGTAAGTGGAGGGCTAGGATAGGAGAATATTGGCTTAAGGAATACAATTTGCTAAATATTTGCATATAATATCTTACGTAAACGCCCACTAAAAGAGGCGGGGTTCAAGATGGATTTTTCTGATTTTCTGTCTCTATGTGCAGTGCTTTGGACCCTTCTTGACATCAAAATATGTTATTTGCTTAACAAAATTATAAAAAAAAAAATTTAAAATTATTTTGTTTTGTAGAGGTTTATTGTACTTCTTCTTAGGGGAACTTTTTTCCCTCTGGCCCAATTTAGCCCATTTACGACCCATGTCCTGTACGGACGGACATGGCTAAATCGTTTTAGATTTCATCACTGACCAAGAACGTATAAAAATCATTATTTTGTGAGGAATAAATATAAATCAAGGAATACCTTTTAATTTGCGGGTAATAAATAAAAATCAAGAAATAACTTTTATTTTGTAAGGAATAAATAAAAATCAAGAAATAACTTTTATTTTCTGAGGAATAAATAAAAACTAGGAAATAACTTTTATTTTGTGATTAATAAATAAAAATCAAGAAATAATTGTTATATTGTGAGTAAGGAATAAAAATCAGGAAATAACTTTTATTTTGTGAGGAATAGGTTATAATCAAGAAATAATTGTTATATTGTGAGGAATAAATAAAAATCAGGAAATAACTTTTATTTTGTGATGAATAAATAAAAATCTAGAAATAACTTTTATTTTGTGATGAATAAATAAAAATCAAGAAATAATTGTTATATTGTGAGTAAGGAATAAAAATCAGGAAATAACTTTTATTTTGTGAGGAATAGGTTATAATCAAGAAATAACTTTTATATTGTGAGGAATAAATAAAAATCAGGAAATAACTTTTATTTTGTGTGGAATAAATAAAAATCAAAATATAACTTTTATTTTGTGAGGAATAAACAAAAATCACGAAATAACCTTTATTTTGTAAAGAATAAATAAAAATCAAGAAATAACTTTTATATTGTGACGAATAAATAAAAATCAGGAAATAAGTTTTATTTTGTGAAGATTAAATAAAAATCAAGAAATAACTTTTATTTTGTGAGGAATAAATAAAAATCAAGAAATAACTTTTATTTTGTGAGGAATAAATAAAAATCAAGAATTAACTTTTATATTCTGAGGAATAAATAAAAATCAAGAAATAACTTTTATTTTGTGTGGAATAAATAAAAATCAAGAAATAACTTTTATTTTTTGAAGAATAAATAAAAATCAAAAAATAACTTTTATTTTGTGTGCAATAAATAAAAATCAGGAAATAACTTTTATTTTCTGAGGAATAAATAAAAATCAGGTAATAACTTTTATTTTGTGAGGAATAAATAAATATCAAGAATGACCTTTTTTCTTTGAGGAATAAATAAAAATCAAGAAATAACTTTTATTTTGTGAGGAATAAATGAAAATCAAGAAATAACTTATATTGTCTAAGGAATAAACATAATAATAAATAAAACTCAGAAAATTCTTTTTATGCGAAGAAACCGTTAATGTCCCTGAAATAAGAAAGATTCGGTAAATAGGACATGTAGAAAATAATCAAATGGTAACACAGGAAATTGTAGTGTGCTACCATCGGTTCGCAATACATCTCAGATTTCACTTCATAATAAAATTTTATAAAGGAGAACTGTTGTCCCATTCAACTAACCACTTAATAACTGGCTATAGGGAAAAATACACAATAGTATTGATGATGGAAGCGTAGCGGCTTTCGAAAACATCTGTTCTGCGCTGCTGTTTAAGTTGGATAATTAAGATGAAGGGGTCTTTCCCTTGTACCTTCTTGCAATATTATTCATTAAAAAAACCTATTGGTTATTTGTGGCCTTTAAAAATATTTGCAAAACTTTTATTTTCTGCCTTTTTTTTTTAAATATTAAGAAAAAAACTTAGTAACTTGTACTTAAATTTTTGTAATTTTATTTTATTTAATTAACAAAAAAATCTTGATATAATTATATATTCCCTTAATATTTTACCATTTTCTCAACACGTGTTTAAATTAACTAAATTAAAAAAAAAAAAAACAACAATTATCAATAATTGTTGCCAGCTGACAACAACTACAAGTTAAATTTCATAGACAATTGACAATGTGTCAGCCAAATACAGAAAAGCAAGCGCCAAAGGAAATGTTGATCATCAGCATGTTGCCGTGCTGCAAATGTCGTGATCTGTTTAAATAAGCAAGAAAATTAAATAAATACTAGATTTATTTCAATATATATTACAAACAATTTGCATGAAATGACGCTTAATATAATTATTGTAACCTGTTTTTTCCTTCTCATGATGACAACATGCCACAAAAATATATATATCCCATTTACTGTGAAAGTGCCACAAGTTCTTTTGTTAAAAAATACTGAATTTAAAAAAATGTATTTTTTAAATATTATTTTCGAATTATTGGTGTATCTACTAACTAGCGGGAGCAAGAGGGTCTACGGAAGTGTTTTAAAAGGCCTCTGTAACTTTTCTTGCGGATATAAAATTCCTAGTCGCTACATTTTGGACTCATATATATTTTATAATTTTCTTTCGCTTACAGCTGTTTTGAAATTCCTTCTAATCAATGGATTTTATTCTCATGCTTTTATAGGGTTTTAACCAGAGCTCAGATTTACTCGATTTTACTCGCGAGTGAAAAATACTCGCGAAGAAGAGTACTCGAAGATTACGAGTGTTACAAAAATTTTACTCTCCACTCGTTTGTTTTAGGTGGGAGTACTCGCGAGTACTCCTTTTTAAAAATTAAGAGTGGGAATAAAAATCTTCGAAATAGAGTGAGAGTTTACTCTTAAGAGTAAAATCGAGTGGAAAAATAGAAACTGTTTTTGAAACATACAGTGCGCGTGTGCGGAGCAATTAGTTGGTTTTATAAAAAAAGTTTTATTATATTTTTAAAAGTTTACTTATATTTTCTATATTATAATGAACAATAAAGACATAAATAATGAAACGCAAAAATATTTTCGTTATGACTTTGAAGGAAACAACACAATTTGTGAAATTAACAATTGTGGAAAAAAATTAAGTGGAAAATTTTTTTTTGTATGAGAAAGACTGAAAGAGTACTCGGCAAGAGTATAATCTGCTCGATTTCAAGCGTATTTTACTCGCACTCGAAATCGAGCAAAGCATATGCGCTCTTATTCGAGTAGCATAAAAAAATAGAATACACTCGATATTATTTTTTTCACTCGCAGGAGTACTCGCGCTCGAATTCGAGCGAGTTTCACTCACTACTCGAATTCGAGCGAAGATTTCGGAGCTCTGGTTTTAACACTGACATGGTTTTAATAAATTCTGGTTTTAACGTTAAAACCAACTGTTAAACCTGGTTTTACCATAAAAAATTATTTTCTTAAAACCAACTTAAAAGAACTTTCGAATTGGGTTTAAATAGGTTTTATGAAGTGCAACCTTGTTTTTGTCTGTGCTAAGATGAGTGCTGCCAAGTTACGTATGGGAAACAGCTGGTATTGTTTATTTCCAAGAAGTTCTTCACAAAATGTAAAATAATTTCTATTTTAGATCGCATTTGAAAACTTTTTCTTCATTCCTTCAAACAAAAACTTCTGCGTCCGCCCCTTTCACCAAAACCAAAGATCACTGATGTCAGCATTAGCCAATTGTGGCCACAAAAAATCAGGTATCACGGTTTGGTAGTGCATAGAATTCACGATGACTTCATTTAATAAGTACCCACGATAGTGGGTTTTCTTTTTATATTCGTACATCTGTTCTCTGAACACCTTCTCCTCCTTTTCATAGTTCCGGCACAAGGCATTGCACGTGTGGAGTGCATCCCCTATTCCTTGGAATTGTTATCGTGTCTCTTTGAATACGACATATGATGAAACCTGAGTGTATCAATCTTAAATGAATTTAATATTTTAAGTTTTTAATTTTAATAGCTAGACTTAAGCCACTCTTCAAAGAAACGGCTCTCATATTACTATTCACAATGATTCAATGCATTTAAATCTATTAAAAATACTGAATAGTAATTCAAATGTAATTTAATGCTTATTTATTTAAGACAAACAATTTGTTTATTTATTTTTTTCTAGATAAATTCCACCATAAATTTTAATTGAGCGTAAAATCATTGTAAGATTAGCAGTGATACTCTTATAATAATGAGTAATTATTTTATGTACAATAATTTATGCTCGCAGCTTGCAAATTTTCAATAAATCTATTATATGCTGGAAATAGTTGCAATTAAGTTTTAAGCAAATTTCAATATGTGGGAAAATATATTCTCAAATTAATAAAAATGCATCTTAAGGAATAGTTAAAAATTTGAATGCTCTATACATATCCAAAAATTTTAAATCAGGAGTACTAAATCCCTTAAACACATGCCGAAGAGCCTATAATATTAGAGCGCCATGATTTGAAGGCTGGCAAACTTTTCATAACTCCAAAATTTTTCAATTCCAAAATGTGTAATAATGACATCTAATAAAACAGCAAAATGTAGAAATTTTGTGCTGGAAAATATTTTACAACAAACAATTCCGATTATTATTACGTCATTCACAATAATAGGGCTAAAATGTAAAGAACATTTAGAACGCATTTAACATCCCTGTAATAGAAATTTCTTGGAATGTGAGATCTTCTTGCTGCATTTGATGTGAAAATTTTAACTAAAAACACCGTCGCATGTTTTTGTAAATTTCTGGCCAAATAAACACCGTAATCACGCCTTAGCATCCGTTACTGTGATTGACTGTACACGAACTATGCCTTCACAGAGGAAGTAGCAGCGAAAAATTCTTCAGAAGAACTTTAAATCTCTACTGTTATCTGAGGTGCTGAAATTAGTTAGTGCCAGTGAGACGTAAAACTTTCCAAGGAGAGCAAACGATCAGTGGGTCTGGCTGCTCTTAAAAAATTAAATTTTAAATTCGACTTATTTTTTAAACAGACCTCGTACATGGTAATGTTGAATGAAATTTAATAGAAATTGATTTTCTAATAAAACAAGACCATTTATATTCAAAATGCATAGAATTTATTAATTAAAAAAGCGGCGCATCAGACAGGGTCTAGGGCAGCAGCAGGCCTAAATCCGCCAATGCACCAATTGTTCAATTTCGATTTTAGCGGCAAAAATCAAAGTTTTCAGTATTCGATTTTTGAACTAAATAAGAAATAAATCACGCTTCAGTGCCTAACACTTCGGCGACATAGATGGCAGCTCTGTTTGTATGTAAACAGCTGTGAATATTTTAATAGAAAATAAGTAAAAACGTTATATTCGACCCGGTCTAATCTTAAATACCCACCAAGACAAACATTTAATCAGGAGATTATACAGGAGATGGAATTTCTTAGGGGCTCTAATTGGAAAGACTTAAGGAAGTGCATTGAAGAAACTAGGTTCTTGACGTAATCAAACTCAGAGGTTTCCATGGTATCGCTGGAGGCTCCCTACAGTGGAATGGAAACTCCTTATTATAGAGCGCACAACAGGCCTATGAGGCCTAAGTGTAATCCAGGACGGATTGGGATGCTTATGCCCCTCTTTTTCAACCTAACCTAACTTAAGTGAATTTAAAATGTTTAACATGGTGGGACAGAGTTCCTTTATATAATATCGTACGTCAACGCCCACTAAAGGGAGCGGGGTTCAAAAATAGACAATATCATGTTCTCCACAGACGAACGTATGGGCTTTGCTAGACCGTCTTAGACTTCATCACTAATCCAAAATATACGTATTTACTTTATAGGGTGCAATTCTCTTTGGAGGGTATAAAAACTGTATTTTGGCGGGGACGCTCTGGCAAGGGCTGTGGGGGAAACATTTCACCTTTGTCATAAAACTCTAAAAATAAATGCTTGGGATAATTATATACAAAATACATTATTTTATTTTTTTATAGGATCATATTTTTTTTTTTTTTTTTTTTTTTAGGAGTAGGACCAGCACTCAGGTGATGTCCCCTATATAGCTATTTCAACCTTTTACTTCGCCGGCTAATATTTGCTACAGGGCCGACGAAGGTGGGTGCTGTTACTCTGCTTTTAGTACATGATAGCGTCAGTCGCGGTCAATCATAGTCTCGTGTTCTACTACTTCAGCCAACAGCACGGGGCAAAGGGGGGAAGGGGGTAGGGCAGAAACAGGCAGTCATAAAACTCTAAAAATAAATGCTTGGGATGATTGTATACAAAATTAGAAAATATATTTTTTTTTTGGTAGGGTGAAGGGGTAGAAGGGGGTAGAGCAGAGTAGTACCAGGTTACGTCTCAGCGTCGTCATTAAAGCTTAAAAATGTTATTTTTAAGGAATGTAGGCTTAAGTAAAACAATATGTTAAATTTGTACACTATTTTTGCATATAATAACGCCCACTAAGGGGGGCGGGGTCCGAAAATAATTTTTTTTTATTTTATGGCTCCAAGTTTAAGGCGTTGGACCGTATTTGACATAAAAATATATAATTTGCTTAACAAAATAGCTAAAAAACTTTAAAAATCGTGTTATTTTTTTTTGGGTTGGTCGAGTTCTTCTTAGAGGAACTTTTTTCCCTCTTGCCCGATTTAGCCCATCTCCGAGCTTAACCTGCTGTAAGCTTCAAAATATATTTGCACCAAATTTCACGAGTCTAGTTCTTTTCGTTTGGACTGAATCGTGATTTCTACAGACGGATGGACGGACGGACATGCTCAGATCGTCTTAGATTTCATCACTGATCAAGAATATATATACTTTAAGGGGTTTGAAATGGATATTTCGATGCGTTACAAACGGAAGGACAAAGTAGTATATTCACTTTGTCCTTTTAAATTCTTTTTTGGAGGGTATAAAAATATATAATTTTACACTGTTGACTTTTTAGTAAAATATTGCAATATGAAAAAAGGATTTTTTTTAGAAAAAAATGAGATATTTAAAATTTTAGGAAATTAGGATTAATTAAAAAAAGGTAAATAAAAATTCTTTTATAGGGCTCATGTTCAAATCTGTAATCTGCGAATTATTTTTTATGAATTTTCCTTAAATTCAAGTTATTTTTTATTAAGAGTGGAATATTAGAATATTTTATAATCATGAAACTAGCAGAACGGATCTGTACTAATTCTAGGCCGCTTTGCATTCATGTTTAAAAAAGAATAGTGAAAACGGTTGATCCTAAAGGTCATCCCTACAGCTTCCCGCTAATTTTAACCACATCTGGTGTTACGACACGGAGTTTAAAAAAAACACTTTTTTCCAATTTCTTTCGTGGGCCCAGTAGCAAAAAATAAGCCGGCGAAGTAAAAGATTCCAATAGCAACAAAAAATGCTCTATCTTCTCATCTTTCTTCATCTGTCTCCTCACTAGTATCCCCTTCTTTTTAGTGCCGACGCATGGCACTGCATATGTAGGTGTCTTCCACCCGAGTGCTGGTCCGAGTTAAAAAGAAAACAAGTTAAAAAATTCTTCGTTCACTATACCTCAGGAACAACCGATTTTGAAGCGGTTAGTGGCGATCGACGTGATTCTTGATTTAAAATTTATTTTAAAAAAAATCTTGATTTGAAAAAAAGTTTTTATTATTTTTTTATTGATATATCTCAAAGTCGCATTGGTTCTAATTCAAAGGAAATTTAGGTCTAATAGAAATCTTTGGTTCCATTCGGTCCAGTCCTTCAAAAGTTATAAGCTGATCATACATATATGTATTAACCCTTTCTGGAGAATTCAGGAAACCTCCCTAGGAACTCAAAACGTCGAGATCTGGGGAAATCCCGATTTTTTTCAAAACGGGATAAAACCTGTCATTTATTGCCAACCTTTTTAAAATGGTTAGTTTTACAATAGCAGTCTCTCTACACCTAGTCTTATCAAATAATTTTTGTCGTCACTTCGTCTTTTGGACAGATATGTAGTGCAGTGGAAGAACTCACGTGTTACCATGATAATTGACGCTACCCGACAATCCACATGTTCCAGCCCTGCATGTAATGATACTGGCAATAATAACAAGCCAACAAAACATCATCCAAATTGAGACATGTGACAGCAAAATTATTAAATTTCCCACTGTTTTTTAAACTTAAAATGTAAAAACTTTTCTTGTACTTGTCCACGTACTTACAATGGAGACAGACATTAAAATATTTTCTTTAAAATGTTTAATGCAACTTGTCACCAAAAAAAAAAAAAAAACAAAAAAAGTGTCAATACATTTCCCTGCTAAGTTTACAAAATAAGCAGGTCTCTAAACATAATTTTAACCAGGCGGTAGTGTATATTTATTTATTTTTGTGTATTTTTATATAATCGTGTTCATAATAAGTAGAGATGGGCGCGTGGGTACAACTAAAGCTGAGACACATAGACGCTTTTCTAACTAACTTGAGCCCACCGACGGAGAAAGTTGGCACAATGTGTACTTTGTTGCTCTCCATTTTATTTATTTAACTTAAATTTATTAAATTTATATAATTTTTAAATATTATATAATTTTTCCCGAACACACAATACAAAAAAAATTAATCACACAAATTTGAAAAACTTATTAGCCCTATTCACAATCTTGTGCAAATGGTCTTGCATTATTGCATTTATCTGAGATACATGGAATATTGGGAATATTAATCGTGAGGGTTGGGGAATTTCGTACTAACCAAAAAGGTAATAACTTAAAAATATGAATGTGGGAACTTCTCATATTGAATTTTCGTTAAAAACATTGGTTATATAGTTGCTATTCCTACTAACTAGCACCACTTGCAAAAGTGGAAAAATTGAACAAAGAACGCTGATGAAATGGCGTAGCGGCCTCGAAATCAGTACTGATCCGTTCTGCTGGTTTGATGATTATTGAAAATATTCTTAATATTCCAATCTTAATATAAAATAATAAATAGAATTTGAACAAATTCATTTATTAATAAAATAATAAAAAAAAATCATTTGCAGTCATGCAGATTCGAACTTAAGCCTGTTGAAAAAAAATTAACAATTTACAAAATGATTTTGTTAAAACCAACCTCAAACCACTTTCGAATTGGCTTTAAGTAGGTTTTATAAAATGCAACCTTGTTTTTGCCTGCGCTAAGTTGAGTGCTGCCAAGTTACATACATATTGGAAACAGCTGGTATTGTTTATGTTATTACACAAGTGCATTTTTTCTTTCAGAATCCGATTAAGTTTTTTATATATAACAATTTAATTTCCAAGAAGTGCTTCACTTTTTATAAGTATTTCCGTAATTTTAAAATATTCATTCACAAATTGTAAAATAATTTCTATTTTAGAACGCATTGTAAGACTTTTTCTTATATTCTTCCAACAAAAACTTCTGTTGTACAGGTTGTCAATTAAGTGTTGTACAAATAGAGAAAGAGTACAGAACAAATTCATACATTTCTGTGGGCGATTTAATTTATTTTGAAGAAATTTATTATGCCGCCTTTAGTTAAAACCACAATTTGCAGTGTGAAAGCAAAATCAGCTGTTTATGGTTTAAACTCTAAAAAGAAGTTTTTAACTTTCAGTGTGAAAACACTATTACTGATGTCTGTCAAAGTATTCAACGTACGTCAAAAGTTAGCCAACTTTTGTACTTTGCGTTGACGCAGAAGTGCTGAATGTGACAACTCACATAGGAAAGCATGTATTTCAACTCATCTGTCAGTTGAAAAAGACGACGTATAACTTATGACGAATTCTATGCGTCTCGTCCTTTAAGTTCACGATCACGAAATCCAAATTTTTTTCACACATGCTCATGCACGGCGATATTTAAGGCACCCACGTTCACGCATGCTCACGAACGCATTATTTTTAATCACGTAAAGGGTTTTGCAAGAAGAGCTTTGTTTTCTAAAACGAAATAAAACAAAAAATTTAGATGAATATGATTGAAATTTTTATTGTATTACGAAGAGAAAAGTTCGGTAATTATGAAAAATGATCTCCAGGTCAGCAATAATAGGCCAAAACTGAGTTGTTAACATCTAGCGATAGCGTGATCCCTTGACCGTTACCGCATTGCCAACCTCATCTTCGAAAAAACGGCCGAATCGCCCCTCCAGACCACATAGCGCACCATACAGTGACACGTTGAGCATGCAAGGGCTTCTCAATAATCGCTGTGGGATTTTCAGAATCCCGAATGTTGCAATTTGGTTTGTTGACAGAAGATCTCAAAAGGACGATTATGTAGTCCGAAAATATCACGAATTTTACGAAATGTAACTTTAACAGAAATACCATTTTCACAGTGAATTTTAATTATTTGAATGCGACTGTCGAGTCAAATTGAATTCATTGTAAGAATTGCCAATGCATCTATTACGAAGACGTCAAAAAACTAAACATCAAAACTGTCATGATGTTGGTGTTGTCACATTTCAAAAACAAAGTTCTTGTTGAAAAACTCTTTACTTTCACACACGACGGTAAATTTTTTTTTCAAAATCGGCTAAATTTGTTTTCGTGTGTGAAAGTGTGTATCTCAATAACACATAAATGCATATGTCTTTATGCAATATTTTCCTTAAAAGCTAAAAAAAGCGAGAAAATACTTGGAGGCGATAAAGGCCCATTGTGATGCCCAAAGGACTACACCCTACACAATCCTTTCAAAACGAAGTACCGGTTCCTGAGAACCACCTAGAACTTCTCACAAAACCCGCCAGGGCAGCCAGTGGTGCATCCCTGAGGCAGTCCAAATCTTGCAGGAAACTACAGCCTAGATGTCTAAGCCTACGCTGCTGCAGGGCCGGGTAGTCACAATGGAAATGCTTTACTGACTATTCTTCTTCCTCATCCAAACAGATCCTGCAGCGACCATCATGGGGAAAGAACAAACGCTCTGGCATGTGCCCAATTCCACAGTGCCCCGTCAAGACCCCTACCAGGAGTGCCAACGATTTATTTCCAAAAGTTAGAAGCTGTCTAGTCCTAACTCTGCTAAGTGAGAGTTTTGGAGACCCTACAGGTGGTAATTGTTGACCACCTTCCTCTCTGCCCACTCCTCAATTATGTTCAGCAATTCAACTGAGAGAATGTCAAGAACTTATTTTGTAATATTATTCACGGTTCTAAGTTTTTGAATCGCACTCACGCACGCACACGAAGTTTTAATAATTTTTAATCACGTTTTACGTGATTCATTCGTGACACGACATTTGCACATCTCTAATAATAACGAACCCCGTCCGCATAAATAAATAACTTTTAACTCGGTTTAAATATTACAAAAGCAACTGAAAACATTTTACAACCGTAAAACAAGTGTTAATTCAAAGCACGCGCTTTAACTTTATTGAAGAATACGAACACAAAATAAAACTTTTAAACTTGTTTAAACTAAAAGTATGACAGAGAATTTGAAGGCTGAAGGTGCGAAAGAGACAGACACAGAAAAATTGTGTTTAGTTTATTTAATGTATTTTGAATTGAAAAGAAAAAATTAGCCGTGATTTTATGTACGTGGCTCATGTTGTCGGCAGAATTTTAAGTTTTGGCTGTGAACTTTATGCACAAGTGCTTTGTTTCTTGGGCTGGGTGTTAAAGTATTTATATTTTTAACAAACAAAAATAAAAATAAAAACATAAAATAATAATATTCTGTTAACCGCTTCCGCTAGAGGTTTTTTGTTTAATTAAACTCATGTTTGATTGACTATAAAAATTTAAACTATTTTGTGATTTTTAAATAAAAATTTAATTAAACTCATGCCATTAAAAAACTAAAGGGTCTTTCAGTACGCTTTTCTTATATTAAAAATTAAATAAAACAAAGTGTGTGTGAGATATCATTAAAATTGTTTATTCGTTCGAAAGACCTATTGATGCCATTATGTGTGGAATAATAACATCGTTCGAGGGGCCGCTCTACTCAAAGAAGGCGTCTTTGAGTAGAGCGCATCCGAAAAGCTCAATTTTGGCTTGGATTAGGTTGGCTTTGTGGACCGCCGTGGTTTGTCACTTATTCTCATGTTGCTGTGACTTTAGGTAAACCCCCCAAAGGGGGTTAATCGAACGATCTCTCTTCGCATACATGTAACATGACCATAACCTTAAATCGTCTAAATCTTCCAATTCAGGTCAAAAGAAGTTGCTAGCCGATGATGTCACCCAAACAGTGGATTTTTTGGGATGCATTGGGCGCTCTTGGATCTTATGTGAATTTCTATTGGCCAAATTTCAATAATTTTGTTTGTTCAAGCATACATTTGTGGGTGCTGTTGGCTGAAGTAGTAGAACATGAGACTAAGAAGCGGAGGGTCCTGAGTTCAACCCCGCCCTGAGGCATGAATATTGTGTTGAATTCTTCTGAATTGTGTTGAATTCTTCTGAATTGTGTTGAATTCTTCTGATCAGCAGCTGGTCCCAGATAAAAAAAAAGTGTGTGAGAGATATCGATTTTTTTTATTCCTTTGAAAGACCTGTTAATGCCATTATGTGAGAAATATAACATCGTTCCAGGGGCCGCCACGGCTTCTTTGATTGGAGCGTATCCGAAATGTCCAATTTTGTTATGGTTTATGTTGGCTTTGCAAAAACGAAATTCAGACGGACCAACAGACAGACAGACAGACAGACAGACAATGAGACAAACTTTAGCCTATCAAGCAAAGTAAATTGCAATGCAAAAAATTAAAGAGAAAAAAAATATTGGCTACATTTTGGTTGACGGTTTTATGCCTGGTGCAGCAGCCTTCTAAAGCTGCACTCGTCTCAGTCTCAGCTTCAGCCCAGTCGCCGGTGCAATTAATACCATTTCAACAGGGGGAAGTGATTGCAATTAATCTTCATTAGAGTAGTTTGGTAGTGAAGAGTATGTGAAGTACGTAACGCTGTCGTCTGTATGCAAATTTATATATTTATGCTGTTACATCAGGATCTCTCTTCTTCTTCTTCGTTTGATTTGATAATCCAGCAAATAGTAGTTTTGTCATGATATTTATGGAAACAAATTCTTTCGATTGTATAAAATCCAAATTGAATAATGACAAATGGCTGATATTTAGCAGAGTCCAAAATAAACAAACGGTATTACTTAAAATAAAGTTTGGGGTAATAAAACTGAAACATATGTTATTCACTGTATGGAAAATCTATTTTAGGATTTATTTTAATTTGATGCTATAGGCGACTGGAATTGTGTCATGCATGAGAATGCAGAAAATCCCAGCAAAAACTTTTATTGCATGGCGATGATGTTGTACGTAATTAGTGGCTAATTATATGTGGAAGCCGTGTCGTAAAAATGCCTAAAAGTGAGGACAACAAATTAATATCAAGCCACTGTCGCCAAATCGCTTGATATATTTTTTTTTTCAAGAAGAAAAAAAAAGAACAAGTAATAACGTGTATTTGACCGGGTCGAATCTTAAATGGCCTTTAAATATTTAGTAAATAAATCCTCTATTTTTATCGTGATTGGAATCTTTTAATAATTTCTCCATTGAAACGAAGAAATTTACAACATAAAAAAATAAAACTGCTATGAAATTTTGTCATAATTCGATTATACAAGAAATTTATTTAAATTTCATTTAAAATTAGAATTGTGACAATATTTCAAATAAAAAATTTCATAATCCATTAAACACATTCGAGACAGCAGGCTACACGAATACATGACTACAAAAGCCGTTGGCTACAATCGTCGCCTCGTAGTCAAGTAATTAATTATTTTTGAGAGACGGCAGCTACATTGTCAAAATCTCATTTAAGTGGTGCCACTTTCATATATAAAAAAGCGCTTTTTCTAAATATATTTATAGACACAGAAACAAAATTAATAATAAAAACACTTTATTTGTTTATAGCTCTTTATTGTTTTTGCATTTGTAATAAACACATTTTGATGTCTTTTATTTTCTTATGGCACTATGAAAATGAGTTAATTCATTTGCGACCTAACTAAAGTCTTTTATCGATAACGGCTATCAAATATATACAAAATTAGAGTTCAAATGTCGTTGCATCGAGCTTTTTTCAAAATAATGGAATTTTTCCTTGAAATGCCAGATACAAAATTTCAAAATTTAACAATACTTTCAATATGTAAATAAATTTGAAAAATAGGTCTAACAATAGAAAGACATTTTGGAGTACTTTGAAATGATACCCATATCGTTTATATGGAGCCTATATTCTAGGAGTTATAAAAAATTAAAAATAATAAATAAATAAAATAAAAGACGAGAGAACGCAAAAAAAAAACAATAAATAAAAATTACAAAATAATTTTTATTCTTGAAAGGGATATCACATATTTTATTTTCAACAATTTTCATATTCTTGACTAGATTAGACAAATTGTTAAACGTTTATTTATTTAAGACCTTTCATTGTATTGGCAGCACTAATTTATTTATTGTCGCCTATGAAAATAGAAATTAGTTAAATTTGACTACAACCACAAAAGTAGCACGGGGTTTAATCGAAAGATCTCGGTGGCCAGTTCACTTCATATACACGTGAAATGTTCATAAACTTAAATCGCTTTTTCCCCAGTTCTGTTTATCTACGGAATGAAATATGTTGCAGAAAATTTTTCACATAGCATACAGTTGGATTGCTTTAGAGTTTACAGCTGTTACTAAATAGAGATACACGCAATTCACATTATGATTGAAAATCATGAGTAAATGTCATGACTTTTTTTATAGGCCAGCGGTAGTAACAGTGGTAGAAAACACATCACGATTTCTGTTTTCCGTGATATTTTTGTTATTGTAATGTTTCCTTACACTCATGTTTGTGTTTGCTATTATGTTTTATTCTTGTTCTACTCTCAAAGAATGTTAACCAATCACACAGGGAAAAATCGATTTAAAAAATAAGAATATCACTTAAAAATCATAGTATAAATGCAAGAGGATTTTATAAGCTGTTTTTAAAGATAAATAGAAAAATATCATGGTGTGAATAGGGCGAGAGGCTTGTGGCAGACAATATTCTGATGAACAAAAATTTCTTTGCTGAATAACACAAGGCAACGATTGACAGCTTTTTAAAATTTTAAATTAAAAAATATTTTGATTTATCATAGCCTTGATTAAAAAATCCGTTGGTCTCGAAAAGTCTGAGAAAGAGTCACTAGATGTTGGTAAGCTATATTGATAAATGCACCCTTAGTGAGTCGGGATCGAATAATATTGCCACCACTTCATATTAAACTCGGTGTTGTGAAGTTACTTTATTAAGGCTATTAACAAACATGGTGAATGTGTTCCTTATCTATCAAACAAATTTTCAGATCTAACTTCAGAAAAATTAGAAGCTGGTTTTTTCAATAGCCTACAGATCACACGAGTAATCAAAGTTCCTAATGAGCTGGAAAACAGAAGATGGGAATTTTTCGCTTTTTAATTCAAAATTTTCATGGTAACCCTAAATCAAAAAATAGTTTTCAATTGGTACAGGATATGTTAAAAAATCTTGGGTGTAAAACTCTCATTTGCACCGATTTCCTAAAAATCTTGGAGATTTCAGTGAGGGTAATGGAATAACTTTGTAGATACGGTGACCATATTTTTCAACCCAAAAAAGAGTACATTTAGAAATGTTTTAAAAATTGTTTTTACTATTTATTGTCAATTGCATATATTTTAGGCACGGCCGACTTACTTACACATATTTATGTTTTTTAAACAAAATATGCCCAGAAATATTACAGTCATTTGAGAAAAAGATTTCAATTTTTGCACAATCCATTCGATGATAATAATTTCCATTGTATGGGTGATTTAGACTTTTATTGTATTGAGAAAATAAAACTTTTAATTTTGGAATTTAAACAAAAAAGTATTAATAATAAAAAGAAAGGACAATAAAGGACATTTCAATTAAAACAAGGACACTTTAATTTTTGTTTATCTAAGAGGACATCATATAAAAAAGGGGACTGTCCTCTTAAAAAAATGACGAATGGTCACCGTATATATAGAGAAAGATGGGACACCCATATGATGACAACTTTGGCGAGAACTTAAACAGGCGCCTCATTCGAGAAAGCCTTTAGGAAACGATTTTATAAAAATTATAATTAACTGTAGAGTAAAAACAGTTAAAACACCTTTATTTGTTAATTTAAAAAAAAAAAAAAACAATGTGTAATTAAGAAATATATTAATAATTACTACACTAAATTTAACCAAAAACGATTAACAGAAATCTGGAATTTTGTTTTTAATCCTTGTCTTCATAAGAATTTTGTATAAAGAATATTAAAAAAAACAAAAAACAATTTTCCTACAGAAAATAGGTGGTTTAATTTCAAATGGGAAAAAATATGCAGAAAATAGGTCATAAAGAAAATAACCAAAACGGCAGCACAGACATTTAGAGTGTGTTACCATCCATCCCTTTGATATAATTCGTGTGTGCAATTTCTTATTAAAATGTTTATTAATAACAATTATTATCACATTCAATTAAGCCAACTAATAAGTGTAAAAATAAATATAACTATTGATGATGCAAGTGCGGCGGCCTTTGAAAACATCTGTTCCGCTCTGCTGTGTCTGTTGAATAACTCAATTGCTGTAGACTTTTCCCTCTGCCTTGGAGTACTATTTATCAAGTGTTTCGGAATTAAAACATGTTACAAATAAAATTAGCCATTCAATTTTTAATGAACTCCTCAAGATATTTTCCGAGTGTTGCAAACAAAGTGGAAACCCAGTTTTTTTCTTGAATGTTCATGAACGTGTTAATTCAGATGTTCTGATTGTATTGGTATTAAAATCAAAAAATATGCACATGTGTGATCAGGGCTGCCAGAAATTTTTCGTAAAAAATCAGCAAATTTCCCAAAAAAAATCGGCATTATCGGCACTTTCATTTCTTAAAATTCGCAAAAAATCGGCATTAATTAAAAAACTTATTTTGACATATAAACAAAAACAATTCAATATAATTTATTAAATATTATACATAAAACAGCATTTATAGATCAATAAATTTGCACCTCACAAGTTTTGAAATTATTTTGGGGTTTCGTTTAATCTCCCAATTGGCAATTTAAAAGAAACGATTTATTATTTCATTCATTTAGAATGACTTTTACTTACAAAAAATACAAAAGATCAACACGCTTTTTATAAAACAGTATAAAATAATTAAAAAAGATGTGTGGTGTCGTGGGACACCGGATAGGAACGCAGTTCTTTATTATAAAAATATTAATTTTAAGTTCTATTCGAGGTATAAAGAAAATAATTATTTTGCGGGTATACATTTTTTATTAGGATTTTTCTTTTCGCCGATCAACGAAAATACAGAATCAGTTTTGTTCCCAAACGAAATTGAATTCTGTCACGGCCCGGCTGCGTATGATTAATATTTGTTTGTATGGAATCGTATTACTCATACGTCTGAAACATTGAGTTAGAAACAAAATATCTTACGTTACGGACGTTTCTTCCCGGTTAGGGTACCCCTCCGCAACGTCTCATAAGGAACTTCGTTCCAATTAAAATATATACGTCTTTTCCAATAGTATTTCAAAATTTTGCTATTATATTTCAGAATTTCCTAAAAATTAACTCTGCTCGTAGGTTCTAAAATAGGAGTTACAAAATACAATTAAAAATTTAGAATATTATCTAATATTTAACTGTAAATCCTAAAATTTTTGAACAAAATTCGTAAATATAATACAAAAATTGGAAATAATGTGATTTTCATAAATCAATCATAAATATTTGATTTTTAAATTTTTATTAAATCGTTATTTATTTCGCAATTAGAGTTTTTCATTTTCAAATAATCTTTAGAATAAAGAATTCCTTCTTTTAAAGTTTTATTTTCTAAGGAACATCGGAATTTCGTGCACACCTACAACAAGGCAATTGAATTGTTATTAAAAGAAGAATTATATAATAATAGAATTATATAATAAAAGATGTTCCACACTATTATTAAAATATCGGCATTTTTTAGGGGTAAAATCGGCAAATCGGCATATTGAAATTTTTGAAGTAAAAAATCGTCAAAATGCCGATAAGTCGACATTTCTGGCAGCCCTGTGTGTGATTGATCTTTTTCTCTCTTTTTTTTTTTTTTGCTCTCAAACATGTTTGATTAAATGTGCATTTATTAGAGCAAGGCTACATTTGTTACAGGCTTAAAACAAAAAAATAAAATGTTTTTATACACAAAAACCTTGATTTTCAAACAATTTATTTCTTCTAAGATTTATAAGAATTGTTTTTGCTAAAATAATAAAATTTATTTTAGCCAACACAATAAATATAATCTCTGCGCGTTTCTCTAATGTCGCCAGTCACTAGTGACCTATTTAAATACTACATTTTTTCTAAAACAATTTTCAAGCTAAATTTATTTAATATATTTTCCAAAGTTTTAAAACAATACAGTTAAACTTCCCCAAACCACATGGCCACAAAACATTCACGTTAACATTTCACTTATTACCTTTGTTTACAGTAATTTGTCTAATGCTTTGTTAGTTATCATGGGAATATTTCTACTTTAACAATAAACTAATTTTTTATTTCCATTTTGTTGCTGTTCTAACCACAAAGTATTTTTTCTTACAATGAAAAAATACATTCACAGGAAATGTGACACCAGAAAAAAATAAATAAAAAGAAATAGAGAATATGACTTATGTAAAAGTTAATGTGCTAGTGTAAAGGCGGTGGTGTGCCGACTTTTCACTTTACATCAGTGTTGACATCATGAGTCGGTTTGCACTCACGATCAACTAAAGTTTTTCGTGCGGTCTCACATAATCTGCAATTTTAGTTTATGCTCAGTTGTCCTCAGACCGTGGAGCAAATTCACGATATTTTTGAACTTCTCATACACTCTACATTTCTATTTTAATAACAAAAGTTATCAATTGTTTGTCAGAAATTTTTATTGCAATGACTCAAAAGAAATTATTTTTTAAAATAGTTTCCTATGACAATTCGCAAATTTTCTAAATATTTCACTGACAGAATAAACTGGAATTGAAAACTACTTATAAAGCGGAATATATATTTCATACCAACAACTATGAGTGCTAACGATAAAATGAAAATAAAAAAAAATCTGTAAAACGGTTGACCCCAAAGACCATCCCTGCAAGCTCCCCCTTATTTAAAGCGCAAAGTCTTGGTAGCGTGATTTGTTGTGTTGTTCTACGTTTTTAAGCTCTTCGGCCTCAAAAGACTTTGGTAAAACAAAATTATTTTAATTTTCAAACTCAATGAATCAACCGATCGTCACGTGATTAGCGGTGATGGACATAGTCTTACGACTCCTATAAAAGAATCGAGAACACTAACTGATCTGATATATAGTTTTAGTTAGTTTTTCACACTGAAAGTTCAAACCTGGCTTTAGCCAACAACACAACATCAGTTTTTGTTTTTATGAAAAACTTATGTTTTCCTTTCTAAAAAATAATGTAACAATTCTTGCACCTTTCAATGAAAAATGGCCACATGTTGGCAAATTTTGCCATTTGGAAATTCCAGCTTTATTACAAATTATTCCACCATTTTCTACCAAAATTAAATTTTTTTTAAAAGCACTGACTAATTGCAAGTTTTTTGAAAAGCAAAGGTAAAAATGTTACATATTTTTTAGAAAAGAACACGCCTTAGAAAATTTTAAATGCATTTTAAAATAGAAATTGTATAATAATTTGTAAATAAATACCTGAAAAAAAAATTGAAATATAAAATTCGTATAAAAATCATGCCAACTCTCAATGAACAAATACGATTGTGTAGGAATTTCTGCAGCATTTCAGCTGTTTTCAAATATTTAAGTTGGCAATGCCCAACTTAGCACAGACACAAAAAGGCATGCATTTCATAAAGCCTATTTGAAACCACTCACAAGTGGGTTTAATAGTGTTTTCACAATGAAAGTTAAAACCTGGTTTTAGCGTTAAAATCATAAACAGCTGATCTTGCGTTCACACTGTAAATTGTGGTTTTAATATACAGGCTGTATAATAAATTTGTTCAAAATAAATTAAATCACTCTTGGAAATGTGTGAATTTGTTGCTGTACTTGTTCTCTATTTTTACAACACTTAATTGACAAGCTGTACAACAGAAGTTTTTGTTTGAAGGACAGAAGAAAATTTTTCAATGCGTCAATTGTTGTCTCCTCCCACACATCAATGAAAATATTTTCATTAATGTCCGTCCATAGTTTCCTTTTTCTCATGGCATTTCTTAGTTCTTCTTGTGGCTGCATCCATCTTCACAATGCTTTCATAATATTTCAGGCGTCGGTATAAATTCGTATTAACATAAACAATACCAGCTGTTTCCAATCTATAACTTGGCAGCACTCAACTTAGCACAGCCATAAATAGGCAAAAATAAGTTTGCATTTATTAAAACCTATTTAAAAACAATTCGAAAGTGGTTTTAAGTTGGTTTTAACAAAATCATTTTGTATATTAAAATCAGGTTTTACCAATTGGCCTCAACGTTAAAACCAGAATTTATTAAAACCATGTCAGTATGGAAACACTAGTAAGTTGAAGAGAGGATCCTTCTAGAGTTGTACGGCTCCTGAATGAATTAATTCAATTGAATCATTCATTTAATTGAGCGAGGTGAATCTTTCACTTTACTGAGCGTTTTTAGCTCTTTTCTTTCACTTCTTTCAGTTGTTTCAGTAGCTCTTTTCTTTCACTTCTTTCAGTTGTTTCAGTAACTCTTTTCTTTCACTTCTTTCAGTTGATTCAGTTGTTTCAATTGCCTCATTGAATCTGTCTCTTTCAGTAGCTCTTTTCAATGCTTGTATGTCAAAATCTATATGAAAAAAAGGAATTAATTCACTCAATGCAGATTCGCACATGGTGTGGCGCTTTATATTATTGGAGCTGCCAGATGAAAATTTTTAAACAGCACTGCCATGATACATATTTCAGTACTTATTAACTTGGTGCGTATATATACATATATAAACATATACATAAATTAACTGAGAAAAATCTCCAAAATACAACGTTAAATAAAAAATATTACTTTATTGAAATAGGCAAAATATTTAAAATCACTTAAATATTTATCTAGTTATTACTTATGTTCAATAAATGTGTTTTATATTACATATTAAGGAAAAAATAAAAAGGCATATGTGGTTGTTGTATTAGCTAGGCTGATTCTTTCACTTTCTTTCATGACATTTTCATTTCATGAATTATGGCTGAGCTAAGGAATCAACTGAGCTAGTGAATGAATTAATTCAGTAAAGTGATCGGAGCGGAAAAGAGCGCTCACTCAAAAGAGCTGTTTTGTACAGCTCTAGATCCTTCACGCTCATGTATTTCGACTTACACCTGAGCCAGTAAAGGCCTGTTTGTTGTACGTTCTCAAGTAGCAGAAAGCATAAACCCTTAGCTTATAGAAACTCCTTCTCATTGAAGTAGTCCCAACATTTCTTCCAGTCACTATCTCCAATCCGGGTATTATATGGTAGAATGGCATCCACAAAAAACTGGGATCTCATTTAGGCGAAAGAGGTGCAGTGTTCCGACTTCTCTGTGTCTTCCCTGCATGACCGGCATTCATTGCCGTCCACGATCCCAAGCCGATACAAATGTTCTCTCAGGTTTGAGTACACCATCAAGTCGCCGGTTAACTTTCCTAGTTCGGGCTTATTAATTTTAAGCAGTGCCTTTGATATGTCTTCTTCTGGGTTGTCCCATAGAGTGGTGGTTATATTACCCACAGTATCACTGCTCTATCGTGTCCTGTGTACCATTTTAGCCCAGTCTTGTGATTTAATCTTTGTTGTTTTAAATGGCTTTCCGTTGATAAGATGTACCATTTGCAACATTCTGGTCTTATTCGCATGTTTATTACCGGATTCGCCATAGTGGACTGGCACCCTAACAAGGAGACCGTTGCCTCGTACTGGGTAATCGTTAATCATATCTTTGCAATCCAAAAGAAAATTTCGGTCTCCTTTCTTTCCCCCAATTTCAGTTCATCTGTAAAGTGACAAATTCCCACGGGTGTTTGCGTTAGGTTTCGATTGTTCCAGGAGTGTATTTCCTGCATAAGTATCTCGCTGACAGTTAAGACCTAGTTTCCCGTACTCAATCGGACATATACGGTGAAGCTCAGATGTTAAGATGACTTGAATTCTGGCTTCTCCGATCAGATATATAATTTCGGAGTTTATTTTTTTATGCTCGTATATCACTTATTAAAATTTTACCACCATATTCATAAAAAAATAAAACGTATTTGAAATCTGTTGTAAGAAAATGTTGTATGAAAAAATTTGATTAAAACCCATTTCAAACTCATTTTAAATTTTATGAATACCGGGGTTATTGTTTACAATATCTCAGGAATTCTTCAACCGATTTTGATCCGATCGACGTCAATGTCAAGAGGTGAGTGGTCTGTGGAATCAATCGGTAAAGAAAAGTTATTAAAAAGACAAATTAAAACAATTTTTTTTTTAATCGGTTCGAAGACGTTCAAAAATTCTATTTTCAGATACACACACACATATCCACACATACATTAACACACACACATACATATGCACAAACACATTCATACATACATTCATGCAGACATTGTGACACTCCCTCAGGAGTAGCGAAGGAAGCTCCTTAGGAACTCAGAACGTTGAAATCTGATTCTTACAAAGCGGAGTAAAACTAATAACTTCCCAATTCTGTTTTTAATTTTCTATTTTGTTTTGTTTCTCAGCAGGAAGTTAAATAGTTGCTAAGTTGCTTAAGCGATTGATCATTCTTGATCACCAAGTTATTAGTGCTCATCCCAACTTTAAATAAAAGTATTTTTTTAACATAAAATGATACTGCGGCAAAAGGTATTTTATTATTAAGAAATGTTAATGAAAAAAAAGAAAAGTGAATACATGTGAAAACAATACAAACCTGGCATAATTCTCTAAGAGAGAGAGAGTGTGTGTGTGTGTGTTTTATTGAAAACCGCAAGAAATTGTAGTCTTAATTTATAAAAATTCATTCATGCGTCCATCCTTCCTTCCATCGAAACATTGATTTGTTCGATAAAAAATGACAGCGAAGAAACCCTACATGTGGAAAATGAAAATGAATATAAATATTCATTGGCATAGAGCTGAATATATTTTTCAATACATAATAATGATATTTATTGTACAATATCTTATATTTATTTATTTATTTTAAGCAGGCTTTTTTCAAAGAAATATTGCATTTTCGTATAATTATTTTTCAAAAGAAATTTGTCTAGCAACAGACAACGTTGACTATGTAATAGTTTGTTTTTTTTATCGCAGAAATTTGTTTACAGCAAAATTGTTTTGTAAAGGACAATATTTTTTTTTGGAGAAATTTCTCTCTAAGAGAATGCGTTGTAGCAAAAAATTTTCTCCTTGAAAACTTGTCTTACAGAAACAAATATTTTACATAGAAAAAGTGTGTTATTTTTTTTTTTAGGAGTAGGACCAGCACTCAGGGGATAACCCCTACATATGCAATGCATTGCGCTGGAACTAGGAAAATAGATTTTGGGAAGGAGGATAAAGGGTGTAGTGTCTGTGGATACTCGATTTGAACCCTCTCAAATTGTAAGTGGCGGGGAAGGCATCTGCGGACGTACTGTTCGGCCAATAAACGAATTTTCTCTGTAATGCGTAGTGCGATTCGTTGGAATATCGACCACAAACGCATGCGGTCTTGATGAAAAACGCTTTGAGCGTAAGAAAGAATGGGTTTCAGGAACAAGTTCCCTAATTTCACCAGAGCACCTGCCATTATAGTAACGATAGAACAACGATACGCACCCCACATTGCGACGATGCTCAAGAGAGTCAATAGAGTTGGCTACTGTCTCCGATGAGTTTCATCGCCCTCTCCTGTACGCGGTCAAGTAACTTCAAAATAAACTTTGAAGCACCGGCCCAAACATGAGAATTGTATTCCATCTTCGATCGGATGTAAGTGGTGTAAATATTAAGAAGATCAGAAGGGTTGAAGTATCTCTTGCACCGTCTTAAGAAGCCAAGGCACTTGAATGCTTCTTTTGCGACTTGAAAGACATGTTCCGTCCATCTGACATCACACTGCTCTTTCATGCCCAGAACATCAAGAGCCCCTGACTCCATAATACACCACCCATAGAAACACATGAAGCAGCATGGTCACACGTACGTCGATGCGTAAGCATACAACACTGGATCTTACGGGCATTAAAATTGACCCTGTTCGCCTGACCCCATTCGGAAATCTTCGCGAGGTTACTATCCAGAACGTCATTCATAAACTGCCTCCTCGTCTCGATTTCAGACGTTGACGGCCTGCAGTTAAAAGAATAGGAATGCGAAAAGCTGCTATCATCTGCGAAAGAGTGAATAGGACAAGAAGTTTGGGAAAGTAGATCGTTAAGAAAAATTAGAAATAGAGTAGGAGAAAGAACGGAGCCCTGCGGTACCCCTGAGTTGACTCTGAACTCATCGGATGAGACCCCATCTATAACAACTCGTATATAGCGATCCCTGAGGAAGGTCGATATAAATCGAGAGAAGGTGTCTCCGACACCAAATGCAATAAATTTGGATAGGAGTGCTCCATGCCACACTCTATCGAACGCCTTAAAAATATCTAGAGCCACCACTTTAGTTTCGCCAAAACGGTGTATGGAACCATACCAGTTTTCCGAAAGAAGGGCCAATAGGTCACCCGTAGAGCGGCCTCTGCGGAAACCATACTGGTGGTCGTTTAGTAAACTGTTGGACTCCAGATATTTCACAAGATGGAAGTTAAGCATAGTTTCCATCACCTTCGATATAGCACAACATATTGCAATCGGGCGGTAATTGTCAGGGTTATTAGCCACTCCCTTTTGGGGATTGGCGTTACATTAGCAACCTTCCAACACATTGGAAATCTACCGGAATGGTATAGGGTACTGAAAAGTTTGGCTAATGGACGTGCTAACGTTGAAGAGCACTGCTTCAGGACCAGTGCAGGGATTCCATCCGGCCCAGGAGACTTCCTTGTGCTGCGTTCCGCAAGAACCCTTTTAACTGCACGCGCTTGAAAAAATATCTTAGGCATAGTTACGGATACTGTCTCGAGCGCGGGGAGTGGTTGAGAGCTATCAGGCAAGTGAGAGTTACTTGCAAATATTTCAGCCAATATATTAGCTTTATCAACCGGGTCCGTAAACATTTGGTCATTCCTCAAAAGAGTTGGAATTGAAGAACTAGCACTTTTCTTAACACTTTTGACGAATGACCAAAAACTCTTACTACCCCTGGGGTCAGTGAGAATTCTAGTGCAAATACGCTGCTCGTATAAAGCCTTTTCGCGTCTTAACACTTTGGCGCACGAAGATCTTGCCTTCTTGCGTAGCAAACCAGTATAGGCATTTTTTTTATTACGCCAAGTACTGAATGGTTCCTCTCTGGATCGCAACGCATCTTTACATGCCTGGTTAAACCAAGACTTCGCCCTAGGTTTAACCGAAATTTGCTTACAGGGAATAAAAGCTTTCATCCCCAGTAGAATTATGTTTTCAACCATTTTCGCCATGGAATCGACATCATTGTCAAGAAAACATAGTTTCCAATTAAAATTCCGAAAGAATTCGTTTTGCTCGGCCCAACGACCCTTTTCGTAAATATATTTACTACGCTTCGTGGCTGCACGCGAAACGTTGCGAAGTTTGGAGAACGGAAAGGTTTTGTATCAGACAATCGGATTACGGCAGGTAACATCTTGTATAGAAAACTCATGTTGTGGTATTGGCAAACAATTTTCCCTACAGGAAAATTATGCAGTACCAGAAAATTTATTCTGTGGGAGAGGTGTGTTGTAGCACACAACTTTTTGCTATAGAAAACTTGTGTTGCAGCAGACAGAGTTTTTGCTATAGAAAAATTGTGTTGCAGCAGACAGAGTTTTTGCTATAGAAAAATTGTGTTGCAGCAGACAGAGCTTTTGCTATAGAAAAATTGTGTTGCAGCAGACAGAGCTTTTGCTATAGAAAAATTGTGTTGCAGCAGACAGAGTTTTTGCTATAGAAAAATTGTGTTGTAGCAGACAGAATTTTTGGTATAGAAAACTTGTGCTGTATCAGATTGAGTTTTTGCTTTAAAAACTTGGGTTGTAGCAGACAGAGTTTTTGCTATAGAAAAGTTATTCTGTAGCAGATAGAATTTTTGCTATAGAAAAATTGTGTTGTAGCAGACAGAGTTTTTGCTAAAGAAAAATTGTGTTGCAGCAGACAGAGTTTTCGCTATAGAAAACTTATGCTGTAGCAGATAGAGTTTTTGCTTTAAAAACTTGTGTTGTAGCAGACAGAGTTTTTGCTATAGAAAAATTGTGTTGTAGCAGACAGAGTTTTTGCTATAGAAAAGTTATTCTGTAGCAGATAGAGTTTTTGCTATAGAAAAATTGTGTTGCAGCAGACAGAGTTTTTGCTGTAGAAAAATTGTGTTGTAGCAGACAGAGTTTTTGCAATAGAAAAATTGTGTTGCAGCAGACAGAGTTTTTGCTATAGAAAAATTGTGTTGCAGCAGACAGAGTTTTTGCTATAGAAAAATTGTGTTGCAACAGACAGAGTTTTCGCTATAGAAAACTTATGCTGTAGCAGATAGAGTTTTTGCTATAGAAGAATTGTGTTGCAGCAGACAGAGTTTTCGCTACAGAAAATTTCTGTTGTAGCAGATAGAGTTTTTGCTATAGAAAAATTGTGCTGTAGCAGACAGAGTTTTTGCTATAGAAAAATTGTGTTGTAGCAGACAGAGTTTTTGCTATAGAAAACTTGTGTTGTAGCACATAGAGTTTTTGCTATAAATTGTGTTGTAGTTTTTGCTATAGAAAAACTGTGTTGCAGCAGACCGAGTTTTTGCTATAGAAAAGTTCTGTTGTAGCAGACAGAGTTTTTGCTATAGAAAAATTGTGTTGCAGCAGACAGAGTTTTTGCTATAGAAAAATTGTGTTGCAGCAGACAGAGTTTTTGCTATAGAAAAATTGTGTTGTAGCAGACAGAGTTTTTGCTATAGAAAAGTTATTCTGTAGCAGACAGAGTTTTTGCTATAGAAAAGTTGTGTTGTAGCAGACAGAGTTTTTGCTATAGAAAAATTGTGTTGCAGCAGACAGAGTTTTTGCTATAGAAAAATTGTGTTGCAGCAGACAGAGTTTTTGCTATAGAAAAATTGTGTTGTAGCAGACAGAGTTTTTGCTATAGAAAAGTTATTCTGTAGCAGACAGAGTTTTTGCTATAGAAAAGTTGTGTTGTAGCAGACAGAGTTTTTGCTATAGAAAAATTGTGTTGCAGCAGACAGAGTTTTTGCTATAGAAAAGTTGTGTTGCAGCAGACAGAGTTTTTGCTATAGAAAAATTGTGTTGCAGCAGACAGAGTTTTTGCTATAGAAAAATTGTATTGTAGCAGACAGAGTTTTTGCTATAGAAAAGTTATTCTGTAGCAGACAGAGTTTTTGCTATAGAAAAATTGTGTTGCAGCAGACAGAGTTTTTGCTATAGAAAAGTTGTGTTGCAGCAGACAGAGTTTTTGCTATAGAAAAATTGTGTTGCAGCAGACAGAGTTTTTGCTATAGAAAAATTGTGTTGTAGCAGATAGAGTTTTTGCTATAGAAAAATTGTGTTGTCGTAGGCAGAGTTTTTGCTACAGAAAACTAGTGTTGTAGCAAACAACAAAATTTCAATATTTCGTCACACAAAGGAGTGACGAAATATTGAAAATTAATAAATTTTTAAATTAAAATAAAGAGACCTTAAGCTTAAAAATACTAGAGTATAATAAAATTTGTTATTAAAAATTTTTTCTACAGAATAATTTTGTTGTAGCACACAACTTTTTCTATAGGAATATCTGGCGGCCAATATTTTTATGCAAAAGCTTGATGAAAACTTGCTATTCTCTTGTTGACTGTGTTATTTGAATTGTCATTGTATTAAGGAAAATATCTCTTGTTAATTGCTGTCATATAAAGATGGCATTTGCAACATGTTTACCTACATTTTTCAAATAAGGCCCCAGTTATTGTACACAACAGGAGTTTTGCGCTAATGACTATTTGCTTTATATAGAAGAAAGTAGAAAATATAACAAAAAAAAAAAAAAGATTCTGACATATAATGTCTTCTTTATACTCATATTTTCCATTTTATTTTTGCAATAAAAACTCCTTAGGTGTCCACATGAGGAAGACACAGTTATTTGCATTAGAGATTCTGTTCTCGCTTTTTTTTTCCAAAGCAAATATTATTGATGAAGTTGTGTCAACACTAATCATGCACGCTGTCATGTCACCACAGTATTTGCAATAACTGCAAGTAGATAATCAAGCGTGCAAGTTGAATGACTTCTCTTTAGAGAGAATTTGCTAGGAATCATGTTATTGCGTAATGAGGAATAATGACTTAATTGCGGAGTTTAGAAAGTCTGGGCGCAGCGAGCGCCAGCCAAGAAAATAATTATCTGCGGAGAAATTCAATATTGAATGATTGTTATTAACAGGATGTTGTCTTAAAAGCAAATAATTGTTAGTCTGACAAAGTCATAAACATTTTTTACTGGTGTTTAGCAATAATTTTATTAACAAGTTTGAAATTTGCTTCTACGCTTTTACGCTGCTAATTGACAGACATTTTTATTGTTCACAATTTCAATTATTTTTAGTGGAGAGTTATTTAACGCATACAACATTAGAAACAGGATCTGCTTTAGCAAACTTTAATACTACATCCGCCTGTGTTGCATCTTATATGGAATTCATTTTGTTGTAGGCAAAGAAAATAATTATTTCCCCTATTTCATATCCATGAATTTATTGATGTAATAAAGAATGTTTAACAATAATTTTGTTTAAGAAATTGATTAAAGGATGTTGCGGACGTGAGGGGTACACAGGCAATGCGCATGCCTGCAGCTGGTCTGATGCATATTTCTACTGTTTTTTTTATATATTTTTTTTTGTTTATGTACAAAACTTAGCCAGTGTAAACCTATTCCGAGTGCATTATTCTTCAAATAAAGGGTAAGAAACAAAATTAAAAAAAAAAACTAACAATTTTCAAAAAGCGGGAAGTTACTGGTTTTACCGCTTTGTGAAAAAACGTAGATTTCACCAGATCTTGACGTTTTGTGTTCCTGACTACTTCTGAAAAGCGGCCACTATGTCTGTCTGTATGTGTGTGTTGGTATGTGATTTGGATTTCCTGTTCGGACCGGTATTTTTTCGAAAATATCAGCAAAAAATTGATTTTTTTTTCAAACATGACTTTTTCTAGAACGGCTTTGCCGATCGATTCAAAAAACTAACCAGCTTTTGGCAATGAAAATTCAAGTCGAGCGCGCTATCAACAGGATCAAAATCGTTTGATATGTTCGTGAGATTTCGTAAACAAAAAATGGGAAAAAACTGATGTTTTAAAGAAGACTCTGAAATTATATATTTCATCAATTAGTGTTCGAACCCAGCTGGCCGTATTTCAAAGTTCGATTTCCTGGGAATTGGAACCGGTTCCGATCAGTAGATTTCGAGAAATATCAAGAAAACTGAAAAAAGTTTTCTTTCAAAAGCTGTTTTTTAAAGCAACTTTTAAACAGCTTTTCCAATCGATTCCAGAAACTAATCAGTTCTAGACAAGCAAAAACCATGTTGAGTGCTATCAACCGGGTGAAAAACGGTTTACGCGTTCGTGAGTTATCGTGAACAAAATTTTCGAAAAAAGTGCATTTTTCAAAACACTCTGAAATAATATATGCGATCAGTTAGTGTTCTTTCTGATTTTTTATAGGTATCGAAGAACTAATTGAATCAGCTTTTACCACGTGTGAATGGGCTGATCCATACGAAAGTTATATCAGTTTTAAAATCAAAATAATACCATTTTTAGCAGTTAAAATTAGCGGGAAGTTGCAAGAACAGCCTTTAAAGTCAATCGTTTTCCATTTTATTTGTATTTTATGAGATGACATCTGCTCATTTTATGGTTAAAAATTTTAAGTTTTTCTTTAATAAAACTATTTTTGCACTGGAAAAAAAATTAAAAATTCGCTTCCAGAGCTGGAAAATCAAAACATTTTTGGTTCGTAAAAGTAGTCACATAAATTCCAAATTTTTATTTTTTAGTGAATTAAACCTATTCTATACCTCAGGCAGAATTAAGAGGGTATAAAAAATAGTAAAAGTTCGGTTCCAGGGTTGGAAAATCGAAATTTTTTGGTACATTAAAGCAGGGGTCCTTAATGGGAGAAAATATTTAAGTATAATGTATTTGTGAATTTTTCATGTGTTAGTGACTGTTTTTTTAAGCAAGAGCGTACAAATAATGTTGCCAGACGACGTCATTTTTACGACTTTTTATGCCAAAAATAAAATGACATGAAATATTTAAATAAAGTTTTCATTAATATGTATTTCTTACATTTAATTAATACAGGCGAACTTCCTTATAGTGAATAATTTATACACTATAATATGTAAAAAAGACTTACAAATCAAAAAATTTCCTTTCAAGTCAATTCATCTATTAAAATGTTTGTAATTTTGAAAAAATTCAATATAAGGACGCTACTAGACGTTGAAACTCGTACTTCTAGCAATATAATTCGTAAAATATTAGTAATAGGTGATAGCTACATTAAATAAGCTAATTAAAAAATCTAAATAATAATAATCGGCAATGTAACTTCTTAGATATAGAGTCTCAGAAAAAAGAGCCTTATGTACCCTCTTCTCCCCATAAAACTTTTTGCAATAAAAAAATCTATAGGAACAAAAATATTAAACAGAAGCAATTTCTTATTTTACGTATACTTCAAATTGAACTTACTCATTGTTTTTAAATATTTTTGTCAAAATAACACCGTTTTATATGAAAAATTTAAAGCATTTTTTAATTCTGTAGAAATGTTGAGGTATTTTTCATAAAACTACCGCAATAATTTCACATTAACGATTTGAAAAAGTAATATGAAGATTTTGATGTTTTTTCTCCAAAATTTGGCGATATTGCATCTATTTTGTCTGGCAACTATGTGAACAAGAAAGAACATTTAAAGGTGTTGCCGTTGATCACAAAATCAAATTGATAATAATATAAGAAGGCAAACTTAGTTTTCAGTTTTATAAATGTGTGAAATTGATTTTTGCAATATTAGGTACTTTAAAAATTGGAAAAGATTTTTATTTTTAATATATTTTTAATTTTGCTGCATAAAATAAACTATGGGCCACTGTATATACATATTTGGGAAATTATGAAATATAAATAAATAGAATTTTCTAAAATATGATAAGAAAATTCGGAAATAAAACTGTAAATGGTTAATGTACCAAAAATTTTAAAATACTCGTGCAACTGAGTAAATAACATTTCTTTCGATTTAAAAAAAAAGTTCCTCTGTAGAAAATTTTCATAAGGCTTATATTAAAATATTCTATTATAGACAATACTATCTTCCAATGGAGATATAAAATATTATAAAACCATTTTTGTATCATACAAAATTACTAAATATCATAATATATATAAATTCATCCATCCAAGAATAAAAAAATCGAACGATGGCAACGCAGGTTGAAAATTTAGTCATGCATTTGTCGTTGTCTATGAATAAAATTTTTATTTTCTCTTCTCTCATTGATGTGAATTTCGTTACTAAGCATTCGTGTTGCGTATGTGAATACGTGTAAAAAATCCGATTGGCACTCGTATCTGGAGTGTAATGGCTGAGGTGCCCTGCATTAAAGTACCCACATAAATTCCATATTTTGTTTTTTTTAGTGAATTAAACCTATTCTATACTTCAGAAAGAATTAAATTTGTATTAAAAACTTTTCAAAATTAAAAATTCGGTTCCAGAGTTGGAAAATCGAAATATCTTAATACATAAAAGTGGTTATATAAGTTCCTTATTTTGTTGCTTTTTGTAAATTAAATCTTTTTTATACTTCGGAAAGAAGTAAATTGGTATTCAAAACCAAAAAAAAAAATTAAATATTCAATTTCAGGGTTGGAATATCGAAATTTTTTATTCAAAAAAATAACCATACAATTTCCTATTTTTGATATTTATGATAAATTATAGCTACTTTATATATCAGGAAGAAGTTAATTGGTATTAAAAACACAAAAAAAACAACGACGCGGAGTATTTGGCCTGAAAAGCTGGCCAAAATTATTAAACGTGGTTTTTGAATTAAAAGTTTTAGTTTTTTTTTTTAAGTTTTAGGTGTAGTATGATATAAAAAGTCTAGTGGCAGATTTTGAAAAAATTACACTGTGCAACAAAATTACACTGCGCAACAAAAAAAAAATTTTTTTGTCGACTCTAGAAATAAAAGTATGTGGTCTATATTTTGATGCCCTTAATTCAAATCTGTTTTCCGTTTTTCTCTAGTACATAAAGATTTTCTTTTAAAGGTGTGGCAAATTTCACCCCTAAATCGTTGGGTTGTGTAATATATTTTGTCGTAACTGGAAAACGGGTTCTCCGATTTTAATAGGAGGAGGATCAGAAGATGCACCGGAAAATTCTGCTTAAACACATTTATTTTCTATCTATTACTATTTCGGAGTTATTAAAAATTTAATGGCGAAAAAAAAATTTCCTGCAAAATTCGCCAGATTTTTTGTTTTCAAAATGCAATAAAAAAAAAATAATAAAAGAACCAAAAAGTTTAAATTTTTAAAATGTTTCTAAAAGCCACATTCCTAAGGAATAAAAGACGGTATAAATCGTGGTATAAACGTGTTTAAAAGTGATGTGAATAACAGTTGAAATCAATAATTCAAAATACATAAAAGTTTATGACGATATAAATTTATAAGAAGAAGTGCCTGATGAGGAAAAATAGAAAAAATTTTAAAATTTAAAAAAAGCGTCACAAATAATGGCGCAAACTTGCGCGAACTTTTTTTTTGTTTCCAAATTTAGAGATTCCAAGTTTTATTGTGGTATTAAACATAATTCGTAGAAATGCTTACCTCAGTTTTAAAAACCATTTCTTTTTTTTTTTCAAAAAAAGTGTATAATTTTTTTTAAGTTTTTGAACGAATAGTTTCAACATGAATATTCAACATATTTTTAATATGTTTTTTTAATAGCTTTTGATCAAACCTTGCAGCGAAAAAAAATATCATTGTTAAACCTTAATTTGTTTATATGTAGTAATAATTTTAACGAACATTTTATATTGCTATATTAAATTTGAATTAAGATTCTATAGGCTAATTGTTCGAAATTTTAATTTAAATCTCAGAAAGACATGATAAATATTCCAAGGCACACAGGCAAGTCAACATCAGTTTTATTCAACTTACACAGCAGAGCAGAACAGCTGTTTTCGAAAGACGCAACCCTTTCATCATCAGTGCTCATGTGTATTGTGTTTGTCACCACTTATTAGGTGGCTTAGTTGAATGTGATTTGTTTAGCCGCAAAAAATATCATATAAACATCTAGAAACCGAAAAAAACATTTAAATCTCCTATAATTTTCTTCACTTTCCTGACTTTAACACGGTCTCAGAACTACAAATCGCAACTTAAAGTCTTCAAAATTTACAATATAATGTAAAATATTGTTGTCTATCGAGCTGCGTACTCAGTTCTTAAGATTTCTTTAAATTCTGTTTTGCCTTTTTGGCCAGCTTTTTGGTTGAAATACTCCTCTGTGCGACGATTCTAGGGTTGGACAATTAGAACTTTTTGTGTTACATGAAACGGATTTTTTCTTTTTGTTTGTAAATTAACCATATTTTTGAAAGACGTTCAGAGGTCTTAAAAATCAGAAGAGCTTCCTAGCCGAAATATTTAAACGTTTTCTTAAATATAAAAGTAGCTGATAACATTTTGTTTTTTTTAATTAAAACTATTTTCTGTTTTAGAAAGAAAGAAGAAATACATCTGAGAAGGGTATTTAACATTCGGCACAGCCGAATATAGCACTTTTACTTGTTTTTTTTTAATTTTGTAATTAATATTAAATATAATGTCAATTACTTAACTTCAACATCGCTCGACTTGTTTTGTTTATGATTTTTTTACAACTTAGGTGTTAAGTCTCTACTAACTTTGTTCAGTGAGTTGTGTTTTGCTCACTAAACACACTTTTTAGCAGTGCTGCATTTGACTAAATATTATAGAAATTTCATATTTATTGAACAATAATTAATTAATATTTTACATGGATAATTGAGCTTAATAAAGCTATTTATTGCGATGAGCTCAATTAAGGTGTATATCTGTCTTTAAATTACAGGGTGTGTATTGAGCGGTAATGGCCAAACACTTGATAGTCTCACAGTGTGTGAGGTAAATCAAAACTTCAAAAAAAAAAAAGATGATATATCAGTACAGAAATCCCCGTATGTGACTCAAACTCGTTTTTGGCTAAATTTATTTCTTATTATACTATTGTGTGTTTCTTTATAAACTCCTGATTTAATCAATTCAAATCTTCAAATCATACAAATCTGCCACTTCCAATAATGACATTTTTATCTCTCAATTCCAATCTTTAATAATAAAATTTCTACTTAAAATGAATTTATAAAACATTTGAAATCCGAAATGAATCTCTACTGAAATGCATAAATTTAGAAATCTTGACTTCTTACGAAACCTTAAATTAGTTTTTAGTGTTTAAATATTTTTTTCCAGCTGTCATGTTCGATTACAATACGTCACCTGCTGCAGTCAAGTGTCATGGTTTAAATGCTTAACTGCACCTGAGCATGCTATTCTAGTCTGAAAATCCTACACTGAGTTAAAAAAAACTAGGAATCTTAATGTGAATTAAATAAAATGAGATAAATGGAAAAACAAAGAACAGATAAAAACAATTTTATAATTCTTTTGAAAAATTACGACAGTATAATTATGGCAAATGATGTCATGTGATGACTTTAAGTTGCTTCACTGCTCACATACATAAATCCCTGTATTAAATAAATTTGTATTCAATTGATAGTACGGGCTTTTTGACATCACTTATTTATACTGCACATTGATGATTTTGATTAGAATCAAAATATCATTTAAATTAGGGAGGTAACCATTACCGCTAATCAGCGCTATTCACCCTTATCGCGGATAACAAGTGGAATTTTTGTTCACGTGAAATTTTTAATTCCACTCATAGGGAAAAATGGTATCGTGAATCTCCCGGGAGAAATTATTCACGCTATCAGTTCTGAGTGAATGTAAAAAAGAGAAGAAGCTGAAAACAACATGAAAAATCAAGGAAATTTGTGTTGAAAAATTTACAATTTATGTAATAATTTAATTTTTTTTTAAAGTATAGCTAAATATTCAATAGTAAAATAATTTTGGAAACCGATCCAAGAATATTAAAAATATTCTTAATGTTTAGAATTCGAGCAACTAGGCAATTGATTTGTTGCAAACTATATCAGTTTGTGTCTTATTAATGGATCTCGCCCTTAAATAAATTTTGTGAACTCTTATATTTGAATTATAATAGAAAATACTTACGTTTTCTACTCTATTCCCCACCAAAAACTAAGTGAATAAATTAAAGCGAAATATGAAAAAATCTGCGGGGAAAAAATCATTCACGATAACGGGAATTTAATTTTAGCATGAAATCATTCACGGTGAATATTTCCATGGTTGCAAATTTTAGGGAAAAGGGAAACATTTCGAGGGAAAAATTATTCATGATAGGGGTGATTTTTTTTTTATATCTCGATATCAGTAGTATTTTTTATGTCGATACAACGATACTTTTTAAATACTTTTTAGTTAATTTTTATTTTTAATTTAAAAGTTATGTTGTGTAAGAAAAATACTTGTTGCCACTTTGGTTATTAAACATATTATATAATCTAGTAAATTTTGGTTTTTAATAATTATATAAAAAATTATTTTCAATTATAAATAATAAAAAGTATACGAAAGAAATACGTTGTTGAAATATTTTGTCATAACAGTTGTTAGTACAGGGTGGCTCAGACAGACCGAAGTGGTGTGAATTCCTTATAACTTTTTATTTAAGACATATTTTTTTAATTTTTTGTTTTTTATATACAGTAAATTTATAGGGAATATTTTTAGATTAGTTATTAAAAATTATATCCCGCAAGTGGTGGCCATTTTCTGCTTCGCACAAATGTGCTCTTTCCAACACATTTTCCATGACCTTTCGCAAAACTTCCGGTGTTATGTTGTTAATTTCGTCTCGAATATTGGTTTTTAATTCCTCAATAGTCCTAGGCTTAGTAACATAAACTTTCCCTTTTGAATAACCCCAAAGGAAACAGTCTGGAGCGATTAAATCCGGGGAACGCGGACGCCAATTAAAATTGCTTCTACTCGAAACGACGGTATGCACTCTGAGTCAACACAATGGACCGTTGATTTGAAAAGAAATTTCAACGATTTGGGCACGTTGTTCAGTTTTGTATTGCTCCATTATAAATTGTCCAAGTCTTCTTTACAAAATACTGGAAAGAAAAGAAAAAAAATTATAAGGAATTCACACCACTTCGGTCTTTCTGAGCCACCCTGTATTTAGAAATATACTTGAACTAAATACCGGGTGGGTCATCTAAATTTAAATTTGCACCACCGTTTATTTCGAATCTTTCAACACTTATGTTATTCTATTCCATCATAAAATTCAGAAACATTTGCCCCTATTATGAATGGCGAGATCGACGTCACATCAACCCGACAGTAAAAAATTATCATCACTTATCTACAAGTTGTCGATAGCAATTAATTACTCTTGACAATTTCTTAGCATCCTCTAGGGCATATAATATCGATAGAACATGTCAATAGTAGTCAATGGCTGTCGAAAAAGAGTGGACAAGCGACAGTTTTTTACTGTCGCCTTAATACAACGTCGATGTCGTCATTCATAATAGGGGCGATTGTCTCCACTGAACGGAATGATTTGATTTACGTTTGAGCAACGTTGGAATTTATTGGTAATTTGTTTCCGAACCAAAGATAATATGTCGGAAATCGATTTTGTCAAAAAGAAAAAATCATCTTTTCGAGCAAAATTGCCGTATGTGGGATTGAGAAAACTCCCACGTAGTCTCACAGATGCCAATGCACCCACTACGAGTGACTATTTGTTGCGGCTTGTTGAGCGCAGGCATAATTGGCCCATATTTGTTTGAAGATTAGGACGGCGCAACCATTAGGGTCAAGAGAGACACCTTTCGCACCATGGTAACCACTTTTTTTTTGTGTCCGCTCTTCATGATATTGATGGGAACGATATGAACATCCCACAATCGATTTTTTGCATCGGACGTTTGATGGCCGTTTAATTAGCTGAAATGGTGATGTCAATTGAACACCAAGAAGCTGCGATTTGACACCGTTGGACTATTTTGTGTGGGGCGCCTCACAAAGGGGCCAAATTTTGCGGATTTATTAAAAAAATAATAATAATTCAATTATCGTGAAAGCATGCGCACAAAATTCTTAAATTTTTATATAACATCGAACATTCATATTACTACTCGTATATTAAATTCAGTTAAGATTTATAGCCTAATGCATTAAACACATTCACGACAGCAGGCTACGGACTACAACCTGTCAGAAATAGAATACATGTGTTTATATGGGAATAATTATTTTAACGGCCACACGGAAGGTTGTTGTCCGTGCTTCTTTTGTGATTGTAGTCAAAAATAACTAATTTCTATTTTCATAGGCGACAATAAATAGGTTAGTGCTGCCAACACAGTGAAACATCTTAAATAAATAAGCGTTTAAAAATATTTTCAAACTGGTCAAGAATATGAAAATTGTTCAAAATAAAAAATGTAATAGCCCTTTTGAAGAATAAAAATTATTTTTTAATTTTTATTTACTTTTTTTGCGATCTCTCAGCTTTTATTTTTTATTTATTTTTTTATTTAATTTATTTATTTATTTTTTGGTTACAACTCCTAGAATATAGGACGCATATAAACGATATGGATATCATATCAAAGTACTCCAAAATGTCTTTCTATTGTTAGACATATTTTTCAAATTTAATCACCTATTGCAAGTATAATTAAATTTTGAAATTTTGTTTCCGAATTTTTAAGTAAAAATGCAATTATTTAGACATGAGTTAGGTCACAAATGAATTAACTCATAAACTCATTTTCATAGTGTCATAACAAAAAAGGACATCAAAATGTATTTATTACAAATGCAAAAACAATAAAGAGCTATAAACAAATAAAGTGTTTTTATAATTAATTTTCTTTCGATCTATAAATAGATTTAGAATAAGCGCTTTTATTTTTATATATGAAAGTGGCACCACTAAAATGAGATGTTGATGTTGTAGCTGCCGCGTTCAAAATAATTAAGTAGCTGACTATACGGCGACAAGTGTTGCTAGCGGCACATGTAGCCATGTAGTCGGTAGCCTGCTGTCGTGAATGTGTTTAAAGTATAATTGTTCAAAAATTGTATGTTTAAATTCAGAAAAACATGAAAAATACTCCAACGCACAAAGGAAAGTCAACATCAGTTTATAATTATTCAACTTACACAGCAGACCAGAACAGCTATTTTCGAAAGCCACTACACTTTCATCATCAGTACTCAGGTGTATTTGGTTTATCACCATTTATTAGGTGGCTTAGTTGAATATGATAACAGTTTTTATTCCAAAAAATTTTATTAAGAAATTGCATACGAGAACTGTATGAAACAGTTTATAATTATTTTATATGTGGGGTACCTGACTTCTCCCTCCCTAAAACTTTGCTATAATATGCGTACTGGTTTCAGAGTTATCCACATAAAATATTGCAATCCTTACTATTATTGTTCTTGAGATATTAATAAGTCCGTGAAAAAAGGGCATTTGGCCCCACTCTGCGCCGGTAAACACAAATATTGTGCCGACAAACCAGAGACAATTGAGCATTTGGAGGGCCAACATTCGTAATGCCATTGACGAGATACGACCCCATGCACTCGAAAAAGTGCCAGAAAATTGAAATAATACTCCTTATTCTGGAAATATTTGTCAACGTCACGTCAACACAATACCAAAAATTGGACAACAATTACTCGTTAGCACCTTGAATATGGCAAGAGGCCGCTCGAAATTGTCAATAGCTGAAGAAAATAAGTACAGGCGGGTGCTAGTTTTGATATTGTCTTGACGTGACGCTAACAAATAGTTATAGAATAAGAGAGAATATTATATCTCTACTGCAACTAATTGTATTTCACAACAAAAAAATAAATTTGGCAAAATTTCAAACCGTTTTTGTTCTATTGAATTTTTTAAATTAAAATTTTTAAATACCCCACAAACCTTGTTAATCGGCCTTTACCAGCCAACGATGGTTTTTCAGAATCCTACCATTAAAATACTTAGAAGGCGAATTCGAACACCAAAGTTACGAGAAATCAGTACACAAAATCCTGATTAAAGCCAACCGTGGTCAGTAGTAGGGTATCCACTTCATCAAAAACATTCATTCCTTTATCTACATGAAACCTCAAAACCAACTCTTAAGGAAAATAGCGAAACATCTACAAGTATCATAATTAATTCTTACATGTTTCGAACATGAAATTTTTTTTAAACATTTAAAAATATTTTTGTATTTTTATCATTTTTATTACATACTTGTGTGTGTGTTTGTGAGTGTGATTGCTTTGCCTTAAGCAAATATTGTCATAGAAATGGATACAGCACATAAAAAAATCAAATATTATGATTGATCAATAAAAGTGTTTGCAGTTGTTGCATTTAAATGCCATTGAATACAAGCGAAAAATAAACGCTCACACAAAATCCAACAAATTGCAGGTGTTTGTTTAAATAGTGATAAAAATTAGACAAATACAGTGTTAACAAAAATGTTAAGGAAAACATTTTTGTAGCTTAACATTATTTTTGAAGTATTGAAAAGGAGGCTTTTGAAAAGCAGCAAAATATTTTAGGCTTTTGTGAGAGAAAAATCGGTGGTATGTGTTTTATTGCACACTAATTAAGTCAATAAATACAATGAAAAAGACGTGGCGACAAACGGCATTAAATGACATGGCAACAAGTGCAATTAAGCGATTGCCACGAAAATATATTTTTTGCACATCTGCCAACCGAAAATTACTCGTGGTAAATAAAGCGTTTCCATAAATCTTTATAATAAATTTGAGTTACTTGGAAAGTCGTCTAATAATTTTACTTAGAAAATATTGTAACTGCATCCTAAGGGCGAGAGCACCTGTCAGAAACCTATTCAAGTGATGTGTTTTGAAGTGTCAGGGAGTTAGAAATTTATGTAAAAGAGATCCAAGTGCGGCAAACGTAGTATTATATGCTATTATTTCTATTAGACGTGGTTTTAATAAATTCTGGTTTTAACGTTAAAACCTGGTTTTACTATACAAAATGGTTAAAACCAACGTAAAGCTACTTTCGAATTGGTTTTAAGTTTGTTTTATGAAATGCAACCTCGTTTTTGGCTGTGTTTAGTTGAGTGCTGCCAAGTTATATATTCGAAACAGCTGGTATTGTTTATGTCAGTAAGAATGTATACTGACGCCTGAAATATGGGCCTTGCGCACATATTTTTATACCCTCCAAAAAAGAATTGGAAGGTATATTCACTTGATCATTCCATGCATAACGCAGCAAAATATGCATCTGAGACCTCAGTGATGAAACCTAAGACGATCTAGCCATGTCCGTCCGTCTGTGAAAATCACGATTCAGTCCGAACGAAAAGAGTCAGACCCTTGAAACTTGGTATAAATATATTTTAAAGCTTAGAGCAGGTTAAGTTCGCGGATGGGCTAAATCGGGCAAGAGGGAAAAGAGTTCCCCTATGAAGAACTAAACCAACCCAGAAAAAACAACATAATTTTTAAAGTTTTTTTGGTTATTTTGTTAAGCAAATGATATATTTTTATGTCAAATATGGTCCAACGCCTTAAACTGGAGCCATAAAATAAAAAAAAATTGTTTGTGGACCCCGCCCACTTTATTGGGCGTTATTATATGCAAAAATAGCATAACAATTTAACAAATTGTTTAACTTAAGCCTACATTCCTTAATAAAATTTTTAAACTTTAATGACGAAGCTGAGACGATACCTGGTACTCCTCTGCCCCCTTCACCACCTAAATGACCCTAGATACCAAAAAAAAAATTTTTTTTTTATTTCGTATGTAATCATCCCAAGCATTTATTTTTAGAGTTTAATGACTGCCTGTATCTTCCCTACCCCCTCCTCCCCTTTGCCCCCTAAATGACCCTACCAAAAAAATTAAATTTTAAATTTGTATATAATCATCCCAAGCATTTATTTTTAGAATTTTATGACTGTCTGTTTCTGCCCTACCCCCTCCTCCCCCTTTGTCCGCTAAATGTCCCTATAAGAAATAAATAAAATTATATTTTTAGGTTTGTATATAATCATCCCAAGCATTTATTTTTAGAGTTTTATGTCTACCGGTTTCTGCCCTACCCCCTCTCCCCCTTTGCCACCTGAATGACCCTATAAAAAATATATAAAATTTTATTTTGTATATAATTACCCCAAGCATTTATTTTTAGAGTTTTATGACAAAGGCGAAATGTTTCCCCCACAGCCCTTGCCAGAGTGACCCCGCCAAAATACAGTTTTTATACCCTCCAAAGAGAATTGGACCCTATAAAGTAAATATGTATATTCTTGATCAGTGATGAAGTCTAAGACGGTCTAGCAATGCCCATACGTTCGTCTGTTTAAAACAGATATATTAATATAAAATAATAAATAGAATTTAAACAAATTCATTTATTAATAATAAAAAAATAACAAAAAATAATTTGCAGTCGTGCAAGATTCGAACTTAAGCCCGATAAAAAATTAACAATTTACATAAGAAAAAGTTCGACTAATAAAAATTCATACATAATGTAAAACATTGCGGGGGCACGCGCACTTGTTCAAAGTAAATTGACAACTAAATTCAATTACTTGAACATAAATAACAAAGAAGCTTTACCTATCAGCAGCCGATGGCTCTGGAAAAAGCAAAAGAGATATTGGAATATTTGGAATATTAATCGTCAGGGTTGGGGAATTTCGTACTAACCAAAATGTAATAACTTAATAATATGAATGTGATAACTTCTCATATTCAACTTTCGTTAAAAACATTGTTTAAATAGTTGATATTCCTACTAACTAGCACCACTTGCAAAAGTGGGAAAAATTGAACAAAGAACGCTGATGAGATGGCGTAGCGGCCTCGAAATCAGTACTGATCCGTTCTGCTGGTTTGATGATTATTAAAAAATATTCTTAATATTCCAATCTTAATATAAAATAATAAATAGAATTTAAACAAATTCATTTATTAATAATAAAAAAATAACAAAAAATAATTTGCAGTCATGCAAGATTCGAACTTAAGCCCGATAAAAAATTAACAATTTAAAACAGATATTGTCTATTTTTGAACCCCGCCCCCTTTAGTGGACGTTGACGTACATTTGAAATTCACTTACTAAAAATTTGGAGGGTATTTAAGATTCGACCTGGTCGAATATAACGTTTTTACTTGTTTTTTCTTCATATCCCATTTTTCAGATTTTTTTTGTTCCGTTATACTTAAGCCAAATTTTTATTTTTTTTTGGTTTGAACTCTTATACTTAAGTATATGGGCATTTCCAGAAAAAAGTCCACCTTGATCGAAAAATTAAAATTTAACAAACAGATATTTTCCTAATGTATTATAAAGGAGAAACTTCTAAAATAAATTAAATTTAGGAGCTTAAAGCTTTCTTTTGTTGGGATGGTGAAATACTGAGCTACAAGTTTGAAGTTCTCGTTTTTGTAAGTGTTTCTTAACTTCAAGGGCATTTTCTCTTTATAATTAACATTCCTAAAAGCAATTTCATAATAATACTCTTAATGCAAAACTGTTGCTACAAACATATTTAATCATAAAACAAATGCAAAAAATAAATTTAGTATTTTGTAGTTTTTATATAATTTTCTAATATTTATGTCTTTTTCGCATTTTTTTAACATAATAAAATAAAGTGGAAATTTTAGTAATGTAACGCCAGACCAATTTTCATAAAAGAAAAAAAAAGGAAAAATGATTTGTTCAATTTATAACTTGGAAAATAAATGTATATTGGTCCAAAACCTATCAAAAAAAATTTGATTAAAAATACTTGCCCAATTCGCAGAGTTCAACAATTTTGTTATCAAAGTCAAATCGCACTTCCCTTTTTTGTAACGTAACGCCAGGTCACTTTTTGGAGTATATCTTGAAATTCTTAGGCTCAACTATTTCCATTTTTTGGCCGAATATAGAGCTATCCAATCACTTCTCTAATGTGAGAAAAAAACTTTTTTAAATTATGGTTTTTAAAGTTTTTTCAACATATCGTCGTACAAAAGTAACGTAACGCCAAAATGGAAATGCCCATATGTAAACGTTTTCATTTTTATTGTTTGCTAAAGTCACATCTTAAATTTGTGTGCCAGTATTTACACCGAACATTCATATAGGCCAATTGTGCGAAAATTTATATATTTAATGTTATTTCCAAAACATTGTTTTCTCCTCATACATCCATTCCATTCCGAAATGTGCTGTTTTATGTTGTACTCGTAAATAAAAAAATTCATTTTGTCTTGCAAATTGTGTGATTGTGTTAACAACATCGGCAATAACTCGCCTTTTTCGGTTTGTTTTTTACATCTCAAAAAGCAAAAAAAAAAAGAACACAATTTTCCAAACAATTTTAATGCCTTTTTTATGGGTTTTTATATTAAACAATCATTTGATTTTGGTTAGAAACAATTAATCAAATAACTAATAAATTAATTGAAATAGTAGAGATTATTTAAAAGTCGCTAATGGTTTAGTGGTGATTAATTCTAGGCGATAGAGGTTAAGAAACTTGACGACAATTTGAATTGAAAAATTCATTAAATTTTTTTTTAAATTTTCCAAAAATGTTTGCAAGTTTTTATTGCATTACAATTGTAATACCAAATTGCAAAATTTTGGGAAACATTTTTTTTTAAACTTGTAATATTGTGCAAGAATATGAAAAAATCGCTTTGCAAAAACTAGCAGTTTTATACAAAATTTGTTATATAATTTTAAATAAAAATTTTATTTTTAGTTTTAATTAACTTAAAAAATATATTTTTCAAATGATGCTTTTAAAGGCCAAGCAAGGGCTTGGGAATATGTTAGCATTCCGTTTGAGCTTCCGAAAAGTGTAACATATTCGTTTCTGTATATGTATATTGAGGCAGAAAGAAACCACTATTGACCCTAGTCTTTTTTGGCAACGCATCGTTCAATAATGGCTATGGATCCTTCAATTAAACTGTACTTTTTAATTAAAGGTCACACCTTTGAATTAAATGTTGAATTTTTTAGTTTAAAATTGCACATATTAGTTACACGTTTTCATTTTATGTAAAACTAGTCCATCCGAATAAAAAGTCATAGAAAGTATGACGCACTTTTTGTATAAAAGTTGCACTTTTTAATTAATAATGTTATATTTTTTGTTAATAGTCGCTCTATTCAGATGAATGCTGCATATTTTAGTTAAAAGTTTCTTTTATTTATTAAAACTTTTGTGAGAAAAAAACTTGCACTTAATTTAAAACTTTGAAAAAAGTTGAACTTATTAAATAAAGGTTGCTTTTTGTGAATAAAAGTTGCCCTTTTTAGATAAAAGTTTCCACTTCATAAACAAAACTTGCACTTTTTAAATAAAAGCCGCACGTTTTAAGGGAAAGTTGTACTTTCTATATAAAACTTCAACTTTTTCAATAAAAGTTGCACTTTTTAAATAAAAGTTGCACTTTTTATATAAAAGTTGCACTTTTTATATAAAAGTTGCACTTTTTAAAAACAAATTGCACTTTTTAAATAAAAATTTCACTTTTTAAATAAAAATTCCCCTTTTCTAATAAAAGTTTACACGTTTTAAGAGAAAGTTACACTTTTTAAGAAAAAGTTGCACTTTTTAAGTAAGAGTCGCACGTTTTAAGTAAAAGTTGCACTTTTCATATAAAACTTCAACCTTTTTAATAAAAGTTGCACATTTTAGATAACAGAAATTGCGCTCTTTATTTAAAAATGTTATATTTTTATGGAAAGTCATGAAAAAATAAATAAAAGTTGCTAGTTTTAAAAAAGAAATTTGCATCTTTTAAATTAAAGTAGCACTTTTTAAAAAGAAGTGGAACTATTTGGTAGAACTTACACTTTTCCATAGAAATTGCACTTTTTGGCTCAAGCTTCAACTTATTAGATTTAAACTCTATTGGATTACGAAAATTCTAAAATGCTACTTAGTAAAATCTGCTATCACGAAAAATATTTTATAATATTAATCTTAATATTTTAACGAACTTTGTTCTTTTTCTGTGCAAAAAGTTTAATATTGATGATATTTTAAAATTACATATAATGCTAAATAACTCTGTAGATGCTAGCAATAATTTGAATTATTTGCCACAGTGTACTAGATTGTTAGCACGTTCATACACCATAATAACATTAAGGTTTCATTTTCTTGCTTATTTTATTGTTGTTCTATTTTTATGCTTTTTACTAAAGTTTACTTATTAACAGAAATCGCTTCTTAGTAGAAGAAGAACTTTTTATTATAAAAAATTTTGGGTTTAATAACACTGGTTTGCACTTTTTACTTACAAGTTGAATTTGTTAATAAAAATTTTCAATTAGAAGTTGTACTTTTCAACACCAAGTTGCACTTTTTAATCAAAACTCGCACTTTTTAATCAAAAGTCGCACTTTTTCATTAAAAGTCGCACTGTTTCATCAAAATTCGCACTTTTTCATCAAAAGTCGCACTTTTTCATCAAAGTCGCCCTTTTTAATCAAAAGTCGCACTTTTTAATCAAAAGTCGCACTTTTTAATCAAAAGTCGCACTTTTTCATCAAAGTCGCACTTTTTAATCCAAAGTTGTATTAAGATATTAATAACTTTTCTCTTTTATTTTCAGGTACGTACTCATTTATTCAAAATAAGACCTATTTTTTAAAAGATAAGTATACCATAGTATTGAATTCATGCAAACATTTCATATTATATTTTTGCCTGCTCTTAAGTTTGCAAATAAAAATTCTTAAATCATTTATTACAATTGTAATTACATTGAAACTTTTGCCAATACTTGCAAATTCTTTCCCATTTATTAATTAAGGTTGACATTTATATGGACTCTTTCGTTAATATGCTTCAATCTTTGCAACAAATTCCTTTCTAAATTACTTTTAATTCTTTTTTTTTAGTTTCCATTCGAAATCAATTACGAGCGCTGGTTTTAAAGTTCAACCAGTGTCAATTAATGCCACAAATACCTCTGACTACCGGTAATTGTTTGGTCGCTTTGTGGTGGCAAATCATTTGTTTTATTTTTTCATTTGCAACAAATTAAATGTTTGTATTAAATATATTTAATTGATAGTTTGTCACAAATTGTTGCAATTAAAATTAAATAGAAGCAGAATGAAAAAGGTTCATACCAGAAGGCAATAAGTGTAGTCGAACAACAAAAATTGTCATCAGATTTCGTTTAAATATCGAATGAATAAAGAAAATCGTATGACTGTGAGCAATTGTGGTATAGATGAAAACAGAACCAAAGCGAGAGGCGAAAGAAAATCTACAATTAAATTTTTCTAAAAGCATTAAGATACATAGATGAATTGTTTGCATAAAGTTATTTTATATATATTATTTAACTTGATGTCGTAAAATTTAAGGATGAAATTGGAACTAATTACGCTTTCTGTTTCGTTTGACTATAAAAAGAGGCATCGTACAAGGCGTCAATATATTTCCGAGTCATGAACCTTCCCAAGTAAATCAAGTGGCTTCCCTTAGAAGCACACTTCTTCACGCCTGTAGTTGTCATTGCGGATCGACGAAATTAGATCAGCAGAAAAAGACACTATTAAGGTGCAGCTTAAAAAATACACCTCATTTTATATGTAGATATTTACAAGTTACAAAAGCAATAAATTTTGTAGCAAATAACTATAATTATCATAATTGAATTGTAGTTTTTACCTTAAACAAATCCATTGTTTAACAAACTTGGCAGAAAATCGTCAGCAACTGTTTACTGTTCTGTTGTAACTCGTATTGTTATTTTTAGCTAAATTTTGCGTTTTTACACATGATGACGTTAATTATAGTTTGCAATAATTATTTCAGGCAACTACTTAATTAAGTGGTCTGCAACTTGTAAAGTTTTATGAGAGTCTGTTTTTAAATTTAAATATTAAAAATTATGAATTTTTGAAAATCGCTTGAAACCTGTAAATTAAAAACAACGTAAAGCGCTGCATAAGACTGCAGAATTTTATATGCGCACTTTCCTGTTATAAAACTTAGGATTGTTGGAATGTGATTTTAATCACGCAATATAAATAAAGAACTGATATATCAGCGATGCCGAATCGTTTTTTTTTTCTTTCGCCCTTTAGTTTTGATCCTTTAAAACACATTTTATTTGTGGGATTTCGTTTTTTTAAATATATTTTGCGAAACCCTGTCAGTTTCCACCAATACAATTTTTGCCATTAAAAGTTGCATTATGATACAAAAAGTTTTGCAATTCAAAATTGCACTTTTATTGAAACTCTGCATTTTTCTACTAAAACTTATACACCATACAGCTAAAATTTGCACGTTTTAATATTTAAAGGTTACACTTTTTAGTTACAAGTTGAATTTTTTAATAGAAATTTGCACTTTAAAATTAAAAGTTGTTCTTTTTATCACCAAGCTGCATAGTTGTACGTGTTGATAAAAAGATGCACTTTTTAATCAAAAGTCGCATTTTTTAATCCAAAGCTGCATTTTTTTGTTAGCAAAAGTAGCACTTCTTAATCCAAAGTTGTATGTTTTAATAAAAAGTTACAATTTCTAATTAAAATATGCACTTTTTAATGCATATTTGCACGTGTTGATAAAAAGATGCACTTTTTAATCAAAAGTCGCACTTCTTAATCCAAAGTTGTGTTGTTAATAAAAAAGCACTTTTCAATTAAAAGCTACAGTTTTTAATCAAGATTTTCACTTTGTAATTATAAGTTGTACTTGTTTACCCCAAGTTAAAATTTTTAATTAAAAGTCGCACTTTTTAATTTGATAATCAAAAGTTGAATTTTTTTAACTAAAGATTCAGTTTTTATTCCAAATTTGAAGTTTCTAATTAAATCTTCTACTTTTCAATCTCAATTTTTTAATCAAAATTTGAAATTTTTAGCTAAAAATGGTATTTTAACACTAAGTAGAAATTTGTAATTAAAAGTCGTGTTTTTTTAATCAAAACCTGCATATTTTTAAGCAAAAGTAGCACTTTTGCAATTTTTAGTTAAAACTTGAGATTAAGTTGAATTTTTTAATTAAAAGTTGATATTTTTAATTGAAATATGCAGTTTTTAATCAAAATTTGCACTTTTAAAATAAAAACTGCACTTTTTAATCAAAAGTAGCAGTTTTTTATGCAAAGTTGCACTTTTTAATCTAAAGTTGCACGTTTTGATAAAAAGATGCACTTTTTATTCCAAATCTTTATTTTTTTATTAAAATTTTCATATTTTAGTTAAAAGTATGCATATATCGCACTTTAAATACAAAAGGGTCACAACTCAAAACTTTCCAAAACTGACTTTTTCCCATAAATTAATTCAGAGCACACATCTCTAACTACTGCAAAAACTTCTTTCACATCACTATCTTCTTTAACTGGAAAAATACAGTTAGACTATTTTTTTGTTAAATGTGTTGCCTCTGCACGATGAGCAGTTTTTTGTCTCTCCTGAAAATTTTAGTATTTTGAGTTGTGACCCTTTTGTATTTAGGGTGCAATATGTATTCTCACGACACTGCCTTTTTATTACATTTGAGTGATGATTTGATTTTTTTTAATTACGAATCTATGGAACTAGCAATTTTGACCCTTTTGTATTTAGGGTGCAATATGTATTCTCACGACACTGCCTTTTTATTACATTTGAGTGATGATTTGATTTTTTTTAATTACGAATCTATGGAACTAGCAATTTTTGCAAGTGAAGTCGTTGCTAAAATTTCGGTTTAACCCTGAAAAGTTAATATGGAATGCAACATTTGATTTTATGGTGAAATGACTATCCTTTGTAAATGTAGCCTTTTTAAATTCGCTTTTAGGTTAGTATTTAGATTTTCAGGGATTTGTATAATTGATTTTTTTGTTATAACGAAATTTTGAATGTTTGCAAGGTATCTGTAGTGAAATGTCAATCTGTTAATGTAACTGGAAATATTTTTGTCCCCTCCGTAGTTCCTGCAGCGGTTTTCTTGAAAAAGTTACATTCCCAGCTGTGGTGAAGAGTTTAATTTAACTAATGCAATTGTTAATTATGACTAACAGGTATACAATTTATCAGTAGAGCTGCGATTTTTCTATTTATTTTTTTTAGGTTCTCTCTTAGCTACTTTTTCTTTATTGTTATGCAAGTATTATTTAAATTTTATTTAAAGCTTTTGTGTGTCTTGTTTTATTTATTTATTGTTAAAAGTGAAGGGGTGTGTTTTGTTGAAAAGTTTAAATACTGTTTTGGTCTTAGTACCTACTCGCATTTTTATTTATTGTTCTTGGTAATATTTTATGGAAATATTTAATTGAGTTAAATGTTTTAGCAGTAAAATAAACGCGCCTAAAATATTCTATAGGTATTGTTTATTAGGGTAGCGTCTAGGTATGTGTTTTTAAATATTCTCAATAAGAAATTTTGCATTTGAAATGGTTACACAATTTGTGTAACATATTTTTATAAATACATTTCAAATTATGTTTTGTAAAATATATGGAAAATAAAAAAAGTTACCAAAACGTTGAATTTTTACACACTTACAGAAAAAAAAATTGAATTAAAAAATTATTTTTTTTTTTAAATTAAGTTATTTTTATCGATATGATATTATGGTAAAGAGCTAATAAAAATGTCAAAGATAAGTTCTGCCTTAACATAAACAGATTTGAATTAAAAAAAAGTATTTTGCTCATGTTGCCTTTGAATACAAATGTTTAGATTTTTTTCCATTTATTTCGTGTTCATTATTTGTTCATTGCTTTCAGTTCAGGAGTGTGTGGGTGAAGTTCTAATGGACTAGCAATTTTTTATATATCAGCCCTTTTTTTTAAATATAAATACAACTTTGTTTCGTTCAACAATGCCGCCGCATACCATTAACAGAAAATTAAATTAATGGAATCTACAAAGAAAAAAAGAATCTACAAAGAAAAAAAGTACTGTTTGCTTCTGTTTCCTGAATTCGAAAAAACTGCCTAAATGGCATTGAAAATGGGTTTCCTTTTTTGTCTGTTTTGCCACTAGGAGATTAAAAAACAACTAAGTAACTTTTAATTTTTCATTTGTGGAAGGAGACTTGAACCACAGCAGCCCAACTAAACTACAAGTTCATTGAATTTAAAATTACTCCACATCTTTTTTTCTATCGTTCTATTTTTGTTTAAAGCAAATGACTTGAAATTCACTGTGGGACTGTGTTTTAGATAACACCAAAAAAGAAAACTTCATAAATATAAACTGTTTCTTACTTTACAATATTGATTTTGTCATTGTTTTCTAATAGAACTTTCACATATAAATTTTAAAGCTGACTTTAAAGTTAAAGCCCTGAACAGCCCATTCTGCGTTTACTCTACAAGTTTAACTAGGAATGTAACCGATATACTATATTTCGATATATCGGCTTCTTTTTTCAATACATCGGTATGTGTAATATTTATTTATTTATTTGTATTTTAGAATGATTGAGCTCGAGGTCGTTTTTGTAAAAATCGAAAATTCGATTGTTATTCCTGATGATTTCAACAAATTGTTGACGAAATATCGAATAAAATAGAAAAATTATAACGATTTTTACAAAAACGACCTCGAGCTCAATCATTCTAAAATACATATATAAGAAAAGGTCAATAAAAGCAAACAACAATTTATTTATTTATTTTTATATATGATTTAATTTAATTATTAAGCCAAGAATTTTTATTATTAAGGTAATAATTCCTTTATTGGACTCAAGTTCAAATCCGCAAGTCTGCAAATTATTTTTTTTAGGAATTTTTAGATTCAAATTATTTTTTTTTATTAAAAGTTGAATATTATAATGTTTTAAATTAACTTGTTTCGAAATAAATTAACTCGCTTCCTTTCTATCTCTCAAAAAGAGAAAAGTCAAACTACACCCAAACCTTTTGTTACACGGTAGATACGTTCCAAAGGATACCGTGTAAAAAACCTTGTAAAAAAAGACCAATATTCAGGTATGTGATAGAAATCGATTGACTTAAAAAGTATATCACTTTTCTAAATCGACTAGTGTGTGATAGATTTCGATCGATTTTATATTCCACTTATGTTTCATTTCCATATAATTGTTATAATTAGAAAACTACAAAATCTTATAATACAACTTTTCACTTTGTGTTTTGTGAATGACATTTCTCAAATATTTAAATTGAAATTAAAAAATATAGATTTTAGATCAATAAAATGGCTTAAGTTACTGCAGTTTCTGTAATCCTTTTTGAAGAAAGGAATGGGGAAGACAGAAAATTTAAGAAGAAGATGTTTAAGAGACAAATCACATCCGTTGAGTTTACCAGAAGAAACTTAGAATTTTATTTGTGTACAAAAACTGCACTATATCATATATACATACTACATATGTATGTGTGTACGTATTAATACCCTGCAGGAGGATAAGAATTAATTGTCTTTAAGCTACTGGTACGATTACTAGTATAGCAAGCAGTAGTTCAAATGTAGATTGAACATATACAGAAAAGTACTAGTACTTCAAGTAGTTCATTTGTAGATTGATTTGACTTGTAGAATTTCATATTACTTTTTGATCATGTCTTAAAGCGAATTGCTAATGCGCATTTTCATTTATTTTATTTTTAATTGTTACAATTTTTAAACAAATTCAAATTTGAAACAAAGAATAGTATTAGAAGACTTTGCCACCTGCATATCAGTTTATTTATTCGATAATTTATGTAAGCCGCAGTTTTCTTGTGTGTTAAAAAAGTGACATTTTAAAAAATAAATAAAATTAAAAGCTAATTTTAAAATCTTTTAAACGTGTTTTTTTTATTAATATATATGTTCATATGTAAAATCAGCGATCTTTTTTAAAATAATAAAAAGTGATATATGTATTGTATTTATGTTCATTAGTGTTTGGATTGAGTGTGCCCTGAACGAACTTTCCATTTCCTCTTATAAACTAGAAAATTGCTTTTGAAGACAAAGACTTAACAAATTTCATTGGTCTTAAAAAACCAATAAATTTAGGGATTTTTTTTATATATAAACCAGCTCTTAATGCAGAACTGATTGTACTTGTATCCGTCTAGAAGAAATTATACTAGTACTCATCTAGTACTAATAGTACTAGTATCCGCCTAGTTTCCATCTAGTACCATAGGTACTAGTAATCTTTCAAACACACTCAATGTTAATTTGAGCATTAACATGGTATAGGAAAGTTCACAGCTGGGAACTAGTACTGGTGATTTTTGTACTAGTGCAATACTAGTTCGATCTCCAGCAGGACACACATTCAACAGATTTGTTGAATGTTTACGTTTGAATAAAGAGGGGTTTGTAATTATTATAAATAATATTGGAAACCATTTGACCCGTACATCCAGTCCACTTCCAATTCAAGTAGCAGTTTCCAGTTGAAATTGCTTCCTGTTTATTTGATGCAATTTTCTTCTTAATACAGGTCTTCCAGTCGCGCCATACCTTAATTAAATTTATGGAATAAGTATTTTTAATGAGCATCTTGTAAACCCATAAGTGCATTAAAACTTACTTTCTTCCAGCCAGTCGTGTCATGCGTTGGCGGTCCATGGCTATTCAAATCTGTGGTCAAATCAGAGCATAAACTCTCTACATCCACGCTGCGTCTTTTGGTAAAACCCCTGGCAGTATCTGGTTGGTTTTCCATAAACTGGATTAAGACATCTTCCTGGATATTATTGTTATGCTTTCCACTGCAGATGTTTGTAACAAAAAAATACTTTTTTTATTTTTATATAGTTTTACTTAAATTTTTGTTAAGCTGCTTCGCCTTTCGTTCAAGTAAAACGTGCCGATATAAAAATGTTTTTAAACCAACATTATCGAAATTCGTCACATGTTAAAATGGTATTTATTTTATTGAAACAAAGTGGAATATGAAATCGTTGCAACAAACCGACGTAGGGTAACACATCACATGTTTTGCGATTTGAAAAAATTTTGACGACGAAAACGATTTTTATCACATACCTGCTTATGTATGTATATAGAAAATACATAATATAGTGTATATAGAAAATTAAAAAATATATATAGGATTGATTCAGCAACCTACATATGCCTATAAAATTGTAAAAAATAAATCCGTATAAAAAAAGGCGTACAAAAATTTTGTTTAAAAAAACCGTGTTATTTCAAATTCTCGTAAAAAAACGTGTAAAAACAGGTTTTAGTGTACATATAAAAAAACTTGTTTCCGAACAAAAATTTTGTTTCAAGTCAATGAGTGAATCCAGATTAATAGTGTTTTCACACTGTCATGGTTTTAATAAATTCTAGTTTTAACGTTAAAACCAACTGTTTTTGCCCGTTTTTGGCTATGCTAACTTGAGTGTTGCCAACTTATGCATTGAAAACAGCTGGTATTGTGTATGTTCATAAACAGATCTTGCAGAACCCGCTTAAGTTTTTTTATATATTTATATACATATATAACAGCTTGATTTCCAAGAAATTCTTCACTTTGTACAAGTAGTTCCATCATTTTAAAATATTCATTCACAAAATTTAAAACAATTTCTATTTTAGAGCGCATTTGGAAAAGTTTTTCTTTTTTCCTTCAATCAAACACTTCTGTTGTACAGGTTGTTAATAAAGTGTCGGAAAAATAGGGAACAAGTGCAGCAACAAATTCACACATTTCTATGAGCGATTTAATTTATTTTGAACAAATTTATTCTACAGCCTGTATGTTAAAACCACAATTTTCAGGGTGAACACAAAATCATCTGTTCATTGTTTTAACGCATAAAACAGGTTTTAACTTTCAGTTTGAAAACAGTAGCCCTTAAAGTGAGATTTTGAGAAGTTGGAGAGCTGATATTATTTCACTCCTCGATCTCGGGGCACAAAACTTTTTATTAAACTAATTAGTTATAAACAGTTTGACATTTTTTATAACTAAACTCTTGTTGACTAATAAAATATAATCGGTGGCAGGAAATGCAAAAAAAAACTTTATACAATTAAAAAAGGCCTTAAATAATTTTTAATTTCCAAATAAAGCAACACAAACGATCGCTTTAACACTTTCAAATTATTTGTCATGTTTACTTTAGCAGCATTTAATAACACATTTGGCTTCTTCTTTAAATTATTTAAATTATAGTATTTTATTTTTGACATCTTAAAATAATAAATAAAACTATATGGGGTATTTCGTTTCATTGTTCTCTGGTTATAGAATACTCCTACACAAAAAATTCTTTATAATATTAAATAAAGAATTGATTATTAGGAAATGGTTTTTGGAAATAACTTTTTTTTGTATGTTTAAGCTCATTGGTATGCTCGCGAGTTTTTAGCCAAAAGATAAAAGAAATCGCATTAAAAGGCTTAATCATACAAAAAAATTTTGTTGGTCATTTGTTAAATTGTTTTATTTAGTAAAGAAGTTAAATGTTTCTATTTCTGACAAGATCACAACATTTGGTTAACACACTTGTGTTGTGTGACAAAAGTGACACAAATTCTTTAGCAAAAACATGAGATTTTGTAAGAACTGAGAAATTTAAGATTTAAAAAATATATTTATTTTTAATTTGTAATAAGAGTAAATGACAAAAATACATTTTTCCATGTTTTCAATTATTTTTAATTTTTTTATATTAAGCAATATTTTATTTATAGTATTAAATTTTCAAGTGCTCGCATAAAACAAACATTTCAGACCAAAGATGTATTTTGAGCAATTTAAAATTAATATTTTCATTAATTAACAACAGAAAAATGGTTTCAATGGCTAATATTAATTTATAGGGCACTGCTACACGTTCAATGCACATATATTGAACGCGATCCAGTATCGCGATATTTATTGAACGTGTAGCATGCAGTATTGATGGATCGCGATCCATATCGCAGAATGGCCTAAAATATGAAATCCAGATCGTGGATTGCGGATCGGGTGATAAATATTGAACGTGTAGCATTTTCATGATATTAGATCGCGATACGTTAACCCTTAATAGGCTACTGGTCGCGCTAGGAACCAACCAGGTATTTGTTAAATTTTTTAGGTAAATAGAAATTGCAAAGAAAGTTGTAGAGTAAAATATGTTTAGAATTGCAAGTTTTATAACACTGATTTTTTTTCAGGCCGAAAGAAAAAATCAGGCTATTAAGGGTTAATAAGCAGTGAAATAAAACAAATAAAATAAAAGACGCAGTGCATAAAATTTAACAAATAAAAAGTAAACAAGTAAAAGTGCTATATTCGGCTGTGCCGAATCTTAAATACCCTTCACAGATGTAATTCTTCTTTCTTTCTTCCCAAAACAGAAAGTAGGTTTAATTTAAAAATCAAAATGATGCTATCGGTTACTTTTATATTTAAGAAAACGTTTAAATTTTTCGGCTAGGAAGCTAAATGTTTGGCTTTTCTTATATCTGATACTTATGAACGTCTTTCAAAAATATGCAATATGTTTAAATTACAAACAAAACAAAAAATCCGTTTCATGTACCCCAAAATGTTCTAATTGTCCAACAGTAGAATCGTCTTTGGTTTTCAATGTTGTTGGTTTTTAATACCAGTTTACTTCATTCTGATATATAAAGTAGGTATAATTCATCATAAAAATCAAAAATAACAAATAAAATGGCTGCTTTTATGAATCAGAAAATGTCGATTTCCCAACCCTGGAACCGAATTTTTAATTTTTTAATACTAATTTAATTTTTTCTGATATATATATATATATATATATATATATATATATATATATATATATATATATGTATATGATGAAAATAGTTTTAATTCGACCTGGAGTCGAAGTTTTGATTTTTTAAGATTTTAATACCAATTTTGTTCTTCCTGAATTATAAAACAGCTTTAATTAGCAAAAAGAAACAACGTCAATTACCTTCTTGGTTACTTTTATGCAGAATAAATATATCAATTTCCCAACCCTGGAAACGAAATTTAAGTTTTTTTTACCAATGCAACTCTTAATGAGGCATGAAATAGTTTTATTTAAGAAAAACTTAATATTTATAACCATATAGGTTATAAATAAAGTTTTAATTAGTAAAAAACAACGTCAATTGCCTTTTTGGTTACTTTTATGTTTAAAAAAAATTTCAATTCCCCCACCCCTGGAAGCGAAATTTAAATTTTTTAAAATTTTCTTTATCAATGCAAATCTTCATGAGGTATAAAGTAGTTTTGTTTAAGAAAAACTCGAATTTTGAAACCATTTTGGTTATTACATGTACTACAAAATATTGCATGTACCAAAAAAAATTTAATTTTTCCAACCCTGGAAATGAAATTTGAATTTTGTTTTTTGTTTATTAGCGCAGCGCGTCTTGAGGTATAAAGTAGTTTTATTTACGAAAAATTGCAAATTTTTTACCATTTTGGTAACTTTCATGTACCATAAAATATTGCATTTGTCCATCCCTGGATTCGAAATTTTATTTTTTATTTTTGAATTTTTGATACCAATTTTGTTCTTTCTAAATTATAAGACAGTTTTAGTTGGCAAAAAAAACAAAAAAAAAATAAACATCAATTGCCTGGTTGATTACTTGCATGTATAAAAAAATTCAACTATCCACCCCTGGAAGAAAATTTGAATTTAAAATTTTTAATTTTTTTAGCTAATGCAAATCTTCATGACGTATAAAGTGGTTTTGTTAAAGAAAAACTTGAAATTTTTAACAATTCTAGTTACTACATGTACTACAAAATACGGAATAGGCCGAAAAAAAAAATTTTAACTTCCCATCCCTGGAAAAAAATTTTTATTTTTTTAGTTTTTAATAGACCATTGAGGCTCCCCAAAGCACGAAGTAGGTTTAATTTACAAACATTAAAAAAAATAATTGATTTTTTGTATAAATTTTGCGTCGAGAAATAGGTGTAAGCTTCCCAGCTCTGGAACCGTACATCAGATCTTTCTGAAATAGCAGCCTATTTAAGTTCATTTCCAATCCAACGGTCCAAGAACGAAGTCTCTAACTCTTCTGGGGGCTTGGGAAAACCGATTTCACGTACAGACGGACGGACAGACGGACATCGCTCATTCGTCATCGCTATTCATAAGGATCCAGAATATATATACTTTATGGGGTCCCATGTGCATATCGAAGAAATTACACACGGAATGACAAACCTATATATACCCTTTCACTTTTTTGTGAAGGGTATAAAAAGTTTATTACATTTGTGTAAAGTTTGTTTTAAAAGGGTATTGGCAGAAGATAGCGAAAGCGAGTGGGTTCTGTCGGTGGAATCGGAATTAACGACTGAAAAAATTATTTTGAAAGACTTCATTTTTAATTTGGAGGCATTGCCGGAGCTTTTTTTGGTTCTCTTGCGACATTTTTTTAATAAATGATCCGCACAGCACAAAAATAACGTAAATACTTACGCGATAAATATTGAACATGTAGCATCCGCTCGTGATCCATCAATCCATTAAAATGGATCGCCATCCAAATGTCACAATATATATTGAACGTGTAGCAGTGCCCATAGAAATTTTAATTTTCTAAAATAATTTCTTAGCAATCACCTGTGTTATTGTTGTAATGGGGTTGTTTTAATTTTAAACTAATACTAATGCAAATTCTTATGCCAACATATTGTTCAACTTAAAGAATTTATTTAACAACAACAAACAAATTATTTTTGTTTCCTTGCTGCTGTTATTTATTATGGACAAGAAGTTCATCTTTGAAGATGTAGAGCAAACGGTCAATGTTTACACTCATTCAGCACAAAATTCCAGCGACTTTACAACAGAGAACAGAAAAAAACGTTATATTCCACCGGGTCGAATCGTAAATACCCTCCAAATATTTATTAAATAAAAACTCTATTTTTATTTTTACTAGAGCTGATGGCCATTGCAGCTAGTGCTCAATCTTGGAATTTATTCCTTACAGGTTAAATAAATCAATAATAACAATAATATTTTTATTAAAATTAAAATTTTTATGGTATTTGGCTAAAGTGAACAAGAAAAAATATTATTTTAATACGGTCGTTTCCAATGTGTTGCGACACGACTGAGATAAATTAAAAATGTTTAACCTGCTGGGTCACAGCTCCTTTAATACATTTCTGTGCCCAATTTTAAAACTCACTCCGAGAAAGGCCGTGAGGGAGAGATCTCCCCTAAATCGTTAGAACTTAAAAACTAAACTTCCGTGGTAGTTAAGTGTAGAAAAAAGTGGCGGAGGGGTAGGGCAGGGAAAGATCAGGGAACACATTACCTTCCTCGTAAAAGCTTATAATTTAAATTTTTAATGAATGTAGCTTAAGGAATACAATATGTTAAATATTTACACTATTTTTTCATATAATATGTAACTTCAGCGCCTACTAAAGGGGGCGGGGTCCAAAAATAGACTATAACGTGTTTTACACAGATGGACGTCTGGGCATGGCTAGATCGTCTTAGACTTTATCGCTGATCAGGAATATATATATATATATATATATATATATATGTATATATATATATATATATATATATATATATGTATATATATATATATATATGTATATATATATATATATATATATATATATATATGTATATATATATATATATATATATATATATATATATATATAGATTAAGATTCTTAGCCTAGCAATCATAAAAAGTCCTTCAATGTGTCGTTGAAAAATATTTAACCCTTCTTCGTTAATTTGTAGTAAATAAAAAAAGCAATGTGAGTCCGATCACAGGGAGATGTGTAAATAAAACACAATACACATGAGCACTGATGACGAAAGTGTTGCGGCTTCCGAAAACAGCTGTTCTGCTCTGCTGTGTAAGTTGAACAACTAAAAACTGATGTTGACTTTCCTTTGTGCCTTGGAATATTTATTATGTCTTTTTGAATTTAAAACAAAAAAATTTTAGAACTAATAGCCTATAAATCTTAATTCAATTTATTATTTAATATTATTATTACGAGTTTAATATCTTTCCGTAACTTTTCAAAAATTTCAAATAATTCATTTTCACTTCCTCAACCTTTATAATGGATTATATTTCAAAACCGTTTTTCAAACGGATGTTGGTTGTAATTAAATATGCTACACTCTGTAACAGTTAGATGAATACGAGTACAACAACAAATTATGAGTTCGAAAAAAAAAACGTTTCTTTAGAGGAATTTCTTTTGCGGTTTTAGTACCTACTATTGCTCAGTGTTTCATTATCTCTTAAAGTGTAATAGATATTTCTCATTTTGCCAGATCAAAAGTGTTAAAACAATTTTTTCAAGTTTGAATACGATAGAGGTAAAGAAAAAAAAATCATCTTCCCATAACAGAAAATTTTGTTATTTTTTATGAAATATTCTCAGGCATAGAAAATAGTCTGTGTGTGTTTGTCTGTGCATGCAGACAAGCAAATAGTTGTTATTTACGATGAGTAGATTTGAAGAAAGCACTGCTAATGAAGATGGATCCATACTTGATGTTTAATTAATGTTTCCATGTTGCTGCTGTACAGAGTTGTATGATGGGAATGCAAAAGAAAAGTAGAACTAATGCAATGTAACATAATCGTAATTAAAAGATTATTACTTGGTTAAGCTGTTGCAAGTATTTAGATCTCTAAATTACACCACAAATATGCTTAAGAAGTTTGAATTTGTTTTCCTTATTTAAATGTTTGCTTTATTTAGTGATTATATTTTCATTAAAATTGTGCAACACAAAACAATAACATGATTCTAACAACTGGTGGCGTTAGAGGGCAACATAGAAAAAACTTGGAAATATTACATTTGAATTCATTTAAGGGAGAATTAAATTTCTTCCCAGATGCCCATTTTTGCAATGATATGGGAAATCTCGTAAGGAAACATTTTTTGGTGCTTTTCACAAATAAAGAACCAAAATTTCCTTTCAATCCCTAAACTATGCCACATAAAAGAGGAACTTTTAGCAAATTTCCTTAAGGCAGCTCAGCTGTTTTCGTGTAACATATTGCTGTGAAACATGATCAGTTTGGTCTATAATTTAAACATAAGTCGACTTATTATCAAAATTCGGTTAAAAAGGTGCATCGTGAATGTCTTGTATTCAGCGAGGGAGCGCATTTCTGGTTTAAGGGATAATTGAAGAAACAAAATTTGCTATTTATTTTAGTTGGAAGAGGAGTATTCCAAGAAGAACTGCTAATGCAGCGTTTGGTGTGGATTATGGGTCTGTGTCAAATTGTGACTGGTTGTTTACACCAATAGAACCTTTTGTCTACGACTGTCGGCTAGGTGCCAATGACGATTTCAACTAATAAAATTCTATCACTTAAGAGCCCAGCAACTATCGCTACTTGTGATAGTTGCGGATAATTCTGTTTAAAGGCTTGTTTGTTTGTTTGTGTTAGTGTCGATCGTTTCCTCTATTGTCACATGAACAGCACACTCATCCTGGCAAAGTTCAGCGCTGATCAGAAGAGTTTATTTTAAAATTCCTTAATTTCTATATTAAATTCAATTAAGATTTATAGGCTAATGGTTCGAAATTTTTATTTTAAATTCAGAGAGATATGATAAATATTCCAAGGCACAACAGAAAGTCAACATCAGTTTTTCAATTATTCAATTTACACAGCACAGCAGAACAGCTGTTTTCGGAAGACACTACACTATCATCATTAGTATTCATATTATGAGTGTCACCACTTATTATGAGGTGACTGAGTTATAAAGGGTGCTTTTTACAGAGTGACACAAGTTTAAATCATATATATTTTTAATGAAACGGCTTTTTTGGAAAGAAAATTTTATGAAATTAATGTTTAAATATGATTTTTGCATGTTGCCGCCACGGCTGGAATACCAATTTTCAACAACTAAAAAAATCTTCCACAAAGTGGAAGGCCACAATCTCAGTTGCTAAAAACGGCGACGAATTGATTGATTAGGATCATCTTCAATACTTTCCTGTACAGCGGCTACAGCTTCTTTAGTGTACACTGTTCGGCGGCTCACGGGATGCCCATTATCAGTAAAAGTAAATTTGGTCCGAAAGCAATCTATTGTTCTTCGCATTAGACGCTCTGAAGGACGATTTTGTACGCCATAAAATGCAAGAAGTGCACGATGAGTTTGACCACGCGTTGCCCTGGTGTAAGTCGATTTATAATCAAATTTCAAAGTAAACTAAACAAACAAACTAATGGGTGCTCAAATAAAGCAGTGATGCCAACTCTAAAGTTGTGACACCGTAAAAGAACACCCTTTATATGATAAAACTTCTTATTTATACAAATTTTATTAGGAGACTGCATACGAGAACTGTATCAAACTGATGGTAACACAGTTTTATTTACTAACCGCGTTGCCGTTTAATTATTCTTTCTTCATGTCCCATTTTGCCGAAATTTGTTCCATTATACCTGAGCCAAACTTTTTTGGTTTGTATTCTTTTATCTTTAATTGCTGTTTTTGTGCTGTGGTTTAAACATAATTTTAGCACAAGGAAGTATGGGAAGTTGAATTCTTCTGTCAGTGCATGTAATCCTTTGATTTTTAATAAAATCATCTTGGCTAAACCGCGTCCACTGATCTTTATTTTATATGAAAAAAGAATTTGTAAAATAAAAGGAAAAAATATGTAAATTTTGTTATTCGAACTTTCAGGTCGCAGATTTGAACTTGAGCCTGCATAAAAAAACTCTTATCTTAATAAGAAAAATATTTTCTTCTAATGAGCAAAATTTAATCTTTAAAATAAAACAAAATTAATGTAAATTTTGTTATTCGAACTTTCAGATCGCCGATTTGAACTTGAGCCTGCATACCATATTCTTATCGTAATAAAAAATATTTTCTTCTAATGAGCAAAATTGAATCTTTAAAATAAAACAAAATTAATATAAATTTTATTGTTCGAATTTTCAGGTCGCAGATTTGCACTTGAGTCTGCATAAAAAAATTCTTATCTTAATAAGAAAAATATTTTCTTATAATGAGCAAAAATTAATCTTTAAAATAAAACGAAATTAATGTAAATTTTATTATTCGAACTTTCAGGTCGCAGATTTCAACCTGAGTCTGATAAAAAAAGAAAGTTTTAAATCTTAATAAAAAAATATTCTAATTCTACCAAAACATTTTGTTGGTCGATTTATTAATCGTTAACTGAAAATTAATCGATTACCAAAAATTAATCGAATATTAAAAATTAATCGAATACTCTAGCATTCAGTTTTTTTTTGTCTGACTTTATGTAATACTCGTAAATAATATTAATGACTCTATCAATAATACAATTTATTACCTACATTTTTTTTCCTATTCTAAAAATGGAATTTTTGAAATATCGTTTGACCTTGGCAACGAATATTTCTATAAAATGTTTGTCGTCTTATATTTAAATTAAAAATAAACATTATGATTTACACATGTATAAAACTCAATGAAATTCGGCTTGAGATTAAGAAGAATTTGTAACAGAAAGAAACCGATTTGTTTAAACAATACGAGTGTTATCATTATAAGTGGTTTCAATGCGTTGTTCACATAAACACATTTCAAATAAACACTTAATATTGTTTGATTTTTTTTTTTTGGTCTTTGTCAAAAAATAATTTGATTTTAAAAATGCTATGGGAAATATTTACTATTCTCAGAGTTTTTCTGTATCACGTTTATTGAAATCTGATTGTGATTGATAGCAAAAACAGGTTGAGAATTTCAACAGCCATCATACACTTACAGGCTGTCAAAGAAATAGTAACACAAATTCAATTGCTTTGAATTAAATTGTTTAAAGGTAAATTTTACGCAATGCTTACAGTCAACAGAAATCACTCAAAATCTTAAGTGTTTTCCGTATAAATTTTTTAGAAGAGCCTATGAAGACTAACTTTTAATGCCACATACAAGTTGCACTCAATAATTTTATTTGCTATCTTGTCTGGTGGAACTAGAGCATGAGGGAATTTTCTATGCCTCTGTTTTATATTTATTAGTGTCGCACCGAATTCGTACTTCGGCAAATATGGCAAAGTTTGTCCGAATACAAAACAGTTGGCCGTTCCGTATTATTTGCTATATTAGAAATAGTTCTAAATTGGTTGCTATTGGAAATCAGCAAAATTCAAAGTACGGTCCCAGGGTTGGAAAATTTGAATTTATTTTTGTTACATAAAAGTAGGTAACCAAACAAATTTCCCCAGCACCCAAAAGAGCTACAGACTTCATTCGTGGATTGATGGATTGGATATGAACTTAAATAGAGTGGTATTGAAATTCAGAAAAATCCGAAACACGATTCCAGAGCTGGGAAGCTTGCTCGACGCATATCTAACTACCAAAAACCAATTATTTTTTGTTTGTGTGTTAACTAAACCTAATTCATACTTTGGGAAGAATAAAATTTATATTAAAAACTAAAAAAATACAAAAATCTTTTTCAGGGATGGGAACTTTTTGTTTTGTTTTTGGTACATGCAATATTTTGTAGTACATGAAAGTGTCCAAACTGGTAGCAAATTTTATGGTTTTCTTAAATAAAACTATCTTAAACCTCCTGAGGAGTTGTATTGGTAAAAAGAAAACAAAAAAAAAATAAAATTTCGCTTCCAGGGTTCGGAAACTGAAATTTGTTTAGTACATAAAAGCAGCCATTTAAATTCCTAATTTTAGTTTTTTCAGTGAATTAAAACTATTTTATACTTGAGGAAGAATTATATTCATGTAATAAATAAACAAAATTAAAAATTCTATTCCAGGGTTCGAGAATCGAAATATGTTTGTCATATAAAAATAGCCATATAAGTTCTTAATTTAGTTGTTTTAGTGAACTAAACTTATTTTATACTTCAGGAAGAATTAAATTGGCATTAAAAACCAAAAAAAAAAAAAATGATATTCGATTTCAGGGTTGGAAAATCAAAATTTTTTGGTACGTAAAACTAACTAAATAAGTTCCTAATTTTAATTAAATGTTGAATTAAACGTTTTTTATACTTCAGGAAGAATTGCATTCGCGTAAGAAATTAAAAAATGTGATATTAGATTTCAGGGTTGGAAAACCGAAATGTTTTTGGTATATAAAAATAGCCAAATGAGTTCCTAATTTTGTTTTTTTAGTGAATTAAACCTATTTTACCCTTCAGAAAAAATTAAATTTTTATTAAAAATCCAAAAAAATTTAAAATTTGATTCCAGGGTTGGAAAATCTATTTTATTTTGTTACATAAAAGTTGTCATATATAAGTTTCTAATTTTTGTTTTATTTTCAGTGAAAATAAAACAAAAATTAAAAATTCGCTTCCAAGGTTGGAAAATCTAAATTTTTTGTTACATAAAAGTAACCAAATAAGTTTCTAATTTTGTGTTTCACCTTTTTAAGCATTTTATTTTCATATAATAAAAGTGTTTTATATTAGAATAGTTCGATGTTCGGTAAAATGTAGAACACGTAACTTTGGCTGAACATTATTTTTTTGCCAAACATTCGGTCGGACACTAATATTTAGGCTCCATAGAAATACTAAAAATCACGTTGACTTTGCAAAAATCAATAAATCTTATAAGAGTTGTTTCAATGTGTGGCTTCTGTTTGTGAATATAATTCCAATAATCATATTTTTCTGCTTTAATCTGGCTTTAAAATAAATCAAAAGTCGCAAATATTTTTCAAGTCAGTTTTAATTTTTTTTTTTTTTTTTAAATCATGGGGGCTACTAATTTAACAAAATTGTATAAATAAAACGTTTAAAGACTTATTTGAAAAGATTTATAATATCCAATTAGTCTCTATTAATCCCACATAAACTGTTGTATCTGGCCTTTTCTTTTTTCAATTAGTGAATCATAAAGTGAACTTATACTTGTTTAAGAAAATAATATTTAGTAATGAGCCAAGAAATGGCACAATTATTCTTTCTTCGCTGCGAAAAGAAAAAAATTCTTCTGCTTAATTTTTAAATAGGATAACAAATAAATGAACAATAAAGAAAATAAATCACGAAATGTACATGTTAACAAAAAATATTTGCCTTTCTTCATGTCTTTCTTTCTCCAGTTTGCTATCGTTTACAAAAGAAAATTATGTCAAATTGCTGGATATGAAAGCCATTGTTACTGTCTTGTACAGACAGACAGACAGACAGACACAAACACTCTAACTTGAGTATTCAATTTAAAGCAGATTGCATATTTCACAAGTCCAGCAGTAAAATTACGCATGAATTACAAAAATGTACTCAAGTATTTATAACTCGATTAAGATCAGTTGGAAAAGAAACAACTAAGAAATGTTGCTAGTGTCTGTTTCTTTTCTTTTAGACAGACATCGAGACGTCTTTATGTTTAAACAATTAATATTGAATATAAAAATATTTCAACAATACGACTGGAAATACTCGCATAATAGAATATTTGTTGGACTTTGTAATTCAATGACTTTATAATGGGCGTTTTTTTTCTTTTTTGTTGTTCTTGCTCTTAAAGAAACACTATAAATGACACTCTTACAACACTTGCTTGCGATTTACGAGTGGAATTGTGGACTTTTTAAATTTTATTGTTTATCGCTTTATATGGCTGCAGATTAATATTTTTTCTATTAAAATTCTATAGAAACTATTTTACAACTGTTTCATTCATGTGACTTAATAGTGAATATGAATTGTTAATTATTAAGGATGTTCACAGTTTGTTTTTGCTACTGACTTTTTTTGCTACTGACTTGCACTTCTTATGATGACTTATACTTTTTGTAATGACTTGCACTTTTTATGAGGACTTGCACTTTTTATGATGACTTGCACTTTTCATAACGACCTGCATTTTTCATAATGACTTGCACTATTTATAATGCCTTGCACTTTTCATAATTACTCGCACTTTTTTTTAAAAGGACTTGCACTTTTTATGATGACCTGCACTTTTCATAATGTCTTGCACTTTTTATAATGACTTGCACTTTTTATAATGACTTGCACTTTTTATAATGACATGCACTTTTTATAAGACTTGCACTTTTTATAATGACTTGCACTTTTTATAGTGAATTGCACTTTTCATAATGACTCGCACTTTTTATGATGATTTCCACTTTTTATGATGACTTGCAATTTTCATAATGACTTGCACTTTTCATAATGACCTGCACTTTTCATAATGAGTATTACTTTTTATGGTGACTTGCACTTTTTATGATGACTTGCTATTTTCATAATGACTTGCACTTTTCATAATGACTTGCAGTTTTCATAATGACTTGCACTTTTCATAATGACCTGCACTTTTCATAATGAGTATTACTTTTTATGGTGACTCCCTCTTTTTATGATGACTTGCAATTTTCATAATGACTTGCATTTTTTATAATGACTTATACTTTTTGTAATGACTTGCACTTTTTATGATGACTTTCTGGTTTTAACGTTAAAGCCAACTGTTAAAACCTGGGTTTACCCTACAAAATGATTTTTTTAAAACCAACTTAATTAAAACCACTTTAGAATTTGTTTTAAGTACGTTTTATGAAATGCAACCTTGTTTTTGTCTGTTGCGTGCTGCCAAGTTATATATTGGAAACAGCTGGTATTGTTTATATTATTACACAAGCGTATTTTTTCTTCCCAGAATACACTTACGTTTTTTATATATAAAAATTTGTGTTTGAAAACTTAATCAGCGGCATTTTTTTTAGTAGGACCAGCACTCGGGGGATCACTTTTACATATGCAGTGCATTGCATATGTAAAGAGGATAGTATTGAGACGACAGATGAAGAAAGATAGAATTTTTTGTTGCTGTTTTACCTTTTACGTTGCAGTAAATTCTACACCATATTTATGACTGAGTGCGGAGTCGAATTTGGGATTCTGGACTTCATGGTGTCGTGTTTACTACTTCAGTCAACCGCACTCTCCAAGAAGGGCAGCACAAATTGTTATTGTAAAATAAATATATTGACTACTTTATTTTAGAAATAGTCCTGTTACTGGTTTCTCCTCTTTTATTGAATATTCAAGCCATTATTGGCCAGATATATAGGGAAAAGTAATTAAAAATTGGACCAATCGAATGAACCATGTAACTGGTAGCACCGGGCAAACATATGCCGGAAATCATATTTAAATAATAAATGTCATCCAATTAAATAATAATAAAACATCTAATTCCAAAAAAATTTTTATTTTGTATTATCATTTAAAGTTCTCCAGCAGTTAAAAAAAAAACAAAACAAAACACTAGATAGATCGCCGCCCATGTGTTAAACGACAAACAATGGTGACTTTGAAAATTTAGCTCTCTATTATATTGAAATTGTCGCCATAAAGAAAACAACAACATGGAAAGCATTCCAAATGAACTAATAAAGTCTAGTCAAAATAATTTAACAGCAACGAATTCCCACGATCTTTTCAAAAGCCTTAAAAAAATAATTTCATTACTTTTATTAATAACAAATTATGATAAGCGTTGGCTCTCTCTTTTAACTTTAAATTTATGTCATACTATTACAACAACAACAAAAAAACGATTTATGCTCGTTATAATAAAAAACTGGCATTTCGAAAACGATGTTGTCACACTACAAAAATATCCATAACAACCGTTTGATGTAGGCAAAACAGCGCTTTGCCTCTAGTCAGCGACATGCCGTCTAAATATTTCCATGATTTATGGTGGAAAAAATATATATTAACATTTTCCCTGATAGCTTTTAGTTATGGAAATTTAAATCATTTTAACAAGATCAGTTTTGTTTTGTTTTGCATTTCCAGTTGTTGTTGTTGTTGCTGTGGACATGTAAATTTGCAAGTGCGCAACAGTTGCCAATTAACACTTTGACATGAATGTTTGTTTGTTTGTGTGTGTGTGTGAATTGCAAAGGATCGGGTGTTTGCCTGCTTGATTGTCTGCCATGAGAGTCATGAAAATATTTGATATATTTTTAAGAGCAAATATTTGAATTTCATTAAAGAATAGAAAAAAATAAATAAATGAAATAAAAAACTTGTAGATACACATATTAGATTACCACTCGTACTGAGGTTAAGAATTTTTTTTTTTGATTTAATATATTTCTGCTGTCGTTATTTAAACACCTGAGCGTCCAACGGCTTTTTTAAATATATTTTTTTCTTTTTATATTTTATTTATTTATTTATTTTTTTTTTGATAAATCACCTTGATAATTTTATTTATATTTACGTGTGTTTTTATTTTGTTTGTCAATTCTTAATTATTTTGTGGTTTATGTGTTTGAACTTGGCGCACAGCCCTCTTGCCTTAAAATTTCCTATTAAAAAAAATATTATTTTATTTGTAAATGAAATGAAATGTTTTTCATATGGCATTGACTATTAATTTATGTGTTTAAAATACAATTAAATAAGTGAAACTAAAGCATTTGAAATGTTATAAATAATTTACTAGACTCGCATGGCAATTATTTCGCTTTGATTTCATAACTTATAAATCAAGATCAATTTCAAATCAATAACTCTTTCTTTGTTAGAATGATCTTGCAAGAAAATTTGTTAAACAAAAATTTTAACTCAATGTAAATATTTTCAATTTCATAATTAGTGAATCTTACTTCCTGTTATTTTATGAATTGTTACATCAATAAAATGAATGTTTTGTTTAAAAGGCTTTAATTCTTTTGTCAGAAATTGTTAGAAAATAGTATAAATAATTATGTTATTTAGAAATAGCATATATATTACAAATTTATGTAAAAACTCATATGAAAATAAATTTTGCAACTCTTTCTAAAACTTAAGTTCAAAAAAGTGGGATAAATGTTACACCTTTTGCAGAAAAGAAAACTGCAATTCGTTTTAATGGCATTTATTTTTTTAAATGTGATTTCCTAAATCATGTCCAACACAGATACGGGTCAATCAGTCTAATTTTTATTTTCTACTAATTTTTCCAATTGGCTCCAAATGCTTCAAGTGTTGCTGGTTTGTCGGCATAAAGTATTGACAACAAAGTTCCTTAAAACATAATCCTCAACCGTGAAATAGCGCGAACGAGGGGGCCAGCGAGCAGGACCAATTCTGGAAATAAATTTGTCACGAAATTGATGGCAAGTTGTACTCTTTTCGTCCGTAGTTTCCCTCCCTTTTGGCTAGCGTGGCCCAATCACAAAAAGGCCTTATCATCAGGATCCCTCAGTTCCGCGCCTGCAATCTATCGCTGCTGTAGCTGCTGCCATACTACCACCCAATCCTAGAATGCCGACTTATCTGCACAAATGGGTGTCAGCAGACAGTTGCTGCAGGCAATTTTGCATCAAGATTCAAACTGTTTTTATTTTTTTTTTATCTTGGACCAGCATTCAGGGGATGACCCCTATATATGCAATGCATTGCGCTGGAACTGTAAACGAGGGGATAGTATTGAGGGGACAGATTAGGAAAGATGAGAAGATAGACAGTTGTTTTTGTAGCTATTTCAACCTTTTACTTCGCCGGCTAATTTTTGCTACAGGGCCGGCAAAGTTGGGTGTTGTTACTCTGCTTTTAGTACATGATCGTGTCAGTCGCTGCCAATTATGTTCAGTGACCAGTGCTATGCCCTCATCATTGAAAACAGACTGGCAACAACTAACGCAACCACGCACTAATGCTGATCAGAAGAATTCAACACAATATTTCATGACTCAGCGCGGGGTCGAACTCACGACCTTCCGCTTCATAATCTCGTGTTCTACTACTTCAGCCAACAGCACAACTTATTTTCATATAAGATTCAATTAATAAGTAAACTGAACACAACAGACATGCCGATTCGCCTTGGAATTTTGCGAGAAAATCATTCAAATGGCGGCAGAGGAAAGGCGCATTTTATGTCTGACGAAGCGCTTTTTGATCTAAAGGACAACGTTAACAAACTAAATTTTCCAATATGGAGTAATTCTAACCCACAGATACTCCATGACATGCAATTGCATCTCATCGAGTTTCATTGTCGGGCCTTACTTTTTCGAAGAAAACGGTCAATGGAGACCGTTACTTAAATATGTTGGAAGAGGTTTTCTTTCCAGAACTACGCCGGAAGAGAATCCACTTCCAACTCTGTGTGGTTTGAACAATATGGGCCAACTTGGCACACGCCTGAAATTAAAAAATTGCGGCGAAAATTTCTTAATAAGCTGATTTGAAGTAACTCCAGATTCCTTTGGCCTTGCAGGTCTCCCGACTTTAAAGAACCTGATATTTTTTTGGAAAGTTATTGCAAACAGGAAGTCTACAAAAGCAAACCAAAAAATTTGGATGCTTTAAAGCAATCCATTCGAAGGATAATTGAGGCAATTCAAGCTGTAATCCTCCAGGCAGAATGAATAACTTTTAAGATAAGATGTCGCAGAGTGAGTCACCTGAGGCCATTTGAATTCAATTATTTTGAAAACTCCATAAATTACTTTAATAAAAATGTATTATTATTTTTAAATGAATTAATAAAAAGTAAATTACATAAACCTTACAAAAAGTTATTTGAGTTTCTTCAAAGTTCATCAGCCACCCTGTACTAGACTTGGGCCAGCTTATTTTTCCAACCCTCGAAGCCGCTTTAGTATGCACTTCTTGGCATGTCCTTGAGATGTCTCAGCTATTGGTGTATTATCGTCTTAATTGCAGCAAAAGGCTTTAATTTTACTCAATTTCTAAACACATTGATCGCTTGATACTTAACAGTGTTTTCATACTAACTTGGTTTTAATAAATTTTGCTTTTAATGTTAAAACCAACTGTTAAAACCTGCTTTTAATATATAAAATGATTTTGTTAAAATCAACTTGAAACTACTTTCGAATTGGTTTCAAGTAGGTTTTATAACATTGTTTTTGCCTGTTTTTGGCTGTGCTAAGTTGAGTGCTGCCAAGTTATAAATTGGAAACAGCTGGTATTGTTTATGTTAATAAATATTTATGTTGACGAATGATTCTTTGTTTTTTATATATAACAACTTGATTTCAAAGAAGTTCTTCACTTTGTATAAGTAGTTGCATAATTTTTAAATATTCATTCACAAAATGTTAAATAATTTCTATTTTAGAACTCGTTGTAAAACTCTTTCTCTTTTCCTTCAAAAAAACACTTCTCTTGTACAGGTTGTCAATTAAGTGTTGTAAAAATCAGGGCTGTGGAGTCGTGAAAAAATAGTTGCGACTCCGACTCCGACTCCAGCCGCCGAAATTTTTAAAGTACGACTCCGACTCCGACTCCGACTTCAACTCCAATGCTAAATGTATATGGAGTGAAATATTTCTTATGAATTTCTTTTTTATTCTCTTCTACACTTTCATCCGTGTCTGCACACTGAAATTTTTGTAATGAAATTTCACTGTGTGAACTGTGACTTTTCAAAATTGCTTTTACTTGGGAGAGAACGTTAATGCTTTTGTTTGCTTCGGTTTCTTCTCAATCATGGGAAAATAAAAGCACAAGTTTATGAGTGACAAATAGGGTTAATGTTGAAGTTTTTGAAAAAGGAGCAAAATAGTCGTTTTTTTTAAACGAAAAGTCTCACATTTTTACGTTTTTATTATTCCAACACACAACAAAAAATCAACAAAATTAATAATTCAAATTAAATAAACTAAATAATAATTCATTAAAAAGATTAAGTCAATTTCTGTAAAAAGGCAAATATTTGAAAATAGAAAATATTTAAAAAAAAAAATTCGCAGAATTTTTATTATGAAAAATATTTAAAAAATTTTTTGTCGGAGTCGCGACTTTTTTTAGCGACTCCGACTCCGGCAAAAACAGTGCAACTCCGACTCTTCGACTCCGACTCCGACTCCACAGCCCTGGTAAAAATATAGAATAAATGCAGCAACAAAATCAGACATTTGTATCAAATATAATAATTTCTATCAGCCAACTTGGGGATACGAACTGAAAAAGATGAATTATTTTTAAAGTTTGTTAATTAATTAAAAGAAACCACTATGGAGATAAATGTTTCTGCTTTCTTTTATTAAATGCAGCTTGCAGTTTTACTTACACGAAACACAAATGAAACAGTTCGTAGTTGTCTTAGGTTTTATCTACTCTTCAATAATCTCCTCTTCAACAGTTCAACTGGCTGGACTATAACAAGAGTTTTATTTCATTTTCATCTCCCTCTCTTCCTCTTCGTCTTTGCCTTAGTTACTTTTACATGTTTATGTTACAGTCTATCCATTTAGTTATCTTTAAGTGGCGCAAAATTTACATGTAACTTACGTGCAACTTGATGCATTTAAAATAGTTTTCTTTCTCACGCAGTACCTGGGGATATGCTTCAGTTAATGGGAAATTGCAGAAGTTTAAGTTGCACACACACGCACACACACACACACACACACATTCATGTGTTAACTAAAAAACAAATAATTTGCTAAAAAAGAAAAACTCTACACATTCCCTGACGAAAGCCCGTTGGCAGATAAAAATAAATTTTGTATTCCAAAATGAAACAATAATTTTAAGAAACGTAACGAAAAATTACGAGTATTTTTCCTTTCAAAGGGAAGAAGATCAGGTTTTTCAGGCAGCGTGTTCAACAGTTTTAAGCGTAATTGTGCTTAAATTTAGAAATAAGTAAAACAAAAAAAAAACTATGTTTTTGACCGCTTCAGGAAATGATAATTTGATACAGTGCGAGAAGGTGAACGTGAACGTGACTAATACATACGAGTTTGCACGAACACATACATGAATTTATTTTATTATCCACACTGAGTTAAACTGATTTAAGACTTCATTCGGTCATGTGTTGATCGTATGTGGAATAAATTGCTGTCCTTCAAATGTTGTACAAGTATTTATTTTGATTTGAACAACACTTTTGTTAAGGCGGTTTAATGCTTGTGTCTTAAGTCTTTTGTTTTCAGTTTCAAACAAAAGGTCTTTGGCTCAGTTTATTTTTTTTCGTTGCAGTTTTAATCTTTTATTATTATTATAATTTTTATTTAATCATATACAAGTACTTTCACGCTTAAACGTTTTAATTGCTCTTAGAAGTAGTTATACAGGGTGGCCATATTTGAGGTTAGGAAGTAAATTGGCGGTCAAATAATGAAATGTCAATAATTGAGCTGTCATCCTTCGACGTTAGGTTAGGTTAGGTTAGGTTAAAAGGGCTGCCCGCAGTAAGCGAGAAAAACACTCGGAGGCCATCAAAAGGCCCATTGTGATGCCCAAGAGGACTATACCCTACACGCTCTTCTCAAGACGAAGTGGTGGTTCCTGAGAACCATCCAGAACTTCTCACAAAGCCCGCCAGGGCAGCCAGCGGTGCATCCCTGAGGCAGTCAAGATCCCGCAGGAAACGAGAGCCTAGATGTCTAAGCCTACGCTCCTGCAGGGCCGGACAGTCACAAAGGAAATGCTGTACTGACTCCTCCTCCTCCTCATCGAAGCAGCTCCTGCAGCGGCCATCATGGGGAAAGCCCAAACGCTCCGACATGTGCCCAATTGCACAGTGCCCCGTCAAGACCCCTACCAGGAGTGCCAGCGGCTGTTTCCCAAAAAACAGAAGTTGCCTAGTCCTAGCTCTGCTAAGCGAGGGCCATAGAGTTTTGGAGACCCTACAGGTAGTAATACTTGACCACCTGTTTGTCACCTCCCTCCTTGCCCACCTCTGAAATCTGCCCAGCAGCTCAACTGAGGGAATGTCAATGTCCCTACGCGATACTGCTTCATCCAAGGCCGAACCCGCTCTCGCGCATTCGTCCGCCATCTCATTCCCCTGAATGCCTTCATGCCCTGGAACCCAAACCACATTGACATCATGCCCCCTAAGTCTGGCCAGAGATTGAATGCATGCCAGTACACATCTCGACTTTATAATCTCCGAACCCAGGGCTCTAATTGCTGCCAGACTATCTACACAGATGTCAATAGTTCTTGCCTCCAAATTGAGCCCATCAATCCTTAATGCTGCCTCGGTAATGGCATAAATCTCTGCTTGGAAAACTGTCGAGGTATCCTTCGACGTTTATTTAGTAAAAAGTTGGGAAATTTTGTCAATGGAACGCTACACTCTTGGACAAAGAATTTGAATTATTTGTGAATTGGCTGTTTGAAAAACTAAATGAAAACAATGAATTTTTCAACAAAATCATCTTTAGCGATGAGTCCCATTTCCAATTCAGCAATTAGGTAAACAGATAAAATGAGACTCATATGGGACTCACAAAAACCACAAACAGTCCTCGAAAAACCTTTACATCCAAAGAAATTGACCATATGGTGCGGTTTGTGGTCAGGTGGCATCATCGGTCCGTATATGATAACCGAATTTTTGTGTCCAGAATTGTTTAATGTTGACATCTGTGCCCTTTGGTCACAGTCGGCCAAACAATTCAATTATTGCTTGAAAAATTTCCCGGTAACGTAATTTCTTGATTTGGCGATGTCAATTGGCCGCCTTATGCTTGCCACTTAACGCCGCTGGATTATATTCTCTGGCGTTATTTGAAAGGCCGGGTTTACGTGCGCAAACCACAAATAACTGACCCTGTGAAAAATTAAATTCGGCGTCACATTGATGAGATAAGCAAAGCTTTTTTGCAAAATGTGGTTCAAAGTTTTGTGAAAAGTCAGTCGACGTGCTAGATTATCGAGCACATATCCGCCATTGACAACAGTTTATTGAAAAATGTGATTGATCATTTTCGCAAAACATTGTGGTCCTGCCGATTTAGTGTAGGGTGTCACTTAATCGACACAATTTGTAATATTTAATCGGAAGCTATTTGTAATAAACTAAAATAAAAATATATCGTTAGCTGAAATGCAAAAGGGCGTAACTAACAAAAATAAAATTTTACAGGAGCAGCAAAAACTTTCTAAAATGTAAACCATATATATCATGTCTCTCTGAGATTTAAAACAAATTTCGAACAATTAGCCTATAAATCTTAACTCAATTTAAGAAAACCATTAACACTTTACGCCCTCTTGTTTTTTTGTTAATAAAAGTGCCATTTTTGATCGCAAAAGGGTAAAATTTTGTCAAGGCATACAGTTTCATGACATTCACAATAATCAATTAAAAGTCGATTTTTGCAATTTTTGTTAGTTACGCCCTTTTGCATTTCAGCTGACGATATGTAGTATAAAAAAGAAATTCTATTTTTTTATTAAAATTAAAATGATACATCAATTTTTGTCACCCATTATTTAGTGCAGTGGAATTTCCCTATGAAATTTACTGTGGTGCTCAAAACTATGCAGACAAAAATGATGCTGCAGACAAAAATTACTCGTAATATATATAAACCCAAAAAAATTCATTTAAAAAAAATTTTATGATGCAATAAATGGTGACAAACAAAATACACATGAGCACTGATGATGAAAGTGTTGTGGCTTTCGAAAACAGCTGTTCTGCTCTGCTGTGTAAGTTGAATAACTTAAAACTGGTGTTGACTTTCCTTTGGGCCTTGGAATATTTATCATGTCTTTCTAAATTTAAAACAAAAATTTCGAAAAATTAGCCTATGGATTTTAATTGAATTTATATTTATTACCTTATGCTCGGAAATTCTGTGAGTCAGCTGATGTTTCAAGCTCATGATTAATTTAAAAGAAAATTCAGCTGTTGTTATAACCTGCAAAAAAGAATTGGAGGGTATATTCACTTTGTCATTCCCTTTGTAACACAGCGAAATATCCATCTGAGACTCCATAAAGTATATATATTTTTGATCAGTGATGAAATCTAAGACGATCCGTCCGTCCGTCTGTGGAAATCACGATTCTGTCCAAACGAAAAGAGCTAGACTCTTGAAATTTGGTATAAATACATCTTGAAGGATAGCACAGTTCAAGAGATAACAAGTACCCCTAAGAAGAACTAAACCAACCTCTAAAAAACAACATAATTTTTAAAGTTTTTTTTTCCAATCTTAATATAAATTAATAAAATAGAATTTGAACAAATTCATTTATTATTAAATAATAAAAAAAAAAAAATGGTTTGCAGTCTTGCAGATTCGAACTTAAGCCCGTTGATAAAATTAACAGTTTTTTTTGTAATTTTTTATAAGCAAATGATATATATTTAAAGGCTAATTGTTCGAAATTTTTTGTTTTAAATTCTGATAGACATGATAAATATTCCAAGGCCCAAAGGAAAGTCAACATCAGTTTTCAATTATTCAATTTACACAGCAGAGCAGAACAGCTGTTTTCGAACGCCGCAACGCTTTCATCATCAGTGCTCTTGTGTATTGTGTTTGTCAGCAATTATTAAGTGGCTTAGTTTAATATGATAATATTTCTTATTTAAACAAATTTGATTAGGAAATTGCATACGAGAACTGTATCAACATGATGTTAACACATTTTCGTTTTAATACCCGTGCTGCTGTTTGATTATTTTCTTCATGTCCCATTTTCCTATATACTTTCACGACAACAAAAAGTCCAATGCGTTGAACTTGAATTTTTGAACCCCGGCCCCTTTAGTGGCCACTCTTATAGGCAAAAATAGTTTACAAATTTAACAAATTGTTTTACTTAAGCCTGCATTCCTTAAAAATTACATTTTCAAGCTTTAATGACGAAGCTGAGACGTAACCTGGTACTCCTCTGCCCTACCCTTTCCTTCCCCTTTGCCCCCTAAATGAGTCTATAAAATTTTTTTTTTTAAATAAATTTTATATTTAATTATTGCGAACATTTATTTTTGGAGCATTATGGCAAGGGTGAAATGTCTCCTCCACGGCCATTGCCAGAGAGACCCTGACCAAATACAGTGTTAATACCCTCCAAAAAGAATCGGACCCCATAAAGTATATATATTCTTGATCAGTGATGAAGTCTAAAACGGTCTAGCAATGCCCATACGTCCGTCTGTGGAAAACATGATATAGTCTATTTTTGAACCCCACCCCTTTAGTGGGCGTTGACGTACGATATTATATGTAAAAATAGTGTAAATATTGAACAATTTGTATTCCTTTAGTCTATAAGAACCTGAGATGTTCTTTGATTTTGCAGAAGTGATACGTCTCCCCACGTCCCTTCTCGGAATGACTCTGTCAAAATACAAATTTAGAATTGGGTACAGAGATGTCTTAAAGGAAATTTACTAACTAAATATTTGGAGGGTATTTAAGATTCGACCCGGTCGAATATAACGTTTTTCGTGGTTTATATTTAAAAAATTTATTATTTTCGAAGACTTAAAATGATAAAAAACTATTCGCGATGATGTGCCAAACTTTACTGAACAGAAATGGACATGCTTAGTGCTGGATATCGATAGTCACAAAACACCGGCTTATGCTCTTGGTTTTTTTATTTTTTGCCCATATATTTGGCTTTTATATGCCACGATTAATTGCAATAAATTCTAAAGTACTTCAATAAATTAATTGATTTTTTCTTTTTGTTCACTCTCTTTACAGACGGCACTTTCGATGAGGAAAAAAATGAGGACAAGCTGCAGAAAGAAATTGAAACGATCGAATATATTGACAAGTGAGTAATAAATAAAGCTCTCCTACATGACATATTTTATTTTTTTATATTTTTTTTGTAAATCTTTTAAGCACGTGAAGTTTATAAAACCTCACAAATGAAACTTTCTTTAAACAAATTATGCAGGAGTATAAATTAAAAAAAAAGAAATTTACATATTAAATTTATTTATGCTCAATTTAATTTTTGTATACGAAATATCCCCAATAAATTAGTGATGAATATTTGAACAAATTAGCTTGCACGCTTCGCTTTAGTAATACAACTAATTTATAAAGCCGTGGTAAGATTTAATTGAGCAGATATGCATAATTTGGAAAGCTACACAGCAAAACTCATTAGGGAGGGGGGGAAAAATTCAAGAATATTAAAGGCTTTTATGTAGATGATATTTCTTAAATAAAAATCGAAAGCATTAAGTGGCCATAAAATCTGAGAAGATGTCTTTTGTTTCTTTTACTTTCACTTATTGTATTTTATTTATTTATTTTTGTCAATATTGTCCACATTGAAATATATTTGAAAAAGTCTTTTCAAACTGGTTAAATGAATTAATGTTGCGTGTAACCAGCAGCACCTTTAACCAAATCTCATAATATATTCGCTTTAGTTTATTTGTTGTCCAAGTGAATATTTTGCTGTTAAGTTTTAATGGGCATTTTATTTTGAAAAAATTATAATAACAGGTGTAACCAGTGGCATAAATCATCTTTCATGGGTTACCGAGTTGATGTTTACACAACTCATCCGCTCGAATTAGCACCCTGGTTTTTTAATGCTTGCCTTATGAGAATTGTGCTCATGTGAATTGTTTGGGCTCTAGAAACAGCCCTTCATATTAATTTAGTAGAAGCATGACAAAAACAAAAAACGAGTTTCGTTTATCGATTTGTGTCTTCTACTTTTGAATTAATTCCTCCTTTTTTTTTACTATTCTTGCGTAATAATTTGCTTAAATTTATGTGGGTATTGAACTCATTGGATTTTATATTTAGACAACAAAAGAACTGATTAGAGTATGCTAATAGATAATTTTAATAAATAAAAAAAAACTGATCGTGCTAAAGAAATAAAAACGTTTGCTGCTTAAGTCTTTTGTTTTTAGACAGACTTCTTCTGTGATAGGAAGCCGCTTGTTTGGTTATGCACATTTAATTCTTAAGCTAAAGTTTGTATTTGATTCAATAGATCTTATGGTTTTGAAGGTTACAGTGAGTTCGAAAGTTATGGATTCTGAGTGAACTTTTTATACCCTTCACAAAAAAGTGAAAGGGTATATATAAGTTTGTCATTCCGTGTGTAATTTCTCCGATATGCACATGGGACCCCATAAAATATATATATATATATTCTGGATCCTTATGAATAGCGATGACGATTGAGCGATGTCCGTCTGTACGTGAAATCGGTTTTTCCAAGCCTCCAGAAGAGCTAGAGACTTTGTTCTTGGACCGTTGGATTGGAAATTAACTTAAATACAGTGCTATTGAAATTCAGAAAGTACGGTTCCAGAGCTGGGAAGCTTACACCTATTTCTCGACGCAAAATTTATACCAAAATTCCATTATTTTTTTTAATGTTTGTAAATTAAACCTATTTCGTGCTTTGGGAAGCCTCAATCGTCTATAAAAAACTAAAAAAAATAAACTTTTTTTCCAGGGATGGGAAATTAAATAATTTTTTTTTTCGGCGGCCCATTCCGTATTTTGTAATACATGTAGTAACCAAAATTGTTAAACATTTTAAGTTTTTCTTTTACAAAACCACTTTATACGTCATGAAAATTTGCATTGGTAAAAAAAAAATTTTTAATATAATTTTCGTTTCCAGGGGTGGGAAATCGGAATTTTTTTATACATAAAAGTAACCAAAAAGGCAATTGATGTTGTTTTTTTTTTGCTAAATAAAATTATTTTACATTTTAGGAAGAACAAAATTGGTATCAAAAATTTCCAAAATAAATCAAAATGTTGAATCCAGGGAAGGACAAGTGCAATATTTTATAGTTCCTGAAGGTGACCAAAATGGTTAAAAATTTTAAATTTTTCTTAAATAACACTACTTTATACCTCATGAAAAGTTGATAAAAAAACAAAAAGAAATAAAATTTCACTTCCAGGGTTGGGAAGTTGGAAGTTTTTTTGGTACATGCAATATATTGTAGTACATGAAAGTGACTAAAATGGTGGCAAGTTTTAAGTTGTTCTTAAATAAAACGACTTTAAACCTAATGAAGACTAGCATGGGTAAAAGATATTGAAATTTCGCTTCCAGGGCTGGGAAATGTAAAATTTTTTATACATAAAAGTAACCAAAAAGGCAACTAACGTCGGTTTTTTACTAATTAAAGCTAGTTTTTACTTCAGGAAAAACAAAATTTGTATCAATAATTACGAAAATAAAAATCAAAATTTAGATTCCAGAGTTGAACAAATAAAATACTTTATGGTACATGAAAGTGACCAAAAAGTTTAAAAATGTATTTTTTTGTCAAGTAAAACTACGTTACATCTTTTAATTAAACTTACTTTCTGTTTTAGCAAGAAAGAAAGAAGAATTACATCTGTGAAGGGTATTTAAGATTCGGCACAGCCGAATATAGCGCTTTTACTTGTTATTTTTTTGTTCGTTTTTTTTTATGTGTAACGTGGTTTTGTCGTCGGCTGAGGTAGTTCAGCGATTGTCCAAGGTCGACTTACGGATCCACAAACCTTACGTAAATAAACCTGTGTGAAGTTAAATTTCGAAATATAAAACCCTAGACACAAACCAATTACGTTAACAGAGCTCTGTTAGCATGTTAACATAGCTCTGTTAAGCATGAAAATTCTGAGTGTTTGTATTCCAAATGGAATACTGGCCACATTTCTGGACCAACCTCGAAAAAAATTAACGGAATAGACAACCATGTCCATAACTTTCATAATATATTAATATTTTGGTGTTGCTATGCCGATAAGCTTTGATTTTTCGTATACAAAAATGATCAAATTCTAGACAGGATAAGTCAGGATCCTGGAAAAACGGTGACATGTGGGCGGCTAGAGTTTCTTTTGTTTTGTAGCTCTTGTGGTGGAATTTTCCATTAAGTTGAATGCGTATAATTAAGCAGAATACTGTTGCATGTTTATACACATATCGTCTACATTTGTTCTATATTCTAGATGTTATAATAAATAAAAAATAAAAGTTTTGAACCGCACCAGTCCGGAGACAAGAAAAAATTTCTCAATCATTTTTATTTTTGAAATGGCTGTTACCTTATGCATTTTTTATGTTCAACAATTTTTATATATTTTACCAGTCTGAAAAAATGTATGAGCTTTTATTTATTTACAATTTTTCATTGTATTGGCGGCACTAATTTGTTTATTGTCGCCTAAGAAAATAAAAATTAGTTTCACTTGGCTACAACTACAAAAGTAGCACGGACATCAACCTGCCGTGTAGCCGTGAAAATAATCATTCCCATATAAACGCATGTATTCTATTTCGGAGAGATTGCAGTCGGTAGCTTGCTGTTGTCTAATTGTTTAGACTCTAAATATAATAATATTATCTCACAGTTTATTTTTTAATTTATATATAAATAAAGAGTGTTTTTTTATAGAGTGCCATAAGTTTAAGTCATAATAAAACAAGGATATATATTTTTAATATCAATGAATATCAATCGAAAGAAAATTTTATGAAATCAATGTTAAATCTTCCATAAAGTGGAAGGACACAATCCCAATTGCTGAGAACGGCGACGAATTGATTGATTAGAGTCATCTTCAATGCTTTCCTGTACAGCGGCTGCAGCTTCTTCACAGTCCAACCTAAATTACGACGCAAAGCGTTGTGTGGCTGTCAAAATTTCTCATACCCATACAAAATGTATGAAACCAACAAAAATAAAGCGGCGTCAATTTTGACAGCTCCTAATGAAGTGAAGTTTGTTGCAAAAGCACACTTGTTTATTTTGTTGAAGTGTTAAGTGATGTCACTTTAGCGTGTTCAACTCTATTTCTTATTTCTAATTAGAGTTTTTAATAATCAAAGTGAGTAAACATTACGGATTAAGGGGCAACGTTAACGCCTTAATTTAGGTTACTCATTTCAGCGTAAAAGCTAAGCGCTAAATTACGTTGCGCTTTGCGTCGAGTGCACTGTTCGGCGTCTCACAGGATGCACGTTATCAGTAACAGAAGATATACTTTTCTTCGAATTAGCCGCTCTGAAGGACGATTATGTACACCATAAAATGGCAGAAGTGCACGATGAGTTTGACGAAAAATTTCAACAGTTTGCACGCGTTGCTCTGCTGTTGTGACATTCTAAAAAAACACGCTTTATTAATCTGATGCCTTTTGTTGGCAGTTTTAACTTAATGCATTACACACATTCAGGACAGCAGGCTACCGACCGCAACCTGTCAGAAATAGAATGCATGTGTTTATATGGGAATGATTATTTTCACGGTTGATGTCCGTGCTACTTTTGTGGTTGTAGCCAAATTAAACTAGTTTCTATATTCATAAGCGACAATAAACAAATTATTGCTGCCAATACAATGAAAAATTTTAAATAAATGAGCGCTCAAAAATTTACTCAGACTGGGAAAATATATAAAAATTGTTGAAAATAAAAAATGCATAAGGTAACAACCATTTCAAAAATAAAAATGATTGAGAAATTTTTTCTTGTCTCCGGGCTGCTGCGGTTCAAAACTTTTATTTTTATTTATTGTAACATTGCGAGTGAAATGCAATTTTAAATTTTTTTATTGCATTTTTGACGTAAAAATGAAGATATAAGAAATAAATTAACTCATGCACTCAGTTTTAGCATCACAAAATAGTTTATATTAAAAATGCAATAACAACCCTATGGTTAACAACAAATAGCCTGAGGTACTTTTAAATTCTTTCGATATATCGGGTGGGCTATCTATCGGTTTAAATTTGAACCACCGATTATTTCGAATCTGATAATACTTATGTCTGTCAGAGACAATTGAGCATTTGAAGACCAACATTCGTGTTGGCATTGCCGAGATACGACCTCATAAACTCGAAAAACTGCTCGAAAATTGGTTCGCTGGAATGGGGTAGTATGAGGACAGTCGCGGCAGTCATATGCATGAAATAATATTCCATCTCTAACTGTAACAATTTTAGTTCACAACAACAAAATTAATTTGACAAAATTTCAAAAAGCTTATGTTTTATTGCATTTTTAAATTTAAACTTTTAAATATATTTAGAATAGGCGATTTTATTATATATGAAAGTGACACCTCTGAAATCACTTCTTATACTGCAGCTTCCGTGTTCAAAATTAGTAAGTAGCTGGCTACATGGCAGTATTTGTAGCCAGCAGCGTTTGTAGTCATGTAGCCATGTAGCCTACTGTCGTCTACGTGTTTAGAGCTTAAAATTGTTTTTTAAGAAGCAGAAGAATCTTTTCATAATAAAAAAATAATAATAAAAATTGAAGCTTTTCAGGTGGCGAATAATACCAGACACGGGAAAAGGTCGTGTCTCTAAAAATTGTTTTCTGACACAATAATTAAACAACTTTTTGCACTTTCAATGTGCAGCTGTGACACCAGCCTCCTGTTAAACTTGAATAGTCAAATAACTTTTATTAATTAATCTCATAAATAGTCTGAGAACTACAAAATAAAATTATAACGATTTTTTATATCTCTTCACACTTTGCAAGTTGGAGAGAGAAAAAAACGGATCACATCCGCTATGAAAACCAAAAACTCATGAATGAACAATTTTCATTTTGGTGTAATAAAATTTTGCAATTTTCATTTTGTCGGGTCAGTTACCTCCCAGCCATATATTTTAATATGAAATTGAAAACGTTTATGAAGCTGAAGTGTTTTTTTTTTTGTTCAAATATGTTGTTTTCTCAAGATAAACATTTAATTTGAGCACTAGTTTTCCACTAAGCCATGATCAAACAGTAGTCTAGTTTTGCTGTTTAAAAGCGTTTAACATTTTTCATATGATTATTAAAAAAAAAGTAAAAGAAAAAAATGATTACCTGAAAAGTAAAATGTTTAAAACTAAAACAATAAAACTCATGTTCAAATCAAAAAAACTGGAAAATTGTTGCTGATTTTATTTTTCAGTTTCAGTTACATACAAGTTGTAGTTGTTTTTTTTTATTATTACCATTCATGACCGTTAGTAATAAAACAATTAAAAAATTGCTGCATAATGTAGAAGATAGTTGTGAGTGTGTGTGTATGTGTGTGCTGATTTTGTACAACAAAGGAAAATTAAAGCAAACTGGGCTTGGCCGCCACCACATTAAACTGGCAAGTCGTACAAATTTAACCATTTCAAAAATATCTTTCAAATACTCGTGCAAATAGACATTTAGACAGTGTTGCAGACACTCAGTCATGCAGCCAATATGTCTGTGAGTTTGTCATATGGCCATGTAGAAAGATTTTAAATATCTTGTTTCTTTTATTTACACTACATACGATGCAGGTCGACATATAAGGCTGTTGGTTGATTATGAAAGAGAAGAGTAGAAAATGTGGCCACTGCGTTCAACTGTTGCCTGAAAAGACTTTGCACTTTCATTTATAGGATCATTTAATTTCTTCACATTTATAACAAATATGTTTTCAAATTTCCAATAGTTTTATCTTTGAAAAATTTTTGTACGTATGAATGAAATTAAGGCAATTTTTAGCACTATAGCAACTGGAATGCTGTACAATAGTGCGAAAATGTCGGCTTTGGCAGTTGGATAACTATGTGTTGTGTTAAGACATTTTCAAAAATTATTTTACTAGTAATTAAAATCTATTGAACAGCGAGAAATGATGGTGTCAACAAACTGAATTGGTCGATTGAAAATCAAAGCTCTGGGCATAAAGTACCGCATTCGACACCGATCGAAATTTTTATACAATTCAAATGGAAATTTCTGTCTTAATTTGCCACCTGGAGAATTGTCTACTAGTCCAACGATCGTGTTGAATATAAAAACTGCATTTGCCATTGTTCATTGTGTCGGATTACACTTAATTGTTATAAAAAAGAGTAAAATTACAAATGCAGCAATGCCAAAAAGTGTGTTTCGTGAGTAAAACGCAACTCACTGAACAAAGTTAGTCGAGACTTAGCACCTAAATTGTGGTAAAAATGAAATAAACATTCATAAAATATGTCGAGCCACGTAGCAGTTAAATTATCGACATTAAATTTATTATTAAGTAGAAAATTAAAAAAAAAGATTTGAATTTGAGTTCCACATGATTATTTAAAAAAAATTTAATTTTTATTGTCATACGTTAATTGAATTGACTAAATTTTGCATCGCGTGTTTTTTTTTAAAATGTCACAACACCAAAGCAACGCAGGCAAATTGGGGGTGCTGTTGTCTGAAGTAGTACAACACGAGACTATGAAGCTGAGGGTCCTGAGTTCCAGCCCGCGCTGAGTCATGAAATATTGTGTTGAATTCTTCTGATCAGCATTAGTGCGTGGTTGTGTTAGTTGTTGCCAACCTGTTTCAGTGATGAGGGCATAGTCACTGATCACTGAACATAATTGGCAGCGACTGACACTATCATGTACTAAAAGCAGAGCCCACCTTCGTCGGCCCTGTAGCAAAAAATTAGCCGGCGAAGTGTAAAGGCTGAAAAAGCTACAAAAAAATTCGTCTCATCTTTCATCTGTCCCCTCAATACTATCCCCTCCTTTCTATCTCCGATGCAATGCACAGGATATGTTGGGGTTATCCCCTGACTGCTGGTCCAAGATAAAAAAATATCTAGTTTCTCAGTCCTTTTTCGGGATTTCTTTAAGAATTCAAAGTCCTCTATTACACCACTAGAGTCCTGTTTTTAAATATTTTTTTTTAATTTTTTACACTTCTAATTGTTTGTCTTGATCTGTTAAAAGGTTGCTTGTCCTACTATCGCCAGTTTCTTCTGTTGCCAGGTCATCATCTGACTCACCCTGGAAAATTTCCTCACCGATCAATCTGCCTTCTGCCTGAAGGAAATATGCCTGAGTTGAGGTATAAAACTTGAGATTGTCTCTCAACAAATCTAATCTTTAGATTTTTAATTAAATTGTTTATCAATACTGTTGTTGTCTTTTATTAAATTATTAATCAAAGTTTAAATTTAAAAATGCAATAAAGCGGTTTGAAATTAATTTTTGTTTTTGTTGTGAAGTACAATTGCTCCGGATAGAGGTGGGTGGTCATACGGCTTCAACTCTTGAACCAATTGAACTTTGAAAGGCGTCACACGGAGATCCTTTTGCAAAATTCTCTGTAAACTGGTACTTGAAATGTGCAATTCTTCAGGATGATGACGAGTTGATAGACTCCTCACGCACACTCTCAGCCACAGCTGCGATATTTTCGGATATTCGCACTGTCCTTCTCTGCGAACAAATTTTGTACGATATTTTCGTGCAATTTTCGACCAATTGTCACATTTTTTGGAAATAAACTTCGGTTCATTTCGTTCAGTGGAATAATACACTAGCAGAATAGAATAACATAAGCATTGCCAGATTCGAAATAATCGGTGGTTCAAATTTCTACCGATAGATGGCTCACTCGATATTTGAATCGTTTATTGTAAAAAGGGCGTAACCAACACGGAAACCTAACTTCAGTTTTTGTGTGATTATTGATCTTTGAAGGTAAATACATCATTTGGTAAAAAAAAAAAAAATTCCCCAGCAAAAAAAAAATTTTTTTACCAAATAATGTATTTGCCTTTAAAGAACAATAATCATACAAAAACTCAATTTCTGTTTCCGTGTTGGTTACGCCCTTTTTACAATAAACGTTTCATTTAAGGAATCAAATAGTGATTAAGAAGATTTCTCTTTAGACTTCAGGCGGATTCACCCATGCACAGCGTTGCCGTTGAGATACTAAAGTATCACTTTTGACCCTTTTTCATGCCAATGACACTTTTTATGGCCCTTTTTTAATTTATCCCTTTGTTTCATTTTAACAAAATGTATGCCACTTTTTGACCCTTTTTCAAAATGAGTTAAAGTTCCAATATTCCTCACGAAAGTTCTCAGTACACTTATCTTTTATATGTATATGTGTGTTGAATATATAATCCGTTCATTAGTTTTGTGAGCGTACATATAAAAATGGCATTCGACTGTCATATTCCATGCCTACCTATTTTTTCATATAAAGTTTGACAATTGTGTAAAATGAAATGGGGATCAACTGTGAGTATGCCCTGATTTATGTATGTGTTTCGGCTTAGGTTTGGCAGCGAAAAGTTATTATATATATTAAAAAAGTATGCACTGTTTTTTATAGATTTCTATATAATTTTGTAGGTTAGCGTGCCACTCATTTTCATATATGTTTATAAATAAATTTCATTTAAAATAGAATTGTGACAATATGTCAAATAAAAATTTCATAAAAGTATAATTTAGATTTTATTTTTCATTTTGCCTTACAAATACTTTTCTTGTTATCCAATGGATTTCTGATTGTATAAAGGTGTAGAAAAATAAAATAGATTCATATCGAATATAATTTATTTGTTGGGTTAGTTTTGTATGAGTTGCAAGGCCTACTATTCTTATTCTGTTGTTATTTTTGAAAATAATTTGTAATTTACAAGTTGTAAATTCTCAGATGGTTTTCAGAAGTATATGCATAAGATAAGAGAGATTTCAAAACTGTTGTTAAAGTCTACTGATGATTTGGTAAAGCACCAATGAAATGCATATATACATTGCTTAACCACCAACAAATAAATTTCATTGCTAAAATTCGTTTCTGCTTTTTTTTTTAAATTGAAATAAATGTTATATTTTTGATAAAAAGAACTTGACCCTTTTTTACTTTAAAATACCCTTTTTTTACCCTTTTTTTCTTAAATAACCTTTTTATGACACTTTTTCGAAATTTCCAACGGCAACCCTGCCCATGCATTCTTACAGCCATACCTAAATACGGGCGGAAAGCGGAACGTTTTTTTCCGCTGAGCTTTAACGCTGAAATGCCATACCTAAACAAAAGCGGCAGCGTTATGTAAAAAAACAATAAAAACAGGATTATCAAACAGGGTTATAACAGCAGGACGGACGACATTTGTGATTTTGTTATTGAAATTTTGTACAAATTACAAACGTGCATACATATGTATGTATATAATCATATTGTAAATATTTTTTATCTCCATTTTCTATTACGAAGTGCACAAATTTTTTTCTTTTATTATTTATTTCACTTTTGTAAATTTTTGCTTGTTTTCTCTGGTTACAATTGTTTTCTTTTGCAACTAACTTCATTAGAAAACGCTCTGTCAAAATCGGATTTTCCAATAGCAAAGCGTTGCCGCCGCGTTATTTCGGTATGCTCCATACCAAATGTATGGACATATGAACTTTTGACAGCTAAAAAACGCTTGCCGCCCGTATTTAGGGATGGCAGTTAAGAAAAGTTAGTTTCGAAAAAAAATTGTTTTTACATGAAGTTTGACGTCTCTCTCAGAGAGGGAGACAAATAATTTTTTCCGGAGATCTCTCAGATTGAATTGGCTTAATTTTACATTTATTACGAACAAACTTGAAATGGGATGCCAATAAACTAAATAAAAGTTGAATTGAGTTGCCCCATCTTAACATTTGCCTAGCCATTTTGTGCTGTGAAGTTGTAAAGTGATTGTGAATGACAATTTCTTATATAAAATAATTAATAAATATAATGAAATGTGTTTTAAAGTAAAGAACAATGAATATATCGCCCAAAAACAGCAAAAGTAAAATCAGTGCTGCCACTTGTTAAAACGAATACATTTTCTTTAAATACGGCAGCTTTGAAAAAATTTTTGAAAAGAGTGAATCGTTCCGCTGAAAACTCTCATTAAAAATATTGTCCCCCGAAAAATAATTTTCTTCAAAATGCATGCGCTTATTGCCACTGAAATTATGTTGCTTGACTTTGTTGTTATTGAAAGATTTAATTTTGGCTGTAGTGTTAGAAAAATTCGTCTAAATCGCCTTGAAATAAATACCTTTTTTTTGCCTCTTTAGTTCTATTGTTGTTTCTCAACCACTTGAACTTTTTTTGTTTTTGATTTTTTTAATTTTTTTTTAAATTTTTTTCATTTTTTTTGTTACTTGCTTGGTGTTAGTATCTCTGCTATTATTAGTAATTTTGTTGAATGTAACAAATTTAAGTTGATCATTATTTTGGCTTGTATTCAATTGCAAATTACTCCACACACTACAATTCAATGGTACAAGTTAATTATAGTACACCATTATGATATATTTTAATTCATTTATTTTTTAAGGTAAAATTACAATTAAAATAACAAATTTATTGTGGCACGATGCAGACTGTTTTAAGCAAGAGACGTGAAGTGTCTGTACAGTGGAAATATTAAACATATTTGACTTGTTTAGACCTGCAGCTCAAGAAGATTTATGGAATTGAGAGTAACTGCGTGTTTTTTATAAATCAAATAAAAATGATTGTACGAAGCAGCAATTTATTTTTCTTTTTAATTTAAAGTCTAAAAAAAAAAATAAAAATTTATTTTATTTGCCAAAAACAGTCAGAAAAATACATGCAGGCTATTTAAGTTCTTTTTTTATATTTTTTATACAAACAATTTTGCAAATACATTTTAATGTTATTTTTATATAAAAATGGTGTTAGGCTAATAGGCAGCTGCTTTGGCCGATAACTTTACCAGGTATGCCAAGATAATTTCATATATAGAATCATTTGAAATTTATCATTCACAACCCGTTATTGCGCTATTCATACTCTTACTGGATAATAAAGAATTTTTTAATATATTGTTTAACAAATGCTTAACAATAATCGCAACTGAACACAAATTAATCGTTGAAAAAATTTTCTTGAAATCTCTTTAGTTCGCTGTTTAAAATAACTCACACGTGTATTATTTATTAAAAGTTTATAAACCAACCTTTACTTTATTTAAATCTAATTTTTATCTCAAACTAATTTATAAATATTTTATTTAAAAATTAACTGTTGAAGCTGGACAACGAAACACAAATTTTGTAAATTGTTTGTCTAATGAATAAACACGAATTTTTGAAACCAAAGCAGCGCTTTGTTACACATGATTTGAAATTTATTTGCATAAAAGCTGAGACCTAGAACACTAGTCATGACGTAATAAATGACTTGTAATTAAAAAAATATATATAATGATAAATAATATATACAAAACGTGAAGAAGAAAATAATATTAAACAAAAGATTTGAATGGTAAAAAAAAACTAAATTGTAGAGCCTCTTAGTGGAGTAATAACAATTATGAATAGAAAAAGGTTTAGAATCGCTTTCTAAAAATGGCTGATAACACAGAATTTTACTTGTTGTGGGCGTAACATATATAACCACCCACTTTTGTATATACAATACGGTATTCATTCTTTATTAAGCTTTTGATTAATTACCACCCGATTAAGTGAATGGCTAATTCAAAATTGGCTATTTTCGATTAACAATTAAACCAGTCAGTTTAATTTTTCGTAGTATACGGTGTTTTTTATAGAGCGACACAAGTTTAAATCATAATAAAACAAGTAAAAACGTTATATTTGACCGGGTCGAATCTTAAATACCCTCCAAATATTTAGTAAGTGAATTTAAAATGTTTAACTTGGTGTGACCGAGTTCCTTTATATAATATCGTACGTCAACGCCCACTAAAGGGAGCGGGTTCAAAAATAGACAATATCACGTTTTCCACAGACGAACGTATGGGCATTGCCAGACCGTCTTAGACTTCATCACTAATCAAGAATATACATATTTACTTTATAGGGTCCAATTCCCTTTGGAGGGTATAAAAACTGTATTTTGGCGGGGTCGCTCTGGCAAGGGCTGTGGGGGGAAACATTTCACCTTTGTCATAAAACTCTAAAAATAAATGCGTGGGATAATTACGTACAAACTAAAAATTTTTATTTTTTTTATAGGGTCATTTACGGGGATAAGGGGGTAGGGCAGAAACAGGCAGTCATAAAACTCTAAAAATAAATGCTTGGGATGATTACATACAAAATTAAAAAAAAAAAAATTTTTTTTGGTAGGGTCATTAAGTGGTGAAGGGGTAGGAGGGGGTAGGGCAGAGGAGTACCAGGTATCGTCTCAGCTTCGTTATTAAAGCTTAGAAATTGTATTTTTAAGGAATGTAGGCTTAAGTAAAACAATATGTTAAATTTTTTGCTATTTTTGCATATAATAACGCCCACTAAAGTGGGCGGGGTCCACAAATAATTTTTTTTTATTTTATGGCTCCAGTTTAAGGCGTTAGACCGTATTTGACATAAAAATATATCATTTGCTTAACAAAATAACCAAAAAACTTTAAAAATTATGTTGTTTTTTCTGGGTTGGTTTAGTTTTACTTAGGGGAACTTTTTTCCCCCTTGCCCGATTTAGGCTATCTCCGAACTTAACCTGCTCTAAGCTTTAAAATATATTTGTACCAAATTTCAAGAGTCTAGCTCTTTTCGTTTGGACTGAATCGTGATTTCCACAGACGGACGGACATGCTCAGATCGTCTTAAATTTCATCACTGATCAAGAATATATATACTTTATGGGGTCTGAGATGTATATTTCGATGCGTTACAAACGGAATGACAAAGTGAATATACCCTCCAAATTCCTTTTTGGAGGGTATAAAAATAAAACAAAAAATTTATATCAAGATGATTAAAATTTTTATTGCATTACGAAGAGAAAAGTTCGGCAATTATGAATGAAAAAAAAAGAGATCTTGCAAATGTCCAACACGATCACGCTGGCTTCAAAGCCAAATCCTAACGCAAAATTGGGCATGTGGTGGTTTTGGATAGGGATGTGAAAGATCGTAATTTTTTCGTGTTACGTATAATTCACGTGAATCGAGATTATAAATGAATAAAATCACGCGTGCGTGCGTGAGCGTGATTAAAAAAATTTAGAACCGTGCGTGGTAGTGCGTGATTTTTCATTCGTATTATATTCACGCACTCAAAACAGAAGATAAGTTTTTGCTTTTATATTTTCAATACTAGGGAAACCGTGTGTGTACATCCACACAGACATATCTATGTGTTATTACGTGATTAAAAATAATGCGTGATATTACGTGATTAAAAATAATGCTTCTTTTGTGAGCGTGCGTGATCGTTAGCTCTTTAAATACTGCGCTTTTAGTATTGTGCGTGAAAAAAATTTGAGTTTCGTGATCGTGATCTTAATTTTACTCACGCGCACATCTCTAGTTTTGGATAACCCCAAATGTTGAGAACGTTGAGGAATTGACAAATTTGGATCTGCTTCAATATAGTGACTCACGGCTGTGATGTTTTCAAATTAAAGACCCGGTCGAACACGCGTTGGCACATTTTGTATCGAGCCTGTCGACTCAAATTTAATGACCAAATTCTTATGTTGTTCGAAAATATCACGAATTTTTCGAAATTTAATTTTAACAGAACCACCATTTTCATGGTGGATTTTAATTATTTTAATGAGATTTTCGAGCGAAATTGAATTCACTGCAACAATTGCAAATGCATCTACTACGAAGACATCAAAAATCTAAATGTCAAAACTATCATGTTGTTGGTGTTGCCAGAATTGAAAAACCAAGTTCTTGCTGAAAAACCCTTTACAATACTAAAGAGCAATAATACCTTTTTTATGTCTTGTATTTTCTACATGAATTTTTCCCCGTTATGGATTTTGTAGGTGGTCGCTTGGATTTTTCTTTCAATTTCAAAAAAAAAAGAAATAAAACAAGTTTTCACTCTACTGTAACGTACTAGTTATTATCCATGTTAGTGGTTTCTGTCTCAATGTTTCAACGACCCATTTTGGAGTGTCGCTTTTTTTCTTGTGGTTTTTTTTTGTTGTCAGATATTAAAACATAATGGGAAAAGTAATAATAAAGAAAGCAATATGAAGAAAATCAATTTCTAAAATGTAATTATTAGTACTTAAATTTGTTTTGTAGATCATTCTTGGATAGAAGAAATATCAATTGCGCTAGAGATTGGATATGCCAGCTTGTAATGAATATGCGAATGTTAACACAAGATTGAGAGCACAAACAATTTGTCATGTTACAGTTTAAGTATATGAGAAACAAAAGACTTAAGACAAAAACTCATTTTTACAAAAATTCAAAACTTTCTTTTTGCTTTTTCTTTAATTGTTTTTACTTAAGTCTAGCAAAGCCTAAAAAAGAAGAGTTTTCTTTACAGTATGCCCCCGAGATATACTGAGAATTACCCCGGATCTAGAAAAATTTATTAAGGAAGACGGATATAGAAGGAATGCATGTACGATTTGATCCTTCTAGGTAGATAAAATGTCCGCAGTTTATTCTACATACCGACTGTTCGACCAAAGAACGAATTTTCTAAGCAACGCGTAGTTCGCTTCTTTGAGATATCCACAACAAATGGATGCGATATTAATGAAGATCGTACTGTGCGAAGAAAAGAATGGAATAACAAATTAATTAATTTTATTAGAGCACAAACCATTATAATGACGATATAACACAAGCTATTACGACAATTCGTAATAATTAAATATCCTACTGTTTGCAATGATGTTTGCCTTCCTTCCTTCATTCTGTACACGATCAGCTAATTTCAAAATAGACTTAGAAGCGCCGGCCTGTACAGAAGAGTTTTATTTCATTTTCAGTAGGATATAAGCAGCATAAATAGAAAGATATAAGGCGGCATATATTTCCTACATCGCACCTGAATCCATTTTCTGCGGCCTGAAAGGCGTGCTCCCTTCCCATCTGACATCACACTGCACTCAGTGAGTCAGTGATTCCTTAAGAATTATTAAGATCTTCATTTAAACGAACTTTTGCTTTAATTAGCCCAGGCTTTGGTTTAATCGGTTGATAATAGGAAAAGTTTGTTATTTATCGGTTAACCGATTAATACAGATTTCTTTTTATAAATAAATAAAATTGTATGAATTATTTATCATTTGGATTTCGTTAGTAAAAAAAAATATCAATAACATCATTTCTTAAACTGAAACAACCCAAACAATATGAGGTCATAAAAATGTGATACATATTCGCCCCTATTATGAATGTCGACATCGACGTCGCATCAACATGATAGCAAAGGAATTGTCCCTTATGTACTCCTTGTCGACAGCAATTGACTTGTTCTATAAATATTAAATGCCTTAGGGAATACTAAGAGATTGTCAAAAATAATTAATTGTTATCGACAAATAGATGTAACGTCGACGCCGCCATTCATAATAAGGTGGCTTTTATAAAGCGTGTTTTTTAGAGTGTCACAACACCAGAGCAGCCGCGTGCAAATTGTTGAAATTTTTTGTCAAAATAATAGTTCTATTCGGCAAACTCATCGTGCACTTTTTCCATTTTATGGAGTACATAATCGTCCATCGCAACGCAATAGATCGTTTTCGGACCACATTTACTGTTACTGATAATGGGGCATCCCGTGAGACGCCGAACAGTGCGCACTGAAGAAGCTGTGGCCGCTGTACAGGGAAGCATTGAAGATGATCCTAATTAACCAATTCGTCGCCGTTCTCAGCAACTGGGCGACCACATGCTCGAAATCATATTTAAACATTAATTTAATAAAATTATCTTTCTAATAAAGCCCGTTTCATTGATATTAAAAATATATTTCCTTGTTATACCCTCCAAAAAAGAATTGGAGGGTATATACACTTTGTCATTCCGTTTGTAACGCATCGAAATATCCATCTCAGACCCCATAAAGTATATATATTCTTGATCAGTGATGAAATCTAAGACGAACTGAGCATGTCCGTCCGTCCGTCCGTCTGTGGAAATCACGATTCAGTCCAAACGAAAAGAGCTAGACTCTTGAAATTTGGCATAAATATATTTTAAAACAGGTTAAGTTCGAAGATGGGCTAAATCGGGCAAGAGGGAAAAAAGTTCCCCTAAGAAAAACTAAACCAACCCAGAAAAAACAACATAATTTTTAAAGTTTTTTGGTTATTTTGTTAAGCAAATGATATATTTTTATGTCAAATACGGTCCACCGGCTTAAACTTGGAGCCATAAAATAAAATTAGTTTTGGACCCCGCCCACTTTAGTGGGCGTTATTATATGCAAAAATAGCATAAAAATTTAACATATTGTTTTACTTAAGCCTACATTCCTTAAAAATACAATTTCTAAGCTTTAATAACGAAGCTGAGACGATACCTGGTACTCCTCTGCCCTACCCCCTCCTACCCCTTCACCCCTTAATGACCCTACCAAAAAAAATTTTTTTTTTTAATTTTGTATGTAATCATCCCAAGCATTTATTTTTAGAGTTTTATGACTGCCTGTTTCTGCCCTACCCCCTTATCCCCGTAAATGACCCTATAAAAAAAATAAAAATTTTTAGTTTGTACGTAATTATCCCAAGCATTTATTTTTAGAGTTTTATGACAAAGGTGAAATGTTTCCCCCCTACAGCCCTTGCCAGAGCGACCCCGCCAAAATACAGTTTTTATACCCTCCAAAGGGAATTGGACCCCCATAAAGTATATATATTATTGATCAGTGATGAAGTCTAAGACGGTCTAGCAATGCCCATACGTTCATCTGTAGAAAACATGATATAGTGGGCGTTGACGTACGATATTATATGCAAAAATAGTGTAAATATTGAATAATTTGTATTGCTTAAGCCTATAAGAAGCTGCGATGTTCTCCGATATTGCAGAGGTGGAACGTGACCCCCACGGCCCTTCCCGGAATGACTCTGTCAAAACAGAAATTTAAAATTGCTAATAAGAAAGAAGATGTCTTAAACGAACTCTGTCCCACCAAGTTAAACATTTTAAATTCACTTACTAATCTTCTTTGACATAAAAATAAATCAGTTGCTTAACAAAATTTAAAAAAAAAAACTTAAAAATTTATGTTGCTTTTTAGCGGTTGGTTCAGTTCTTCTTAGGGGAACTTTTTTCCCTCTGACCCGATTCAGCCCATTTACGAACTTGACTCTTGCAATCTTTCAAGATACATTTATAATAAGCTTCAAGGGCTAGGACCTCTTTGTTTGGTGTGAATCGTGATTTCTACAGATGGACGGGCGCAAATGGCCAGATCGGATTTCATCACTATTCAAGAATATATATACGCTATGGGGTCTCAGAGGGATATTTCGCTGCGTTACACACAGAAAGACAAAGTGAATTACCCTCCAATTCTTTTTTGGAGGCTATAAAAACGGTATTTATGATAAAAGCTGCTTTCTTATATTATAAAGTAATTAAAAAAGCAACATTTACAATAGGAAATTTTCTGAAGAAAACAAAAAACGATATGAAATAAACATTTTTATAAAATACATTAAATATTAATTGAATTCTCAGTGTTTGTTGTTGTGTTCATCGTGTTGACGATGTTCTCGTCATGTGCTGTGGCATGTGTAACTTCATGCGTGTTTTAAGTACGTGTCCAGCCGTGGTGCACATGTCTTCTTGTTTTTAGCTGGTGTCTTGGGCACCATTACAGACATGATTTTTAATTTCTGTATATGGAGCAGAAAACATAAAATTGTCCCCGTATGTAGCGCACAGTATTTAAGTGATTTCGTCTGAAAATGGTAACAACAAAACGTTTTCGAAACCAAAAGCCGCTGAAGCATACTAAATTAGCTTGAATGTAATTGCAAGTAAAACGAAGTATTTTTTTTTGTTGCCTTTCGCTGTAATTTTGGGAATTGAAATACACAAAAAAAAAAAACAATTCAAAACCAGCTTGGCACGAGTTTGCTAATAAGGAGAAGAAGAAAAAACATTCAACCTATAAACTGATGACTCACGAAAACACAAGAAAGAAAGATGGCTTAAACGGCAGATGTTTGGCTATAAAATATATATATTATTTTGCCATTCTCATCTAGAAGATACAACTTGTTTATGTACCTGAAGTGGTATGAAATTAAAATACAGCTGGCTTTTTTGGCAAACAAGTCTTTAGAAAATGTATGATTAATTCAAAGCAGGTAATCAATTTGAAAAAGAAAGAATTGTTGTAATTCCAAGGATCTTATAAAGATCAATGGGATTATAAGTTGCTTTCAAATGGCTTAATGTCTGTCATTTTAAATACTATTTTTTTTTATTATACAACATTAAATGTTTTGTGTTTCAAAGCTTTAATTTATTATTGCTTTGATTTATTTAGCTACCCTCGTATTTCTTTGAAATTGCTGCCATTTACACTGAAAGTGTTGAAACCAGAAAAGAACAATTCTTTTATTTGCCTTTTTCCAACAAATAAATCACACCTTAAAGCAGAACCAACAACTGTAATCTTTGAAATGCAGAATTATCAATTCCACATTTTTATTTAAATTAAAAAAAAAGAAAAAAGAACGTGATTTGTTTGTCTTACAAGTAAAACATTTCAAAACTGACACACGTTTAGCTGTAGTCGTATAAATTGAAGACAGAACTTCTTGGTTTTTTATTCAAACAACTCAAACTTTCTAATATTTATTCATGGTCTATTGTAAAGTTTCTCTCCTTTTTCTTCATTTTAGTTTGACTTAAATTGAGAAATTTTCAATGAACAATTGCAGATTTATCAATCTTTTAACATAGAATTACAATTATTTACACTGTGGTTTTCTCTCGAATGCTAATAAATCAACTTGTTTTTAGAAAAGTTTTCAGTGTTAGAAGCAAAAATAAAAAATTTTAGATTATAAATTAATTATAGATTTGAAAAATGGAGAAAATTCGTTACACTTAATGCCATTTTCACTAGAGTAATATAGAGTAATATATCATCAAGTCAAGTTTTACCTTTTGTGAACGCTTTGCCGTACTCTACGTGGTTTTAAATAATTAATTTCCAATGCACCCTCAAAATTATCCCTTCTTGGTTTACTTAATTTTTATGCCCTTTCCCTTAGGAGCAGGCAAGTCGAATAAGCGATGTCCGTCTATCTATTCGTGAAATCGTTTTTCCGTATCCCCTAGAATAACGAGAGACTACGGTCTTGGAAATAATCCTTACTAATATAATAAATATGAAAGTAACTCTGTAACTCCGCTGAACCGATTTAAAAGAAATTTGGCATAGAAATATTTTGGGATCTGAAGAAAAACATATGGCGGGTTTTGGTTTTAGAAATGGTCAAGGGTGGTCGAAAATTCGTATGGTGATATGCATTTATGAAACTGATAACTATAAATATTTTAAACTTTAATACAATTGACTTAACAATGTATTTGCTGTTGCTCAATGACTTTATGAGGGGTCAAGAGTGGTGTAAAATATCTAGAGATATATTTAATTGTGAAAGTGATAAAAATGCAACACATCATTGACATGAATATGAGAAGTTTCACATATTCTTCGTGGACAAAGTCGCGGGTAAAAAGTATAACTAAATAAAAAAAACCGAACTTAAATGCTTCATACACGCTGGTATTGGCGCATAATCTTCCGCTTTTGTAATGACTTGCACTTTTCATAATGATTCGCACTTTTTATAATGACTTGCACATTTTTTTATAATGACTTGCACTTTTTATGATCACTTGCACTTTTTATAACGACTTGCACTTTTTATGATCACTTGCACTTTTTATAATGACTTGCACTTTTTATAATGACTTGCAGTTTTCATAATGACTTGCACTTTTCATGATAACTTGTACTTTTTATAATGACTTGCACTTTTTCTGATGACTTGCACTTTTTCTGATGACTTGCACTTTTCATGATGACTTGCACTTTTTATAATGACTTGCACTTTTTATGATGACTTGCACTTTTTATGATGACTTGCACCTTTTATTATGACTTGCACTTTTTATAATGACTTGCACTTTTTATGATGACTTGCACCTTTTATTATGACTTGGAATTTTTATAATGACTTGCACTTTTTCTGATGACTTGGACTTTTTTTGATGACTTGCACTTTTTGTGATTACTTACACTTTTTATAATGACTTGCACTTTTTATGATGACTTGTACTTTTATGATGTCTTGCAGTTTTTATGATCACTTGCACTTTTTATGATAACTTGCACTTTTTAGAATGCACTTTATGATGACTTGCACTTTTTATGATGACTTGCAGTTTTGATGATAACTTGCACCTTTTATGATGGATTGCACTTTTTATGATGACTTGCACTTTTATGATGACTTGCACTTTTTATGATGACTTGAACTTTTTGTGATGACTTGCACTTTTTATAATGGCTTTCACTTTTTTCCTTACTAATATAATAAATATGCAAGTAATTGAGTCGCTCTAATGCCTTTTCATTCTCAAACCACTGAACCGCTTGAGATGAAATTTTGCGTGGAGATATTTTAAGATCCGACATAAGTTTAGAAGTTTGATTTTTTTTTAATATTTATATGGCTAAATAAAACTAATTTTTTCTTTAGTAATGAAACATATTTATTTTAGAAAGAAATTAACATAGTATTGAAAATCACAAAGATTGCAAAGACGGTTCCAGGCATAAATTTAAAAAACAGGGTATTGTTTGTTAGCATTTTAGCACAATTGTTCGCAGTTTCTTTCAAGCAAGGGCTGACAGCACAAAAATCGTTGCTGGCTTGGAAAATCGCAAGAAATCTTTTTGGAATTTGCTAAAATCATATCGAAAATTATGTAATTCTTTTATAGCAATCAATTGTTTTTATGTGTTAACATGGAGCTGCTGAAAATAAAAATCATGAATAGTTTTTTCATCAGTTTATTTTTATTACGAATCAGTTTATACCAGAAACATTAATTTAGTGTTTGTGTTAATTTTTTAAAACTAATTTGTAAGAAAAAATATTAAAGTAATAACAACAGGAAACAAATATACAACAATAGATCAAATTGTTTTGTTAAAAATTGTTAATATTTTACGCAAAATGAAAGAATAAGATTAACACACAAAAGCACGTTTCATAAAGTTTCAAAAATAAGAAAACCAGAATTGTTTTTGCAGCGTAATACATAATTACTATACGAGGTCTGTGCAAAAAATTAAGCCAATTTTCAAATTTCGCCTGCTGAGGATGTCGGCATATCGGTTGACTCATGCCAGTGATTTTTTCGGAAAATTTGGGCATAACTTTTAAATTTTAAATTTTTTTTTATCTAAAATAACATCGTAATCGTGCGTTAGTCAGTGACTCACTGTATTCACCAGATTTGGTCCGCTATGATATATGCCTGTTGCCAAAATTTAAAAGACTGATGAAAGGACGACATTTTGCAACTATTCAGCAGTTAAATATCGAACCGCTGAAAAAGCTCAAGGACATAACAAAAAAATTGCATATCAGAATTGCTTCCAGGAGTGCAAGAAAATACTGGCACAAGTGTTTGATATCTAAAAGAAACTATTTTGGAGAAATAGTTAAATAATTACATATAAAAAAAATTAAAGTTCACAGAATTTTTTTTGAACAGACCTCGTATAAGCAAAATGGAAGACATATGCTATTCACTCTAATTGCAAATAAATTACTTCTCCTTTGTAATAAATTGTCGGTATGAAATTTTAATTAATTAAATTCTCTAAGCACTTTTCATTCAACTCCAGCCACTCATTAATCAAATTCGAAAAACTTAAGGCCTTAAACTTGAAAACAAAAACCAAAACATTTTGACCTTGAGAAATAACGACAACCTTTTGCAATTATTTTGTTTAAAAGCGCTCTAAAAAATTGTTGGCAATAACAATGAAACTTCAGATGAGTTTAGAAAAACACTCTAGATAATAATATAACACGAGAAGAGTCAACACGCAAATGTGAATTTAAACAATTGTGGAAAATTGAAAATACAAACAACGTAATTAGCAGACATCAGAAATAATTAAAGTTTTAAAAAGGTGAAATACAGTTGGAATTGAAAATGTTGAGTTGGGAAAATTAACTTATAAATCATGTATTAAACAGAGACCAGGAAATCAGATACACAATAGCAACGGCAGGCGTCAAAACGCTTTACTGTTATTTAAATATTGTTTTTATACCCTCCAAAAAAGAATTTGGAGGGTATATTCACTTTGTCATTCCGTTTGTAACGCATCGAAATATCCATCTCAGACCCCATAAAGTATATATATTCTTGATCAGTGATGAAATCTAAGACGAACTGAGCATGTCCGTCCGTCCGTCCGTCCGTCCGTCCGTCTGTGGAAATCACGATACAGTCCAAACGAAAAGAGCTAGACTCCTGAAATTTGGCATAAATATATTTTAAAACTTAGAGCAGGTTAAGTTCGAAGATGGGCTAAATCGGGCAAGGGGGAAAAAAGTTCCCCTAAGAAGAACTAAACCAACCCAGAAAAAACAACATAATTTTTAAAGTTTTTTGGTTATTTTGTTAAGCAAATGATATATTTTTATGTCAAATACGGTCCAACGCCTTAAACTTGGAGCCATTAAATAAAATAAAAATATTTTTTGACCCCGCCCACTTCAGTGGGCGTTATTATAGGCAAAAATAGCATAAAAATTTAACAAATTGTTTTACTTAAGCCTAGATTCCTTAAAAATAACACTTTTAAGCTTTAATGACGAAGCTAAAACGAAACCTGGTACTACTATGCCTTACCCCCTCCTGCCCCTTCGCCCCTTAAATGACCCTACCAAAAAAAAAAATTTTTTTTTAAATTTTGTATATAATCATCCCAAGCATTTATCTTTAGAGTTTTATGACTGCCGATTTCTGCCCTACCTCCCCCCCCCCCGCCAACCTCTTCCTTTGCCCCTAAATGACCCTACCAAAAAAAAAATTTTTTTTAAAATTTTGTTTATAATCATCCCAAGCATTTATCTTTAGAGTTTTATGACTGCCGATTTCTGCCCTACCGCCCCCCCCCCTCTTCCTTTGCCTCCAAAATGACCCTACCAAAAAAAAAATTTTTATTTAAATTTTGTATATAATCATCCCAAGCATTTATCTTTAGAGTTTTATAACTGCCGATTTCTGCCCTACCCCCTCCCCCCCTTCTTCCTTTGCCCCCTAAATGACCCTACCAAAAAAAAAATTTTTTTTTAAATTTTGTATATAATCATCCCAAGCATTTATCTTTAGAGTTTTATGACTGCCGATTTCTGCCCTACCCGCCCCCCCCCCTTTCTTCCTTTGCCCCCTAAATGACCCTACCAAAAAAAATTTTTTTTTTAATTTTGTGTATAATCATCCCAAGCATTTATTTTTAGAGTTTTATGACTGCCTGTTGCTGCCCTACCCGCTCCTCCCCCTTTGCCCGTTAAATAACCCTATTAAAAATAATTATACATTTTTTTTTATTTTGTGTATAATCATCCCAAGCATTTATTTTTACAGTTTTATGTGTATCTGTTTCTGCCCTACCCCCTCTCCCCCTTTGCCCTCTAAATGACCTTATCAAAAAAAAGAAATTTTAATTTTGTATATAATTATCCCAAGCATTTATTTTTAGAGTTGTATGACAAAGGTGAAATGTTTCCCCCACAGCCCTTGCCAGAGCGACCCCGCCAAAATACAGTTTTTATAGCCTCCAAAGAGAATTGTGGTGAAGTCTAAGACGGTCTAGCAATGCCCATACGTTCGTCTGTGGAAAACATGATATTGTATATTTTTGAACCTCGCCCCCTTTAGTGGGCGTTGACGTACGATATTATATAAAGGAACTCTGTCCCACCAAGTTAAACATTTCAAATTCACTTACTAAATATTTGGAGGGTATTTAAGATTCGACCCGGTCGAATATAACGTTTTTACTTGTTTATAATGTTTTATTTACATATTATTAAGTAAATCGTGAATGACTTCCAATTGAGGTATAATTTATGTCACACGCTTTAATTGGTATGCAAGCTGAATAAAATAAAAATTGATTTGGAAATCCTGTCAAAGTTAAAATGTTACAAAACATCAATCTTTAGAGTCTTCTAAACGTCAAAAAAAATTTTTTTATTTAAAAAATAAATGAATAAAATAATTTAACAAGAGCTTTTCAGAAATATAACAAATATGTATGTGTGTCCAGTGATGGATTTACGTCTAGACACGTGAGACCCAGGCCTGGGGCGGCAAAATTTGAAGGACAGCAACGACGCGTCTAATAAAACAGAATGATGAGAAAAGCTTTTTGTAAAGAAAAATATTTTATGGCGAATAATTGATGATGATTAAATCACTCACACTAAAAGGGCTGCCATTTAGAGAACATTAAGAATAAATTTAAGATGCCCATAATGGAAATTTCTTAAAAACATTTGAGCTTCTTACTGAGTTTTATGTGGCAGCGAAATTTTTCGTTTTGTTGTTGTACCCTCCAAAAAAGAATTGGAGGGAATATTCACTTTGTCGCTCCGTGTGTAATGCAGCGAAATATCCTTTTGAGACCTCATAAAATATATATTATAGATCAGTGATGTGGAAAATAATTGAGTAGGTAGTGCGATGATTTAAAATATTCTAATACACCTATCCCTTGATTTACACGATAAACACGTTCCTGAGAAAGTCGTGTAAATCGAAATTTTAAATTTTTGTATGAAAAATCGTGTAAATCGAAAATAAAGGCAGAATAGCGTAGAAAATTAATTTTATTAAGAAATTATATATATATATATATATATATATATATATATATATATATATATATATATATATATATCAACTTAGTGTTTATATCAGAATCGGTAACTCAAAACACATAAAAAATCGTGTAAATCGAGGTATATCATAAATCTCTCAATTTACACGAAAACCAAAATAATCGTGTAAAAGTGAAATCGAGTAAAAAAAGTATCGTGTAAATCGAGGGATAAGTGTATTCCACTTTTAATAAAAGTAACCTGAATTTAATAATAATTCATAAAAAATAATTTGCAGATTGCAGATTTGGACTTGAGTCCAATAAAGGAATTCTTATTCTTAATAATAAAAGTAATAAGTTTAACAAATAAAATTTACACCCATTTTGATATGTAAACATCTATAAGCTGGGGGGGTAAAAATAATTTTCACAATACAATCACAAATATAGAGTAAGATCAAATCGGTGTGAGCTATGTATGAGTGTATTAGTGTAATCATACGGACAACAAGAAGTACAGAGAAACTTAACAGCTGCATAGAAATACACTCAACACCATCTAGTGTGCAATAGACTTGTGTCCAACTAGCTCATTTGCTCAGTTTTGGCAAGAACCTCTGATCAAACCCATTTAAATTACATAGGTTTGATTAAAGGTTCTTGTCAAAACTAAGCGAATGAGCTAGTTGGACACAGGTCTAGTGTGCAATAGAAGTAGTCGTACATTATGTTATCGTAGGCAAATAAAAACAAATAAATAAAATGAGTACAAAAACATTTAATTTTAATAAGTTTTAAAAAGATTTTTTGCACTTTTAATAAGAAATTTACTAGAACAAAGCAAAATAAAGAAAACAAAAAAACTAAACTTGCCAACCTAAAAGTTTTCTTCGTCTTTGAGATTGTCATTCATACGGACACCAACAACAAGTACAGAGAAACTTAACAGCTGCATATAAGCACCATCTAGTGTGCAAATTTTCATCAACATATAATTGTGCTAACGCTGTACAGTTCGAAAACCATTGCTGTAAAATAACTACATGCATTACATTTTAGTAAACAGCTGATTAATAGCTTTTTCATTACTAGATATTTACACAACTCCCCTGTGTTCTGACTCACACTGCTTTTTTTTCTTGCAATTTTGTTCAGTAAATGATATATTTTTATGTCGAAGAAGCTTGGAGCCAGAAAATTTGAAAAATCCGTTTTTGGATCCCGCCCTTTTTTTACACGTGATAACCCCAAAAAATGTGTTTTTTTAATTGAATTAAGATTTATAGACGAATTGTTCGAAATGTTTGTCTTAAATTCAGAAAGACATGATATATATTCCAAGACACAAAGGAAAGTCAACATCAGTTTTTAATGTTTTATGGCAAAGGTGACATGCTCCCCAAGGATCCTGGCGGAGCGACTGCGACAAAATAGAATTTTTATTTACTAAATATTTGGAGAGTATTTAGGATTCGATCGGGTCAAATATAAAGTCATTATATTTATTTTTGCGAAAAAAACGCCGCAATCGTGTCGCAGCCCTCATATTCACCGGATTTGGCACTTGCGACTTTCCTGGACCAAGGATTAACGAACCAAAACGAGTGGGGAGATAAACACCGATTGCGCTGAGGAAGCTCGAGGACCAAACAAAACATGCACATGAAGCCTGCTTCAAGGATTGTTTTTCCAATCCAACAGTGGCACAAATCTTTTACAAATAAAATTTTATAGGAAATGAAAATTCTTCTTATCGGTAATAATAATATCGAATCAAAATTAATAGCATTTCGACCGGGTCGAATACACTGTTTTATAGTCACCTTGACTATAAAACATTAAAAAGTCAATTTTTGGGGTTATTAGGTCTAAAGCAATTTTTTTATAGTGTTATTCAGTGGGTGAATGTCAGGAAGGGCGGATAGTCAGAGGAAGATCAGAGAACATCTAACCTTCGTCGTAAAAGCTTAAGCCCGGTATTGATAAAAAAATAAAACGTATTTGAAATCTGTTTTAAGAAAATTTTGTATGAAAAAATTTGATTAAAATACATTTCAAACTCATTTTAAATTTAATGAATACCGGGGTAAACATTTAATTTTATAGGGAATGTAGGGTTAAGGAATACAATTTGTTAAATATTTACATTACTTTTTAATGTAATATGTCACTTCAACGCCCACCAAAGGAGGCGGGGTCAAAAATGAATTTTTCTGATTTTATGGCTGCAAGTTCAACGCTTCGAGCCTCCTTTGACATAAAAATATATAATTTGCTTAACAAAATTACAAAAAAAAAACTTGTTAATTTTTTTTTTTTTTTGGGCTTAAGTTCGAATCTGCATGACTGCAAATGATTTTTTATTATTTTTATTAATAAATGAATTTTGTTCAAATTCTATTTATTATTTTTTTATATTAAGATTGGAATATTAAGAATATTATCAATAATCATCAAACCAGCAGAACGGATCAATACTGATTTCGAGGCCGCTACGCCATCTCTTCAGCGTTCTTTGTTCAATTTTTCCACTTTTGCAAGTGGTGCTAGTTAGTAGGAATATCAACTATTTAACCAACATTTTAACGAAAACTGAATATGAGAAGTTCCCACATTCATATTTTTAAGTTATTACCTTTTTGGTTAGTACGAAATTCCCCAACCCTGACGATTAATATTCCCAATATTCCGTATCTCTTTCGCTTTTTCCAGAGCCATCGGCTGCTGATTGCTAAAGCTTCTTTGTTATTTATGTTCAAGTAATTGAATTTAGTTGTCAATTTACAATGAACAAGTGCGCGTGCGTCAGGGTTGGGGAATTTCGTACTTACCAAAAAGGTAATAACTTAAAAATATGAATGTGATAACTTCTCATATTCAATTTTCGTTAAAATATTGGTTAAATAGTTGATATTCCTACTAACTAGCACCACCTGCAAAAGTGGAAAAATTGAACAAAGAACGCTGATGAGATGGCGTAGCGGCCTCGAAATCAGTACTGATCCGTTCTGCTGGTTTGATGATTATTGAAAATATTCTTAATATTCCAATCTTAATATAAAAAAATAATAAATAGAATTTGAACAAAATTCATTTATTAATAAAAATAATAAAAAATCATTTGCAGTCATGCAGATTCGAACTTAAGCCCAAAAAAAAAAAAAATTAACAATTTACATTACAAAGTTCGACTAATAAAAATTCATACATAATTTAAAAAAAAAACTTAAAAAATTATGTTGTTTTTTAGAGGTTGATTTAGTTTTTCTTAGGGGAACTTTTTTCCCTCTTGCCCGATTCTGTCCATTTCCGAACTTAACCTGTGCTATTCTTCGAAATATATTTATAACAAATTTCAAGGGTCTGGCTCTTTTAGCTTGGACTGAATCGTGATTTCCAGAGACAGAGGGACGGACATGGCTAGATCGTCTTAGATTTTATCACTGATCAAGAAGATATACCCCCTTATTCATAAAAATTATGAGAGTCTAATAACAGCGTAATAAAACAAAATTTCAGATGAAATTTGCTCTATTACACTCTTATAAGCCTCTCATAATTTTAATGAATAAGGGCATATACTTTATGGGTTCCTAGAGGGATATTTCGCTGCATTACATACGGAATGATAAATTGAATATATCCTCCAATTCTTTTTTGGAGGCTATAAAAAGGGGGTCGTGCACATCTGATGGGGCCTTAGGCGACAGCATGTCTAAGTCCGCCACTGTGCGTGTGTATGTGTGTGTGTATGGGGCACAGCCTAATATAAATAGAATATATTCCATCCGCACACACACTTGTTTGTTAGAAAAAAAATAAAATTGTAATTTTATTTTCATTTTAATAAAATAGGTTTTGACATTTATAATAAACGCCAGACGTCGTCTGCTGTTTAAATTTCTATGTTACAAAATTCAGATTTTATTTTTTGACAACCAGCCAATAATTGTATAAAATGAACTGAAGGAACATGAATTTTCTATATAAAATTTCCATTTAGCAACTGGAGCATGTTTTATTTTTATTTTTTACGGAGGGGAATTCATTTAATATTTTAACTACAATAAACGCATTTTAACAAAATTATAGCCATCAACTCCGCCCTAAGCGACGTTTATGATTCGAACATGAATTGTCTGGTCATTCAAATATTATTGATATTTTAATATCATTAAAAACTTATCACGATTTAAGTTGCAATTGCAAAACATGTTGGCATATAAATATCGCCAGCACAGTAGCCCAGCTGAAACAGTAGCAGCTTTAATGTAGTTTTGAAGATAAAATGGAGATAAAGAAATACGAGTTGAATTAAGTTTATCAGATTCAAGCAATAAATTGGCAAAAGACAATAATCAAGTTGCAATCTGGCAGAAGTGGAGGCCAGTAGCTTCTTATCGTTGGTTAGAAGCCGAATGTGTGGTCACAGCGCTATTTCGAAAACATTAGACTTCCATGGGAAACTGATTCTATTACCAAATTATTTGATTAATAATTTAAGAATTCTTATTCAGGCTCAAGTTCAAATCCACGAATTTTGAAATTTACTTTGTGTTTAAAGATTTGTGGGAAATTCAAATTTTTATTAAGAGTGGAATATTTAAAATATTTCTAGCAGAAGGAATCAGCACCGATTTTGAGACCAGCACGCCAGCTCATCTGCGCTCCCTTTTAAATTTTTCCACTTTTCAAGGTGATACTATTGTTTAGCTTAAAGCCAAATTAAATTATATAGGCGACCTATTAATTATTCAGCCTTACTACGAATGACGACATCGACGTCACATCAACACGACAGCAAAAACTTGCCATTTCTCTTTGTCGACAATAATTGACTATTATTAATATCCTCTATCAATATTATACGCCTTAAAGAATACCAAGATATTATAATAATAAGTAATTTTTGTCAAACAATTGTAAATAAGTGATAATTTTTTGCTATCGAGTTGACGTGACGTCGTTGTCGTCATTCGTAATAAGGCAGATTAATTTTTATACTCTTCAGCAAAAATAGTGTATAGAAGGTGATTTTTTAAGAGTTTTCGGATTTAAGTCGATAGAACGATCTGTGTAAGTCAATGTTTAAACATGATTTTATGTAAATGTTGACCGCCTCTACGCCTCGAATAATTTATAGCCCGGGTCCAATTTCGGCATACTATGTCCGACATATTAGCCGGTATGTCACGAATAAATTATTCAATATTGGCTTCAACGATCTAGGCGGCTAATTTAAAGGCCTGAAACCGAAACCGAAATGAAATGTCTTTCACGTACTGTGTGGCATATGGTTGAAACCACATGCCAGCCTAGTCCAGCTCTTCCATTTTGGACAAAAAAAAAGGAGAAATTGTAATGGCCGCACGGTAGCGATCGCCATTCACAGTAACGTTCCTGCCTTCGCTGTCTTTGAAAAGGATGCCACCTGCTCATAATCCACACCAAACAGTGCATTTTTCGGGATGTTTTGGCAGTTCTTGCAATTCTCCTAACTGTTCTTCATACCAAATACAGATCTTCACGTATTCATTCTACAACAAATTATTCGTCGCTGAACACAAGAAGTGCCCAATGCTCTCTCTTAACTGAACATGAATTTTGATAATTAAATTCAATAATCGGCAAGCGTCGATTGTATGTAAATCGAGATTAAATTATAAACCAAACGGATCATTTTTAACAGTAACGTGATACATGATAACAGCTGAGCTGCCAAAACAGTGTTGCCAAACAGAAAGTTGTTAAAAAAACGGGTGTGCATAATTTCTACAAAATTAATATGCCATCTCATAAGGCACGTAAATATCAATAGGAAAGTCGTATAAGTGATGTTCGTCTGTCTGTAAGTGCAATCGTTTTCCCCCAGAGTTCCCAGAAAATCTAGAGAACACAGTCTAGAAATGTTTTATTGGAAATAGTCCTAAATAGATTGCTATTAAAAATTATCAAAATCCAAAATACGGTTCCAGAGCCGGAAAGCTTAAACTTTTTATTTTTGGAATATAAAAGAAACCAGCAAAACAATTTTTTCTTGGTTAAACATATTTCATACTTCAGCAAGAATTAAATCGGTATTAAAAATCAAATAAGATCTAAGAAACGATTCCGGGGTTAAGCAATTGATACTTTTTTTTAGTACAAAAACAATTTTTTTTATTGTTCGTTTATATTAAACTTATTTGATAATTTTGAATGTATTAGAAATCAGAAAATGTAAAAAAGGTACAGAGATGGGAAATTTAAACTTTTTTTTTTTGCAATATTAAACAATTTGTTAAAAGATGAAATTGTTATTGAAAATTGGAAAAAATTATGTATTATGAAAATTAGAAAAAAAAGAAGTGTTAATAAGTGTGGAACTTAGAAGTTAGTAAATGAATTTTTATGAAAATTAAAATGAAGGTGTCAGACTTTCATAGCAGGAGCGGAGCTATTAAAAAAAATCTTGTGTGACTTGTAACTTTCCTTAGTTTGAATTATATTATATGGACTTTTATTCGTAGCTGCTATGCAAATATTTAGGTAGAAAGGAAAGTGGATATATATTTTCCAAGATACAAATCTATATCATTTATTCTATTTTTGAATACTTTGACTTGAAATCAGATGATGAAAGCAAACTCGTTTAAATTAGATATTGTTTCAATTAAAGTATTAATAAAAGGTAATTTTCTTATTAAGCAAATAATTAATTGCAACCATAAATATAATTAATAATAAGAGAAAAGAATTCAAACCAAAAAAAGTTTGGCTTTAGGTATAATAGAATAAAAAGTTCAGAAAAATGGGACACGCAGAAAAAATAATCAAACGGCAACACGGGTATTATAAAAACATGTGTTACCATTGGTTTCATACAGTTCTCGTATGCAATTTCCTAATAAAACTTGTATAAATAAAAATTGTTATCATATTCAACTGTAACGGCTTTCACAAAAAAGCTCTTCTGCTCTGCTGTGTAAGTTGAACAATTAAAAACCGATGTTGACTTTCCTTGTTGTGCCTTGGAATATTGAAAATAAAAAAATATATATAATAAAAATAAAACCGCAATATTTATTGATGGCTCTCAGATGTTGTTGGTCATGGATATGGAGAAATACTGAAAACTCTAGAAGATACACTGTATAATTTTGAAATCCTAAATTGATATAGATATTTCGATATTTCTAAATAACATACTTTTTAAAATTGTGCTGTGTGATATAATTAGAAAAAAAAAGTTTGCCAAAAAATAAGATAAACTAAAGAGTTGAAATATCTTGTAGATTTCACAGTTGTTAGTTTAAGTGAAAGCAAAGTTTATGCAATTCAGTTTTACAATAAAAATAAATATTTATCAATCCTGATATGCAAACATATTAATACGGACTACTCGTATTAATTTTATATTGCAAAAACACTCGTAATTTACCACGACTTAACTTGTCTTGAAATTCGCTATAAAGTTATTGTTTTCTGTACTGAAATCCCCACCCTAAAATAACAACATCAAATTTCAGTTTTCGATTAGTTTAATATCACAGTCAGACATTTTACCACAAAATTTTTAAAATGCGCTTGTTTTGTGGTTTTGAAAATGCACACTCTTCTGCATACAAATGCATCCACTGAATGTGCATTTTATGGTTTCAAGTGCTCCAAACAAAAGTTAGTTTTTTTTTTTTTTGTAAAAGATAGAAGTATTTATGTTGCCCATGTGTTTATTATTGTGTTTAACACTTACCATTCGGTTGCTGATTTCAACACCACTTGAATAGACTTGAGTTGGGCCAGTGAAGCCATTAATATAATTGTCTGGCTGGCTAATTCAGCCAATACGTTTGATTGTCTGGCGATAATTTAAACAATTGATAAACTCCCCTGCAAAATGAACAACGCAAAACAACAATTTTAAAAGAAATTTTTCAGTTGCACAAATTGGATTTTAATCGTTTTACAAAAACATATTAATTGTAGTTAAAATTTGCTACACTAAACCGATAACCGTATACGAGGGTCACTACTCGTTTGTAGGCTGTTAATTAAAAGTTAATAAAGATACTGAAGTTTAATACTCAGCCTGATAGTGTTTTCACATTGAAAGTTAAAACCTAATTTTAGCGTTAAAACCATAAACAGCTGATTTTGCGTTCACAATGCAAATTGTGGTTTTAACATACAGACTGTGTAATAAATTTGTTTAAAATAAATTAAATCGCTCATACAAATGTGTGAATGTGTTGTACTTTTTCTCTATTTTTGCAACACTTAATTGACAACCTGTACAACAGCAGTGTTTGTTTGAAGGAAAAAACAAAAACTTTTCCGACTGCGTTCTAAAATAGAAATTATTTTACATTTTGTGAATGAATATTTCAAAATTATGGAACTACTTATAAAAAGTGAACAACTTCTTGGAAATGAAATTGTTATATATAAAAAACGTGAGCCGACTCTGAAAGTTCTGTTTATTAACATAAACAATACCAGCTGTTTTCTATATATAACTTGGCAGCACAGGCAAAAACAAGGTTGCATTTCATAAAACCTACTTGAAACCAATTCGAAAGTGGTTTTAGGTTGGTTTTAACAAAATCATTTTGTATAGTAAAATCAGGGGGCAAATTATGGCATTCGATATCGATCGAAATTTCCATTTAAATTGTATTGAAATTTCGATCGATATTGAATGTGGTAATTTGGCCCCAGGTTTTAACGTTAAAATCAGAATTTATTAAAACCATGTTAGTTTGAAAACACTATGACGACAAGTTGCCATCTGCCACCATCTTTTCTGGTGTTATTATAGAATCATAGCTTTGGTCGTACCATAACCCAGAGGCACACCTATGGACTTTCAAAACACATTATGACACTATCTTAGGACACCCTTTATATTCTTGAATATCTTAAAATGAGTATATTTTGTTTCGCAAAATCGATTTAAATTTTTTTTATATGAAATTTCATTATTATTTTCATCCTTCTGCAATATTAATATTTTTCATAATTTCTGCAATATTAATATCGGACCCCATAAAATATATTATCGATCCTTATAAATAGTGAAGATGAATAAGCGATGTTCGTCGGTCTGTGCATGAAATTTGTTTTCCCAAGAGCTCCAGAAGAGATAGGGAATTTTTTCCTGGACAGGTGGATGGGAAATGAAGCTAAATAGAGTGGTATTGAAATTTAGAAAAATCCGAAATACGTTACCAGAGCTGGGAAGCTTACAACTATTTATAGACATAGAATTAACTAGCAAAAAACTAATTATTTTTTATATTAAATTGAGTTAAGATTCTATAGCCTAATTGTTCGAAATTTTAATTTAAATCTCAGAAAGACATGATAATTATTTTTTTATTATTATTTTTTTTTTATTAATTATTTTTTTGTTAATAAAATCTGTTTTGTGCCTCAGGAAGAACTAAATTTCTATTAAAAATAAAAACTCGATTGATTGCAAGGTTGGTCAATTGATTTTTTGTGCAGAAAAGTAACCAAAGAGGCTTATTTTTTTTTGCTTATTTAAACTATTTTATAATTCAGGAAGAATAAAATTGGTATTAAAATTAAAAAAAATCAAAACTTTAGTTCCAAGGTTGGACAATTGAACATTTTTTTGGTACATTGAAAGTGACCAAAAATATTGCAAATTTAAATTTTTTGTCAGTTAAAACTATTTTATAATTTTAATAAAATAGAAATTTTTTTGGTATATAAAAATAGCTATAGAAGTTCCTAATTTGGAGTTTTTATTTGTGAATTAAACCGATTTTTTATATAAAGAGGAACAACAAAAGTAGTATTGAAAATAAAAAAATAATAATAATAATAAATAAAAATTCTATTCCAGGGTTGGACAATCTTGATATTTTTTAGTACATAAAATTAAAGAAATAGGTCACTTATTTTGACTTTTTTGCATTAAAACAATTTTATATTTTTGGAAAAAATTAAGAAAGGCGATTCCAGGATTGGATAATTGAATTTTTGTTAGTACATAAAAGTAATCAACTGAAACAAAAATTTGAAATATTAATTTTTTGTTAACTAAAACTATTTTATACCTCATTAAGAATTGAATTGGCGTTAAAAATCAAATAAATCAGGAATTCGGTTCCAGGGTTGGAAAATCGATATTTTTGGGTACATAAAAATAGGCATAGAAGTTCATAATATTGGATTTTTATTTGGGAATTAAACCTATTTTATGTAAAGGAAGAATAAAAGTGCTATTGAAATATAAAAAAAAATCAAAAATAATGCGCCAGGGTTGGACAATTTTAACTTTTTTGGTACATAAAATTAAAGAAATATATCACTTATTTTGGTTTTTTATGCATTAAAACTATTTGATATTTTCGAAAAAAAAAAATTTAAAAGACGATTCCAGGGTTGGACAATTGAATCTTTTTTTAGTACATAAAACAAATATTTAGTACTGAGACAAATATTTTCTTTTTGCTTATAAATAAAACGTATTTGATATTTTTAAAAGAAGTTTAATGGTGTTAGAAATCAGAAAATAGAAAAAGACAACTTAGGAATTGTAAAATTTTTGCTGTTTTCGAAATATTAAAGTAACCAAATAATACTAATTTTTTCTTTAGTAATGAAACATATTTTCTATTTTTGAAAGAAATAACTGAGTATTGAAAACATGAAAGATCAAAAAGAGCGGTCGCCAGTGAAGGGTATACAAAATTCGGCACAGCCGAAAATAGCACTTTTGCTTGCTTATTTTAGTGCTTTTTGAAAAAAAAAAAAACGTTTTTTTTTGGTAACGATGATGTCAAGTTGTCGCTTTTTTTTATTTTATTTACAACGCCAACGAGAGAGAAGAGAACATTTGGTTAATATTTAAATATTTTTTTTAATGAAAATGAATAAAAAGTTAAGTATTATGTTAAGTTTTAAGCATTTATTTACCAAATTTCTTAAAAACGCGCTTTTAAGATAAAACAAAAATTAAGTAAAAAACAAACTATAACATAACCCCACTCTTTACATGTTTCTTTTGAGAAGTTAACACACATATAAACTCCATTTTTTTATTTGAAACCCAGTTGAGCAGTTCAAAAAATACAACAACAATATAATACTTGTATTATTTCACAAATAAACAAAAACTTTGTTGACAATTAAAGTTGTTTTAGCTGCCACAATTGCTACATGTTGCAAGTGTTGCTCTGTCGTCGTTGGAAACCACTGCTGATTTATAACACTTGTTTAAATTTTTAAATGACTGACAGATTAACTGAGTGAATGACTGTCTGTAAGGCTGTCTGTCTGTTTGTCTGCCTGTGTGATTGTGTGACTAGTGTTTAGTGATACCTCATACACCATTCCAAGTTAAAAAGAAAAAATTAATTTTAACTCTAATTTTATTGTTTGTGTGTGAAAATGAGAGAAGTTTAAAAATAGCTCTGGAATCTGCATCTCATCTTCTAATCTCCAAAGTCTTGTTAGCACACATTTTCACAGCGTTTTGTACAACACAAATTTTTTGCTGTTTGTCTGCTTCTTTTCATTATTTTAAATGAAACGTAACGTGCGACTGATTCACATTTTTTTTTATTTTCGCTTTGCACTTTTATAGCAGAGTATTTATTTATGCATCTTATGTGTTAATGGCACTAGTTTTTTGTCTCTGTGTAGTGTTGTGTCGTTATGATATGCCAAATGTCACTATAATTATAACAGCTTTAAGTGCAACATCATTTTTAAAAATATGTGTCATATTATTTAGTTTTTTTCTTCTTCGGTGATTTGTTTAAGGTTTACATTTTCAATTAAGTGAATCTGCTGCAGTGCGACCTCCGTTGACGGCTTTTGTGTAGAGTCTTATTCCAAAAGCGATTGATCGATAAATGTAAAATTATTTTTCGAAATATTTAAAATGATTTTAGGTATTACTAAACAAATATAAAGCGATTATGAAAAGATGTTTTGTTGTTGTGCGGTTTTTGCCACTTTTCCACTTTTAATCAACCTTTTTTTAAATTTAACTAAAAGAAATAAATAGTAAGTCCCCAAAAAAACATTTGTTATTGTAATTTAATAAAAACCGTTATCGCAACTAGAAAAAAAGCAGTATGTCACCCTGAACCAAAGTTAAGTGTAAAAAATTTTGCACATTTTTCTAGAAACGAACATAAAAATTTTTTAAATTTTTATTTAAGAAAATAAAATACCATACATCTGCTCACTTTTGTTGTGTAACACCACATTTCTTGACAATATGTACTGATGCGTGTTGCCAGTTTTGAAAAAAATATATGTATGTGTGAAATACAAATATATTATGAAAAGAAATTTAAAACACGTTTTTCGCACTAATTTTGATTTCATCATAATTGGATTATCCATTTAGAGATCTCAAAACTGCCGGTATAGAAGCCTACCAAGGAACGCGTGAAAATAGTTAAAACGAGGGACCGCAAATAACGCGTATTTTTAAAATTTAAACTAAACAAGTAAAAGTGCTATATTCGCCTGTGCCGAATCTTAAATACCCTTCACAGATGTAATTCTTCTTTCTTTCTTGCTAAAACAGGAAGTAGGTTTAATTAAAATATGTAACATAGTTTTACTTGACAAAAAATTGAAATTTTTAAACTATTTGGTCACTTTTATGTACCATAACATATTTTATTTGTTCAACCCTGGAGTCGAAATTTTGATTTTTTGGGAAATTTTTGATACCAATTTTGTTCTTCCTAAAATATAAAATAGTTTTAGTTAAGGGAAAAAACGTCAATTGCATTTTTGGTTACTTTTATGTATAAAAAAATTTCAATTTCCCACCCATGGAAGCGAAATTTTAATTTTTTAAGTTTTTTTATCTATGCAAATCTTTATGAGGTATAAGGTAGTTTTGTTTAAGAAAAACTCAAAATTTGTAACCAGTTTGGTTGTTACATGTACTAAAAAAAAAATTTAATTTTTCCAACCCTGGAAGCGAAATTTTAATTTATTGCTTTTTTTCATCAGTGCAACGCTTCATGAGGAATAAAGTAATTTTTTTAAGAAAAATTTCAAATTTTTAACCATTTTGGTCACTTTCATGTACTATGAAAAAATGCACTTGTCCAACCCTGGATTCGAAATTTTATTTTTTATTTTCGAAGTTTGGATACCAATTTTATTCTTCCTAAATTATAAGACAGGTTTAGTTAGCAAAAAAAAAATAACATCAGTTGCCTGTTCTTGATTACTTTCACGTATAAAAAAAATATGCAATTTCCCACTCCTGGAAGCAAAATTTAAATTTAAAAAATTTTTTTTGGCCAATACAAATCTTCATGACGTATTAAGAGGTTTTGTTAAAGAAAAACTTGAAATTTTTAACAATTTTAGTTACTACATGTACTACAAAATACGGAATGGGCCGAAAAAAACAATTTTTAATTTTCCATCCCTGGAAAAATTTTTTTATTTTTTCAGTTTTTAAGAGACCATTGAGGCTTCCCAAAGCAAGAAATAGGTTTAATTTACAAACATAAAAAAATAATTGATTTTTGGTATAAATTTTGCGTCGAGAAATAGGTGTAAGCTTCCCAGCTCTGGAACGATACTACGGATCTTTCTGACTTTCAATAGCACTCTATTTAAGTTCATTTCCAATCCAACGGTCCAAGTCTCTAGCTCTTCTGGGGGCTTGGGAAAACCGATTTCACGTACAGACGGACGGACAGACGGACATCGCTCAATCGTCATCGCTATTCATAAGGATCCAGAATATATATATATATATACTTTATGGGGTCCCATGTGCATATCGAAGAAATTACACACGCAATGACAAACCTATATATACCCTTTCACTTTTTTGTGAAGGGTATAAAAAAATGTTTCAAATCGTTTATTTCAGTAATTTTTTTTAATAAGACTTAAGACCTCGTATTTATCAAATATTTGCCCAAACAAGCGTAACCATTTAATACTAATGAAAACGATTTTAGTTGTTTATTGAGGTATGCAAATAGTTTCCAATTGTATTTTAATATGAAAATATAATTCACTTATTGTTTTCGAATTTGACTACTCTTGGGAAAATATGGTGTAAAAGTGTTAATGAAATGTTTTAAAAGATTACAGATAACTTTGTCTCTTTTATTTAAATTAATCAGCACGAAAAACTTGCTGAATGAAAGCATAAGAAATTAATTGATGAACATATTTTCGTTAGTCATACGCAGAAACCAGTAGCTGATTTGATTAATAAACTGGAAAAAAATATTACGTCCTGATTAAAAGTTATACCAGCGTAATGGTTCAAAAGTGGTCACTTTGACACCATTACGGTGTGAATATAGTCCTCATCACTGGCATATTGTACAAAGGAATTGCCAAGATTATAAATAAATTTAAAGAGAGTGAATATGTTAGAAATGCGGTCAGGCCTGTGCTTCAATGTAATCACCGAGTGTAATTTATACCCCATAAACCGTATATATTCTGGGAACTTATGAATAGAGAAGTCGAACAAGCGATGTCCGTCTGTTTGTACGTGAAATCGGTTTTCCCAAGGACCCAGAAAAGCTAGAGAACTTCGGTCTTGCATGGATGTATTGGAAATAGTCCTAAAGAGATTGCTATTGAAAATTAGCAAAATCGGAAATAAAGTTCCAGAGCTGGAAAATTTAAATGTATTTTTGGTTTATAAAAGTAAATGTGTTTTCTGGTTTTAATTAAACCTATTTTATATATCAGGAAAAGTTAAATTGGTAATAAAATTAAAACTATTTTATGTAATAAATAGAGGAGGAATAAATAAATTTGTAGTAAGAGTGTTTGTTCACACTGACATGGTTTTAATAAATTTTGGTTTTAACTTTAAAACCTGGTTTTACCATAGAAAATGATTTTGTTAAAACCAGGTTAAAACCACTTCCGAATTGGTTTTAAGTAGGTTTTATGAAATGCAACCTTGCTTTTGGCTGTGCTAAGTTAAGTGCTGCCAAGTCATGTGTATATTGCAAACAGCTGTCATTATTTATGTTAATTTGCATTGGCAAACTATTTCTTTTTCCCTGCAAAGGAAAACTTCTGTTGTACAGGTTGTCAATTAAGTGTTGTATAAATAGAGAACAAGTACAGCAACGAATTCCCACATTTCTATGAGCAATTTAATTTATTTTGAAGAAATTTATTATACAGCCTTTATGTTAAAACCACAATTTGGAGTGTGAACGTAAAATCAGCTGTTTAAATTTCTAATGCCAAAAACCAGGTTTTAACTTTCAGTGTGAAAACACTGTACGGATTTAATTTTATTTGGTACGTAAAAACAACTAAAAACAATTTTTTTATATATAAAATAAATTTAAAGTTTTTGAAAGCAATTTATCGGTGTTAGAAATCAGAGATCCAAAAAGGTAACTCCAGAGCTGGAAAACTTAACCTTTTTTTTATGACATCGAAATAAGTCAATAAAAGTTATTACTTTGATACTCAAATATATTTTAAATATATTATAGAAAGAAAGAAATTAGTACTGAAAATCAGAGCTATGAAAACGATCGTCATATGGTGTTCAGACATGCATGTTTAATTGAGTCAATAATAAGTTAATTGAAAAGTGTTCACACATACTCAATTAGCGATTGACAGCAGCTCACAAAAGGTGTTGTTTACATTTTGCTTGTGAAAATTTGTGGTTAAAATTTTGCGAAAATGGAACAAAGTTTGGCTTTAAAAAAGAGTTTGCTTTTGTTGTACGTAATAAATTTTTTATTTTTCATTTGTTTTAATTGTTAATTAAAAAATTTTATTTTAAAAACTCACCCTCAACTTGACTCGCTATTTATTTCTGTGAATTTGTTTACATATGAGTTGTCAAATTTCATAAAGTTCGTTCCGTAGGCATTATGGTGCTCACTAAACAAACTTTTACAGTGCTGCATTTGAAGCTTTGCTCAATTTTATAGACAATTAATCCTTAATTAATCAATTAGCTAATTAAAATTTTGTATGGGTAATTGAGCTCAATAATGCTGTCAAATGCGATAAACTGAATTAAGGCGTATGTCTGAACACCATATTATAGTGTGCGTAGGGAAAGGTATATATGAAATTCGGTACATGCGAATGTAGCACTTTTACTAGTTTCTGCATTTTTAAAACAAACAATAGATAACCTTGTGTAGCCAATTTTTTATATGCTGTTCGTCTCCGATTGTATCCAGTTTACTGGCAACTATTATTTTTAGCCTTTTACGGAGGCCTCAGTATTTCTTAAGTTCTTTTTTTTCCTTTTTTTTAACAAAGTGTGGACAAACATTTACTATTTTATGTTTTGTTTTCCCAGAATTTCGCTTTTATTTATGTTCTCAAAGTAAATTTGTGAATATGTTTGCTTTAAGTCACACACAAATAATTTTGATTTTATGTTTCCGACTATTGGCGACAGTTTTCTTAAAGGAATCAATGAAATTAAAAAAAAACAAAATCGGATATTTTGCAGTTTTAGAATTTATAAACAAATATTATATTCAGCTTAATATTATACACAGCGTTTTTAGAGGACAAGGGGACAGTAAAATTCAAAATTAAAATTTCATACCCTCTTAAAATACAAAAATAATCTCAATATTGTACGGTCTGGCACCAAAACAGGAAAAAAAACTTTTAAGGAATAACTAATGAAATCTTTAAGTCATAAATATTTCGGTCGCGCCTACCTTCTGAAAATCCAATTAATAAATTAAGCGGATTAGACGATTGAAAAGTGACGGTTTATTCCAAAATATTTAGATTCTTCCCTCACGGTGCCATAAAAGAAACAAGAGACGCGTAAACTAAACTTTCATGACATTTTAAATGGTACCACGGAAGCACACATCTTTCACCAACAGGGATCGTTATTAACTTTCACTGTTCGACACAATTTTTATATATTTATTGTCACATTTGGTTAAAACTACAATTTTAATCTGCAATTAATAATATTTTATTTAAAAATGAAAGAAATATCGAGTATTAAAATGTCCGCACCAGAAAAATTCTTCTTCATGATTGTCATCTGTGAAATCTGCTTATAATCGATGAATAAATTATAAAACAAATTTAAATAAGAACTCATACACACACACACACACACGCATTCACACAATGCAATCAATAATTATATCGCACCTACAGAAGATATAAAATATCACAAAAATTAGGCAGACTGCCTTGTACGCAACCGCTGTTTGTCTATTTAATGGCAATAATTTATTGATTTAACAAATCAAATTTTGTAGTTGTTGTCTTTGGGGGAGCATTGCAAGTTTGAAATGGAATATTACTCGTATCAATTTTATTATTATCATTATTGTTTGACTTATTTTTATTGTAGTTTGTGTTAATCGAACATCTGGAGGCTGTGGTGACGATAATTATTTGATTGTATTTTTAAATGTGAAGAAATAAAATGCATGTTTTGGAATTTTATTAACACCCGTGCGCTGCATTGTTGCACTCGTTTGGTAGTAATACAACGCAACTGTGGGTGAACTATTTAGGGAACGGAAGCATAAATATTTATGTTTGTATTTCATGGCTAAGATGTACAAATTGAGTAGGTTGTTTAATTTGCTAATAACTTATTTTACTAATAATTAATAATATGAGCACTAAAGACGGCCTGAGCAAAGCATAGGATTAACTTATTTTTCTTTATTTATTAAATTTCTCTCTATTAAATATAACTCTTAAATTACTAATTGATTTATCTTCATGTACAGTGTGTACGCCAGTACAGGTATACTACTTTGTTGTTTATAATTCGCGGATGATAGCAGCACTATCCATTCTTTCTCTTTCACCAGCCGGCCAAGCCTGGAGGAGATTGACGCCAGGAGAGAAAGGATGAACGAGTCACTCACAAGTGATCTCGTGTCAATCTCCGAATGGGGCCTCGCGAACAGGGTTAACTTTAACCCTCATAAGACGCAGTGCTGCGTGCTTACGCATAGGCGGCTGGTGGAAGGTTCTGCGCCATCCGTGTTTATGGATGGTATAGGTATTGGGGAATCAGAAGCTCTTGATGTTCTTGGTATGAAAATACAGTGTGACGTTCGATGGACAGTTCACATTTTTCATATTTCAAAAGAAGCATTCAAGTGTCTCGGCTTTTTAAGACGGTGTAAGACATACTTCACCCCAACTGATCTCCTCAATATATATACCACCTACATCCGACCAAAGATGGAATACAACTCTCATGTATGGGCCGGTGCTTCAAAGTCTGTTTTGAAGTTGCTCGACCGCGTACAAGAGAGAGCGAAGAAGCTCATCGGTGACAGTAGGGTAGCCAACTCTATTGACTCACTTGATCATCGACGCAACGTGGGGTGTGTTTCACTGTTCTACCGATACTACAACCGAATGTGTTCTGGTGAAATAAGGGAGCTTGTGCCGGATAACCGTTTATTTCTGCGAGCTACCCGCTCTTCATATAGGGCACATCCTTTTGTGGTTGAGTTGTCAGTGAATCGCACCACGCATTACAGAGAGAAATCGTTCTTTGGCCGAACGGTTCGTATGTGGAACAAACTTCCAGCAGAGGTCTTTCCTGTCAGTTTTAACTTGGGGAGGTTCAAATCGAACGTCCACAAACACTACTCCCTCTATCCTCCTTCCCATAACCAACTTTCCTAGTTCTGGCACAATGCATCGCATATGTAGGGGTCATCCCCTGAGTGCTGGTCCAAGAAAAAAAAAAGTGAAAGAGAATGGATCTTATATTGATAAATGTTTCATTTAATGTCGGCAATTTTGTATGGAATACAATATCAGATAAATGTGCGCCTCTGTTAGCCTTACAAATGCCAGCCCTTTTGAGCACATTTTTCATTACATTCTTATACATTTCACGCGGTATTTCATTCATTTCATCACGAATATTTTGTTAGAGTTGCTCAAGCGTTTCCGGTTTGTTTGCATAAACCTTGCTTTTCAGATATCCCCACAAAAAGAAGTCCGGAGCAGTCAAATCAGGCGACCGTGGAGACCAATCAACATCACCATTTCTTGAAATAACTTGTTGTGGAAAGAGGTCACGCAGTAATTCCATTGTAATCCGATTAAAACACGTTGGTTTATCAAATATTTTTCCACAATAAATTTGCCACGTGTCTACTACACGACTGCCAAATATGAACTGTCAAGACTAATGTAGAGTAGTATACCTTCCCGGCGGACACCTTGTATAAATAAATAATTTCGAACTATATGCGTTTTGTGAAAACATGCAGCCGAAACATTTGAGCAAAAAATCTAGATTAAATGTATAAAGAGTTTTTCAGCAAGAACTTTTTTTTCAATTGTGGCAGCACCAACAACATGATAGTTTTGACATTAAGTTTTTTGACATCTTCGTAGTAGATGCATTGGCAATTGTTAGAATGAATTCAATTTCGCTCAAAAATCGCAGTAAAATAATTAAAATCCACTATGAAAATGGTGGTTCTGTTAAAAGTTACATTTCGTAAAATTCGTGTTATTTTCGGACTACATAAAAATTTGGTCGTTAAATCTAAGTCGACAGGCTCGATACAAAATGTGCCAACACCCACGCCGCACATTTATTTTTTATTGATGAGTATTAATAAATACATAAAAAACCAACGTTAAAAAAAAAGTGGTTGAAAAAAAAATTTTTGAAAAAAAAGTTTTTTTGAAAAAAAAATTTTTAACCTTTTATGGGCTTTTTTGTATTTTGGAAAAAATGGTCTTATTTGACTATTTTTGATGTAACTTTGAAATAAAAAAAGATAAATTAGTAAATTAAATTGTAAATTAGAGCAAATTTTTTTTTTATTTTTAGAAAAAAAAAATAAAAAAAGTAATAAAAACAACTTGCTTTTTTGCTTGGTTTTTTCCACATCGATTTTTAGCAAAAGGAATTCTCTCACAAAAACCTTCATAACTCAAAAATCGCACAAATGCGCAAATAGGTATTCTCGGATTTATTAGCTAAATTCTTATATTTTAAGAGGATTTTTTCCTGCATTCACCTGCAAATTTGTTGAAACTCAATGTATATATTAAAAATACCACATTTTTGGAGACATTTAATTTTTTTTAAATATTTCTAAAACATTTATCAAATTAAGCCCGTTGAGAAAATTAACAATTTACATAAGAAAGTTCGACAAATAAAAATGCATACATAATTTAAAACATTGCGGGGGCACGTGCACTTCTTCATTGTAAATTGACAACTAAATTCAATTACTTGAACATAAATAACAAAGAAGCTTTAGCTATCAGCAGTCGATGGCTCTGGAAAAAGCGAAGGAGATGTTTGGAATATTGGAAATATTAATCGTCAGGGTTGGGGAATTTCGTACTAACCAAAAAGGTAATAACTTAAAAATATGAATGTGATAACTTCTCATATTCAATTTTCGTTAAAATATTGGTTAAATTGTTGATATTCCTACTAACTAGCACTCGAAATCAGCACTGATCCGTTCTGCTGGTTTGATGATTATTGATAATATTCTTAATATTCCAATCTTAATATAAAATAATAAATAGAATTTGAACAAATTCATTTATTAATAAAATAATAAAAAATGGTTTGCAGTCTTGCAGATTCGAACCTAAGCCCGTTGAGAAAATTAACAAAACATTTATCTAAACAAAAAATGATTCTTTAAATGCTCATATACCTGAAGTTGACGGTTGCATTATAAAACTTTTACTTATAGAATTCTTAACAAAAACTATAATCACTTGAAATATAAAAATTTTCCCTTTTAATCAATGCGCGCAAAAATAAAAAAAAATGATTGAACTTTGAACACACACTGCAAATAAAGTAAACAACCAAAAACTTTTATTTTTGTAGTTAGTGATGTAGAATTTTATCTACTTTCATATGGTACCAAATACGGTTGTGAAAGTTAAAAGTTAATCTTTTGAATTAATCGCCACTTGTGAGGGATTTCACCCCACAGTGCGCCGGGTCGTTCGATCGGTCGTTCATCTGAAAAAATCGCAGCCGTGAGGGACAGTGTTGAAGCCACCGCATGGCGAGTTTTGCGTAAGGATCTGGCTTTGAAGCTCTACAAGATTCAATTGGTGCAGGACCGGCCTAGAGATTCGCTCAATTCATTCAGGAACAACCATTTTTTCAGACGAAGCTCATTTTCAGTTGTCAGGGTATGTCAACAAGCAAGATTGCCGCATCTATCAGCGCGGTCGTAGTGGACATTTGCCAGATATTCAAAATTTTCGCTTCGTAATACAATAAAAATGTTAATCATTTTCATCAAAATTTTTTGTTTTATTTTGTTTTAGAAAACAAAGTTCTGGTTAAATAACCCTTTACTTTTGCTGTTCTTTTAATAATTGCCAATTTCTTATTTTGTTTGTTCCCAGATTATTATTATATCGTGCATAGTGGCAATATTTTTTGGGGTAATTATGCGAGGAAAACATATAGATGACCACGTTTAAATACCTCCGTGAGGTAATTAAACGAATACGTCTGCATGCATAGAAAATAATTGAAAAAGCCACTGTTATTAAATTAAAATAAAAGCTTGATTTTGAAAATAATACAAATTGTCACCCATAGAAAGCAAATAAAAATAGAAACTTCCTGTCTGTCCCAAGGATATCACTCGCTATCATTCTCTCGAATAATTATATAGGAAACAAAAACAAAATTTCAGTATTTATTTTTAACTTCCCACTAAGAAAATTTAAAATTAAAAAAAATCGTGAAGACACTGAATTTATTCCTGTACAATGTTTCCATGTAATATGTTACTTCAACGCCCACTAAAGGGGGCGGAGTCCAAAAATAAATTTATCCAATTTTCTGGCTGCAAGTTCAACGCCTTTTACCTTCTTTGACATAAACATATATCTTTTGCTTGATAAAATTACAACAAAAATTTTAAAAAATTATGTTGTTTTTTTAGAGGTTGGTTTAGTTCTTCTTAGGGCAACTTTTTTCCCTCTGGTCCGATTTAGCCCATTTACGAACCTGACCTGTGCTATCCTTCAAAATGTATTTATATCAAATTTCAAGGGTCTGGCTCTTTTCGTTTGGACCGAATAGTGATTTCCATAGACGAGCGGACGGACATGACTAAATCGTGTTAGATTTCATCAGATCAAGAACTACTTTATGGGGTCTTAGAGGGATATTTCGCTGCATTACATACGAAATGACAAAGTGAATTTGCACCCTCCAATTCTTTTTTGGAGGGTGCAGAGATCTGTTCGCAAGGCCCATATTTCAGGCGTCAGTATACATCCTCCAATTTTTTAATTTTTTTTTGGAGGTTATAAAAAAAGTGCTGAGATGCAAACATTGAAAGACGATCAAACACTTAAAATGTCTATTGTTTCTGATTGACTGAGTGATTCTGCAACATTTACTCTCTTTGAAAATCATTTCCAAACCAGCTATTATTTTTGCTGAGTTATTATAATGAAAAAGGGAAACAAATTTACAATAAAACCAAGAGAAATGATCTTAGCGTCGTACCTGTGGTAGCTTCAAAGAGGCGCAGTTTTATGAGAACTTAAAACTGGAATATCGAGCATAAAAATCGTGGCTTTTGAAAATCGATGTCGTTCCAAATTTCAATACAATTTAAATGAAAATTTCGATCACGTAATTTGCCCACTGATTTGGGCTATAAAATAGTTTTTGAATATCACATCTTTTCTTTATAGTTTATATCAGAGATTTTTCTTTTCATCAATTCAATAAATAACAACTTGTAACTACTGACATTAATTTTAGCGTCTATTACAAAATTTACACTCGTGTCTCTATAATAAATCTTGGAAAACCAGCATTTTGTTGTGAATTGGCGTGTGTGTGTGTGTTTGTCTACAAAATCTTTTTCTTAATTAAATTTTAATGGGAAAAAATTACATGTCTCAAACTGTGGTTTTATTTTTCATTTAACAAACACGAAAATGGAAATCAACAACATCAACAGCTCAAACGGAACAACATTGAAACAATTTTAAATTCGAGAATAATGCGGGCTTTTTAAGTTGCTGCTAAAAATAATCAGATAATTATCATTGAATGGAACAAATGTTATTTAATGTACACATACGAGTATATGTATTAGTGATGTGTAAATATTAGTATTCGAATTTTCGAATACTCATGCATTTTCAGATATTCAACAGATGCGAGTATATCTCGAATATTTTAGGAATAATCATAAATGCATAGAGTATAAAAAAGGCCACAAAAATTAGCTTACAAATTAAAAAAGAGTTTGTCATAAAAATTTATTTTTTGTATCGCTGTCAAATGTAATTGACAACCATTAAAATTGTTGATACTTTTTATCAACTTTAATGTATGTGAACATTAGCATGAGGTTTTCTCTCAAGCAAAATTTGTCATATTTCAATTTGGAGTTGTTAATGAATTAAATATCTTTAAGTTTTACTTATAAATATTCGTATTCGCTAGTATTGTTTCAGATGCCCATATTCGTATTCCCGAATATCAAAAATTATCATTAAACACATCACTAGTGTGTACTGCACAGCAGGGTTGGGAAATAGTGATATCAATAGTGATGCTTGCTTAGGAGTCAGAGTTGAATAGCGAAAGTTCATAGAGGTAATTTTGACTTAAACAAAGCCCTAAGATCACAAAACAGATTTTATTCGATGTGACTCTATCAAATGTTGACTAAGTGAGGGTCCTATTGGCTGAATTAATTTACTTTAGAGTCTAGACTGACCCTCAGTTTTTGACTTCTTATTTAAGTACAAAATTAGTTAATTTTTCCATAAACTTAAGTTGTGTTTAAATACACTTTCAGTTTTTCAGTATAAAATTAATTTTGGTATATAATTGTGATAAAAGTATGGCAGCACAAATAAATGGTAAGAAAAATACTGCAAATGATACAATAAAACTACCTTCTTACCGACGTTTTGCTTGAATGAAGAGCTGCTTTACCAATTTTCAAGTTGTTGAATGTAAACAAACTGTGAAAAACACATGGACGTATGAAAAACTTAAATTGAATTTAAATGTACAATTTTTGAAAAAACTGACAGACGGGCAGACGATCATAATTGGACGTCATGAGTGGAGGGTATAAAACAGCTATATCATGAAAACTAGAGCTGATAGAGACAAACTGATTACAGATTTGAATTCAGTGCACCCAAATTAACTAGAATCAGTTGATAAATTCAAAGAAGCAAATTGAGTGTTGGCCTGTGTTATGTTTGATTACTTTAATACAAAGAGTGCCACATCGTACGTTTCCGTACGACACCTATCCCGTCGTGTGGTGCCATGTCGTACGTTTTCGTATGACAGTGATTGTTTTTACTTAGAGCCTATAGTTCTTTTATGTACGACACTGAGTGGAAATTGTTACGATTTTTAAATAAAGAATCCTTTACGGAACATTTTTGTAAAAGCATTCATGGTTCTAGGATGATTTTTTGAGTTTTTATGAAGTGAAAATGTACAACACAAAAATGCCTATACAAAATTAAAAGTAGGGTGCAGAATAAACTAGGGATATCTCAGAAATCGTTTTTTATCACTAATACAGTCATTTAACAAAAAGAAAAATGTTTGACCTCATTGGAAGGTTTTCATCACAACCGCTGTGTACTCAAGGTGTTAATATTCGTAAAAAAAATAAATTTTCCAGCTCTGGAGCCGTTTCTTTTGCTTTTCTAATTGTTGTTGCCAATGCTTTTCTTTCAGAAAGTTAAAATATGTTTAATATATAAAAGAAATGTGTTTCAACTGTCCAACCTTGGAATCAACTTATTGATTTTGAGTATAAAATAGGTTTAATTAACAAAAAACAATTAAAAACGTTATATTCGACCGTGTCGAATCTTAAATACCCTCCAAATATTTAGTAAGTGAATTTAAAATGTTTAACTTGGTGGGACCGAGTTCCTTTATATAATATCGTACGTCAACGCCCACTAAAGGGAGCGGGATTCAAAAATAGACAATATCACGTTTTCCACAGACGAACGTATGGGCATTGCTAGACCCTCTTAAACTTCATCACTAATCAAGAATATACATATTTACTTTATAGGGTCCAATTCTCTTTGGAGGGTATAAATACTGTATTTTGGCGGGGTCGCTCTGGCAAGGGCTGTGGGGGGAAACATTTCACCTTTGTCATAAAACTCTAAAAATAAATGCTTGGGATAATTATATACAAAATAAAAATTTTTATTTTTTTTTATAGGGTCATTTACGGGGATAAGGGGGTAGGGCAGAAACAGGCAGTCATAAAACTCTACAAATAAATACTTGGGATGATTATATACAAAATTGAAAAAAAAAATTTTTTGGATAGGGTCATATAAGGGCAAAGGGGGAGGAGAGGGTAGAGCAGAAACAGGCAGTCATCAAACTCTAAAAATAATTGCTTGGGATGATTATATACAAAATAAAATGTTTTTTTTTGGTAGGGTAATTTAGGGGGTGAAGGGGGAGGAGGGGGTAGAGCAGAGGAGTACCAGGTATCGTCTCAGCTTCGTTATTAAAGCTTAAAAATTTTATTAAGGAATGTAGGCTTAAGTAAAACAATTTGTTAAATTTCTATGCTATTTTTGCATATAATAACGCCCACTAAAGTGGGCGGGGTCCACAAATAATTTTTTTTTATTTTATGGCTCCAGTTTAAGGCTTTGGACCGTATTTGACATAAAAATATATCATTTGCTTAACAAAATAACCAAAAAACTTTAAAAATTATGTTGTTTTTTCTGGGTTTGTTTAGTTCTTCTTAGGGGAACTTTTTTCCCCCTTGCCCGATTTAGCCCATCTCCGAACTTAACCTGCTCTAAGCTTTAAAATATATTTATGCCAAATTTCAAGAGTCTAGCTCTTTTCGTTTAGACTGAACCGTGATTTCCACAGACGGACGGACATGCTCAAATCGTCTTAGATTTTATCACTGATCAAGAATATATTTTATGGGGTCTGAGATGGATATTTCGCTGCGTTACAAACGGAATGACAAAGTGAATATACCCTCCATATTCTTTTTTGGAGGGTATAAAAACAAAAATGTAATCTAATTTGTCAACAAAGTTTTTAGTTTTAGTTACTTTTTTATACAAAAAAAAATTTTAACTCTCCAGCTCTGGAATCTTGTTTCAAATCTTGTTTATATTCAATAGTACTCTTATTCCGAAATATTTCCAATACATCAACGCAAGACCGAGCCTCCAGCTTCTCTGGCGGCTTTGGAAAACCGATTTCACATGCACTCAAACTGTTAGTCGCTTATTCAACTTCTCTATTCATAAGGATCCTATTAATATTATATTTAAATATATATACGCTCATGTGTTGCCCGAAAATATCGAAGCTGTGACTGAGCGTGTGCGTGAGAAACCCATCAACATCAAGTCGTCATCATTCTGAAGAATTGAACATTTCACGCACTAGTTTACACAGAATTTTGCCCAAAGGGCTCGGTGTGACGCCTTACACAGTCCGATTGGTTCAAGAGTTCAAGCCACATGACCGGAACAATTGTTATTTGACACATAAAAAAAGTTGCCAAAATTTTTGGCAATCGTTTTTGTTTTATTGCATTTTTAAATTTAAACTTTCAGAAGGTCCACCCGTACCTTGTGGGCTCGCATATTAATATTGTGGAAATTACACGAGGAAAGACAAACTGTAAAAAATAATTTTTGGCGAAGGGTATACAAATATTGGCCCATTCCAAAGATTTTTGGCTCGTTTGTTGGTAAAACTGTCACATAAAGGGTGTTTTTTAATAGAATGAAATCAGAATAAAACGAAGAAATATGTTTTTAATATCAATGAAACGGCCTTTATTGGAAAGAAAATTTTATGAAATTAATATTTAAATATGATTTCTAGCATGTGGTCGCCACGACTGGCGCGTAGAAGGCGCAACATGGAACACCAACTATCAACAACTAAAAAAAGCTACCATAAAATGTAAGGGCACAATCTCAGTTGCTGAGAACGGCGACGAATTGATTAATTAGGATACTCTTCAATGCTTTCCTGTGCAGCGGCTACAGTTTCTTCAGTGCGCACTATTCGGCGTTTCAGGGGATGCACATTATCAGCGACAGTAAATGTGGTCCGAAAACCATCTATTTTTCTACGAAGTCTGAGTAAGAAACAACAGGTGCAAGGACAACTAACTTTGGGTAAAACAGAAATTGAAGTCAATAGAAAGTTTGTAGAAGCTACACTGGCTTGACTTTCGAGCCTTCACCAGTAGTCTAAACTGGTACCACGGTATCCAGTCCTGGCACAGCAGTTTACTGCGACTGGATATTGATGAAATCTCCTTCGGGAGTACACGTGGTGGTTGTGGTTTACACCAATTATTGAAAGATTTGTCGGAGAAGGACTGATGACCGATCTTTACGGTTCGGCTTCGGACCGGCTGATAGTAGCAAAATTTATGTGTTGTTGTAAATCAACAAAAGAGGTTCTTATGGTACTAAGATCTTCTAGATAAGATCGAACACTTTAGCAAGGTGTTAGTGCATGGAGTATTACCCCACCATGTGCTAGAAATCGCCACCTGAACGACCAAGGATCGCTTAGGTAAGGCCCCTGAGTTGCACGGGGGTGGTGGTGAACGCCCAATTTCACAATATGTTGAGAGCATCGTCCGATGAGGTCCTCTGGACAGGAACCGACGTTAAACTTCGAATTATCCGCTCTGAAGGACGATTATGTAGGCCCTAAAATCGAAGAAGTGCACTCGCTGCTCTGGTGATGTTACACTCCAAAAAAAAAACACCCTATATAACCAACCAAATGCATAAAGGGGAGTGACTATTTAATTGGCAATAAACCTGAATTGTATTTGAAATAAGATGTCTTATCTTAATGTTGTATGCGATTGTGTTAAATTACACTGTTCAATCTGGTTTGTAGTGCAGCACTGCTTTAATGAATGTGTTTTATTCCCCTATTTATTCATTATTTATATATCTGGTATTTTTGAGGCAATAAAATTTTGGTGTAGAAAAAAAGTCTGTGAAATGTGACACTTGTAATTTATTTACATTCCCCTAAGAACTTTAAGTTGTCTTCCAAAATAGTTGACAAAGTCAATATTCCTATTTGATTTTATTTCTGTCCACAACAATTAAAAAAAATTTTGTGTGTCTGCCCAAAAACATGCTAAAAATATTTTTGGATATTTTTACACAAGAATCTTGCGTTTTTTCTTTTTTTTGTTTGGTATCAACGAATGATTTTGTATCAATTGATTTAAAATGTTTGTTGTGTTAAATGAACTTTTTGACATTTAAAGCACGCGAAAGAATTGAACGCTTATGGAGGAAATAAGGGAAAATGGTAAAATTAAGAAAAGTTGCTGCTTCTAGTTTCGGTACTCAGTTTTTTTTTAAGATTTTAATTTATTTTATAGATGGTTGATGATTAGTTTTGCGGAAATATTTATTCAATATTTTTTTCAACTTTTAAAAAAAATTTTTTTAATATGTCCGAGTAATTATTAAATTTTAAATCGTATATAACTTCAACTATTTATCCTTATATTTGAAAAAAAAAGTATTTGAAACTATTTTAGAACTTTAATGAAGGATTTGTCTCCTTCAGCAAATATCTAGTTTTGGCCTCTGTATGTGCACGAGTACTGACTACAACAAAAAGTATTGCTATTTTCAATAAAGGAGTTCTTTGATTTAACAAAATTATTTCACTGATTGGTTTTTGGTAAACAATTAATTTGACTTTGCAATTTTGTTTTGCATATTATGGAAAATATATTTAGAGACATATTTTTTTCTTAACTGCCTATTTCAAAATATTTATAGAAGAAAAGACATGGTTAATATTCCAAGGAGCCAGGGAAAGTCAACATCAATTTCATTTTTAATTCACAATGTAGAGCAGAATAGCATTATTTTGAAACCCCCTGCTATACTTTGATCATCAGTAGTCATGGGTATTTTTTTAAAACCTTCCAAAAAAGATTTGAAGAGTATATTCACTTTGTCATTCCGGCTGTAAATATCCATCTGAGACCCCATAAAGTATATGTATTCTTGATCAGTGATGAAATCTAAGACGATCTAGGCATGGCCGTCCGTTCGTTTGCGGAAATCACCATTCAGACCATACGAAAAAAGCCAGGCCTTTCAAATTTGATATAAAAATACATATAGATATATTTTGAAGCGTAGCACAGGAAGAAGAACTAAACCAACCTTTAAAAAACAACATAATATTTAAAGTTTTTTTTTGTAATTTTGTTAAGCAAATGTTAAGAAGGTCTAAAGCGTTGAACTTGGAGCCCAAAAATCAGAAAAATCCATATTTTGGACACCGCCTTCTTAGTGGGTGTTGAAGTCACATATTACATGAAAAAATAATAAAACTATTTAAAAAATGGATTCCTTAAGCTTATATTCCTTAAAAATAACATTTTAAAACTTTTATGACGGAGCTGACACGTTTTTTACTCTTTCTCTGTCCTACCCTGCCCCACCTTTGCCCCCTAAATAACCGTATCAAAAGAAATAAAAAAAATTTACACTGAATAACCCCAAAAATTGACTTTTTAGTGTTTTATAGCAAAGGTGAGATGTCTCCCCCACGGCCCTAGCCGGAGTGACTGCTATAAAATAGAGTTTTTATTTGGAGGGTATTTAAGATTAGACCCGGGCGAATATAACATTCTTACTTTTTTTTTGTTTTAAATTGTTTTCTGGTTCTGGGTTTGGGCGGCTTTAAATACCGTTTATATAAAATATATTAAGGAAGAAATGAGAATTGCATAAGCAAAATGTTTACACAACTGCTGCCAGCAATAAAAACCGCATAATAAATAAAATTAAAACAAAATTGAATATGAATCTATTTGTTTTAATTTTATTTTGCTTCCTTTAAATTAAATCACCACTCACATTGTTATTATTGACTATGTAGTTCCTTTGGGGCCATATGTTGACATTGGAACCAGTAATTCACTCGTTAGTTTTGTTAGTTCTAGTCTACACTTTTGGTACTTTTCTGAAACAGGGGGCAAATTACGGCACTCGATATCGATCGGAATTTGTATATAAAATATATTGAAATTTCGATCGTTATCGAATGCGGTAATTTGGCCTCAGGTAGCGATAATGAAAATTTTAAGTTTAATTTAAAAAAATTTCATAGAGCTTGTTTCTGAAACATTTTTTTCGCTTCAAAGGCAAATACATATAAACATATAGACGCTTTATTGACATTATCGCCAAAAAAGTCAACAATACAGACAAAAGTGGACAAATAGGGCGACTTGGAAATAATTGTTCCAAAATTTTCTTGAGGTTTATTATACGAATACATTATAATATTTTTTCCTTTCATTGATATATTTTTAGTTATTTTTTTTCGTTTATTAAAAAGGAATTTATTTATTTAACTCAATTTTATTTCGATTTATTTTAATATATACTCCTATATTATTCCTCGGAATCAAATACTAAGTCTTATTGCTTTATATTATTCATTAAAATTGTCACTATACAGTCCCATTGTGCAAATAATCACAATTATCGTCAAGCAAACAAAACAGAGACATATAAAATTATTATTTTGATGCAAATCCATTCACATTATTCTCATCCACATATCAGACGTACTTCTCAACTTGTATCAGCTCATTTCATTGTTATGATAATGACAAGAGGAGGGGTAAAATAAGGTAAATTTGTAGTTCTCTTATAAATAGATCTTTGATACCGCACATAACAACTTAAAGATGTTTTAAACATTTTAATTTATACAAGTAAAATTTTATTTATTTTATCTCCCAATTGTCAGATTTTTGAATGAGACATTTATACAACGAGTACAACCAATAAAATATGAATGCTGAAAGAAAAACAAAAGAAAAAACAAAAACAAATAAATGTCATTTCGTTAAATGAAGAAATTTATATGAATTTATTAAATTAAAGAAACTGAGAAAAAAAGGAAATGATTATACATGAAGCTGAGAATGAACGATCTTTCCAAAGTATTAAGAACACCTCAATGCATTGCGTTTCTTTGTTTATTTTTTTTTTTTATTTTTTTCTCTATTTGTTTTTTTTAATGGTCATCTAGCTTTTATTCAATTTTTTTCTAGTACTAAAATCATTTGGAAACTATTTCACAATATTTGAGAAAATAGTTGTACTGAATTCCAGCATGACGAGGGCCAATATTCAATACCTGTTATGAACCAAAAAAGCAATTGTTCAGGAGAGACAAAGAACTGATTTAATTAAAAAATAATAATATAACATTTGAGAGACAATAAATAAAGATTAAAACAAGTAAAAAAGTTATATTCGACCGGGTCGAATCTTAAATACATAATATCGTACGTCAACACCCACTGAAGGGGGCGGTGTCCAAAAATAGACCACATCATGTTTTCCACAGGCGAACGTATGGGCACTGCCAGACCGTCTTAGACTTCATCACTTATCAAGAATATGTATACTTTATGTGGTCTAATTCTTTTTGGAGAGCATTAAATCGGGGGAGAGATTTCACCTTTGCCATACGACTCTAAAAATAAATATTTGGCATAATTAAATGTAAAACTTATTATGTGAGTGAAGATAAATATGCCGAATTAAACATGTTTTGACGTAAGCAGTTACGAAACAACGTATTTAGATGTGAAGTTAAATATATTATGACGTAACGAAATGGCAAACAGTGCAAAATTTTTTTTTTATGAAAATCCATATTTAATAAATTTTTTGAGCATTTTGTGAAAATAATTACAGGCCACGAAAGGTCAATTTGCAGGCCATGAGAGTGTGTGTGTGATCTTGGAGTGATTTTGCCCCTAGTGGCCAAATAAGGAGTTGGCATGCATTGTCCATAAATAAAAATTGATTATGGGGGTGTCTTCTATGACACACAACAATTGCAATAGCTGAATTGAGTTTGTGAAATGATTTACAGGCCATGATAGTGTGTGTGATCTTGGAGGTATTTGGGCCTGAAATGATCAAATAAGGAGTTGGCATGCGTTGCCAGTATATACAAAATGATTTATGGGATAAAAGACACTCCCATAATCATTTTGTATATAAACATGGATTTTCATACAAACATTTCACTGATTGCCTTTTCGTTACGTAATAACAAATATAACTTCAATTCGTAACTGCTTACGTCAAAACATATTTAACTCGGCATATTTATCTTCACACACATAAATTTATTTAAAATTGTTTTTTTTAAAGGTTCACTTAGAAGGCAAAGGAGAGGAGGGAGTAGGGCAGAGGAGTACCAGGATACGTTTCAACTTCGTCATTAAAGCTTAAAAATAATATTTTTAAGGAATGTAGGGTTAAGTAAAACAATTTGTTAAATTTTTACACAATTATTGCATATAATAACGCCCACTAAAGGGGCCAGGTCCAAAAATTAATTTTTTTTATTTTATGTCTCCAAGTTTAACGCGTTGCACCTGCTTTGACATACAAATATATAATTTGCTTAACAAAATTACGAAAAACATCTTAAAAATTATATTGTTTTTTAGAGATTGGTTTAGTTCTTCTTAGGGGAACTTTGTCCCCTCTGGCGTGATTCAGCCTATTTACGAACGTGACCTGTGCTATCCTTCAAGGTATATTTGTACTAAATTTCAAGAGTTTGGCTCTTTTCGTTTGGACTGAATCGTGATTTACACAGACGGACGGACGGACGTGCTCAGATCTTCTCAGAGTTCATCACTGATCAAGAATATACATATATACTTTATGGGGTCTCAGATGGATATTTCGCTGCGTTACAAACGGAATGTGAATATACCCTCCAATTCGTTTTTGGAGGGTATAAAAAATAGGGCTCGAATTATTTTTTTTCCCCCCTAAGATTCGTGCCAGAGATGTAAACCTCTTTGCCGTTCAGTTTTTCTATAAATGTATTTTCGAAGAAATCGGAATTGAGAGCAGTTATTCAATATAAGCATTTAGGAAATTTACACAATTAAAAACATAATTTAGCTCAATTTACCAAGCAGCAACTAAATTACTAAATTGTGCAATTAGTATTTAATTGCTTCAAGAATTGTGGTAAATTCCTATGCAACCATATGTCAGGCAATTGTCAATAAATTTAAATCTATTTTTAATTGAATAAACATATTTTGATGTGAGTGAAACCCGAAATCTTTAACTCAATTTAGAATGTAATTTTGTCAATTAAGGTGCATGTCAAGGCGAATTCATACCAGGTGGCCTTAGTTCAGAAATTGGTGATCAGCTGTTACCAAGGCAAAATTATTGAACTGTCAAAGTGTTCTTCTGGTTTTTCGTTTTTGTGTGCGGTCATTTTTTTCCAAAGCATTTCATTTGACAGTTCAATAAATTTTACACAGAGTTGCATAAGTGAGTTCGCCTTGTATGAATTCGCCTTGGTGCATGTCATATTAAAAACAAAATTCTTACTGGATACTTCTTTTAGTAAATGAATAAATGAAATTAAGCTGTAATGTGATCTTAGAGGGATAGCGAATATACCGTTCAATTCTTTTTTGGAGGGTATAAAAACCTTCACATCAGAATCCCTCAGGGATTGTCTTCGGCCACCCTATTTACCAGATTTGGGTCACTGTACTCTTTTCCGGTTATTAAGATTGAAAAGATCTATGAAAGGACAGCGTTTTGCTACGATTGAGGAGATGAAAACCTTATCAATGAGAGATATACCCAAAAATAGATTAATGCATTGTGTACATGCCCTGTATTTTAATTCCGAACGGGTGTGATGAATACCATAACAAAATAATGAGCTGAAGCGAATGGATCTAAATAGATGTTAAAGAAAACTTAAGCGCGATCATTAAGGCTTAAAAGCTTTTTGCTTTAATAATCCATCTGCTGTTCAAAAATTTAAAAATACTCGTATTTAGCTATTTTTCCCCATAGTGCACTGCTACTGTCTGCAGCAGCTCTAGGGCAATTAAATATTATAAAAGACAATGGGATCATGAGGCATTAACAGGGGAATACACAATAATAAAAAATCATCTTATAATAATAAACGTGCGTCTTTAAGTCTGCCAACAGGCAAGTTGTTTGGCTGTTGCTTATTTTCATTATTATTATTTTCCTACACAGAAGAGTTTTTCTAGAGGGAACTGAAAGTAAAAAAAAATTGAAAGCAAGAAAGAGTTAAATTAGAAAAATGCAATGCAAACGTGAACAAGACGGCAAAATTATGATGAAAGGAATATGAAGGAGTAAATAAAAATAAATATTTAGTGCAGTTGCGGTCATTGGCAAACGTAATATTTCTGCGATGTTTCAGTTTTGCTGCCACTGTGCTTTTGCTTGGCTACCGAATGTGACACATTAAATGGGCGCTTAGCCCGTGTAACGTCAGTTTTATGAGACAAATGGTGGAACGGACGGAACAGCTATTATTTATAATGGGCTTTTCATTTAATTTCGTGAGTTTATAATTTCGTTGTTGATACCCGTTTGCCGTCTTTAAAATATTTTTGCTGCAATTGTTGTTGGAGGGAAAATGCTTTTAAGCATAAGAGAGTGAGAGCATGTTTGTTAATAAAATAAATAAAGGGGGATATTTTTATTTCCTACACTGTGTTTGGGTGTAGATTGCACTATTGCTGGTGCCGCTGTGAAAATGTTGTCGTTGTTGTTTTAAAATATCATCATCATCATCATCTGATACAAAAACAACAGCAGCTACATTATAGGCGAAAAAAAAGTGAGATTGTTTTTTTTTTTGCTCTCATTCTTGGCTTTTGTCCGCCGCCGTCATTTTGCTGAACATTGTGAACAGATTCAGTTGAAAATTTGCTTGCGGTCAGAACATTTGTACAACGCCGCCTTATTGACAACCAGCCTGACCAAACGCGCTCTAGACGAAAAAGAAACGCAAAGCAAGTCAATGAAAAAACTCTTAGACATTTTATGTCCGGAATTAATGAATTAAAAAAAAAACAGTCTGCCTAAAACAGCCACCGTACAACTAACGAAATACAAAATCTGTTGCTATTTTCTTTTTTATTTTTGGCACTAGTTTTTCCGTGAGCTGAAAATTAGAAAATTTTGAAAATAATCTGAAATACAAACTGCTACATCTAAACAGTATAAAAATGTTTGTGTGTATGTGTTTGCCTGAAGTCATTAAGATAAATATATTTTGATTAAACTAAAAAAACAACAAAAACAAACAAAAATAACATGGAAAGTCCAATAAACACAAAACAAAATTATTCAAGGCGCCTTGCCTTGTCTTAGTGCCTATTGCCAGCCAAGAATCGCTTTAATATATGAAACGTGCCGTTAAGCGAAAATCTCCAAAAATAAATGCAGTGAAGTTTTGTAAATGTTTGAGGCAAAAAGCGTGAAAATATTTATAGCAAAATTGTTGCAAAAAAAGCAGCAGCATAATACTAATAAAATAAATAATTAAATTAAAGCAAAAGTAAAAGTAAAGTGCTAAAAATATAAATCTTTATTTGTTTCATTTTCCAACTTAAAATGAAGAAAGATCTTGTAAATTGAAATGTTTTATATTTAAAACACTTAAAAGCACAAGTGGCATTAAGTAAAGAATTTAAATAAATTGGCACTTACCCATACCCAGAGAGATAAAGTCTACATTAAGAGTTTAAAACTAGTGTTGCTATTAAAAAATGGTTGTTTTGTAAAATCTTAAACTATACGTTGTTTGAGACTAAGAAAATGGGGCAATTGATATAAATAAAATAAATGAAAAATAAAACATATGTATTACAAAATAAATAACATAACATAAAATAATGTAAATAAATTTAAAAATATTATAAAAACCAATAAGTGATCTTATGTGATATTCATAAAACTCACAAGTTTGACTTCAGTTTAATATATCCTATTTAAAAGTTAAAATTTAAAAGTGCAATACAACTAAAATGGTTTGAAATTTTGCTAAATTTGTTTTTAACTTTCCCCTAAGAAAATTTAAAATTTTCTAAAAAGTGGAAAGTTACTGGTTTTACCCCATTTAAAAAAAAAAAAATTTAGTTTTCACCAGATCTCGACGTTTTGAGTTCCTAGGAAGCTTTCCTGACTTTTCCTGAGAAGCCGTTACTATGTCTGTATGAATGTGTCTGTGTGTGGGTGTGTGTATGTATGTGGCCCACTTATAACTTCTGAACTAAGATTTCCTGTGAATTGGAACCGGTTCGGACCGGTACATTTTCGGACATTATCAAAAAGAACTGCAAAAAATTTATTTTTTGCAAAAGTTGTTTATTTTTAGAATAACTTTTAAACGATTTTGCTGATCGATTCCAAAAAACTAATCAGCTATTGACAATCAAAAAACAAGTCGATCGCTACCAGCCATAATTGATGCGTTCGTGGGATTTCGTGAACGAAAAAATTGGAAAAAAGTGGTTTTTTAAAGAAAAATCTGAAATTATATGTGTGCGCACCAAATTAGTTGCGTTTCAAAGCGTTCTTTCAAACTTCGGACAGTGGTGATGGCATATAGCCAAACATGCATATGTACATACGACGTGTGTTCCAAAAATTTGGTTAATATTTATTTATTTATATTTTTTTTTCAAATATTTTTATTTGTGCATCAATTTCTATTTGCCCTTGCAAGTAGTCGCCTACAGATATAATACACTTGTGCCAGGGTTTTTATACCCTCCAAAAAAAATTGGAGGGTATATTCACTTTGTCATTCCGTGTGTAACGCATATCGAAATAAGGTATATATATTGTTGATCAGGGATTAAACCTAAAACGATTCATTCCAAACGAGAAAAACCAGATGCTTAAAATTTGCTATAGATAAATTTTAAAGGACAGCACAGGTTAAGTTCGCAAATGGGCTGAATTGGACCAGAGGGAAAAAATTCCCCTAAGAACAATATAATTTTTAAAGTTTGTTTTTTTTTTTTTGTAATTTTGTTAAGCAAATGGTATACTTGTGAGTCAAAAAAGCTCCAAAAAGTTGAACTTGAAGCCAGAAATACAGAAAAATTCATTTTGGAACCCTCCTTTAGTGGGCGTTGACGTAATAGATTATATGCAAAAATAGTGTAAATATATAAAACTTAAATTTTTAAGCTTTTAGGACGCAGCTGAGATGTTCTTTGATCTTCACCCTCCACCCACCTTTGCCCCCTAAATGACACTATGAAAAAGAAGTTTTCCCATCTAATAGCCCAAAAAATTCACTTTTTAAGGGCCCAAGGCCCTTCCCGGAGTAACTCTATCAATATAGAATTTTCCAATTGGGCACAGAAATATCTTAAAGCAACTTTGAGCCAGCAGGTTAAATATTATTCAGAGTGAGATCGTGGCTATTTGCGGAAGGGATAAAATGGTTGAATGAAATCGATAACAGACTATCGGTTCGTATATTCACGGATAGTAGGAAGGTCATCGAGGCCCTGAGAAATCATGTGGTTCAATCTCAATGTGTACTACAATGCAAGGATGAGATTAACTTATACACGCAATGTGGGGGCATAGAGATAATATGGATTCCAGGACATCAGGGAATACCAGGAAATGTTGAGGCAGATAGGCTAGCAAAGATGGGAGCATTAATGGCGAACATTACGCTAAACAGTCCGAAGCCATTTCAGGTTTTTAAGAACGAACTAAAGCTATATAATTAAATACAAGAGTTTGGCAGCACTCTACCGTAGGTAGGGTGACTAGAATTCTATGGGGGGACTCAGATGGTAGTAGGACAAAGGAGGTCCTAACATTGAGTAGGCCATCACCACGGAGATTGGTTTATTTGATAACAGGACATACAGAGTTAAGGAATCACCTGGCAAGAATGGGTATCGTTAGCGATATAACATGCAGAGCCTGCCAGGAAGAGGACGAAATACTGGAGCACTACTTGTGCTACTGTCCAGCTTTTAGCCAAGTCAGAAGGCAACCATTTAATCAGGAGATTATACGGGGGATGGAATATCTTGGGGGCTCAAATTGGAGGAACTTAAGGAGATACATCGAAGAATCTGGGTTCTTGACGTAATCGAATTTGAAGGTTTCCATGGTATCGGTGGAGGCACCCTACAGTACTATGGGGACTCCTTATAGAGCGCACAACAGGCCCATTAGGCCTAGGTGTAATCCGGAATGGATTGGGATGGCTTATGCCCCTCTCTTCAACCTAACGTAACCTAACCTAAATATTTTTAATTTATTTACTAAATATTTGGAGCATATTTAAGATGCGACCCGGTCGAATATAACGTTTTTAATATTTTTTTTTTTCAAACCTTGAACTAGTTCTGATATAGACTTCCTGGGATCTCTCAATGATTCTGCTTTAGTTTTCTCGTTGGGACGGTTTTACGATTGATATATTATTTTCTATTATATATTATTTTTTTCAACAGGAAGGGAAGCTACGCTGGACAATGGGAATGAAATTTCTGCATTGTCTCAATGTCCTCCCTGAATGCATGCATTCATTGTGATCTATGATTTTGCAAATTCCTTCTTAATTTACGGTGTTGCTTGAAAATGAGAATAAATTTTCCTGGTTGGAGGTTGTTTAGCTTTAGCAACCCTTTGCTTTATCTCCCATCAGGGCGATAAAGCAGATGTGTTCGAAACCAAGTCCTTCCCCAACGGAAAGGAGAAAGAGCGAAACCTCGAAAACTGACCAGTGTGGCTTACTAAATAAATACTCCCCCCACTATTTACAAACATCTTGTAGATTTGCTCAATCTATCTAAAATCTTACCACATCACCAGCTAAATGCTATCATCAATATTTCTGTTGAGGAATCAAGAAAGTCTGGCACGACATTTCAGAAAGGAACATGCACATACGCGAATTTCATGCCATTGCACTAATTAAACATCGTGACTATAGGTGATCAGCATGAATTTATCCTCTACAAGGTCATGCTTGCAGCATAAAAGCCAGCCTGGTCACCTTCTTTTAAAATGTATCAGCCAGCGACTTTCATTCACAATAACATGAATTCAATGTTGACAATAGTTTTAACAGCCTTCATAATGTTTTCTCCAATTTTGTGAAAAAAATATGTTCAGAACATTTTTACATGTTCACATTTACATATCTTCACGTTATCTGTTTTAAACGCAAGTTTTTAATAAAATGCTTTTCATTTTCGTGTTCAGTAAAAAAATAAGTGTTGCAACATACATGAGCTTCTCCAGCGTTAGTTATCTGCAGTTTTATTATTGTAATTTCTGCCTGAGCTTCTGGCTTGTAGCAAATTTAATTCCCAGCACAATGAATTCTAAATAATATTTTGCAGAAACTTAATAACTTAATTTTTCTTGTTTTTTTATAGAAAATACATACAATAATCTAAATAAATTGTTTCGCTTGTTAAACGTCACTAAAAGTTATTCATAAACTTATAATTATATAGTTTCAGAAAAGAAAACCACTTAATAAATTTTCTTAACACATAATTAAAGTTTGCCTTGGGCACGCACAGTGGCTTCTAACATAAAAAGAAATAAATAATAAAATACATAAATAAAATCTGATATTATTTAAAAAAAAAAAAGAATAATAACAAACTGTACCAAGTTGGCCATAAAAATATTTCAAATAATCAAAGTCGAACATAAATTTAAAAAAAAAAATTAAACAATAATAAACAAAAATAGATTTATTTAGAAGATGGCTGCTTATGTATAAAATCGAATTGATTATAAAATTTTTGGAAAAAAATGCAAGTGTTCAAGTGAATAATATTTCATTAAAAGGTTTCTGCTGCTTTCTTTAAATATAATTTTATTACAAATATAAAGTGTACTTTTAAATCAACATATAAAAGCTAAAAATAAAATACTAAAGAAACATATTTTAAATATTAACATGAATGTAAATTTTATTTCTCCAACTTCTTAATTTTAATATTAAGATAAGAATTTTTTATTCAGACTCAAGTTCAAATCTGCAATCTGCAAATTATTTTTTGAATTTAATAAAAATTCATATCAATGCAAGTCTACATGAGGTATAAAGTGGTTTTATTTAAGAAAAATTCAAAATTTGTAACCATTTTGCATGTACCAAAAAAAAATTCATTTTCCCAACCCTGAAAGCGAAATTTTATTTATTTTTTGTTTTTATCAGTGCAACTCTTCTTGAGGTACAAAGTAGTATTATTTAAAAAAAATTTAAAATTGTTAACCATTTTGGTAACTTTCATGTACTATAAAATATTGCACTTGTCCAACCCTGAATTCGAAATTTTTAATTTTATTTTTAGTTTTTGATACCAATTTTGTTCTTCCTAAATTCTAAAATAGTTTTAGTTAGCAAAAAAACAACCTCAGTTGCCTTTTTGGTTACTTTTAAGTATACAAAAAATTTCAATTCCCCACCCCTGGAAGCGAAATTTTAGTTTTTTTGATTTATTTTTTTTTTTTTTGACCAATGCAAGTCTTAATGATGTATAAAGCGGTTTTATTTAAGAAAAACTTACTGCCTATTTCTCATTTTCGAATGAATTCTTTCTTTCGTACAAATATATTTAATCATATATATTTATATCATGTACTAAAAGCAGAGTAACAGCACCCACCTTCGTCGGCCCTGTAGCAAAAATTAGCCGGCGAAGTAAAAGGTTGAAATAGCTACAAAAAAAAACTGTCTATCTTCTCATCTTTCCTAATCTGTCTCCTCAATACTATCCCCTCGTTTTCAGTTCCAGCGCAATGCATTGCATATATAGGGGTCATCCCCTGAGTGCTGGTCCTACTCCTAAAAAAAAAAAAAAAAAAAAAAAAACAAGAACAAAATTTTGTAAATTGTTTTTGTTTCAAATTTTAAACCAGTTTAGTTATTACATGTGCTACAAAATACTGCATGTGCAAAAAAACTTACATTCCCATCCCCGGAAATTTTTATATTTTTTTGTTAATAGACCATTGAATCTTCCCAAAGCATCAAATATATAGATTTAATTTACAAACAACCAAAAAATAATTGGTTTTTGGTATTAATTTTGCGGCGAGAAATAGATGTAAGCTTCCCAGCTCTGGAACCGTACTTTGGACTTTTCTGAATTCACCACTCTATTTAAGTTCATTTTCAAACCAACCGTCCAAGAACGAAGTCTCTAGCTCTGTCGGGGCTTGGGAAAACCACGTACAGACAGACGGACGTCGCTCAATCGTCATCGCTATTCATAAGGATCCAGAATATATATACTTTAGGTGGTCACATGTGAATATCGAACAAATTACACACGGAATGACAAACCTACATATACCCCTTTCACTTTTTTGTGAAGGGTATGAAAATTTTAAATAAAAATCAAAGTTTTTAACAAATATGTACGTGATCGCTATAAATTATAAAAAAAAAGTCATAAAAAAACTGAAATCAAAACAACACTTTGTTAAAATCTACACTCCCTTTCAGTTGCAATCTTTAAGGCATAAAAACAAAGACCTATTTAAACCAACTGCAAATAATAAATAAATCTTGTAAATGGGCCAATAAACGATAAAACCGTGTTACAGTATTATTCTTTGTAAGAAAAATGTAAACTATTTTATTACCTTAAACAAATCGTACAGACGTAAATATTCATACTCGGGCATCTCAATAAACAAATCAGCACATCTGCTGATAAACAGCTCAAGTATAAAAATTATTTAAATAAAATACTTACACTCATGCAAAATACAAGATAATATATAAAAATAAAACTATTTATACTACAAATAAAATTGTTACACTTAAACTATCCAACAAATACAAACATCAGTTTTATTGCAAATTTAAAATAAATCATCAAATTACTATTTATTTTAAAAACAAAACAAACAATAAAATATAACCAAATGTGTTTGTTAAGAAAATATAAAAGTTTTAATAGGAACAATTTGCTAAAACATACAAATCATGCACGAGCACAACAAATAAATATTTCAAAATACTATAAGAAGAACAAATTATTAATCTTTTGAAAAAAAAAAGATATGGAAAACGGTTGACCGCTAAAAAATTTTTAATTTTAATATTAAAGCCGCTATAACTTTCGAATGTATCAGCCGATCCCCACGTGGTGGTGAGCGGTGATTGAGGTAGTTCTTCGATACCTATAAAATAATCGGGAACTCTAATTGATCACATATATAATTTCACTCTTTTCGAAATTTCCGTTCAAGGTATCTCTCGAATGCATGCACGGATTTTGAACCGATGGAAGCGGTCAACGTGGCTTTGATTGTCAAGAGCTTAATAGTTCTTGTAATCGATTGTAAAACACGTTGAAAAGTTTTTCTAAAAGATAATTTTTGAAACAAAAAAATTTTTTTTTTATATTTTGATATATCTCGAAATTGTTCCAATTTACACGAAATCCATGTTCGAAAGAATCCTTTGAAACGCAACTAGTTTTGTTCGAACACTAATTGATCACATATATATTATTTCAGTTTTCTTTAAGAAATCGCTTTTTTCGAATATTTTTGTTAATGAAATCGCAACGAACGCATCAACCGATTTGAACTCGGTTGGTAGAGAACGACGTGACTTTTTATTGTAAAAGAGCTGATTAGTATTTTGAATCGATCTTGCTGATGGAGCCGTTTCAAAGTTATTTAAAAAAATATCTTTTAAAAAAAAGTGTTTTGCAGTTTCTTTGATATATCCGAAAATGTACCGGTCCGAACCGGTTCCAAGTCACAGGAAGGATCCCTTTGAAACTCAACTAATTTGGTTGGATTCGGTTCAGCCGTTCAAAAATTTTAAACGGCTCACATACTTACACATACACAGACAAACATATACATACGCACGTACATATGTATGTATTTGTATATATAAAGGGTATTTTTTATAGAGTGACACAAGTTTAAATCATAATAAAACCAGGAAATATATGTTTAATATCAATAAATCGGGCTTTATTGGAAAGAAACTTCTACGAAATTAATGTTTCTTAACGATTTCTGCCATGTGGTCGCCACGGCTGGCGAGTAGAAGGCGCAACCTGGAACACCAATTTTCAACAACTAAAAAAATCTTCCATAAAGAGGAAGGCCACAATCTCAGTTGCTGAGAACGGCGTCGAATTGATTAATTAGGATCATCTTCAAGGTACAGCGACAACGGCTTCTTCAGTGCCCACTGTTCACATATTTTTCTTCGAATTAGCCGCTCTGAAGGACGATTATGTACGCCATAAAATGCAAGAAGTGCACGATGAGTTTGACGAATAGAGCAATTATTTTGATTAAAAATTTCAACAATTTGTACGCGTTGCTCTGGTGTTGTGACACTCTAGAAAAACACGCCATACATACAGATGTAGTGGCGGCGTCTCTGGAACAGTCAGAAAAGCTTCCTAGGAACTCAAAACGCCGAGTTCTGTTGAAAACTCAATTATGTCGAAACGCGGTAAAACCAGTAACTTCTCACATTTTTTTTCCTAATTGTCAATTTTCTTAGCGGGGAGTTACAAAAAACACATTTCTAATTATATGCTGTCAAAGAAACTAAACTTTTGTAAAATCTTCTAGAAACTCCACATTTGCTTAAAACTATAAATTTTGTCTTTTATCGCCACAATATTCCCGAAATAAATTTGTATGCATACAACCGAAACAGCTGAGCTGGCGGTGATATCAGCTGAATAAATTTTTATGACTTCGCCAAGTGGAAAAATCTTCAATGGCCGCCAGTTACATAAATTTAGTACACAACATTTTGCATTTAAATTATTTTATACTTTGCGGTTTAATTATTTTTATGTTATAATTTAATGTAAAATTATAAAATACATATAAAGGGTGTTTTTATAAGAGCTTGCTGATTTGAAATTTAAATAAAACACATGCCAAATTATGAAATGGCCAAAAAAAAATTTTTATTTGGTAGATAATTTCTTGTCATTTAACATTTAAATATAATTTCGGGCATATGGCCACCACGACTATTTTGCACAAAGGTCATTCTGGAGGTCCAATTTTCGACCACCTTTTCAAGCATTTGAGGGCGTATTTCAGCAATGACACGATGAATACTGGTTTCCTAGGCGTCAATCGTTGCTGGTTTATCCACGTAAACCACGTAAACCAAAAAATAATCGAATGGCGTCAAATCACACGAACGCGGAGGCCAATTCACCGGTCCATTTCTCGAAATAATGTTGTCGTTGAAATGTTCTTTCAATAAGTCCATTGCTTCGTCCGCAGTATGACAAGTGGCACCATCCTGTTGAAACCACATTTCGTTTACATCCATATCTTGAAGTTTTGGCACCAAAAATTCATTGATCATGATTCTGTATCGATTTCCATTCACGGTAGCGCGCCGTCCTTCCTCATTTTTAAAGAAATAAGGACCGATGATTCCACCAGCCCATAGACCGCACCAAACAGTACATTTATCGGGATGCATTGGTAATTCTTGAACGGCGTGTGGATTATCTTTGCTCCAAATACGGCAATTTTGCTTGTTGACATATCCATTCAACCAAAAATGCGCCTCATCACTGAAGAGCATTTTGCGGTAAAAAAGCGGATAAACATTTTTAATTGAACACTGTTTTTGAAAATAAATTTCCACGATTTGGAAGCGTTGTTCTGTAGTTAACCTGTTCATGATGATTTGCCAAACAATACTGAGTAGAGACGTCACTTTAAACTGTCAAAACAGCTGTCAGACAACAGAGTGATTCGTATAAAAAAAAAATGTAAAAATATAAATAACGATTATTTATTACTCTTTCATAACGGGGTCTAATATATAGTTTCGCCGTCATGACTAAAGAGTCCCAGAGCTATTTCGTGACAAAATGTGCTATCATTTTAAGTTTTTTTTTTTTGTTACAAAGAACAACAACATTTTTTTTAAACTGTTCTAAAATTATAAGACTTTATGACAATATAATATAACAAATATTACGCAAAAATTTTATGCAAACAGTACTTTTTCTCCATAAGTTTTACACTTAACCACAAAACAGACAAACTGGAGGCATCTAAAGTGAGAGCCAACGTAACACCAGAAAAAAATAATAATTTTTTATATACATAAACATTTTTCATTCATAATACTGCACTTGATGATCTCTGCTAGTGTCTCTATTTGTAAATGCATTACAAAGGCACATTGAAAGAATTAGTTCTTTACAAAAGCTAATACGTGTAACTTCAAACGATTTTTACTATTTCAACACTAAAAGAAAATATGTATATTAATTAAGAAAACATTTTAATTTATATATTTTAAACTGTTGTACAAATAAATATAAATACTTGGCATTCACATTTCAAAAACAAACTTTTGTAAAAACCACTCCTTTCATATCTGACTTTACCACTTGGGGCAAAATGATAGATTTAAAAAAAAATTAACTTGAATGCGGAAATTTATGATAGAGTTTTTGTTATAGTTTCCCTCCCCCATTTGTTTAATTTATAAAAAGCGCTGTAAAAAGCCTTTTCTTTCGTTTATTGTAAGAGTTGTTTAAAAACATGAAACAATTTTTCAACTTTTTTTTTGTTCTATTTATAAAATTAAAAGCAAATAAAATACAATAAATTGAAAGCGAGGTAAATGGCATTAATAAAGAGCTAGAAATTATAAAAAAAACGAAAATTAAAAGATTTAGAGGTGCAATTATTAAAAGAAAGAGCTAAACGATTAAAGGCAATGCACAGTGGGGAATTTTGAACAAATTAAATGCAATTAAATGCTACAGTTACCATAACGTTTAATAAAATTTCAAATAGAACGGCATGAAAAATTCTCTTATTACAGACCTGCGATTTGGGACAGCTGGACTTAAACGTGATTAAAAATAGCTATTTATTAATTTTTTTTTTTTTGCTTCTTTTAAAAATAATAAAAAAAGGAAAATTAACTATTTTTAAAATTTAAGTTTAAAGTACAACTATTGACTGCTTTTAAGGTCTGAACAAAAATTTTTTTTATTATATATTTTTACAAACATTTTATTTTGATATTTTTTTTGTGTGGGAATAATAAAAGTTCTGTTTTTAATCTAAAGGATTTGGTGTTACAATTTTCTTTAAATTTTTAAAATGTAAACTACAAACAAAAAGTTAATAGCATCTATTTAAATGCTAAATACAATTTTATTTCAGTGTGACCAATTTAGAAACTGCATCCTAAATTGTAATTTTTTTGGCGAAATTCCCCACTGTGCAGTGGCTGAATAAATTACTGGGAAAATGTATAATTTTTATTTTTTCTCCTAAATTCACACATTTGCTGCTGGTACTCTAAATGATTAATAATTCTTTATATTGGTTCTTTTAACATATTTTTTTATTTTCATTCTTAATTCATTATTTTTTCAAAATGTGTTTTTTTTGGGGTGTAATTGAACATTTTGCAGTGACCAAAGAAGATTATGACTCATTGAGATAAAAATAACTTCTTGTTATGTTTTTCGTTCCGATTTTGGCAGACTGAAAAAGAAAATTTTCGGTTTGATTTTCCGCGAACACAAGAAACACATTAAAATAAAAGAAAACAATTTTTTGCCAAATATTTGTTTGATTAAATAAGCAAAATCGCCTAGACAGTCACGTCCAGTTATTTATTGATTTAATTATTTTGTTTATAATACATTTCAAATAAACAAAAGCTCTTTTTTTCTTTTCGACAGCTGGCTTTAAAAATGCAGCAGACATTTTCATATTTTGAAAAATAAATTTCCCAAAAAAGTGAATAAATGAAAATAAATTGTGGGAAATATCCCCTTTTATGAGATAAAAGAATATAGCCAAGAATTTTTTAATTGACCTTTTTTAAACTTTTTTCCCAGTATTATGGGATTAAGCTTTTTCTGGGAGCAATCTAAATATTTTGGGAGTAAAACTTCTACTGTGAATTGTTTGGGAGTAATATTTTCTACTGTGAACTATTTGTTAGAGCTTGAAATATAAATAGTTTGTATGAAAAGACAAATGCAGATTTTGTGCAAAAATAAATTATACATATTTTGATAAAATCAAAGAGAAATGCTAACAGAGTTCCAATAAAATAACGAAGTAATTCCTACAATAAAAAAAATTTCTACTTACATTCACAATTGCTCTGAATTTATTTTGCAAATTAAAATAAGACTTTGTTATAAATTATAAAAGTTATAAGAGTAGTTTATTCAACTCAAGTTCAAATTTGCAATCTGTAAAATATATTCTAAGAAGTTTTATTAAATTCAAACTATTTGATATTTTTATAATCATCAAACTGGCCGAACGATCAGTATTGCCATCTTATTACGGTTGTACCTACTAGTCTTTAGGAATATCAACTATTTAACCAGTGTTTTCAACCAAATAGAATATGACAACTTCTAATATTCAATTTTGAGTTAAGCCACTTTGGGTTAGCACGAATACCCTGGCGTTTATTATTACAGCTATTCCATTTTCAGTTTTTGTTTGCTAATTTGATGATTACAAAAAATATGTTAGTATTCCACTCTTAAGAAAATAGTTTCAATTTAATAAAAATTCTTAAAAAATAATTTTGAAATTGCAGATTCGAACTTAAGTCCGATCAAAAATAATAAGTTTTATAATATCGAATAATAAAAACGTTCAGATTGCAGAACTAATATGTTTGTTTGTTTGAATGAAATACTTTACAAAGTAAATTTGCGAAGTATTTGGTGCACAGATGCCGACGGGGTGACTCAGACCATATGCCGGCGATGTTATTAAACCGTATTTTCCTCCGTTACTGTGACTGACTGCACACGACCTATGCCTTCACACAGGAAGTAACAACGCAGTTAACCACGGAATATTCCTCAGAAGACCTGTAAAACTATGCAGTTATCTGAGGTGTTGAAATTAACTAGTGCGAGTGAGACGCAAAACTCTCGAAAGAGAGTAAACAATCAGTGGTCTGGCTGCACTTAAAAAATAATTGCCAACGAGGCTTGATGTTAACTGACTCAGAGCTGCTTTGCGACTGAAAAAAAATAATATGTTTTATAATTTCGAATAATAAAAACGTTCAGATTGCAGATTCGAACTTAAGTCCGTAGACAAATAATAAGTTTTATAATTTCAAGTAATAAAAATTAATTTTATTTTGTTAGACGAAATTTTTGTAGATGAGCTGCCTATTTCACAATGTCGCTTGAATTATTTCTTTCTTTTGTTTTTGTTTCAAATGTATTTATACGAAAGAAGGAACTATGTCGACATTGTGAAATCGGCAGTAAATTACCAAGATGTAAATTATTTAACAGGCTCCAAGTTCGAATCTGCGATCTACAAATAATTTTGTATGAATTTGGTCAATTCCTAATTTTCATAACGAGTTGTTTATTTTGAATCTTTTTTTTCTTTTACATTCAAAATAATTGACTGTAGTAAACATTGGTGATGCCATATTTTTATTGTGTGTGAATTCGCTCACACAAATTTTGTTTTACGAAATATTCACAATAGCATGTAATTTTGATTGATTTGATTCAGCATTGAATCACAAATACATAAAATTACTAAAATCTTAGTGACACAAATTCCACAAAATTGCCATTAAACGCAAATTTAATGCAATAATTATTAGCCCTATTCACAATCTTGTGCAAGTGGTCTTGCATTATTGCATTTGCAAATTGAGAGAGTATTTGAGCGAATTTTCAATGTATTTTGTTAGTGTAGTGTACAATTATTTTGCAAATGCAATGATGCAAGATCATTTGCACAAGATTGTGAATACGGCTATTGTCTTACTCAATTCGTGCAAAATTTTTACTTGCAAAAGCAAAAACTCTCACTATTAATCACTATTAAAAATTAATCATTTATAATTTAGCTGGATAGTACTAAAATATAAGATTTCAATAGCAACTAAATATGACTGGACAAAAAGTACTATTACAGTACATGTTTGGTGACCGCACCTCAATATGTTCCGCAGTCATATTTAATTAGACTCCATTAAAATTTATAGGCCAAAATTCGTAATGTTAAATATAGAAACACAATAATTATCCCAAGGAAAAAGGGAAAATTAACATTAATTTAATTAAACATGAATGTAACTTTATTAGTTTTATAATTAAGATAAAAAATTTTTATTCAGACTCAAGTTGAAATCTGTAATCTGCAAATTATATTTTTGTATGAATTTTTATTAAATTCGAGTTATTTTATTAAAAGTGGGATATTAAAATTTTTTATAATCATGAAATCAGAACTGATTTCGAGGCCACTACACCATCTCATCAGCGTTTTGTGTTCAACTTTTTCCACTTTCCACGGTAACCATTAGAAATATCAACTATTTAACCCATGTTTTTAACGCAATAGAATATGATAATTTCTTATGTTAATTTTTAAGTTAAATTGCTTTTGGTTAGCATCAAATTCCCCAACCCTGACGATTATTATACCAAATATTCCATTTTTCTCTTTAATTTAATTTTCACAGTAGAATATAATAACGCTGTTTTCGAAAGGCGCCACACTTTCGTCATCGGCACTTACATATGTGTGTGTTTCAGTTCATCATCACAGGTGACTCAATTGAATGTGATAACCGTTTTATACACTCCAAAAAAGAATATGGAGGGTATATTCACTTTGTCATTCCGTTTGTAACGCGGCGAAATATCCAACTGAGACCCCATAAAGTATATATATTCTTGATCAGTGATAAAATCTAAGACGATCTGAGCATGTCCGTCCGTCCGTCTGTCGAAATCACGTTTCAGTCCAAACAAAAAGGGCTAGACTCTTGAAATTTGATAAAAATATATCTTGAAGGATAGCACAGGCTAAGTTCGGTGATGGGCTAAATCGGGCAAAAGGGGAAAAAGTTCCTCTAAGAAGAACTAAACGTTTTTCTAACGTTTTTTTGTAATTTTGTTAAGCAAATGATATATTTTTATGTCAAAGAAGGTCCAATGGCTTAAACTTGGAACCATAAAATCAAAAAAATAAATTTTTGGACCCCGGCCCCTTTAGTGGGCGTTACTATATGCAAAAATTGTGTCAAAATTTAACAAATGGTTTTACTTAAGCCTACATTCCTTAAATATAACATTTTTAAGCTTTAATGACGAAGCTGAGACGTAACCTGATACTCCTCTGCCCTACCCCCTCCTCCCCCTTTGCCCTCTAAATGCCCCTATAACAAATTTTTTTTTTAATTTTGTATATAATTATCCCAAGCATTTATTTTTAAGAGTTTTATGACAAAGGTGAAATGTCAAAGTTAAATAATTTCCTCCTTGACGTTAACACAAATTAAATCTCAGTGTTGTCGTTTAACTATTTTCTTCGTGCATCATTTTTCTGAATTTTTGTTCCATTTTACTTAAGCAAATTTTTTTCAATTTAATTTTTATATTTAAGTTTTTGTTAGCATATTTTATTTTGGTGTAAATTTCATCCATTTTTAATTTAGAACATTTTTCGACTTTTGGCATATAAATATATATCAGCTGTTTTCCATCTTCAAGCTCTGGCAGCACTAAATTTAGTACAGCGAAAACTTATTTAACACCAATTCTAAAAAGGTTTTAAGTTGATTTTAAATAAAATCATTTCGTATGGTAAAAATGGGCTTTAACTTTAAAAATAACATCTCTTAAAACCCTGTTAATGTGAAAACACTATTAAATTTCTTAGGTAAATCAAAAGTTTACGATTGTTTTCCGTACAACAAGTTTTTTTTTGGATTCATGACTGTCTAGCAGCAAATGCTACTGCACAATGGTTTCTAGCTAAAAAAAAGGGAAATAAATTTACTGTTGCTAATGGTCTGTGGGATTTTAAAAAAGTCAAATGTATTCGAAAAAAATATATCTCAAAATTTAATATCTAACTTCTTATTGTATCAAATAGCAAAAGAACATTTTGTAAAAAGTCTTAAGAACACTAAACAATTAAATATAACAATTAATTGAATAAAATTAGAAACATAACGTGAGAACGAATAAAAACAATTATTAAAGAACAACAGAAAACGGAAATGAATTTCAAAAAACATAAAAAAGCTAAATAAAAATTAAAAACATCTGTGAAGCTGTAAAAAAAATTTTAAACCAAAAAAGCAAACTTTAACTAAATAACTCTTTGCTGTGACACACACAAATTTATATGTTTACCAACAACAATGGCTCAAATCGACTATCAAGCTCACAATTTTACCTGTTATACTGTACCTGAATGTTCCTCCAACGATGAACTCGAGCGACATGGCGAAAACTTTGGTAGCCATTGTTCGCTCAACTCCACCGAATCAACTACCTCGTCAATAGATAATAATATATTGCGCAAACATCATCATCAAATAAAATACTATAAGAAATTATTTAATCCTTATTTCACGGCAACAACACAACAACAAAGAATATCCTTGCCACTTATAATGGCGCCGAATACCTTAACTTCATCTCAAGTACAAGCCTACCAACGGCATTATGCGTGCCTGGAGTCGGCCTATCAGTATCACGAACAACATCAGCAGTTTCAAGATCAAGGTGCTTTAGTACAATCACCACAATTGGGCTATTTTGTACCATTCGCCCCGAATTGCTATTTTAGTCCACCGTTACAAAGGAAAAGAAATAGGTAAAAAAATTTGTTTGTTGTATTTTCCAAAAGTTGTTTGTCAATAAGATGGCGATACTCGAAAAGAAATAAATATCGTTAATAACGACACGCTTTTTGATCTAAAATGCATTAAACACATTCACGACAGCAGACTACCGACTACAACCTGTCAGAAATAGAATACATGTGTTTATATGGGAATAATTATTTTCACGTCTACACGACAGGTTGTTGTCCGTGCTACTTTTGAAGTTGTAGTCAAAATAAAATAATTCCTATATTCATAGGCGAAAATAAATAAATTAGTGCTGCCAACACAGTGAAACATCTTAAATAAATAAGCGTTTAAAAATATTTTCAAACTGGTCAAGAATATGAAAATTATTTAAAATAAAAAATGTAATAGCACTTTCAAGAATAAAAATCATATTGTAATTTTTATTTATTCTTTTTTTTTGGCAATCTTTCTTGGCTTTTATTTTATTTATATTTTTATTTTATTTATTTTTTTATTTTATTTATTTATTTTTTTCTTATATTTCCTAGCATATTGGACGCATATAAACGACATGGGTATCATTTCAAAATACTCCAAAATGTCTTTCTATTGTTAGACATATATTTCAAATTTAATCACCTATTGCAATTATTATTAAATTTTGTAATTTTGTATCTGACTTTTCAAGTAAAAATTCCATTATTTTGAATACTCTAATTTTGTTTATATATGACAGCCGTTATCGATAAAAGACGTGAGTTAGGTCACAAATGAATTAACTCATAAACTCATTTTCGTAGTGCCATAACAAAAAAAGACATCGAAATGTATTTATTACAAATGCAAAAACATTAAAGAGCTATAAACAAATAATGTGTTTTTATTATTAATTTTGTTTCTATCTATAAATAGATTTAGAATAAGCGCTTTTATTTTTATATATGAAAGTGGCACCACTAAAATGAAATATTGACGTTGTAGCTGCCGCGTTCAAAATAATTAAGTAGCTGACTATACGGCGACAAGTGTTGCTAGCGGCACATGTAGCCATGTAGTCGGTAGCCTGCTGTCGTGAATATGTTTAAAGCATAATTCAAGTTAATACAGTGGAATCTCCCTTAACGGACACTTCCCATAAGCGGACACCCCCATTAGACGGACATTGTTGCCAGGTCCCGGCAGCGCTCCATAAGAAAAGCATTGCAGTCGCTTTCCCTTGAACGGACGCTTCTCATGAGCGGACGCGGACATCCGCTTGATAAAAAAAAATTCTCTTAGACGGACATCTAGCTTATTTTTTCATGTCATAATTTACAAATAAGCTTGCCAAGACTCTTTTAATTTGTTCGCTTTAACAACAGAGCACGGTTTATCATATTTACTACATCGCATAACATAGTTAAATGTGGGTATGTTAAATATTTTCTCTCTTACATAATGTTTTCAATCTAACGTTTTTTCTACAATTTACGCTTCTGCTTCAGAAAGTTGACAATACTAATTCTTGCAATGTTTGTGGTGCGTACGTATGGTGTACAAACCTATTTGATCAACATCTTAGACAAAGTTTTGTTGATTTAATTTTGTTGTTTTCTCTTGGCCGGACAGCCTCCTTGTACGGACACATTTCAACGGTCCCTTCGGTGTCCGCTCAAGGGAGATTCCACTGTATTAGAAAAACTGCAATATTTTTATTATACACAATGACAGTATATTTAATATTACAATAAACTGATAAGGTCAATAAAAATAAATCAACGATTATACTACAGTATAAGACTTTATTAGAATGAATTTTAAATGACACAATGTTCCAAGGAACAACTGAAACATTGAAGTTAATTGACGTCAAACAACACAGCAGAACATAACAACGTTGTCTTCTTAGGTACATCGTCTGACAAGTACAGGGTGGCGCAAAAGTAATCCTCCTATCAGAAAATGGCGCAAAAATAACCTTCCGATGTTTTTTGGCTGTAATTTAAAAAAAGAAATGAAAAACTTTGATTCTTCTTGTGGGTTATTTTTATTTTGTCTTTTAATTTTTTTACATCAAGTCGAGAATATGATATCATGTAAATGGCCGCCGCCACAGTTGATTGTCATTTGTCACAAAATTTGTAGCATATAAATTTTATAGATTTGAGCAAATTGCATATGTCGAACTGTATCTATTATGCTATAGGTAACTTTGTTTTCGAATTTTCGAAATTAATGTGGCTTTTGTATTGTTTGGCTATTTTTTAACATAAGAAAATGGCAAAAATTTCGTTCAATGTTAACTTGAAATGGCAAAATAAAAAGAAAAGCTATAAAAATGCAAAATAAAATTAAGTTTTTCGTAAATTATATTCAAGAAATAAAGTCAGGGCCATTTAAAAATTTCACTTTTTCGGATTTGTAAGTCAACAATAATGGATGACCCAAGATTGCATTTGTAGGAAGAGCATCCGCACAGTGTTGCACAGACAAATTACGACTTAATTTGAAATAAATTAAGTCATTTTATATCATTTTGTCGCAAATTACTTAATTTGGGCAAATGAAATGATTTAGCCCAAATGTTACCATGGGCAATTCTGAGACCAAAGCATGTAGACTCTGCGAAGCAGAGGAGGAGACACCGGAACACGTTCTCTGCGACTGTCCGGCAGCGGCGTCGTGCAGGAGAAGGTTCCTCGGAGGCAGTTTCATGACTCCAGGGGAGGTGTACGATATCTCACCGGGTAGAGTAATTGGCTTTATTCGCAGCCTCAATTTACATCAGTGAAAACTTGGGCTGCACAAAAGATCCTTTCGCGGTGCTGATGGCCTCATACAATAATAATAATAATAGCCCAAATCACGTATGTGGAAATGTACTATTCTTTAGTTGCATATAAATTCAAGAGTTATTAATATGATCATGATCAAAGAAGTGCTAAAGTATATGACGAACACATAAACACTGATGACCGTTAACTTTAGTTCTAAGAACCGCCCTAATTTTGGCATAAAAGTTTAAATAATTTTAAAATATTTATGAAATGATAAAAAAAAATGCATAATAAAAAAAACTAATCCCTTTCATATTATTATTTTTGTTTACAGAGATAAAGAAAACGATCGCAATCGTCGCGCTGTCAGCTACAGTGGCATTACCGACAACACATCCATGTCCACACTGCCACGTGCAGCCCCTCGTCGCGTCAATCTCATGAAAGAGCCACCGCCACCCCCACCAAAGCCCGTACTGCTGCAACAAACATCTATAAACTCCAACACCTCCGCCCTCTCGATACCCAGTAAATATCCGCAATCCGAATATAATCTTATTACCAAATTGGACTCTACCACAGCCACACTTGCGGCTCCAGCCGAATTTCAAGCGCAAAATTTCTATGCAAATGCTTCGACAATTGCAGCAGCCACCAGCAATAATTATTCCTCATTGCTGTGCCATTCGAACTCCACTTCCAGTCCTTTGGCAGTACGTAAACGGGAAAAACTGCTGCATCGTTTCAGTGATGCTGCCACACTGGGACGCAAACTGAAAAAGAAAAAGAATACGAATCGTACTTGCCGATCGATGACCGAGGCTATTGAAATGTTGGCCGATCCTGTCATAGAAGATGAATTTTTTGTAAGTATCCAATTGATTTGATTTGCTTATATTTTCAAAAATATTTTTCCATGAGTGTTTGCTTTTCTGTTCAATCGAGGGGAGTTTTACCAACAGAAATTATTTATTACATATCGTCAGCTGGACTATAAAAAGGCTGCGAAGTAGTGTTTTTAAGTGATTGTGAGGCAATTAAGGAAAATACGTTGCATACATTTTTTCGTTTTAGTTTTTTTTTGCTATATTTTAAATGGAAGAAAGACATGATACATATGGTGTTTTTTATAGAGTGACACAAGCTTAAATCATAACAGAACAAGGAAATATATTTTTAGTATCAATGAAACGGGCGCAAATTTTATGAAATCAATGTTTAAATATGATTTCTGCCATATGACCGCCACGGCTGGCGCATAGAAGGCACAATCCGGTGCAGCAATTTTCAACAACTAAAAAAAATCTTCCATAAAGTGGAAGGACACAACTCCAGTTGTTGATAACGGCGACGAATTCATTGACTAGGATCATCTGCAATCCATTCATGTACAGCGGCTGCAGCTTCTTCAGTGCTCACTGATCGGCGTCTCACGGGATGCCCATTATCAGTAACAGTAAATGGTGTCCGAAAACGATCTATTGTTCTTCGAATTAGCCGAAACTGAAGGACGAGTATGTACGTCATAAAATGGAAGAAGTGCAGGATGAGTTTGACGAATAGAACAATTATTTTGATTAAAAATTTCAACAATTTGTACGTGTTGTGACACTCTAAAAAAAACACGCTATATTTCATATTTTGACAAGGGAAAAGCAACATTAATTTAATTTCTACAGGAAAGCAGAACGGCACTATTTTCAAAAGCCGCTGCACTTCCATCAGCAGTTCTCATGTATACTTTTGTTTATTCTAAATGTTACAAAGACAATTACAAAATGGAATGTAAATTAATTAAACAATTATCAAATATTTGCCCTAAAAAATCGTTAAACCGTTTACAGTAATATGCATTCTCCGAGTTAAACCGTTTCCCATAATAATGGATTCTATAATATTTTGCTTTTTCGTAAAAAAAAAAACTAAAAAGTACACTTACAGCATTTTAGATTTTAGGTGGCGACATATAAGTCCTTTTGTTATATCACATTTATTTCACAATATATTCATTAATTCATTTTGAAATGTCTCTTATTGAATTTTTTCCATTTTACAAACAATCGAAGCTCTTATCTCGTATTCTATGAATGCGCGCATTGTTTTTTCAACAGATTATTTTAGTTCTTTTTTTTTTTTTTTTTTATTACTTGTAAACTAAATTGTTCTTTTTTGTCTTTCAATTGTCCATAAACAGTTGACAATTGTTCTTTGGCGTGTTGATATCGCAAAAATTGTATCGTTGAAGAGTTTTTTTTTTTGTAAAAAACGGAAAACGGATGTCGTAATTAATTAACTTAATTATGGGGTGTAAATATATTAAAATTAATTTAGTGCAAAAAAAAAACAAAGAGTTTCTTTTTTACGTGAAAACTTCTATTGTAAAGTTGACAATGTGAAAAACTGTTAACAAAATTTTAATAACAACAGCAAGAAATAAAAGTTTTACGGAATACAATAAAAAAGCGGAAGGGGAAATATTTAAAATAACCGCTGTGTTAAAATAAAACTATTAATTTGAAAAAAAAAATGCACATTTCATAAAACATTTTTAGAATAGTTCATTAAAGGTTTTTTCAGTTGCATTAACTTTTTTTTATTATAAATTTAGTAACTGTTGCGAAGTAGCAGGGGGATAAATTGTGTTACCAAAATGCTTGGAATGTCTTTTATGTGCCACTTCTTTAACAAAAAACTATCACAAGAAAATTGTTTTACTAATTTTAAATTGCATGAAATTTTTTGTCTTATTTTGAGTTTGAGTTTAAGATAAATAATAAATTAACTTTTTATTATATTGAAAAAGAAAGTGATAAAATAAAAATCATTTGAGCGATTGCAACGATACAAACGTGCACTTTGAATTTCTGTTAAAAAGTGGTCCGTACTCTAGTGTCTCCGACAACTCTGACACAATTTCAGGAAAATAAATATTCCTCGTTGTCTATATTAGTTTGGTTTCCCATTAAAATATAGGACCTGTTCGTAAACGCAAAATATGATTACTTTGCACTGCCACTGCTGATCTTACCCGTTCATTGCATCAGCCATTTTTATGATAAGTTTTTATTTTGTTTTTTTATTTATTTTTTATCTTGGACCAGCATATAGGGGGATGATCCCTATATATGCAACGCATTCCGCCGGAACTGCAAACGAGGGGATAGTGTTGAGGGGACAGATTAGGAAAGATGAGAAGATAGACAGTTGTTTTTGTAGCTATTGCAACTTTTTTACTTCGCCCGCTATTTTTTTGGTACAGGACCAACGAAGGTGGGTGCTGTTAATCAGCTTTTTTTTCAGTACATGATAGTGTCAGTCGCTGCCAATTATGTTCAGTGACCAGTGACTATGCCTTCATCATTGAAACAAGCTGGCAACAACTAACACAACCACGCGCTAATGCTGATCAGAAGAATTCAACACAATATTTCATGACTCAGCGCGGGCTCGAACTCACGACCCTCCGCGTCATAGTCTCGTGTTCTACTACTTCAGCCAACAGCACCCATATTTGCACCTAATATGCTTCGGTGTTGCATTTTCGAACAGTTGACATATGCAGTGTTGCATTTTCGAACAGTTGTCATATGCAGTGTTGCCAATTTTTGCATTTTCGAACGTTATGCTCATAACATGCAGAGCAATGTTGCATTTACGAACATTCCCATATTTCCTAATTTTTTTAGTAATAATATAAAAAAAATGTATAAAATTGTTTCATACTATTTGTTTCATACTATTTACAGTGTGCAACAAAAGAAATAACACATGAATGTACATTTTAATTTTTCTAAATTATTAATTTAATTATTAAGATAAGAATTTTTATTCAGAATCAATTTCTAAATATTCCACTCTTAATAAAAAAAACTAGAATTTAATAAAAATTCTAAAAAAAAGTAATCTGCAGATTTAAACTTAAGCCTGAACAATACTTCTTATCTTAATAATAATTATATTTTTTGTGAAGTCACACAAAGGAGTGACGAAATATTGAAATTAAGAATTAAATTAAAATAAAGAGACCTTATGCTAGAAACACAACTGCGACGAACGACGAATTTTAAGGTCGCCGAAATAAAACACATTGGTGTATATGAAAATGTAGACAAACGTGGCGTTGGTCGAAATTCGTCATACTCAGCGAAAGTTGAAATAGATTTATTTCTAATTGTTTCGTCAATGAACGGCGAACAAATCAATATAAAGTGACCAGGTTTCATATACTCAAACTGGCTTTTTGTGGAAAAACATAGTTTGCTACTGTATTGTTGCATGTAGCACTAAAATTTTCAGTACAAACTAAAAATGCATTCAGCAATTCACAAAAATTTATCATTCGGACGACTTTTTATTAATTTTGAAATCTTTTTATAATATAGTTTTTCTTTCTATTTCACACTTTTTCATATGGTCACCCCATCAGCTGTTAAATGAATATAATAATTTATTTACAGACAAAAAAAATTTTCAGAAAATAATAAAAAAAGGAATTTGTTCTGAAAAAAATGTACAACACCGGGATAATTATTGAGTGTCTAAACAATCTGGCTGGCATCAGAGGATTACAATGATTTAAAAAACAAATATTAAAATTTTGTTTGCTTATTATTTTAATTTATTCGTCGTTGTGTTTCATGCGACGAATTTATAGAGCGAACTCGTCGTACTAAACGAAATTCGTCGTTCGTCCCAGTTGTGTTCCTACCATTAAGCTTAAAAATATCAAAATATAATAATAATTAAAAAGAGGTCAAGAAACCAGAAGAATTTATCTCAAATAATATTTATTTGGAATTTCATGTTTTGAAATGATTTTTCTATCATACGAGAACACAATGAGATATAAGTGGCTTTTATTGTAATTAATTTTTGAAATCAAATCGACTCTCTTATTTTATTTGCATATGTCTATTTAATAGATTCATATATCGGGCATTTTTTAGCTGTAAAAGAAATTTGTGTTATTATAATTTGCTAGATGGTTTCATAGCACTCATTTCTTAAGTATGCCCCCTTATTCTCTAACTCGTTGCCAACGTCACGTCAACATACTGCCGAAAATAATCCTTGTGAACAACAATTTAATGCCGCTGACAGCCTGCGATAATTCTCTAAGGGCTTGCAAGAGGCTTTTAGAAATTGTCAATCGCTGAAGAATATTAGTATTGTCGTGACGTGACGTTAACAAATAGTTACAGAATAAGCAGTATGATTTCCTGTATATGTCTACTGCTTCTAAAAAAAAAGTAACTCAGAGGAGTTAAATCGCGTGAACGGTTTGCCCAGCAAACAGGTATTAAAAACTTAGACTAGGAAGTCCAAAATCCCGGGTTCGACTCCAAACTCAGTCGTGATGAATGTGGTGTTGAATTTTTCAGATCGGTGCATGACCGGGTTAGTTGTTGTCGTTTAATAACCATAACGCCCTCGATATAAAAAGAGAAAAACGGTTAAAACAAATTCTCTAACTTTTCATTTTTCATCATTTTTCCGCTCAACGCTCTCCGCCACAATGCATGTCATCAGTAGAGTTCATACTCTGAGTGCCAGTCCAATTTAAAAGAAATGTCACTTGATTCAAACAGCGAATCGGGAGAAGGACATTTCCAGTCATTGGATGAGAATGACATTTCGAGTCATTTGTTAATTTCTGCCACTATTTGCTGGCTATAACACTTCAAATTGGAATTTTCTATGACAGCAGACATTTAAATATTTTCTATTGGCCGACATATCGCTCCTTCAATGCAACATAGTCATATCTCATACTCGTGCAGATACGAATGCATAAAATATATATTGCCTGAGACAAAATGCTGATGGTAAGAACATTATTGTTTAAATAACAAAAAAATTCAAGTGTAGCGACTTTCGAAAACAGATGTTCTGCTCTGCTGTGTAAAAAACTGATTAAAAAAGTGATGCTGACTGGTCTCTTGAGTCTTGAAATATTTAAAAAGCTTTCTCAGAATTTAACTAAAACTTTTAATTTTTTGAGATATGACTGTGTTGCAGTAAAGGAGCGATATGTATAGGAATTTCAATTTGTAGGCATTTGTATGTGTTTTTTATTTTGGAACGTAAAAGACCCATACAGTGAATTCTTATAGGGTTAACATATCTCACAAAAATATTTCACATGAAATAATAATTAATTTTTTTTTCCTCTACAACCTACACGTATTATTTACTAACAGAATCGCAGAAGGATCCACTCTTTTTCGAGTCTTAGGCATGTGTTTTGTCAAGTCTTTTTTTTATAAAAAAAAAAAGACTTGAGAAAACACGACCTAAATAAAATTTACAAATTACAATTTCCCAGTCCTTAAAATCTCATAAAACCTCTTTGACAAATTTCTTTCTTTTTAAACGCATTTTATTTACTTGGGATACAATTTTCTGTCACTAATTTTGTGGGCGTTAATTTCAATCAGACAAACGAAAAACAAACAAGATCTACAATCAGCAATTAAAAAATTTTGTAATAAAACCAGACAAAAACAAATCAACAAATCAACGACTGCATAAACAACGATACCGATATTGAAATTAAATACTCTAAACAATTGGGGTCAATACGTGTATTAATTTGTTATCTACCATGAAATAAAGAAAAAAAGAAGCGTGTCAACTAAAATCGCTTACGACAAGAAGAAAATTGCTATGAAATTTGCTAAAAAGATTAACGGTGACAGATTAACTGCAAAAATAAAAACCGAAACAGGAGAAAAAGGAATTTAAATTACAACTAAATTAGAAGAAAAAATAGTATAAAATAGTTTAGGTTACAGACAACAACAACAAAAACCACATACATACATACAAACTTACAAACACATACATGCATGTATGCAAATGTATATCTTAGCAACGAAAAGTGTGCCAAATTGCTGGCCACAAAAAGGTATGAGTCAGGTATGGATAAACGAAATTTTGAAATTGTGGTAAATCTTAATTAAATTCAGTGTTTTCACACTGAAACCGAAAACCTGGTTTTAGCGTTAAAACCATAAACAGCTGATTTTACGTTCACACTGCAAATTGTGGCTTTAACATACAGGCTGTATAATAAATTTGTTCAAAATAAATTAAATCGCTCATAGAAATAACTGAATTTGTTGCTATAATTTTTCTCTTATTTTTCCAACACTTAATTGCCAAAGGTGGGTTGTCATAAAGCCATAGGACATAAAGGCATATGGCGTCAAGACCCATTCCATTGAGACATAAGGGCATATGCCATTAAGTCTCAATACAATGGGACTTAACGCCATAAATTTTTTTCAGAAAATGAAACATAAAGCCATATTTTTGATAAAGAATTTCTCCTCTATGTATGTCGAACAGTGGCTTCGCTGAGGAAAGATTTTCAAATGGGACATAAAACCATAATGGCTTTATGTCCCATTCCACTAAAATTGATATGAGACTTAAGGTCATATCAAAATTATGGCTTTATGTCCGTTTGAATTGAGACTTAAAGCCATTATGGTTTTATGTCCTATGGCTTTATGGCACCCCACCATTGACAAACTGTACAGCAGAAGTTTTTGTTTGAAGGGAAAAAAGAAAAAGTTTTCCAATGAGTCCTAAAATAGAAATTATTTTATATTTTGGTAATGAATATTTTAAAATTATGGAACTACAACAAAGTGAAGAACTTCTTGGAAATCAAGTTGTTTTATATAAAAAACGTAAGCGAATTCTGAAAGTTCTCTATATTAACATAAACAGTACCAGCTGTTTCCAATGTATAACTTGGCAGCACTCAACCTAGCACAGGCAAAAACAAGGTTGCATTTCATAAAACCTACTTAAAACCAATTCGAAATAATTTTGTATGGTAAAACCAGGTTTGATTAAACAATTATTTTTAACCTTAAAAGCAGAATTTATTAAAACACTATTAGAGACCATAATATACATATTAGCTTAGGCACTCCAACAACATAGGGGAATACATACATATGAACTCTTTTATTAAAGTGCAATGTCGGATTTGCACTGGCTGCCGCTCTAAGCTCTGATGCAGCGCCCTTTTTTGATATAAAAAATCTATACACTACGATTCAGTATTATCATTTAGGAGGTCTATTCGTCACTTCTCTTTTTGTCCCCTTCGAAGTGGTACCACTTAGATATAAAATATTTATGCCAAAATTTTTTACTTCCAATATTTTGGTTTGTCATTATTGAGCTCTCAACGCTTTAGCATTTATCTTACCGACTTTTTATGGGCCTCTCCAATCTTGGGTAGAGGAAAAATGCTCAGGGACCATATCCGGTAAATACGATTGACGGTGTTGTGTTTGGCCAAAATATCAAAAAAACAAATTTCGATGGACTTCGCTGTCACATTAAATTGATCAAGAAAATTCCATTATGGGGATCTTCAAGTCATTATTGTGATTATTATATCTTATTGTGAATGATATATAATAATCGCAATTATTCGTTGTAAACAATTTTGCGGTAAAACATTTCTTCTTCGTGCTGTTTTATTACACGTATTACATATTTTGGTTTGGAAAATTTTAGAGTTCTGAAAAGTTTGACGCCCTAGGCCGGGACTTACCGCTCCAAACGTAAATCCGCCACCGTTAAACTGTTACTTAACTGTTTTGTGATTAAGGCGAGAGATTTCTTGGCAGGCTGAGAGTTTCTTCAAAAATAAATCATTTTTTAACGAAATTCTTTAAGAAACCGCTTGAGGTCATTCTTTTATAAATAGCCTTCAAACCTTTTTTGTAGTCAATATTCTGATATCCTGTGAATAGTTTCTTCAGGACATCAACTATAATTAAAAAGAATTTAGCAGATTATTATATAATTTATAAAAATGTATAAAACCTTGACAGAATATGTTTATTTGCACTTTTGCTTTTTATATAAAACTCCTACATATGTTTTTATATCAAATTATATAAATTAATCTATTTTAATAATTTCTTAAAATTAAGATATTTTTATACAAACAATTTTAAAATATTTATGTATATTTTTAATATTTCGCCACTCCTTTGGGTGGCTTCTTCAAAAAATTTTTGTTGGTTTTTCCTTTTTTCCAAAAGCAATAGATAAGCAATATTTTCCTGAAGCAGCCACCCAAAGGAGTGGCAAAATATTGAAAATATAAATAAACATTTTAAATTTTTTTAGAAAAAATGCCTCATGCTAGAGTTAATGTCGACGCCGTTGACGGCCTTTCAACGCCGAAAAAGTTGAAATAGATTGAACTTTTACGGCGTTGCAACGCGTTGAGATTAACTGCTCCCATACAATTTCATACGATTCAACTTTTTTTTTGACATTTGACGCCGTCGACGACGTCGACATTAACTCTAGCATCAAGCTTAAAAAATGATTACTAAAACAAAATTAAAATGACAGGAATAAAAAAATATATATAAAAATAATTTATTAAATTACTTTTTAAAATTTTTAATAAGATATACGGGGGATATCGAAATATTGAAAATAAAAAGGTTTTAAAATTATTTTATAAAAAAAAAGTAAAAGTTATTTTATAACAAAAAAATTATGTCGAAAAGATTGGCAATCAAATAAATAATTTTTTGTAAGAACAATTTCTTTTGTTCCAAGTACTGAAGAAATAATTATTGCAATAATTTCAATAAATATTGTTCCATGCCTGATATAGATTTTTAAGGTTGTAACGTCAGAAAAACAAATGGTTTGAGCAATTTTTCTTACTCGTATCTTATTTTATTACCTTGTCATCAACAATGAACCGTAAAGTAGGAAAATTGGAAAAAAGTGGACAAAGAAAATAAGAGCAACAACAAATTACTGGTCATAAAATAACAAAAATATAGACACAGAAAAAAGCATAGAAAAGTGGAAGAGTTGGCGTTAAGAAAATTACAAAAAAAAATGTGAGGGCCTACACCCAAAGAGAAATATTAATAAAATTAGTTTATTAGAAATTTTTAAGCGATTAGAATTTAAAGTCCATATTGGTTAAAAAAATTTAATATTCTCGTGTTCGATTATATAAAAAATAACTACAATTATTGTAACATAATTTCAAGATATGGCACTTTATGTTGACAAAGAAAAAGTGAAGCGGAAAAAATATATTCCAAAAAATGTTTGTGTATGAAACAGTTTAATGTGAAAAGATTTTGTGTGTTTCTAGTTGCTTTCTCTCTTTGATGCTTTAATAATTGAAATATTCCCACAAAAAGGAAAACCTTTCATGCTGAAAAACAGCAGCATTTGTTATTTAAAAGTCAGGATGGGGTCCTGGCTGCTTTATGATTTATGCTGCGTTAAGTTTTCATAAAAGCCAATGTCACAAAATCCGGTTCCATTCGGAAACAGAATTGATTGCGTATTTTGAATCCTCAGAAGACACGAAAGGCAACAACTTCTCAGAATTTATTTTTTTCAATGCCATTAGCAAATTCTGTTCATGATATTAAAAATTATTTCATTCCGAAAATTGTCTTCATTTACCGTTTTCTGCGGAATACAAATACGAAATCATTTCCGCTTCCGAACGGAATTGTACTCTGTGCCATGGCAGTATTGTTTCTATGAAAATTCAGCTAATAAAGCAAATACTGCAAAGTAAAAAAAATACTGCCTATTTACAAATTTTGTTAAGAAATTTGCTAAATAGGTTATTAATAAACATACAATTTTTTTGATGAATATGTCATAAATTTTTAGAGTACTTGTGGAAAAAATATTATTATATTTGCTGGATTAAAATGTTGTTTTAATATAAAAAATACTTATATAACAGCAAAAACTATTTTTTTAATAAGAAAATAAATTTTGTGAAAATACTAATTTCCTGCCGTTTTGTTACCAAAAAACTTTGAGGCTTAAAAGTATGAATGGCTTAAAAAGGGAAACTACAAAATGTCTAGTGGCTAGAGTCGTTTGAAAATGTCTGGATTTGCAGAACAGGCAGATAAGAATTACTTTTCTGATAAAATTTAGTTACAAATGTATTTACAAATCGCATGTTCATATAATTTAATCAAATAAAATTTGGCAGTGACCATTTGTTTTAAAAATGTGCCAGCAAAATACTATTGCTGGCTCACCTCTGCTCACTCTTCGCTAATTGCACAAAAATATTTTTATAACAAAACTGACTAAATTGAACATCGATCTTGATGTGGAAATAATGTTACAATTTGTTTAATTCAGTCTTAAAAGTACATGTAGATAATTATATATTGGCACCATAAATTCTTCAAAGAAATTGTTAAAAAAAGAACACTGTAAGCAATATGCAATACATATTCACCACTTACTTCGAGTGTATAGAAAAGATCTAACAAAATGATAAAAAAAATTCAAGCACAAACATCGCGTAATTGGATTAAAAAAAATACAAAATGCAAATATGTTGTTATATCGGTACAACAACAATGATAAAAGTTTGCAAAAATCAATTGCATTTGAAATTTTAAACGAAAAACAACGATTTTATTTCATTTTTTTATACAGAAAAAAATAAGTTATAAAATATAATAAATAAAAGCAATAAATAAGAAGCGGCTTCTCCAATAAAAACGTGACCAAATAAAACTAATTTAAATCCATAAAGAAAAATCCACCACGGAAACAAATCAAAATAATTTTATTACAAAAAAGTGTAGCCTATATTCAAGAGTTTGAAATAAAAACTCACCCGTTATTGTAAACACACCACTCGAAACTTTACTTTTTTTATCCAACATCCAAAATCAATCATGAAAATATTAAAGTATACCTCGCGGCGCAGCAGTGTTAAGAAACGTAAATCAAATATGGCAGCTTCAACACGCTCTAGTGTTATGCATCCCGTTAATCCAAAAGCACCTTTTTATCCATTTCTAAAACAAAAACCCACCGCTTTCATACGGAACGGCATTATTGGTAATGGCGAGGGGCCTGGCTCCCAAGGTCTTTATCAGGTGGATGATCGCATATATACCACAACCAAAATGTTTATACGTGATGGCTATATGTATCCTCGGCAAGCTGGTCAATCAATGGATCCTAGATTTCCTTATGAGCTCCATGAGTTTCCCGATGATACAGGAGCTACTGGCCTCCAGTTGGTGACTACACCAAAAGTTCACATCTCTGGCGAATATTTAGCCAATGGCTCCTCTGATCATGCCACTTCTTTGCCGGCTGGCAGTAATACTGCTCATGCTGGTAGCGGTGGTGGTTCGCTAACTCGTCGTGATGCTCGCAAGGCAGCTACTGAGATAAATTTAGCCAATCAAGTTTACTGGTTACAAAAACAACGCATACGCTCGCGTAGCAATAGTTTGGGTCAACGGATGACCATGGACGATACGTCGCCTCCGGTTGCCTCTCCAACTTTGGAACGTAATTATATACGCAATGTCGACGATTTGTTGACGTCGCTAAAGCAACAGGACCAGATATATCCGACACCTCCGAGTGAGAGTGGCCAATCGACGGCCTCGAATCGTCGTAAGAAAAAGGTGAGTGTAGAATTTCGAAAGTATGGAACTAGACCTTCGGCAATAATATATTCAGTTGGAACAACTGCTTTTTGTTTTTGTGTTAATAATTTTAATAAAATTTTAAATTAAATTAATTTTTTCAACGGGCTTAAGTTCTAACCAAAAATGTAATAACTTAAAAAAAAATATGAATGTGATAACTTCTCATATTCAATTTTCGTTAAAATATTGGTTAAATAGTTGATATTCCTACTGACTAGCACCACTTGCAAAATTGGAAAAATTGAACAAAGAACGCTGATGAGATGGCGTAGCGGCCTCGAAATCAGTACTGATCCGTTCTGCTGGTTTGATGATTATTGTTTGTTTGTTTGAATGATTTTACTTTACAAAGTAAATTTGCAAAGTATTTGGTGCACAGATGCCGACGGGGTGACTCAGACCATATGCCGGCGATGTTATTAACCCGTATTTTCTTCCGTTACTGTGACTGACTGTACACGACCTATGCCTTCACATAGGAAGTAGCAACGTAGTTAGCCACGGAATATTCCTCGGAAGAACTGTAAAACTATACAGTTAGCTGAGGTGTTGAAATTAACTAGTGCGAGTGAGACGCAAAACTCTCGAAAGAGAGTAAACAATCAGTGGTCTGGGTGCACTTAAAAAATAATTGCCAACGAGGCTTGATGTTAACTGACTCAGAGCTGCTTTGCGACTGATGATTATTGAAAATATTCTTAATATTCCAATCTTAATATAAAAAATAATAAATTGAATTTGAACAATTTCATTTATTAATAAAATAATAAAAGTTGATTTGCAGTCATGCAGATTCGAACTCAAGCCCGTTGAAAAAATTAGCAATTTAAAATTTTATATATAAAAAGTTTTTTTGCAAAAAATTAATTTTTCCTTATTCCAATTTTCACCACTATGAAAAATGTAAACATTCACAGCTGTTTATACATAAACAGAGCTGCCAACTGGCAAAAAATCGTGAATTTTTTTTTTTTTTACCGAAAATTTGCAAGTATGAACTTTTGCAGCTAATATTGAAATTGGACACATAGTGCACTGGGAATAAAGGGAAGAATGTTTACAAATCGATTCAAACTACATGCTGGGGAAATTTTAGGTTAGGAAGTAAATTGGCTGTCAAATGGTGAAATGTCAAGTATTAAGCATTTATATAGTCAAAGATTGGGAAATTTTCAAGAATTACAACCGAGCGACTATTTATTGCGTCGAATTTTAGTGAATTGCTTGTTTGAAAAACTGAACGAAAATAATGAATTTTGCAACAATATCATTTTTACTGATGAGGCCGTCTTGCCATCTTGAAGCCAAAAGCATCATTGGCCAATGAGCAAGTAAACGCCATCACAGTGTGTTCGCTGCGCTACCAAACCATGATAACTGATTTTTTGTGGCCACAACTGGCTAATGTTGACTTCAGTGACCTTTGATTTCATCTAGACGGCAGCACAAGCCACACAGCCGGCCAAACAATTTTGTTATTGCATGTTCAAATTTGGCAAACATTTTAAACTACATACTTTCAAAATTTTCATATTGACTAGTTTTCACAATTGGGAAAAATTATTAAAAGAAGTATAAAAATTTTCTAACATTGAAGCATGATTGTGCATGATTCTTTTATTAATAATACAGCAAAACATTATATTCAAGCTTGTATTTTAACTTCAGTAATAGAAATGTTTTCAGTCTAAATTTTAAAAGCCGTTTCAGCAAAATGCTTAGCTAAATTTTTCAATTAATATGAGTTCAATTATATTATTGTTAAAAATTTGGCTCCGTGGGGTTTCTATCATCTCCTTTTTGAAGATTGATTTTGTGCGAATATAATTGCTCCTATGAAAGCCATATAACATACAAAGAAGTGTCCTATTTAAATGTATGCATCTCTAAAGAAAACACCCTTTACCTTTTCAAGCGCAAAACACAATGTACATTTAACACTCGATTATTTTTATACACTCCTCTAAAATGTACTTAAAACGAGACAAAACCGCATAAAATTTTTATGCGATTCAAACACGTGACTTGTTTAAAAATCCCAACCACACAAAAAAAAAATAAAACAAAAGCACTAAAAACTTTAAAGCAAAACAAACACTTTCTCTTGGAAAATTCACAAAAATGTAGTGATTTGCTTTGTCTTCTTGCCTGCCACCTTTAAAACGTTTTAAAAAGCATTAAGAGTGCCAGCGTACTTACAAGTCTGTCTTCTGTGACATGACAAATGAAACAGTAGTTCAAGTTAAAGAAATATGTAGTATGTAAACGACGCACGAAGTGTCTCAAAGGCATGTGTACCCACCCTACTTTTTCAATAACGATGCAACAAATACTACTATTACTGGTGGCAAATAAAACCTTAAAAGAGATAATTATTTTATTTATGTGTTTTCTTATTCATTTAATTTTAACAGACACTTCAGGTTAAGAATTTTAAAATTTCTACTTAAAAAATGGGACGTGTTTTTGACATCAATGCGGTTAAAGTCGTTACAGTGCAAAGCGGAGCCGACTGATTACAAATTATGTGCTCTAAAATGAAAATATAATGCGATCTACATTTTTATACCCTCGAAAAACGAATTGGGTGATATATTCCCTCCGAAATAAGCCTCTAAGACCCCATAAAGTATGTATATTCTGGATCAGTGATCAGGTCCGTACGTCTGTGGAAATCGCGATTCAGTCCAAACGAAAAAAAGCCAGCCCCTTGAAATTTGGTATAGATAAATTTTGAAGGATATCACAGGTCAAGTTCGTAAATGGGCTGAATCGGGCCATAAGAAAAAAAATCCCCTAAACCAACTTCTAAAAAACAACATAGTTTTTAAAAGTTTTTGTTAAGCAGATGATATATTTTTATGTCAAAAAAGGTCCAAAGCGTTGAACTTGGAGCCAGGAAATCATAAAAATCCATTTTTGGAGCCCTACATTCCTTAAAACTGAATTTTTCAACTTTTATGACGAAGCTGATATATCCTCTGATCGTCCTTGAGAGCCTCTGTCTCTTTTATATCGCCCAGACTATAGTGAAACTCTGCTACAAGCAGTTATTTGCTGAAAAAAAGAATACCGAAACGTTGTACTTTAGCTTTATACTGTTTCTAGTCAGACATGGTTTTAATTAAAGTTGGTTTTAACGTTAAAATCAAATTTTAAAATCTGGTTTTACCTTGAAAAATGATTTTGATATGCAACCTTGTTTTAGTCTGTGCTAAATTGGGTGCTGCCAAATCAAATATTGGAAGCAGCTGATAATGCATCAGGAATTCCGCCGTAGCAGCGTTTCTGCTTTGAGAATTTACATGATTTCACCTGGTTCAGTTTTTATAAGTATTTCTATAATATCAAGGTAATTATATATCACAGATCACAACGGTTAAAAGTTGTATTTTAAAAATGATAGTCATTATTTACTGATTTATTTTTCGCTTAGAAAATAAAAGTTATTTTTGAATTCTATTTATTCTACAGAAACTAAGAATTATTGTTTCCTTATTATTTATTCCTTAGAAAATAAAATCTATTTCTTTATTTTTATTTAATCCTTAAAAAATAAAAGTTATTTGTATGGATTTAATAGCGTGTATTTGTACGTCTCTTAGCAACTCTTTTTCGTCAATACGTTGATCATCACGTTCTTTGTTTTCTGAGGTATATATGAAAATCAAAATTTGTATAACTCTTATATTTTGAGAAATAAATAAAAATCAAGAAATATCTCTTATTTTCTATACAATAAATTGAAATCAAAATATAACTTATATCCTGAGAAATATATAAAAGTCAAAATACAGTGAAAGCAAATTTGAGGTTAAGAAGTAAATTCACTGTCAAAAAATTAAATGTCAAGAATTCAGTTATTAATGATTGTCAAATGATGATAAGTTATCATTTAGTAAAAAGTTGGGCTATTTTAACAATGGAACGCCGGCCAACCGCCATTTGCTTCGAACGTTTGCGAAATGGTTGTTTGAAAAATTTAAGGATTTTACAACAAAATCGTCTTCAGCGATGAAGCCTATTTTCAATTAGACGGTTATATAAGCAAACAAAATTGTTGCCTGTGGGGCTCACAAAATCCACAAACAGTCTCGAAAAACTATTACATTAAAAAAAGGTGAGCATATCATTCGGTTTGTGGTCAGGTGGCATCATTGGCCCGCATTTTTTTTTTTTTTTTAATTAGCAAGAAAACGCCGTGACAGTGAAGTCGCTGCGCTACCAAAACTTAACCGAATTTCTGTGGTCACAATTGGCTAATGTTGACATCAGTGTCCTTTGGTTTCAGCAAGACGGCGCCACAAGCCACATAGCCGGCCAAACAATTCAGTTATTGCATGAGAAATTTCCCGGTCGCGTAATTTCTCTATTTGTCGAAGGCAATTGGCCGCCTTGTTCTTGTGATTTAACATGGGTGGACTATTTTCTTTGGGACCATTTGAAAGACCGGGCTTACGTGAACCACTGACGCTCTGAAAAATAAAATTCGACGCTGCATTGACGAGATAAACAAAAGTTCGTTGCAAACTATGAAAAGAGCAGACGTCTGCCGAGGTACTAGAGGTGAACATTTGCCCGACATCATATTCCACCATTAATTCCCATATAAATTTGTCAATAAAACTAATTTTGCTAAACTCAAATTTGCTCACCCTTTACGACTCTTTTTTTTTGCAGGATACATAAAAATCAAAAAAAAAAATAACTCTGAGAAATAAATAAAAATCTAGAAATAACTTTTTTCAGAAGAATATAATCTCTTTAAGATCTCTGTAAAAAAGAATTAAAAGCAGAATAATTAAAATACATTTGGGTGCATTAATTTTACATTTTGCATAATTTGGCCTTTATGCATTAAACACATTCACGACAGCAGGCTACCGACTACAACCTGTCAGAAATAGAATACACGTGTTTATATGGGAATGATTATTTTAACGGCTACACGGCAGGTTGTTGTCCGTGCTACTTTTGTGGTTGTAGTCAAATTAAACTAATTTCTATTTGCATAGGCGACAATAAATAAATTAGTGCTGCCAACACAGTGAAGCATCTTAAATAAATAAGCGTTTAAAAATATTTTCAAACTGGTTAAGAATATGAAAATTATTAAAAGTAAAAAAATTTAATAACCCTTTCAAGAATAAAAATTATTTTGTAATTTTTATTTATTTATTTTGCGATCTCTCGGCTTTTATTTTTTTATTTTATTTCTTTATTTAATTTTTTTTATAATAACTCGTAGAATATAGGCCCCATTTCAAAGTACTCCAAAATGTCTTTCTATTGTTAGACATATTTTTCCAATTTACTCACATATTGGAAGTATTATTAAATTTTGAAATTTTGTATCTGACTTTTCAAGTAAAAATTCAATTTTTTTTTATCGCCGGCCAATATTTGCTACAGGGCCGACGAATATGGGTGCTGTTACTCTGCTTTTTTAGTACATGATAGTGTCAGTCGCTGCCAATTTTGTTCAGTGACCAGTGACTATGCCTTCATCATTGAAACAGGCTGGCAACAACTAACACAACCACGCGCCAATGCTGATCAGAAAAATTCAAAACAATATTTCATGACTCAGCGCGGGCTCGAACTCACGACCCTCCGCTTCATAGTCTCGTGTTCTACTACTTCAGCCAACATTATTTTGAATACTCAAATTTGTTATATATTTGATAGCCGTTATCGATAAAAGACGTTAGTTAGGTCACAAATGATTTAACTCATAAACTCGTTTTCATAGTGCCATAGAAAAAAAAAGACATCAAAATGTATTTATTACAAATGCAAAAACAAAACAGAGCTATAAACAAATAAAGTGTTTTTATTATCAAACTTGTTTCGGTCTATAAATAGATTTAGAATAAGCGCTTTTTTATATATAAAAGTGGCACCACTAAAATGAGATGTTGACAATGTAGCTGCCGTCTCAAAAATAATTAAGTAGCTGACTACGAGGCTACGACTTTTGTAGTCGTGTGTTCGTGTAGCCTGCTGTCGTTATTGTGTTTTAAGCTTTACAGTTTTTTTTGTAAACTTTTTTATGAATCGTTTCCTGTTTCCTTCCTTGTTGAAATAATATTTCCCAAAAAAAATGATTTATTTTTTGCAAATTATTTAACAATAAAACCAAAAACTGGTTTAAGAAAAATTCAAGAATTCTGAACGACTGCAGGCAAATTTAGCCAAAACAATTGTTATGACCAACAAAAACGCCAAAATTGAGCAGCAATTGTTTTCCTTTGTTCACTCTAAAGTTGGCCTCTAAAAGGTTTGAAGTTGAGTCATGCGGAATAACATGTAAATATGTGAGCAGTTGTTAATAAGAAATCATTTAAAAAAAGTTATTTTATTTAGCATAAAAATGCAATAAAATAAATTAAATGATTGAGTGATAAAATTCCATCATGCAGTTTAGTGACGTGATTTTTGTACTGAAGATTTACAAAGCTCTCAATTAGTGAAGTAAATTATGACAAAAACAACTCCAAGTGGAAGGAAAATTCCGTTCAAGTAAAAAAGAAGTTTTATATGAAAATTCGCTTGGTGTTGCCCTTTACAAAATACCTGGTAAATTTTATATGAAAACCTGGCCAGATTAATCTGAATTCTGTAAATTACAAAGAATTTTTTTCTTTCATTATATATATTTCCTGCTTTAAACCCGGTATTTTTAATAGGAACGCCGATTTTAAACTTTTAGGCCGTGTTTTTGAGATGTGGATTAAATTTAAACTTGGCTTCACATAGACTAAAACTCAGATTTTTTTGGCCAAATATGATTTTTTCCTAATTATATCATTCATTTAGGCAAAACTAAGCTGTTCCACCCCAATTTTATAAACAAACTTGGTAATGGCGGCACAAATCTGTTTTCAGGTTAACTAAACCTAGTTTAACTGAGATCTTAAAAAATTCAGCCTTAAATATACTTTATTAATAAGTATGTGTTAGAATGGGCCTTTATTTTTGTATTTGATTAAAATTGTAAGTAGAAAGGTGTTTGCAATTTAAAGCACAGCGATTTTTTCTTATCCTTTTTATGCTCAAAACGTAACACCGTTTTAGATTTTCCTTATATAATTTTAATGGCATTTTTTTGCACATGTGCACAACCGATACTTTATTAAAATCGGTTTAGTATTTTGTTAGCTGCAATACATAACATTTTATCAAGTACTCTTTAGAATCTGCATTGTTTGAGCTCAATAATGATAAATTAATGACCTTAGGGCACTGCTACACGTTCAATATATATTGTGATATTTGGATCGCTATCCATTTTAATGGATTGATGGATCACGAGCGTATGCTACATGTTCAATATTTATCGCGTCAGTATTTACATTATTTTTGTGCTGTGCGGATCATTTATTAAAAAAATGTCGCAAGAGAACCAAAAAAAAAAGGCTTTAGCCGACGAGTGCCACAACTCTCGCAATGCCTTTCAAAATAATTTTTTGGTCCTTAATTCCGATTCCACAGCAGAACCAACTCGCTTTCGCTATCTTCTGCCATTACCCTTTTAAAACAAATTTTACACAAATGTAATAAACCTTTTTACCTTTTATTTGTTAAATTTTTTGCACTGCGTCTTTTATTTTATTTGTTTTATTTCACTGCTTATTAACCCTTAATAGCCTGATTTTTTCTTTTGGCCGCAAAAAAATCAGTGTTATAAAACTTGCAATTCTAAACATATTTTACTCTACAACTTTCTTCGCAATTTCCATTTACCTGAAAAATTTAACAAATACCTGGTTGGTTCCTAGCGAGACCAGTAGCCTATTAAGGGTTAACGTGTCGCAATCTAATATCATGAAAATGCTACACGTTCAATATTTATCACGCGATCCACGATCTGGATTTCATATTTTAGGCCATTCTGCGATATGGATCACGATCCATCAATACTGCATGCAACGCGTTCAATAAATATCGCGATATTGGATCGCGTTCAATATATATTGAACGTGTAACAGTGCCCTTAAAGATCACAACCTGTAGAAAACCTTTCCATTCATTATAAAAGCTCGCTCTGTCGTGCGTCTTTGGGATATGCCTCACTCGTCTGTTGTCGGAAATAATGGTCTTTATTACAGTTGTCGTATTCGTAAACGACTACTGTGGCCCGTATGGCAACACTAAATTTTTGCCCTTGAATACCCTTTCAATGTGCAATACACGCAATGTTTTTTACTAACACATTCAGACTTTTTAAATTGGCTTCTAAATTGCTTTCCATTTCACCCTCCCATTAGTCTGGCAATTCTTTATTCCATTTTTACAACTGATCACCGACAAATTTTTGCACATGACTTTAAACAATAAATTTTGTATCAAAAACCTTACCAGAATTCATCAAAAATAAGTTGTGCTTTATATTGTTTTCACACTGAAAGTTAAAATCTGGTTTTTAGCGTTAAAACCATAAACAGCTGATTTTGCGTTCACACTGCAAATTGTGGTTATATAATATAATATAAATTTCTTCAAAATAAATTAAATCGCTCATAGAAATGTCTGGATTTGTTGCTATACTTGTTCTCTATTTTTACAAAACTTAATTGACAACCTGTACGACAAAAGTTTTTGTTTGGAGAAAAAAAGAAAAAAAATTTAGTTCCTGTATTTTCTTCTCAGACACATCAATGAAAACATTTTAAATAATCTCTGTATATAATTTCCTTTTTCTCTAAAATTTTTTAGTTCTTCTTGTGTCTGCATCCATTTGGAGAATGTTTTCATAATATTTCAGGGGTCAGTATTTAACATAAACAATACCAGCTGTTTCTCATATAAAACTTGGCAGCACTCAATTTAGCACAGCCAAAAACAAGATTGCATTTCATAAAACCTATTTAAAATCAATTCGAAAGGGGTTTTAAGTTTGTTTTAACAAAAGCATTTTGTATGTTAAAACCAGGCTCTAACAGTTGATTTTAACTTTAAGACCAGAATTTATTAAAACCATGACAGTGTGAAAACACAATTAATACTTATTAGAATTATATTTTAAAAAATCTGATTATTTTAGACCAAAAATATAAATAAAATTAAATGTAAATAAAATTAGTCAGAACTATATCTCTTTTCGTCGAATAGATTTCTGATATCAAATGGACTATAAAATTTTTGTGCGAATTTTGAAAAGCAGTTTGTGTTATCAATTTGAAACCATAAACTTGAAAATGGGCCTGCAGTGTTAAATGCATGGCAAGCGTTGCCACATGTTATTGATTTCGTCACGACTACGACTGCCATTTAAGATTGAAAAAAATTATCTCTGAATACTTTTTAAAACTTGGAATATCCCAGTGCATCAGTTGTTTACACAACACATAAAATAGTTGTTATAATCCTGCCACAACTGTGCTTCTTCTCTACATTCCAGTTGCTCACTAGAGCGTAATTAAGTGATAACTCCGCAGATTTAATAACTTCTCTCTTTCACTGCAGGCTGGAAAACCATCCCGCTCGATTTCCTTGTATTTTCATCAATTGGTATTTATTTAACAACAATGTATTGCTATGAACTCATTCATCATTGTGAACACATTTGTTAATCGATCGAAAAGCATTTAGAAATTCCTTATTGGTTTGAAATTCCATACTAAGAAGATAAAATAATATAATCGCATATACTCGTAAATGCGAACAATACAATAAATAATCGTACAAAAAGAAAATCAAAAAGAAACGGATAAAATACCTTCGTGACGTTGTGTTTGTACTTTTTTTTTAGATTTTTTTTTGTTAAGATACACCATTGGAATATCAGCCAACTTGGGATTATAAAAGAAAAAACAAAATTTTCCGTACAAACAATATTTTTACTTGGAGCTTCTTTGTTTTTTTTGTTGCAGCCTAAAACAGAAACTCCTGGTCTTGCATACGAAATAAACTAAATAAAAGTTGGGTAAGGTAAAGATAATATGAAATATTGATTTAAAAGAATGATTTCGCAAGATTTACCTGCTAGCAGTGTTGCCATATATTTAGTTTTATCTGTTTTTACTGTTTTTCACATGCAAAAAGTTCTCAAGTTGTTTTCTATTTTTTTGAAATATAATAAAATTACATAATTTTAGTTATAATTTGTTGAAAAGAATGCTTCGGTAAAGTTTAGTGGCTTAGTAAATTATTTTTAACTTAAGCCAAGACTTTTATCTATAAAACAGTGATGCAATTTTATTTATTATGCAAGTTTTTTATTGCAATGATGTTTAAAAACTGCTTTCTTCGTTTTATGTAGCAAAATTATACAAACAAAACTTAAAAACCATAGGCAAATTAAAAATAAAGGTTGTTTTTTTATGAAGTATTTTTTTTTATACGAATCACTCTGTTGTGTGACAGCTGTTTTGACAGTTTAAAGTAACGTCTCTACTCAGTATTGTTTGGCAAATCATAATGAACAGGTTAACTCCAGAACAACGCTTCCAAATCGTGGAAATTTATTTTCAAAAACAGTGTTCAATTAAAAATGTTTATCCGCTTTTTTACCGCATAATTCTCTTCAGTGATGAGGCGCATTTTTGGTTGAAAGAATTGCCGTATTGGACCAAAGATAATCCACACGCCGTTCAAGAATGACCAATGCATCCCGATTAATGTACTGTTTGGTGCGGTCTATGGGCTGGTGGAATCATCGGTCCTTATTTCTTTAAAAATGAAGAAGGACGACGCGTTACCGTGAATGGAAATCGATACAGAATCATGATCAATGAATTTTTGGTGCCAAAACTTCAAGATATGGATGTAAACGAAATGTGGTTTCAACAGGATGGTGCCACTTGTCATACTGCGGGCGAAACAATGGACTTATTGAAAGAACATTTCAACGACAACATTATTTCGAGAAATGGACCGGTGAATTGGCCTCCGCGTTCGTGTGATTTGACGCCACTCGATTATTTTTTGATTTACGTGGATAAACCAGCAATGATTGACGCTTTGGAAACCAGTATTCAACGTGTCTTTGCTGAAATACGCCCTCAAATGCTTGAAAAGGTGGTCGAAAATTGGACCTCCAGAATGACCTTTGTGCAAAATAGTCGTGGTGGCCATATGCCCGAAATTATATTTAAATGTTAAATGACGAGAAATTATCTACCAAATAAACAATTTTTTTGGCCATTTCATAATTTGGCATGTGTTTTATTTAAATTTCAAATCAGCAAGCTCTTATAAAAACACCCTTTATATATACCAGAAAAACTGCTCAAATCCTACAGACTAATTAGCATCTAACATTAAAATCTTTTTTACTGAAAAGGATGGAAAGACTCATCGATAAGCACATGTAGTTCCAAATGTAGTTCCAACTATTTAGTGCTATATGAAATTCAATTAAAATTGATGACCTAATGGCTTTATCTTTTCAAAACAAACTTGTGATTTGGCAACATTTACAAAAAATGTTGCATGTAAAGAGTGCGTAAATTTGAGGTTAGCAAATAAATTGCCTTAAAAACATTATTTTTTGGCAAATTCAGTTTTATTGGTACCAACATAGATGTCGGGCAAATGTCCATCTCTGGCACGTCGCCAGACGTCCGTTCTTTTTACAAAATTTTGAAGCACATTTTGCAACAAAGCTTCGCATATCATCTTTCAGAACGTTAGTTATTTGCGATTTAGTCACGTAAACGCGGTCTTCCAAATGGTTCCAGTTAAAATAATCTAGCGGCGTTAAATCACAACAACGAGGCGGCCAATAGAGAAACTACGTGACCGGTCAGTTTTTCATGCAATAACTGAATTATTTAACCGTCTGAGTGGCTTGTGGCGCCGTCTTGCTGAAACCAAAGGCCACTGATGTCAACATTAGCCAATTGTGGTCATAGAAACTCGGTTATCATAGTCTGGTAGCGCAGAGAAGTCCTATAGGGTCCGCAATCTAACGTTTTTTTTCAATTAGTGCTTATTTCGTGAATGGTAACACTTAGCTCATGCCTGAATTGACAGGTAACTAGTTTTATCCTTCCGCTGGCTATCCAATGCGTTTTCGCTTCGCTAAGTGGGCCTGCGATCGACTTACAGAAGATACCGATTTTGCCAAAAAAAATTATCTTTTCAGATGAAGCTCATTTTGATCTGGGTGGGTATGTAAACAAGCGAAATTCTCGCATTTGGGGCACAGAAAACCCGCACGCATACATTGAAAAGCCGACGCACCCAAAAGGAGTCACTGTTTGGTGCGGATTTTGGTCCAGAGGCATAATTGGGCCAAACCGCACGATACGGACACTGTCTTTGGATGTAAGAATTTTTCGAGGACTAATTGTGGATTTTGTGAGGACTATTTGACAATTTTGTTCATTTACATGGGCCTCATCATTTTTGTTGAAGAATTAGTTTGTTTTCGTTCAGTTTTTCAATCAGCCAACTCACAAACGTTCGACGCAAATAATGGTCGGACAGCGTTTCATGGTAAAAATGTCTAACTTTTTGTTAAATAAATGCCAAAAGTCAATTTACTTCCTAGCCTTACCTTTTGTTGCGTGTATGGGCATTAGACAATATATTTAGTACAATTACAATAACAAAAATATAACAAACAACAACAAAAATACACTTTTGTAGAACAATTTTTGAACATATTGAATGTTTGTCAAACTGTTTGTGCCATCTAGGATGGAACTTTATCATACTACTGAAAATTTTGTAGAGTAAAGACGTAGAAGAAGAACAAAAAACCAAAAAGGGGCAAGTAAAAAAAACAAATTAAATCATTAAATTAAAAATCCTGGCTTTTCGCCCCAAACTCTTTGGCTTCTTTCTCCATATCTCAAGTCAGTAGTTTAATTGTTTTAATCAAATAAATCATCTATAAAATATCTACATAAAGTTTAGAGAACAAAAATTACCAATTTGTTCAAATTTCGTGCACTTGGAGATAAAATTCTTTTAAGCGTCTGTATAAGAAGCACATCTGAATGGTGAAAACGTACACGTAAATTTTGTAGTTTTGTAGCTTTAAGGAGAAATACATACGAGTATTTATTAAAGCTAAAACCCACAAATAATACTGGGTTAAATACAAAAGATTTCTGCTAAATGTTGTTGTGTGTAGAATGGTGTTGTTGGTGTTGTTGTTGAGGGGAATTTGTTGCTAAGCCTCCATTTAAACTGTGTTTTGCTGTTACAAAAGTTGTTCGTCAACATTTTTTAACTCTTGCCTGTTATTGTTGTTTTTCTTTAATTTATTTTTATTTGAGGTGTGGGTACGTGCGAAGTTTGCACATGAGAGCGTGTACGAGTATGTGGTTAAAACGAAATATTCTGAATAGGTATTTAGCGGTAAAAATCATAGGCATTCCTTAAGTGGGCCCTTTTGCCTATTTTATAATTCGGTACATACACTCTCGTCGAAAATAATCAATATAAGGCTTGGGCATATATTGACCTTTTAATAAGCCCGAGGAAAACAATATTTTTATATAATGAAGCAAGGGCCTGAACCCTTTGTGACACAGAAGCCTATAAAATGCTGTTACAGTTATTTCTTGGGGGTGCTTTAAAACCATGTGAGATAAGGCCATTGAGTTTTCCAATAAGAACTTGATAACTTTTTTTTAAAATAAGACGCAAACCAATAAATCGATTGTAGCGTGTGATGTGTGGCATGTGGCACCGTCCTGTTGAGACCACATGTAATCATTCACAGTAACGTGACGAACGTTACTGTCGACGAAAAATATGACCCAATGATGCCGTCTGCATGCAAGCCGCACCAAATAGTTATTTTTTTATAGATGAAGTGGACAAGAAGGACATGTGGATTTCCACCAGACCAATAGCGCATATTTTGCTTATTGACGAACTCATTGGGCCAAAAATGAGCATCGTCACTGAAGATGATTTTGCGATAAAATTAATCATTTTGGCGCATCTTCTCCAGAGCCCAATCGGAGAACGTGTACTTTACCATGATGAAAATGTTGAGTTTACTGGAAAAAAAAGGAAATTAGCAGTTAGATGATCAGTGAAATAGTGCTTTCTATTTGAAAAACCCTTAGAAAGCCATTTCAAAGCACTTTGAAAGGATACCCGTATCATTTACATTCTAAGAGTTAAAATCAATAAAAAATAAAAGTTTTGAACCTCGTAAGTACGTCGTAGCCAAAAGAGATCGCCGACATAAAAATACACATGGCTCTTTAATTTTGAAAGAGCTGTTACCTTATGCACTTTTTATTTTCAACAATTTTCACATAAAAATATTTTAAACCCTTATTTATTTAAGATTTTTCATTCTGTTGACAGCACTAATCTGCTTATTGCCGTCTATGAAAATAAAAATTTGTTTAATTTAATTACAACCACAAAACCAGCACGGACAACAACCTGTCGTGTAGTCGTGGAAGTATTCATTCCCATATAAACACATGCATTCTATTTTTGACAGGTTTGTAGTCGGTAGCCTGCTGTCGTCAATGTGTTTAATCGCATTACTGTTAAACATGCTCAGTTTGGTCATGAATCGAATTGGAAAAGAACAACGTTTGCAGATTATTGAATTTTGTTATCAAAATTCATGCTCGGTAAAGGAAGTGCATCGTGTTTATTTATGGTTGAATTGATATGTGAACAAGCAAAACAGTGAAGAGCAGCCAGAAGCACTACGAGAACGGCTAATGCATTCCCAAAATTGCACTGCATTGATGTCGATTACGGATCGGTGGCATCATTGGACCGCAGTTTTTCAAAGACGACTTAGAACGTTACTGTGAAAGGCTAGCGCTACGATGCAATAATTACAATTGTTTTTACTCCAAATGGAAGAGCTGAATTTGGCTGAAAGACTGGCACTGTTGAGAGACTATCAGCCATGTCACAAAGATAAATTCCGTTCGGAAGTGTAATTGATTCCGCATTTTGCTTCTATGGAAAAAGTATTCCGAAAAAGTTTTTCGGAATGAAACCACTTTAAATTTTCTATGTGGAATTGATATTTTAAGCATTTCCATGGTGTACAAAATACTCATGATACATTTTTATTTGTAAATTATGCTGTTTCGTTGTTTATTGTTTTAAAGTATATTTTCTTTGATTCAAATTTAACAAAAAATTTACATTTTTCTAAATACATCCTCAAAGATAAAAGAAAATACGGAATTTGTTTATTTAGTGTTGCCGTACTCTTATTCTAGCAAGTTTTTCTAAAAAGAATAGAAACATAAAATTTAAAATCAAGATAAGCTGTTTTTTTTTTTGTTTTGCTATATTCGTTGTTGCGTTGCCATACTTAATACAAAAAAAGTGTTTTCACATGTTTCTGCGGTTTAATGAAACCGAACGGAATCTATAGAAGCTTAAACCATTTCGATCGGAGTCGTAACTACGGAATCATATCAATTCCGAACGGAATTCATGACATGCCTCTATATTTTGGGGGGTCCGTTAAGGCTCATGTCTATAGGGACAAGCCTGCAACTCTTGACGAACTGAAACCCAATATTGAGGAATTTATTCGTGAGATGATACCGTCCGATATGTAGGAGAGAGTATGCCAAAATCGGGCCCAGCATATAAACCGTTTGAGGCGTAGTCGCGGTGCACAATTACATAAATCATGTTTAAACATTAAATTATATAGATCATTCTATCGACTCAATTTAAGGTTTCACACATATCCTAAATTGCATGCTCTTGAAAAATCACCCATTATTAGGCCTTATAACAGGCCTGTTTGCTGCTAGATTCTACCGCTGATACGTTAACATTTCTAAAGTAATTACATATGGATGTGTGATTATGTGTGCTTGAATCATTTTAAGTTATACCCGCATGACAGTGTTGCCAGTATCCTTTGACAAGTAACTAATGGATAATATTTCTCGTCAAAACCATCACATACTGTTATAATTACTTTTCTTTGGAAAATATTCTTCCTGATTGATTGCCTTAATATTGTCATATTGTTAAGTACGAGGTCTGTTAAAATAAGTAGGTGTTAATTATAAAGATTTCAATAAACTTTTTTTAGTCTTATGCAAACAAATCTTTTACAAATAATAGATTTGCTTGATATTAGCCAAAATGTATTATTCTGACAACACTGCTGCCGCCTGATGTCTCTGGTTTTCTAAGTTTACTTGTAAACACACACGTAGGTATACCTACCCAAGCCTTTGTTATTCGTTTTATGTTTTGCTTACCTGTTACTGTCGCCAAAGGTGCCCAGAGTGGAGAGTGTAGACTTTTTGTGCATGTTGTAGAAAAAAACCTCATTTTATGTTGTTGAGTTTGTTTGAGTTTGATTTTTTTATTTTAGCATAATTTTTTATTTTGTTTTGCTCATAATACAAAATTTTTTTTTCTTCTGCCTGCCTCGGTTGGTTGTAGTTCTTATGCTGATGTATGCACGCTTGTCTTTACTTTTTGGCCTGGCTGCTTAATGGTTTGGTAACTGGCTAAATGAAAAATCCGACTCTAACTCAAAATAATCTCTAATAGTATGTGCGCGTCCATTTTAAAAGCATAAGAGATTTCGTGGCGAGTGGACAAGATTTACGGAATAATTGCAAATGTTAATAAAGAGTTTAAATGAAAAGCCACAACAACATAAACTGCAACAACAACCATCTTAACATGTTTTAGAGACCACTGGAGTCTGTACTTTTATTTAAATACAATGGAAATGCTCCACACTTAATAATCACGCATACAGCATTAAAATTGAGTGTGTTTTTTTTTGTTTTTTCATTTTAGTAAAATTAAAATTTCAAACAAATGAAACTCGCGTGTGTCTGCTTAAACTGTAAGAATAGTGATAAATTATAGTGTAAAATAGTTGAATATGAATGGCAAGAAAATTTAAAATTATTACACTCATCATGTTTAACAGTCATTAAAAATAAAAATACTAATTCTTAAAAAAAAAATGTTGTAAATTTAATTTAAACGAAACCTTAGATTTTAATTGTGATACATTTTAATTATTTGCAACATCAACAAGTGCCGTATAAATTTAGTTGCATTAGCAACCAAATATAAAATATAAAAAAATAAATAAAAAAAAAAGCTAATTTTATCTTTAAAATTAAATTAGTTTTCTATACAATAAAAAAAAAGAATGTCTACCTTTGTGTATCATGTAGTTTTTGCTGCAAATAAAACCAAAATATACAAGTATTTATACCTGTTTTAAAATTTTCTGAAAACCTGTTGATCGTATCGTTTAACTCGATCTCCTCACCTTAAACTAAAACCAACTTTATACATACTTATACTTATTGTTTATGGTGGTGTGCGTGTGTGCTATGTGTAGGTATAGGAAAACCGGGTCCTTAGCGTATAACACCAAAGTGTAGGCATCGTGTTTGTGTATGTGTGTGTGTTTAAATCGTTCAATTTTGTTTTCATTACGGGTTGCATCATGTCAACTTATTCTTGTAACATTATTTGTGGATAATCTCTGCTCTCCTTGTCTATCTCTGCAACAACATCAAGGATTAAATTTGTATATCTTTCCCCTCACATAAAATGGATATAGTTGGTCCACCCTCAGGGAATCAGATTGTTTTGCCAAATAATCATTATCGTCATGACTCACAGCAGGTAAATTTTGCAACAATATGGAAAAAAAATATTATTGAAATGACTTGGGCGCACCTTAGATCAGTTTATATATTTCTGAAGCGTTTTATAATATTAAAATAAATAATTCAGATCAAAAAATAGGATATTAGCATATAAAATTTGAGACAAATAGCAGAGAAGTAATTAACATTTATTTGATGATAATTTGTAAAATTTACTAAATTTAAATTTAATCACCCTATTTAACAAATAATTTGTCTGTAGAAAATCTATTGCTACCAAAAGTTTTCTATAAAAAATATATTGATATCAAAAATTTTCTATAGAAAATATATTGATAGCAAAAATTTTCTATAGAAAATATATTAATAGCAAAAATTTTCTATAGAAAATATATTGATAGCAAAAATTTTCTATAGAAAATATATTGATAGCAAAAATTTTCTATAGAAAATATATTGATAGCAAAAATTTTCTATAGAAAATATATTGATAGCAAAAATTTTCTATAGAAAATATATTGATAGCAAAAATTTTCTATAGAAAATATATTGATAGCAAAAATTTTCTATAGAAAATATATTGATAGCAAAAATTTTCTATAGAAAATATATTGATAGCAAAAATTTTCTATAGAAAATATATTGATAGCAAAAATTTTCTATAGAAAATATATTGATAGCAAAAATTTTCTATAGAAAATATATTGATAGCAAAAATTTTCTATAGAAAATATATTGATAGCAAAAATTTTCTATAGAAAATATATTGATAGCAAAAATTTTCTATAGAAAATATATTGATAGCAAAAATTTTCTATAGAAAATATATTGATAGCAAAAATTTTCTATAGAAAATATATTGATAGCAAAAATTTTCTATAGAAAATATATTGATAGCAAAAATTTTCTATAGAAAATATATTGATAGCAAAAATTTACTATAGAAAATATATTGATAGCAAAAATTTTCTATAAAAAATATATTGATAGCAAAAATTTTCTATAGAAAATATATTGATAGCAAAAATTTTCTATAGAAAATATATTGATAGCAAAAATTTTCTATAGAAAATATATTGATAGCAAAAATTTTCTACAGAAAATATATTGATAGCAAAAATTTTCTATAGAAAATATATTGATAGCAAAAATTTTCTATAGAAAATATATTGATAGCAAAAATTTTCTATAGAAAATATATTGATAGCAAAAATTTTCTATAGAAAATATATTGATAGCAAAAATTTTCTATAGAAAATATATTGATAGCAAAAATTTTCTATAGAAAATCTATTGATAGCAAAAATTTTCTATAGAAAATATATTGATAGCAAACATTTTCTATAGAAAATCTATTGATAGCAAAAATTTTCTATAGAAAATCTATTGATAGCAAAAATTTTCTATAGAAAATATGTATATTGATAGCAAAAATTTTCTATAGAAAATATATTGATAGCAAAAATTTTCTGTAGAAAATATATTGATAGCAAAAATTTTCTATAGAAAATATATTGATAGCAAACATTTTCTATAGAAAATATATTGATAGCAAAAATTTTCTATAGAAAATCTATTGATAGCAAAAATTTTCTATAGAAAATATGTATATTGATAGCAAAAATTTTCTATAGAAAATATGTATATTGATAGCAAAAATTTTCTGTAGAAAATATACTGATAGCAAAAATTTTCTATAAAAAATATATTGATAGCAAAAATTTTCTATAGAAAATATATTGATAGCAAAAATTTTCTATAGAAAATATATTGATAGCAAAAATTTTCTATAGAACATATATTGATAGCAAAAATTTTCTATAGAAAATATATTGATAGCAAAAATTTTCTATAGAAAATATATTGATAGCAAAAATTTTCTATAGAAAATATATTGATAGCAAAAATTTTCTATAGAAAATATATTGATAGCAAAAATTTTCTATAGAAAATATATTGATAGCAAAAATTTTCTATAGAAAATATATTGATAGCAAAAATTTTCTATAGAAAATATATTGATAGCGAAAATTTTCTATAGAAAATATATTGATAGCAAAAATTTTCTATAGAAAATATATTGATAGCAAAAATTTTCTATAGAAAATATATTGATAGCAAAAATTTTCTATAGAAAATATATTGATAGCAAAAATTTTCTATAGAAAATATATTGATAGCAAAAATTTTCTATAGAAAATATATTGATAGCAAAAATTTTCTATAGAAAATATATTGATAGCAAAAATTTTCTATAGAAAATATATTGATAGCAAAAATTTTCTATAGAAAATATATTGATAGCAAAAATTTTCTATAGAAAATATATTGATAGCAAAAATTTACTATAGAAAATATATTGATAGCAAAAATTTTCTATAAAAAATATATTGATAGCAAAAATTTTCTATAGAAAATATATTGATAGCAAAAATTTTCTATAGAAAATATATTGATAGCAAAAATTTTCTATAGAAAATATATTGATAGCAAAAATTTTCTACAGAAAATATATTGATAGCAAAAATTTTCTATAGAAAATATATTGATAGCAAAAATTTTCTATAGAAAATATATTGATAGCAAAAATTTTCTATAGAAAATATATTGATAGCAAAAATTTTCTATAGAAAATATATTGATAGCAAAAATTTTCTATAGAAAATATATTGATAGCAAAAATTTTCTATAGAAAATATATTGATAGCAAAAATTTTCTATAGAAAATATATTGATAGCGAAAATTTTCTATAGAAAATATATTGATAGCAAAAATTTTCTATAGAAAATATATTGATAGCAAAAATTTTCTATAGAAAATATATTGATAGCAAAAATTTTCTATAGAAAATATATTGATAGCAAAAATTTTCTATAGAAAATATATTGATAGCAAAAATTTTCTATAGAAAATATATTGATAGCAAAAATTTTCTATAGAAAATATATTGATAGCAAAAATTTTCTATAGAAAATATATTGATAGCAAAAATTTTCTATAGAAAATATATTGATAGCAAAAATTTTCTATAGAAAATATATTGATAGCAAAAATTTTCTATAGAAAATATAATGATAGCAAAAATTTTCTATTGGAAATATCTTGATAGCAAAAATTTTGTAAATTTGATGGATCAGAAAAAAACATCATTCAAATTAAAATCTTAGGGCTAAATGTAAGAGGTATAAATTTGTGGTATTTATTACATTCTTTATTCAAACTCAACTCAAACCATAAAAAATGCAAATTATACTCTTATTTGTCTATTTTGATATTCAACAAAAATTTATGCTAATTCTAAATACCGAATAGTTTATTCATAAAACCTATAATTTTAAAACAATATAAATTTAAATAACAAAGTGATCTTACTTTCAATACACATTCTTTCAAATCATAACAGAGTAATAAATAAAAGTTGAATGTAATAATGGTTTTGTTAAGGCAAAATATTAATATGTTATAAAATCACAAGTTCATATGAATAAAACATGTCGTACTGGTGGTTATTTTGGCCATACCAGCCTGAAAGAATATGACATGAATATAAAAACCATGATGGCTGCTTAATTTACAAATCAGACTTTCAACACATTTTGATGTTGTTTCCCTTGTAAAATGTAAAATACAGTATTTAACCATTGCAGACGAAATCAAAACTATTAAGAGATGCTCGCTCATCTTATATTTGGAGAACACTTTTGGCATATTTACACTGTGAGTTTTTTAAGGCGAGTTGGGTAGAAAATTAGAGTAGAATTTATAGAAAAGAATAGCTGTAACGAATTTTGTAAAAGTTTAAAAATATGTCCTGAATTACAACCTACTTACAGCGAAATGCCAAAGCAGTCGAATTTTTTTATTTTTATTTTTTGTAAAAAATAGAAAATATTTAAAAATTATAGTTTATTTTTTAGAAGATTTTATTGCAAAAGAAATTTGGACTTTTCTCCCAAATTAACATTTTAAGAATGAAACGTGATTATTGAGGAGGTGAATCTACGGTCTAATAAAGTTGAAGAATATCTGGCGTCCCAAAGAATATCAGTTTTGAAATATCTTAGACATGATACTCTCGGCAATTGTGGCTGGCATGCATTTGGTTTAACTTAACTTCTCGTATTTCGCTGAAACCTAAACACCATCTGTTTGCCCGCATATGATCGCTAATTGCCACATAAATATTTTTCATAATACATATCTCAATTTCTCTTTTACATCGAAATCTTCAATGATGTCGCAAAACTGTCTGTCTAACAATACAAATTACTATTTCTTTTTGTAGATTGTAATGGCTTATAACAAAGTAAAACAATTAATGGAAACGTTGAGGTTTTTATATGATCATTAGCTTTCTGATAGACAGAAAACCACAATAATACTCGTGTGCAACCCGTGCCACCCGCCAGTTTAATATTGAAAATAATATCTGTCAGATCTGTTAGATTGTAAGCAGAACAAATTACATACCCTTTATGGCTTTTTAATACACGTAGTAGTAAAATATTTTTGAAAAGTTGTTTCATTGATTGTCAAAACCAGATAAAAGTCGTGTTTACGAATAAACAGAATTATGGTAAATAATTACAGTGTTTATGTGCTGTGGTGGCCATTGACTGTTTTCTCGTTACTGCTCAAGTAATTTCCAGGCACTGTAATTTTTATTTAAATTAAACTTTTATTTTTCATAAAAACAAAAGTTTCACTTGCACACTGCATTTTGTTGTTATGATGTTTGTGTGTAACTTTTTATTTGGTAAATAATTGATTGATTTGCCTTGATTGACATATTTGGTAAAAGTCTACAGAGCTTTTTGTTTGTCTTGCATGATCAACCAGAAAAATACAACCAAATATGTTGATTGCATGCCTCTCTTATGCAGTTGCATATACAAATATTTTCTATTGAAAGTAATTATTTCATTAAATAATTAACAATATTGCTTACTTTCTATTTTTTATTTGTTTATATTGTTGTTTTTTTAATACTTTATAGGGGCATGATGCCCATATGTACATATATCTTTGAAGAGCTCTGGATACAGTTTTGAGCATAAAAATAGCACAACAGTGTTTTGAAAAATAAAAATATAAGTTTGAAATTTTAACGTCATTAATGAAAAGTTTTTAATTTAGGGCAGACAGTGCAAATGTAATTCAGAAATATGGAAACTTACTGTCTCGTCCACGATGTCGGCAACTGTAGGTTTATCTTAAAAATAGCATTTAAAACTACAACAAATTTTATTACTTAAAGATATAAAACCTTATTCTTAGAACATATTTTTAATTTATAACTGATTTATAAAACAGATTACCATACAAAATTTGTTTTATAATCACTTTATAAAATAATCACTTTATACAAATATTTGTTATGAATACGGCACTTAATTATTGTTAATGCTTGGGATATTCTGGAACGGGCATTTAGTTAATCAGCATTCGATTTATGATGGATTATTCGAAATAAAACAATTGCAATAGCAAGTGTTGCCATATTTTATGAAATTCACCACGACTACGATAATAAGGGTGAATATTGTTTTGTAAGTTCGTAAATGGACTGAATTTGGGGCAGATGGAAAAGGTTTTCCTAAGAAGAACTAAACTAACCTCAAAAATACAAACACAATTTATTTTATTATTAAAGATTATGTTGTGTTTTAGAAAGAAGGCCCAAAGCGTTGAACTTGGAGCCATAAAATCAGACAGCCCCCTTTAGTGGGTCAACACCAAGATATTATATGCAAATATATAACAATTTGTATTACTTAAGCCTACGTTCCTTAAAAATTAAATTTTTAAGCTTTTATGATGAAGCTGACACGTTATCTGATCGCCCTCTGCCCTACCCCCCGAAATGACTATCAGAAAAAAAAATTTGTTTACACTTAATAAAGGCAAAAATATACTTTTTAGTGCTTTATGGCAAAGGTGAGATGTCTCCCCCACGGTCCTTGTCAGAGCGACCCCGACAAAATAGGGGTTTAATACCCTCAAAAAAAATCAATTTGTAGAGTATCTACCAAGTCCACCATGTATTACACACTGGAATTATAAGTAATATTTTTGTTAATGTTAACTACGCTAAGTTAAATTAAGTTATTGGAAAATATTTTTAATATTGTTGTTGTTTCGTAAAGGAATGCAAATAATATTATGTTTTAATCCCGTTATATTAGTATATAAACCCTTGTTTTGATGAAATAAAAATCAATCTTAAGTTTAGCCTTTGGGGCACTCCTACACGTTTCATATATATATATTGTGATATTTGGATCGCGATCCATTTTAATGGATTGATGGATCAAGAGCGTATGCTACATGTTCAATATTTATCGCGTCAGTATTTACGTTATTTTTGTGCTGTGCGGATCATTTATTAAAAAAATGTCGCGAGAAAACCAAAAAAAAAGCTTTAGCCTCCCACAACCCCGGCAATGCCTCCAAATTAAAAATGAAGCCTTTCAAAATCATTTTTTCGGTCGTTAATTCCGCTGCCACCGGCAGAACCTACTCGCTTTCGCTATCTTCTGCCATTACCCTTTTAAAACAAACTTTACACAAATGTAATAAACTTTTTTACTTTTTATTATTTAAATTTTATGCACTGCGTCTTTTATTTTATTTGTTTTATTTCACTTCTTATTAACCCTTAATAGCCTGATTTTTTCTTTTGGCCTGAAAAAAAAAATCAGTGTTATAAAACTTGCAATTCTAAGCATATTTTACTCTACAACTTTCCTCGCAATTTCTATTTACCTGAAAATTTTAACAAATACCTGGTTGGTTCCTGGCGGTACCAGTAGACTATTAAAGGTTAACTTATCGCGATCTAATATCATGAAAATGCTACACGTTCAATATTTGTCACGCGATCCACGATCCGCGATCTGGATTCCATATTGTAGGTCATTCTGCGATATGGATCCCGATCCATCAATACTGCATGCTACACGTTCAATAAATATCGCGCTACTGGATCGCGTTCAATATATATTGAACGTGTAGCAGTGCCCTAAAATCGCCATTAAACCTTTTTATTTTACACTAGAGCATTCAACTGCTCTTTTTTAATAATCCTGGCATTATTAATTGCCAGTCGTAATATTTAGAGCCAGTGGCGTTAATTAGCGCCGGCTACAATTTCGGGTAGGCAGAATAATAAAATGAAAAACAAGCACCACTCTCAAACACATTACAAATTATATATGTTCTTGATCAGTGATGAAATATAAGACGATCTAGCCATGTCCATTAGGGCGTCTCGAAAAAAAAGTTCGCCGAATATACAGCATTGTTGCAAGGTGGTTTCGAAAAAAGTAGGGCTCGGCAAAATACATTTTTCATTATATCTTCTACATTTGTATTCGGATCTCAAAGAGTGATATGTCGATGTTTTTGTCTTGAGCAGGCCAATGTTTTGCTTTAATAGTCAGATCTCAGTTCCTTCAACCCTAATGTGCATCCGTAATATCAGACAATTAAAGCTTTTTGCCTGTAAGGCAAGACGCTCTAATGTCCATCCGTCCATCTGTAGGAAACACGATACAAAAATATTGTAAATATATAAAAAATTGTGTTACTAGGCCTACATTCCGTAAAACTTAAATTTATAAGAAAAACATTTTTTTTATTAAAAACCGTACGACATATGTAGGTGAGATGTCTCACCAACTGCCCTTCCCGGAGTGACCCTTTCAAAATAATTTTAAAATTGGGTACAGAAATGTCTTAAAGGAACTCTGATCCAGCAGGTTAAAGATTTTTAACTTTTTGATATAAAATATTAATACGTAAATTGTTTTTATGCTGATGGAAAGGTGTCTCAGTCATGCTCCGGCTCCAAGGACCATGAAAATATTGGTATTTATTTTGAATTTAAATAAATACAAATTTGAGATAAAGAATAGTATTAATAACATGGGATGGAATATCTCAATTATGGAAAAAAAAGAAGTTTTCTTTGGTTTGTGGGCATTACAAACCATGAGTTAAACAATTATTTGAGTCCTTCAATTTGCTAGGTAATCTTCTGTTGAAGCAAAGGAGGGATTTAGCTACTTAACCTTGGGAATTCAGATCTTAAAAGGAAAGAAAATGCGATCAGATCAGTTCAGAACACAACTTACATTTTTTTTATTTTAAGACTTTTAATGAATCACCGTTTGGGAGCTCTTTTCCCCAAACGGTGAATGATTTAAAGTTATAATTACAAAATTGTACAAGCTATTTGGCGCTTTTGCTCATTGAAAAATAATTCACAGTAATTTTGCTATAAATACAGAGATGGGGATGATAAGCAAATAACTATTTTTGTTGTACCGATTCAATCAGTAGAACAAAATTTGTACGTTATATATTTAAATTTATAAATTGAAAAGAAATGAAAAAAAAAAAAAAATATATATATATATATATATATATATATATTATAAATTATGAAAAGGATATATATATATATATATATATATATATATATATATATATATATATAATGATTCTTAAACACATTGGAAACGACCATAAAAATGTAAATTTTAATAAGAACAAAAATAGAGATTTTATCTGCAATGCATTGTGCCGTATAGTTGATGCACGCACTGTGGGGTGAAAAAGCCCTCACAAGTGGCGATTAATTCAAAAGAATACCTTTAACTTTCACAACCGTATTTGGTACCATATGAAAGTAGATAAAATTCTACACACCTAACTGGAAAAATAAAAGTTTTTGGTTGTTTACTTTATTTGCAGTGTGTGTTCAAAGTTCATTTTTTTTTTATTTTTGCGCGCATTGATTAAAAGGGAAAATTTTGATATTTCAAGTGATTGTAGTTTTTGTTAAGACTTCTTATAAGTAAAAGTTTTATAATGGAACCGCCAACTTCAGGTATATGAGCATTTGAAAAATTATTTTTTGTTTAGATAAATGTTTTAGAAATATTTAAAAACCAAAAATGTGGTATTTTTGATATATACATTGAGTTTCAACAACTTTGAGGATGAGTGCAGGAATGCTTTTATGCTCATAAAATATAAGATTTTAGCTAATAAATCCGAGAATACCTATATGCGCATTTGTGCGATTTTTGAGTTATGAAGTTTTTTGTGAGAAAATTCCGGTTGCTAAAAATCAATGTGGTAAAAAAACCAAACAAAAAAAATTGTTGTTTTTATTACCTTTTTTATTATTTTTTCTAAAGGCACATAAAGTAATCTAATTTACAATTTAATTTACTAATTTATCATTTTTCATTCCAAAGTTACAGCAAAAATATTCAAATAAGACAATTTTCTCCAAAATACAAAAAATCCCATAAAAGGTTAAAAAATTTTTTCCAAAAAAATTTTTTAAATGCTAGTTTTTTATGTATTTATTAATACTCATCAATAAAAAATAACAACATTTTAAAATTACGAGTTCCATGAATTAATCGCCACTTTCTCTACCATTCACCCCACTGTGGAGCGTTGAGAAGACAATATCTGTTTTACTGCTCGTCAAATTTGTTGCAATACCCGAAAGATGATTTTTTTTTGTACACGATGATACAAACCATTTTACTGTTCACTGGATAGGTACATCCTTCGTTATTTATGCAACAGCAATATATACTACATATAGTATATAGGGTCCGCCAAATAACCTTTTTTTTTGAAAATGCTTTAAAAAAACTGCTTAATGTTTTCTCAAATTTCTTTTTTTATTTGAAAGTTCAATCCTTCCGGTTAATAACGAAAAATAATTTCATTCAAATTGCTGCATGGCCCGATAACGATCGCCATTGACTGTAACGACCACTCCTTGCTCATTTTTGAAGAAAAATGGCCCAATTATGTCTCTGGACCAAAATCCGTACCAAACAGTGACTCGTTTTGGGTGCGCCGGCTTTTCAATGTATGCGTGCGTGTTTTCTGTGCCCCAAATGCGACAATTTTGCTTGTTTACATACCCGCCAAGATAAAAATGAGCTTCATCTGAAAAGATGATTTTTTTGGCAAAATCGGCATGTTCTGTAAGTCGATCGCAGGCCCACTTAGCGAAGCGAAAACGCATTGGATGGTCAACCATATTCGTTCAGCAGAAGGATAAAACTAATTATCTGTCAAATCAGACATGAGCGAGGTGTTACCATTCACGAAATAAGCACTAGTTGAAAAAAAACGTTAGATTGCGGACTCTATATATGGAAATGAATTGAAATAAAAACAGTGCTATTTTTCTCCCCACATCTATTATTAATATACCATGAAAATATTTTGTTTAGAAAAATCAACTTATGGTTGTTTATTTTAAAGTTTATGGTCATTTTTAGTTAATGATTTCTTTTATGCTGTTGATTAAATATGCATGCCATGATATTTCGCAATGCCAGAGTTGGTGACGACGATGACGATAATGATGATTGTTTTAAATAAAAATTTGAGCTCATATTCAAGTTTAAAATATTTCTGTGTACATGATGGTTATTTATGGTAATTTTATTTTTAAATATTTTGAATTTTTTCAGATCAATTTTTACATGCACATAAGCTCAAATTGTTTATTATTTTTGTTTAGTACCTGTAAATTTTGTAGTTTTATGTTTAAAATGCATGTTGTGGTTGTCTAGTTAAAAGATTATCTTGTAATTAATATTAAAAGGAAATTCATGGAGATGTTTGAAAACATTTTGTTAGAGAAAGTATAAGTAAGCTTAAATTGCTTTAGAAAGTAATTAATATTTTTCATTATATAGAAAAATATATGCATTTTACTACTTTCCTAATCAGACCAATTACGTTTTAACACATACTTACCCCCAGTTTTTGACTTCTTATTTAAGTACAAAATTAGTTAATTTTTCCATAAACTTAAGTTTTGTTTAAATACACTTTCAGTTTTTCAGTATAAAATTAATTTTGGTATTTAATTGTGATAAAAGTATGGCAGCACAAATAAATGGTAAGAAAAATACTGCAAATGATACAATAAAACTACCTTCTTACCGACGTTTTGTTTGAATGAAGAGCTGCTTTACCAATTTTCTAATTGTTGAATGTAAACAAACTATGAAAATGACATGGAAGTATGAAAAAATTAAATTGAATTTAAATGTACAATGTGGGACATTTAAATCTTATGTAATTTTGAAGTGAAAAACAAAATTTTTTATTTAATAGACTTAAATAGTACTTAATTTTGAAGTTAAAAACTGGGTATTAATATATTTTTATAATGAAAAATTAGGCAAAAATTGAATGGAGGTTGCTTCGGAAATGTGAAATTAAAAATAATAAATATTTGATCGCACACACGAAAAATTTATTCCTTAGAAATTTTCATTAAGAAGTTTATTAATGAGCGCATTCATAAAACTGTTTTCAAACTGTTGGCAACTATTTAGCACAACAGTTACATCGTAGAAAGGTAGAAAGTTAGGCTTACCACTCAACTGCTGAACTGAGCAAAGTTTAATTTTCCAACTCTGTCTAATTTTATGTACCAAAAAAATTTCAATTGTCCAACTCTGGAATCGTCTGGAATCGTATTTTTAATACCAATTCAGCTCTTCCTGAAGTATTAGAAATAAGTTTAATTAATAAATACTTTTACCAACAATAACTTTTTCCATCTCTGGAAGTGTAATTGGGATTTTGCTGATGTTCAATAACACTTTAGGACCATTTCCAAAATTACTAATTTCAGTTTACGTTTTGCTATGAATGTAGGAAAAAGCCTTTACCTGCGTTCATTTGCGGCAATCTCCGAAATCGTGTATTTGTTATCAATTAAATTTTCTGAATGTGTAAGACTTTCAGGTGATAACATAAGTTATTTTGTTGTTATACGTCTTAAACTGATCGCTATCGGTTTACCGGGTTTGTCTGATATTTACTGGAAAATCTTTAAAAAATTCTCAATTTATCTATTGTAATTTGTTGATCTTAATTGTTATAATTAACTAATAATTTCTCATATTTTTTCTCTTTTCAGGTAAGTTCTCATATCCAATTTGGAAATAATTTTTAATTATGGTTTAATTGAAAAAATAATTGCTAACAACTTTGAACGTAAGTTGTGTATTATTGTAGTTAATTTTTTAAATTATATTCAAATAAATTAGCCAAACCTTAAGAGACTACAAACAAGAAGAGGAAAAAAATACCTAAAGAATTTCACTCCAATTCTGATGAAAAATGTTTACATATAGCGTATGCTCAATAACAAAAAAGTGCATCTGTTAAGTGCAAACCAAACGCAAACAACATATATAGAATAAATAAGCTTACAAAAGAAGCTGTCTTATAAAAAGGTGTTAATTCAGAATATGATTGAGGCATTTTTCAAGAGAAACAAAATGGCTGGGCTTAAAGTATTTTTTCGTTCTACAAATCTACTGTTTTTGTTTGTGATTTCATTAAAAGGTTACAAAACTTCTATCGCTGGATAATGCGATAGAAATTTCGTAACTGAAGATTTTCTGTAACCAGTCCCATGACTGGTTCTTAAATGATATGAATTCGGTCGCGAGCTGCTTGACACATTTGGACAGAAGCATTCATATTAAAATTTATAAATCCATGCTAAAACGAAATAAAAACCTGAATAGAATTAATGGAGGGATTTGTGTGTGACAAGGAGCAGTTCTAGATACCAAGATTGTGTCCATTTAAAAGATGTTGTTATTTGCTAGGGTTAATTTTATAGTATGTCCATGGTTGAACCAACATGATTCGGCATACATAATTTTGAGAGCGAACCATCGTGGTTCACTATGAACCTAGCTGCGAATTTTCTATAAATTGACTATCTTCTTCAATTTTATTAACAAATTATCGCCTATTTATCTGAACTGGCTGATAAAACATACATATAAATGAAGAAAAAACAAAAAATTAATGTGCACCAAAATATAGAATATAAAAACATTGAACATTTCATTGCTATATAAATTTAATAAAAAGATGCCTTCAAAGCTTTAGTTAAAACAAAAAGCCGTAAAAAATATTTTCACTAAAATATGTATATATGAACATAAAAATGAAACAAGAACGCCAAGATTTGCAATTGTGATTCAGAGAGCGAACCAAACATTTTATACCATGAAATATCTTTCTGTTTTAAAGTTGTAAACTAAGCCAAGTTCTAGTCATGTTTAATTATAAAGATAATGTAAAGTAAGCCGCTAAAATATAACAATAAGTGTTATTTTCACGATCACTAACTTTTTGTACTATCCCACCAAATGTCACAAACTTTCTCGCAACTATTTAACAAAATGGTCACTTAAACATGTTTGGCTTAACACACATTTTCCATAAATCCACTGAAAGGTCTTTAACCGTCCTCGCATCCTTCATAGTAGCTATAAACTCTTTTTGCCCCGTACACTTTATTCAGAAATAAATATTTTCAGCACAAACAACAATTGGAAAAGAGTTACTACACAGAACAAAAGGCAACAAAAGCTCTCAGTATAAAGAAACCTTCAATACAAACAACTGGGCGACATGTAGAATGCAAGAAAAACAAACTGGTTTTCTTTGCCAAATACAAATGCAATAATTAATATGAATGTATTTTTTATTAGGGTGCCTCTAGAAAAAGAGTACTGAAATTCTTGGGAATCATAAGAAAATTCTTGGGAATCAAAAGAAATAAAGAGAATTTTAAATTAAGATTTATAGGCTAATTGTTCGAAATTTGTTTTAAATCTCAGAGAGAAATGATAAATATTCCAAGGCACAAAGGAAAGTTAACAGCAGTTTTTAGTTATTCAACTTACACAGCAGAGCAGAACAGCTGTTTTCGAAAGCCGCAACACTTTCATCATCAGTGCTCATGTGTATTGCGTTTGTCACCACCACTTATTAGGTGGCTTAGTTGAATGTGATAACAGTTCTTATTTAAGCAAATTCTATTAGCAAATAGAATCCGAGAACTGTATCAACCTGATGTTAGCATATTATTGTTTTAATTCAAGACGTTCAATATGAACGTTATACAGTGGATCCTAAATTATGCAACCATATTCTAAAATTGGCCGAACTAGTGCAATATACAATGTTTTAGTGACATATGGATCATAAAACTGTTTTTTTAATTTATTTATTTATTTTCATTTCCTGTACAACAAGATCGAGTCTTATGATTAGAGTACAGGAACGCATGGTGTTACAAAAAATTTATGACTAATGAATAGCTTAATGTAAATTAAAAATGAAAAAAAGGTTATATAAAATTATAACAAAAAAGAGAAAAATAATAATAATTAAACATATAATAATAAAAGAGTATGAATTTTATTAAGAAAAAACAAACAAAAAAATAGTTACGTAAAAGCTTTAAATAAAAATGTTTTAAAACTATTAGCATTGCTATTATGTTGCTGGTTTAGTGGAAGATTATTCCAAAGTCGAGAGGCATGTATATAAAACTGCCACTCAGAAACTAGGCATTGGTGCCGAGGTATTACGGGGTTACGACTACGTTGCGATTGAAGAAAACGAAGTTTATGAAACATATATTTGGGGGTTTCAGTGTTAATGATTTTATGCAAAAAAATTAGAGTGCGAATTTTTAACAAGTAATCAAGCGACAATTTCAATTTCCCAAACCCTGGAATTATATTTTTGATTTTGTTTGATTTTCACCACCAATTTAGTTCTTACTGAAGTATAAAATAGGTTCAAATAAAAAAAAATTAAAACTAGTTTTAGCTAGTTATTTTTTCATACCAAGTTTAAATTTTCCAGCTTTCTATTAATTTCTATTAATTATTAATATCTATTTAAAAATACATTCATAAAAAATCTAAATCGGTAGCTTGCTGGGAACTTGAAACACCGATTTCACGCACAGACAGACAAACATCTCTTATTCGACTTCCCTATTCATAAGGACCCAGAATGTACTATATACTTTATGGGGCTGCATATTAATATTGTGGAAATTACACTTGGATAGCTAAACTATTTTTTCTGAATTGTATGAAAACACGGAGAACACAAAAATGGTTTTTCCTAGCCGATTACTACGATTGTCAAATTCATGAATTGAAAATCATCGTATGAATTGTGTGTTACATAAAACCTTGAAAACATCAAATTACAATAAAATTCAAGATGAGCTTTGATACAACAGAGTAGGAAATATAGCCCATATCAATTTGTTTTTACGAACTTATTCAACATTTGAATTCTTACAAAATAAATTGATATGCCAACAGGCTATTTTTAGCAATAAAAATCTTTACGAATATGTTAATATTAATTTATTTTTTATTACAACTTGATTTCTTAACATCCAGCAGATGTTTTTTCCAGCAAAAAATAGTTTCATATATTAAAGATTTAGGGAACTTTTAGGGTATTTCTAAAATATTAAGTCAGACTAAAAAATTATGGCCATTTTTGAGATATAAATTGAATTCAATGAATATGACAATTCCCAAGAGTTTTCTATCTTAATACAAATTGTAAAATTCTCGAATCTATTTATTTCAATTATACGATGCTTAAACAACTAATTGTTACTCTATTTCAATTTCAATGGCAATTGGACCCATGAAATACACGGACGTAATAATATTTAGATATTGCGCACATGTACATAAGTTTATGCAGATATCGGGGCAATAAAGTGTGAAGAGATGCCGCCCTAATACTTATACACATACTGACAAAAGCAGAATTTTAAACAATACAAGATAGATATGTATATTATTTGTATGGATTTGTGTTCAGAAGTAAAATATGTGAAAACATAACATGGACGCTGAATAACCTTAAAAGCAAGAAGTTGCCCTCCAGAATCAATAAAATCATACATACATACATTTGTACGAAGTGCGTTCCAAAAATGAGGTGAATTTTAATTTTTTTTAACACATATTTCTTTATCGATTTCTGTTTTGACTCCTTCAAAGTAGCCCCTATTAGATATACATATTAACGCTGCTGTTGGCTGAAGTAATTAACACGAGACTATGAAGCCGAAAGTCCCGACTTAGACTCCGCGAAGAATATGGCGTCGAATTCTTCTGATCAGCATTAGTGCATGGTTGTGTTAGTTGTTGTCAGCCTGTTTCAGTGATGAAGTGGTTTCTGAATATATCGGATAGCGATTGATATTATCATGTACTAAAGATCAAAGGAACACCACCCTCCTTCATCGGCCCTGTAGCAAACAATTAACCGGCGAAGTAAAACATTGAAATAGCTACAAAATATTTTCTATCATCCTATCTTTCTTCATCTGTCTGCTCCATATTATCTCCTCGTATCTAATTCCGTCGAAATGTACTGCATATGCAGGCATCATTCCTTGAGTGCTAGATTCTATAAAAAAAAAAAAACAGGGGCCAAGTCTGTTGAATACGGTTGTTGAGGCATCATTACGGTGTTAGTTTTGGCCAAAAGAAAAACATGAACGATTGCACAGGCGTAAAAACTTGGTGCTTCCTGCCCTTGATTTCAAAAAAAGCCTATATGTCGACCTACTCTGCAACTTCTCTAATTGGGGTTCAATAATTCTCCATAAAAATCTTCTTCCCTATCTCAACATTTTTATCGCAGACGCCTGTTAACATGTTTTTGCCCTTTCCTAAAAAGCTTGATAACCTTTTTCCGAATCCGACTACAATCACCTTATGCCAAGCCCTTCTGAGGACTTAATTCCACAAGATTTTATGCAAATTCTTTGATAAACAGAAAATCGTTAAATCGCAAACCAGCTAAACATGCTAAATGCCTGAAACCTTAAAAAAACTTTTTATTCAATTTTTTAGTGCAGCAACACAAAAAACGCTAATCTAATATACGTATCCCGCGAAAATTGAAAATTCAGCACCTCACTTTTTGAACAGACCTCGTATGTACACACATACATTGATCGCACATACATATACTATAAGCATGACACTCACAGTCTGTACTCCTAATCAAACACTCTCTCATTCGAAATCGTTAATAATGATCATGAGCTTCTGATAATGATAATTATAAAGCAAGTCTACACGTACAACGAATTAAACACACACACTCATCTCAAAAATTGACAGACATGTTTCGAAGGGCTTTTTTATTGAGTGAAAATCAATGACATGAAAAAGCACTCAATTCGTAGCATAAAGCGCACTCAATAATTGTGCTAGTGGTGTGTAGAGCTGGTTTTTGTTGTCGGTGCCCCCCATTTATAGAAAGAAAGAAAAAGTTTTTTTTTTCTTGTTTGAGAATGTTGCTTTTGCTGGAAGTGCTGCTGCTGGAGAAGAGACCACAAGATACAACATTTAATAATCGTTTTTTTCACAAATTGATAAACTGGTTTGAATTTATTTTATTATATATTTCTTTTTATTTTATTTGTAATATGCTGTTTTTATATTTCGCCTGAGACTCAATTTATAATCTTGTATTGGCGACTGGCCAGGTTTTAAAAGTATGTACATATGTTTGTGCTTGTGTGAGTTTGCAAAATCAAGCATGATATTTATAAACAAAGGGGGTGTTCCATATACTTCGAAATTGTAATAGAAATTTTAATTCTCAAACAAGATGAAAATTGGAAAAATATTTTAACAAAATTATTTATTTCATAGCAGTTTGTTGATTCTTGCTAATAGAGAAATTTTAAGAGTATAAAGTTCGGAGAAAGCTTGACAATTGGACAACCATAACGACATTCTAAAAGAGCTGTTTTTTGTAAAACGTTTATAAAATAGTAAGTATAAAATATTAGTTTTTTTTTAATTCCTTAACAGAGGATTTAGACGACATATTCATTTCGTCCCGAAAAATTCACGTTTTTGTGTGGATTATGGGTCGGTGGCTCGTGCCTTCGTGGTCTTTGAAATTTTAGTTTTGTTTAGATTTGTTTGTTTTCACACTGAAAGTTAAAACCTGATTTTTGCGTTAAAAACATAAACAGCTGATTTTGCGTTCACGCTGGAAATTGTGGTTTTAGCATAAAGGCTGCATAATAAATTTCTTCAAAATAAATTAATGGGTGAATTTGTTGCTGTTCTCGTTGTCTATTTTTACAACACTTAATTGACAACCTGTAGAACGGAAGATTTTGTTTGAAGGAAAAAAGAAAAAGTTTTCCAATCCGTTCTAAAATAGAAATTATTTTACATTTTGTGAATTTTAAAATTATGGTACTAATTATAATTAGTACCAATTATAATTAGAACTTAAGTTTTTCACTTTATATAATTATATAAAGAACTTCTTGAAAATCAAGTTGTTATATATAAAAAACGTAAGCGGATTCTGAAAGAAAAAATGCTCTTGTGTAATAACATAAACAGTACCAGCTGTTTCCAATATATAACTTGGCAGCACTTAACTAATAACAGGCAAAAACTAGGCTGCATTTCATAAAACCTACTTAAAACCAATTCGAAAGTGGTTTTAAGCGGCATGGCCACACATCAAACTGACGCTTCAAACTCTGCTTTTCTTTGATAGTGTTAGTGAAAAAAAACTCACACGTATGGTTTGATGTGAGTTTGAAGAATATCAAAACAATTTAGATTTTCACTCTCAAACTGAGTTTTACCAACACATACACAAGTTTGAAGCATCAGTTTGATGTGTGGCCATGCCGCTTTAAGTTGATTTCAACAAAATCATTTTGTTTGGTAAACCCAGATTTCAACAATTGGTTTTAACGTTAAATCTAATAAATATATTTACTCCCTGTCCAGCGATGTCATTTGATATTATTGTGTCCCATAAATATATTTTAAATAAAACGGAATTCTGAAATTTTAGTTTTGTTTTCCATATAATTATTTGATGGAAAATGATATCCAGTGACACCGTGGGGCAGGCACTTAAATGTAATTAAGCAATTTTTTTCAATTAAACAGCGTGCGTTTATACGAATTTGACTATATAATTAATTTGGAAGGTCATAAATGATTGATTTAAAAATTTAAGTCCTTTCTGGTCTAATAAAATTTTATGGTATATTTTCACATAATTTTCATTTAGTTGTTATTGTTGTAATATAAAACCACAACACCATTTGCAACACTGGAAAGATCGCATTCATCTTAACTTCAATATGGACGAATTTGACCAGATGACTTTTTCACTGAAGCAAAAATGCTTTCAAATTTGAAAAAATTTTGAGGAAAACTTTTAATTCTGGGTCACAAGTCCAATAACACTGTGGAACAAATTCAGGTTAGCAAAAGTTAGGTCGATTCTAAGAGTGACGGGTGAAAATAGAGGCTAAATTAGAAGACCTGTATCACGGCGTTTGTGTATGTTAGTTCGAATTTTTTTTAATCGAGGGTATTCTAGTTTATCCTCTATTTTCACCCCTCACTCTCAGAATCGACCTAACTTTAGCTAATCTGAATTTGTGAATTTGTTCCACGGTGTAATAAAAGGTTATGCTTCTATAAATTAAATAACTTTTAATGCGCTTTATAATATTTATATCTACGTCAACAATTATATCAACTGTTATTTTTTATCAGTTGCCTAATTTATGAGGCCAACTGTATAGGCCTTTAACTGATATTCTAAATTATTCAAATATTATAATTTTTTTTTAACAAACGGTTTTGTTCCAGCCAGCAGACAAGAAACCGATACTGATCAAATAGTTGTACTACTAGAACTTTAAGAGATGTAATAATTTTCGATTAATTTTAAGTCTCTTGTTCATTTGAGATTTTTTTTTATTTTATTACAAGTTAGTTGTATTTAAAAAGTCTATTGATTGTGCTCTTGGTTTTTATGCATTTTACATGGATTCTAGGAAATTATTATGCAAATGAAACAGTTCTTGTTGCTTTAAATAGAAAAGAAAACACCATATATATCTTTATTAAACTATTGACATCTTTAATACATATTTTATAGCTGTTTAATAATATCTATCTGTTTCTTTGCCTACTTTAATTTATTGCTTTACCCTCTTCATCCTAATCAATATTTATGAATGAGTCAGACTTTTGAAATTTAAATTTGTATGGCTCAAAGTCTTGGCAAAGGAAATCTAAACCACTTTTTAAGATCGCCAGGTTAATCAACCTGTTATATATGAAATTATAAAATGTTTATCTATTTGGAAAAAATAAATCACATAAAATAAAAACATATGGAAACCAATACTGAGACCTAAATTGGAATGTATTTGATGTATTTCAAAAGTATTTTATGTGTCTTACGGCATCATGTGGTTGTTTTAGTTGTACGTGTATCAAACGTAGTGCAAACATTTGCCAGTAGATTAAGCAAAAATATTTGTTAACAAAAAAATAATAAATACTATTTGTACAAAAAAAAAATGTAACCGGTTAACAGAAATTCAGCGAAAAAATGCACATTTAACTAGTGACTGCTTGTGTCAATTGTTTTTGCTGTTTTAATGCAGATATAATTATTTTACACTGAATGAGAAAACTTGTAGGCAAATTGATTTTATTAAAAATAATACTTAATAATTTAATGTAATATATTGGTGATATTGTCGCAGTGGAATTAATGAATATTTGCACTGTAATTCTCAATTGGTTATTGTAAGTTTGTGCATAAGTTAAAATTAGGGATGAAGTGTTGTGAAAGCCATAAGCCAAGCAACGTTTTTAAATATTAAAAAAACACTAAATAAATAGTATTTTATTAGGGGCTTCCTATCTTTAAATAAAAAGAAGTGTGTTGAGATATTATTATCGTTTGAAAAAACTGTTGATGCCATTATGTGTGTTATATAAAATCGTTCAAATATCTGCCGTGTCTTCTCTGGGTGGAGCTGATCCAATTTTTCATTACTCTGACGCATAAATCAGGTTGAATTTGGTCGATAACATGGGTTCTGTTGCCTTTAAGGACCTCAGTGGTTTGTGCCTTATTCGCATACAACAACGACTTACGAAAACCCCTTAAGAAAAAGTTTAACGGGATCAAATCGCACGATCTTGATGACCAGTTCACATCGCAATGCACGTAATGGGACCATTCCCTCAAATCAGTCCAGCAGAAATATCCAAAGTGGCACAGCGCTGTCCTGTTGAAACCAAATGTCGCTGGTGTCCAGATCATCCAATTCAGGTAATCATCGACCTATAGTGCTCGCCATTGACCAGAGACTGCCTGGCCAACGTCGTTCTCCAAAAAATATGAAGGGATGACGCCGCCAGCCAAAAATCGACAACAAAAAGTATATTTTTCAGAATGCATTGAACACTCTTGGATCTCCCGTGGATTCTATAATTTGATTTGTTTACGTCACCTCATCCCAGAAGACGACTTTTCGCTGACAATTGGGATCAGTACGTTGTCCAAACACAACACTCATTTTGATAAAAAAAAAATATTATTTGCGAGTGTTGAGGAACGCTTTATCCATCCATGTTGATTTGGCAAAACATAATTGACTGAATAATTGACAATTAATTTGACAGATGCAGCTTCAGCAAAATTGCCGTTACTAACTGTCAAATTTTTTGACGACTTTTATATAAAATTTTTTTGTACCCTCCAAAAACCACTTTGTCATTCCGTGTGCAACGCAGCGAAATATCCCTACAAGACCACAATATTCTTGATCAATGATGAAATATTCTTGAGCAATGATGAAATGTAAGACGATCTATCAATGTCCGTCTGTCTGTCCATTTTTGGAAATCACGGTACAGTCCAAAAGAAAAGTCCCAGACCCTTGAAATTTGGTATAGACACATTTTCAGTTCATAAATGACCTGAATCGGGCCAGAGGGAAAAAAGTTCCCCTAAGAAGAACTAAAACCAACCTCTAAAAAAACGATTTTTAAATTTTTTTTTTGTCATTTTGTTCAGGAAATGACATATTTTTATGTCAAAGCAGTTCCATACCGTTTACATTGGAGCCAAAAAATCAGAACAATATTTTTTTGGACCCCGGCCCCTTTAGTGAGCGTTATTATATTACTTAAACCTACATTACAGTCCAACCTAAATTACGACGCAAAGCGCAACGTAATTTAGCGCTTAGCTTTTACGCTGAAATGAGTAACCTAAATTAGAGCGTTAACGTTGCCCCATAATCAGTAATGTTTACTCACTTTGATTGATAAAAACTCTAATTAGAAATAAGAAATAGAGATGAACACCTAAAAGTAGCTAAAGTTACATCACTTAACACTTCAACAAAGTAAACAAGAGTGCTTCTGCAACAAACTTCACTTCTTTACGCGCTGTCAAAATTGGATTTTCCAATTGCAAAGCGTTGGCGCCGCGTTATTTAGGTTGGTCTCATACATTTTGTATGGGCATGAGAAACTTTGACAGCCATACAACGCTTTGCGTCGTAATTTAGGTTGGACTGTTACTTAAAAATACAAGTTGTAAGCTTTTTGACGAAGCTGAGACGTAACCCGATCATACTCCCGCCCTACACCCTCCTCCCCCTTTGCCCCTAAATGACCCTATAAAAAAAATGTTTACCCTTAATTACCCAAAAAATTTATTTTTAATGTTTACTCTCAAAGGTGTACGGCCCTTGCCAGAGAGACCCCGTCAAACTACAGTTGTAATACCCTCCAAAAAGAATTGAACCCCATAAAGTATATATATTCTTGATCAGCGATAACGTCTAAGACGAGTCTATTTTTATACACCGCCCCCTTTAGTGGGCGTTGAAGTAAGATATTATATGGAAAAGTAGTGTACATTTTTAACAAATTGTATTCGTTAAACCTACAATCCTTAAACATTTTATTTTTAAGCTTTTACGAAAAAGGTAAGATGTTCTCTGATCTTCCCCTACTCTACCCCTCCGCCTTTGGCCCCTAAATGAGCCTATCAAAAAAAAATTATTTTTTTCTACACTTATTTTCCCCAAAAATTTCCTTTTAAATTTTTACGACTAAGGTGAGTTGTCTCCCCCACAGCCCTTCCCGAAGTGACCTGTCACAATAGGGACCCAGCACGTTAAACATTTTTCAAATATTTACTAAATATTTGGAGGTTATTCAAAATTCGACCTGGTCGAATTTAACGTTCTTACTTATTTTTAATTCCCATTTAAAGGCTGCAATTATGGAATTTTTTTCTTTTCGTCAGAGGTTTCACAATTAAGGATTGTAAGCAGAAGACCTCTCCTCTGTGGGGATAAATACCGCTGTTCCATTTTTTTTTTTTTTTGTCGAAAGTGATATAAACACTGGCAATCATTTTCTTGATAACTTAACAAAATACCAAGTTTCGCATTTAAATCATTTTAAACTTTTCACTCGAAATACAATTTGCGAACAATATTGTTGAATAATTTTTGCAATTCTTCTATTTAAACCGGCTTGTCTAGTTATTTGCCTTAATGCACATTCTTTGTATTATTCTTTCGTAGGCACTTGTCATCAAAGACGTACAAAAATATTTCAAACAAACGAATGAGATATCTATTATTTGACAAACAATGGTCTTTGATTTGTTAAAGAAAAGCCATTTGCATGAATTTTCCAAGACACATGCCTCACAGTTTTGTTGTTCAATCAATATCTGTTGCATGTTCGCACATACAACTTTTGAAAAAAAAAAGATTTAAATAATAGAATTTCTAACACCATGGCCGTTGTTTCCTGTGCGAGTCTACGGAATGCACAAGAGCACTTCAATATTCATAAAAATATGCAACTCGCAAAGGGTCAAGTAAATTATAGTTGTTTGAAGATATTGTTGAATATGTGGGACACAAATACTCAGAATGCAATTTTACAACAACTATTTAAATTGAGGAGAAAAAAAGTTCAAGTGTTAGAAACTCTTAATAATTAACGCTGTGAAAAGCTTAAAAGTTTATGAACTGGGCCAGATTAAGGTTAATCTGTAAAGTAAAAACTCGCTGATTTAAATATATTTTTTTAGTTTCTTTTTTAACGCACATAAACGTAAAATAGAATAAATTACTTTACTTTAGCGAAAAATTAAACAAACAACTTTCTCTGGAAATTTTTGCACTATTTCCAAGTGTTTGCCAATTTTTTATTAGAATATCAAAATAAAACATGTTTAGGTAATCCAGATAAGGCGGAAAAGTCCGTCATGTCACAGAGCTTAGTTCCGTTCAGAGCAGGATTTGATTCCATATTTTACTTCTCTAGAAAAAAAATCAATTTCCGTACCAATTGGAATCGAACTTTGTGCATTGACTGACTATCCATTCCGCGCGTACACTTTTTTACCCTCGAAAAAAGAATTGAAGGCTGAGTTCACTTTGTCATTCCGTGGGTAACGCAGCTAAATATCCCTCTAAGACTCCATAAAGTATATATATATTCTTGATCAGTAATGAAATCTAAGACGATCTACCCATGCCCGCCCGTCCGTCTATGGAAATCAAGATTCAAAAGAGCCAGACCCTTATTATTTGGTACAGAAGAACTAAACCAACTCTAAAAAACATAATTTATTAAGTTTTTTTTCTGTAATTTCGTTAAGAAAATTATATATTCTTATTCAATTTTTTTAACCTCGCCCACATTAGTGGGCGTTGACGTAAGATATTATATGCAAGAATAGTGTAAATATTTAACAAATTCTACTACTTAAGCCTAAATTCCTTAAAAATTAAATTTATAAGCTTTTACGGCGAAGGTAAGATTTTTTATATCTTCCCTTGCCCTAACTCTCCTCCCACCTTTGCCCCTTTATTAACCCTATAAAAAACATTTTTCTACAATTAATTGCCCGAAAAATGTACGTTTCGAGTTTTTACGATCCTGTCAAAATAGAGTTTTAAAATTGGGCAAAAAAATGTCTCCGTCCCTTCTTGTGGGCGTTGATATAAAATAAAGGAGTGTCAGCCATACTGTTCCTATTCCAGATTCCTATTTCAGATTCGACCCACTGCAATATAACGTTCCTACCTGATTACTTTCTTAATATTCCGTTGATCAAAATTTTAATACTTCAAGGTGCTACTTTAATTTTCTATACCCAATACTTGAAGTATCGTATTCATTAAAAATAATGCACACTTTAGCTTTAAAAAATAATTTTCTTATAAATTTAAATTTAAAGCACACTTTAAGCTCATATTATTAATATGCAACGCCTAAAAGTATGCACATATTTCACTTATTGAAGCTGGCAGAAAATGTACCGTTAATGAGAATGAAGAAGCAAAAATTGATTTGCTTACGATTTTTTTAAACAATTAATAATAATAAAATAAATTTAATCTCCTTAAAAACCACTGCAGGACTAAAATTTACTTTTAAAATCATAGAGTATTCACACTTACGAATAGTAGCGATCAAAATATATTTTTATATTAAAATAAATTCGCTTACCTACAAACTACTCCACAACATTTCTGTTTTCAATAACTAAATTTAAAATGAAAATGTTGACAAAATATTGTTTTGAGCCTTTTTATTAGATAACAAATAATTCTGGGGCATTAATTTGCTTTTAATTCACACACAACAGCAAGATATGACTAGGAAAATATTGTACGCATTTTAAAAAAGAAAAAGAAATCCATAAAGTTGCTCCGTTTCAAGTGTCTTGCAACACTCTATAAATTTATGACTTTCCATTAAGTGCTTAATTAAGTTATTTGGCCTTTTGTGTCGCCACATCTCTTTAATTTGTCCATGATACCAAAAGCTTGCAACCAACCATTTAAAGCACAACAAGAATGTTGAGATTTTTATCACAATAAAAACAACTAAAAGTCGTTTTAAATTTTTTATTCACTTCTATGTTTTTTTTTTCTTTTTTGTTTTTCATTCATAAACAAAATTTTGTACAAAAGATGAAATTTAATATTTAAATTTTCTTATATTGTATAAAAAAACTTAAATTACTTCTATACGAAAAAAGTTGCTTACAAAGCGAAATATTATTTTAAAAAAACCCCTTCGTTTTACACAAAACCACACACATACATACATATTCCGCATTTGCATCTCCATTTGCATTTGCAGACATTCATGCTTCTCTGCGCTGATATTCTTGTTGATTTTGTAACCCCCATAATGTTTTACACCCTCTTCACCCTTTCTCTGTGTGTCTGCAGCTCATTCTTGTGCATATTTAATATTATTTGAGAGCAAAGCAATTCCGTCTGCCTGCCCATGTAACTCTAAATGCCTCCGTTCTTTTTTTTCCATGCAGCGAAATTTTTCGTAGCAAGTGACAGTTATCGAAAGTGACATTTGAATGTAAATTTTATGTTAGAGGAGCTTTTTCCGCTTTCATTGTAATTCTATGATAGAAAATTTTTTAATTTTTTTCTTATTGTTGTTGTTTTGTGACGATTATATTAAAGAGCTGAAAACTATGACTTGCGTAAAAATTTTGTAGTCATTGTTTTGCTTCAGTCTAAATGTGTTTGAAACGGTTTTGGTAACGACATTCGCATGACAAGAAATTTTGTGAAAACATGGCCTCGTCCGAGCAACTACTCGTATATGACTCTAAAATTTCTTTGTAAATATAAATACGAGTATTTATATTTACAAAATGAGCACTTTTCCCGAAAATAATTATAAACGGTGTTTTTTATAGAGTGACACAATTTTAAATCATAATAAAACAAGGAATTATATTTTTAATATCAACGAAACGGGCTTGGTTGGAAAGAAAATTTTATGAAATCAATGTTTAAACATGATTTCAATCTAGAACACCAATTTTCAACAACTTTTCGCAGTATTTGCGACCGTATTTCGCCGATAACTCTTCTAATGTTGATCTCCAGGTGTTCAATTGTTTGTGGCTTATCGACAAGTGACTTAACATAACCCCAAAGAAAACAATATCATGGGGTTAAATCACACGATCTTGGTGGGCAATTAACTGGGCCATTAGGTGAAACTATGTGACTTACATTTTTTTATATAAATCCTTAGGTATGGGAATTTTGTACATCAACTAATAAATGCTTTCAAAGTGTATTAATTATAAAGGGTGTTTTGAAATTTAAATAAAACACGTGCCAAATTATGAAATGGCCAAAAAAAATTTTTATTTGGTAGATAATTTCTTGTCATTTAACATTTAAATATAATTTCGGGCATATGGCCACCACGACTATTTTGCACTAAGGTCATTCTGGAGGTAGAATTTTCGACCACCTTTTCAAGCATTTGAGGGCGTATTTCAGCAATGACACGTTGAATACTGGTTTCCAAAGCGTCAATCGTTGCTGGTTTATCCACGTAAACCAATGATTGCAGGTATCCCCACAAAAAATAATCGAGTGGCGTCAAATCACACGAACGCGGAGGCCAATTCACCGGTCCATTTCTCGAAATAATGTTGTCGTTGAATTGTTTCGCCCGCAGTATGACAAGTGGCACCATCCTGTTGAAACCACATTTCGTTTACATCCATATCTTGAAGTTTTGGCACCAAAAAATCATTGATCATGATTCTGTATCGATTTCCATTCACGGTAACGCGTCGTCCTTCCTCATTTTTAAAGAAATAAGGACCGATGATTCCACCAGCCCATAGACCGCACCAAACAGTACATTTATCGGGATGCATTGGTAATTCTTGAACGGCGTCTCGATTATCTTTGGTCCAATACGGCAATTTTTTCAACCAAAAATGCGCCTCATCACTGAAGAGAATTTTGCGGTAAAAAAGCGGATAAACATTTTTAATTGAACACTGTTTTTGAAAATAAATTTCCACGATTTGGAAGCGTTGTTCTGGAGTTAACCTGTTCATGATGATTTGCCAAACAATACTGAGTAGAGACGTCGCTTTAAACTGTCAAAACAGCTGTCAGACAACAGAGTGATTCGTATAAAAAAAAACTTCATAAAAAACACCCTTTATTAGGTTAGCTTAAGTTGACCAGAGGAGCCGTTACACCCATATCATATAGAATCGAACCTATCACGTACATTGCATTATCAATGTGGTTCCACATATGTTCCAGCCAAAACCTCTGCAAAGTATTATTCTCAAAAATCGAGACGAAGTGTTTTTTGTTTTGATATCATCTCTGCATAACATACATTCAGTGTCATCCAATGCCCTTTTAAGTTAGAGAGGTCCTTTAGGACACCGATCAACTTTGCTAGTTCGGCCTTGCTCAGTTTTAACAGACCCCTTCTTATACCCTGCAAAAAAGAATTGGAGGGTATATTCACTCTGTCATTCCGTTTGTAACACAGCGAGATATCCCTCTAAGACCCCATATATGTAGTATATGTAGTCTTGATCACTGATGAAATCTAAGACAATCTAGCTACGTTGGTCCGTTCGTCCGTGTGTGGAAATCACAGTTCAAACGAAAAGAACCAGAGTCTGTAAGTTTGGTATAAATACATTCTGAATCATAGCCTAGGTCAAGTTCATAAATGGGCTGAATCGGGCCAGAGAGAAAAAAGTTCCCCTAAGTAGAACTAAACCAACCTCTAATAAACAATATAATTTTACAATTTTTTTTTTAATTTTTTTAAGCAAATGATATATTTTTATGTCAAAGAAGGTCCAAAGCGTTGAACTTGCAGCCAGAAAATCAGAAAAATCAATTTTTTGGACCCCGCCTCCTTTAGTGGGCGTTTAAGTAACATATTACATGGAAAAATAATGTAAATATTTAACAAAGTGTACAGTTTAAGCCAACATTCCTTAAAAATTAAATTTTAAAGCTTTTATGACGAAACTGAGATGTTCTCTGATATTCCTCTGCCTTACCCTCCCCGCACCTTTGCCCTCTAAATGGACCTATAAAAAAATAGTTTTATACTTAATACCGCCAAAAATTTAGTTTTTAGTGTTTTATGGCAAAATTGTCTGCAATGACTGTCTGCTGGCACCCATTTGAACAGATAAGCTTCTTGTCGACACTCTTGTATTGAATTGTATGCGACCAAACTGTGTGATCTCGATGACAAGATATTCTTGCGATTTTGCCACGCGCGGCAAAATTATTCACGAGCCCCATTATATTCCATCTGCTGGGAGGAGTGTTGCCAGACGGAAAGTACGGACTATAAATCGTGAGAGCGGCGCACTATCCAAATTCTTGCCGCATTGTCCCAATTCTCCATTTTCTTTAAATCTAAACTTTAATCTGTAAAATAAAATAAAAATGAAACACGTTGGTTTCACAGAAAAAATTTATTACGTTTTTTTTTAGTAGCCGTTAATTCCGGAATAATGAATTGCGTATGAAGTGGTGATCTCTGAGTGCCGGTCCTATTAAAAATTAAAAAAAAGAGAAAATAAATAAATAAAAGAAATAACAACGTTATAAGCGACTTGGTCGAATTTTAAATACCCTCTAAATATTTAAATACCCTCTAAATATTTAGTAAATAATAGCTTGAGCTACCAATAATAAAAAAAAATTGGAAAAACGTTCACATGTACTTAAGTATAAAATTCAAACCAAAAAAGTTTGACTTAGGTATGATGGAACAAAAAATTCAGAAAAATGGGACATGAAGAAAAATAATCAAACGGTAACACGGGTATTATAACAATAACATGTTAACATCAGGTTGATACAGTTCTCGTATTCTTTTTCACAATAAAATTTGTGTAAATAGGAACTGCTATCAAATTCAACTAAGCCACCTAATAAGTGGTGACAAACACAATACACATGAGCACTGATGATGAAAGGGTTGCGTCTTTCGAAAACAGCTGTTCTGCTCTGCTGTGTAAGTTGAATAAAACTGATGTTGACTTGCCTTTGTGCCTTGGAATATTTATCATGTCTTTCTGAGATTTAAAAAAACAAATTTCGAACAATTAGCCTTAATCTTAATTCAATTTAATAAAACAAGAAAAAAATTTATATTAATACGGTCAGGAAAATATCTCAGAAGATCTTACCTTCTTCGTAAAAGCTTATAAATTAAAGATCAAGAATACATGTATATACTTTATGGAGTTCAATTGTTTTTTGGAGGGTCCAAAAATGATATTTTGTCGGCGTCGCTGTGGCGAGGACAGTGGGGAGACATTTCACATTTGCCATAAAACACTGAAAATAAATTTTTGGTGAAATTAAGTGTAAACAATTTTTTTTTGGTACGGTCATTTGGGTGGCAAAATATATTATTTAAATTATATCATTTGCTTAAGAAAATTACAAAAGAAACTTCAAAAGCTATATTGTTTTTTTTAGAGGTTGGTTTAGTTCTTCTTAGGATCACCTTTTTCCCTCTGGCCCAATTCAGCCCAGTTACGAACTAGACCTGTGATATCCTTCATCATATATTTATACCAACTTTCAAGGGCCTGGATCTTTTCGTTTGGACTGATCGGCGATTTCAACAAACTGACGGACGGACATGGCTAGATCGTCTAAGATTGCATCACTGATCAATAATATATATACTTTATGGGGTCTTAGAAGGATATTTCGCTGCGTTACACACGGATTATACCCTCCAACTCTTTTTTTTGGAGAGTATAAAATCAGTTAAATAATTTTGCATATCAGCTAACGATATTTAATCAAGAATTGCTTTTTAACAAATTGTGTTCATTAAGAATTTTTAGCATTTATTTCTTTATTTAATTTTTTTCGCTATAAAAATCATTTGTTGTTTATGAAATATAAAACTTTATCACAAAAAAGAACAGCAAAATTAAAATAAACACTATTATTACAAGGAAACAAAGGAAAAACTAAAACTCATAACAATTTGCTGGAATTGCAATTTTTCTAATGAAGTCAAACGCCATTAGATACGACATGTAATACACCCACACACACACACATTCTACAATATTGAAAACAAGCTGATAATTGGAAAATCGTGCGTAAAATTTAAAATCAAAGACTTACGAGTGCCTCCATTCTTCAAGCAACAATCAGACAACAACAGCAGTTACAATAAGGAGAAACTACTCCAATAAATATTTATGGCTGTATTTAAATGCACTTTATTTGTCTATGTGCATATGATAAAGCTATCAAAGAATTTTTTTCTACGTGTGTAAGAATGGTTGTGCATATTTATACACACACACACACATTCGTAGTATAATAGGGTTACGCCTAAACAGCAATTCGATCTTAAGAAAACTGAAGTTTTTTGTTTAACAATTATGCAATTAGACGACAAATTATGTTTATAAGAAACGGTTTTTTATTTACTTAAAGAAAAATTAACAAAATTATTTAAACAAGAAACTCGAGCTGCCACTAAGTGAGTCACAATGAAACAAACCACTTAAAACAGCGTCTTGGAATGCAAACAGTCGCTGGGTGAGTGGAGCACGTAGTTGACGTATAAAATTTATTACTTCAAGTTCTTTTTTATACTGTTCATATTTGGCAATTTAAAGGGACTAGTTTCATAAGTATTTAATAAAAATTGGTTTAAAATTTGTTTAAATAGTTTTCAAAGGACAGGTTTTTCTCTTTTGCACTGTTTAGATAAACATTTTAATTTAAGTTGCCATCAAACATATTTAATTGTATTCATACTATTCATGTTAACTTCACTTGTTTTTTACTTAATTTTCCTAGACATCCAATTGCTTGTGTCAATGTTTTATAGTTCTAACTTTCATTTAAAAGGGGGGAAACCACACATGTGTATATACAGTAAAGGACGCACGTTTTGTTGTGTCAGCCTTCAATGTGGATACATGTTGCAGGCAATTGTAGCGTGTCAATTGGCTGTTTGGGAAAACATGTAGAAAAACATGTAAAAATCATGTAAAGAACTACATACATGTACATTGTACACCATTTCCAAATAAAAATAAATTTACTTGATTTTTCTTTGAAATATGTACACGCCACACACTATGCCACCGTCAATATTTCAGGTGCTTTGGAGCACTTAATTTAATTTTTTAGAAAAATTGTTGATAATTTTTTTTTGTTTTGGACCGCAGAAATTCGCCGAATACGCAAAACACTTTTTTATATTAGGACCCTTACAAAATAAAGGGTGGGCCATTTAAAGGTTTAAAATTTAAAAATGCAATAAAACAAAAATGGCTTGAAATTTTGCCAAATTAATTTTTTTTGTGATTCCAATGAAACTAATTTTCGAGCACTTTTTCGCGAGTATGGGCATCACCAATGTTGGGCTTCAAATGCTCAATTGGCACTGGTTTGCCTGCGTCACACTTCCCTTTAATGGCGCCTCACAGAAAATAGTCCAACGGCGTCAAATCGCAAGTTCTTGGCGGCCAATTGGCATCACCATTTCGACTAATTAAACGGTCAGTAAACGTTTGATGCAATAAATGGATTGTGGCATGAGATGTGCGGCAACTTGCATCATCCTCTTGAGACCAGACATCGTTCACATCAATACCATGAAGAGCGGGTGCAAAAAATGGTGCGGGAAGTGTCTCCATTGACCGTAATAGTTGCGCCGTCCTCATCTTGAAAGATATATGGGCCAATGATGCCTACGCTCCACAAGCAGTCAATCGTAATGGGTGCGTTTTCTGAGTCCCAAATACGCCAAATTTTGCTTATTAACGTACCCACCAAAATGAAAATGAGCTACATCCGAAAAGTAGATTTCTTTTTGGTAAAATCGATTTCCGACCAATTGTCTTTGTTTTGGAAATAAATTTCCAAAACAAAATATATTTGTTGTCCATATGTCAACGAATCGCACTGCAGTTAACAGAAAGAATTCGTTCTTTGGCCGAACTGTCGTTATGTGGAACAAACTACCAGCACATGTCATCCCCGCCTCTTACAATCTGAGAAAATTCAAAACTAATTTCCACAGACACGCCTCAAGCTTAACCTCTTCCAACGTTGCTCAAGCTTAAATCAATTCATTTCGTTCAGTGGAGGGAATACACTGAATTTTGTGACAGAATAGAATGATATAAGTATTGCCAGATTCGAAATAAGCTGTAGTTACAATTTAAACCGATAGATGGCCAAATAGTTGAAACAGTGAATATGAAGTCGAAGCAAGTGTACCAACAAAAAAATACTAAACAAATGGACGTAACCCGTGAAATATTAGTCACCTTGTGTATTGAACAGACCTCGAATGTGTGGATATATAATTTTTTGTAAATGTAGTCATTAGTTTCATTTTATACACAACACGGCGTCATATAACATTTTCAGCTAAGGAAGTGTATGCCCTCTGGCGGCTGCACTATTCAATTTAATGCTAAGTCTATAACAAGGTGATCAAGGCCCATGTAAAAATACCGTACTTTTCAGATTATGTAGTAGTAGTAGTTCAGAAGTTATAAGGGAACTGGTGGACATACACATAGACATCAATTCGGCACATACAATGCGTCTTCCGGCGTAGTCAGGTAGCATTTTTCTTTAATGAACTATTATTCCTTTATATTTTTTTCCTTTTTCTGTTTTAGTAATTAAATTTTCTTTTTAATTGTTTTAAATTATGCACATATCACTCCTTTAATGCAACATAGTCATATCTCAAAAAAGATGGAATTTAGAAAAATGCTTGCAGCTATTTTGCAATAATTTGGGTTCGGCTTGAGATATAATGCTAACATATTTTTTACTTATGCAAATGTCATGAAAGAGTTGTTTTGTTTGAACAAGTAAAAATTTTATTTTTTGGAGATATAACCGTTTTGCATTAAAAGGGCGATATGCAGTTGCATGTACACAACAGCGTTGCCGCTGTGCCAAAATTCACACGGTCTAACAATGTCTTGTAACACCGCAATGAAAGTCTCTTCCACAGGTTGAATAGTTGCGGGGACATGGCAGTCAATTCAGTTAATCATTTTCGCTGATTTCCATATGATGGAATACATCAGCTGATAAATTTACATAAAATTTTCGATGTCAAATGTCAGCCAGTTCTGTTGTCAAATGTGTTTTAATAGATTAGTGTAGGCAGCCATCAGATTTTGTCTTTGTCGATCTATTTGGATCAAATTTAGTCGAATCGTCTGGAAAAATGCACTGTATTGTTTTTCTAAAATTCCGAATCTTCAGTTCTCGGCTACTCTGCTGACATATAAACTGACGAAAAACAATCAAGAGCAAATGTCAAAGAGTTTTGTAGAAAAAGCTATAAAACTGTTATTAGCACATTTGCTTTGGGTGCTACCAATCACAAGACAGGTGACGTGCCATGTTACCAGGGAATAGCAACTGTCGAATTCCCGGCACCGCAAACTTTTACATGGCGTCGTTATTGGAGGGGTTAGTTGGCATAATTACTTGTCCTACGTTGGTTTCCTTAACCCCAGGTATAATTTCAAGGAAATCGGTAATAGAACCGTGCTGGAAGCACCCTACAGATGTTCATGTAGAAACATAACAGTGCGTTTCCATCTACGAGATATCGGCCAAATCATTTCATTTGCCTAAATTAAGTCATTTGCAACATGATTTCCCATATATTTTTCATATGAGCACATAATCTGAAATTACTTAATTTGCTTCAAATTATGTCGAATTTTGTCCGTGCAACATTGCGCAGCTGCTCTTCTTACAAATGCAACCTTGGGGCATCCATTATTGCAGAGTTACAAATTCGAAAAAGTGATATTTAAGTGCGAATAAAATGGCGCTGATCTCAAGTCAAGCTGTTCTTTCTCCGATAATTATTTCAAATCCATTACCTTCGAGGTCAAGAGTTTAAAAAGAGTTTGATAAAACCCTGTTATTTTAATTTTCAATTTACTATACTTTTAAATGAATCAACCGATTCTTCAATGCTTTCGCGTACAGCGGCAACAGCTTCATCACTACGCACTGTTCGTTGTCTCACAGGATGCACATTTTCAGTAACAGTAAATCTGATCCGAAAACGATCTATTGTTCTTCGAACATGGCGGCTTTGAATTTCCTTTAATAAACAAATGGTCGATTTCAAAAGATCGAACCGAAAATCTGTAAATGGCAACATTGACATGTGTGCGAGTTTGTATGTAAGTATGAGTATGTTCACGTATTTTTAGAAATATATACTTTTTACCATTTCAATATGCTTAAACTTCACTTCAATTCACAGCATGTCGTTTGAAATGTGTCAAAGAGTGCAATGTAATTGACGTTTTTATATTGTTGTTGTGTTATTAGCACTTTAACAGAAAATTAAAAGAACTATTTCCTTTTTTCATTTTTGCCTACTGCTGTGAAATGTACATATTTTTAATAATTGTGAATAACAAATGGAAGGGACAAACGGCATCGTGAAGCTCCCGTGAGAAATTATTCCCACTATCAGTTCTCAGTGAATGTAAAAAAGAGAAAAAGCTGAAAACAACATGAAAAAATTAAAGAAATTTGTGTTGAAACATTTACATTTATGTAATAATTTAAAAAACAATTTTCAAAAGTTTGGCTAAATATTTAGTTGCAAAATAATTTGGATACATTTTGGAAACCGAGCAAAACAAATTAAAAATATTCCAAGCAAATTAAAACAATTGCGTCCATTGCAAAGACGAATGCAATTGATTTGTTGCAAAAAATATCAGTTTGTGTCTTATTGCCCCTAAAATAAAATTTGTGAACTCTAATATTCGAATTATAATGGAAAATACTTACATTTTCTACTCTATTCCCCACCGAAAACAAAGTGAATAAATTAATGGGGAAAAAAGTGAAAAACTCGCGGGAAAAAATCATTCACGATAAGGGGCATTTAATTTTAGCATCAAATCATTCACGGGGAATTTCTTCATGATTGCAATTTCAGGGAGAAGGGAAAAACTATTCATGATAGGGGTGAATATTTCTTAAAATGTATAGGGTCTTCTAAAAGGGAATTTCGAGCTTTGCACATTTATAATGACGATTATTATTGAAGCTACATCTGTCAAATTACCTGTCATTTATTCAGTCTGTTTTGCCAAATCACCATGGACGGACATGGCATTTAACAGAATGTACAAATAATAAACTTGTTTACTTGTTTAGTAACGATAAATAATATACTTGTTTACTTGTTTAGTAACGAAAAAGTCATTGTACGGTGTGGATTTTAGGCTGGCAGCGTCATCGTCCCCTTTGGCCTGCATGGGATGATCTGGATACCAACGAGATGTCGTTCCAAAAGGATGGCGCTACATGCTACATACCTTATGGCTACGGTGACCATATTTTTCAACCCAATAAAGAGGACATTTAGAAATGAAATAAAAATTGTTTTAACTATTTATAGTCAATTGCATATATTCTAGGCATGGCCGACTTACTTACATACATTAATGGTTTTTAAACAAAATATGCCCAGAACTTAAAAAAATATGCCCAGAAATATCACAGTCATTTGAGAAAAAGATTTGAATTTCTGCACAATGATTATAATTTCTATTGTATAGGTGATTTTGACTTTTATTGTATTGAGAATTTAAAACGTTTAATTTTAGAGTCTAGGCAAATAAGTATTAATAATCAAAAAAAAGGACAATAAAGGACATTTCAATTAAAAAAAGGACACTTTAATTTTTGTTTATCTAAGAGGACATCATGTAAAAAAACAGGACTGTCCTCTTAAAAAAAGGACGAATGGTCACCGTACTTATGGCACACTATAGAACGTTTCCACTATGAGCGAATTAAATTGATTTGAGGAAATTATGTCGAAGTGTTTCCATTATGTTGCAAGTAATTTTGTTTTCGAATTTTCGAAATCAATTTGACATTTGTATTGTTTGTTTGTTTGTTTTTTAAACTCACCAATAATGGACGCCGTGCAGTGTTGCACAGACAAATTTCGGCTTAATTTGAAACAAATTAAGTCATTTGAGATAATTTGGTCATATGAAAAATTTATGAGAAATCATATCGCCAATTACTTAATTTGTGCAAATGAAATGGTTTGGTACAAATCACGTATATGGAAGCGTACTATTAGATATTTGAGGACGAGTTTATCTTACGTGGAGGTAATGTGAATTGGCCACCGAAAACGTGTGATTTCACCTCTTTGCACTTATTCTTGTGGGTTTTTCTTAAGTCCCAGATGTTTGTGAATAAGCCACAGACCAAAGCGAACCTCAAGGCCATCCATCACAATTAGCTTGATTTATACGCTTGATTCATGGAAAATTTTATATTTGTGAAGCGGTGGCGGGCATTTGAACGAAGTTATATTTCATATAATGGCATCAATAGTTCTTTGAAAAGAATTCTCACACACACTTGGTTTCTTTTTTTTTTTTAACTTAAAGATAGGAGACCGCTTAACGAAAGACCCTTCATTTTGAATTAAATTAATTTTTTATGATTCCCAAAGCTGGGAGCTAACATACTAAAATAACTTGATCATTTAAAGTTCTGAACTTCAATACATTCTCTTAAATGATTTGTTAGAAAACGTATTGACATCTACTTCTCTGCACGGAATATTTATTTAAAAACGACCATATGTTCACGGTGCCACGCACTCACTAACTGTCCTGGTCGCTCAACCCTTTGAGCGTTTTAGCACAAATTATTTTACTTTCAAACTAAACTATTCGCTTTGGTAAAACGACTTTAGCAGACAAATTTGCCTGCTAAGTTTTGCCTGCCTGCCTGCCTTCAATTGTAAATTGCGAATGGCAAAACTCGTGTTCAGAAAGCGTGCCTCCTGTTTGTTTAAACAATTTTCATGACGTTTTTGTGCTTCTGTTTTTAAATCCACGTTTTTAATTTGATGTTATAAACATTTATATAAATGCACACATACATCCATACATTCACACTAAAGTAGCAGTTGAATAGGCAGGAGTGTACAACTGCAGTGTAATAAATATAATAAAAATTTTTAACAAATATTTTATTTAATTGTGGTTGTGCATGAGACGTTTGGCAAAGCATTAGAATTGCATTGGATTACATTTTCATGATCAAGTCACTGTGCAGACAAATAGTGTGTATGTTTTTAAATTGTTCACACATTTTGGCATTAACAGTTTTCCCCATTTTCTCTGGGGGATTTTATTTTGTGGGTCATTTTTATTTCCCAGCCAGACGGAACTCATTGTATTATATCACAAGTACTTTCGCTTAGTGTAGAATTTTGTAATAAAATTTATTTATTTTAATAATAAAAAACAAGTAAAAGTACTATAGTCGGGTGCACCGAATCTCATATACCCTTCACTGACGTATTAGAGGTGGAAAACTATCGATAGCACTACCAATACCATCGATAAATATTTTTTTGTGACTATCGATATTTTACATAAATTTTTTTAATTTTGATTCTTTTCCCAAATTTACAAAAAAGTTCAAAATTGATTATTTAGGGGTTAATAGTTTTATTTTGCAATCGATTAGTATTTAAAAACATACGATATTTTTAATCAATGTCGATAGTAAGAGGTAAACAGTGCAGCAAAACATGTTTTCAATATTGATCTACAAAATATTTAAGTCAATTGATCTACAAAATATTAAGTTCGAATCTGCATGACTGCAAATGATTTTTTATTATTTTATTATTAAATGAATTTGTTCAAATTCAATTTAAAACTATTCAGCCGGGCTGGGGGAATAATTGCGGCGTTCTATGTCGATCGAAGTTTCAATACTATCGAAATATTTGATAGTAACGCTATCGATAATTTTCCATCTCTAATACACACATTCATTTCAAGCTTGGAAACACCTTTTTGATTTCTCTGAATTTCAATAGTTCCTTACTTCTTTCTAAAATATGAAATATCTTTGTTTACCAAAGGTAAAAAATTAGTTTTATTGAACAAGTAAAAAACGTTATATTCGGGTCGAATACAACGTTTTAAATTTAAAATGCTTAACTTGGTGCGACAGAGCTCCTTTAAGACATTTCTGTATCCAATTCTAAATCTCTATTGAGACAGAGTCATTCCGGGAATGGCCGTGGGAGACGCTTCACTTCTGCAAAATCAGAGAATATCTCAGCTTCTTGTAGGTTTAAGGAATACAAATTGTTCAATATTTACACTGTTTTTGCATATAATATCGTACGTCAACCCCCACTAAAGGGGGTGGGGTCCAAAAATACAATATATCATTTTTTCCACAGACGAACGTATGGGCACTGCTAGACCGTCGTAGACTTCATCACTGATCAAAAATATATATACTTCATGGGGTCCAATTCTTTTTGGAGGGTATTAAAACTATATTTTGTTGTGGTCTCTCTGTCATGGGCCGTGGGGGAACCATTTCATCTTTGCCACAAAACTTCAAAAATAAATTGTTTGGAATAATTAAATGTAAAATTTATTTAATTTTTTTATAGAGCCATTTAGGTGTCAAAGGAGGGCGGAAGGGGTACAACAGAAGAGTACCAGGTTACGTCTCAGCTTCGTCATTAAAGCTTAAAAATTTTATTTTTAAGGAACGTAGGCTTGTTTTACAATTTGTTAAATTTTTACACTATATTTGCATATAATAACGCCCACTAAAGGGGGCGGGATCCAGAAATTAATTTTTTTTTATTTTATGGCTCCAAGTTCAATGCTTTGAAGCTTCTTTGACATAAAAATATATCAGTTGCTTAACAAAATTTTAAAAAAACTTTGAATATTATGTTGCTTTTTAGAGGTTGGTTTAGTTCTTCTTAGGAGAACTTTTTACCCTCTGGCCCGATTCAGTTCATTTATGAACTTGTGCTATCCTTCAAAATTTATTTATACAAAATTTAAACGGTCTGGCTCACATATTAATATTGTGCAAATTACATACCGAATGACAAAGTTGCATGTACCCTTCAACGTTCATATAAATTAATTTTTGATCGCGATGATGCCTTCTTTACTGAAACAGACTGACAACAACTAACACAAACATACAATAATGCTGATCAGAAGAATATTTAAACACCATATTTGTAATTAAGCGCGGAGTGCATCACGGCAGTTTCCGCTTCATAGCCTCGTCTTAGCTAATTTAGTCAAGAACACCCTCGTGTTGAGAAAAAGATTTAAAAATTTCTCTTTAATGAATTTTTAAAGCTCTTGCTTTATCAGACTTGTACCACCAAATTCTTTAATTAGGAAGTTCCTTTTATCTGAGCGTTTCAGATACGTATGAAAAAAGAAAGAAAAAAAAACTGTCTATCTTCTCATCTTTCCTAATCTGTCCCCTCAATACTATCCCCTCGTTTTCAGTTCCCGCGCAATGCATTGCATATATAGGGGTCATCCCCTGAGTGCTGGTCCTACTCCTAAAAATATATATATATATATATATATATATATATATATATATAGAAGTATAAACAATAGATATTATTAAAAGAAATCTAATTGTTAATTTTATGATAAAAAAGTCGAATAAATCGAAATCATATTCGTGTGTCTGCTGCGTAAGTATACTCGTATGTATGCACACAGATAATTATATTTTGGGCTTAAAATAAGACTCGAAAATCAATTCCAGAAATACTTAGAAAGTGATTAAAAAAAACAAACACAAACAGCTAGCTCGTGCAGTAAAATCAAAAAAATATATATATAAAGAACTACCACAAACTGTCTCGAAAATGAGACGAAATTGATCGGAAGCGCGAATCATAAAAGACTCCTTTAGAAGAGTCCCGGCTAGGGTACCATTTTCTCCCGAATGAACAGTCATTTTAGACTCGAAAACGAGCGCATAAAAAATGCTTATTTTAATCGTGCGAAGCAGTCGAAAAAGACTCGAATATGATAATTAATTTCATAAAATGCTGACTGGGTTATACATATATTATAATATTTGTATGCCTTGAAATTCCTATTGTTCCAATTTGTTAGTATGTATTTATTTTAAGGCATATGCCCTTAAACCCATTTACATAAAATCATGTGTAGCACCCAAAACACTATTATCCTAAAAAACCTTAGAGTCGTTAAATTTCAATTAATTTTCCAGCCACCATTATGATCGCGCTGACTCTCCACTCCACTTATGACACTATCGTCTGCCAGCCGAAGTCGCTGGCTAACTATTGTACACACAAAATATTTTTCCCCCGATAATCTTAACACGCAAAAGAGAAACAAAAAAAAAAACAAACAGAAATACCATTAAGAATTTTCAAATGCCCTTTTCTGTACTGCATGGAATTTCAGGTACCAACAAAAAAAAACAAACACAAAAGATATCGGTGGGATTTCTTAAACTCAAATCGAACAGATTAAAATGATATTAAATGTTTTTAGGTTATTGTTTTCAGGCACACATACATACATACTTATATTACACTTATGCACACAAAAAGGAACCCAAAAAAAGAGCAATTAGTTTTACTTACCCTTGAAAACTGGAAAACAAAGAGACCAAAATGAAAACAAGTCCAGGTAGTAGAGAAGAAAAATACTAAAAGATTGGCATTTACATATAAGATTGAATGGCAAGCATGCAGCAACATGTTCGAGTTTTTGAGAACATGAAATTGTGAAATTCATGATGAAATCAATGGTTAATAAATGCATGAGACGTGAATCACTCTTATGGTCGTACACTTTGAAATGTATTTGAAGAATATAAATAAGATGGGATTAGGGTTTTCATTTGTCAGTTGGGAATTAAATTGATAGTTATTACGTACAGATAAATCGAAATACATACGTACAAACAGAAATGTCTATGTATGCGTGTCCATGCATATATATATTTATTTGTGCACACACACACGCACGCACATACATATACACATACATGCATACGGACCTATTTACATAAACTTGTACATTTTTTAGATAAAATTAAGAGTATATAATAAGTTGTTAGTGTTTTTATATCATACGCTTTACGTACCTACTCGTACATTGAAAGAAAATAGTTCTTTATCACCAAATTTACATTTCTTATATTAAGTGCTTCCTATCCTTAAATTTAAATACACCAATACCTTGCTTTGCGTCGTTCCGTTTTGCATTTTTTCGAAGTTTCGTCGCTGCTAAATTGGTACTAATTTTCACTCTGCGTCATTAGATTTTCGAAGTTTCGTTGTTTAGGGTTCGAGTCTTTATTTTTTTTAATTTTCTTTTTTTTCTTAAACATGGCAACGGTTTTTGTTTCTACATAACTGCGCCATGCCATCAAAACTCGGGAATTCCCTTTCTAACTGAAAATCACCCCAATTTTAAGACAGTTTTATTTTCACTTTGTTTTGTTTGTTAAAAAAAGATCCTGACAGCGGAAAGAGTTTTAAAATGTTCCACGCGGTAGCTACGAGTGTCAATTAGTACAATATATGGTGCTGATTTACGTCAGTTCCTGCCTTGCGGCCTAACCTGACGATGCTCTTAACATCGGGTGAAATTGAATGTTACCAGCAACCCTCTTAGTACCCAAGAGACCACACGAAGGCGACCTCGGGTCACTCAGGTGGCAATTTCTAGAACATGATTTGGTAAGCCCCATGATCTAACACCTTGCTAGAGTGCCGATCCTATCTAGATGATCTTTTATTTGTTGATTCACAACACACACTATTAGCCGGAACGAAGTCCAACCGCAAGGATTGAACATCAACCCTTATCTGACAAATCTTCCACCAAATTGGTGACCACAAATCACCACGTGTACTCCCGAGAGAGACCTCACCAATATCCAGCCGCAGTAAACTGCGGGGCTCGTACTGGATCCCGTGGTACCAGTTCTGACTGCTGGTAAAGCCTCGAAAGTCAAACCAGTGGAGGTTCTATAAACTTTCCATCGACTTCGGTTTCTTTTTTACCCAAACCTAGGTGTCGCCGCACCTATTGTTTCTTACTCAGGCACGTAGGCGAACCTACTACTTTTATATTCTTATATGCACAGCCGTTGCACTGTAACAGAGGTTGGGCAGTAACATATACGTTTTACGGGGGTACATGCAAAAGTACTGCCTGAAAAACATCGTAACCCATAGAAAGCCAACCATTATAGGTTTAACTTTCTATTGACTTTGATTTAAAAAAAAAAAACAAGGCGTCCTTAAGCTTCCTTTCTTATTTCAAACTGACGTAGGTGACCGCCGCACAGGCCCCCTACTCCTTTAGATCTCTTACAGTAGACCAGCTAAGTTTCCTACTGGGACCTATCCCGGATCCTATTCGGAAAGCAGGCAGGTACTTATAAATTTTATGGGTTACCAGCAAAAGTTGTGTTTGAGAAAACTGTGTAACCCCCGAGAGCAAAACCAGTATAGGTTTTCAGCTCTCTATTGACTTTGGCACTCTTACGGTACCAGGCGTCCTTCTTTCTTACAACAGACTGCATAGGAATAAACGTCTGCCAAATTTCTACGCGAACCTCTTTCGGATATGCTTTGTCAATTAGTACAAATATGTCTTTGATTTACGTTAGTTCCTGCCATTCAGCCTAACCTGACGATGCTCTTAACATCGGGTGAAATTGAGTGTTACCAGCACCCCTCTTAGCACCCAAGAGACCACACAAGGCGACCTCGGGTCACCCATGCGGCAATTTCTAGAATATGATTTGGTAAGCCCCATGATCTAATACCTTGCCTAAGTGAAGATCCTATCTAGATGATTGTCAATTAGTACAAGGAAATTTATATTACATTGAAAGAAAGCTGTATAGCATATATTGGACCAATTTTTTTGTGAAAGATAACCGACTTACGGCAACAGCCACTATGGACTCATTAGACAGTAATTAATTTTTATTTTGTTTTTTTATAAATTGATTGAATATTTTATTTAATTTTTTGTTTGTTTTTGTGTGATAAAATTATATATTATTTTTGTTTTCCAATATTTACTTTGCTCAATTTTAAAATGTAGTATTTTCGTAACCCTGTAACCTATCTTTTACTATACTATAGCAAATCATAATTCATTTTGCGTCACAATTTTTTGTAACGTAACCACGACGTAAAGTGAGGTATTGGTGTCAATGTAAGTGTGTGTGTGTAAGAGAAATATCTTCAAAACTTTTTATTCCTTTTGAACTTTTTATTCTGAAATATCCAATTTTCCATGATTCTGGCTTATAAGGCAGGCTGAATTTGACCGATGGTCTGAACTTAAGAAAACCCCTCAATGAAATCGCATGATTTAGGTGGCCAGTTCATATCATATTCGCGTGAGGTGACCATGCCCTCTTGCAGAATTACCAATGTTGCATCTTAACACGAGACTATGAAGCGGAAGGTCCTCAGTTCGACTCCGCGCTCAGCCATGATTATTGTGTCGAATTCGTCTGATCAGCATTAGGGCATGGTCGTGTTAGTTGTTGTCAACAGCACCCTCCTTTGTCGGCCATGTAGAAAAAAATTACCCGGCGAAATAAAAAGGTTGAAACAGCTACAAAAAAAAATTCTCTATCTTCTCATCTTTCTTCATCTGTCCTCTCAATGCTACCTCCTCCTTTCTAGTTTCGACGCAGTGCACTGCATATGTTGGGGTCATCCCCTTAGGGCTGGTCCGAATTTTTTTGGCATGAGTTGAAGCTCGCTCGCCTCTTTAAATGTGTGTGCCTTATGCTGGCAACGACCGAATTAAGGCCAAGGCACATAGAATCCGTCATACTTTATACGTCGCCTTTTTCAACTGACAACTGAGTTGAAATACATGCTTTATTATCAAAGTTGTCACATTCAGTACTTCTGCGTCAACGCAAAGTACGAAACTTGTCCAACTTTTAACTTTTGGCGTACGTTGAATACTTTGACAGACGTCAGTAATTTTTTAAATTGTTGCGATTAATTTTGTTGTATTGTGTAATAAGGTAAATAATGTAAATATTTATAACAATTACATATGTATATGTATGTACATATAAAGAATTATTAATAGGCAATCCACATTTTAGTTTTTCTTTACGATCAAAATGTGCAGATAGAAAATATACGAATCGAATATTATTTGCAGATGTTCACAATGTGTATGTCGCTTAAATCGGTTCAGTGTTTTAGAAATTTGTACTGTTAAGGGTTGCTACCGGCTGATATTTACATACATACATTTATTTACGCACAAATCGAATATGAATACACATCAATGCATACATGTGTATGTATCTATGTATGTATGTATACATGTACGCCATTCTAGTCTTTCTTTATTAGGAGGAGCCTCCGAAAACTTTAAAAATAAACTCATACGCACATACTTTTATTCATAAATTTCTATTAAGTTCACGTTTAAAATACATAAATCATTGCAAAGCTAAGTTAAACTGATTGGAATCTATTAAAACTTCCTCTCTTCCTGTTTTTTTTTTTTTGTTTGTTCTTTTCCCCAATGAATTAACGAATTTTATTTTCTTTGACAAATTAAACAATTTTAGTGTTTTCATATATAATTTTAATGAATGGCACCCGCACTTTAAATATGAATTTCACAATTATCAAACAATTGCATTAAAATGCAATGAGTAATGAATTAATGTAAGAGAATTTAGCTGCTCGTTAATATGGTCTTGAATTCTCTCTTAAAATTTTACTTCTTTAAACTCTTTCCTTGTATTACACATACATACATATGTGTGTATTCCATATATGCTTTTGTTAGATATATTATTATTATTATTACGTATTATTATTATTATTATTAGTATTATTATTATTATTCTTATTATTATTAAGAAAATACTTTGAAAAGTAAATTTCCAAAGTATCGGTGCACAGATGCCGACGGAGTCAACGTACCTTCCGTTTACGCTAAAGTTCTGAATGTCGCAACGTTCATAAGAAAACATGTATGTATTCCAACTCAGCTGTCAGTTGAAAAAGGCGACGTATAACGTATGACGTATTCAATGTGTCTCGGCCTTTATGCCCTCACATAAGAAGTAGCAACGTATTTAGCCATGAAAAGTACCTCCAAAGTACCGTAAATCGATACAGTTATCTGAGGCGTTGAAATTAACCAGCGCGAGTGAGACACAAAATTCTCTGAAGAGAGTAAATGATTAGTGTTCTAGCTGCACCTAAAATATTTTAGCCAACGAGGCTACTACATATTAATATTTTTCAATTGGAAATGAGATTTTGCTTCGAACCCCCGAAGCATTCCTAATTTGTCAACAGGAGGAAATGGTTGTTAGCATACTTTGCAATCTCTGCATGTTTTTTCTATGCAATTTGATATAAAATCGTATCTGAGTAATTCTGGCAGCGATTTTTGAAGTTCCTGCCGTCGATTACGTTATGCGTTTTGTTTATCTGACAGCGTGTTTTCCTGTTATGGTATGACTTATTTTATTTAAGGTTTTAAAATAATAACTCTTAGAGTACCATTTTACATCGGAGCATCAAATTTGTTGGTCGTAGTATTGGGACCAATAGAGTTTTGAAACTACGTCGAATGTATGACCACAAACCATTTCAACGAAGTCTTTTATGCTTCTCTCAATAAAATTTCCATAGGTTACGGTTAACAAGGAAAGAAAAGTGTCCAGTCCACTTGGCGGCTACGGAAAATTATCCCTTTATGATATCTGTAGAAGTATCAAAAATGAGCAAAACGTAAGGCGAAAGATTTAGAATGAAACTGAAGTAGAGTTGAGAAGGATTGGTAGAACTACAAGAAAAGTTATATGAAAATCAGTGACTGAACCAAACGTTCTTAATGATAGAGATACTCAAGCTCCAGGGTCTTACTTCCGATGCCTCAGATGCACCGCCAAGAAGGTATAGACAGTGATCCTCTAGAGCGGGATGGAGGCATATGAGATGCCTAATGCTCGGCACATTCTCCCTACTATTACAACTGAATTTGTATTCATTATACAAGAGGCTAATATGTTTAGCATGTGTTCCACAATTTTCTGTGGCCGATTAGTGTGGCCAAGAGGCTCTGCTGACTCAAGGTGAGACCATTCTCGCTATTGCACAAGTGACTTTGTTATATATTAGCCTAGAGTTACTTCCAGAAGGGCAAGTTCAAAGCGTTTGCAGTATAATGAGATTGATAACTAATTTGGATCAGACCTTTTACAAACTAGGGCTTTCATTATGATCGTTAGAATTGATCCGTAATGTACTAAAATCTTCATAAGAATAACTTCCGAAGTGCCAATTTCTTTGTAGAACAAAGTCAATGTATAGCAATTCAGAAAAGTCATCGATCTTAGAGTTGATATACATATTTCGTAACTTTGTAATATGTGATTTTTAAAGACATTTCGGAATTGATTTAAAAAACACAAAATTTACGGAAATGTATGACATCTTTATTTGAGTCTACAAAACGATCTATATAATTCAATGTTTAAAGATGATTTCAAGTAAATTTCATGAATAAATTCTTCAATATTGGGTTCTAGTCCACCAAGGAGCTTCTTATAAACATGAACCTTAACATAAAGCCACAAAAAATAGTCTGTAGGCGTTGAATTGTACGATCTAGACGCCCCAAACGTGAAATAAACTATTCACCGAATTTGTGTGGCATGTGGCACCGTCAACCAAGTTCAGCTATTCCATTTCAGGGGGGAAAATTTTTTTAATTATCACATAACGTTCCTGTCACACCAAAAAGTGCATATTTCGAGGCGCATTGACAGTTTTTGCTTCTGGCGCGTCTTCTGGCCGCTCTTCAACTCAAAAAAGGTAATTTTACTTGTTCATGTATGCATTCAGATTCTGCGCTGAACATAAGAACGCACTTTCTCAACCGAGCATGAATTTTGATAATAAAATTCGTTTCAAAGACGTTTCATCATTAAATTACATACCAAACTGAACATGTTTGACAGCAACGTGATACACGTAAACAGCTGAGCTGCCAAAAACAGTATTGCCAAACAGAAATGTGCTGAAAAACCATCCTCTGTATGATCACGATCTACATCATAATTATTCCCTTTTAAAAGGAGGACTACAGCCAATTTCTTTTGTATAAACCTAAATACAAACCAACTATTTATTTATCACATATACATAGTTCGAAATAAATTATTTCCCAAACGAAAATCTCCTAAGGGGTGGGAAATATAATATCCACCCAGCGTGAGGCAATACTTTAACGAATATAAATTCATATTCCAACGTAGAATGAAGACTTGAAAGAAATATCAATTTTGATAGTTTCTCTTCTTAAAATTTACCCTCTGTTCTACAAGAGTAACACGTTCATATCTCTTGAAATTAGTTACGCTCTCCCTTTAAACATGTATGTATGCATTTGGTAGATACATTCACAAATATTGAATTAACAATCGTATGAAAACTTTTAAGTAAAATCATAAAAGAACGTTGTAAATGACTTGGCTATTAAAATACATGCTTACACATGCATGTATTCCGTATGCCGTGTAAAATAGAACCCAGGGTTTAATTATATGTAGTAAAACTCCCTATTCAAACTCTTACCTTAATATTAATACGCATAAAAAGTTATAGATACTCATATTTTATGTTTAATTTCTATCAAAAACCCCATCATCAACGAACCCATTGTGTACTCATGCATTCATTAGTTGATCATACAGGGTTTTTGTTTTATCAACGTATGACTAGTGGATATTTATCTTATGGATACGTTTCTTCCGTACATGCATTTGGTTTGTTTACATTCTGCGGCACTCATTTTGTGTTGTTTGTCTGCCTACTAAAATAGAAGAAGAAAACCCAAAACTAAAAAGTTTTAAAAAAGAGTTTGCTTCTATTGTAATTTCTGTTTTGCTCTTAAAATTCGTTAATGAGAGTCGTTGTGAGAAGTACTCGTATCTCTGTGTGTGAATCCAACAATATTTTCTTTCACATGTGTTTGTGGAAATTTGTTTACGTTGTGTGTTGTTTTTATTTTCCTTCTTCACTCTCCCTATTATTGTGGGTTCAAATGGCCAAACAAGCCGTACAACACATTAGTAAGCGAACGTGTTTCAAAACGTTAACAAACCAAACGAATGTGAACGGCTGTACAGTGAACGCCTGGTGTTGAAGTAACGCATCATTGCTGAATATTTCTGAAAAAAAAGAAACACAACCGGCAATTGAAAAAGAAAAAAATACATATAATGATTACAGATTACCAAAGAAATATAATAAATAAATGTAAAGTTAAGATCTATTAGTTACGCCAGTCATTGCAGAATTACAATAAAATAGTAAAGAAGAAAAAGTGATTTAACAGTTTGTTTTGTTTCGCTTTTAAAACAATAACTACAGAAATATACAGAAAAGTGCAGTGCAAAGTTGCCATAATTAAAATGATTGAATTCTTACAAAGAAATAAAGAAAAAAAAATACATGAAAATCAAAAGATAATTAAATATTAAACAACTTTGAATCAATACATGGATCCAATCAAACTTAAGCGAAAGGCTCTGGTTTATTATACTCTTATGCGTGTCACTTTATTCCAATGCAAAACTGATCATGTTCGAGTCAAGGAACAATTTTGTGCTTTTCTCAAATATTGCGAGAAGAAAAATTATATATATTTGAAATCTATATTCAATATATTCATAAAAATATTTGAAACCTGTTTTCAGTAAAATTTATATGAAAAATTTTGAACAATAAAATTTTCTGAATATTTGAAATAAACCTTTTTCAAATAATTTGGTGACATTTAAATTAAAGTTTTTAAATTTTTATAAACAACAACAAATAAATCAATTTATGGCAAAATGTTGTTATATATTTATAATAATGGCAGATGAAAGATTTCCTTTTGCCGTAGCACATAACCTGTTCAGCCAGTTTTAATAAGTGACGTGTTAATCGATTATGAGGCCGCAGGCTACGTCTTCTTTTTCTTATATCTGAAATTCAAAATGGTGGCCATAACTTTTATATTAGAAAAATCTGGTGTTCATTAAAGAAACACGATTAACTCAAATATGAAAAATTTTTTTAATATATAGAATTAAGCCAAATAATTGGGCTATTCACACACGGTGCTATCTAGTCATATTGTCATAAAGTCATATTAATTTAAAACAGTTAAGAAATATTTGTGGTATTATATATAGTAAGCCTTTTTGAAGTATGTTTATTTGTTTTTTTTTTATCAAAAAATACGTCTAGAAATCTGAGTCGAGATGGGGAAAGTTTATATTAGCAGCCGCTATTTACATATCGCACTTGATCAACAAGAGGGTATTAAGTCACAAGTTTAAAAATTTTCAGTAGAGGTGAAAAATTTCTTTTGGCTACATTTTAAGGGAATTCGAAAATCCGAAAAATCATAATAAGCAAATTCCATTACAAAATATACAAATATATAGTCGAATCCGCTTTAGCGCAACACGCTTTACTGGAAAAAAATCGGATTACTGAAAGCACTGATTTTAAACGCTGCATTCTTATTCACTTCGCTTTAGCGAAACATCGCTTTACTGAAAATATCGTATTACTGAAAACCAAAAGCAAGCCCACAAATACGTTTTGTATGAAACTCACTTCGCTTTAGGGAAAAAATAAACAATGAAATTTTATTTATTAGAAATCGATTGCATAACTTAAGGCTGAAAAAATTATGCATGTTTTGTCCGTTAAAAAATTAAATGGCAAAATGTAGTTGTGCTTTTCGATTTTACGTACTTTATTGTATTTTTCTATTATATTGTCAATGCAAGTGGCTAGACATTTTCGAGGAATTCGTTTTACTGATTTTAAGCAGTACCCTTAACTGTAACAAATTTCAGTAATCCGAACTACGTTTTAGAGAAAAAATCGAATAATTTAAAAAAATGGGTTTTGGTTATTTCCAGTAAAGCGGAGTCGACTGTATTACTTTTCTTTTAAATTTTGCAATTATTGCTAAAAAAAGCCAATTTTTTGTGTTAATAAAATTTTTCTGAAATTTCTCAATGTTTTTAGTATTATTTTGAGTTGTGACGCTTTAAAACCATAAAGTGAAACAAATTTTATCAAAAAAGCAGTATCAGCTCAAAGTAAAATCAAATTTAATAAAACGATTTGATTATTTTTAACTACAATAAAGGCTCAAATCAAAATAATGCCCCTAATTCTGTAACTATATGTCGACGTTATACTTTTTCTTCACCATTTGTCTGTTTTAACGGCCTATTGCTACTTTGTAGCCCTCAGAAAATATTCTAAGGTCATCAGCAGAATTCAATTGTTCATCATAACGAGTATTCATATTCTATATTGTCTTGACATTGACGCCGACAAATAGTTACAGAATAAGGGAGAATAACTTTTTTATGAAAATTACGACGCATTTTTTTATTAACTCAAAATAATGCATCATTCTTGATATAAAGGTATCCCCTACACAATCACGAAAATGGTCTCAAATGTTGTTTTAGAGATGAAAGAGTTATCGCAATGCGTTGAAATTTTTACAGTAGATAGATACTGATGTCGTTAGTGAATTTCTTGCAAAAAGTGAAATTTTAAAAATTTTGATCAAGTGCGATATATAGACAACAATAAAAGTTTAAAAATTATCCACATTTATAACTGTATATTAAATAGCATTTTTATAACATACAAATAATTACATACAAAAGAATTTAACCGCAAAGTATAAAAATATATTTGCAAGTGAAAAATGTTGTTTCTTAAACTTAAGTAACTGACAGCAACTGTTTTAGTTTTATAGTGCTTTTACACTGACATGGTTTTAAAAATTCTGGTTTTTACGTTAAAACCAACTGTTGAAACCTGGTTTTACCATACAAAATTATGTTGTTAAACCCAACTTAAAACTACTTTAAAAATTGGTTTTATGTAGGTGTAATGAAATGCAACCTTGTTTTTGTCTGTTTTCGGCTGTGCTAAGTTGAGTGCTGCCAAGTTATATATTGGAAACAGATGGTATTGTTTATGTTATTAAGATTATGAAAATATTGTGAATATGTATGCAGCCACAAGAAAACTAAAAAATGCCTGAGAAAAAGGAAATTATGGGCGGAGGTTAATGAAAATATATTCATTGATTTATGGGAGGAGAAAATAGACGAATTGAAAACTTTTCTTCTTTCCTTCAAATAAAAATTTCTGTTGTACAGTTTGTTAATTAAGTGTAAGAATAGAGAACAAGTACAGCAACAAATTCACACATTTCTATGAGCGATATAATTTATTTTGAACAAATTTATTATATAGCCTGTATGTTAAAACGACATTTTGCAGTGTGAACGCAAAATCAGCTGCTTATGGTTTTAACTTTCAGTGTTAAAACACTATTATACACACAAAGATTTATTTCAAGAATCTTATGTGGCACAAGACAAATTTTATAGTTTTAAAAGATTTTAGAAATGTTTTAATTTCTTTTTTCTTTAATAGGAAATAATATCAAATGTGTTATTTTCGGATTTCCTTAATTATGACGGCCTGTTCACACAATTTATATATTTTCGTGCTATTATCTTATGACTTTATGACTGCAGCTTGAAACTCCCAAATATATCACCGTTTTCCTGAACAATTTCCACCAAACGTAATAGAACAAAAGAGTTGGTAGATAATAAATCCCTCTTATTGATAAATATATATTCAGTTCATTTCAATTTAATTATCCAATTATTTTAATCAAAATTCTTTTAGCGAAAATCATATTAACTATTTCGTATCAAATTGGAACTCCCATACCTGCTTGAATTGACATGTACCAATTGTGATATTTAAAAATACGATAATACGACGATACAACAAATTGATCGGTTAGATTTTTTTCCAATCTATGGATTTATTATTGAATTTGAGCATCAGTCGCTTCAGAATTGATCAATTCCAAACATTCTACCGTCTTAAAACTGTTGTTTTAAGTTTATTTTTTATTAAAGAACATTTTCTTTCTAAACTCTGATATAGACATACATACATACATACTCATACATGTACAGATGCATTAATTTTAGCATTTGGAAAATAATAAATGTTTTTTACAAAAACTCATTAAGCGTAACCATTTCTTAGTTTTCCTCTTCTTGGTTTTTAGATTTTTTTTTGTCTTTTCTTTCATGAAAAGTGTGCTCCGATTTTATTTTAATGCCTGCCTTTTATGATGCATTACATTTCACTTTTATATGAAATTATCACAGTTTGTTAAACAATCTGCATTTTGCAAATGAATGTCAGTCGGTTTTCCCTGTTGTCCATCCATGACTTCGTTCATCATTTATTTCAGCCATGTTTTTGTTTTTGCTGCAAAAAAATAATGCAATTTTTCTTGATATGAATCGTCAAAACACGGAAACTTGTTTCTTTTTGTTTAAGAATTAAACCATTTAATGGCCATTGCTTTCGTTTTGGCTTAATGTTTATTTCCAACTGATAGCCAGCCGTAGTATTATCGAAAGTTTTGAAGTTTTATTTACAAGCAGTCACGTTTACTAAAAGTTAAAAGCAAATTTTTGTTAAAATTTTATGACAAAGTTTTAAGTGGCAATAAAATGTTATTTTAAATGCTTTAAAAAGGAAATCATTTTAAATGAATTTCCTCAATATGTGCTAGAAAAGTTTTTAAGAAAATGCCCTATAAATAAATTATTGAAAGAAGGAAATTTTACATATTTAAAGAAAAACTTTTAGCGCCATTTAATCACTTTATTTTCACATTCAATGATTTCGATAGACATTTTTTGTTTTAAAATGTCACTGGCATTTTTTTTTAAATAAAAACACAAAGTTCTTTCTTTATGCTTTGACAGCCAAGCGTCAAACTTTTTTTCTTTTGCTATTTACAAATACTAAAATTGTACTTGTAAAGTATTTAATTTTTTTTATAAAAAAATTGTAAATTGAAAAATGTGTGAACCACTAAACAAAAATTGCTTCTCAAGTGTTAATTGTCTTAATTAAAATTATTTTTAACTCATCTGTTCTGTGTATTACAGAGTACTTAGGGATCCCACAATAGCTCGTTCACGAGGCAGACACAATAAGATTGATTGTTATGAAAGTCACTGAGTCAAGCAAATTGCGCGCCCTTTTGCTGCATTATAAGCGTATTTTAAGAACATTTGAACAGGAAATTGAAAAAAATTATAAGAAATTAACTTGTTTGCTTGGAAAATTATTAATGATTTGAATACATACTTTATTTTGCTTTTAGATAAAGTAAACGAAATTTGCAGTTCAAGTCAATAAATATTGTTAAATGAAGCTTAAATGGCGCCTTTTGCCACTTCAGTAGAATGGCTCAAATTGTATGTCTTTGTGCTTTAATTTAATTTTATTTAATTAATGTGAGCCCAACAAAAAATTGTTTAGAATTTTCCCTTACTATCCGTCACGCTACATACCACAACATTTTTACAACACTTACTCGTAATTGACAACCTGTACAACAGAAGTTTTTGTTTGAAGAAAAAAAGGAAAAGTCTTGAATCCGTTCTAAAATAGAAATTATTTTACATTTTGTGAATGAATATTTTAAAATTATGGTACTACTTACAGCCATACCTAAATACGGGCGGCAAGCGTTTTTTAGCTGTCAAAAGTTCTCATGTCCATACATTTTGTATGGAGCATACCGAAATAACGCGGCGGCAACGCTTTGCTATTGGAAAATCCGATTTTGACAGAGCGTTTTCTAATGAAGTTAGTTGCAAAAGAAAACAATTGTAACTAGAGAAAAAAAGCAAAAATTTACAAAAGTGAAATAAATAATAAAAGAAAATATTTTTGCACTTCGTATTAGAAAATGGAGATAAAAAGATATTTACAATATGATTATATACATACATATGTATGCACGTTTGTAATTTGTACAAAATTTCAATAACAAAATCATAAATGTCGTCCGTCCAGCTGTTAAAATAATCAGGGTTGTTTAATTTGTTTGTTTGATAACCCTGTTTTTATTGTTTTTTCACATAACGTTGCCGCTTTTGTTTAGGTATGGCATTTCAGCGTTAAAGCTCAGTGGAAAAAAACGTTCCGCTTTCCGCCCGTATTTAAGTATGGCTGTTATGCAAACTGAGAACTTCTTGGAAATCAAGTTTTTTTTATATAAAAAACGTAAGCGGATAATCAAAGCTCTGTTTATTAACATAAACAGTACCAGCTGTCTCCAATATATAACTTGGCAGCACTCAATTTAGCACAGCCAAAAACAAAATTGCATTTCATAAAACCTACTTAAAACCAATTCGAACGTGATTTAAAGTTGGTTTTAACAAAATCATTTTCTATGTTAAAACCATATGTTAACAATTGGTTTTGACATTAAAACCAGAATTTATTAAAAAAAAATCCGGTGTGAAAACACTATAAGTGTAATTGCAATTTGTGAGAGTAATTGAGAGAATTTTCAATATATTTTGTTTGTGTAGAGTGCAAATATTTTGCATTTACAGTTATGCAAGACCGTTTGCACTGAACGCTGAATACCGTTAATATGAATTTAATGGTTTTTTTTGCCATTAGAATTTTTTTTATTATATATTAACTTTTTTTTTAATAACAGCCTTTTCAAAGTCAATATAAAAATGTAAGTGCTTACAGATTACACCCATTTTGTTTAACTTTGTTTCTTGGACATATAGTATGTTAGTATCTCGGTTCTTAAATAAAATGTTCAAATCAGTAGCTCAATTATCAAAAAGAAATCACCTAGATTGTAGTTGAATGTGGGGAAAAATATCATTTTTTATGCGCTTCTGCATAGAAAAATTTGTTGAATCGTTAAATTTGTTAAGAATCCGTCATGCGTTATATGTCGCCTTTTTCAACTGACAGCTGAGTTGAAATACATGCTTTCTTATGTGAGTTGTCACATTCAGTACTTCTGTGTCAAAGCAAACTACGAAAGTTGGCCAACTTTTAACTTTTGACGTACTTTGAATACTTTGACAGAAATCGATGAGTTTTCAAATTGTTTTAATAAATTTTTTGTATTGTGTGTTCAGGAAAAATTGAATAATATACAAAAAAAATTTTACAAAATATATAAATTTAACATAAATAAATAAAATGGGGAACATACAATTAATTTAATATCCGTCAACAAAGTACTCATTGTGCCAGCCTTTTCCGCCAGTACGTTCATGCCACTTGAAAAAGGCTACGTATAACGTATGACGGATTCTATGTGTCTCGGTCTTTACTTTATGGTGTTTTTAAATGTCAGCATTTAAAAATTAAAGCATTAATAAGTGGATAATATTATTTTTACATATTAAAAAGAATTATTTATGTATATGGAAACGTTACAGAACGCCGGGTGCGAATTACGGCATTCGATATCCATCGAAATTTGTATATAAATTGTATTGAAATTTCGATCGATATCGTATGCCGTAATTTGACTTCAGATATTCGAATATTGCACTATTCTCTAAGGCGTGTGAAAATAGCAAGAGGATATTAAAAATAGTCAATGTACGAATCCGACTTTTGATATTGACCTGATGTTGACGCCGAGAAATACTTACAGAATACGTTCTTGAAATCTTCACTTTATATACTTTTCAATTTATAAAAATTCTTTTTATGTATATTGTGAAGCATGTAAATTATTAAGTTTTAAAATATTTTAAATTTTTTGTTGTTAATAGCTAATTTTTTTAAGAGTTTAATCCAAACCAAAAAAAGCCCCTTAAATGCATTTTATTATACAATTTTAGAAGCGAAACAAAACAAGGCAAAAACTGGTATTGAGATGAATTATTTAAATAAAAAAAATGAGAATGATTTATGTAAAGAAATATTTCATGACATCATGAGAAAACCAATTAAAGTTATTTATCTACAAATAATTGTTTTTAATACTGGATATTAAATACGAGTAAAAGTTTATTTAATTAACCTTTTTGCCACTAATTACAGTACGAGAAAAATTGCTTTTTTTTGTAAAATTTTAAAAATATGATATATTACCAAAAAAGAGAAAGAATACATCAAAGTAAAAAAAATTATATGAAATGAATCGAGTAAGAAACGAAAGATATTGTTTATTGTGTGCCGTCTTTATAAGCCAAAGACAATAAGAAAATTATTAAAGTGAAATAAAATAATACAAAAATATAATTGTTTTGTTGCAAAAAGACAAAATAATTTTTTATTTATTTGTCAAGCAACAAGAGTGTTTCTGCATGCTAAAGAGTCAACATAAATAAATTTAAAAAGGAAAAGTCTTTAGACGTTTTTGCAATACTTAGCAAATGAGAAGTCAAAACAGAAATTCTGTTTTGTGATTAAACTAAAACATGAAATTTCCAGATTATATACCAAATAATATACTGGTAAGATTTTCATTTAATAAATTGTGACTTTTTATTTCGATTTACATATAATATATTTAAAAATAATTAAGTGATTGTTTTTCTTTAGAGTCCTATAACAACAATTAAATATATTTTAATGTTATTTGTTATTGGAATTTCCCTGCTTGAAACAGTCTGTTTACCAATGAATATTTGATTAAAAAATCAATGTTTATGAATAAAATGTTGTAATTGTTAGTAAAGCGAATAAAATAATATATTCTTCATAGGTAAATATTAAAATTTCCTATTATTTAGTAGACCATAAAAACTCCACACCTGCTATAGGCTCAGCACTAAAAGTTCATTAAAACTCTGAACAAAAAGAAATCAACCCACGTTTAAAGCATAAAATGAAATTACATTGTAATATATTTTTTTGGGGGGGTTTGTGTGTTTAAAAACTGAATCGAAAAATAAAATAAAAAGTGCAATTTATGTATTTAACACGTCTATAGATTTGCATTTACAATTTTATAAGCTGAATTGGGTAATAATTTACATGCTGTTTAAAGACATTATTGCATCTTTTTTTTGTCTAGTACGTATTGTATTTATTAGTTTTGAAATTAAAATTTTGAAAAGTGTGTTGAAAACGCCCACGCCTGCTCATTGAAGCTGAAATATTAAACAACTACAAAAAAGATGCATTCTACTGTAGTTTATGGTTTGGCCTTTTATGGCTGACTTTTTTCTCAGTGCAGTTGGAAATTAGGTTTACGTTTTGTTTACACATTTCATTTTGTTTTGTTTGCTTCAGCCACTTGTGGCAGACAGGTGGAGCCACTAAGCGATATAAACAAAATATTTTGTTTATAAAAATTATGTTTAACAATCAAGATTACTGAAATTTCCAAAATTGATTAAGACATTTGTAAGAAACTTCATTTGAATAAAAGCCAATAATTAACGCATCTTCAACTCAAAGAGAGAGAGAGAGAGAGGGAGATAGAGAGAGAAAGAAAAAAAATATGAATGAAATTTTTTATATTGAGATTTTCAGATATAAATTTGAACAGGAAAAGGTTGGTCATATGACTCCCACACATTGATTAACTTGACTGAACATTTCGATAAAGCTTTGATGTTTTTAGTAATTACAGTTTTAAACATTTGAATTCATAATTGTGGACCCATATTTTTTGTTAAATAAAACAATTCAAAGAAAACTGTTTGAACTATAGTATTTGGAAAAAAAGTTGTTAAATATTATTGTAACACAAATAAAAAAAATAACGTATTAGAAATAAAATTAGAGAAAGTATTAGAGTTGAGAAAAGTCAGGCAGCAATAGAAGAAAACAAATGTTTTTGTGTTGTAAAAGCGGTTAAACTTCGCTTGAATGTAAACAAATAAAAGTGCTATATTCGGCTAAGCCGAATCTTATATGCCCTTCACTAACCTACTTCTGGTGTATATATTAAGAGCTTTCATTTTTGTTTTAAAAACAAGTAAAAATATTATATTCGACCGTCTTGCATCTTAAATACATTCCAAATAAAAACTCTATTTTTATCCTTAGTAAAATTTATATTTTTAAGGTATTTAGCTTAAGTAAACAAGAAAAAAAATTTATTTTAATACGATCGTTTCCAATGTGTTGGAAGGAGCAGGACTGAGACACCTTTCCGTCAGTATAAAAACAATTTGCGTATTAATATTTAACATAAAGGTGCAAAAAAGGACTGAGATGAGTTAAAAATGTTTGACCTGCTAGGTCACAATTCCTTTAAGACATATCTGTGCCCAATATTAAAACCTGATTTTGACAGGGTCACTTCGAGAAAGGCAGTAGGGTAGACATCTCACCTAAATCGTAAAAACTTAAAAATTAAATTTTCGGAGTAGTTAAGTGTAGAAAAAAAGTTTTTTCTGATAAAGGCATTTGGGGGTTGGAGGGATAGGGCAGGGGAAGATCAGAGAACGTATTACTTTTGTCGTAAAAGCTTATAAATTAAATTTTTAAGGGATGTAGGCTTAAGGAAAACAGTTTGTTAAACAATTACACTATGTTTTTATACAATATGTAATTTCAACGCCCACTAAAGGGGGTGGCTCCAAAAATAGACTATGTCGTGTTTTCCACAGACGGGCGTATAGTCGTTGCTAGATCGGCTTAGACTTCATCACTGATCAAGAATGTATATATTTTATGGAATCCAATTCTTTTCGGATGGTATTAAAAGTGTTTTTTGTCTGGGGAGTTATTTCACATTTGCCATAAAACATTAAAAATTAGTTTTTGGGGTAATTAAGTGCAATATTTTTTTCCGTAGGCTTAGGGGGGCAAAGGGGCGAGGAGGGGGGTAGGGCAGAGGAGGATCAGGTTATGTCTCAGCTTCGTCATAAAAGCTTAAAAATGTTAAATTCATTAAATTTTTAAGAATGTAGGCCTAAGTAATACAATTTGCTAAATTTTAACACTATTTTTGCTTATAATAACGGGGGCGGGGCTGCAAAAATTAATTTTTTTGATTTTCTGGCTCCAAGTTTAACGCGTTGGACCTTCTTTGACATGAAAACATATCATTTGCTTAACAAAATTACAAAAAAAGTTTAAAAATTATGTTGTTTTTAGAGTTTGGTTTAGTTAGTTCTTCTTAGGGGAACCTTTTTTCCCCTGACCCGATTCAGCACATTTACGAACTTGATCTGTGTTATCCTTCAAAATATATCTGTACCAATCTTTTCGTTTGGACTGAATCGTCATTTCCACAGACAAACGGACGGATGGACGTGGCTAGATCGTGTAAGATTTCATCACTGATCCAGAATATATATAGATATCAGCAGCCGATGGCTCTGGAAAAAGCGAAAGAAATGCATGGAATATTGGGAATATTAATCGTCAGGGTTGGGGAATTTCGTACTATCTAATCAAAAAGTAATAACTTGTAAAAATGGATGTGAGAACTACTCATATTCAATTTTCGTTAAAAACATTGGTTAAATAGTTGATATTCCTACTGACTAGCACCACTTGAAACAGTGGAAAAATTGAACAAAGAACGCTGATGAGATGGCGTAGCGGCCTCGAAATCAGTACTGATCCGTTCTGCTGGTTTAATGACTATGAAAAATATTCTTAATATTCCACTCTCAAAATTAATAGAATATAATCACGTTCATTTTTTAAAATAAAAATAAAAAATAATTTGCAGTTTCGCAGATTTGAACTTATAGCCTGTTGAGAAAATTAACATCCTGTAATACAATTTACATAAATAAAGGTTCACTATTAAAATAGAAATTCATACAGAAGAATATATATAGTTTATAGGTTCTCAGAGGGATATTTCCCTGCGTCACACACGGAATGACAAAGTGAATGTACCCTGCAAATCTTTTTTGGAGGGTATAAAAGAAGTATCAATTGTCCAACCCTGAAATCGCCTCTGATTTTTAATACCAATTTAAATCTTCCTGAAGTATGAGTATAAAATAGGTTTAATTAACAAGAAATAAAATAAAATTAGTTTTAGCCAGTTACTTTTATACACCAAAAATAATTTTAAATTTTCCAGCTCTGGAACCGTATTGTGGATTTTGATGATTTTCCATAGCAATCTATTTAGGACTATTTTCAATACATCAATTCAATACCAAAGTCTCTCAGACTGACATCGCCTAACAGAATCCCATATTCATAAGGACCCAGAATGTATATATCTAATGGGGTCGCATGATATTGTAGGCTTTATACACGGAGTGAGAAACCTATAATACTCTTTCGCCTTCTTTTTGATAAATGAATGACTTAAATTAAACGATCTATCAGACCGTAATAAAAAAAGTGCATTCCCACTATATATTGGCCTCGTCTTATCATTTTTAAGCTCTTAAAAAAGTGCTAAATTTCCTATAAAAAAAAATTTTGGCAAATTGTAAGTTGAAATTAACTTTATAAAATCAAATTGAGAATATTTTATAAAGAATTTTTAGTTAAAAATCTCAATATGCATGAAGCCTACAATTTAACCAAAAGTCAAATCTCGCTGTTTAAATACAATAAAAACAAATCCTTCACGTTCACGTAAATATAAAAAATTCCACTGAAGTTTAAATGTACTTCCGCTTATTTCTTTTATGTTTTTATACACATAAAAATATTTTATTGTACACTATTTGTAATAATATCTTTTATTTTAAAATAATCAATCATTATGCTATTTAATTTTTCAGGGTGATCGTACAACATGGGAGTATCACACAGTATCGGTAACTCGTGTGCCGGGTTATGGTTTTGGTATTGCTGTTTCCGGTGGTCGCGACAATCCCCACTTTGCCAATGGTGATCCTAGCATAGCTGTTTCTGATGTCTTAAAAGGTGGCCCAGCCGAAGATCGTTTGCAGTGAGTATTTTATTAATTATTTTCGCTCTCCATTTGCTGTAGCAATAAAAAAAAACACATGTTTTAAGCAAACATAAGTGATACAGTTTATGCGATCGAGCTCATGAATATTTACTTACTTACAAATTCTTTGGTATAATTTTCTTTTTTTAAACACAAGTGCTTTGCCGGAATTAGTACAAGTAACATATTCATAGAATATGTTAAAATTAAAGTTCTGTTTATTTTGTCTATGATAATCACGTCTGTAGCTCGTAGCTGGCTGGTAATAACATAAGGGTGGGAGTGTTGTAAAACTGCGCAGGAAATTCTTTTTTTTAAGTACTTTTATTGTTATTTATTTAATCTTTTCATACAGTTTTACATTCTGATGTTAATTTTTCCCTTATCTCTCTTTTTCTGGCTGCCTTTCAAATGTGTGTTTAAGGTAGTCAGTCATGTTCATTTTTTATTTAGTTCATCTTTTTTTATTATTTCTAATTTGGAATGGTTTGTTATTTTTGTTCTTTTGGTCATGCTAAGATAAGATGTTTTGTTTATTTTTGAAATATTTTGTTTTTGTAAATTCTTTTTAAATAACAGCAAGACTGAAAGTAGAAACATATTTAAGTTTGAGTCCATGGCGTGATTGAGAGCTTTTTGTAAACCACATTTTAGTTTCATTTTGCTTTAAATCACATGTTTAAAAAATAAACTATTTAAAGGTTGCTGTAAGAGTGGCTATTGTCACACTTCTGTCGTTATCGTAGTGTAGCAGTCGTGATATTTGCCCAAAATGGGATAATTTTCTGGAACAACCATGGACTTTCCCTTCTGCAAATTATACTCAATATAGTGCCTTAAAGCTTAAAAACACGTTTTTATTGCATTATAAAGATAATATATTTATTAGAGATGTGCAAATGTCGTGATTATTTCGTGTCACGCGTGATTCACGTGTGAATCGTAATTACAAATTATTAAAATCACGTGTGCGTGCGTGAGCGTGATCGAAAAATTTAGGACCGTGCGTGTTTCTTAATTCGTATAATATTCACGTGCACAAAACAGAAGATAAGTTTTCTTTTTTTAATTTTCAATACTAAGGGAAATATGTATGTATATACATACACACATACATATGTGCTATAGAGATACATATGTACATACATACTTTCACACACGAGAACAATTTTACTGTAAGCTCGGGCGATGTTGAAAAAATATTTACCATCGTGCGTGAAAGTACGAGATTAAAAATAATGCTTTCGTGAGCGTGCGTGATCGTAAGCACCCTAAATATTGCCGTGCGTGAAGAAAATTTGAGTTTCGTGATTGTGAGTTTAGTTTTACTTACGCACACATCTCTAATATTTCTATTTATAAAAAGCTTTTAAAGAATACTAAACTAACGGTTTCGCTAATCAACCGTTATGGAAATGTAAATACAATGTAGTCCATTTTTCGGTTTCAAATAATTTAAATTTTAATAAAACATACCTGAAGCTATGGCTTCCAATAACTTTTGATTTAACTGGACGTTGCCCCCATGTACACAATTCAGAGTTCTCTAAATGAACGCCCCCAGTTCGATTGCAGAAGTCGATTCTTTGAAATTGATCTTGAAGTGCTCCAACGTTAAGAGACTATCGGTTTAGACACGGTCTTTGAATCTGCACGTGAAATATTACATGTTCTGAAAACTTCCCATTTAATAAATCTAAAATCAGCAGTGGTGTGTCGATCGTGGCTCCGTCTTTTTGAAACCACCACAGCTCATAATCTTCCATTACAGGCTAAAGAAAACAAGAAAAACGGTTAAACCTAAAGGCAATCCCTGAAATTCCCGGGTAATTTAACCGCAAAGCTCTTCAAGATCAGAAGTCTAATAAGGGTTTAAGATAGCCTTTAAATGAATCCACCGTCTCCCACGTACTTAGCTGTGATTGAGGTAGTTTTTCGTGCCCCATAAAAAAATGGCGAATAGTAGTTGCTCAGATATATAATATCGGAGTTTTTGAAAATATCACTTTTTTCGAATTGTTTTCCGTTCACGATATCTCACAAACGCATCAACCGATTTCGATCCGATTATTGGCCATATCAAGTGACTAGTTTCAGTAAATCCGTTTAAATGTTATTCCAAAAACTCCGGTTTTGAAAAAAACCTTTCCCTGGTTTATTTTGAGATTTCTCAAAATCGGTTCCAATGCACAGGAAATCTAAGTTTGATAACACTCTTTGAAATTTCATTAGTTCCAAACTTATAAGTGGTTCACATATTTATTAAGTATTACTTATGTACATACTCGTACACATATACATACAGATATAGTAACCCCTTCTCAGAGGTGGAATCTGCTATCAACTCAAAACGTCGAGATCTTGGGAGTAGACTACGGCACACGATATCGATAGAAATCCGTATTTAAAATGCATTGAAATGTCTATCGTTATAGAATGCGGTAATTTGGCCTTTGGTGAGAACTTAATTTTTTCAAAACATGGTTTCTTAGCGGGAAGTTAACAAAACCGGCTTTGATAAAGCCATAGTGCTGTGAATTCATGGTAAAGACTCCTTCCAGCCTCATCTTTTAAAAAATACGGCCCAATGACACTTACAGACTTGAAGACAAATCAAATTGTCACTTTTTGATGTTGACTGATGTTGACTTTACTTATACTCGCCATGTGTAGTTATTAAGATCGGAGCCACTGTGCAAGAAGTTAAGGTTTAATGGTTTCTTTAGAAATTATCTGCACAAGCGTAAACAATTTACATTTTTATTCAACTCAAATTCTTTATTTACTTCCGCTTTAATATTTCTTTGAAAAGTGATTCATTCAAAGAAAAGGGAGTCATTAGTTAACATGGCAGGTAGTATCAACACTTGTAATAAGTCGCCTTTTACAAAAGAACATAAATCCCGTAAATACGTCACAAAGAAAACTAAAGTGGATCAAATAAATTGAAGACTCATAAGAATAGGGGACAAAAGACACACAACTAAATAAATCCAAAAATGCTTTTAAAATAAACTAAGAGGTATAGAAATTATAGAATTGAATTTCGTGTTTCAAATCGTGGACTGGACACAAAAGTGTGATTATTATAAAATCTTAAAAATTAAAAATTGTTTTCAATAAATTAGCGTTTTTCTTAGGTCATTAAGCTTTTAGTAGTTTTACAAGACTTTAAATAAATTTTCTTTGAATGTTTGCTAGTGGTATGATTTTAATAACTTGTTGCAGGAGTTTATTAATTTTAAAATTCTTTCTTTTTTCAGTTTTGACTCCATTTAAGTTCTTTTTTCATTCTTTCTATACACACTGGAAATTTTTGGTAGAAAAATGTAAATCCTCAAAGGTCTTAGGGAATAATCACCAACAAGTGTGTAAATACACATGTGGGCGAAAATATAGATGTGCATGTTTGGTTTTGTTTAGTTTTGTTTTTCATTGTATGTGACTTATTCTTTCTAGATTATTTTTGTGCGGTGATTTGAAAACAATCATTGAATGGCCGATTTCCTAAACAATTATTTTGCATATGAAACGTGCTGTAAGAAAACACTTTCTGGAAATTTAGCTTTAGACTACAAAAAATAATTTCTCGTTAATAAGGCAATTAGTGTTGTATTGTTTCACTTCATTTTTATTTACTTCTGTAATAATATTACTTCTTGTACAATATAAATTTCAAAACTAACCACAATTTGAAGACACCGCTCATTCTTAAAAAGTGTTTATTTGTCAGTTATCGTGATTTACCTAGTGTTCAAACATGAATTTTTCATTTAGTCAATATTCACTTTATTTTCATAATTACCTTCCTGTTCTCATGTACAAAAATTAATCAATTCTCAATTATCGTATCACAACTGAAAACAACAATTGTTTATATTCATAGCACCTAAAGTTCAAATCTGAGAACTTAACTTTTTTCATTTTCTAGGTAAAGGAAGGATCACACGATTGCCGCAATGCATCAATTATTGGTATATTTAATATGCCAACCGTGTGATTTCACAATTTATTGTCCCATGCGACAATCGAGAACAAAATTGTGGTGATTTGCTACAATCAAATGCAACTCTGGTGTGACAATCGTGTGAACGGCTTATAGGTAACCATACGTCAATAAAAATATCAAAAATGCACCAATATTTATTGTTTTCTCGTGCGTCAATCAAAGATGACAATTCGCGCTAATAGCTACTTTTTTATTATAAAATTTTTCGTGTATTTGTGTGTTGTTTTTTAATATATGGTGATACTAGTTGCAACAATTCTTTAAACGTTTCGTCATTCATCCGAATAAAGTTTTTGAACAAAAAAAAGTTTTGGTTTTCTATTTCACGAAACTCCATCAATGTTTTTTCATATGCGCCATCAGTGCTTCTTTTTGTAAGCCAATCTCTGACCCACGTACTTCTTTTAACTTTTCTTCTTTTCTTCAGTTTTTATATCTTCAAGTGCACACATGATAATTAAAGCTGATGCAATTTTTTTTTTTTTGCTTTAGAGAACAAATTATCTTTACGTAGAAAATATATGAAATGTTTTACAATTTACGCTAATATAAACAAAACAAAATTTGGCATATAGCACAACAGCTGTTTCTCAGATTTGCCGTGCAATAGAACAATCGTGTGACTGGAGTGCGACAATTACTACCACTTAATGGTTTTTCGCCAATTCGTGACAATCATGTGACCGCAGAGAATTTGATTGGGATAATTTATTTATTGTGCAAAAAATTAGCACAATAAAAATTGTGTAAAATTGGTGCTTTGCGACAATCGTGTGACTAAATTTAATGTCAATAACTCAACTTCAAATTTTGTTTATGGTATTTTTTAGTTTTTGCTCAATTTAAACGAACTTTGTTCAGTGAGTTATGCTTTGCTCACTAAACACAGTTTTTAGCAGCGCTGCATTTGTAATTTTACTCGATTTTGAGCAATTACACGGTGCTACAGTGAAAATATACTTGGAAAGTGACCTATTGTAAGTTGTAGGCATTATTAAGTAGATCATAAATCAATTTTTAAAAGTTCGGAAACACCCCCAGATGTCGGAGTTATTCCGAAAAAACTATTTTCGGGTAGGTCCGAGTACTTATGAACACGTAACTCAGTTGATTTTAATCCGATCTTCAATTTTTGAACGCTTTATGAAAGACAAAGAATAGATCTTTCCAACCGTATACATGTTATGCTATATTAATTAATTATTGGTAGTAATTTTCGTAATATGTAACATCTGCAATTTTTTTTATTTTTTTATGTTTTTTTAACTTTGAGTTCTTTTTTTTATAATTTTTTCTATAAAAGCAGATGTATTTGTATAAAAAATTTTAAATAGAATTTTATAACAATTAAAATGAACTCTAGTTTTTTTAAATCGGACAATATTTGTGAAAGTTATTAAACTTTATTTAAATTTAAATAGCAGTTGATACCCCCAAGCGGAAAAAAATTTAAGTGAGAATAATTTTTTTTATACTGAGATAACAAAAGAGATAAATTAAATACTACTATACCATAAAGAAATGTAGTAGCTATTGATCAATATTTGTAAAAGCAAAATTTTTAACTTTTGAAAAACCTTAATAACTTTTTTACTTTTTAGTCGATTTTATTTATTGAAACCTGGTTTAACTCAGAACTAAATAAGCTTTAATTAAATATATACATAAGGGTATGTTTTTGAACAATCTAATTTAAAAAAATGGCGCCAAAGTTGAAAAACCTAGAAAAAATAAAATTAAAATCAGATATAATTGAAAATATCACTGCAAAAAGTTAATATATACCAATAATATTATATATTTAGAAAATTTTTCTTCTTTCTGAAACCATTTAAAAGTTGTAAATCCGATAAAAATCAACTGAGTTACGTGTTCATAAGTACTCGGACCTACCCGAAAATAGTTTTTTCGGAATAACTTCGAAGTTTGAGGGTGTTTCCGAACTTTTAAAAATTGATTTATGATCTACTAAATAAGGTCTATAACCTACACTAGGTCCCTTTTCAAGTATAAAAAAAAGTACTCATTTGTAGCAGCGTGTTATTAAACGAAAATTGTATATGGTTAATTGAGCTCAATAATGTCATTGATTGCAAAAAACGCAATTAACGCTACGTCTCCACTAGACATCAAATATGTCCGGACATCAAGTCGGACATAAAAAAGACCGATGCAAACCGCAAATGTCCATGTCTTGTCCATGTCCTGCCATCGATGTCTGGACATATGTATGTCCTGCCTTCCATGTCCGGCTTTATGTTCGCGTTCGTTTATAATTTCAAAGGGGAGCAAAAGAGAGAACGCAAAAAGAAAAATTTTTTCTCTTTTGCTCAACCTTCAGAAGTTTGAACACGTTGTCGCCACATACAAGAACATGGACATTTTAATACCTTTTCACTGTCGACGTCATGTCCATGTCATGTTCAGCTCGATATCTAGTGGAGACGTAGGGTAAGGTGCATGTCTGAACACCATATTAGTCTCAAGATATAAAATTAAGAGACTACGAGGTCGAAGATCCCGGGATCGACTCCGCAATCAGTCATAGATAGTGTTTCGAATTTTTCTGATCAGCATTAGTGTATGGCTGTGTTACTTGTTTCTTTCAATGGTGAAGGCATAGATAGCACTGGTCACTGGACATTGACAACAGACATTGAAACAGCTTCCTCCTTCGTCGCCACAATGCATTCAATCGATATTATTTATAATTTATACCTTGAGTGCGGGTCCAAGTAGAGAAAGTGTATTTTCGCATTAGGTACTAATTTATTTATTTTTTATTTTTTGCCAGCTCTACCTGTCCATACCCAAGTCCTGATACTTATAAACTCCTGTTTTCCTGATAGAACTGTGAGCTTGTTTTCTGTAACTCTCACATCGAAAAGTTAATCCAATGCGTTGTGTTCAAGCCATGGTCGCATAAATAGGTCATCTCACTTCTCATTATGATTCTGTGCAGGGTTGTATTTTGATCGTTAAACAATTTTTAACAATGCTGATTTTTGTTATTGTAAAAAGCATAGGTGAAAAAACACAAACATGTGCTGCCTTTGACAGCATTGAAGATTTTTACGCATACAAAATGCCTGTTTTTTTGTATTGTTGTACTAGTGGTAGAACGAGATAGTTGGACCATTGTCGGAACTATGCGAGAACAGATGGAGAAAGATGCAAAAAGGGAGAGAGAGCGAGAGACAAGAGTCGACAGCGAGAAATTGTAGAGGCCATTTTATTATTCAATATATAACATCGAATAAACATTCGCCTGACCCCATTCAAGTACTTCCAAAATATCGCATACATCATTCATAATCTGCCTCTTGATCTCAAAAATTGAACGTGACAGCCTACTATCATCTCCGAAAGAGAAATACGGGCATCGTTAAGAGAAATCACAAATAGGGTGGGAAAAAGAATGGAGCAGAATATAATCAAATCACATGGGCTATTTCAAAAACGTGCGTCTGCATCTTTAAAAAGTGATACTCGTTGAGGTGTAAATGAAGTTTATTTTATAAATTATTAAGGAGGAAAAATCAAGATATTATATTATAAAGTTTTGAAATTATAACAACCGTTAAAACTAAAATCCAATTGAAAATCAAGAAGTAATAAAATCAAATATAAAACAATATTTCCAAAATAATGCCAGTTACAACTAATTTTCTGTCCACAGGTGTAAAGCCTTTTAAAGTAAAATCATACAAACCGAGTTTAAAAACTCGTAACGAACATACAGCAAAAACGGAAAGAAAACAAAACTGTGTAAATATTATATTCAAAAGACTATTGCAAGTGTTTGTAATGTATGTGTATATGAATGTGTGTGTGTGTTTATGGAATACATATACACAATTTTAGTGCACTGTTTGCAACTTAACGATCGCATTATACTGTGTAATTAACAAAATCTATAACAGCATGACGCGTATCTTTAGTTTCTTGCCTTCTCTTTAATGTGTATTCAGTCAAACGCACATTCTTTACACGTTTTATCTGAATAAAAGAATTTGAAATTTTCTGAATGGATAAATTATTTAAAAAAGAACCAACAAATGTAATAAACGATATTTTTTATTACGGCCGTGCTACACATGCGTTTTTTGTAAGTGTGGCTGAGTGTAGAACACATTCTTTATGACTGTAATTTTAAAATTTGTTTGAAGTGTCGATAAAATTTACTTAGTTTTTGATCCGTTCTTTAAATACAGTGGAGCTAGCCGACCGCTCAAGAAAAGGTAACCGCAAGGCACATCAATCTTCATACAACTGATATTATAAGAACGCTACATTCGACCGGGTCGAATCTTTGAATACCCTCCAAATATTTAGCACATAAATTAAAAATGTTGAAACTGCTGCGTCCGAGCTCCTTTATAAAATTAAAATTCATTAATTTTTACCATCAATGTTGTGCTCAGCTCCACTGTGGATACAGTAAATAGGAAAATAAAATACAACGTTTGGGTATAATTTTCTACAACCTGTAGTCGAGTTTGCAAGTGAGACCTTGTAATTGGAAATAATTAGTTAACAAACAGTTAACGTTTACATTTAATTAGATGAATTATAAAATGCCATTTCTTATGAAATTACAGTTTAAACAGGGTCAACACACCAAAAAAAATTTATTTGGCCAAATTAATTTCTGGGTTTCTTTTACAACATAATTTTATTATGTCGTTTTACTGTGTATAGAACCCAAACAGCAAGTTATTCATAGCAAGTGCTATTGATAAAACTGTTTCACTGAAGTCTGTCGTATGGAATGTGTTAACATCACATTTGCCTTCATATTGTATTATCAGGCACATACAGACACGCTTTTATGTAGGATTTTGAAAAGTGGTTCAATATGAGAGGCAAAATTTTAATTTGTCAATTCCTCGACGTTCTCAACAATTGGGGTTATCCAAAACCATCACATGGCGAATTTTGCGTAAGGATTTGGCTTTGAAGCCAGCGTGGTCGTGGTGGACATTTTCCAGATATAATTTTTTCATTTATTATTTCCGAACTTTTCTCTTCGTAATACAATAAAAAAAATTGTGTTTTGTTGTGTTATAGAAAACAAAGTTCTTGTTGAAAAACCCTTTACATACGAGTATTCCGTATATTTCAAAGCAATCAAATCATCATTTTGTTTCTATTTCTCTTTGCAGAGTTAACGATCGCATAATCTCCGTGAACGGCGTATCTCTCGAGAATGTTGAATACGCCACGGCTGTTCAAGTTTTACGTGACAGCGGCAACACAGTGACTCTGGTAGTTAAAAGACGCGTGCCTCTAAATACGGTCAGCAACAACAATCAACATCAACATTCTCACAGCATGAGTAACGTTGGCCTGAACTCTTTGCCAAATACAAATGGTACTGCCATGGTGGTTAATCCTACAATTCCGAATACAATGAGTCAGCCGAATTCCCTAAACTCCTCGTTGATCCAACAGAACGGTCAGCCGGGACCGCCCATTAAAATAACATTAACGAAGAACAGCAAAAAAGATGATTATGGCATTGTTTTGGGCTGTCGTTTGTTCATAAAGGAAATTTCCAGTAAAGCACGCGATCAACTGGCCGCTAATGGCTACAGTTTGCAAGAGGGAGATGTCATAACACGTATACACAATACCAATTGTGCAGACACTATGAGCTTGAAGGAAGCCAAAAAGATTATAGACGGTTGTAAGGAGCGTTTAAATTTGGTGGTTTTGAGAGATATAACGAATCAGCCAACGGCAATTGTTAACCAATTGAATAATTCCAATTCACAGCCTCAGAATATCTATGCCACACATCAACCTCAATTATCGAATTGTAGTAATAATTTGGATGACCCGTATTTGAATGGAGGTGCCACGTATTCATCACAGAATTTATATGTACAACCTCCTACCAGATCATGCAATAATGGCCCCCCAAATGGTTTAAATGATGAAAAGAGTAATTTGACGCCACGGGGCAGGTCTAGAGGGCCGATTATGGAGGGCATGTCTTTGCAACAGCTGGATAGGCCAGTAACACCGCCAAACGGTTCGACACCTCGTTCACGCATAGATGAACCACCGAGACCACCACCGCCTCGTGGGCCAAATAATTCCGAAGACTTTTATAGTTCTCGCCGCCAACTTTATGACGACGATCCTCTCACACGATCACGTCAATCGGCCGAACCCAGATTTATATCATTCCAAAAAGAAGGCAGTGTGGGCATACGTTTGACGGGTGGCAATGAGGCTGGTATATTTGTAACAGCCGTACAACCAGGCTCGCCAGCCTCCCTGCAGGGTCTTACACCAGGTGACAAGATCTTAAAGGTTAACGATATGGATATGCATGGTGTTACGCGAGAGGAAGCTGTTCTCTTTTTACTCTCGTTACAAGATCGTATCGATTTGATTGTCCAATATTGTAAGGAAGAATATGATGAAGTGGTGAATAATCAACGTGGTGATTCGTTCCATATTAAGACTCATTTCCATTGCGATAATCCTTCTAAAGGTGAAATGGCTTTTAAAGCCGGCGATGTTTTTCGTGTTATCGACACTTTACATAACGGTGTAGTGGGATCGTGGCAGGTGTTAAAAATCGGTCGTGGCCATCAGGAAATGCAAAGAGGTGTTATACCGAACAAGGCCAGAGCAGAAGAGTTGGCAACTGCCCAGTTTAATGCAACCAAAAAAGAAATGAATGCCAATGAGTCGAGAGGAAACTTTTTCAGAAGAAGAAGGTAAGTTGGGGGAAATTAAACTGATATTGCAGATATTATGATGTATTTAATTGCAGGTCCACACACCGGCGCTCTAAAAGTTTATCACGTGAGAACTGGGATGATGTGGTGTTCTCCGACAGCATTTCAAAATTCCCAGCCTATGAACGTGTAGTCCTCAGGCATCCTGGTTTTGTACGTCCCGTTGTTATCTTTGGTCCTGTTTCAGATTTGGCTCGCGAAAAACTGGCCAAAGACTATTCCGATAAATTCTCAACACCTCTGCAGGATGATGATAAGACAACAAATTCCAAATGTCGCATTGTACGTCTCTCGAACATACGTGATATAATGGAAAGGGGCAAACATGCTCTTTTAGATATAACACCCAATGCAGTGGATCGTTTAAATTATGCTCAATTCTATCCGATCGTCTTGTTCTGTAAGACAGACAGTAAACATGTAATAAAGCAGCTAAGACAGGGTATGCCCAAGGCAGCCCATAAGAGTTCTAAAAAACTTCTGGAACAATGCCAGAAATTGGATCGTGTTTGGTCTCATATCTTTAGTACACAAATTGTGCTAAACGATGAGGAGAGCTGGTATCGCAAATTGCGAGATGCCATCGATCTGCAACAAAGTGGTGCTGTGTGGATGTCAGAAACCAAGGTAAGTTGGAGAATTTCCCAGAATGCTGCCAATTACGGTAGAGAGATATTCATTTCTTTTTTAGTTTTTCCGGTGCAGGGTTTCTTAATATCATACATAGATTTTGGATATTAAACATATTTTGGCATGTGTAATATTGATGTTAAAAAACAAGTGTGATTGAAAGTAGTTGTTGTATAACAAACATAAACTTATAATTAATTCTATTAATAATGAGGTTTAGGTTACACACAGATACACGAAGTTATCTATACGCATTTAGTCAAAATTTTTACAAAACTTTTAATTATAACCGAATCGCAAATTTTTGGAATTTTTAAATTCTTTTAATTAACTGTTTGTCCGCATTATTAAAAATTCCTACACATATTTCTAGTTTCCATTTAATTCGATTATACTCTCTCGTTAATAAGTCTTCTTTTTGAAGACTTCTTGTTTAGTTCAAATTAGTTTTGTTTTATAGAACAGAACTATTCTCCTTTAGTTCTCAATCTGTCTTGCTTCAGTTTTTGAGTGTTCCAAAATTGGCAGAAGCGGTAATTTTGGCGAAAAATCAGCGACCTTAACCGTTGTAACTGTTATCAAAAAACAGTTATTTTCGACTTTAAGTCAAGACATCCAATTAAAACAGTTATTTTTTAAATTAAAAATAAAAGGCAACACTTAAAAAGAGAGTTTTATTTTTCCATCACAAAATAAAACTCATTTGAGACGTTTTATTTTAAACACAGGGGTTTTATGTAAAACTCAGTTGCGTTGCAATTGAATAAATCGACATTAAAATCGGTCGTCATAAAAAAAAATATTTGTTAGTGTTTGATTTTAGTTGGAAAAATAAAACCCCTCATAAAAAATAAAGCTCTCTTTTCATTTTTTTAGGGCTATTTAATTTAACAAAAATAATTATATAAGAAAACTCAATTTTTAAGTGTTTCATCTGATCTTTTATTTATTTTTTCTTTGAAAAACATCTCATATTTGTAAAGTTGAGAGTATCTTTTAAGATTATTAAGTCTGTTAGTACATGACAGAGTAGGTGTCCAACTAGTCCAACATGAAGAGTTTTTGAGGTTAAATTTTTCGGATAACTGTTATTTACTGTCTGCGAAAAAATTTAATTATATAATTATTTATTTACAATGATTCAATAAGTAACATTAGATGGCAAAGGACCTGCCATAAATCTAGGGCCGTGAGCTGTCCCTAATAGTATGTTCGACGTTTGTTCTCTCATTCATTGTTCGCTACCCAACCATGATTGAATCAACATGATTCTCCTATACAAGATTTTGATAGCGAACAATCTTAGTTCATTATGAATCTTGTTGTAAACCTCTCTAAAGTTACTATCATCTCCAATTTTGATAACAAATTATCGCAAGTTTATGTGAACCAGCTGCTAAAGCATATAAACAAAGCAAAATAAAATAAAATTAAATGTACGTTCACACTTACCAAATACTTCCCCAAAAAGCGTAACCACTAAATACTAATGAAAAATATTTTAACACAGACACATGTTTATTCCAAACAAATCAAGAAATGAAAACCATGCTGAAGCAGTTAATACGGTGTTCAGACATACACCTTAATTGAGCTTTTCGCAATTAATGCCATTATTGAGGTCAATTGACAATATAAAATTTCAATTAACACTTAATTGCTGTAATATCGAATAAAATTACAAATGCAGCACTGCTAAAGAGTTGTCTAATGAGCAAAACACAACTCATTGAACAAAGTTATTCAAGGCTTAGCACCTAAAAAGGATAAAAAGTAAAAAAATATGTCGAGTCATGCTGAAGTTAAGTTATTGACTTTAAATTTATTATTAATTAGAAAATTAAAAAGAAACACACACACACAAAATATCCCAGATTTGAATTTAAGGTTCTCAAGAATATGAAAAATTTTAGCTTTTAGTTGTCATACGTTGATTGAGTTGACTTAAGTGAACATTAACAAAATTATGTATGTCAATAAAGTGAATATTGACTCAATTAAAAATGCATGTCTGAACACCATACAAGATCTGGACCACGAAGATACTGGACTCGATTCCGCACTTTCATGAATATAGCATCGGATTTTTCTATTCTGCATAAGTGGTTAAGCTAGTTGATGTCGGCCTGTTTGAATGACAAGCAAATAACGCTGGTTGTTGAACATGGTCTACTACGACTGACACTATCGTGTACAATACCCTCCTACGTCTGTAATAAAGATTAAAATGGCTACACCAAATTTCATGTCTTCATATTTCTGCATATATTCTCTCAACTCTAAACTCTGCTTTCATGGTTCCTTCCGAAGGAATTTTACGATAAGGATTTATACGAGTATCGGTCCAAGTAAAAAATACACTTCGGGACATATTTAGATCTGACACTTTTGGATAACTTACATATGCGGCGTAGAACATCGCCTTTAAAAAAATACTGGCGTTTGTTAAGATCACTCTTAGGCTCAAATACTCACTTTGGAATACTGAGGCTGAGTACGCCTCCCATTTATTTATAAGATAAAGCTTTATTATATTGTGCATTGCTGTATTTTCGTTCTAAAACCTCTTGTGTTTTATTTTTATCAGCCTGATTATGTAAGGCGTTGGAAGACGTTTTTTGTGCAAGATTAAAGAAGCATACAAACAGTTTTCTTTAATCTACTACGAAAAACGCCAACGCCTTACACAATCAGGGGGTACATGAACTTTGGAACACTCTTCTATTGAAAGTCATGTTCAGAGCAGATCAGTTAAAGTGTGTTTTTTAAAATAACCTTCAAATATATAAATATTAGAAACTGAAGCAAAAACAAATATAAATTTTGTCAGAATATATTATTATTATTAAACTAAATGAAATATTTTTAATTTTTAATTATCTTATAGAGCAGGAAGAAAATGTTAAGCATTGCAAAACACTTGAGTAAATAATATTCTCTTTAAAACAATTTCAACGTTATTAACATTTTAATTTTTATTTTCAAAAATCTTTTTCTTTTTCTTATTTTATAAAACAAAAACAATGATATCGTTTAAATAACAAACCAAACAGTTACCAGATTCCCCAACCGAAATGTTATTCCCACCCTATATAACACAGCCATGTCAGTTGTCCTGTTGTCGACCCATGTCGTCATCAGTGCCACGCTATGCCACTGCTAATTATAATAATAACAATAACAATTTGCATAGCAATGCCATAAGGCGTCGCAATTCGTTTATTCTAATGAACAACGATGACAATGACGTTGATGATTGCAATGATTTACTGCCACCGAGACCACCAGAGGTGTTGGTGCATAGTAATGAACTGCCTAAACGTTTAACATCATATGAAATGATACCGATAATCAAGCCAGCCTCCTCCATGCCAAATGGTTTACCCAATACCCAGGGCCTATCAAGCGAAATGACCAATAGTGATGATTGTTTACTTCCCGATGGCACTGAGTCCCGTTATAGAGGATCGCAGCCCAATATAAGGACCACCAGTGCCAGATATAATTCCGCGCTGAACAACAAGAGTGATAACATTTCCAATTTAACTGCTAGCACCACTTTGGCCTCTTCTACCTTATCGAATTTGACATCGAAATCGGTTGCAGCAGCAAGTGCAGGTGCAAGTGGTGGTAATAGTAGTATGAGCTCGGGGGGAGGCGTGGACTTGAGTTCATATGGTAATAATAATGGCAGTGGTCCGTTGAGTTCATCGCGCTACAGCAGTAGAGCAACATCTATAGAGCCTCGTACCACTGCTTATTATTATCATGAATTGGCACAAAAATCAGCCGTCTTTGATTCAAATTTAAATCTTTTAAATGATAATAAAAACGCCGCCACTATACCCACCACAATTGCTGATACTTTTAACATGAGACAACAAAGCCAGCAACCGTTTCAGCAACACCAGCAAGCATTGCCACGTCAGCAGTTGTCAAGTAACAGTGGCGGTCATAAATTATCCTCATTTAATAGTAGTTTAGATAATGTTTTGGAAACTACACGCAAAAATTTGGATGATTTAATTTTGGGCAATTCATTACTATACAATTCGCATTCGTCAAATGATTTGTTAAATTGCAATAACAATGGCAACAGCAGCAGTGCCGGCACTTTAGTCGATGAAAATCTTAGTTTAAGCTACAGCCACAATATCAATCATACTCATGCAAACAATAATCCCATACCGGCTGCTAGAAATATTTTAAGTTCTAATAGTGGCTATTTGAAGCGCAGCAGTCAAAATTTACATCACACCTTTTCCAGCAATTCGAATATTCTCAATGGCATTAATGGCAACAACAATCACCAAAATCACAATAGTCAGAGTCATCATAGTGAAAAATATGTTGCATGAGACATTTTTTGTAAATGAATGAATTGTTTTGTTTGATGAAAAGGAGCCAAAGTTAAAATTGTTGCTGTTTTAAAAGACTTGCCGAAGTTTTTATTTAATTTTTGTAGCCGATTCATTTAGTTTTCATGTACAAATTAGGTAACAAACACTTTAATTTTTAAAGAGTCTGTGTTAAAAAATTGGTACATGAATTTTAAAAATTGTCTTATCATGCTTTTGACGGTGAGATCTACTCAAACATGCGTTGTTTAACAGCTTTTAAGCGTTTTCTTAGACATTTTTCTGGCGGTTTTATTGAAAATCGGACACAATGAAAATCATATAATACTTGTTCTTGGCAATTATTTTTATTAAATTCCATAACTCAAAAGGCGGATTCACCCATGCATTCTTAAGGAAAGTTTGTTTCGGAAAAAAAAATTTTTATATGAAGTTTGACGTCTCTCTCAGAAAGGGAGACTAATTATTTTCTTCGAAGAACTCCCAGATTGAATAGATTTAATTTTATATTTATTCCGAACAAACTTGATATGAAGTGCCAATAAAGTAAATAAAAGTTGAATTGAGTTGGCTCATCTCAAAATTTGCATAGTCACATTGTGTTGTAAAGTTGTGAAGTGATTGTGGGTGACAGTTTCCTATATAAAATAATTAATAAATATAAAAAAATATATTTTAAAATGAAGAACAATGAATATATAGCCCAAAAAAAGCAAAATTAAAATCAGTTCTGTCACTTTTTAAAACGAATACATTTTGTTTATATATGGCAGCTTCGATTTTCTTGATAAAACTCTCATTAAAAATATTTTTCTCCGGGAAATAAATTTCTTTATAATCAATGGGCGAATTCGCCTTAATTCAAATCATATTTATATATTTTTCTGTGTAGAAAAGAAATCGCTTTATACAATTCTAAAACATTTTTTTTTGCTAGTTTGTGATATTTGTACCGCTTTGATGGCCGCCATAGGTTTAATTAGAATAGGGTGAAAGTTGTATTTTTGTCCTTCAACAATAATATATGAAAAACGGGTGACCCTAGAGACCATCGTTACAACTTCCCGCTACTTTTAAGCGCTAAAAAAACTTTTATTTTAATTTTCAAACACCTATATATGATTCATAAAGTTTTTGCGAGTCCAATAAAAAAATCAAGAACCGTAATTGAACTGATATACAATTTCGAAATTTAAAAAAAAATCACTTTTTCCAATTTTATTCGTTCAGAATGTCTCACGAACTTATCAACCGAATTCGACTCGGTTAGTGGCGATTTTCAATGTCAACGGCTGATTAGTCAGTAGAATCGATCATTAAAGCCGCTCAAAGAAAACACATATAAAAAAATTTATTTTGATATTTCTCCAGATCTACCATTCCGAAAGGGTTAAAATTCACAGGAAATCTAAGTTTGATAGAAATCTTTGAAACGCCACTAGTTTGGCCCAGATGTTCAAAAGTCATAAGAGGGTAACACATCCTCTGGTGGCATTCTCTCAGGAGGAGGTAGGAAAACATAAAGAACGATTTGTCAAGACTTTTTTATATTCAGTTAATTAAAAAATTTATTCAGATTTTTGCCGCAATGGAAACACTGATAAGAACAATTGGCTCATCTGCCAAGTGGCAGATGGTTGACTTCTATAAAGCATGATGTTTAAAATGAAGAGAAAAATAATTGAAAATGGTTTTTAGGCTATTTAAAGAATTACTTATTTTAGTTTTGATTTTTCGTTAATTTCACACACCCAACCGAGGCAGTTTTTAAACAGAAATTAACGTATAATTTTAACTTTGCAACTTGTTGTCATTTATAGCAAAATAAAAAGTTATATTTTCGGCATGTCTATGTTCAAAATTTATCAACTTAGCTCTCAAAAATTCGTAATTAATAATTTTTTCACGCCAAATAATATCAATAAATATTTATGTAAATAAATCAATGTATGTAGTTGTGCATGTTCGTATGTATGTAAGTGTAGTTGTCATATGCAATTGTAATCGTATTTAATACAAATCCTCATTAAAACTGTACTCATTTTGCCTATTAATCCTTTAAATGCTAAAAAATTTAACAAAATTTTATAATGTTGCTAACTTAATGTTTTTTTTTCATATTTTTTTTCTTTTTATGTATAAAAAATAAAACACTCCAAAAAAACAACAATCAAAAAACATCATTATCAATATCCGCATCATCATGGTCATTCCCTTGCTTTACAAAAAAAAATCATATTCCTTTAAATTTAATGTCAACCACTAACAATCCCTAATGTATTTGTCTAAATTAAAAACCTACAACAACAACAAAAATGTGTCCGTCCTTATCTAAATAAACAATAAATGATTGAACCCATTTATTTCACAAAACCCCACTTCAACTATAAAATAATGCTTGGCAATCAAACTATAATTTGATTTGTTATTCTCATTTATCGTTTTTCGTTACGTTCTATTTTTACGTTATTTGTTTTGCGTTTTCTGCCTTCACGTTTACTCTTTCGTTTGTTACACTGCGTTACGTTACGTTACGTTTGTTGCTATTTTTCGAAATTAAAAAAAAAACTACTTAAAATTTATTAATACCTTTTCCCAAAAACACGACAAAAATTTCCCTTATCCCTTGACTTAAAAATCCTTTCCGAAACTTAATTATGACACAAAAAATTGTAAATATTAAACAAATATATAAAGCCCGTTGAGTCCTTATCCGATGACTTCCTATTCCCAATGACCTCCAATCGTTTATCGTATGCATCAAGTCCAGAATCCGATTTGGAATTAAGTCCTGGCCCATCGACATCATTGTCTCTTGGTAATTTACCACAATTGGTTAAGTCGAGCTCAGATCCATCGATTGCCACTAATCAGGATAACTTGGATAGGGATAGAGACATAATTGGTGAAGGATTACCACCTCCATATACGGTAAGAGGCAAAAACAACAACAACTATATTAAAATAAATCATTTCGTACACTCTGCTCTTGTAACATAAAAACATCGTGTTTGTATTGCGCATGTTTTGCAAACATAACAGCAAAATAAATGTTTTAAACTAAATTCTCATGGTTGTAGTGCTCATCCTAGTCTGCATACTAATAGTATTTAATCGCTTTACCACCAACATATTTAGATTCCTTACGATCATGCCGCTCAGCCGCCACCAAATCGACGTCAGACTATGGATACGTCGAAGTACGGCGGAGGTTTTTCTTCAAACTCCAATCTTTTGAATTCGGATGCATCTGCACCTTCCACCCGGCCACAGTCGTTGTATGGCATAAACGCTCCCGATTTGCCGCCACGCATTGACCGTCAATCCAAACCCGGAGACGTGCTAGTTCCTCCCAACAATATAGCTACAAATGCTACCAACACACCTTCACGTTCCAATAGCTCGGGTGGTACTATGGGACGTTCGGCCCAAGAAAGACTCTTTGGTAAGCCTATTGTAAGTGATGATGTTCAGGCGGAGTACATCTCCAGAAATGCTGTTACCACCAGTGCCGCCGATACCATGGAACGTCATCATGCCTCACTTGAAAGGCAGGCCCGTATAAATGCTGCCGTGCAAACGAAAATACCCGGTGCTACAGCCCAACAAAATGGATCAAGTTATGATAGTGTTTCCAGCTATGATTCATATAATGCCTCACAGTTGACGATGCAAAATTTGGGACGCTTAGGTCCCAATGCTCCCGATGATCTCAAATCAGTGCCAAATGCCAAGTAAGCTGGAGAGTTGTTCAAGTACCGATCAATCTTTAATTATTGTTTTCTTATAGTGCTGGTAGACCTCTGCCGCCTGTTGTGGGCTCTCAGCAAGCCGATTATGCTCGTACTACTCATGATCATCGTCAATATGCCGGTGCTAATGATCTGAATAGACAAAGCAGTCCCGGCAGACCACCATATCATGATATGAACACTGCTAGAAATATAGGTAAGTTAAAAGGCATATAATCGTATTCGTATTTGAACTTTGCTATTTTCAAATGTACACCCTTTTAACCGGATTTTTTAATTTATACACCATTTAAATAGGAAACTATTTAATAAAACACGTAAAGGCCGAGACAAATAGAATCCGTCATCCGTTATGCGTCGCTTTTTTTAACTCACATGAGTGTAACGACGGAGTAGGTTGTTGACGGATATTAAATCAGTTGTTTGTTCTCCATTTTATTTACTCAACTAACACTCAATTTACACGAGGAATTTTATAACGTCCCTTTTGAAATTGGTTCCAAAAACTCTTTGCATGTCAAAACATGTTTTCATATCTATTTTTATTTTTTGTTATTGTTTCACTTGTACTATATGACCTGAAAATAAAAAATGAACAAAACGTAACAAAGGGAATAGGTATTGATGTGAAGATAAATATGAAAAAAAACATTAAATCAGAAATCAAGTCATATTTTCTACCGCTCTTTCTTCTCTACACCGTTCGCTATGAAGCCAAAAATGACGTCATAAAATTCATCGTGTGAATTGGGTGTTATACAATTTTGTATATGTTATTTAGAAAATACACACAATACACAAAAAATTAATCAAAACAATTTTAAAAACTTACTGATGTCTGTCAAACACATTACGTACTTTGCGTTGACGCAGAATTACTGAATCTGACAACGCACATAAGAAAGCATAAATTTCAACTCAGTTGTCAGTTGAAAAATACGACGTATGACAGATTCGGTCGTAAAGACGTTATACGTCGCCTTTTCCAACTGACAACTGAATTGAAATGCATACTTTCTTATGTGAGTTGTCACATTCAGCACTTCTGCGTCAACGCAAAGTACGAAAGTTGGCCAACTTTTAACTTTTGAAGTACGTTGAATACTTTGACAGATATCAGTAAAGGGGCTTAGACACGGTCAAAATACTTGTTCAGCAGGGTTATAGTGTGAGTGAAAATTTCTTAGCATGTGTCACACCAGCGATGCTTGATGGAAAATCAAAAAATTTAGATTTTTGACGTTCTTGCTGTCACTTGTTATATATGTATATGTATCAAACCGTCAAGCACGAACAAATTTTCATTATAATTACATTTTCATTCTGCACAGTTTTCAAAAAAAAATCGGAATTTAACCAAACGAACAGCACAAAATCAAAATGAACATCAAGCCCACAAGCACACGTACACGAACTTGACAGCAAGCATTTTGAAAGTGTCTAAACCCCTTAAGTTTTTCAAATTGTTTTGATTAATTTCTTGTGTTCAGGAAAAATCAGATAATATATAAAAAAATTTATAAAATAAATAAAATAAAAGTTAAATAAAGAAATTGGAAAATCACAACTGATTTAATATCCGTCAAAAAAGTATTCATTGTGTCAACCTTCTCCGTCAGTACGTTCATGTCAGTTAAAAAAGGCGACGCATAACGTATGACGGGTTCTATGTGACTCAGCCTTAAGAACGTTAAATACCCTCCAAATAGGCAGTAAATAAAAACAGTTTTTGTTGTTATTTGCATCTTTTAATAATTTTCCATTGTCTTGTGTGGACACACTTTTTAGAAAAGAACAGAAATGTAAAAATTGGTCAAATATAAGTACCTAAGATTATTGTGCAATAATACTTAATCAATTATCTTTCACCAAAATTTATTAATTGTGTATGTCAGTTATTTTTCCCCAATGCAACACATAATCGAACCGGAACGGTTACGGTGCACATTTTCATCATTGTTTTACTTAATCATTACATTTGCTTTATAAGTAGATATTTTTTAAAACCTTTTAAATTGTTTAACTTGTTTTTAATAACATGATCTGCTGTTTTTTTTTTTTTAATTTCAGATCCTCGTAATGGCACACCACAACGTCCCTCTAACTTGGGTCTCGATGGCAGTCCACGAAAAGTTGAAACCAAAACCGATTATGGAAAATACAGGTGTGTATACCAATCTCTAGCTTCAATAAATGTTGAAAGTGTGAACTATCTTAGATGTGTTTTATTTAACAACTATTAAATAAATTCTTGTATAAATATATAAATTTACAACTTTAATTTTTATTTCTTTTTCGCCTTTTTTTATAAAATCAAAACTAAAAAAAATTAACTGCATGTCCAAAAATAAAACAAATCGAAACTCAAACGTAACTATAACAAATGAAATAAAACAAATCATTTTGATATGTTTACAATCCATATTCCGTCTTTCTATCGCTATTCCTTGTATGTAATTATGTAATATTAAAAGATATCATTTCCATATACACCCTTTTCATTTACATTGTCCGCCACAGCAGCTACAATTACGAATGCCACAGCAGCAACAAAAGACAATTTTCCCGCAACATTCCATAACAAGTTGTACTGCTGTGACCTCATGCATGCCTAATAGAAAATGGCGTTCGTATAGAACCACTAATGGTTTTCTAATGACCTATCCAGCAAAAATGTGCTCTCTGGCACGACCCATTGTGCAAAATATTTCCATATACGATACATTAGTTTAACACCTTGTCTTTGATCTTTAAAAATATTTCATTTAGTTTCAAATGTATTTTTCTGTGTTATCAGTTTAAAATATTTATTTGTGTATGATTATATGTTGTCCTTTGTAACGTATTTTTTTTACAAGTTTTTCTTTAAAGTTCTGCCTTATTTCTTGAATTTTTATTTAAAAAATAAAAAACTTTTTAAAAATACATAAAAATGTTTCACTAATATTTTGAATTTTTGTTTGTTATTTTTTTAAAACTATTTGAACACCTTTAATCCTGCTTGTTATGCAATCAAACCTCTTTGTCCTGGTTGCCCCTGTGCTGTTATTTATATGTCACTGTTTGTGTGTGTATGTTTTTTGGAACGTACAACGTCATCGTTATGCTTTTATCACTTTTACATGTTATGTGACAATAGTCGTAATAATTCTGCCACACAAGCTGATTACAATAAGATTCCTAAACAACCAGGACCACCGCATGGCGTGGTTGTACCGCCACCAAATATAAATAATGGCATGAATGGCAACTCAACACCAAATAGTTCGGGAGGACCATTTAAGCCAGTACCGCCGCCAAAGCCGAAAAACTATAGGCCACCAATGCAGAACATCGGGAATGGTAATGGACCGAATCAATGGACTGAAAATGGGGTAAGGACGATAAAATATTTAATATTTAAGTTATACTATATGTAGTCGAAGCAAAGCCCCAGAAGATGATTGGCAACATTTTCTTAAATAATAATATAATTAAAACCGGCACTTTTTCTCTTACAACATCCGTGAAGTTCTTAAGGCGTTTATAATGCGTACTAATCTGCAATTTTGTCCGTCTGTAGAAATCACGAAACGAAACGAAAGCAGCCAGACATAAACGAACCTCTAAAAAACAACATAATTTTTTTTGTAATTTTATTAAGCAAAATAAATTTTTTATGTCAAAGAAGGGCCAAAACATTGAATTTGGAGTCAGAAAATCAGTAAACCCGCCCCGTTTAGTGGGCGTATAAGTAACATTTACATGGAAAAATAATGTAAATATTTAACAAACTGTATTCCTTAAGTCTAGACTCGTTAAAAATTTAATTTTTAAGCTTGTACGGCTAACTAAAGATGTTCTCTGATCTTCACCCGCTTTACCTCTCCACACCCATCTTTGCCAGCTAAATGACGCTATCAAAAAAAAATTTTTTTCTACACTTAATTATACCAAAATTTTACTTATTAAGTTTTTACGACAAAGATGAGATGTCTCACACACTGTCCATTCCGGAGTGACCCTGTGATAATAGAGTTTTATAAATTGAGCACAGAAATGTCTTAAACGAACTCTGAACCAGCAGGTTAAACATTTTTAATTTATCTCCGTCCCTTTTTGTGCGCATTAATAAAAACCGTTTTCATTTACCCCCATATTCATAAAATTTAAAATGGGTTTGAAATGTATTTTATTAAAAAAATTTCCATACAAATTTTTTTTTTTAAATAGATTTCAAACACATTTTATTTCGAAAAAAAATTACATTCATGTACACAAATTTTTACCAAACATGAATGTAAATTTTATTTGTCCAACTTATTAATTTTAATACATATTAAGATAAACATTTTTTATTCAGACACAAGTTCAAATCTGCAAATTATTTTTTATGAATTTTTTGATTAAATTCAAGTTATTTTTAAAGCATAATTTTAAATAATTGTGTTTACTGTCTGTTCGACGATGTCGTAAGCTATAGTTCGATCGAATGAAGTAAATATTCTTCAAAAGCAATTTAAATTTTTTGTTTGTTTTCAATGTTATTCATTCGGCTGATCGGTAGATCGTAAAGCCAAGCAATAAATTATTTTTAAGCTAATACAGTTTCTCTCTATTTTTAGTCAGCATTCAATGTGTTACATTTATTTTAATATATATTTTAATTATAATTAAGGAACCGGGTTCTCCACGTTCACCTAATGGTTTTTATTATCCTCCTGCACCTCAGCATCACCATTACTCACAACAAACTCCCGGATCTCCACATACTAGCGCAAATATGCAGCCCACATACGGCAGCAATAATAATTACGGCCCTACGAATCCACCAGGTTATCCACCAACTAACAATAGCTATAATAGTAATCCCACTTCGCATCATTACAATGGAGGCAGTGGCACAGGACCTTATATAGCGCCTCACCGGGGCATGCCGCCACCCATAGGTACATATTTAGATAAATTTGCTGTAAATATTGAATAATATAAAAATTATTACTAATTAGGTAATCTTCCACCGCATACACCGGAACGTCATGGCTTAGATTTGGCCGGCAGTCGTGAACAGCGTGGCTCAGCATTTGAATTATATCGTAAACCACAAATTGGTACAGCTGGGCACCATCATAATATGAGGTAAGTTTTTTTTTTATTTCCATGTTAACGTTTGAAACTAAACTATAGAATTTTATGGAAAATATTCGCCCCCACTTATCCTCTTCTCTTCAATCCCTGATTTTGTTTTTGTTGTAATTTCTCTTTACAATCCTTTAATAAAAATTTGTGTTAACGAAAAATGTTTTTATTTTTGTTTATTAATCAATGAAAGTTTAAAAGTTTTGTAACAGTCACACATTTACAAATACATTTCGCAAAAGAAAATAAAGTCTATAAAATAAATTAAAACATCATAAATCATTTCGGTACAGGTCATTTTATGTTGAGATTTTCAAATTCAAATTTAACTGTTCAATTTTTGTTTAAGAACTTCGTTGAAACTATTTTATATCTAAATTAAAATGAAAAAATAAACACCTTCAAGCCGGTCGAAAGCAAAGGAAAAAATTATAGTTTAATTACTATACACCAAGTGGCAAAAAAATTTTGTTTTTTATTATTTTGCAATAACCAATTCATAACTAAAAACCCATCACAAAAACAAAAATATTCTAATCAATTAAAACAAAATTTGATAATTTAAGCGAAAATAAAACATTTTTCGGGTTAACTTTAAAATGAAGAAAAAAAGAACAAAACCTAACCTCAATCTTAAGCTTGTTTAACTTGTGAAGGCAATTACATACGTAATTTTTTTAATAACTAATTTAAAATAGAAACATTAAATGCTCAAGGTTTTGGTTGAAAGGAAAGTAATATGACTTTATTGTATAATTGCATAATAACCAATTTAAACTAACCTCACTTTTGGTAAGAAATCCATTACATACCTACTATTTCTTAATGGCTTTACTTCTTTATAAAATAATTACCATACAATTTTTTCTAGCATTTTTTACATTCATTATACATTTATTTGTCTAATTAAATTCTCTATATATATTTTGGGTCTACGGATTTTAATTTGTGTTATGGTAATCTTAATAAAAAAAAACTTTTTTCTATTTCAATTGGTATTTGCAAAATAAAGAACAAAATTTTTTCTTTAGGAAGAATTAAAAAATAGTCGCGGATTATAAAACGTAAATTTTTTTCAAGACAGCAAGTATTTTAGATGAATTTGGAATTTGATTAAAAGTTACTAAAAAAGCAACTAGGAAGTTCAAATCTCGCAGCAATTTAAATGGTTTTTGGAGTATTTAAAAAATAAAATACTTTCTAAAGAAAGTAAATGATCATTGGTCCGGCTGCACCTAAAATATAGTTGCCAACCAGGCTTGATGTTTTGCGACTGAGAAATCATATTTAGTTTTTTGAGGGTTCGTCCTGAAACGATTCACCCACTTCGAACAATTTTTCTGTATAAAAAAAGCTAAATCTAGAACTGAACGATGTTTTCCATACAATCTGACAGAAAATTTTACCCAAGAATGCGATCGTGAGAAAAGAACTGCAGCTGCACCATGTATTCCTTACAGTTTGCAACATAAAATTTTGCTAGAGAATACGATCGCCAGATATAATCTATTTTACTTACATATCGGTACCTACTCATGTACTATATATAATTTTTTTTAAATAAAACCGAATAAAATATGAAAAATATAACATAATATGTAGTACGTTTCCACTATAAGCAAATTAAGTTGATTTGAGGAAATAATGTCGAATTGTTTCCATTATGTTGTAATTGTATTCTGATATTTTTAAGCTTAAGGTCTCTTTATTTTGGTTTAATTTTTAATTTCAATATTTCGTCACTCCTTTGTGTGACTTCTTCAGGAAATTAATAATTTCCTGAAGAAGTCACACAAAGGAGTGACGAAATATTGAAATTAAAAATTAAACCAAAATAAAGAGACCTTAAGCTTAAAAATATCAGAATACAATAATAATTAAAAAGAGGTCAAGAAACCAGAAGAATTTAACATTATGTTGTAAGTAATTTTGTTTTTGAATTTTCGAAATCAATTTGACATTTTTATTGTTTGTTTGTTTTTTAATATAAGAAATAAGCAAAAATTTTCTTCAATATTAAATTGAAATGGCAAAATAAAGAGAAAAGAAATAAAACTGCAAAATAAAATTGAGTTTTTCCTAAATTATATTCAATACCTAAAATCAGGTACATTTTATTCGTACTTAAATGTCACTTTTTTAGATTTCTAACTCACCAATAACCCCAATCACCCCAAGGTTGCATTTGTAAGAATAACGGCCGCTTATTGTTGCACAGACAAAATTTCGACTTAATTTGAAACAAATTAAGTCATTTGAGATAATTTGGTCATACGAAAAATATATGGGAAATCATGTCGCAAATTACTTGATTTGGGCAAATAATTTAACCCAAATCACGTATATGGAAACGTACTATAAATATTGGAAATAGTGGAATGTGACCCTCCTTAATACAACAATTTCGTGGAATGTGGAATGAAATTGTTTTGTTAAATTTTTAAGTTTTGCATGCAATTTTTGTAATGTGGACTGGATGTCCTCTAAAAAACGTTAATGCCCCGTTGTGTAAGAGATTTTGAAAAGTCGAATTTTTAAATTTATTCTAAAATACTTGCTTGTCTTGTTTAAAGTCGCATTCCCCTTTACTATGTATTTTATAAAACATCACCAAAGCCCTGTTATTTTCGAGAACACAAAAAAGAATTAACAAATCCTAAACATACATACATATATACATACATGTGTATACCAAAAATTATTTTGTGAAAATCTTTAGCGAAATGGAGTCATATGAACAGCAACAACAACAACAGCAACGGTATAATGATTATTATGCAATGCCACCGCCACAGCATCCACCACCTCGTTCACGTTCTGTTCCGCGATATGCTCATGAAATGCCACCTCCTGCATCATCTCATGATCCAAACAATTATTATAATTATGACCTACCTCCTCTGCCACTGCCACATCCCTCAAACGTTCACCAGCAGTACTATAATGATAATGAAGTGCATGCCCCTCCACTACCTCATAAAGTGAAAAAGAAATCCATGCTGAAAAGCCCTCTAGCGGCCATTAAGAACGCCTTGATTAAGTCGACAAAACCCCTAAGGCGCATGAATAGCATGGTGGAACCAGAACGTAAACCAAAATCTGGTCTGAGACGTCAACATTCAATGTTGGAAAGAGGCATGCAAAGGCCGTACTATCCCGATGAGTATCCCACATATCCTGCGGGATTTGATGAACGCTATTATGCCAGCCGAGGACGTAGTGTACCCGCCCCTGCAATGATGTCTAATAGAGAACAATATTATGAGCGTTTAAATCACCAAAACTACAGCCATGGCCAATTTGCGCCCTCGCAAGATGTTATGAATAATACATACCAAAATTTAGAAACCGAAGATATATATGGACATTTGGGTACAGTACCCAGAACCGGCCGTTCCTATAGCGACTTCAATAACAGCTACAACGGCAATGATGACCTCTATGCCAATAGAGCTTTTATAGATTTGGAAAGACGTCAAGTTGAAGCCATCATTGCGAGTCAAGGAAGAAGTGGCAGAAAAATTATTAGAAGGCATAGCACAACAACAGCCGATCGTGCGGCTGGGAAGAGACATCAAATGGCAGCGAATGGAGCGCAGGGACTCTACGAACAAGATGATATTTATCAGAGCAAGCAGGGGGCATATATGGTTGATAACCAACGCAGAGCACCTAACTCCGATGTAATGACCCGCAGAAGATTTTATCCCGGGGCAGCTAATGAAACGGTAGAGATACATGAGCCCCTTTATCAGTCCCGTCGTGAAATGCAACGTGAAAGACAAAATCATCATCTGTACCAAACTAAAAAAGAAATGCAAGAGCGCATTACTCAGGGTAAAAAAGACATTGAACGGGAATTCACGCCGCCAGACGCAAATCAAATGGACAGAGATAATAAGGCCGACAAAGAGCCTATTTACCAGTCTAGAAGAGACATAAAAGAGAGTGCTCTTAAGACTAGAGCCCAGTTGAGAGATCAAATCTATCAGACCAGAAGAGAGGCCCTGGATAGCATGGCTGAGCCGGGCTATGTGTCGAAAAGAGATATCGGTAGACCGGAGCCAATCTATGAAACTAAAGAAGAAAACATTTTACAGTCGCGAGAAAATGAAACCGATGAAAAGAAGGAGGAAAAGACTGAAATACAAACACAAGCGGAAATTAATCATGAGGCTGAGGAGGAGGACACGCTTAGTCGTTCAGAGTTACAAAAATCTTCAGATACCATTGTTGAAAATACGGCGGCCAAAAATAAGTCTCCCCGCAAATCTGCACCCCTGGTACAAAGTGAAGATGATGATTTGGATGTCGACACGGGCAAGGATTTGGATATTTCCGAAATGCCCACGGTGATAGAAAATCTTCATAACCAAGCCATGTTGGAAGATACGACAAACAATATAAACGAAACCCAGGATATATCTGATGATGTGTTCGAAACTGCCAAAGCCTTGCCATCACCGCTAGTTGTCGAAGGACCACCAATACAGTCCTTAGAACCCCCTAAGTCAGCATTGCCTTTAACACCGCGTACCAACAGAACACCTTTTCATATATCAAATATTTTAAAACGAACTGGTCCTCCACCTCTGAAGAAATTAAGCGAAAGTCGCACCTCCATCGAAACCCAATACACTTCGCAGGCTAGTTTACCCGTGGGACCACCAAATGCCACCAGTACACCCTATACCAGCAATATGTCATTGCCCATTGCAGGCCCTGTGCCAACCACCGCCCCAGCTGCTGCCAGTACTCCCGGCAATGGCTCATTTCCCACAATGCCACGTGAGCCTTCCACTTGCAGGGGTATTTTCGATTCAACTGGCGGCATATTGGCAGACAACATTTGGAATGTTTCTCTGCAAATACCGCCAGGGGCCATAGCGCCGGGCGTAAGACAAGAAATCTATTTTACAGTCAGTGATCCACGTATGGGACAAGCGGTTGGTGGCCCACCTTTGGATATGGAAAATGGTTTGTTCTATTTCCCTTCTCTCACTCTGTATAAATATATACAAATTACTAGCAATTTTCGTTGTTGTTTTTTTATTATTATTCTAAAACACCGTTTTTATTTCTAATAACTTTAATAATGATATTTTTAATTTTATTATTTATTTTGCATACCACTTGATATTATTTTCTATCTTCATGTGTAACTCTATTTGTTTAGTTATTCTATTCATTTCTTGTTCTTATTGCAATTACTAATAACTGTACTTTTACTAATTTAAATTTATCATTTCTGTTTTATTTTGCATGTTTATTAATTTCATTAAATATTTGTGCTAATCTCACATCAAAAGTCAGTTAGAATTGCAAGAATTCAAAGTAGCAATATTAACATTGCATTAAAAAATATATTGATTTGAAAAAAAACTGACAAAATTATTTGCCCAATCGTTTTTAAAAACTTTAAATTATAATTATCAGAAAAAGTATACTTTTTGGATAACGTGGGATTTTAATAAACGATCAATAATATATCATACGTGTAGTGTTTATCATCACGCACACTGTCTCACAGTGTGGTTTTTTTTTTGCATTTTTAATTGAAAAAAACCATATCTCTGATCTAGTTGATTTTTATATGTGACAGACATGTACTCCTGTGATACAAACACATTCTGCTAAGAATAAGAAGAGGAATAAAAAATATTCAGCTTCAAGAAAGGCTACAAAATAGTTTTTTTTTAATTTTAAATTCCAGTGTTTTTATTATTATCGTCAAGCTTCTGTATGCTATTACCATTTAATTTATTATAAAAAATGGTGAGTCATTCCATGTGTAATTTCCACAACATGGAAATATGCGACACCATAAAGTATATATAATCTTCGTCCTCATGAATAGAGAAGTCGAATAAGCGATTTCCATCTGTCTGCACGTGAAAGCCGTCTTCCGAAGCCCCAGAAACTGCAGACTGCGGTCTTCAATTGATGTATTGGAAATAGTCCTAAATAAATTACTATTGAAAATCAGCAAAATCCAAGATATGGTTCCAGAGCTGGAAAATTTAAACTTGTATTTGTTATTTAAACCTATTTATACTTCAGGAAAAATTAAGTTGCTATTAAAAATTAAACAAAATCAAAAAGACGATTCCAGAGTTGGGTAGTTGTAACTTTTTTTTTGGTACACAACATCTAAAACAAATTTTTTCTTTATATATAAAACAGTTTATGTTTTTCAAAGAACTTCATTAGCATTAGAAATCAGAAAAGTCAAAAAGACAAGTACAAGGAGCAAATTACGGCAATCGATACCAATAGAAATTTGTATTTAAACTGTATGGAAATTTCGGTCGATATCGAATGCGGTAATTTTTATACCCTTCACAAAAAAGTGAAAGGGTATATAGGTTTGTCATTCCGTGTGTAATTTCTTCAATATGCACATGGGACCCCATAAAGTATATTTATATTCTGGATCCTTATGAATAGCGATGACGATTGAGCGATGTCCGTCTGTACGTCCGTCTGTACGTGAAATAGGTTTTCCCAAGCCCCCAGAAGAGCTAGAGTCTTCGTTCTTGGACCGTTGGATTGGAAATGAACTTAAATAGAAATTCAGAAAGATCCGAAGTATGGTTCCAGAGCTGGGAAGCTTACACCTATTTCTCGACGCAAAATTTATACCAAAAATCAATTATTTTTTTTAATGTTCGTAAATTAAACCTATTTATTGCTTTGGGAAGCCTCAATGGTCTATTAAAAACTAAAAAAATAAAAAATTTTCCAGGGATGGTAAATTAAAAGTTTTTTTCGGCCCATTCCGTATTTTGTAGGAAATGTAGTAACTAAAATTGTTAAAAATTTAAAGTTTTTCTTTTACAAAACCTCTTTATACCTCATGAAGATTTGCATTGATAAAAAAAATTTAAAAAATTTAAATTTCGCTTCCAGGGTTGGGAAATTTAAATTTTTTATACATAAAAGTAACCAAAAAGGCAATTGACGTTGTTTTTTTTTTTGCTATCTAAAACTATTTTATATTTTAAGAAGAACAAAATTGGTATCAAAAATTTCCAAAAAAAAATCAAAATTTCGAATCCAGGGAAGGACAAGTGCAATATTTTATAGTTCATAAAGGTGACCAAAATGGTTGAAAATTGTAAATTTTTCTTAAATAATACTACTTTATTCCTCATGAAGAGTTGCATTGGTTAAAAATAAAACAAACAAAATTTATTTGTTGGTGGTTAAGCAATATCTATCTATATGCATTTCATTGGTGCTTTACCAAATCGTCAGTAGACTTTAACCACAGTTTTGAAAATTCTCAGATGGTTTTCGGAAGTATATGCATAAGATAAGAGGTTTTTAACTTTTCAAAACTGTGGTTAAAGTCTACAGACGATTTGGTAAAGCACCAATGAAATGCATATAGACATTGCTTAACCACCAACAAATGAATTTCATTTATATATAATAGTATTGTGACAACAATGTGTCAAATAAAGAAATTTCATAACAAACAAAATTAAAATTCCACTTCCAGGGTTGTGAAGCTTAAAGTTTTTTTGGTACATGCAATATATTGTAGTACATGAAAATGACCAAAATGGTTGCAAATTTTAAGTTTTTCTTAAATAAAACGACTTTATACCTAATGAAGACTAGGATTGGTAAAAAAAATTAAAATTTCGCTTCCAGGTACGAGTACTTAACGTAATCAAATTCAAAGGTTTCTATGGTTTATAATGGGAACTCCCTATAATAGAGCACACAACAGGCCTATGAGGCTTAAGTGTAATCCTGAACGGATATGGATAGCTCTTGCTTACGCCACTCTTTTCAACCTAACCTAACCTAGAAAACTCTTAGCAAAAGCAAATTTCTTCGGACAACATTTTTGTTCAAAACAAATCAGGGGGCTAATTCTGGCACTCGTGAACGGAATTGTTTTCGATTTAAGTATAATATCGATTGCTCTTAATTTTCTAATTTTGTCATTCGATACTAAACGAATCGAAACGTTTCTTTAGTGTTGCACAATAATTGTATATAAATACGTTTTATAACACTAAAAAATACTCAAAAAGATAAACAAACAAAATTATTTGAACACAGATGTAAAGTTAAAAAAGTTTTAAAATAAGTGTTTTTTATTCATCCTCAATATCATTCGGAAAAGGATACCAGAAACTACCAATCCCTTAAATTTAGCTAATAATGAGTAAGTATAAGCCTACAGAGGCACAAGTATGTACGTACATATGGACATATATTGGATATAAATACGTATGTACGTACTTACATTCATATGTTTATCTTCCCAAAAGGTTTAAAAAGCGTTAATTTAACTTGTTTGTGTTTGAGCTGCAACATAATTTTTTGTTTGTTTTAATTTACTAAACTTTTCTTTTTTGTTCAATTTTTGGTAAGAAATTTCAAATCGAATGACTTTTTACTAACGGGTAAAAACTCGAACGGTTGCATTCGAATGACAGCTCGATATCGAGTGCCATCATTAGGAATTTCGATACATGTTACTCGATTACAAGTAATGGAATCCCAAAAGTTAAAAATATTGAACATTCGATAGAAAACTCGCTCGTGTACGAGCCAGAATTAGCCCCCAGATTATAACCTCAATTTTAAAAAAAAAAATAAATAAAAAAGATCACTGAAAAATAATAATAATAAAATAATCTCCCTTATTCCGTAAGTATTTGTCGACGTCAATGACAATATTAAAGAAAAAATACATTTTTTTACACTTTTCTTCATCAATTGTGTATTTCTAACAGCCTCTTGCTGCTTTCTAACCCTTAGAAAACAACCTAAGAACGTCAGCACTATTCAATTGATCCCCATAACGATTACTTCAGTATCCTATTTTTTATATCGTCTTGACTTTGACGTCGACAAATAGTTACAGAATAAGGGGGAATAATTGTATATCTTTGCGGTTAAATATGTACAAATATGTTTTGACTAATATCTTTTCTGCATGCCTGAGATATATGTATATTTGTTTTTATACGTATATAGATATGTAATTCTTCTTGATATTCTTTATCTTTTGCCTAGAAACTGAAAAGTGTTGTGAGAACTTGTCAATTGGTTGTTTTTAATCTTTAAACACTATACACATTTACACGAATAACACACATTTACCAAAAAAAAAAAAAAAGAAATAAGCAACAAATATTTAAATAATAATTTATTTGCATTCTTAATTTTTTTTTCTCTTTTACTCATTCCTTTAGGTGAAACCATGCTGTCACCGCTGGTAATGTGTGGTCCTCAAGGTCTAGAATTCCTAGTGCCCGTCACACTAAATATACCGCATTGTGCAGGCAGAACGACATCATTGGGCTTAGCCCTGAAGGCCACCGATAGTGAGAAGAACATTCATACCGAATGGGATAATATCGATTTACCAAGCAATGCAGCAGCTCATACAGTTTCGGTTAAAGTCGATCATTTTTAA